>JAGSMP010000151.1:40000-1505203 GCA_029286625.1 Parnassius orleans
TCACATGAAAACAAAAGCGCGGCTGAGCCACGACGATATGAAAAATCGTGAACATTTATCAACCGTGACGTTACGAGGTCGCATGCCCCAGTCAATTTGTTTTTGTATATCACTTGTGTTAAATAAATTTGTATGTGAATTTGTGTATAATGTTCAGCATCATTAAAATATTTATTTATTTAAATAATATAAAATAAACAATACGATATTTGTGATTTTGTATTAAAATTATCATAATATAGCTCTACTCCCGCGGTATAGTGCCAGGAATGCTATGTTGCATTTCCTCGGTGAAGCCTTTGAACAAGAAAGGAACCAGATCTCCTATCAACAGTATAGAAATATAAAAAGTTACAGCCTATATACGTCCCACTGCTGGGCACAGGCCTCCCCTCATTTCTGAGAGGGTTTTAGGGCAAGGAATTGTCCGCCGCGCAGCACTAATGCGTGTTGGCGAACTTCACGTCTTCGATTTTTTTTTCTTATTTCTCAGACATGCAGGTTTCCTCACGATGTTTTCCTTCACCGCCGAGCACGTGGTAAATCAGCACTTAAAATTGCAATTAACAATTTCATTGGTGCCAGCGGGGATCGAACTCGGATTGCTCGCGTACTGTGAAATTTACAGCGAGCGCTAACCATCTGAGCTACCACGGCTCGAAATATGAATTGTTATATTATGATGATGGGGTGTAAAGGGGGACATGTAATATTTCCCCAAAATTATAATTTCACCTGCATGCGGAACACACTGCTGATTAACGATCGAAGATCTGACGACCGACTAATAATGGAAAATCAATATTTTATTATATTATGACTAGGATTCATCCATCCATTATAGCCTATAAAAGTTCAATGCTGAACATAGGCCTCCCCATAAGTTGCTTTATAGAGGCGGATTTTGCCATACTTGCCATGTCTGTCGGGTCGATTGGCAACCGCAGATTTTTAGAGTTCCGTACAGAAAGGGTAACCAACGGGACCCTATTACTAAGCCTCCGCTGTCCGTTCGTCTGTCTGTCAGCGGGCTGTATCTCATGATCCGTAATAGGTAGACAGTTGGAATTTTCACAGAATATGTATTTCTGTTGCCGCTATAACAAAAAATAATAAAAATCAAAATAAATTAAAAATTAAAGGGGTTCCCCTACTAGAAACGTATTTTACGCGAGCGTGCGAGTCCGACTCGCACTTGGCTGGCTTTTTTTAATTATTATTTTGAGTTGTTAACAGGAAGATGGTGCTGTTCCTCTCCTGTCTTATTTTCCCTCTGTGCCTCTTACAACACCTACCGGACGATATGGGTAGTGGATGTTCTTAATACACCGTTACTACACGGTTGGACTAGAACTATAATATATGTATGACTAGGACTATATTATGACTAATATCCAAATTCTGCAGAATAGAGTGCAGTATTACCATTGCAATTACCAATATGTAATAATAAACTAACGCCAGAAGATTATTGTTAATTACGAATCACTGCGCCGCGCTTCCGCCGCAGGTTTTTTCCTCTGTGATGGTCACGCGGGGTTGAAAGGCTAATTGACAATCTCAGTACAAGACGTCTTGCACCTTCGACGCTGCCGCCCGTCGTCGGTCTGGGCATTTCACGTCAGGCGTAAGCGAGATAGTTATACCATCATCCATCGGAAGCCATGAGATCTTTTAACATTTCTCACAGTCGCCTCTTACGACTCTGACTGAAAGTTCAGGATTCTCCTACGCCGCCAAAACACGGCGAAATGTAACCCGACCAATATGTAATGCGTGTTGAGTATAGGCAACTCTTTCATAAATACATGTCGCCTGACGCATTTTTGAAATAGGTCATCAGTTATTTTATGTCAATGGCGACGATTATAGTTAGTAGTAAACGTTGTTATAGATACCGCCGTGTTGACGTCGAGTATGTGATAAAAATTAAGTTAAAATTGTAAAACCATTGAAATTGTTACTTTATTTTATCAAAAACTGTAAATAAACATCCAAAGTTATAGTGACAGTGTTATCTAAGTAATTGTGATCCATTTACACATAAAACCAACAATTTAAAAAATCATTTTATTCTGCTATAAGTTTTAGTGAAAGTAATAAGAACTAAACAAAAAAGTAAAAACACAGTGAACACAGTGAAAAGTGACCGTATACAGTGACAAAAAACATTACAATATTCACAAAATAATAAAAAATAATATCAGTGATTAGCATCGACAGTGCAATAAATTTTTGGAGCATGAATCATAATAACGATCTTGGTGCATTTTAAATAACAGTAAGCAGCAAGTGCACGAGAATTTCAACAATACAAACAAAAGTCACCCTGGCGTGGTGGTAAACGCCTAGGAACATCTGTACCGCACGAAAGATCGTGAGTTCGTATCCGCGACATTTAGAGGATCTTTTTCATCATTTATGTTGAAATTTATTTCGACATCAAATTTACGTATTTATTCCAAACTTCTAATTCAAATATACAGCACTTAAATTTATTTCAAGTAATACAAAGTGTTGGGCTTTCATACAGTGGAAACAGATTGATATTTAAATAGTGCTTAATTGGATTATTCTCAATACTCTTTAAAAACGTCAAACTGTCATGACAACAATATATTTATAAATGAAATTAATTTACAAAATTGGTTTATATTTATAAAATATGGCTGTTAATACAGTGAAATGTATTAATACAATAAAATGTGCTAATTGCAATGTTGTAATTTCGGAAGTTCTTGCGTTCATTAGAAGCAGACATGATGTTATGGACAATGAAAGCTTAATAAGATTATGTGTGTCGGCATTCTCTGAAGAAGAGATCGATGAAGCCAAGAAGTTATTGTTTGCCTCGACTAGGACGAATCGAAAAATAATTTCAAGAAGAAAAGACAAAAAGCAAAAAGACCTGGAAGACATGATATCTGTGTTTAAAACAACTGATCCTGATCAATTACCAGTGTTTGTAGCTTATGATTTGCATAAGTTACCACCTATAAGCTTTGATCACGTCGATGTGACCAAATTGTTAAAAGATATTTTGGTTCTACGTGCTCAAATAACGGAGATTAAAAACGATTATGTGACTAAAGAACATCTAGAAACATCCATGAAAACGGTAGCAGATCAATTACCAAATCAAATATCTAACCAAAATATGAACGAAATTAGAGGAGGGTATACTGCGGACAGTGGGCCATTTCATTTGGAACCATTGTCGCCAGAGAAAGAGGCACAAAGCGACACGGTGTCGCACAGTGACGATGATATTGCACCGAGATATCGCTCCCTCATTTACTCAGGGACTCACAACGCTCCAAGCAGTAATAGTGTCGCAGTTACACCTGTTAACTCAACTGTACTGGAAAACCAAGATGGCTTGACTGTTCGCTCGTCAGGGAAACAGTTGCGTAAAGCTTCAATGGCAGATGTTCTTAAACAGGGCGAGTGGCTTGAGAATAAAAATAACCCAAGAAATGACTGGATTTTAGTGCAACGTAAAAAGTTCACTAATCGTTTTAACGGTAAAACCGGGACTGCAACGTCTACCGGATCTGGGAATTTTAAAGCGGCGGAAACTGAAATTCCACTTTTTATATCTAATGTAAACAAAGAGACTACTGAGAATGATATTTGTGGTTATATTCAAAGAATGACAAATCTAAAGGTACAATTGGAAAAAATCAATATGAAACTAGAAAGGCCTTATAATTCATTTAAGGTATTTGTTGCAAAACATAAAATGACTATGTTCTTAGATGATAAGCTATGGCCGGAAGGCATCAGGTTTAGACGTTTTATTTATTTTAAGAAGAATAGTGACAGCGTTAAGTCTCTGCTCGGTGGTGATAAAATCTCCAACACTTAAATGGACTATAGTCTTAAATACGTTACCTTTGCAACCTTCAACTGTAAAAGCGTTGTACGTTCAATCGACTGCGTAAGAAAACTATGTGCGGATACTGACGTCATAGCCCTACAGGAGACCTGGCTCCTTCCTCACGACGTGCCTTACCTTGGATGCATCGACGGAGACTTCGGGTATGCCGGGAAATCTGCCGTCGACACGTCTACAAGTATATTGAGGGGAAGACCATACGGTGGAGTGGCGCTTTTGTGGAAAAAATCAGTTTTTCATTCGGTTTCCATTATAAACTGTCGCAGTGATCGCATAGTGTGTATCAAGATTGAAATTGACCATCGTAATTTACTTATTTTTTCGGTATATATGCCTACAGATAGTGTTGATAACGTCGTAGAATTCACGGAGTGTCTCAGTGAGATTGTTTCTATTATTGAGAGTAATGGAGTGGAAAATGTTTTTATGCTGGGAGACTTTAATGCTCATCCAGGTACCAGATTTTCAAGTGAGTTGCTTACTGAGTTGTTGCTTATGGTCTTGCATTGATATGGAACTTTTACCACTGATACTCATACATTTACTAGCTCAGCTAATGGGTCTCTAAGATGGTTAGATCACTGTGTTGTGACCTGTGCGGCTAAGCCCTTAGTAGTTAAGGCCTCGGTATTGTATGGTGTATATCTGTCGGACCACATTCCTATGTTTATTGAGTGTAATATTAGTTTAATTAGACCTAAGATCGTTACCTCACCTGTCTATAGTAACAACGTATATTGGGGTGTAAGAGACGAACAACAAATAAAACAATACCTAGATTATTGTAATTCTAAATTACGTCAAGTTGATTTCCCTACCGAATGTCGTGACTGTGCGCATGATTTTTGTAACAATACTGAACACTTTTTGCTATTAGACAAAATGTATCGAGAGATAATATATATACTTAAAGAAGGTGCAGAATTTTCGTATATTTTTAAAGGAAATAAAAAATGTAGAAACAAAAAATACATACCGGGTTGGAATAAGTACGTACGTCAGGCTCACTGTGAGGCTCGATTACATTATAAAAATTGGATATTATATGGTAAACTGAGATCTGGTTATGCATATGAAAAAATGAGTATTTCAAGAAATATCTTTAAAAATAAATTAAAATCCTTACAGGACAGTCAACTACAAATAAAAATGGACAAAATTGCTCAGTGTCATTCGGGAAAACAGTTCAGTAAATTCTGGAAATATACTAAAAATTTAAATCACAAGACGAGCCTCCCTGTGAGCGTGGCAGGGGTGTACGGGCCATCTGAAATCGCTAATGCATTTCGTAAGCATTTTATGGTTGAGCCTCCAGTAGTTAGTATTGAGCAGGTGTGCAATGCTCGGGCCACCTATCCGGGTGGCTCCCAGATTGGATTCTCGGCTAAGATCATTAGAAACACTATTCAACGGATGGTTAGAGGTAAATCACCTGGTTATGATGGTTTAAGCATTGAACACTTGATATATGCTGGTGTTCACTTACCTCGAGTACTTGCTATGTTTTATAGTTTATGTGTAAGTCATAGTTACTTACCGGCTGAGCTTACTAAAACCGATGTAGTGCCTATTATTAAAAATAAGACGGGGGATGCCTCTGATATTACAAATTATAGGCCAATATCCTTGGCTACTATTATGTCGAAAGTACTGGACAGTCTGCTTGATAACATATTAGCGGAGCATGTACAACTAAATGATAACCAATTTGGATTTAGGCGGTTTGTCGACCGAACACGCTATTTTGTCCTTAAACAGACTGTTCAATACTACACTGCCAGAAAAACGCCTGTATTTGCATGTTTTTTGGATTTATCTAGGGCTTTTGACCTTGTAAATTATGGTAAATTGTGGCAGAAGCTATATGATGAGGCTAGTGTACCCAGGGAAATTATATCGTTATTCCAATACTGGTACGGGCACCAGAAAATTTTGTGAAATGGGATAGCTCTTATTCCGAAGTATATGGGTTACAATGTGGCGTGAGACAGGGTGGATTAAGCTCTCCAAGACTGTTCAACCTCTATGTAAATCAGCTGATGGGTCGACTCAACAGTGCCAACGTTGGCTGTTACGTTGATGGTATTTGTGTAAATAATATCAGTTACGCTGATGATATGGTGCTGTTGAGTCCATCTATTAGCGGCATGAGACGACTTTTGTCTATTTGTGAGGGCTACGCAGCGGCTCACGGACTTAAGTACAACACAAGTAAAAGTGAGTGGATTCTATTTAAGTCGGGTTCAATTAACTACACTGTACTTCCGGAAATTACATTGTATGGGAAACCTTTGAAGCGGGTTGCGAGTTTTAAATACCTGGGCCACTGGGTTACAGTTGATTTGAAAGACGATATGGACATGGAGAGGGAGCGTAGATCGTTGGCGGTTCGTTGTAATATGCTGGCTCGCAGGTTTGCGCGTTGTAGTAGGCAGGTTAAAGTAACGCTTTTTAAAGCTTTCTGTCAATCGTTCTACTGTTGCAGCCTGTGGGTGAGCTATACCAAGCGAGCAGGCAGCGATCTACGTGTCCAATACAACAATGCCTTGAGGGTACTGTTGGGGCTGCCATGGCGATGCAGCGCCTCAGGTATGTTTGCTGAGAGCCGTATTGACGGCTTAGCCGCGATAGTTAGGAGGCGGTGTGCCTCCACGCTGACCCGTTTGCGGAACAGCACCAACAGTATCCTGGGGTATTCATTGATCGGTGGGATTGCCACTTCTACAAGCATGGGTGCGGGTCCACACAGCAACATAAAAGTGTATATGTTGTTGTGGATCTATCTCTAACTGTTTGAATTTTTCTGTTGTTTTTATAGATTTTTTTTAATGTATTTTTTAATAACTCTAGTTATAATTTCAATTTGTTAAAAACTCATATGGGCTCTGCCTGAAATAAATAAATAAATTAAAAAAAAAAAACTGTTTAACTGTGTTTAAAAAACTATTTCCAAACTGACCGCACAGTGACCACAAACTTTATAAGCACTGACCACCACACTATACTAATTAAAATTTATTTTTTAATTTAAAAAAAATCTATTTTTTATTAATTTTTTATTAAAAGAGCAAATATAATGTCATCTTCAAAGAACAACGTTCTAAAAATAAAATGCGACAAATGCAAAACCTTACTTCCCAGACGTGAATACCTATCTTGTTCACAATGTAAGCGTAAGCTTGACCTGGTATGCGCTAACGTTTCATTTCATCGATTTAATATCATGGATGCAGATAGGAAAAAGAGCTGGAGATGTGATAAATGCATAAATAAAACTTCTTCTGCAACAAAAGCGGGGCAATCGTCGGCCTCAAAACAAACAGTAAACACACCACAAAATAGCAGTAATATAAGCTCCAACTTGCCAGATGAAAATGATTATGTAACGAGGAGAAACCACCAAAAAATTAGACTTCACGTCTCCTCGGAGGAATTGGCACATAACTTAACCGAGGACTATGCGAGTAATACCTCGTCAACGTTACTTGAAGACACGCCGAAAAGTTTACCAAATTTATCAGTTGATGATGACTCAGAGCTTATTGAGGAGATCAACCTGCTTAAGACTCAATTAGCTAGCGCCCATGCGGAAATTGAACGATTAAATATACAGGTTACCAACCTTCAAAAGGTAATAGAAAGTCAACAAAAAAAGAGCAAAATATTTAAACAACTGCTTTCCGAGCCTAGTCCACGAAAGTTCACGCCATCGAAATCTGCCAAAATCACGCACAGACCACCCCAAAATATTGATCTAACATCCTCCCCAGAAAACAACTCCTGTAACGAAAATATAGCGAACTCTGAACTGACAACTGTACCTGGGACAAAGGAAATAAGACAGCATGAAATGGCAAACAATTCCATAGAGACGACACGCGCAGTATCTATCAAGGAACAAAGCCAGAGAATTGTTATTATTGGCGATCAAACAGCACGGAACATGGCGACATCTTTAGCACAAACAAGATCTAATTACAAAAATCCAAAGAAATATTCGATCAGTGGAAGAGTATATCCAAATGCAAGTATTGAACATGTAATTCAGTGTTCTAAAATTATGCTTGAAGAACTACAAGAAGACGACTGGCTTGTTCTATGTCTAGGATCCAATGACTCGAACCCAATTAAAATAGGCGTGGAGCTGCAGTCATTACTTAAGAGACAAAATAAGGCAAAAATATTACTGACGAGTGTAATTGAAAACCCGTATCTTAATGTAAAAAGACTCATATTCAAACTCTATTAAAGTGTTTCAAAAATATCAACTACCTAGATTTAAGTTATAATTGTATACATCCGTATCGTAGAGTTAATAATATAATTGACACCATTGACTACAAAAAGTATTTTCTATGTAATTCAAAAAATAATAATGGCATACCAAAAACTGACTGCAGGTCGCTGGAAACCAATGTAACCGCAAAGCCGGGCACCATTCGTTTCTATTTTAGAAGTCTTAGAAATAATAAAACAGCTAATGAGGGGTCAATCTCTATTAACAAAAAAGTGGAACATCCTAAAGGCACGATTCCATACTACTTTAAAACAGTAAAAAAATACGTCTGTACACAAAAAGACACTGATCAGCTTTTTCGTTAGGAACGATAATAAACAAAACTCTTTTCGACTTCTTCATCAAAATATAGCTGGTGTACTAAACAAAATTGACATCATAGACTTGACGCTAACAGAATTATCACAATCTCATAAATCTATTGACATCTTATGTTTAACTGAAACGTTTATACAGCGAGGTTGCGAGGCCAATTTGAATTAAAACGGCTATAGGCTGGCTGCTTCGTTCTGTCGGCCCAAACAGAGACAGGGTGGCGTTTGTGTTCTCAACAAAAAGTATTGGAATGCAAGCCTATTGATATTGCTAACCAACTTGCTTGTCCCTACTACTTCGAATGTTGTGGAATAGAAATCGCGCAATATAACCTTACCATTATTTGCATTTATAGAACACCGGATAGCAATGTTAATCTTTATTTTTACAAATTAAATGAGCTTTTATATAATTTAACAAACAAAAACATGCAAAAAATTATTTTATGTGGGATTGGAATATAGATATCCTCAAACAAGGAAAAAATACATGCGAGCTATTAGAAATATTAGAAAATCACAATGTCTCTGTCCATATTAAAACCCCTACTAGGAAAAATGCATGTATTGATCAAGTAGCCAGAAATATAAGCAAGGTAGATGCCGAGGTTTTAAACCTGGCATTATCAGACCATGAAACAGGCCAAGTCATATCGTTTCAAATTCAAAGAAAACCTACTGTAACAACCTGGTATGAATTTCGCAGAGACTACAGTAAAGAAAACATTCAAAAGTTTTCTGACTGTCTATCGCGTCTCTCTTTTTCGGAAGTATACGATCAGACCAGTGTTGATGAGGCCTATAGATCATTCCATAACTTGTTAACTCTATTTCATGGACTGTGCTTTCCTATAATTAAACTTAAGAGAAATAACATGTGTAATAGAGGTAGGTGGAAAACAAAAGGTATAAAAAAGTCAAGTGTTACGAAAAGAAAACTTTACCTAACCTATAAATACTCAAAAACTAATAAAATGTTACATAAAAAGAAATACGAAAAATATAACTATCTTTTGAAAAAGTGCATATATAAATCTCAACAAAAAACAACTTAAAATACATTCTAAATAGTAAAAATACTTGCAAAGCTACTTGGAATTCGGTAAATTCAAGTATAAATCAAACTACCCAAATTAATAACATTGACGTAATTAAATTTAATGACCAAACAATTAGTAACCCTGACATGATATGTGAATTATTTAACAATTTTTTTATTGACCTAAGTAACATTAATAATACAAATAAGTCTGGTAACAATTCTGCTCAACCAAATATAGATACAAATCCAAATACAATTTTCTTACAACCAACGGAACCAGCAGAAATTAAAAAAATAATCAAAGAATTAAAAAACACAGATTCAGTTGGCTACGACGAACTCAGTACAAAAATACTAAAGTCATGTGTCTGTTATATCTGTACACCACTGAGTTTCCTTATAAATCTATCATTTGTCGAGGGCTCATTCCCGGAACATCTTAAGATTTCTATAATAAAGCCAGTTCACAAAAAAGGAGATGAAAAGGATCTCAATAACTATAGACCAATAACTTTGATCCCCGTAATATCAAAGATATTTGAGAGAACTATGTACGATAGACTTAGTAAATTTATACAAAGATTTGGTATCTTAACTGAAGATCAATTCGGTTTTCGCAAAAACAGATCCACAACTTTGGCGTGCTTCAACTTTGTTAAAGACATAGCAGAGAGTATCGATAGAAAAACTCTAGTAACTGCTCTCATGCTGGATATGACCAAAGCCGTTGATCTTGTTGACCACAAAATCCTATTAAACAAAATTGAAAGTTACGGTATAAGAGGTGCGGCTTACACATGGCTAAACAGTTACTTGCAAGGCCGAAAACAATACACAGAAATCACTCGGCTAACGCAAGCACGGCAAGACAGCATATTTACCAAAGAACTACATCGTTCACAGTTTAGATCTAATGACCGTGGTATCCCTCAGGGAAGTATTTTAGGACCTTTAATCTTCTTGCTATATATTAATGACTTGCCTAAAATAACCAAGCATAAATGCATCTTGTTCGCAGACCATATAACTTTTATATTTAAATGCACCAAAAAAGACATATATGAAACCGAAATAAATAATTCTGTTAATAACATTGTGACATGGTTTAATTCAAATAATCTTTTACTTAATATTTACAAAACAAAAATAATACAAATTGGAAATTACAAAATGGAACCTATAAATATGAATATAAAATATGAAAATTCGAAGATAGAAAATGTTCAATCAGTTATGTTTTTAGGTATAAAAATTGACAAAACTGGAAGCCTCACATTGACCAGGTTTGTACAAAATTAAACCGGTTTGTATATGCTCTAAAAAGATTGAGAAAAACCATATCACAAAAAGCAGCCCTAGTTGCTTATCACGGTTATGTGTCTTCAGTATTATTATATGGTCTGCCTTTGTGGGGGAATTCTGTTGATGTGATTAGAGCGTTTAAATTACAAAAGAAATGTGTGCGAGCGGTATGTGGTGCGTGGTTTCTTGATAGCTGCAAGCCCTTGTTCAAAAAGATACGCGTATTGCCTTTGCCATGCATGTATATTCGAGAAATATGTATTTTTGTAAAGCGACTACCCTACTTCAAAACCCACGCTGAATCTCTCGAAAGGCAAACAAGGCATAAAAATAAATTATTTTACCCCAAATGCAGCTCTAGATTTTATGCAAACAGTGCTCCTATGATGGCTATTAAAATATATAATAAATTACCCAATTACTTAAAAGACATGCCTTTGAATAAATTTAAAATTGAGATTAATAAATAGCTTCTTGACAATATTTTAATTGATTACAATATTATTTAATGTATTATGTAATTTATTCAAGCTTTTAACATTAACATTATGTACAATTTAATTTGATTATTTTAAGATATATTTGCACACCGGTACAACTCCCGGTAGAATATTATTGAGACTTACTCTAATACTAAATACCTGTATTACCTAAACATTTTATTCTGCAAATAAAGACTTTGACTTGACTTGACTTGACTTGACTACCTCACTAAATTCATCAATTAGCAGGTTGTATACCGCGTGTAGGCAACGGTGGTCATTATCATTTTTAAAGCCTAACAAAGTTCTCTGGTGAATATAGGTAGGCCTCCTCATATGGGAATATTAGTCATAGTTGTTAGACTTGATAGGCGGATGGTTTAATTTTTTTATTAGGAAACTAAACTGCATTTTTTTACAATCATACTTAAAAAATATACTATGACAACTAGCCCATAACAGAGTTTCACATCAAGCTGAATAACACTTGTAAAGCAGAGAGGTAAAATTGTAACCATATAATTTAAATAATACTTTACAAATAAACTTTTAGTTACAAGAGAAGTTTTGTATTATTATTTTTTCATTTTTTTATCAATAAGATGCTGCTGCCCATCTCCTGTTTCACTTTCCCACTGTCACCTCTTACGACATCCATATAATAATATGGAGATAATGGGGTAGTGCATCCTATTACGTCGACATTACACGATGTACTCGTAACTACGACGGTAAGGGAGTCAATAAGGCTGTATTTTCCTTAAACTTTCCATGACGCGTTAACTATAACATTATAAAAGCATAAAAATAGCAGAGGTGAAGCATAAAGTTTGATTATATTATATTAGTATTGTTTTGATAAATTAGTCTAAGAACTAGTGCCATAAAGGTGTGTTTACTTACAAACGTTATTTCGACTATAAAAATAATACGAAAGAATTGCATAGGGATACGAATGCGCAATTTCACGTAGGAATATCCTATTGGTGTTCGAACATCTAGAGTAAGTATTTATATATAGTAGTAAGTATTTCTAAATAATTCTTTAATAATTTTATTATAATAAATTATAATTTAATTAATTATATTATATATAGTAATAAGTATTTCTAAATAATTCTTTAATAATTATTTTAGCTAATGTTTGTATAGTTAGTCGATAAGCCCACACAATCGTGTGGGTTTATCGACCGCGTGATAAACGACCGCTATCTGGCTACTATGTCGCAGGTGCTCAGCTAAAGCACGCAGTGGCGCTATAATATCTTCTGCATAGTTGATAACATTCTGATTATTTTGAAGTTATCGCCGCTGTCGAAAATCGGTGATTGTCTCAGTGAGTGATCGGTAATGGGTGAAATGATAGATTTCAAGTTTAGTCAAATTGTTTTTTAAAATATTTATTCTTTGATAAGCAATTTTCTTCTAAAAGTAAGAGTAGAGTTACAGACTAGATATGTCATGCTGAGAGGGAAAATTTTGTCTTAGGTATAGGTATAGGTATACATATTCATGTATATAATATAGGTATACAATATAGGTATATAAATTCGTATGTAGTCTTCCGCTACGTGGTGTGACTTGAAAATGAATCTTTATATTTTCCATTTTTTTAGAAGCTATAATGTTATTGGACACATACGATATACAGGCCATATTTAATATTAAAATTTAAAAAAATGCGTGAGTATCGTGGAACACTCGGTTGGAACGAAGTTCATTTCGTAGTATAATATTATTGAATAACGTATTATATTATTGATTAACAAATACAAATAAATGAATTACTAGCGTCTATTAAAATGAAGCGTCATTTAAAATAAAATAATATTTCTTTCATGGCTAGATAAGAAAAAGTGCGAGGGAGATGGATATTATTCCATCTCGTTTTCTTATAGCCGCCAAGGCCGTCTACACTGCGTCAGAAGGGGTTGTGACGAAAAAATCTAACACTTTTTGTCGCCTAGCCCCCATCCGCCAAATCCGTACCGTCCGATAAAGAACTTCGTTCCAAAAGTTATGTTACAGCCCATATACGTCCCAATGTTTGCATTTCACATGACCACGAAAAGTTTTTATTTCGCAAACATGCAGGTTTCCTTACATAGTTAACGTTTACCGTCGAGCACGTGGTAAATAAACACTTAAAGTTGTAATTAACAATTTCATAGGTGCCAGCGAGTAGAGAATCCATGTTGCTCACATACTATGCCTTTTAAGGCGTATGTCTCCCTGAGCACACGGCCCAATTGCAGCAACGGAATTTGCAGCCGTGGCCGAAAATTGGCTAGAGTGATATCATCATTTGTGTTTAATATCTTACATTATTTATTCTATACAACTAGACTACACGTGGTAGACCCCTACCGTTACCGTTACCGTTACAGCCTATTAAAATCCACTGCTGAACATAGGCCTTCTCTACAGATTTCCTCATAGGGGGCATATTTGCCATAGTTACCACGCTTGGCAAGCAGGTTGGCAACCGATTTATCTTTTATTTTAGTCGTTATTAGGAAGACGCTGTTGCCCATCTTCTGATTTGCTTCCCTCTGTCGCCCCTTACGACACCCACGGTATGATATTATGTGGTAGTGCATATTCTTACACGGCCACTACACGGTAGAGCCATGTGGCAGTTGTGTTATGGTTGTAGCACCAATGGGTGGGCTCGATCAGGGTCACGCTCTCACAGAATACCAGTGTAAAATAGCAGCTCAATGCTGCTGTGTTTCGTATGGTAAGTGTATGGAACCAGAGACCCTTTTTGCTGGATGCAAGGCATTCCATCTTAGTCCTCAGGGGTGGCAACGCATCTGTATTTTGTTTCTTAATCAAGGATAGATGTAGATGACTATGGGCCACAGCATCCACTTATCATCAAGCGGGATTTGTGCTCGCTTGTCACCCTCGTTCTATAAAAAAAGACTAACTTTATTTTGGCTATTTCCATAGTATAATGTCATATGGTATTTTGCTATGTGGAAACGTGACTAACACTGGAATTATATTTGTTTTGCAGAAGAGGGCCTAAGAGGCCTTATGTCTTCTTAGCCCCCTCATTTAAAAAAATCTCAAGAGACTAAGATAAAAATTTAAGGAAATTAATATATTAACTTTGGGCTCTCGTATTGAGAGGCCAAAGTTAATATATTAATTTCCTTAAATTTACGAAAATGTAAAGTATGTACAAAAAAATAGACGTAGTTAAAAAAAATTATATTCACTCTTTAAATTCTAGAAACAGACACAAGCTATTTGTACCAGTTACTCGACCCACAGAGTCAATAATTAATTTTTGTACCAATGTAAAACACTTTAACAATTAAATTTAAGAAAAATACACATAATTTGTCCACCTCCAAGTTCAAAACTTTACTAAACAATGATTGTATAAAAATGGTTATTATTCATCAATTTATTGATGACAATAACTCCTTATTGATGACAATAACTCCTTGGAATGAGATGATTGCTACCAAGCATTTCTAATTTGTTTTGTGTTGTTAATTGTGTAACATAATATAATATGATTGTAAACTGTTCCTTTTTCAAAAAAAATATGTCTCGCTGGGTTTCTTTCTGGTTCTTCTCAGGATAGAGGTATTTTACGAACCAGTAGTATGACAATTCAATTTAAAAAGTATTTTATATTTATTGAATAAAAAAATATTTCTATTTTTAATTTCTTGTTACTTGAAGTAAAAATTAGTAATTGTGAAGTTGCGACCATATTACAAATTGCAAGCGTCGCAGTTTTCAAAATTCCGTCACGATCGGGCACTTTTTAAGGCTTTCTCTTTTCACATTCATTTTAAAATAAAGATGTTAAATGCAAGCTTTTAAACTACGTAAAACTTTTAAGTGGCAAACGGAAAAAATTATAGCTGAAAGAGGGAAAATCTAACTATGCTCATTTAATATATTTTGTGACGAATATTTGTACTAGGACTATGATAGGATCGTGGGAGTACATGGACAATATAAACCACTCTTGTGTTCTATTTTGAAGTGTAAGAGAACCATTATCAAGGAGAAGACATTTCATGTTAGTCCTATGCATATAATATTTTAATAAGGGTTTAGTTTTTGCGTCTGAAGATTTTGAGTATTTGTTAGTTTTACTATTTTCCTATCCATCACTTCCACACTAGTTTGGTACCTATAGATTTAATGAAACACTTATATTGTAATATTTTTTATGTCAAAATAAAAAACAAAATTTCTTTCTCGCTTCTCGTACATCCCATTTGCTAAATTATTTTAATTAATAGAGGTCAAATTTAACGCCTGTGTTTTACTAATATGTTTAGGCAGGGAGGACATTTAATTTTCATGAATTGCTGTTCCAAGTAGATTTGATTCTGATGAAAACAAATAGTTACCGCAATTTGTTGTATATGTAATAATGATACACACAAAATGCCGGAATGGTTTAATGACCTCGGATGGATGGCGGTGTGATCGTCTAGTGTACACCATCATAGGTCGTATTTGCCAAGCTTAGCGATTAAAGTAAATTCTCTCTGCAATAGGAGAAGCTCAAGCCCAGCAATGGACTGTTATGGGATGTTGTTGAAGAAAAGTTAACATGCAATTAACAGACAACTGCAGTATGATGATAAACAAAAGATGGGTAGCTAATACAGCAACCACTCGTATCTACAACAGGCAGGCGTGGAATAGATTCATCTATCCGCATTAAAACTTCGAAAAGCTTAAGTGAATCATACAATTGACAAATTCTACTACGACAGAACTTCATATGAATTTTCAAATTGAAATAGTTTGGAAAATCCAAAAGTACACGCCTCATGAGCGTTTCATTTAATTTTGATGAAAAAATAAATTGTATTCCTGACTTTTAAAATATATTATTTACGTGTATCAAATTTAGCGCTCTATTATTTTAACAGGTAGTGTTACCTGCAGGGATCTTTTTTAATTATGTTTACCATAATAAATCGATTACACAAAGTATAAAATCGATATAGGCTGTATGGTACATTTGTCCTTTGTCTATCAAATGCTAAAAAATTATATGACAGCGCCTTTAAATTTTTAATAGCAATAAAACTCATAAAAGTAGAAAATCATTTTATTAACAAACTACGCATACTAGGCTATTGATATGAAATAGGGAATTAGGGAACCAGTTGATGTAATTCTGAATATAATAAAAAAATCCCGGTCTCGATACTTCAATTTTTTCGGGAGTTATCGTGACCACATACAAAATCAACATCCGGACGTCCACGTAAAAATTTTTAAACAGTTTTATACATAGTAGCAAAATAAAATGATTTTTTATAATATATAAGATGGATTAATTAGTGTTTTCTTGATATTATACGGCTACTCATATTATCGTATAAGTGCAATATGGTTATGATAGAAACATTATAAGAACACAAAATTGCTTGACTTTGACGTTTCGGGAGAAGAACACACCTATAACGCTTCGCGTTATGAGGCGTGCAATATAATAAATACTGCATAGTTATGCAGCGTGTAACAAAAGTAGTAAAAAACAAACTAACATGAATTACATAAGAAATAGTAAAAATACAAGAAAAGCCACTTGGACTATCAAACAGCATACAAAGCCTACAAATGATTTAAAAACAAAAATCGATTATATCATTAACGAAAACAACATAGTAAAATCACCTGAAAAATGGTTAAATTATTTAACCAATTTTATATAATGCAGAATTATAATACATCTACTACAAATAGTAATATTTATAAAACAGTAACTAATAGTAATCCAAACTCTATGTTCCTTTATCCTACCAACAGTGTTGAAATAATAAAATAATAAAAAATTCAAAAATAAAACTACTATGACTTTGACGACATACCTATAAAGTTATTCAAATTAAGCATTGGTCACATCTTTGATCTTGAAAATGTTATGCTAGAGACGGGTATTTTCCAGATGATTTGAAAAAAGCACAAAGAAGAAGAACGAATGAACAAAAACAATAGATGTCGTCCAATCATCCTTTGAAAATGTTCTATTAGGTGTGCCACACGGAAGCATATTAGAGCCCATACTCTCTTTAATCTACATCAACGAGCTCCCCAATATAATTAAGCATCAATGCGTGATGTACGCTGACGATGCAACAATTTCCCTTTCTAATAAAAGTCTTAATGAGAATGATTTTAATAAAGAGATTAACACCACATTAAGTACCGCTACTGTGTTGGCTGAAAGGAATAAATATAAAAGTAAATCCAAAAAAGACAAAACTCATGCTATTTAGAAACTATATAAACGAACTTCATACACTGAATATAATCGAAGGTAATAAAAAAATCGAAAGTATAGACCATATAAACTTTCTTGGTGTGATTATGATGAAAATTAATAGTTAAGAAGATATGGCAAAATTTGAAATTTTGCCATCTTTAACATTTACTATTATAAGCCTCAAATAGAAATTTAGTAACACGTATTTAAGGTTTTTGGATACTCCACCTAACGGTAAAATAGGGATGAAAGTTATTTTAAAATTGTAAACTATTTTGATGCTTTTTCAATTCATCAATATATTTGTATTGTCCCAATACACATTAAAAACAAAAAGTAATAAATAAAAGAGGTACAATGGCGGTATTATCGCTCTGGGCGATTTCTCCCAGACATCTTTATTACGCAAATAATTGTTCACAACGAATGGCTAAGAGGAGTAAATGTACTTAAATTATACAATTAATTGTTGAAAATAATAATAATAAAAACATTAGATGATGACACGAAGTATTATGGGAATTATAAGAGTTCCAAGTAATAAGCTTTAATTAGATTTTTGAAGGAAAAAAGGATTGAGCACGACGAATATGTAGAGGAGTGGGTTTCACAAGCGTACAGCTCTAACAGAAAATAATTAATTGAAGAAGGAGAATCTACGAGAGTACTACGAGGCAGATTTTTAGAGCAGTTTTCACTACTCAAACCCTAAGTCTCACTTAAAATCTGCGATCATCATCATTCCGAAATATGAGAAAGTTTCAAGTGATAGCTTGAGCTCTGTGTCATGCGATCTCATAATAAGTATGGGTCATGACTATACGTGGACACGGGTAATATGACGCTATAACGTGGACGAGGTAACGCCGCGGGGCGAAATGATAGTATACAAAATTGGAGATACAGCCATCGAGTACTTACATACATACCATGTGATACACGGAATTACATTCATACCTTGTTGATCTAGTGGTCGTATATGTGGTGCTGATCATGAGGTTTTAAATCACGGGACAGACCAAAAAATTTGTGAACGTGTTTGGTCAAAAATAAGTAGTTTTCTGAAGATTTTTTTTCAATTTACTCGTTTATATATAATTTCTGATATGACCAAATTTCGGTCACGGCAGTTTGCTCAACAGAGACTATATATATACAGAAATTATATATATGTATATATAATTTCTGGTATACATATATAGTCCTCCACGTCGATTTTGATGACAGAGACCCTAGGAACTATGGATTTTGACAAACATGTGCTCTGATATGACTCGCTAGATCAAACTTGGTCTTAAATACCTCTGGAATGCATGACAGTAGAGTTGGCCAGACGAGTTATAAGTGTACGCGTTGGAGGCTTAGGCCTTTCTTTGCGCATTTGGCGTTTTAAGTCTAGAGTTTTGAGGCGGCTTCCTCAAACGATTTAATTATTTTAAAGATAACAGATCGCCAAGATGACCTTCTTGTAGCAAGCTCCTCCCAACAATCAGGGTTTATACCGCAAGCATTCAGGTGTACTTTGAAAACGTCCTTATAGCGCAGATGCTGACCAATGTGCTTTGGCTTACCTTCTGTCTTCTATGCGAAGGATTTTGTGCAACGTCATCTCAGATGACGTTGCACTAAGAGAGCTTCCATGTCGCACACTCCAGAAAGGCGCAGAACCTTAGAATTTGGAACACGGTCCTGCCACTCGATCATTAGGATAGATGATCTTGATCTTAGACCTCTTAGGTGATAAGTGTCAAGTTTCAAGTTTTTGTAAAGGCGCTATGTCTCTGCGCCACATAAGAGGACAGGAATAATTAGTGTCTTATAGACGCTAATATTCAACTCTAGCTTGAGATCATGGGACTGCCAGACGTGATCACCGAGTCGCCCGAAATTGGCAGCGGCATTAGCAATCCGCGATGGTATCTCCGAAGCCAAGGTATTGTCACGCCGGATATTGCTTCCAAGATATTTGAAATGTAACCTCCCTAGTGATTTCCGTCTAGATTCTACGCTATTGGATCAGCTTTACTTCCTCTTGATGTTCGTTGATGATGTTAGTCTTAGCGTTTATGACCAGGCCAATGTTGACAAGATCGATGAAATGTGTCAACTTAGTTTTGAAGACGCGACATGCTATCTTACATGAGGTACACGTCATCAGCGTATAGAATTTCCAATATGGAGACGAGAAATTAACTTAGTTTCTAAGTAAATACTACAGATTATGGGCAATCATGAGAGTTTAAAAAATAAAATGCAAGGTCAGCTTTGTACATGGAATTCCTCACAGCCCACATTATACAGGTTATAAATTTCAGACCTTAACATAAAGTGGATACTGCATACACTGGATGCTGAAATAAATAGCAAATTCGTATATACCCAGACTGAACCTAGTTCGTCGTAGATAGCGCGTTAAAATATAATGCCAAATTTAACTTTCGGAAAGACATTATTATTTGCTAGCTACGTTAATGTTACGATAACCTCTATTATAAGATGTTATCCACTTATTGAAGCCTGGTTTTCAATCCCCGAAACAATAACGTAGTATCCAGGTAGTGAACGCTAGACCATTCGGTTGTCGTAATCGCCCACGCATAACTGAATTAAGGTCACGTATTTATAAAATAATCAAGCATATACTATGATTCAGATGAGCAGGCGCTACAAGATTTAGATTTTGTACACCGATTACCAGACACATTACTCGTATACTGACTTTCACAAAGATGATTATTCATGGAACAAGGGTGACAAATGAGCATATCGTCTAAAAGGTGGTTAGTGGATTCTCTGGCTCATAGACATCTATATCAATCCTCGATTAAGAATTAAAATGAAGATGCGTTGTCACCCCTGAGGGCTAAGACTGAATACAGCAGCATACATTTGCTATTATTCTATATATTTTGCTGGTATTCTGTGAGAGCGTGGTTCTTCCCAGTTGAGCCAATCCATTTCGAACTGCAGCTACTTTACCACGACAGAATATTATTTGTATAGTTTTCTAGTTATTATTGAATAAAACTATGTTTACGGACTTTATCGCGTTTAATTAATTTATTATTATTTAATTATTTAAATTCCTGACGTTTCTGTTGTACAACAACCCATAGTCACGGGGAGGGGAACAAAGGTGTTTGTCGTCCCGATGTATAGTTAGCCCGGCTACCTTCAGTTTTGAATATTAATTTGGTCACACTGTGTATTTTTTTTTTAAGATCGGGTGACAAACGAGCACACAGTCCACCTGATGGTAAGTGGCTGCTGTGACCCATAGACATCTACATCTATCTTCAAAGAATCAAAATGCAGATGCGTTGTCACCCGTGAGGACTAAGATGGAATGCCTCTTTCCAGCAAAAGGGTCTCCGGTTCTCTACACTCACCATACGAAACACAGCAGCGTCAAGCCTCTATTTTACGCTGGTATTCTGAGAGCGTGGTCCTTCCCCGGTCGAGTCGACCCATTCGTGCTACAACTATACCAGTAATATAGCTGCAGCATGGCTCTACCACGTAAAAGTATGGGAAAAGACCAACACCAACCGATATTTAAATGGTGAATCTCACTATCATCCATCACAGTTAGCTACCGTGGGAAAATCTTTGTTTCAGAGCACGAGGATCTGTGACAGAAAACATCTGGCTTCCGAGCTTCAGCACGTCGAGCAAATTTTGCAAGACAACAAGCTTCGGGTCCCGTGCCTACGTCACAGTGACGAGTGAATCCGACCACAGTCGGTGTGCCTGCTGTACTATCCTATGTCAGAGGAGTCACAAAGGTTGGCTACATCTTGATGCGAGCTTCCATTAAAATATACTCAAGCTGCCGAAGAAGATTAGTCAATTTTACCTTCGTCAAGTGTAATATCCTCTACAAGATGCAGGAGTGTAAGCTTGATTGTGAATGTGGTTCTTACAGGACAAACAAAAGATCTATTAAAACCCGCGTGAAAGAACATAGCTGACGTGAGGCACCGACGCTCTGGGAAGTCTGTAGTCTGTGAACATGTTCAAGATCGTCCTCGCCGTTTCATCAGATTTGATAGACCACAAATTTTTGCAAAAGAACACCGATTCCTACCAAGGATGATACGCGAAGCTATTGAAATTAAAAACATCCTAATTTCAATAGAGAAGATGGATGGTGCTGCCATCTGCTTGGGATCCTATAATTAACAAAATTAAATCCAAACCCAAGTACACCACTGCAAGACATCAAGATACTGTAAGCCTTTCCTGCAGATCGAACCAAAATGAATATTCAAAACTAAAGGTAGCCGGGCTAACTATGACATCGGAACATCAAACATCTCAGTCCCCCGTGACACGGATTGCTGTAAAGCACCCGAAACGTCGGGAATTTAAAGTAAATTAAACGCGATAAAATCCGTAAACATAGTTTCATTCAATGTGTAATGTTCGCGTAAATATAAGAATTCATTATTAAAAAATTAAAGTTAATTGATAGTTGTCCCTAAGAGACCGAGATTATTAATGTTTTGTAAAAATACACCTAAATGGATTTTCAGAATGACGTATCTTCATAGAGCCGTGGTAGCTCAGACGGTTAGCGCTCGCTATAAGTTTCACAGTACGCGAGCAACCGGTTTCGATCCCCGCCGGCACCAATGAAATTGTTAATTGCAATTTCAAGTGCTGATTTACCAAGTGCTCGGCGGTGAAGGAAAACATCGTGAGGAAACCAGCATGTCTGAGAAATAAGAAAAATATATTTCGAAGACATGTGAATTTCGCCAACACGCATTGGGGCAGCGCGGCGGACACTTCCTTGCCTAAAACCCTCTCAGAAATGAGGAGAGTCCCTGCCCAGCAGTGGGACGTATATAGGCTGTAACTTTATGTATCTTTATGCTCAAATATAGACTACAAGCTCATAGAATATATTTAATTACCCTACTTGTGTTTTAATGGGTTGATAACATAAATGTTTACTCAAACAACAAGTATGTAGTTTTATTTGTATTTTAGTTGAAAAGAACTTAATAGTATAGCCTTAAGTTCTTGCTGTTTTATAAGAACTACAGACATTTATATGAAAATAATATACTTAATATATTAATAATTAATTGTTATATTAAACTTTTATAAAGTGTAAAGTCGACTTCAAATAACTAAATAGAATAAAATAATGTCCACAAATAGCTTCTGAAATCGGTGCTTAGACATAGAGTATAGAAAATTAAAGCCTCTGTTTATTCGAATACCATCAATGACCGAAATCAGTAGCAGCAAGGTAAGTTTGTACGTTGGATGACGGATAACTTCTAGCTAATGGTCCTGTAATTTTGAGACAAGTCGTTGTGCAGTGTGGAGAAGTGGATTTGTCCTGCTCTAGAAATCTTGACTGTATAACCATGCAGAAATTGTTATACTAGATCAAGAAGCTGTATATGAAAATGATCTTATTTAAAAATTAGTGGACTGTATTTGCGAATTATGTTGGATTAAAATTTTGAATTGGCAACCGGCTTATGGAAATGGAACGCACCACGCACTAACCTGGCGACGTCCAGCGACGAATCTCGTGCGTTGCACTCAGACTTATACACAGTTCACGGCCGTGATTTTAAGTTTTGGTAATTTAAACAGATAAAAGATTCGTTGTAAAAAGCGAGGAGACACAGTATAATTCTTTAAACTGTGGTATAATACTGACACCGTGCGTGAGTGAGAACGGAGATTGCCGATTGCGAACGAATGAATGAAGGGTTTAGAGGAAGTCCGATTTGACAATATGGATAACTTTAAAAGGCGGGAATATTTCAATTTGAGAATTAATAAGATATGGCGGTAACAACGTTTGTGCCTGCTGTTATACCATAATGGGTCGATGCAATGATATTTGAAGTTGGTCCAGCATATTGACGGTCAATAGTTTCAAACGAGATACACAAAATAATAAAAACAAAAAGCTAGGTACTTAATTATTCTAAAATAAACGCCTAAACAATAATCATTTATAATAATTAGGAAGTTCAAGGTCATTTGATTTATCCGCCTTATTGCGTAATTGCTTCAGTTCGTGTTAAAGCAACTTTTCTAATATAGGCCGAGCCAAGAAGGGTTTGAATGTAATAATTGGGGAGCGACGAATGTTGTGGAAATCTTCTTAACTAATAAATATTCTTCTAATAATGTGCTTTTAATATTATACGAAAAGTTGGCACTTATCACTGTATTGATATTTATTTTATGGTATTAAATATAGAAGAGAAGCGAGTTGCAAACAGGTTACAAACAAATAGTTTGAAAATCCAAAAGAGCACGCCTCATGAGCGTTTCATTTAATTTTGATGAAAAAATAAATTATCAAAATAAGTCGATTACACAACGTATAAAATCGATATAGGCTGTATGGTACATTTGTCCTATGTCTATTAGGCTAAAAATATGAAAGCCTTTAAATTTTTAATAATAAAAATGCGTACTAGGCTATTGATATGAAATAAGGAACAAGTTGATGTAATTGAAGCTAATGAAAACCCGAACTCGATACGTCAATTTTTTCGGAAGTTATCTTGACCACATACAAAATCAACATCCGGACGTCCACGTAAAAATTTTTTCGAACCGTTTTTTAAATGTAGCAATATAAAATGAATTTTGAGAAAATATAAGATGGATTAATTAGAGTGTTTTCTTAATAAACGGCTACTCATATTATCGTATAAGTGCAATATGGTTATGATTGAGGCATTTTAAGAACACAAAATTGCTTGACCTTGACGTCGGAGAGAGGTTACCTAATAACGCTTTGCGTTATGAGGCGTGCTATAAAGTCGTTAAAGCGCCGTTAGTGTCGTTATTATATTGCATCTAGAAGAAATACTAGTCTACGGATTTTATCGCGTTTAATTTAACTTTTTAATTCCCGACGTTTCGGGCACTTTACAGGACCCATGGTCACTGAGGGGGTGGGGAACTGAGGTGTTTGACGTCCCGACGTCATAGTTAACGAACTTTTTAAAAAATCTAACGTAACGTCGGGAATTAAAAAATTAAAATGAACTCGATAAAATCCGTAAAATTAGTTTTATCCCATGTGCAGTATTCGTAAATATACGAAATCATTATTGGCCTCACGATTTTCTTAACTAATGGCAAAAAGCTTTTGGATTACTCACAGGACAAAAAACCTTTGTATGCAGATGTAGGACGTTCTCGTATGTAAGTAGTTACTGTTGGCTTGTAAAATATAGAATAGTGATGAAAGAAAGCCTTATAACACTGTTACTTACTTAGTAAAGTTATTAAGTTAAATGGCAGCATACAGTTTTATTGAATAAAGGCTGTGAATAAATAGATAAACTGTATCAAAAGTACAGATTGAATTTCATGCGAGTAGGATGTGGGCTCCAGAATATTGAATAATTTCTCAGCATTGGTTATAAAACTATTAGGATGCATCATACTGCACGTGTACGTGTAGCTTATACATATAAGTTAGCACCACACTGAAACTTTACAACTTAGAAAATTTTAGAACGCCACATGTAAATAAAGAGGAGAAAAATTGGGCTATCAACAATTTTACTGGTACCGCCGTGGATTTATTGCAATCGGTTTATTCAGTCTGCAGAAATAAGAATTCCACTAAATCTATCTAATTACGAGGTGGATTGAAAAGTACTGGCCTAACACAGATCCATTCAATTCTAAAAATCAAATCTACCCACATTATTTAGTTCAGTTCAGACTAGTTCATTGTGTGAAGTTCGAAACGTGTGCGATAATTAGTTGTGATTTTATAAATTTATTAACAAAGTAATCGGACATAATTTCCGCGAATGGAGCAAATCGAGCAGCGTGCCGTCATTAAGTACCTCCATAAGAAGGGCTATCATCAAAAGCCATCCATGATGACATGGTCAGTACATTAGCGATTGTGCTCTGTCATATTCATCCGTCAAAAAATGGATAGCAGAATTTAAGCGTGGTAGAGAGAGTGTGAAAGATGAACCCCGCTCTGGAAGGCCTTCGACGTCAACTACTGACGAAAATATTAAAAAAGTACTTGATTTAATAATGGGAGACCGCAGATTAAAATTAGAGAGATAGCCGAGATTATAGGCATCTCTTATGAACGAACTCAAAACATCATTGTCAACGAGTTGGGTTTCCACAAGGTGTCTGCGGGGTGGGTTCCGCGACTGCTTTCAGTTGAACAAAAAAGGACGCGATTGACTATTTCACGCGACTGTTTGGAGTTATTTGAAGCCGATGCAGATGATTTTTGAATCGTTTTGTTACTATGGACGAAACATGGGTTCATTACTGTACACCGGAAACAAAACAACAATCAAAACAGTGGAAGACCTGGTTCACCACCCCCTAAAAAGGCTAAGTCGATTTTGTCGGCAAATAAGGTGATAGCTTCAGTATTCTGGGACTCGAAAGGTGTGATTATGATTGATTATCTTGAAAGGGGTCAGACTATAAACTCTGATTACTACTGCACCTTACTACGTTGTTTACGAGAGGAAATAAAAGAAAACGTCGAGGAATGCTCAGAAGAAAAGTCCTGTTTCATCAAGATAACGCCCGTGTTCACACGTCAGTACAGTCAATGGCTGAAATTCACAACTGTGGCTTTGAACTGTTACCGCATCCGCCATATTCACCTGATCTGGCACCATCAGACTTCTTTCTGTTCCCTAACCAAAAAGCACTTGGGAGGTCAAAGATTTTCGACAAACGACGAGGTCAAAGCAGCTGTAGACGCATATTTTGACTCTAAGGAAGAATCATTTTTTCAACGGTCTAAATGCTTGGAAGGGAGGTGGCAAAAGTGTATTGAACTTGATGGTGATTATGTAGAAAAATAAAAATATTACTGATTTAGTATGTGTTTATTTTCTTGGTTAGGCCGAGTACTTTTCAATCCACCTCGTATTTTCCGATATTAACGATTTCTTAGCAAAATTTCTAACATTTTCTTGAAGATATTTAAGAAAAATAAGTGACTTTTACATATATTCTTTCGTCTGTCTATCTGTCTGTGTATTCACGATTCACATATATACTCCTGGGTAGACTTTCATATTTGGCATGGAGATGGTTTCTCAACGTAATATAAGATACTTTGTTTCGAATACGGAAGTGTAAACATGGAAGGTTATGCTTTCCCATTCTTTAGACCACGACATGAGACCAACGATGATTACGATTAAACCACCAGAAAGTACCACAAGTCAAGTCACAACGGTTTTACGATCGTAATTAAGGCGAATATGGTAAATTCTACCTACTATGTAAGGCACACATGTCTATTTTACTGTTTATGGGCTGATGATAATGAATAAAACCGATAACAATTATTATTATTTTCTTTCTAAAACTATTATCTACTATGCTTTATATCCCACATCTTCATAATATTCTAGCCTGGTTGGGGTGCATAAATACCCATAAATATTATATAAAATATACCTACAATAAACAATATAGATTTCTTAATATAGTCTGAAAATTTCATAGTACATGAGCGAACCACATTCCTTTGGCACCACAATATTAATTGCAATTTTAAGTGCTTTTACCACCTGCTCGACGGTAATGGGTTTTCTTTTCCTTTACGTTCATGAAGGGACCTTTGTGTCTTAGAAATTAAAAACATTTCGAGCCCTGTGCAAAACACGCAAACACTCAATATTAGCAGCGTGGCGATCTTTTCTCCTACTCTAAGACAAAAGAAATAAGTATTTCTTTGTTTACTTATTTTTCGTTTTTATGCCTTGTTTACCATTAATCCGTTGGTAAGTTATTTTGCTCGTCCAATGAATTATTTTGCATTATTAAGCATTGAATTGCACTACTTTATATAAATACACCTAATATCAAATGTAAATTCTATATGTAATCTAATTCCTGAATAGAATCTCTATGATTGAGCAAACCAATTATTAAATTCTGCTGCTCCTGCTACACTATAGAAGTGTGGCATGCAGTCAGGGCGACATCATATCACAACGCAGCAGCGTTAAATTTAACACTTGCACTACGCGTGCATTTTTTTCTTTAATGATCATAGAACCAAGAGCATGTTATAAATTTAACAGAACTTTCAATAACAGGTTCTCGCTTTGTGTGTGTGTGTGCGTGTGCGTGTGTGTGTGTGTGTGTGTGTGTGTGTGTGTGTGTGTGTGTTTGTTTGCCAGTAACTTCTCACTGTGCCCTCACCGACCTGATGTAGAATGCCGCAATGGCACCATAGACTGCGCTGCCGCTGCAACTTACCGTGTGATTATACGAATACCTTAAGGACGCTCTTAAAGCAAAAATATTTTAATGGAATCATTTCAGTTATCAAAATTTTTAATTATCTTTATAATGGTATGAAATAATAGTTGTATATTTCTCTTCCGGAATACATTTACTTGAAATTTACATTACAAAATGCCAAGGTATTGGGTTCCAGGCTGAATGTAAATAAGGAAAGTTTAACCAGATTAAGCACCCTTTAACCTTTACTGAAAGCCAATCGTCTTCATTAAGGTTGTATTGGAATCTATATTATTATGTACGTAGAATAAATTAAAGCTCCTATCTACAAATAATAAAAAATATATTAAATAGAATAATTAAAGGCAAGACCAATTAATTTACCGAATTAAATATCATTTAAAAATAAGTGCCATGTATTTTTTTACTATATAGCCCAAATAGTATTTATAAACATTTGAACGAAGATCAGAGTAATATCTTTTGTAATCACTTAATTTGTATTACTGTGACGTATGTATGCTAATGTTTCTTCATCCGTCAATTCACAGTGGCAACTTTATAATACAGCCAAAAGCTATTAACTACGCAGGAGGTACATACAGTGCGAGCCATAGATTATTGTATATATATTAGAGAGTGAGAGCTAGTGTGTTGTAGTGCCGGGCTACTAATGGAGACTTAAGTCGATATTGACGAAATGAAAGCAACGGCATAAATAGCGACATTCGAACAAATAAAACGTAACGGTATTTATTCATTTGCGTCAATTTGGTGTATTGCAGGAAAATCTCCTTTTTCCTTGAATTGGAAAAATTGTCGTCACCCAACGTAGTCGCTAGGACTTGCTCTTATAGGTAGATTTACATTTATTCTCTCGAATTTAAGTTTCTTTTAATGGGGCAAAAATTTCACTCCGATGAGGCGGTAAAACACCTTTAAAAAATGTATGCTTTCCAATCACAGCTAATTCGCGAACCTAAGATCTCCATAGCAGGGTCAGGACGGACAGGGACATCGATCAATTTCCATTTTAATGGAAATCTGCTGTCTATATGTATTGAATCGGCCCTTTTGTCCTATAATTCAATAAGTTTTCTTTTAATATTTATAGTACACATAACGCCAATTTCATAATATGTGAAGGCTATAACGAGCTTCCACTTTTATATTTACAGAATTATGTCGATAAAGCGATGTCCGAAATAAGCTCCGTGGCGCAGTGGCTTAGCAATGAGTTGTTGCGCTAGGGGCTGCGGGTTCGAAACCGCACGAAACAAGTATTTGTATGGCCTACAAATAATTGTTCCGGGTCTGATGTTTGTCCTCGTGCAATTTATGTTTGTAAACTGCCTCCACGATACAGGAGAAAATCCTAGTGTGGGGTAACGTTTTTAAAAAAAGCTATAAATAATTTTTCTTTTAAATTTTATTATCATGTTCAAATATTATTTAAAAATATTAGTTTTTTAAAACACGATGATACAAATTCATGTTAATTTTTTATGTATTTTAAACATTGGTCAGCAGCTTTAACTTCAATTTTTATGTCACGAGAAACAAAAGCGCGGCTGAGCCACGAGGATATGAAAAATCGTGAACATTAATCTAGCGTGACGTTACGAAGTCGCATGCCCCAATCAATTTGTTTTGCATTTACAGATACCGGGAATTCTATATCACTTGTGTTAAATAAATTTTTATGTAAAATTGTGTATAATGTTCAGCATCATTAAAAAAATATATTTATTACATAACTTTAAGGCCGGCAACGCAGTTGCAATTCTGCAGTTGTTGCAGTTGTTCATGGGCGGCGGTAGTCACTTACCATCAGGTGAGTCGCATGCTCGTTTGCCCCTATCCTAAAAAAACAATACGATATTATTACGATATTTCAAACGAAATAAAGTATTAAATATATCATAATATAACTCTACTTCCGCGGTATAGTGCAAGGAACGCTAGTTGCATTTCCTCGGAGAAGCCTTTGAACAAGAAAAAATCGGACCTCCTATCAACAGTATATTTGACCATAAACGGGTATGGGGGACATGTAATTTTTCCCCCTTAATTATAATTTCACTTGCATGCGGATCGAAGCTCTGACGACCGACTAATAATGGAGAATAAATATTTTATTATATTATGACTAGAATTCATCCATCCATTATAGCCTATAAAAGTCCACTGTTGAACATAAGCCTCCCCCATAGGTTGCTTTATAGGGGAGAATTTTGCCATAGTTGCCACGTCTGTCAGGTTGATTGGCAACCGCAGCTTTTTAGGGTTCCGTACAGAAAGGGTAAACAACGGACCTCTATTACTAAGCCTCCGCTGTCCGTCCGTCTGTCTGCCAGCGGGCTGTACTCGTATCTCATAATCCGTAATAGGTAGACAGTTGACATTTTCACAGAATGTGTATTTCTGTTGCCGCTATAACGACGATTTTACGATGGTACGGAACCTTCATGCGGAGTCTGACTAGCACTTGGCTGGCTTTTTTTATTATTATTTTGAGTTGTTATCAGGAAGATGGTGCTGTCCATCTCCTGTCTTATTTTCCTCTGTGCCTCTACAACACCTACCGGACGATATGGGTAGTGGATGTTCTTAATACACCGTTACTACACGGTTGGACTAGGACTATAGGTAATATATGTATGACTAGACTATATTATGACTAATATCCAAATTCTGAAGAATAGAGTGCAGTATTACCATTGCGATTACCAATATGTAATAGTAAACTAACACTAGAAGATTGTTATTGAATTATGAATCACCCGGCAGATTCTTTTGCTATGTGATGGTCACGCCTGGTATATAGGCAGATTGACAATCTCAGTACAAGACGTCTTGTTACTGTCCATCGTCCGTCTGGGCATTTTACGTCAGGCGTAAGCGAGATAGTTATACCACCATACATCGGAAGCCATAAGATTTCGTTCAATAAGGCTTCATTTTCCTTAAACTTTCCGTGACGCTTTAACTATAACATTATAAAAGCATAAAAATAGCAGAGGTGAAGCATAAAGTTTGATTATATTATATTAGTATTGTTTTGATAAATTAGTCTAAGAAAATAAAGCCATAAAGGTGTGTTTACTTACAAACGTTATTTCGACTATAAAAATAATACGAAAGGATTGCATAGGGATACGAATGCGCAATTTCACGTAGGAATATCCTATTGGTGTTCGAACATCCAGAGTAAGAAATTTCTAAATAATTCTTTTAGTTAATTTTTGTATAGTTAGTCGATAAGCCCACACAATCGTTTGGGTTTATCGACCGCGAGATAAACGACCGCTATCTGGCTACTATGTCGCAGGTGCTCAGCTAAAGCACGCAGTGGCGCTATAATATCTTCTGCATAGTTGATAACATTCTGATTATTTTGAAGTTATCGCCGCTGTCGAAAATCAGTGATTGTCTCAGTGATTGATCGGTAATGGGTGAAATGACCGGTTTTAAGTTTCGTCAAATGGTTTTCTAAAATATTTATTCTGTGAAAAGCAATTTTGTTCTAAAAGTAAGAGTATAGTTACAGCCTGCATACGTCATGCTGAGAGGGAAAATTTTGTCGTAGGTCATAGTAGTGTCATAGGTACATATTCATGTAAAGTTCGTATGTAGTCTCACTACGTGGTGTGACTTGAAAACGAAATCTTTATATTTTCCATTTTTAAAAGCTATATGTTGGTTTTTAACATTAAATTTTAAAAATGTGAGTGTGGAACACTTGGTAGGAACGAAGTTCCTTTCGTAGTATATTATTATTGATTAACGTATTATTTTATTGATTAACAAATACAAATAAATGAATTAATAGCGTCTATTAAAATGAAGCGTCATTTAAAATAAAATAATATTTCATGGTTAGATAAGAAAACGTGCGAGGAGAAGGATATTATTCCATCTCGTTTCCTTATAGCCGCCAAGGCCGTCTACACTACGTCAGAAGGAGTCGTGACGGAAATTTTTACACTTGTAACATCCGCCAAACGTACTGTCCGATAAAGAACTTCGTTCCAAAAGTTATGTTACAGCTATATACGTCCCAATGTTTGCAATTCACATGACCACGAAAAGTTTTATTTCGCAAACATAGCTATATGTTCATTTTACAACATTAAATTTTAAAAATGCGTGAGTGTCGGAACACTTGGTAGGAACGAAGTTCCTTTCGTATATTATTATTGATTAACGTATTATTTTATTGATTAACAAATACAAATAAATGAATTACTAGCGTCTATTAAAATGAAGCGTCATTTAAAATAAAATAATATTTCTTTCATGGTTAGATAAGAAAACGTGCGAGGGAGAAGGATATTATTCCATCTCGTTTCCTTATAGCCGCCAAGGCCGTCTACACTACGTCAGAAGGAGTCGTGACGGAAATTTTTTACACTTCTTGTCGCCTAACCCCCATCCGCCAAATCCGTACCGTCCGATAAAGAACTTCGTTCCAAAAGTTATGTTACAGCCTATATACGTCCCAATGTTTGCAATTCACATGACCACGAAAAGTTTTTATTTCGCAAACATGCAAGTTTCCTTACATAGTTAACGTTTACCGTCGAGCACGTGGTAAATCAACACTTAAAATTGTAATTAACAATTTCATAGGTGCCGGCGAGTATAGAATCCATGTTGCTCGCGTACTATGACTTTTAAGGCGTATGTCTAGCCCCTGAGCACACGGCCCAATTGTAGCAACGGAACTTGCAGCCGTTCTTCTGATTTGCTTCCCTCTGTCGCCCCTTACGACACCCACGGTATGATATTATGGGGTAGTTGATATTCTTACACCGCCAATACATGGTAGACCCATGTGGCAGCTATATTATTGTTGTAGCACCAATGGGTCGGCTCGATCGGGGAAGGGTCACGCTCTCACAGAATACCAGTGTAAAATAGCAGCTCAATGTTGCTGTGTTTCGCATGGTAAGTGTAGAGAACCAGAGACCCTTTTTACTGGGTGTCAACGCATCTGCATTTTGATTCTTAATGAAGGATAGATGTAGATGTCTATGGCTATGGCTCTATGGCTTTGTGCTCGCTTGTCACCCTCATTCTATAAAAAAAGACGAAGTTTATTTTGGCTATTTCCATAGCATAATGCCATATGGTATTTTGCTATGTGAAAACGTAATTAACACTGAATTATATTTGTTTTGCAGAAGAGGGCCTAAGAGGGCTTATGTCTTCTTAGCCCCTCTCACTTAAAAAAATCTCAAGAGACTCTAAGATAAAAATTTAACGAAATTAATATATTAACTTTGGGCTCTCGTATTGAGAGGCCAAAGTTAATACATTAATTTCCTTAAATTTACGATAATGTAAAGTATGTACACAAAAATAAACGTAGTTTAAAAAAAATGATATTCACTCTTTAAATTCTAGGAACAGACAGGCTATTACGAACTAGGCTATTTGTACCAATTACTCGACCCACAGAGTCAATAATTCATTTTTGTACCAATGTAAAACACTTTTACAACAAAATCTCAAAAAATATACATAATTTGTCCACCAAGTTCAAAACTTTACTAAACAAAGATTGTATAAAAGTGGTTCTTATTCATTAAGGATTTTATTGATGATAATAAAATAATTCCTTGGAATGAGGTGATTGCTACTATGCATTTCTAATTTGTTTTGTGTTGTTAATTGTGTAACATAATATAATATGATTGTAAACTGTTCTTTTTCAAAAATATGTCTCGCTGGGTTTCTTGCTGGTTCTTCCCAGGATAGAGGTATTTTGAACCAGTAGTATGACAATTCAATTTAACCAGTATTTTAAATTGAATGACATTCAATAAATATTTTTATATTTATTGAATAATAAATATTTCTATTTTAATTTCTTCATGTATTACTTGAAGTAAAAATTAGTAATTGTGAAGCTGTGACCATATTAAAATTGCAAGCGTCGCAGTTTTAAAATTCGTCACGATCGGGCACTTTTAAGGTTTTCACATTCATTTTAAAATAAAGATGTTAAATGCAAACTTTTAAACTACAAAACTTTTAAGTGGCAAACGGAAAAATTATAGCTGAAAGAGGAAAATCTAACTATGCTCATTTAATATATTTTGTGACGAATATTTGTAATAAAACTATGATAGGATCGTGGTAGTAGATGGACAATATAAACAACTCTTGTGTTCTATTTTGAAGTGTAAGAGAACCAATTTCAGGAGAAGACATTTCATGTTAGTCCTATGCATATAAAATTTTAATAAGGGTTTAGTATTTACGTCTGACGATTTTGTGTATTTGTTAGTTTTACTATTTTCCTATCCATCACATTTCTTTCACACTAGTTTGGTACCTATAGATTTAATGAAACACTTATATTGTAATATTTTTTATGTCAAAATAAAAACATAACTTCTTTCTCGCTTCTCGTACATCCCATTTGCTAAACTATTTTAATTAATAGAGGTCAAATTTAACGTCTGTGTTTTACTAATATGTTTAGGCAGAGGGATTTAATTTTCATGAATTGCTGTTCTAAGTAGATTTGATTCTGATGAAAACAAATAGTTACCGCAATTTGTTGCACATGTAATAATGATTCACACAAAATGCCGGAATGGTTTAATGACCTCGGATGGATGGCGGTGTGACCGTCTAGTGTACACCATCATAGGTCGTATTTGCCAAGCTTAGCGATTAAAGTAAATTCTCTCTGCAATAGGAGAAGCTCAAGCCCAGCAATGGACTGTTATGGGATGTTATTGAAGAATAAGAAGTTAACATGTAATTAACAGACAACTGCAGTATGATGATAATTAAAAGAGAGTTCTGATATCAACAATAATGATGGGTAGCTAATACAGCAACCACTCGTATCTACAACAAGCAGGCGTGGAAAAGATTCATCTAACCGCATTAAACCTTCGAAAAGCTTAAGTGAATCATACAATTGAGGAATTCTACTTCGACAGAATTTCATGTGAATTTTCAAATTGAAATAGTTTATAAATCCAAAAGTGCACGCCTCATGAGCGTTTCATTTAATTTTGATGAAAAAATTAATTGTATTCTGACCTTTAAAATATATTATTTACGTGTATCAAATTTAGCGCTCTATTATTTTAACAGGTAGTGTTACCTGCAGGGACTTTTTTTTAATTATGTTTACCATAATAAATCGATTACACAAAGTATAGAATCGGTATAGGCTGTATGGTACATTTGTCCTTTGTCTATCAAATGCTAAAAAAATATATGACAGCGCCTTTAAATTTTTAATAGCAATAAAACTTATAAAAGTTGAAAATCATAAAATATGAAATAGGAATTAGGAACCAGTTGATGTAATTCTGAAGCTAATAAAAAAAACCCGGTCTCGATACTTCAATTTTTTCGGGAGTTATCGTGACCATATACAAAATCGACATCCGGACGTCCACTTAAAAATTTTTCAAATCGTTTTTTTTTCAAAGTTGCAATATAAAATGATTTTTTAGAAAATATAAGATGGATTAATTAGAGTTTTTCTTGATATACGGCTACTCATATTATTGTATAAGTGCAATATAGTATGATAGAGGCATTTTAAGAACACAAAATTGCTTGACCTTAACGTGTCGGAGAAGAACACACCTATAACGCTTCGCGTTATGAAGTGTGTAAAAAAAATAGTCAAAAAATTAACTAACATAAATTACATAAGAGATAGTAAAAATAAAAAAAGCCACTTTGACTATCATAAAACAGCAAACAAAACCTGCAAATGATTTAAAAACAAAAATCGATTATATTATTAACGATAACAACATAGTAAAATCACCTGAAAAAATGGTCAAATTATTTAACCAATTTTATAATTTTTGCATAATTATTTTTTAATTATTAATGCAGAATTATAATACTCGTACATCTACAACAAATAGTAATAATTATAAAACAGTAACTAATATACGTAGTAATCCAAATTCTATATTCCTGTATCCTACAGAGTGTTGAAATACTAAATATAGTTTAAAAATTCAAAAGTAAAACTAGTTGTGGCTTTGACGACATACCTATAAAGTTAGTTAAATTAAGCATTAGTCACATCGTTGATCCTCTAGTACACCATGCAAATCTTATACTAGAGAGGGGTATTTTTCCAGATGATTTGAAGAAAGCACATAGAAGAAGAAAGAAAGAATAAAAACAATAGATATCGTCCAATCATCCTTTGAAAATGTTCTATTAGGTGTGCCACAAGGATATATTTAGCCCATACTGTTTTAATCTACATCAACGAGCTCAATATAATTAAGCATCAATGCGAGATGTACGCTGACGATGAAACAATTTTCCTTTCTAATAAAAGTCTTAATGAGAATCATTTTAATAAAGAGATTAACACCACATTAAGTACCGCCTCATGTTGGCTGAAAGGAATAAATCTAAAAGTAAATCTAAAAAGACAAAACTCATGGTATTTAGAAACTGTATAAACGAACTTTTTGCACTGAATATAATCGAAAGTAATAAAAAAAATCGAAAGTATAGACCATATAAACCTGTTTGGTGTGACAATTGACCAACATTTAAATTGGAAAAATCATATTGAGAAGATAAAATATTAAAAACTATAATTAAAAAAAAAACTAAAACTAGTAACTTAATTATCATACAGTCCTATGTTTCCCCGCTGAATGGCTATACTTAGCATTTGAGCGAGAAAATAACCAGCCCTCTTATTACTAGCAGCAACGACCAGCCGCTGATGGAGTTCCTTTAGAAGAATAAAAAATATCTAGCTATTGTTACGCTCTCTCACTTCTAGTCGAAATTTCATCCATTAATACAGCCAAGTCGGCTTATTTTGGGCTATATTTATCCATTGTTAACATATGGATTTACATATTGGCGTAACTCAAGAGATATTCAATCGACTTTTATTTTACAAAAAAAATATGTCTACGGTAATGAATTTGCAAACCACTGACTGAGAACCATATTTAAAGGTAAAGGTTTTCTCACTCTATCAAGTATCTACATTGTAGAGTAATGCCTTTTGTTAGAAATAATTTGGAATATTGTGATTTAATGTCGTCTTCAAAATCAATTATTCGAACTAAATATAAATACAATCCGAGTCCACCACGTAATATTATGACCTGTAGACATAAAAAGCTTGATAGAAAAATGTTTAAAATTAAGCTTTTATTATCTTTTTTATTATTTTTATTATTTTTTTTTAATTTTTTTATTATTATTTTATTATCTATTTAAGTATTAAAGAAATGGCTTATCCAAAAGGTTATTTATAATATTAGAGAGTTCTTTGATTCGAAATAATTTATCTTATCAGCGCGTTGTGCATGTTGTTAAGTGCATCTGAATTGTACCTAAGTTCATTTATATAATTATTGTATATTGTTTTGTTCTAGTCCAGTTTAATCCTTAGAAGACACAAGTTTGCGCGTTTACCGCTAATAAGAACCCCTTTGTCGTATCTCCTCAGTTTCAAGGCACTCCCCTTGTTGCCTCAGCCAGTATCGGAATCCTCGGCGTCGACATATCAAGTGACGTGGTCACTTGGAAGAGAAAGCCAAATTGGCTTCTAAAAAGCTTGGCGTGCTTAAAAGAGCGGGACAGTATTTCATGCCGGCACACCGCCTGCAACTTTACAAGGCGCAGGTTCGGCCTCACATGGAATACTGTTTCCCATCTCTGGGCTGGGGCTCCCCAGTGCCAGCTCCTTCCACTTGACCGCATTCAGCGCAAAGCAGCTCGAATCATCAACGACCGAGTTCTTTCCGATCGGCTCGATTCACTGGCGCTGCGAAGATATGTTGCATCTCTTTGCATTTTCTTTCGCATTTACCACGGGAGTGCTCTGAGGAATTGTTCAGATTAATCCCAGCCGCCAAATTTCACGAACGCACATCGCAGCAAAATTCCGATACCATCCACACCATCTGGATGCTTGGCAGTCAACCACTGTACGTTTCACTAGAGTTTTCTTCCGCGTACGACCTCTCTGTGGAATAGCTTACGACCGCCGCGATTTTTCCGGACCGATACGACTTAGGGACCTTCAAGAAAAGAGCCTACTCCTTTCTAAAAGGCCGGCAACGTACCTGCATCCCCTGGTGTTGCAGTTGTTCATGCGGCGGTAGTCACTTACCATCAGATGAGCCATGCTCGTTTGCTCCCTCTCCTATAAAAACTATACTATAAAAATATAACTATAAAAAATCGACATGGATAAACTGTTGGTACTAATTTAAAATTGCAACAAATACGGTTCAACAATAAATCTATTCTATTCTATTATGATAATGATCCATCATAAATGGTTTTTCAAAATCCAATTACGGCCATCATCCATGACCTTTAATTTTCAGATAACCTTTACGACACAAGGCGGATCAGTTTAATTTTCTACTTTATTAAAAGATTACCCCGATCTTCTTTACGAGGTTATCGTCAGTGTCGTTTTGAAGACGAAATTGAATAAATAATTTATATTTATAATTAATATTTTTTGCATGTGCGTGCACTAGTACGAACAATTAGAAAAAAATATCGGCAAGAAATCACGTTTCGTTTTCTTTAATTATATTATAATAAAAATAGTATCAGATGATAATAAAAACCGCTACTCCTATCAAACTATTTTTAACTTGTGATTTTCTTATCATCTCCGAGAAACCTTACGTAGTATGATTGCAATGAAATGGGAACACAAAGAATAATTGCCTTAGTCAACGATATACAAATTATAGCAAGCAATTCTCGCTGCCCTCCAACTTCTAGAAGCCAATATTTCCTCTTTTATCATGTTTCCTTTAATTAATGACATAAATATCTTTTAATTTTATAACAAAACAATTTAAACCTTTGCACCAAATTTAAATAGCTTATTGATTCCACTACAGTAAATTAATATTCCATTAAACGTTTCAAATGCTTGTACCTATTGTTAGAAGAGATTTTAATTTCTTAAGTCGAATAAAACAAAATTTACAATTTTTTATATTTAATAAATTATCTAGATACCAATTTTTTCATTCATTACTGCCTATTTAAAGTCCACTGCTGAACATAGGCATACCCCATACCTTGCCTCGGTATTTGCCATTGTTGCCACGCTTAATTTTCTTATAAGTTTCGACAATAGGATGATAGGATTTATGTGCCTGCATCAGTTTATTCCCGTCAATTAACAATATTTTTCTAACTATTGAATACGGTTTTACTACTAGGCTGGTGAAGCTTTATCACTAAAAACTATCCTGTGAGATCGTAGACAACACTACCATATAATTTGTTGAAAATGTTATTTGAATAATAAATAACATACCTCAAACGAAAAACCTAAGTAAGTGATTGCAGCAGTTTAATAAATATAAAAATATATGATTTTTTTTCTCAAGCCTGAATGAGATTAAAAACTAAGAAACACATGTTTCAGTATTTTTGACAATTCTACACTTAAAGGGTAAAATTAAGGATGAAAAATTGTTTGAAATTTTGCCATATCTTTAACAACACTATTATAAGCCTTCGATTAGAAATTTAGTAACACGTATTTAAGGTTTTTTGGATACTCCACTCCTAACGGTAAAATAGGGGATGAAAGTTATTATAAAATTGTAAACTATTTTGATGCTGTTTTCAATTCATCAATATATTTGTATTGTACCAATACACATTAAAAACAAAAAAGTAATAAATAAATGAGGTATAATAGGCGGTATTATCGCTTTGGAAGCGATTTCTCAGACAACTTTATTACGCAAAGAATTGTTCACAACGAATGGCTAAGAGGAGTAAATGTACTTAAATTATACAATTAATTAAGTTGAAAATAATAATTAAAAACACAAGATGATGGCTCGTAGTTTGATAGGAATTATAAGAGTTCCAAGTAAAATATTTAAATAGATTTTGAAGGAAAAAAAGGATTGAGCACGGCGAATATGTAGAGGGAGTGGGTTCCACAAGCGTATAGCTCTAACTAAAAATAATTAATTGAAGAAGGAGAATGTACGAGAGTACTACGAGGCAGATTTTTAGAGCAGTTTTCACTACTCGGAAACCCTAAGTCTTACTTAAAATCTGCGATCATTATCAATCCGAAATATGAGAAAGTTTCCAAGTGATAGCTTGAGCTCTCCGTATCATACGATCTCATAATAAGTATGGGTCATGATTATACGTGGACAAGGGTAATATGACGCTATAACGTGGACACGGGTAACGCCGCGGGGCGAGATGATAGTATACAAAATTGGAGATACAGCCATCGAGTACTTACATACATACCATGTGATACACGGAAATTACATTCATACCTTGCTGGTCTAGTGGTCGTATATGCGGTTGCTGATCATGAGGTTTTAAATCACGGGACAGACCAAAAAATTTGTGAACGTGTTTGGTCAAGTAATAAGTAGTTTTCTCTCAAGAATTTTTTTTCATTTTACTCGTTTATATATAATTTCTGATATGACCAAATTTCGGTCACGGCAGCCCGGCTCAACGGAGACTGGCCGTCTGGCCAGAATTATAGTGCATAAGTGTTTGCGCAAACAGAAAACAAAGGTCTTGAGAGAAATAATATATTATATATAATTTCTGTATATAATTTCTATATATAATTTCTGGTGTACATATATAGTACTCCCCGTCGATTTCGATGACAGAGACCCTAGGAACTATGGATTTTGATAAACATATGCTCTGATATGACTCGCAAATCGAACTTGGTCTTAAATACCCTTTGAATGCATGACAGTAGAGTAGGCCAGACAAGTTATAAGTGTACGCGTAAGCCCTCCACTTAGGCCTCTTTGCGCATTTGGCGTTTTAAGTCTAGAGTTTTGAGGCGGCTTCCTCAAACTATTTAATTATTTTAAAGATAGTAGATCGCCAAGATGACCTTTAATAGCTAGCTCTTCCCAACACTCAGGGTTTATACCACAAGCAGTCAGGTGTATTTTGAAAAGGTCCTTATAGCGCAGATGCTTTCGCTTACCTTCTGTCTTCTATGCGAAGGACGTACGCACCACCTGAGATGACATCGCACTAAGAGCTTCCATGTCGCACATTGCAAAGGCACAGAACCTTAGAATTAGGGACACGGTCCTGCAATCTTAGACATCTGAGGTGGTAAGTGTCAAGTTTCAAGTTTTTTTGTATAGGCGCCATGTCTCTGCGCCACATCAAAGGACGAGAATAATTAGTGTCTTATAGACGCTAATCTTCAACTCTAGCTTGAGATCATGGGACTTCCAGACGCGATCACCGAGTCGCCCGAAATTGGCAGCGGCGTTAGCAATGCGCGATGATATCTCCGAAGCCAAGGTATTGTCACGCCGGATATTGCTTCCAAGATATTTGAAATGTGTGACCTCCTCTAGTGATTTCCGTCTAGATTCTGCGCTATCGGATCAACTTTACTTCCTCTTGATGTTCGTTGAGGATGATAGTCTTGGAAGCGTTTATGACCAGGCCAAAATGTTGACAAGATCGATGAAATGTGTCAACTTAGCTTTGAAGACGCGACATGCTATCTTACATGAGGTACACGTCATCAGCGTATAGAATTTCCAATATGGAGACGAGAAATTAACTTAGCTTCTAAGTAAATACTACAGATTATGGGCAACTAGATCGAACTTGAAAGAATGCGGAGCGCAGTGGTAGATACAAGAGTTTACCGGGGGTCCAACGTAGGGACGGATCATTACTTGGTCTTATGCCGAATTAATGGTCTATTCAGGCGTTGGCGGCATCGGACATCTGTGTCTACCACTGCGTTACAGCGTATAAGAACAGAAAGGTTACAAGATGAAGGTGTGAAAGAGAAGTATAAATGTAGACTGAGGGAGAATATAAATGGTTTGAATGAAATATGTATGAATGATTTAGACTTGAAGAATGTATGGAATAATGTTAAGAAAGTTTTGGTGGATGCAGCCACCGAAGTATGTGGTGTAGTAAGAGAACGAATGAAAGGAAAAATAATACGTTGTGGGGGATGATGAGATTCGGATGGAAGTTGAAGCAAAGAAGAGAGCATGGCTAGATTTACTAGCAACCAAAGCTGGTAATTCTGGCGGTATGAATGAAGAGATTGAAAGAAAAAGGCAGACTTTAGACTTATAAATAAGAGAGTAAAAGAAGTTGATGAAAGGAAAAGCAAGAAAGAACGGATAAGAATGATAGAAGGATATCTGATAACTTCCAGGCAAATATTAAAATGTTCTGGAAACTCGTAAGAACTGCCAGGGGAAATTCGAAACAGCCTAGAATGAATGCTACATGAGACGAGAATGGCTGTATGCTGAATGATGAAGTTTCGAATTTAAAGAGATGGAAGGAATACTTTGAAAGCGTGTTTATGAGTGAAGGGTCGTCTGAATTAAGTGAAAAGAAATTCCGAAAGAAGTGGAGACAGGTAGGAGATAAGTGTAGATGAAATAATGAAAGCAATGAAAAGCATGAAAGCAGGTAAGGATGCCGGATATGATAGAGTATCACTCGAAATGCTAAGGGCTGGAGAGGGAGTGGTGGCAGGCCTGCTGTACACCTTGTTTAATTTATGTTGGGAACTGAAACGGGTACCGGATGACTGGTGCAAAGCCGTTATAGTCCCAATATATAAAGGAAAAGGGTCACAGCAGGACTGTAAAACTACTGTAGATCAGCTTGCTTAGCATTGTGGGTAAACTGTATGCTAAGGTATTAATTGAAAGAGTTATGGAAGAAACTGATGAAAAATTTGGGATGTGTAAGCTGGATTTAGAAAGGGAATGGGGTGTACAGATCAAGTCTTTTCCATGCGCATGATTGCGGAGAAGTTTTGGCCAAAACCAGAAAGTTTTTGTGCTTTCATGGACTTAGAAAAGGCTTATGACAGAGTGGACAGGAATGTGTTATGGCAAACACTTAACTCATTTGGTTTGAGCGCTGGTTTGATACAGGCATTGAAGTCTCTTTATAGGGACTCTAGTGCTTGTGTCAGGATCAACGGGTCTACTCGGACTGGTTTGGCATCCAAAAGGTGTCAGACAGGGCTGTAGCTTCCTGGCTGTTTAACCTATTTATGGACAGTTGTTTGCAAACTTTGAAAGTTGAAGAATGTGGGTTGAGAAAGGGTGAGTTAACCGTCAAATGCCTTTTGTACGCCGATGATCAACTCATATTTGCATCGTTGGTGGCCGAGTTGCAAATGATGAACCGGTCATTAAAAGAAAGAGGTATGAAAGTGAACGCAAGTAAGACGAAATTGATGGTTTTTGAAAGAGAAGAAAGTAAAACGTTATGTGAAATAAGAATAGAAGGGGAGTTGAATGAGCAAGTGGATGAGTTTGTATATTTGCGATGTTTATTTAGCAGGGATGGTAGATATGATAAGGATATAGAACGACGAGTGAACGCAGGAAATAGAGTGAATGGGGCTCTACACGCTATTGTGAAGAGTCAGAATGTGTCAAAAAAGGCACGTTTGGCAATTCGCAATGCTGTGTTAGTCCCTACTTTAATATATGGTAGTGAAAGTTGGGTCTGGCAGAAGAAGCATGAGAGTAGAATAAATGCTGTAGAAATTCGGTCATTAAGGAGTATGCTAGGGCTGAATCTGAATGACAGGGTGAGAAATAGTGATAAGAGAAAAGTGTGGTTTGCAAGATGACGTTGTGACCAGGATTAAGAAAGGAATACTTCGGTGGTTTGGTCATGTAGAAAGAATGAACGAAGAAAGAGTGACAAAGCAAATTTATGCTGCAGAAGTGAACGGTAGAGTCGGAAAGGGACGCCCTAGACGAAGGTTTATCGACCAAATTGGCGATATATTGAAAATGGGCCAGATTAGGAGTACCCTTAACCGACGAGCGTGTATGCGTAGATATATGGATGTAAAGGAGGCGAGAGAGGTGTGCCAGGATCGTGCCAAGTGGAAGTCCGTAGTCTCTGCCTACCCCTCTGGGTGACAGGCGTGAGTGCTTATGTTATGTTAGATCGAACTTAAAAAAATAAAGATGCAAGGTCAGCTTTGTACATGGAATTCGTCACAGCCCACATTATACAGGTTATACATTTCAGACCTTAACATAAAGTGGATACTGGATACACTGGATGCTGAAATAAATAACAAATTCGTATCTACCCCGACGAACCTATAGTTCGTCGTAGATAGCGCGTTAAAATATAACGGCAAATTTAACTTTCGGAAAGACATTTTTATTTGCTAGCTACGTTAATGTTACGATAACCTCTATTATAAGATGTTATCCACTTATTGAAGCCTGTTTTCAATCCCCGAAACAATAACGTAGTATCCAGGTAGTGTGAACGCTAGACCATTCGGTTGTCGTAATCGCCCACGCATAACTAAATTAAGGTTACGTATTTATAAAAGTAATCAAGCACCTACAATGATTAAGATGAGCAGGCGCTACAAGTTTTAAATTTTGTACACCGATTAAGAGACACATTACTCGTATACTGACTTTCACAAAGATGATTATTCATAGAATAAGGGTGACAAATGAGCATATCGTCTAAAAGATGGTTAGTGGATTCTGTGGCTCATAGACATCTATATCAATCTTCGATTAAGAATTAAAATAAAGATGCGTTGTCACCCCTGAGGACTAAGACGGAATACAGCAGCATTAATTTGCTATTTTACGCTGGTATTCTGTGAGAGCGTGGTTCTTCCTCGGTTGAGCCAACCCATTTCGAACTGCAGCTACTCTACCAGGTCAGAATATTATATAGTTTTTTTAGTAAAAAAATACATAATTATAGTATTGAAAGTATTTGATAGCTGTCCCCGAAGTGTCCGAGATTATTAATGTTTTGTGAAAATACACTCAAACGGATTTTCAGAATGGTATATATCTTTATGCTCAAATAATATAGACTAAAGACTCTCAGAAAATATATTATTCTGTGAGCCTTTACTCTACATGTATTTTAATGGGTTGATAACATAAAATGTTTACTGAAACAACAAGTATGTAGTTTTATTTGTATTAAATTGTATTGGGATACTAGCCTTAAATTATTTGCTGTTTTATAAGAACTATAGACTTTTATATGAAAATAATATGCTTTATTAATAACAATTGAACTTTTATAAAGTGTAAAGGCGACTTCAAAGAACTAAATAGAATAAAATAATGTCTACAAATAGCTTCTGAAATTGGTGCTAAGACATAGAGTATAGAAAAAAATTTAACCCTGTTTATTCGAATACCATCAAAGACCGTTTGAAATCCGTAGCATGGATGACGGAGAACTTGTCGTTACTGCTCCTGTAATTTTGAGACAAGTCGTTGTGCAGTGTGGAGAAATGGTGGACTTGTCCCTGCTCTGTAGAAATTCCTGATTGTATAACCATGCAGAAATTGTTATACTAGATCTCAAGAAGCTGTATAAGTATGAAAATGATTTTATTTAAAAATTAATGGAATATATTTGAGGAATTATGTTTGATTTAAATTTTGAATTGGCATCCGGCAATGGAAATGGAGTACGCACTTACCTGGCGACGGATGAGATTGGTTGTAAAGGCGAGGGACACAGTATAATTCTTTAAACTGTGGTATAATACTGACACCGTGCGTGGAGTGAGAACGGAGATTGCCGGTTGCGAACGAATGAATGAAGGGTTTAGAGGAAATCCGATTTGGCAATATGATTTACTTTAAAATGCGGAATATTCCAATTTGAGAATTAATAAGTTATGGCGGTAACAACAATTGTACCTTCTTTTATATCTTACATAATAGGTCGATGCAATCATATTTGGAGTTGGTGCAGTATATTGACGGTCAATAATTTCAAACGAGGTACATAATAAAAAGATAAAAGCTACTTAATTATTCAAAAATAAACGCCTAAACAATAACCATTAATAATAATTAGGAAGTTCAAGGTCATTTGATTTATCCGCCTTATTTCGTAATTGCTTCAGTTCGTGTTAAAGGGCAACTTTTTCTAATATAGGCCGAGCCAAGAAGGGCTTGAATGTAATAATTGGGGAGCGACGAATCTTGTGGAAATCTTCTTAACTAAAAGATATTCTTCTAATACTGTGCTTTTTAATATTATACGAAAAAGTTGGCACTTCTCACTATATTGATATTTTTTTTACGGTATTAAATATAGAAGAGAAGCGAGTTGCAAACATGTTACAAACAAATAGTTTGGAAAATGTAAGAGAGCACGCCTCATGAGCGTTTCATTTAATTTTGATGAAAAAAATAAATTACCAAAATAAACCGATTACACAACGTATAAAATCGATATAGGCTGTATGGTACATTTGTCCTACAAATGTACCATCATTTGTCCTATGGCTAAAAAAATATGAAAGCGCCTTTAAATTTTTAATAGCAATAAACCTACGCGTACTAGGCTATTGATATGAAATAGGGAACCAGTTGATGTAATTCTAAAGCTTATAAAAAAAACCCTGTCTCGATACGTCAATTTTTTCGGGAGTTATCGTGACCATATACAAAATCAACATCCGGACGTCCACGTAAACTTTTTTCAAACCGTTTTATTAATGTAGCAATATAGAAGTAATAAGATAGAATTTTGAGAAAATATAAGATGGATTAATTAGAGTGTTTTCTTAATAAACGGCTACTCATATTATCGTACAAGTGCAATATGTTTATGATAGAGGCATTTTAAGAACACAAAATAGCTTGACCTTGACGTGTCGAGAGTAAAGCACTACCTAATAACGCTTTGCGTTATGAGGCGTGCTATAAAGTCGTCTTGAAGCGCCGTTAATGTCGTTGTTATATTGCATCTAGAAGAAATACTAGTCTTACGGATTTTATTGCGTTTAATTTTAACTTTTTTAATTCCCGACGTTTCGGGCACTTTACAGCAGCCATGGTCACTGTGGGGGTGGGGAACTGAGGCGTTTGACGTCCCGACGTCATAGTTAACGAAGAGCCTTCAAATTTTTAAAAGTTTTGTAACGAAACGTCGGAATTAAAAAGTTAAAATTAAACGTGATAAAATCCGTAAAATTAGTTTTAACCCATGTATAGTATTCATGGTAATATACGAAATCATTATTGGCCTCATGATTTGCTTAACTAATGGCAAAAAGCTTTTGGATTACTCACAGGATAAAAACCTTTGTATGCAGTACAGCTGACGTACTCGTATGTAAGTAGTTACTTTTGGCTTGTAAAATATATAATAGTGATGAAAAGAAGTCCTATAACATTGTTACTTACTTAGTAAAGTTATTAAGTTAAATGGCAGCATACAGTTTTATTGAATAAAGGCTACGTGAATAAATAGATTTCATGCGAGTAGGATGTGGGCTCCAGAATATTGAATTATATGTCGGCATTGGTTATAAAACTATCAGGATGCATCATACTGCACGTGTACGTGTAGCTTATATAAGTTAGCGCCACACTGAAACTTTACAACGTAGTAAATTTTAGAACGCCACATGTAAATAAAGAGGAGAAAAATTGGGCCCTATCAACAATTTTACTGGTACCGCCGTGGATTTATTGCAATCGGTTTATTCAGTCTGCAGAAATAAGAATTCCACTAAATCTATAATTATGAGAAGGGGGCCAATTGCGATACAAACGACGTTCGGGGTTGGCGGCTTTACCGATAAAAGAGTTAACATCTGAACTGACGGTGAGCTCTACAATGGCAGTGTTGGTAAGTTCAACTATATTCCCTGAATAGAATCTCTATATTGAGCAAACCAATTATTAAATTCTGCTGCTCCCTTGTATAGTGTGGCACACACGGTCAGTGCGACTTCACATCATAACACAGGAGCGTTAAATTAGCATTTTTTTTTTCTTTATTGATTATAGAATCAACAGCATGTTATAAATTTAACAAAAGTTTCCAAATAATCCTTAATGCCAATAACAGGTTCGCACTTGTGTGTGTGTGTGTGTGTGTGTGTGTGTGTGTGTGTGTGTGTGTGTGTGTGTGTGTGTGTGTGCTTACGTGAGTGTGTGCGTGCGTGCGCGCGTGTTTGTTTGTGCATTATAAGAAAACACTACATCTAGCACTATAAGCACTAATTTGGCCGTTATGACATCGCAAACGTGAGACGTCTTTGTTTGTCAGTTACTTATCACTGTACCTTCACCGACCTATGTAGAATGCCGCAATGGTACCATAGACTGTGCTGGCACTCCAACTCACCGTGTGACATACGAATAGCTTTAACAGAGGACGCTCTTAATGCAAAAATATTTTAATGGAATAATTTCAGTAATCAAAATTTTAATTATCTTTGTATTAACTTTGTAATAACGAGTATTCTTACTAGTATGATAATACTAGTAAGAATACATTTAGTTGAAATTTACATTACAAAATGCCAAGGTATTGGGTTCCACGTTGAATGTTCGTAAATAACGAAAGTTTAACCAGATTAAGTAGCCTTTAACCTTTAGTGAAAGCCAATCGTCTTCATTAAGGTTGTATTGGAATCTATATTATGTACTTAGAATAAATTAAAGCTCCTATCTGCAAATATATGTTTAATAGAACAATAAAAACAATGAATTTATTGAATGATATCTCATTTTAAACATGTGCCATGTATTTTTTAACTATATAGCCCAAATATTTCTATATATTTGAACGAAGATCAGAGTAACATATTTTGTAATCACTTAGTTTGTATACTGTAACGTATGTATGATAATGTTTTTCATCTGTCATTGCAAGTGGCAACTTTAATACCGTCAAAATCTATTAACTACGCAGGAGGTATAGTGCAAGCTAGTGTATTGTAGTGCTGGGCGACTAATGGAGACTTATTGACAAAATAAAAGCAACGGCAGAAATAGCGACATTCGAATAAATAAAACGACACGGTATTTATTCATTTGCGTCAATTTGGTGTTTTGCAGGAAAGTCTCCTTTTCCTTGAATTGGAAAAATTTCCGTCACCCACCGTAGTCGCTAGGACCTGCTCTTATAGGTAGATTTACATTTTCCTCTCGAATTTAATTAACTTTAACGGGGAAAAATTTCACTCCGATGAGGCGGTGAAAACAACTTTAAAAAGTGAAAAGTCACAGCTAATTCCCAAACCTGAGATCTCTATAGCAGGGCAGGACGGATAGGAACATCGATTAATTTTTTTTTTATGGATATCTGCTGTCTTTAATGTAGTTAATCGATCCTTTTGTCCTATAATTCTATAAGTTTTTTTAATATTTATAATACACATAACGACAATTTCATATGAAGGCTTATAACGAGCTTCCACTTTTTTTACAGAATTATGTCGATATTATGGTAGATATTATGGCGATATCTAAAACAACTACAAATAATATTTTTTAAATTTTATCATCATGTTCAAATATTATTTAAAAAGTATTAGTTTTTAAAACATGATGATGCAAATGCATGTTATTTTTATGTATTTTAAATGTTGGTCAGCAGCTTTAACTTCAATTTTACGTCACATGAAAACAAAAGCGCGGCTGAGCCACGACGATATGAAAATCGTGAACATTTATCAACCGTGACGTTACGAGGTCGCATGCCCCAGTCAATTTGTTTTTGTATATCACTTGTGTTAAATAAATTTGTATGTGAATTTGTATAATGTTCAGCATCATTAAAATATTTATTTATTTAAATAATATAAAATAAACAATACGATATTTGTGATTTTGTATTAAATTATCATAATATAGCTCTACTCCCGCGGTATAGTGCCAGGAATGCTATGTTGCATTTCCTCGGTGAAGCCTTTGAACAAGAAAGGAACCAGATCTCCTATCAACAGTATAGAAATATAAAAAGTTACAGCCTATATACGTCCCACTGCTGGGCACAGGCCTCCCTCATTTCTGAGAGGGTTTTAGGGCAAGGAATTGTCCGCCGCGCAGCACTAATGCGTGTTGGCGAACTTCACGTCTTCGATTTTTTTCTTATTTCTCAGACATGCAGGTTTCCTCACGATGTTTTCCTTCACCGCCGAGCACGTGGTAAATCAGCACTTAAAATTGCAATTAACAATTTCATTGGTGCCAGCGGGGATCGAACTCGGATTGCTCGCGTACTGTGAAATTTACAGCGAGCGCTAACCATCTGAGCTACCACGGCTCGAAATATGAATTGTTATATTATGATGATGGGGTGTAAAGGGGACATGTAATATTTCCCAAAATTATAATTTCACCTGCATGCGGAACACACAGCTGATTAACGATCGAAGATCTGACGACCGACTAATAATGGAAAATCAATATTTTATTATATTATGACTAAGATTCATTCATCCATTATAGCCTATAAAATCAATGCTGAACATAGGCCTCCCCATAGGTTGCTTTATAGGGGATTTTGCCATAGTTGCCATGTCTGTCGGGCGGATTAGCAACCGCAGCTTTTAGAGTTCCGTACAGAAAGGGTAACTAACGGGACCCTATTACTAAGCCTCCGCTGTCCGTTCGTCTGTCTGTCAGCGGCTATATCTCATGATCCGTAATAGGTAAACAGTTGGAATTTTCACAGAATATGTATTTTGTTGCCGCTATAACAAAAATAATAAACATCAAAATAAATTAAAATTAAAGGGTTCCCCTACTAGAAACGTATTTACGCGAGCGTGCGAGTCCGACTCACCTTACCGGCTTTTTATTATTATTTTGAGTTGTTATCAGGAAGATCGTGCTGTACATCTCCTGTCTTATTTTCCTCTGTGGCCTCTTACAACACCTACCGGACGATATGGTAGTGGATATTCTTAATACACCGTTACTACACGGTTGGACAAGCACTATAGGTAATATATGTATGACTAGGACTATATTATGACTAATATCCAAATTCTGTAGAATAGAGTGCAGTATTACCATTGCGATTACCAATATGCAATAATAAACTAACGCCAGAAGATTATTGTTAATTACGAATCACTGCGCCGCGCTTCCGCCGCAGATTTTTCCTCTGTGATGGTCACGCGGGGTTGAAAGGCAGATTGACAATCTCAGTACAAGACGTCTTGCACCTTCGACGCTGCCGCTCGTCGTCGGTCTGGGCATTTCACGTCAGGCGTAAGCGAGATAGTTATACCATCATCCATCGGAAGCCATGAGATTTTTAGCATTTCTCACAGTCGCCTCTTACGACACTGAGTGAAAGTTCAGGATTCTCCTACGTCGCCAAAACACGACGAAATGTAACCGTGTAAACCGTAATGCGTGTTGAGTATAGGCAACTTTTTCATAAATACATGTCACCTGACGCATTTTGAAATAGGTCATCAGTCATTTTATGTCATACCACTAAATTCATCAATTAGCAGGTTGTATACCGCGTGTAGGTAACGGTGGTCATTATTATTTTTATAGGCTAACAAAGTTCTCTGGTGAACATAGGTAGGCCTCCTCATAGGGAATATTAGTCATAGTTATACGCTTGATAGGCGGATGTTTTCAGCATTTTTAGCAATCATACTTAAAAATATTATGGCAACCTATATCCTATAACAGTTTCACATCATGCTGAATAACACTTACGAAACAGAGAGATACAATTGTAACAACATCATTTAAATAAAACAAACAAATAAACCTTAATTAAAGAGAAGTTTTGTATTTTATTTTTATCAGAAACATGATGCTTTCATCTCCTGTTTCACTTTCCCACTGTCACCTTTACGACATCCATATAATAATATGGAGATAATGGGGTAGTGCATCCTATTACGTCGACATTACACGATGTACTCGTAACTACGACGGTAAGAAGTCAATAAGGCTGTATTTTCTTTAAACTTTCGGTGACGTTAACTATAACATTATAAAAGCATAAAAATAGCAGAGGTGAAGCATAAAGTTTGATTATATTATATTAGTATTGTTTTGATAAATTAGTCTATGAACCAGTGCCATAAAGGGGTGTTTACTTACAAACGTTATTTCGACTATAAAATAATGCGAAAGGATTGCATAGGATACGAATACCTACGCATCACGTAGAACATCTTATTTGTTTGAGCATCCAGAGTAAGACATTTCTAAATAATTTTAATAATTCCTTTAGTTAATGTTTGTATTGTTTGTATAGTACAATTGTGGGTTTATCGACCGCGTGATAAACGACCGCTATCTGGCTACTATGTCGCAGGTGCTCAGCTATGGCACGCAGTGGTGTTATAATATCTTCTGCATAGTTGATAATATTCTGATTATTTTGAAGTTATCGCCGCTGTCGAAAATCGGTGATTGTCTCAGTGATTGATCGGTAATGGGTGAAATGATAGATTTCAAGTTTAGTCAAATTGTTTTTTAAAATATTTATTCTTTGATAAGCAATTTTGTTCTAAAAGTAAGAGTAGAGTTACAGACTAGATATGTCATGCTGAGAGGGAAAATTTTGTCTTAGGTATAGGTATAGGTATACATATTCATGTAAAAGTTCTTATGTAATCATCCGCTACGTGGTGTGACTTGAAAATGAATCTTTATATTTTCCATTCCATTTACCGTCGAGCACGTGGTAAATAAACACTTAAAGTTGTAATTAACAATTTCATAGGTGCCAGCGAGTAGAGAATCCATGTTGCTCACATACTATGCCTTTTAAGGCGTATGTCTCCCTGAGCACACGGCCCAATTGCAGCAACGGAATTTGCAGCCGTGGCCGAAAATTGGCTAGAGTGATATCATCATTTGTGTTTAATATCTTACATTATTTATTCTATACAACTAGACTACACGTGGTAGACCCCTACCGTTACCGTTACCGTTACAGCCTATTAAAATCCACTGCTGAACATAGGCCTTCTCTACAGATTTCCTCATATAGGGCATATTTGCCATAGTTACCACGCAAGCAGGTTGGCAACCGATTTATCTTTTATTTTAGTCGTTATTAGGAAGACGCTGTTGCCCATCTTCTGATTTGCTTCCTCTGTCGCCCTTACGACACCCACGGTATGATATGTGGTAGTACATATTCTTACACGGCCACTACACGGTAGAGCCATGTGGCAGCTATATTATGGTTGTAGCACCAATGGGTGGGCTCGATCGGGGTCGCTCACAGAATACCAGTAAAATAGCAGCTCAATGCTGCTGTGTTTCGTATGGTAAGTGTATAGAACCAGAGACCCTTTTGCTGGATGCAAGGCATTCCATCTTAGTCCTCAGGGGTGGCAACGCATCTGTGTTTTGTTTCTTAATCAAGGATAGATGTAGATGACTATGCCACAGCATCCACTTATCATCAAGGATTTGTGCTCGCTTGTCACCCTCGTTCTATAAAAGACTAACTTTATTTTGGCTATTTCCATAGTATAATGTCATATGGTATTTTGCTATGTGGAAACGTGACTAACACTGGAATTATATTTGTTTTGCAGAAGAGGGCCTAAGAGGCCTTATGTCTTCTTAGCCCCTCATTTAAAAAATCTCAAGAGACTAAAATTTATGAAATTAATATATTAACTTTGGGCCTCGTATTGAGAGGCCATATATTAATTCTAAATTTACGAAAATGTAAAGTTTGTACAAAAAAGAGTAGTAGAAAAAAATTATATTCACTCTTAAATTCTAGAAACAGACACAAGCTATTTGTACCAGTTACTCGACCCACAGAGTCAATAATTAATTTTGTACCAATGTAAAACACTTAACAATTAAATTTAAGAAAAATACATAATTTGTCCACCTCCAAGTTCAAAACTTTACTAAACAATGATTGTATAAAATGATTATTATTCATCAATTAGGTGAGGTGATTGCTACCAAGCATTTCTAATTTGTTTTGTGTATTAATTGTATAACATAATATAATATGATTGTAAACTGTTCCTTTTTCAAAAAAAATATGTCTCGCTGGGTTTCTTTCTGGTTCTTCTCAGGATAGAGGTATTTTACGAACCAGTAGTATGACAATTCAATTTAAAAAGTATTTTATATTTATTGAATAAAAAAATATTTCTATTTTTAATTTCTTGTTACTTGAAGTAAAAATTAGTAATTGTGAAGTTGCGACCATATTACAAATTGCAAGCGTCGCAGTTTTCAAAATTCCGTCACGATCGGGCACTTTTTAAGGCTTTCTCTTTTCACATTCATTTTAAAATAAAGATGTTAAATGCAAGCTTTTAAACTACGTAAAACTTTTAAGTGGCAAACGGAAAAAATTATAGCTGAAAGAGGGAAAATCTAACTATGCTCATTTAATATATTTTGTGACGAATATTTGTACTAGGACTATGATAGGATCGTGGGAGTACATGGACAATATAAACCACTCTTGTGTTCTATTTTGAAGTGTAAGAGAACCATTATCAAGGAGAAGACATTTCATGTTAGTCCTATGCATATAATATTTTAATAAGGGTTTAGTTTTTGCGTCTGAAGATTTTGTGTATTTGTTAGTTGTACTATTTTCCTATCCATCACTTCCACACTAGTTTGGTACCTATAGATTTAATGAAACACTTATATTGTAATATTTTTATGTCAAAATAAAACAAAACTTCTTTCTCGCTTCTGGTACATTCGCTAAACTATTTTAATTAATAGAGGTCAAATTTAACGTCTGTGTTTTACTAATATGTTTAGGCAGGGAGGACATTTAATTTTCATGAATTGCTGTTCCAAGTAGATTTGATTCTGATGAAAACAAATAGTTACCGCAATTTGTTGTATATGTAATAATGATACACACAAAATGCCGGAATGGTTTAATGACCTCGGATGGATGGCGGTGTGACCGTCTAGTGTACACCATCATAGGTCGTATTTACAAGCTTAGCGATTAAAGTAAATTCTTCTGCAATAGGAGAAGCCAAGCCCAGCAATGGACTGTTATGGGATGTTGTTGAAAAGAAGTTAATATGTAATTAACAGACAACTGCAGTATGATGAAAAACAAAAGAGTTCTGATATCAACAATGATGTGGGTAGCTAATACAGCAACCACTGTATCTACAACAGGCAGGCGTGAATAGATTCATCTATCCGCATTAAAACTTCGAAAAGCTTTATGAATCATACAATTGAGGAATTCTACTGACAGAATTTCATGAATTTTCAAATTGAAATAGTTTGAAACCAAAAGTGCACGCCTCATGCGTTTCATTTAATTTGATGAAAAAATAAATTGTATTCCTGACTTTACAATATATTATTTACGTTAATGAAATTAGCTGCAGGTTTTTTTAAATTATGTTTACCATAATAAACCGATTACACAAAGTATAAAATCGATATAGGCTGTATGGTACATTTGTCCTTTGTCTATCAAATGCTAAAAATTATATGACAGCGCCTTTAAATTTTTAATAGCAATAAAACTCATAAAAGTTGAAAATCATTTTATTATCAAACTACGCATACTAACCTATTGATATGAAATAGGGAATTAGGAACCAGTTGATGTAATTTGAAGATAAAAAAACCCGGTCTCGATACTTCAATTTTTTCGGGAGTTATCGTGACCACATACAAAATCAACATCCGGACGTCCACGTAAAAATTTTTAAACAGTTTTATACATAGTAGCAAAATAAAATGATTTTTTATAATATATAAGATGGATTAATTAGTGTTTTCTTGATATTATACGGCTACTCATTATCGTATAAGGCAATATGGTTATGATAGAAGCATTATAAAACACAAAATTGCTTGACTTTGACGTGTCGGAGAAGAACACACAGCTTCGCGTTATGAGGCGTGCAATATAATAAATACTGCATAGTTATGCAGCGTGTAACAAAAGTAGCCAAAAAACAAACTAACATAAATTACATAAGAAATAGTAAAAATGCAAAAAAGCCACATGGACTATCATAAAACAGCATACAAATCGATTATATCATTAACGAAAACAACATAGTAAATCACCTGAAAAATGGTTAAATTATTTAACCAATTTTATATAATGCAGAATTATAATACATCTACAACAAATAGTAATATTTATTAAACAGTCATCATCATTACAGACCTTCACAAGTCCACTGCTGAATATAGGCCTCCCCACGGAATGCCACTAAGCACGGTCCCGAGCCACCTGCATCCATTGACTTCCTGCATGTCTTACCAGGTCGTCACCCATCTAGTGGGGATACACTTCGCCTGCCGGCATGAGGCTGCCACCGAGAACCTTTCTTCCCATCGGTTGTCGGTTCTTCGAGCTATATGGCCGGCCCATTGCCACTTCAGCTTACTAATCCTTTGGGCTATGTCGGTTACTCTGGTTCTACTGCGGATATCCTCATTTCTAAGTTTATCACGCAGAGAAACCCCGAGCATAGCCCTCTCCATAGCTTGCTGAGCGACCTTGAGCTTCCTCATACGGTCAGCAGTGAAGGACCACGTCTCAGTTCCGTATGTCATCACTGGCAACACGCACTGGTTGTACAACTTAGTTTTGAGGTTTTGTGGTATGCCTGACGAGAAGATGGGTCGTAATCTCCCGAACGCTGCCCAGCCGAGTTGAATCCGTCGATTGACCTCTCGGTCGAAGTTGGACTTACCTAGTCGGACTATTTGTCCCAGGTAAACATATTCGTCAACAACTGAGCTTAGTGCTCCCAACAACTACCGGCATGGGTGTGACATGGACATTAAACATGATTATTGTTTTGTCCATGTTCATCTGATACCTATCCGTTGGGAGGCACTATTGAGGTCATTGAGCATAGTGCTTAGGTCCTCCAGCGATTTTGCCATAAGGACTATATCGTCGGCAAATCGAAGGTGAGTGATGTACTGCCATTGATGTTAATACCGTATCCTTTCCAGTCCAGTGCTTGAAAACGTCTTCCAATGCAGCGGTGAAGAGTTTCGGGATATTACGTCACCCTGTCTTACACCTCTGCAGTTGGATAGGTTTCGTACTCTGGTTCTGTACTCGGATAGCCATCGTAGCCCTACTGTACAAACACTTCAGCACCTCGATATACCGCCAGTCCACTTGGCACCGCTGAAGGACTGCAGCACCGCCCAGATTTCGACGGAATCAAAGGCTTGCTCATAGTCCACATACGCAAGGCAAAGTGGCAGATTGTACTCGTCGGTCTTCTGTACAATTGTACAGAAGACCGATGCCGAAGGGTATGTATGTGGTCTATGGTGCTAAAGCCTTTTCGGAAACCGGCTTGTTCGGGAGGCTGGAAGTCGTAGAGTCTGCATGCGAGACGATTCGTAATGACTCGAAAACAGCACGTAGACGCGGCTCAGAAGGAAATCGGTCTGTAGTTCTTCAAGAGAGCGTTGTCGCCTTTCTTGAAGAAAGTACCGCACTTCTGCTCCACGCCTCCGGTGTAATGCCACCATGGAGGACGGAATTAAAAGCTTCTGAAGGACTTCAGTACCGGTTTTCCACCGCTTTCAGAAGCTCCGCTGTAATTCCATCTCGCCTGGGCCTTGCCGTTTTAAGGTGCTGAAGTCATTCTAATCTCGCTCAGACTGACGTCCGGGATATCATCGGAATAGTGTCGGATAAGACTTGCTCTTGGATCGTTACTCACACTTGCGTGTGGCTCCAACGATGACGTGTACAGCTGCCCATATTAAACAGTAACTAATAGTAATCCAAACTCTATGTTCCTTTATCCTACCGACAGTGTTAAAATAATAAAATAATAAAAAATTCAAAAATAAAACTACTATGACTTTGACGACATACCTATAAAGTTATTCAAATTAAGCATTGGTCACATCTTTGATCTTCTAGTACACCTTGAAAATGTTATGCTAGAGACGGGTATTTTCCAGATGATTTGAAGAAAGCACAAAGAAGAAGAAAGAAAGAACAAAAACAATAGATGTCGTCCAATCATCCTTTGAAAATGTTCTATTAGGTGTGCCACACGGAAGCATATTAGAGCCCATACTCTCTTTAATCTACATCAACGAGCTCCCCAATATAATTAAGCATCAATGCGTGATGTACGCTGACGATGCAACAATTTCCCTTTCTAATAAAAGTCTTAATGAGAATGATTCTAATAAAGAGATTAACACCACATTAAGTACCGCTACTGTGTTGGCTGAAAGGAATAAATATAAAAGTAAATCCAAAAAAGACAAAACTCATGCTATTTAGAAACTATATAAACGAACTTCATACACTGAATATAATCGAAGGTAATAAAAAAATCGAAAGTATAGACCATATAAACTTTCTTGGTGTGACAATTGACCAACATTTAAATTGGAAAAATCATATTGAGAAGATAAATAAAAATATCTAGCTTTTGTTACGCTCTCTCACTTCTAGTCGAAATTTCATCCATTAATATCGCCAAGTCCGCTTATTTTGGGCTATATTTAACCATTGTTAACATAATATGGAGTTACATATTGGCGTAACTCAACAGATATTCAATCGACTTTTGTTTTACAAAAAAAAAATGTCTACAGATAATATATAATTTGCAAACCACTGACTCTTTGAAAACCATATTTAAAGTTAAAGGTTTTCTTACTCTAACAAGTATCTACATTGTTGAATTATGCTTTTTTCTTAAAAATAATTTGGAATATTGTGATTTAATGTCGTCTTCAAAAACAATTATTCGAACTAAATATAAATACAATCTGAGTCTACCACGTAATTTATCATAAGAGTACTTATGTCACCACAATATGTCTATACAATCATTTACCTGTAGACATAAAAAGCTTGATAGAAAAATGTTTAAAACAGTATTAAAGAAATGGCTTATCCAAAAGGTTATTTATAATATTAGAGAGTTCTTTGATTCGAAATGATTTATCTTATCAGCGCTTTGTGCATGTTGTTAAGTGCATCTGAATTGTACCTAAGTTAATTTATATAATAATTGTATATTGTTTTGCACATCCGACAAGGATAAACTGTTGATTCTAATTTAAAAATTGTAACAAATACTTGTACACAGTTCAACTATAAATCTATTCTATTCTAATATATTCTATTATTTTATGATAATGAGCAAATCCTTCACAAATGGGTTTTTCAAAAAATCCAATTACGGCCATCATCCATGACCTTCAATTTTCAGATAACCTTACGACACAAGGCGGATCAGTTTTATTTTCTACCTTATTAAAAAGATTACCCCGATTTTCTTTACGAGGTTATCGTCAGTGTCGTTTTGAAGACGAAATTGAATAAATAATTTATATTTATAATTAATATTTTTTGCATGTGCGTGCACTTGTACGAACAATTAGAAAAAAAAATATCAGCAAGAAATCACGTTTCGTTTTCTTTAATTTTATTATAATAAAAATAGTATCAGATGTTAATAAAAACCGTTACTCCTTTTAAACTATTTTTAACTTGTGTATTTTTTATTATCTCCGAGAAACCTTACGTAGTATGATTGCAATGAAGTGGGAACACAAAGAATAATTGCCTTAGTCAACGATATACGAATTATAGCAAGCAATTCTCGCAGCCCTCCAACTTCTAGAAGCCAAATATTTCCTCTTTTATCATGTTTTCTTTAATTAATGACATAAAAATCTTTTAATTTTATAACAAATCAATTTAAACCTTTGCACCAAATTTAAAGAGCTTATTGATTACCTACTCATAAAGTAATATTTATATTAAACGTTTCAAATGCTTGTACCTATAATTGTTAGAAGAGATTTTAATTTCTTAAGTCGAATAAAACAAACTTTACAATTTTTTATATTTAATAAGTTATCTAGATACCAATTTTTTCATTCATTACTGCCTATTAAAAGTCCACTGCTGAACTTAGGAATCCCCCATAGTTTGCCTCGGTATTTGCCATAGTTGCCACGCTTAATTTTCTTATAAGTTTCGACAATAGGATGATAGGATTTATGTGCCTGCATCAGTTTTTTTCCGTCAATTAACAATATTTTTCTAACTATTGAATACGGTTTTACTACTAGGCTGGTGTTGTTTTACCACTAAAAACTATCCTGTGAGATCGTAAACAATCACTACCATATAATTTGTTGAAAATGTTATTTGAATAATAAATAACATACCTTAAACGAAAACCTAAGTAAGTGATTGCAGCAGTTTAACAAATATAAAAATATATGTTTTTTTTTCTCAAGCCTGAATGAGATTAAAAACTAAGAAACACGTGTTTCAGTATTTTTGACAATTCTACACTTAAAGGGTAAAATTAAGGATAAAAAATTGTTTGAAATTTTGCCATATCTTTAACAACACTATTATAAGCTTTCGATTAGAAATTTAGTAACACGTATTTAAGGATTTTTGGACTCCTCCTTCACCCCTAACGGTAAAATAGGGGATGAAAGCTATTATAAAATTGTAAACTATTTTGATGCTGCTTTCAATTTATTAATGTATTTGTATTGTACACCAATACACATTAAAACCAAAAAAGTAATATAAAATCAAAAATCTATAATAGGGAATTATTATAGATTTAACAGAAAATAATTCATTGAAGAAGGAGGATGTACGAGAGTACTACGCGGCAGATTTTAGAGCAGTTTTCACTATTCGAAAAGCCTAAGTCTTACTTAAAATCTGCGATCATTGTCATTCCGAAATATGAGAAAGTTTCCATGTGATAGCTTGAGCTCTCAGTATCATGCGATCTCATAATAAGTATGGGTCATGACTATACGTGGACACCGGTAATACGACGCTATAACGTGGTCACGGGTAACGCCGCGGGGCGAAATGATAGTATACAAAATTGGAGATACAGCCATCGAAGACTTACATACATACCATGTGATAAACGGGAATTACATACATACCTTGTTGGTCTAGTGGTCGTATATACGGTTGCTGATCATGAGGTTTTAAACCACGGGACAGGCTTAAAAAATTTTTGAACGTGTTTGATCAAGAAATGAGTAGTTTTCTTTCAATTTTTTTTTTCATTTTACTCGTATATATATAATTTCTGGTATAATTTCTGGTAGAATAATTTCTAGTAGATCGCCAAGATGACCTTCTTGTAGCTAGCTCTTCCCAACACTCAGGTTTTATACCACAAGCAGTCAGGTGTATTTTGAAAAGGTCCTTATAGCGCAGATACTTTCACTTACCTTCTGTCTTCTATGCGAAGGACGTGTACCACCACCTGAGATGACGTTGCACTAAGTGAGCTTCCATGTCGCACATTCCAGATATGCGCAGAATCTTAGAATTAGGAACACGGTCCTGCCACTTGATCTTTAGGACAGATCTTAGACATCTTAGGTGGTAAGTGTCAAGTTTCAAGTTTTTTGTAAAGGCGCCATGTCTCTGCGCCACATCAAAGGACGGGAATAATTAGTTTCTTATAGACGCTAATCTTCAACTCTAGCTTGAGATCATGGGACTTCCAGACACGATCACCGTGTCGCCCGAAATTGGCAGCGGCGTTAGCAATGCGCGGTGGTATCTCCGAAGCTAAGGTATTGTCACGCTGGATATTGCTTCCAAGATATTTGAAATGTGCGACCTCCCCTAGTGATTTCCCGTCTAGATTCTGCGCTATTGGATCAGCTTTACTTCCTCTTGATGTTCGTTGAAGATGTTAGTAATGGAAGCGTTTATGACCAGGCCAAAATGTTGACAAGATCGATGAAATGTGTCAACTTAGCTTTGAAGACGCAACATGCTATCTTACATGAGGTACACGTCATCAGCGTATAGAATTTCCAATATGGAGACGAGAAATTAACTTAGCTTCTAAGTAAATACTACAGATTATGGGCAACTAGAGATAACTTAAAAAAAAATAAAGATGCAAGGTCAGCTTTGTACATGGAATTCCTCACAGCCCACATTATACAGGTTATAAATTTCAGACCTTAACATAAAGTGGATACTGCATACACTGGATGCTGAAATAAATAGCAAATTCGTATATACCCAGACTGAACCTAGTTCGTCGTAGATAGCGCGTTAAAATATAATGGCAAATTTAACTTTCGGAAAGACATTATTATTAGCTATCTACGTTAGTGTTACGATAACTTCTATTATAAGATGTTATCCACATATTGAAGCCTGGTTTTCAATCACCGAAACAATAACGTAGTATCCAGGTGGTGTGAACGCTAGACCATTCGGTTGTCGTAATCGCTCACGCATAACTAAATTAAGGTTACGTATTTATAAAAATAATCAAGCACCTACAATGATTAAGATGAGCAGGCGCTACAAGGTTTAGATTTTGTACACCGATTAACAGACACATTACTCGTATACTGACTTTCACAAGGATGATTATTCATAGAACAAGGGTGACAAATGAGCATATCGCCTAAAAGATGGTTAGTGGATTCTCTGGCTCATAGACATCTATCAATCCTCGATTAAGAATTAAAATGAAGATGCGTTGTCACCCCTGAGGACTAAGGCGGAATAAACCAGCATTTATTTGCTATTTTACGCTGGTATTCTGTGAGACAGTGGTTGTTACTCGGTTGAGCCGACCCATTTCGAACTGCAGCTACTCTACCACTTTTTTTTAGTCAAAAAAATACATATTTATAGTATTAAAAGTTACTTGATAGTTGTCCCCGAAGAGACCGAGATTATTAATGTTTTGTGAAAATACACTCAAACGGATTTTCAGAATGGTATATATCTTTATCCTCAAATATAGACTAAAGGCTCTCAGAAAAATATTATTCTATGAGCCTTTACTCTACTTGTATTTTAATGGGTTTATAACATAAAATGTTTACTCAAACAAGAAGTATGTAGTTTTTATTTGTATTAAATTGTATTGGGATAATACCCTTAAATTATTTGCTGTTTTATAAGAACTATAGACTTTTATATGAAAATAATATACTTAATTCATAACAATTAAACTGTTATAAAGTGTAAAGCCAACTTCAAAGAACTAAATATAATAAAATAATGTTTACAAATAGCTTCTGAAATCGGTGCTTAGACATAGAGTATAGAAAAATTAAAGCCCCTGTTTATTCAAATACCATCAAAGACCGAAATCAGTAGCAGCAAGGTACGTTTGTACGTTGGATGACGGAGAACTTCTAGTTAATGGTCCTGTAATTTTGAGACAAGTCGTTGTGCAGTGTGGAGAAGTGGTGGACTTGTCCATGCTCTGTAGAAATTCTGGACTGTATAACCATGCAGAAATTGTTATACTAGATCTCAAGAAGCTGTATATGAAAATGATCTTATTTAAAAATTAATGGACTGTATTTGATGAATTATGTTGGATTTAAATTTTGAATTGGCAACCGGCAATGGGAAATGGAGCACGCACTAACCTGGAGACGCCCAGCGACGAATCTCGTGCGATGCACTCAGAGTTGTATTGTATAGTTCACGGCCATGATTTTAAGTTTTTAGTAATATAAACAGTTAAAAGATTGGTTGTAAAAGGCGAGGGGACACAGTATAATTCTTTAAACTGTGGTATAATACTGACACCGTGCGTGCGAGTGAGAATGGAGATTGCCGGTTGCGAACGAATGAATGAAGGGTTTAGAGGAAATCCGATTTGACAATATGATTTACTTTAAAATGCGGGAATATTTCAATTTGAGAATTAATTAGATATGGCGGTAACAATAGCTACTTAATTATTCTAAAATAAACGCCTAAACAATAACCATTAATAATAATAATTAGGAAGTTCAAGGTCATTTGATTTATCCGCCTTATTGCATAATTGCTGCAGTTCGTGTTAAAGGGCAATTTTTTCTAATATAGGCCGAGCCAAGAAGGGTTTGAATGTAATAATTGGGGAGCGACGGATGTTGTGGAGATCTTCTTAACTAAAAGATATTCTTCTAATACTGTGCTTTTTAATATTATACGAAAAAGTTGGTAATTCTCACTATATTGATTTTTTATGGTATTAAATATAGAAGAGAAGCGAGTTGCAAACAGGTTACAAACAAAAGAGCACGCCTCATGAGCGTTATATTTAATTTTGATGAAAAAAATAAATTATCAAAATAAATCGATTACACAATTCGATATAGGCTGTATGGTACATTTGTCCTATGTTTATCAAGGGCTAAAAAATATGAAAGCGCCTTTAAATTTTTAATAGCAATAAAATACGAGTTCTAGGCTATTGATATGAAATAGGGAACCAGTTGATGTAATTCTGAAGCTAATTAAAAAAAAACGCGAAGTCGATACGTCAATTTTTCGGGAGTTATTTTTATTTATTTTAAATTAAATTTTTGTTAAATTAAACTGTTTTTAATGCAGCAATTAAAATGATTTTGAGAAAATATAGATGGATTAATAGTGTTTTCTTAATAAACGGCTACCATATTATCAAGTGCAATATGGTTATGATAGAGGCATTTAAGAACACAAAATTGTAACCTTGACGTGTCAGAGTAAAGCACTAGCTAACAACGCTCTCGTTATGTGGCGTGCATAAAGTCGTGTTGAAGCGCCGTTAGTGTCGTTGTTATATTGCATCTAGAAGAAATACTAGTCTTACGGATGTTAGCGCGTTTAATTTTAACTTTTTTAATTCCTGACGTTTCGGGCACTTTACAGCACCCATGGTCACTGATGGTGGAGGGGAACTGAGGTGTTTGACATCCCAACGTCATAGTTAACGAAGGCTACCTTCAAATTTTTTTAAAAATTTTGTAACAAAACGTCGGGAATTAAAAAAGTTAAAATTAAACGCGATAAAATCCGTAAAATTTGTTTAACCCATGTTTAATATTCGTGGTAATATACGAAATTATTATTGGCCTCATGATTTTCTTAACTAATGGCAAAAAAAGCTTTTGGATTACTCACAGGACAAAAAACCTTTCTATGCAGTACAGCTGACGTACTCGTATGTAAGTAGTTACTTTTGGCTTGCAAAATATAGAATAGTGATGAAAGGAAGCCCTATAACACTGTTACTTACTTAGTAAAGTTATTAAGTTAAATGGCACCATACAGTTTTATTGAATAAAGGCTACGTGAATAAATAGATAAACTGTATCAAAAGAGTACAGATTGAATTTCATGCGAGTAGGATGTGGGCTCCAGAATATTGAATTATTTCTCGGCATTGGTTATAAAACTATTAGGATGCATCATACTGCATGTGTACGTGTAGCTTATATAAGTTAGCGCCACACTGAAACTTTACAACGTAGTAAATTTTAGAACGCCACATGTAAATAAAGAGGAGAAAAATTATTTCAAGGAAAAAATCTCCTTTTTCCTTGAACTGTATTGTATATAATATTACAAAGTGTGAGCTAGTGTGTTGTAGTAAAGTCTATATTATGTAATTAATCGGGCCTTTTTGTCCTATAATTCGATAAGTTTTTTAAAATATTTATAATACACATAACGCCAATTTCATATGTGAAGGCTTCTAACGAGCTTCCACTTTTTTTTTTACAGAATTATGTCGATAAAGCGATGTCCAAAATAAGCTACAAATAATTTTTTCTTTTAAATTTTATTATCATGTTCAAATATTATTTAAAAAATATCAGTTTTTTAAAAACATGATGATACCAATTCATGTTATTTTTTTTAATGTATTTTAAATATTGGTCAGCAGCTTTAACTTCAATTTTTATGTCACGTGAAAACAAAAGCGCAGCTGAGCCGCGACGATATGAAAAATCGTGAAAATTTATCAAGCGTGACGTTACGAGGTCGCATGCCCCAGTCAATTTGTTTTTGCATTTACAGATAACAGGAACTCTATATCACTTGTGTTAAATAAATTTTTATGTAAAATTGTGTATAATGTTCAGAATCATTAAAAATATTTATTTATTTACATAACATAAAAGAAACAATACGATATTATTACGATATTTGAAACGAAATTAAGTATTAAATATATCATAATATAGCGCTACTCCCGCGGTATAGTGCCAGGAACGCTAGTTGCTTTTCCTCGAAGAAGCCTTTGAACAAGAAAGGAACCAGACCTCCTATCAACAGTATATTTTATTTGACCACATACGGGTATGGGGGACATGTAATTTTTCCCCTAAATTATAATTTCACCTGCATGCCGAATACACTGCTGATTAAACATCGAAGCTCTGACGACCGACTAATAATTGAAAATTATTATTTTATTATAATATGACTAGAATTCATCCATCCATTATAGCCTATAAAAGTCCACTGCTGAACATAGGCCTCCCCCATAGGTTGCTTTATAGGGGGGATTTTGCCATAGTAGCCACGTCTGTCAGGTGGATTGGCAACCGCAGCTTTTTAGGGTTCCGTACAGAAAGGGTAACCAACGGGACCCTATTACTAAGACTCCGTTGTCCGTCCGTCTGTCTGTCAGCGGGCTGTATCTCATGATGCGTAATAGGTAGACAGTTGAAATTTTCACAGAATGTGTATTTCTGTGTCCGTTTTTCTTTTTTGTTTTTGTTTTCTGATGGTCACGCTTTGTTGATAGGCAGATTGACAGTCTCAGTACAAGACGTCTTGCAATTTTGACGCTGCTGCCCATCGTCGGTCTGGGCATTTGACGTCAGGTGTAAGCGAGTTAGTTATACCACCATCCATCGGAAGCCATGAGATTTTTTGGCATTTCCCACAGTCGCCTCTTATGACACTGACTGAAAGTTCAGGATTCTCCTATGCCGCCACAACACGACAAAATCTAACCTGACCTATATGTATAAGCAAGTCTTTTAAAAACACATGTCGTCTGATGCAGTTTTGAAATGGGTCATCAGCCATTTTAAATCCATGGTGAAGAATTTAGTTATTAGCTCACTAAATTCATAAATTAGCAGGTTGTATACCGCGTGTAGTTAACGGTGGTCATTATCATTATTACAGCCTATCAAAGTCCTCTGGTGAACGTAGGCCTCCTCATAGGGGAATATTAGTCATACTTGTTACGCTTGATGGGCGGATGGTAATTTTATTTATTTTTTTATAAGAAATCTAAACAGCATTTTTTAACAATCATACATAAAAATATATATCATGATAACTAGCCTATAACAGAGTTTCACAACATGCTGAATAACACTGATGAAGCAGAGAGGTAAAATTGTAACAATATAATTTAAATAATACTTTAGAAATTTAGTTACAAGAGAAGTTTTGTATTGTTATTTTTTTAATTTTTTTATCAGGAAGATGCTGCTGCCCATATCCTGTTTCAGGTTCCCTCTGTCGCTTCTTACGACATCCATATAATAATATAGGGATAATGCGGTAGTGGACTCTATTACGTCGCCATTACACGATGTATAAGTAGCGGCACGAAAGTCTAGCGGTGACCGTTATTGCGCATAAGTCGCGCTGATTGGATTATTGCGCATAAGTCGCGCTGATTGGATCGTGCGTATCGTTTGCACGCGCTGATTGGCTCTCCAATCGCATTCGTGCAATTCAATTCGTGCGCGTCCCCTCCACGTTTTGTTCAAGGCTTGACTTACGTGCCGCGACTTGTACTCGTAAGTACGACAGTGAGGCGGTCAATTAGGCTGTATTTTCCTTAAACTTTCCGTAACGCGTTAACTATAAAATTAAAAGAGCACCAAAATAGCAGAGGTGAAGCATAAAGTTTGATTATAAATTAGTATTGTTTTGATAAATTAGTCTAGGAACTAGTGCCATAAATGGGTGTTTACTTATAAACGTTATTTCGAATATAAAAATAATACGAAAGGATTGCATAGGGATACGAATGCGCAATTTCACGTAGGAATATTCTATTGGTGTTCAAACATCCAGAGTAAGAAATAATTTTCTTTTAGTTAATGTTTGTATAGTTAGTTGTGTGGGTTTATCGACCGCGTGATAAACGACCGCTGTCTGGCTACTACGTCGCAGGTGCTCAGCTATGGCACGCAGTGGCGCTATAATATCTTCTGCATAGTTGATAAGATTCTGATTATTTTGAAGTTATCGCCGCTGTCGAACTTCAAGTTTAGTCAAATTGTTATCTGAAATATTTATTCTCCGAAAAGCAATTTTGTTTTAAAAGTAAAAGTAGAGTTACAGCCTACATACGTCATGCTGTGAGAGAACATTTTGTCGTAAGTATAGGTACATATTCATGTAAAAGTTCGAATGTAATCTTCCGCTACGTGGTGTGACTTGAAAACGAAATCTTTATATTTTCCATTTTTTTAGAAGCTATATGTTGGTGGACACAAACATTAATATACAGGCCATAATATAACATTAAAATTTAAAAAAGTTATGTTACGGCATATATACGTCCCAATGTTTGCAATTCACATGACCAGCAAAAGGTTTTATTCCGCAAACAAGCAGGTTTCCTTACATAGTTAACGTTTACCGTCGAGCACGTGGTAAATCAACACTTAAAATTGTAGTTACCAATTTCATAGGTGCTGGCGAGTATAGAATCCATTTTGCTCGCGTACTATGACTTTTAAGTCGGATGCCTAGCTCCTGAGCACACGGCCCAATTGCAGCAACGAACCTTGCAGCCGTGGCCGAAAATTGGCAAGGGCGATATCATCATTTGTGTTTAATATCTTACATTATTTATTCTATACAACTAGACTACACGTGGTAGACCCCTACCGTTACCGTTACCGTTACAGCCTATTAAAATCCACTGCTGAACATAGGCCTTCTCTACAGATTTCCTCATAGGGGGCATATTTGCCATAGTTACCACGCTTGGCAAGCAGGTTGGCAACCGATTTATCTTTTATTTTAGTCGTTATTAGGAAGACGCTGTTGCCCATCTTCTGATTTGCTTCCCTCTGTCGCCCCTTACGACACCCACGGTATGATATTATGTGATAGTGCATATTCTTACACGGCCACTACACAGTAGAGATATGTGGCAGCTATATTATGGTTGTAGCACCAATGGGTGGGCTCGATCGGGGTCACGCTCTCACAGAATAATAGTGTAAAATAGCAGCTCAATGCTGCTGTGTTTCGTATGGTAAGTGTATAGAACCAGAGACCCTTTTTGCTGGATGCAAGGCATTCCATCTTAGTCCTCAGGGGTGGCAACGCATCTGTATTTTGTTTCTTAATCAAGGATATATGTAGATATCTATGGACCACAGCATCCACTTATAATCAAGCGGGCTTTGTGCTCGCTTGTCACCCTCATTCTATAAAAAAGACGAAGTTTATTTTGGCTATTTCCATAGCATAATGTCATATGGTATTTTGCTATGTGGAAACGTAACTAACACTGAAATTATATTTGTTTTGCAGAAGAGGGCCTAAGAGGGCTTATGTCTTCTTAGCCCCTCTCATATAAAAAAAATCTCAAGAGACTCTAAGATAAAAATTTAAGGAAATTAATATATTAACTTTGGGCTCTCTTTAATTTTGAGAGGCCAAAGTTAATATATTAATTTCCTTAAATTTACGAAAATGTAAAGTATGTACACAAAAATAGAAGTAGTTTTAAAAAAATAAGTGATATTCACTCTGTAAATTCTAGGAAGAGACACAAGCTATTTGTACCCGTTAGTCGACTCCACAGAGTCAATAATTATTTTCGTAGCAATGTAAAACACTTTTTACAACAAAATCTCAAAAAATATACATAATTTGTCCACCGCCAAATTCAAAACTTTATTAAACAAAGATTGTATAAAAATGGTTATTATTCATTAAGGATTTTATTGATGATAATATCTCCTTGGAATGAGGTGATTGCTACCAATCATTTCTTATTTATTTTGTGTAGTTAATTGTGTAACATAATATAATATGATTGTAAACTGTTCCTTTTTCAAAAAAAAAATATATGACTCGCTGGGTTTCTTGCTGGTTCTTCCCAGGACAGAGGTATTTTACGAACCAGTGGTATGACAATTCAATTTACCCAGTATTTTAAAATTGAATGACATTCAATAAGTATTATTTATATATATGTATTTATTGAATAAAAAAAATCTATTTTTAATTTCTTCATGTATTACTAAAAGCATACTAAAAATTGCAAGCGTCGCAGTTTTTAAAATTCCGTCACGATCTCTTTTCACATTCATTTAAAAAAAAAAAGATGTTAAATGCAAAATTTTAAACTACGTAAAACTTTTAAGTGGCAAATGGAAAAAAATATAGCTGAAAGAGGGAAGAGGGAAAATCTATCTATGTTCATTTAATATATTTTGTGACGAGTATTTGTGCTAGGACTATGATAGGATATGTGGAAAATATAAACCACTCTTGTGTTCTGTTTTGAAGTGTAAGAGAACCATTATCAAGGAGAATTTCCATGTCAGTCCTATGCATATAATATTTTGATAAGGGTTTAGTTTTTAAGTCTGAAGATTTTGTGTATTTGTTAGTTTTACTATTTTCCTATCCATTACTTTCACACTAGTCTCGTAATATTTTTATGTTAAAATAAATGTAGAACTTCTTTTCGCTTCTCAGAAAGTCCATTTACTAAACTATTTTAATTAATAGAGGTCCAACTTAATGTCTCTGTGTTTTGTTTAGGTAGGGACGATAATATCATTTAATTTTCAATAATTTCTGTTCCAAGCAGATTTTATTCTGATGAAATCCAATATACCAATATAGTTACAGCAATTTGTTGTACATGTAATAATGGTTCACATAAAATGCCAGAATGATTTAATGACCTCGAATGGATGGCGCTGTACCCTCTAGTGTACCACATCAAAGGTCGTATTTGCCAAGCTAAGCGATTAACGCAAATTCTCTCTGCAATAGGAGAAGCTCAAGCCCAGCAATGGACTGTTATGGGATGTTGTTGAAGAAAAAGAAGTTACCATGCAATTAACAGACATAGATAAACAAAATAGAGTTCTGATATCAACAATAATTATGGGTAGCTAATGCAACAACCACTCGTATCTACAACAGGCAGGCGTGGAATAGATTCATCTATCCGCATTAAGATTTCGAAAAGCTTAAGTGAATGATACAATTGAGGATACTACTAAGACCGAATTTCATGTAAATTTCTACTTCATTGAGCCGTGATAGCTCAAGGGCAAGGCGCTCGCCGTAAATTTGCAGTACGTGAGCAATTGAGTTCGATCTCGCCGGCAACAATGTAATTGTTAATTGCAGTTTTAAGTGCTGATTTATCACGTGCTCGGCGGTGAAGGAAAATACCGTTAGGCATTCTGCATGTCTGTGGAAGATACTATTCCGAGGACGTTTGAAGTCTGGAGCAGCTCTGCGGACTAAGTGCTCCATAACCCTCTCTGAAATGATAAAAAGCCTGTAACAGACAGTGGAACGTTTATACACTTTACTTTTAGATTTTGATACTTCATTAAAAATGGCCTTACATATGAGTAAGTGATAAAGACTGTAGAGTATGTATATAAAATTTCGTTCATAGATTGATTTGATTTTCAACCGACATCAAAAAAAGGAGGAGGTTCTCAATTCGCCTGTATTTTTATTATGTGAAGAATTTTTTTCTATGTGATACGATTTTGATGATTATTTTTTTATTTGAAAACTGGTGCTTCTCATGTGGTCTTGATCAAGATCTGACCATTAGTTTTTGCGTAATTAATAATGCGTATTTAATTGACTTCGACATCATTGATGAGTCTTCATTTTATTCATATTGAAGTCGGTTGTACAATATTTTTGATTTTACCACTTGTTTCAAACAAACAAGTGGTAAAATTAAAAACACAAGTAGACAAACGCTCGCCTTAAAGTTTTAAGTACGAGAGCAAGCCGAGTTCGAACACCGCCATTACTAATGTTACTTACAATTGTTCTCACAATTTTAGGTGCTGATTTATCACGCGCTCGGCAGTGAAGGAAAACTGTGAGGAAATTCACATGTCTGTGAAATTATGAAATATATCTCGAGGACATGTCTACAATCGCGCATTAACGTGGCGAACTCTTCCTTGCCCGTAATCCTCTCAGTACTGGGACATTAGTAAAATTTTTTGAAATTAGAAATTTAAGGCTCTTTCTTATAAAAATCGACGTCAATTTAGGAAATGGTTAAGCAATGCTTAAGAGAGAGCAACTTTAAAGTTGCTCTCTCTTTTCTCTGAATGGCAAAAGAAAAAGAGAGATGTACGAGTTAATCGATCTATACATATAATAAATCTGTAGAAAAGTCGTGTCTGTAATTCTAATATACTCTTGAAAAAACAAGTCCAGGAGACTAAATAAAGGGTACTGAAACCAAATTATTGGTTTTTAGAATTTTTGTCTGTCTGTCAGTCTGTGTATTACCGATTCACGCAAAAACTACTCGACCGATTTCTATTAAATTTTATATGTAGGTAGTTAGTAACCCGGGACAACTTATAGGTTACTTTTTATCCGATTACGGAACTTAAAAAGAAGGTTAAGTATTTTCTTCCTTTAGATGTTAGCTTTCTATTATATATGATTATGTTAGTTAATAGGCGGGATAACGGGTGTTTTTTCAAATAAATATCATATTTGTAAATAAAATTTAAAATTAGTTTTAACCTTGAATAACAATTTGAAACTCCGCTGACAATATACGTTTTAATTATCAAAACAGCGCCATCTATCATCGAATGAAAAAATCCCATATTTTGACTTTAGTAACTAATAAATTAAATAATATAAATAACTTACATTTATATGTTTAAATAACTACATTTATAAAATTATTTAAAAATCCTAACGTTTAATTTAATCTTTATTTCATTTTAAAAATTTAATAATTAAATTTTAAAAAATAATAGATAATATTGACATCTATCAAAAGTATGAAAATTTATATTTTTTTGAACTAAAAAAACATATCAATTTTAATACGTTTGATACTATATCTGTATGTAAATTGATAAAAACTGGTCTGCTTGCAACTATTGCAAAATTATCATTAAATCATTATTTCGTGAAATGGTGTCATTTCATGATATTTGTCACTGTTTGTTGACCATGTCATGATATAGCTTAGCCAAATCAATGAATAGAGATCGCTTAACGATATTAATAACTAAACACAACATTGCTATTTCATGATAATATGGTCATATCGTCAATTAGTTTTTCACCGCTAGCTAAAAAACACGCTAGTAGCGTGTTTTTTAACAGAAACAGATTTTTAACAGAATCAACACCACTTTATGCCTTTTTTATATAATAAATAAATGTTACCGGCTTTGGGGTGGCTCTTGAGCCAATCGCACCCCAACCTTCTATGGCTGATATTACTAGATAGTATAGTTTTGACTTTTATAGTATTCATGTAATATAGCGCCCTCTACTTTCTGCTAAATAAACTAATGATAAGTAACTGCTAAAATTAAATTTTAGAATGCTACTGAATACTTATTCGTGAAGCATCAAAAATTGTCACACTTAAAAATATATAGACCGGTGGCCATTATCGGGATAATTTACCACAATTACCACGTTTGGCAAAATGGCTAACAACACTACACGTGTGTTTTGTGTGCACAGTATCCAGTACTGTGTACACAAAACTGAGATTAGGAGAGAAACTCTTTAGTTGGATATATTGGATGTCTGTCGGCGTAGGTTTCATTTTACCAACTTTATATGTTATCACGTTATCTGATGTAAATAATTGGAAATTAAGTGCACTGTGTGATTTTATCTCTATTTGATGGAATAGCTCGTGGCATCTTTGGTTTTCTGATTACTAGGTAGATATGGTCAACAATCGTACAAAAGCTTTGTTTCAGTTTTTATGAATTTTATTTAAACAAATACGAGAGCCGTGTAGCTCGCCGTGAGATTTCATCACGGCAAGGGAGCAAAACGTGTACGAGTCCTTTGAGGACAAATGAATCTGTTATGGGAAAATTTACGTGCTGACTTACCACGTATTCGGTGAAGTGGTGAAAAATAACTTCGTGGGCAAACCTAAATGTCTGAGTAGTAGTTGAAGGTTTGCGGCATACTCTTTTCTGCCCACAAACACTATAGGTAATGAGGAGCCCTGTGCACAGTAGTGAGACGTATGTAAGCTGCTACTTTCGTTTTTATTAATGAGACTTATAAATCAGTTTGTCATTTAAGATTTTTGTATTTATGAGTTTTCATATTATCAGACAAATCAAGATTTTTGTGACAGTCCTGGTTTCATAGCTCACATGAGATATGTAAATGAACAGGCTGTTGCGAAAAAATACTTCATCAAAGATAGCAGAGCTTACTTAAACAAAGGTTTATTTTATTAAATATACAATAACGTAAATTTCAATATATTCAATAATAAACGTAAATTTCATAGTACATAAGCATTATTATATATTTTTACATATATGTTAATTGCAATCTGAAGTGTCGATTTACCACGTTCTCGGCGGTGAACGAAAACTACATATAAATAAAAATACAGCCTATTTGACAATTTATGCGGGAGGCCTACCTCCCCCATAAATTGTCAAATAAGCTGGATATTTGCTATAGTTGCCACGCTTGGGAGGCGGGTTGGCAACCGCAACCTTTATTATTATGAACTGTTGTCAGGAAGATGATGTTGCCCATCTCCTTTTTGTTTTCCTCGGTGGAGCGTCGGTGCTTCACATAAGCAATATGTTTTTTTTTACGCAAATTTTTATGGAAATTTCTTCCAAAGATGTGTTTTGTACATCCCGCTTAAATAAAAATTAAAATGTAACGTGATTTATTAAAAATTGTTGTATTACATGTAGTTATAAAACAAATTTTATGAAATTTTGAAGTCTACTCGAACGTAGAAAAAATATCAGAATCTATTTTATAGTGCCAATCAATATTAAATGGGAACAATGATATGAATCAAATATCGCATATAAGACCATGAATTCATCATTATTTTGTTAAAACTAAATTTACTTTAATTATGAATGAATGTAAAGAGTAAATAATAATAGTAAATTTTGATTCCAAGACAATTAATCTTTCTTATGGATACATTGGAAGACACGTCCAATATAAAAAATTGTAAATGTTTCTAGACATATCATATTAATGCAATTCTGAAAAACTTATTTATTCACGTGTTCCTCAATCATCTAGGTCCAATAGTCTTTGGGAATTCAAAAAAATTCTTTGACAAACTGACATAGATACACAGACACCAAAGTGACTCTAAAAGTGATCGAATTTTGCTAAATTTGGCGCGGAATATAATTTAATGATGTTTCTAAATTGAAGACCACGCGAGCGAAGCCGCGGGTAAAAAGCTAGTACCTAATATAAGTAACCGATAACCAACGACTACGCTGTAAATTACACACATCGAACGCGAAGCGGAGTTGTAGTACTCTATTGTCACCAAATCAAAAAATCGCGATCCACTCAACTTAAATCACTTCCACCAGCTTTATATTGCACTTATATAATAAAAAGTACACCAATAGCAAGAAGAGATTTCAATTAATACTCCTGACTTAGTTATAAGACTGTTTATTTCGATTATTATTAAAAAAAGTTAATAGAAAATTATTTTACTTAGACGTCAGTTGGTCGGTATGGACGTGAACAAGATATCTTTTAAAAAGTGAACTTATCACTTTTTTTTTTTATTAGCTTTAGATTTTAATCCTTAGCTTTTTGAATTTTACTATTGTAAACCGTCGCGTACATTAATAGTTTTTTTGTTTTATTAATTACTTGATAATTTTTTTCGGTAACAAAATACGAATCACCGGTATCAAGAAGTCAAAAAAAAAATAATTTCATGTTAATTAAACAGAAACAATTTTTTTGTAGCTTTAAACGAAGTACGTTTCGGTACTTAATAAATGTAAATTGATTATTCAAAACTTTACACGAGTGTTCAAGCTGTGCACTTTTGGATTTTCCAAATTTTTAATTGTTATTTTATACTTCGTTAGTCTTATTAATTATTGTAATTGGAAATTGATACTTTAAATGTTTATAATATTGGAAAGTTAAAAATACGTTTGATATTGCGTTAAATTATAATATACAGTTGCCCACATAATTTGCTTAGCCTAGACTTGCGAAGCTTTAGTGTAAAATATTTTAGATATTTGCTTCACTCTTAATTTAAGTCACTTACCATTTAGCGCACATTCGATTAACGAGTTATATAACATTCTTTTAATAATATCTTATGAGTTATAAACGTTGAAATGGCTTACTGCAAATGAACAATAAAAGTTTTATGTGCAGCACATTAGGTCTGCAGATTATCAGTATCAGGCTGGTATGCTATAAACGTCTAACAAATGCCTTGTAATTAAACGTGGTATGTTTCTAGATATAATAACTATGAACAGTAATAGAAATTTCATTAAAATCGGGGTTGGTTTAGAAACATTATCGGGCCACGTTTAGCCAAAAAACTTTAGGTATAGATGAAAATTTTTGAAAGAAGTGATAGGCTTGCTCAGAGCCTCACAAACCCAATATCCTATTAGTCGCTTTTCACGACATGCTAGACAAGTAACACAGTTGGCACATCATCATCATTACATCCCTTCACAAGTCCACTGCTGAACATAGGCCACCCCCAAGGAATGCCACAAAGCACGGTCCTGAGCCACCTGCATCCATCGACTTCCTGCATGTCTTACCAGGTCGTCACTCCATCTAGTGGGGGGTTGCCCTACACTTCGCCTACCGGTACGAGGCTGCCACTCGAGAAACTTTTTTCACCATCGATTGTCGGTTCTTCTAGCTATATGGCCGGCCCATTGCCACTTCAGCTTACTAATCCGCTGGGCTATGTCGGTCACTTCGCACATACTTTTATTATAAGTCACACAAACAATTTCGTATTGATATTTACATTTTAAAGTTCATGTTTAACGAAGCTAATTCTTAATTATTTATAATTCAACCGCGTGGCGAAGTCGCGTACTTCATATATACATAGATCACATTCCGCTCACTTAAAACAATATTTTCCCGTATAATTTTGGCCATGAAGCCACCTAAGAAACAAATCGCATCAAATAATAGCGATTCTTCGGATAATGAGGGTATACCTGAAGTCAAGTTGGTTTTAACGCGATGTCATTATTTAAATATATTATGATATTATGTTACCGAACATCCATACGAATAATGGAAAGTTTTCTTGACGAAAGTTCTAATATTAAAATATAAAGTTCTAATATTAAAGTCCTAAAATAACTAAAATAAACTAATCTAGCCGTTTTAACACACGTAAGGATTCTTATTTTTCTGGCAGAATATGCTACAGAAATTAGTTTGCCAGCTAGTTTAGATATATCTACTTGGTAAACTGATGGGCTAGGCACACAGACAGAGCTCATGTATAACTCCATGCGCTGAAAATTATAAATTTTATTGCAAGCACTTATTTGATAAATACGAAGACAAACGTACGCTAGCCTCTGCGTATATAAATCAGATGTTCGAATTTAAGCCTTTATAAGTACAGTGCGCTCAAAACTTAAAGTTTGATAATCTCGCGGACTTGATTCTTCTTAAATCGTGCTTAAGAAGTTCGACTCGGATAAGGATAAGTACCACTCGTTATACCTACTTTTGATGATTTAGCAAATTTTATTAAAACGCTAAAATTCTGCGACGGACTGACTCTAGTAAAAGTTGTTATGTCAAAATCGATAAATATTAACATTATCTAACTTTTCGAGTCGAATATTATCTTGATTATTTTGCCGCTCTTTGTTGATCAAGTTGCCGACCGTATGCCCACCGCTGTAGTAGTGGTCTATCTTAGCACACTTCCATGGCTTAAAGCTCGCTGATTAATGTTAGGTGTACCTAAAAAAGATGATAGGTGCATCCCTTTTCCCGCACTTTTTGTGCCCTGGTGTAATTCGCTCGTCTGACGAATTGTTTGGGCCCTCGACTTTGAGCAGGGGGTTTAACTTTTCGTTATTAGGGATCAGAACCGACACTTCAAATTAATCAGTCATTAACGTGTTGTGCAGACCTAAATAAGTTAGATTCTGGTAATGTGCCTTATTCAGGCACGTTACCAGAATCCAACCTGGCTTGTGGGTGAAACCCCAAAATTTCGGTTCCGTTCCTGGCTGCACCCCACAGGCTGTCTTAGCGATAGCTTGTGTTAGTGCCCGGTGCACCAGCCACATTTGCTCCACACTCATAGCTTTACCTGCTATCAGAGCATTACCCGTGGTTGCCAACCCGCTCGCCAAGCGTGGTAACTATGCCAAAGTCCCCCCATGAGCAACGACACAAATAAGTCTGAGCGATATTAGAATGGATTCAACTCGGCTCGGCAGCGCTCGGGAGATTACGACACATCTTCTCATCAGGTATACCTCAAAATTTGAAAACGAGATTGTACAACCAGTGCGTGTTGCTAGTGATGACTTGTGGATCTGAGACGTGGTCCTTCTCTGCTGGCGGTATGAGGAAGCTCAAGGTCGCTCAGCGAGCTATGGAGAGGGCTATGCTCGGGGTTTTTCTACGAGATAAAGTAAAAAATGAACATACCCGCAGCTGAAGTGGCAATGAGCCAGCTACATAGCTCGAAGAATTCGACAACCGATGGGGAAGAAAGATTCTCGTGTGGCAGCTTCGTACCGGTAGGCGAAGGCGAAGTGTAAGGCGGCCCCCTACTAGATGGAGTGATGACCAGGTAAGACATGCAGGAAGTCAATGGATGCAAGTGGCTCAGGACCCTGGACGAATGCCTTTGTTGCATTCCTTGGGGTAGGCATATATTCAACAGTGGACTTGCGAAGGGCTGTAATGATGATGAAGATGCAAAGAGATGCAACATCTCTTCGCTGCACCAGTGAATCGAGCCAATCAGAGAGAACTCGGTCTTCGAAGATTCTAGCCGCGCTGGATGCGGTCAATTGGAAGGAGTTGGTACTGGGGAGCCCCATCCCAGAGATGGGAACAGTATTCCATGTGAGGCCTAACCTACGTCTTGTAAAGTTGCAGGCGGTGTACCGGCATGAAATACTGTACCGCTTAGCTGAGCACGCTAAGCTTTTTAGAGGCCAATGCAGCCTTTCCCTCCAAGTGACCACGAAACTGCACGTCATTCGATATGTCGACGCAGAGGATTCCAATGCTGGTTGAGGCAAAAAGGGGAATGCCCTGAAATTGAGGAGATACAACAAAGGGGTTCTTTTTAGGCGGTAAACGTTTAAGCTTGTGTCTTCTGGGTATTGAACTGGACTATATTTAGTCGCCCTTAACCCAATACTGATTTACTGCTGATTTACCACGTGCTCGGCGGCGAAGGAAAGACATCGTGAGGAAACCTGCATGTCTGAGAAATAAGAAAAAAAATTCGAAGACATTTGAAGTTCGCCAACACGCATTGGGGCAGCTCGGCGGACAGTTCTTTGGCCCTAAAACCCTCTCAAAAATGAGGGGAGGCCTGTGCCCAGCAGTGGGACGTATATAGGCTATAACTTTAACTTTTTTTTTAACTTTAATCCGAGACTTTGTTCAACAATGACTCGACTTCAGACACAAGTTTGCGACGTTTTCCCGAGAAACATTGGCACGGCCAGTGTATAAAGCATCACCAGTGCTGTCGTCTACCACGCATATTTATTAACGCACGTTATATTTTTTATTGAATGTGAAATAACATTGATAATATGTGATATTCTTCTAGGGGAACGTTACAATGACCAAAAACGGGCATCAGATTTGTACGAGTAATGTAGTTATGGAACTACAAAGCACATTTACAACGGTAGGTTTTAAGTTTTTATAAGGTTGTGTTGTGGTTACGAAAATTAATACCTAGCTGTCAAGTGGATAGGGAATTTAACACTAAAGCCAGAGGCTGAACAGTAGCGTATCCTTTCCTATAAATTTGTATATGTAAAAGAAGTTGAACTAATCACTAATTGATTAGCTGACATTAACGCACAGCATTATTTGTCGTTATTTTTGAGAGCCATTTACATTTTGTATTTCTCTTTGCTGGATATGGTATAGGTGACATGTGATATTATTAAGTTTTTCGCATTACATAAGATAAAATACCTCATGAGAAATCCACACGCATAAAAGTTGGCACACATCCGCAACTGTCTCGGATAGTAATTGTTTTCGCACATTGCATTGAAAACTAACAATTGACACAATTACTATTTTAGAAATTTGTTGTGATTTTTGATGTAATTTTTTAATAATAGTTATTATTTATTTACTTCAGGCAGAGCCCGTAAGTGTTATTAACAAATTAAGTTATAGGTAGGGATTAGTAAAAATAAATTAAAACACTACAATAACAAGAAAATTTTTAAAAATTGTGGGATAAATCCACACAACAACATATACTTAAACTGCTGCTGTGTTTTTCAAAATATACTAATTAGCTTTTTTATTAATGATAAACAATCCTTATTTTTATTTCTATTCTTGACTACTGAATTGTGAGAAAATTTTATGTTCATAAACTTCCCATGTTTTTAAATATTACTACTTAATATTAGCACAGTATAAATAATAGATATTAGGTAGATCAAAATAAGTCGGTCGGCATATAGTGGACGCTACATTTCATCACTCGTATGGGTTTTTTTTGGGTTTTTACTATACCTAAGTATTTCGTCGGCTAACGGTTTTGAGTTTGAGGAGCGCGCGAAACATGTATAAAAATAATTTCTGTTACATATTCTTTATCGAATAAAATTTCATATGAAAAATACATAGTAAATTTCTCCTACAAATAGTTGCAAATTTGGATTTAATTAGGATATTTTGTGCTTGAAATAACTTTTTTATAAATATTCTTTCCAGATCTATTTAGTAATAAAGTGGAAATTTATAACATAAGTAATTCAAATAACTATGTGTATTGGCGTTGAAAGAATATCCACTAGCCCAAATCATCCCGTGGGTGTGGCACCATCTTCACAGCATCTTCTAGACAACAACTAGATCCAAAGTATTAAAAAAACTGCGGTTGCCAACCCGCCTGCCAAAAGTAGAAAGTATGGCAAATATCCCCCTTATGAGATTATCTGTGGGGAAGCCAGTATGTTCAGTGATGTTCAGTAGTTGACTTTGCTAGTTTCTAATGAACGTAATTGTTACAAACTGTTAGATCACGTCAAAACATCGTCATCTACTTAGCGGGTGTAAGAATTGTTCTCGTTAAGTGACTTCGTAAAATGATATTTGTAAGATATTATAAAATATAAAATAAATATTAACATATTAAATATTGTTAGGTATTCAAGAAGGGAAATGGAATATTCATAAAGTGCCAGCACATTATTAAAAAAATATATTTCATTATAAATTCTATTATTTTTAAATTTAAATTTTCGGAGAATAACTGTGTCTTAATAGGTATAACGATTTACACAAAAACCTTGGGGATGCTCGCGCCGCGCAGCGGCTTGCTTTGTGGCGGCCGTGTCAGTGAACTCACAGCGGCCGTAGATAATAATATGTCGGCACGTGTCGGTAAGTTCAGAAGCAAATAACATTTTTAGAAATATTAAATTTAGTAAGTTATCTGATTAGAAACTATAAAATCCCAAACCAAAGAAAATTTCGTTATCATAAGTGCCATGCCTATACGTTCCTGAAACGAACAACGGGGTTTTTGTTACATACTGTGTATATATATATATTGTATATACTATATATATATATATATATATATATATATATATATATATATATATATATATATATATATAGGGCTCTGATGAAGATACCGATGCCGCTCCTACGGGAACTACGGGAATTTCGACTGACAACGTCGCCGCCATAATTTTTTTTTTATAGGAGAGGGGGAACCAAGCATGCGGCTCACCTGATGGTAAGTGACTACCGCCGCCCATGCAAATTTTATGGCTGGCTCATTATGGCTGCTTTACAGCGTTCGCAGACCGAAGCTTTTGAAAAACTTTTGGATAAGGTCATGCAGCAGTCTTCAACCCCGTCGCATCAGTCCGGTAACTTCTCACATTGCAGCGCTCGATTCAGCGGTGACGAGTCCGAATCTGTAGAAGCGCTCATTGATGCGGTCGAAAGTTACAAGGAGTGCGCAAACATCTCAAATTTGAATGCTATGAGAGGACTATCTATGCTCCTGACTAGGGTTGCCATTTCCTAAAATGAAAAAGCCGGACTCGGCGTTCCAAAAAGCCGGACTTTTGGCCCTAAAAGCCGGACAGTAATTTTTAGAAAGCCAAACATAGCCAAACAAGCGCGGCGGGGCGGGGCAGGAGCCCCACTCCCGCGTCGCGCGCACCGCAACACTCCTCGCCGCCCGCGCCGTAGTCATGTTTAATATAGTATTGGCTGGTAATAATGTAAATGGATAGATAAATTCGGCATTGGTTCGCTCTTTCTGCATTTCTCTTTCTTGCTTACGAGAGGAATTTAAATCATTCAGAGAATTACTTGCACTATCCCGAATGATCGAAACATCGATTAATGTAGGACGATAACAAAATTCGATCGTTTTTCATTTACCGACTCAAGAATTGTCGAGCGTACCTACACGCAGCATTAACTTATACGACTACCTCTATGAGTACCCCAGTTGGACGCGGAGCAGTCCCTACGAGTGTGACGTCAACGCCTATAGCGCGTCATAGTGTGTCCCCGTTACGGTTGCCACTCAACCTGACTCTTAGCATACTCCATCTCCAGCGCCTCCAGTGTTACGGAAACGTTGTGCGTACTGTAAACAATTCGGTCATAGTCGTGAAGACTGTCGTAAACTTGCGGTTCGTAAAAGTGTTAGTGCCAACTATAGTATGTGCCAAATCGATTGAGAAAAACGGACAATGACCTTTCGGTCGTTTAACCAGGGGTTACAAACCTTCAATATATAGGCACATTTTATATGTAGTACTTTCTTTATTTATAATGATTTTTTTATAATGATTGATATAATATATATTTATTAACTATTATTAAAAAGTTATGTGAAAGATCGCTGTAGAAGAAAAATCATCTATTGTTATAAAGTACTTTATTCATTTAACAACAAAAACATTAATTTATAACACATATAAAGATTCAGTGATAACGACACCGAATAAGTACGTACTTATGCAAAAGATAAAACTTTATTTTAATATTATATAAGAACTTTATTTTATTCGGTGCAATCATCACTCGTATCTTCACTTGATGAACTATCTGTAACATTAATTATAAAGCGATCTGCAGTTTGGTCAATTCTATCATCCATGCCACATTTTGTTCAACCTTAAGGACATGCTGAACACAGTTTTTCCATTTATCTGGCGTGATTTGAGTTAAACCATCTTTAAGTAAATTTTAACATCTTTTAACTTGAAAGTTGTATTTTTCGTGCAATATGCTCACATCTGCCCACACAAGTTCAATGGGGTTAAGCTCACAGTGATAAAGGTAACCTTACCACTGTGATGCTTTTTCTTTTGCCATCTCGTCGGTGACGTAACTTCGATAGTTATCTTTAACTGCCTTTATTTTTTCCATTAAGTGGGTCTTTGTGTCCGAGGGCACGTATGCGATCTGTTTAGATTCTAGCCATTCCTGCATATTTTGTTTCCGCCAAGACATTGTTGGGGTTTTTCTAAACGTCTGGAGTGGTAACTAGCGTTATCCATAACTATGACATCGCCGCTTTGCAGTTTTCTATTACTTTTCTAAACCAGTCCTCGAAATGGAGGCGTCCATACTCTCATGGTAGTCACCAGTAGATGATGATTCAAATACCCAATCACATCCCTCAAAAAGCCATTTTCATTGCCAACGTGTACAACTATTAATCGCTTTCCTTTACCCGAAGGCTTTCGCGCCAGTAGAGTAGCCTTCTAACCGTGATTGACGAGAAGATTCAATTGTGGTGTCTTCCCATACCTTTCCCATAGTATGACCTGCGTTAATCCATGTTTCGTCAAGGTAAAAATGTTACGTCCTCGTTTCTTAATATTTGTATTTCTCTCAAATATCTGGTACGCCACAGAACTATCTCTGGGCGATCTATTGAACCACTTTTTCTGTTTCTCTTTATATATTTGAATTTTAAATGGCGCAACACACGTCGCAGGAAGTTTGCTCAAGTTTGGCAACTGGTCATCTTGATTTATACTGAGCAAAATTTTGTCTAAAGTCGGTAATTCTCCTGCAAGAAAGAACTGATGCACTTTCGCTCTTATAGCCGATTTATCAAAATCGTCCAACTTGTCAATTACAGACTTTTTCTTTTATTAATTATTCCTTTTCTGGTATTTTATGGAATCTCTATACACGCTTAATACGCGATATATAGTGCTCTTGCTGACTCCTGAGATCTCCGAAACCTTTTCTACCATATTAACGTTTGAAGGATACACGTCTTCGGGCCAGGTGTTTTGACATATTTGTATACATTAATGATAATCTCTTGTTCCCCGACCGACAAAGTGGTAGGTTTTCTCTTTTACTGGTGACGTTAAGGTGCTCCAGAAGATGGGCCTGTAAATAAATGACAAAAATATACTACCATAGTACTACATCACATAAATACATATTGTTAGGTATTCAAGAAGGAAATGGAATATTCATAAACTGCCAGCACATTATTAAAAAAATATATTTCATTATAATTTCTATTATTTTTAAATTTAAATTTTCGGAGAATAACTGTGTCTTAATAGGTATAACGATTTACACAAAAACCTTGGGGATGCTCGCGCCGCGCAGCGGCTTGCTTTGTGGCGGCCGTGTCAGTGAACTCACAGCGGCCGTAGATAATAATATGTCGGCACGTGTCGGTAAGTTCAGAAGCAAATAATATTTTTAGAAATATTAAATTTAGTAAGTTATCTGATTAGAAACTATAAAATCCCAAACCAAAGAAAATTTCGTTATCATAAGTGCCATGCCTATATATATATATATATATATATATATATATATATATATATATATATATATATATATATATAAGCGGGTTTCCGCCACTGGCCTAGAAGGACTGGCAGTTCAAAACGACTTCCATAATCTCATATGTCGAGTACCACACGAGATTATTAGCATTGCTTTTAAGTGATTTCTGTGACATCCAGGGGATAATGTAAAGAGATGGATAGTCTCATGTCGCCACTTGTAAGTTTCAGCCCTACTGATGGGCACAGGCCTTTACTTTTTTCTGAGAGGGTGATGGCGCTAGTGGATAAGGGTAGGAGAATAAAGTGATAACCACCGCGCTGCCCCAGTGCGTTGGTGCAGGTTTCCTCACAATGCTTTCCGTCACTAATCAGCACTTAAAATTGCAATGTCATTGGTGCCCCACTCCCGCGTCGCGCGCACCGCAACGCTCCTCGCCGCCCGCGCCGTAGTCATGTTTAATATAGTATTGGCTGGTAATAATGTATATGGATAGGTAAATTCGGCATTGGTTCGCTCTTTCTGCAACCGATGCGTGCAACGCGTTACACTAACAAAAGCCTAACAAAAGCCGGACAGGCCGGACACATAAAAATTTGGCCGGACACAACCCGAAAAAGCCAAACATGTCCGACTAAAGCCTGACAGATGGCAACCCTACTCCTGACGGAATCTGCAGCGACATGGTGGCAGAGCGTCAAGTTGGAGGTACATACGTGGGATGAAGCAGTTACTTATTTACGAAGTACCTACGGAGATCAACGCCCTCCATACAAACTTTATATACAAGTGTTTGAAAACCCTCAAGGCGAGGAGAACACAGATATATTTATAGCAAACATCCGAGCTTTATTAAACAAGCTCCCAGTTGTTGATTTGAGCGAGAAGGTCCAGTTAGATATGGCTATGATCGAAACATCGATTAATGTAGGACGATAACAAAATTCGATCGTTTTTCATTTACCGACTCAAGAATTGTCGAGCATACCTACACGCAGCATTGACTTATACGACTACCTCTATGAGTACCCCAGTTGGACGCGGAGCAGTCCCTACGAGTGTGACGTCAACGCCTATAGCGCGTCATAGTGTGTCACGCCGGTCAACGATCCCGTTACGGTTGCCACTCAACCTGACTCTCAGCACACTCCATCTCCAGCGCCTCCAGTGTTACGGAAACGTTGTGCGTACTGTAAACAGTTCGGTCATAGTCGTGAAGACTGTCGTAAACTTGCGGTTCGTAAAAGTGTTAGTGCCAGTGTTAGTGTTAACGAAAATAATGTTGAAAATAATGTAATCCGTTCTCAATGCACTAAGTGCAACGCGGATTTTTGTTCGTTAGATTGCGGAAATAAATTAAATAACGTCTCCCCTTCCAAATCATCTGAGAACATTAAGTCGTCGACCCAGGTCAGTCGTCAATCACTTTGTAATAATACTACTGATCAATTACTAAATAGGGTGACCATGAGTTCTGGAAATAATAATTGTATCCCAAACAAGGAGTTAAATAATGATTGTTTACAAAATATTAATTCATCGAGTTTTGACTCTATGATCATTGGAATTGATAGTATACAGTCTCAAGTAATTAGTCGTCCTATCTTATGTATAGAAATATTAGGAATGTCCGGCATAGCTCTTATTGATACAGTAGCTAAACGTAGTGTGGCTGGTAGTTCACTATTTGCTTCACTTCAAAACATAGTTCAAACTTTATTGAGTCCACTATGCGTGTCAAGCTTGCCGATGGGTCAGTTCAAGTACGCAGAGTACTGAGTATAAATCTAAAGTGAAAATAAAACAAAGTAAATGTGTAACAATTGATTTTATTATATTTCCTGATGCTCTTAATAATGAAACTTTGTTGGGTATAGATTTTTTAATTGCCTCTGGTATTGCAATAGATTTTGCTTCTTCAACCTGGCATTTTTCTGATGAGAATATATATTATGAGTTACAGTATGAAATGCTTACTGTGCCTATTTCATATGCATCAGCGGTTAATAATAACAAAGTTAAGTTATTGGATAATGAGGGTACTGCGCTGAGTTTTCAAGAACGCCAGCGCCTTGCAGATTTATTGGAGAAGAATGATGATATCTTCCGTCAAGGGGGAGTGCCAACTCCCTATGCAGAACAACACAGCCTATTTGATGCTGTTTATTTTAGTTACTTTAATTACGCTATGAAAGTAACTAAAAAAAAGTGTCTCAACATTGGTAAGACTTTTTATCTTTCCTACAGCATATGCTGCATAACTAAGTCTGCTTGCTAATTTAGACATCGCGTCAATAGTAATACCAAGACAATCAGTTGTTGAAGAAAATCAGTGGTATACACAAGTCTCAACTCCTCCCCATTGGTATTCGAATGTTTAAAATTAGGTATTGTAAATTTAATACATTTTGTCTTATTGCCGTTTAAGAGCAAATTGTTCGCGTTAAACCAAAGTACTAATTTCGATAAATCATTTTTTACTTCGTCATAATTAATTGACTGCCGCTTGAGTTTGAAAATGAAAGAGGTATCATTTGCAAATAATACTATATCGTGACTATCCCCTACAAGATAAGGTAAATCATTACAGATTAAGAACAGGACTGGGCCAAAAATTAAGCCCTAAGGAACGCCCATTGATACTACCAATCCGTAGGAACATTTACCATTGATAACGACTTTTTGAGTTCTGTTACTTAAATACGAAACAATATATATTGGCACCGTAATGTTGTAGTTTCCTGATTAATGTCTCATGATGAACACGGTCAAAGCCTTGGAAAAATCACAAAAATACCTAAGGCATCTTGTGTATTTTCCCAGGCATTAAAAATATATTTCATAAGCTTAACACCGGAGTTAGTCGTCGAGCGATCACTTATAAAACTAAATAGATTTTTTATGTAGTAATTTATTTGTATAATTTCTTTTAACAATTAATCCAATATTTTTTTTAAATCTTACTAAAAGTTGGTAGTACTGAAACAGTTTAGTATGTTTAATTAAATCAGGAAACACACCAGATTCGATAATAGTACTAAAAATAATAGCAAGATGAGGTGCAATTAAATCTATTATAGGCGCAATAACTTAAACAGAAATCCCCCATAAATCTGCGGTTTTCATTACATCAAGGGTTTTGAAATATTTATTACTATCTGGTGGTATTACTTTTTCAAATCTAAATTCTTTTTAACTGATATTAACATTATGTTTTGAGCAAAGATTTAAATATATATATATGTTTGAGTAATGACTCGGCGACAGTTGGAGAAGTATTCAATGCTTCTGTTGTCAAGATAGAAATAGCAGTGAAATATTTCTCAAAAACCGCTGTAACTTCTTGATTTTATTTAGTCAATTCATTGTTAATTTTCAATTGATAGTGTTTGTGCAACACACACTATCAATTGAAGGCATGTCTTTAGCGGTTTCACTGTTAATTCCTCCACGTTATTTTAATTTTATTCTTCTAAACGTATCAGAAAGATTATATGATCTTTCATGGTAAAGTTCATATAACCTTCGTCTGCTCTTATAAATTCCTACTGTCGCCCACTCAATAAATACCTTGTGACTGTTACTGGAGAATGTTCAAGAAGTAAATGTTTTATTAAATTCGATTATTAATAACTGGATCCGAAAGTCAATCACAAAATAGCAGTGACTGTGGAATGAAATGTAGTAAACATTTCGTTCCACAGTCACTTTGAACCGTGTTATGATATTAGCTAATACTTTTAGAAATAGGATTAAAAACAAGTTTTCAGTGGTATCTCTTTTTAGTAATATAATATACAAACACATAATATATGTAGTAAAGTAATAAATACATAATATAAGTTATCGTTATAAAAATTATTTTTCTTTTTATACAAGCTGCAAAAATGCTTTTTCATATTACATTAGCCAGAGCACGAATATCAAAACACCATTTTTATAATAAATATTGTTATTTATATAATAAATATTGACCATGTACCAAAAAAATTTGTATTTTTTATGTGTAATACCATTAGGTTACGTTAAAATTTCTAGTGGGCCCAAAAACAATTGTCTGCTTTCAGTTCTGTAGAAGTTATAGCTATTATTTATTCAGCGGTATTTATAATAATATCCCATGGTTGTCAGTGTCCACAGAGACTAGCCATTTGCGCTGACTCCGAGCTGCTACTGGAATTTCTTGACAGAAAAACTCAATAACTGATTTTGGCCGACTCGGGATTTGAACCCCATGATCAGCAATCGCGTTTACGACCGCTAGACAAACATTATTATATTCCTATTTCTTTACGTAGTAGAGCCATGCTGCAGCTGTAAAAGGCTGTAGCGTCGATAAATCGGCTTGATGAATCGGATTCATGTTATTTTTATAAAATAAGGGTGACAGACGAGTACACAATCCACCTGATGGTAAGTGGATGTTGTGGACAATAGACAACTTCTTTAATCCTCGATAAAGAATCAAAATGCAGATGCGTTGTCACTCCTGAGGACTAAGATGGAGCGTGGTCCTTCCCAGTCGAGCAGCATGGCTCTACTACTTTTTTTAGGTTGTCTATGTTTTATTAATTGTACAAAATTCTTTAATTATTATGGATAATTTTCTTTATTGTGAATATTTTATAAGGCGACATTATATTATACCCTCCCGACGGTAGTGCGTTCGCTGTAGAATCTGAAGTCAACTTCATCAATCAAAGAAAGCAAGGGTAACAATGCCTATTCATACCTCATCATGTCTTCAAATCGGAGGATTGATGGTCCAGATAAATTGTAGGGTTACAGCCAAATCGTAGCCTTAGCTCAGAGACTGGGTATGGTGAGTGTATGATGTTGGTAGAGGTCCAGGTTTGAGGTCAAATGAACTACTTATGATTGTCAGTGAAGTGATCGTTAAAATTAAATGACGTGTGGAATACTTTTGTTGAGTAACGAAGGAATAAAAATATTGTGGCTCTTGGACATTTTTTGTGAAATAAGTAAAGTTTTCGTTGAATTAGATCGGTGTGAAATAGAATCAGTACCTTTGCGTTTTATTAAAGCATTCATTTTCTTATCATTACTATTTGATCGCACTGCACGTGCATTAGTCATCAGTGCATGTAGCCTTTACTGCAATTCACTTGTGAGTTGTGTAGGGGGCGATGGGCAGTTAATGGTATGGTGGCAGGTCTGGGTCTCGTAGAGACTAATTTTGATTGACATGAAAGGACCTGAGAGTAATTGACTAGCGATATAGAAAACAAATGTTTGCTAGCCATTGTGGCTTTTGTGGCATTGTGTTTATTGTGTCTGATCTGCGATTTAACTTAAATTATTTTTACTTATGATTTACTATTTCTGCTTTCAGGAAACTAATAGCCAGTTATAACATTATAAACCTAACACAAGTACGTGTGACAAGAAAGGAGGGCCGTGTCGGAAATAGAGGGCATTGATAAGAGGAGATAAATAGAGGTGATGATAAACCCCGAAACTCCCATTTCCATTTTCTACCCTCATTCCTTACAATATATATAACATAGTGAATGAAGCATTGCAAGATGATGTTGTGACTGGGATGCAAAAGCGATGCGAAAGAAATGTCTTCGGTGGTTTGGACATGTAGAAAGAATGAATGAAGAAGAGTGACGAATAAAATTTATTCTGCAGATGTGGTGGCAGGGTCAGGAAGGAACGCCTAGACGACCGACCAGGTTGGTAATTTATTGAAGATAGTCCAAATTAAGAGTACCCTTAACCGACGAGCATGTATGTATGCGTAAGTATATGGATGTGAAAGAAGCGAAAGAAGTGTGTCAGGATCATAACATATTGAAGTCCGTAGTCTTTGCCTATCCCTCTGGGTAACAGGCGTGAGAGTATACGTATATGAATGTATAAATGAAACATTTATATTATTTTTCAACTTATTTTGAAATTCTAACGTATCGATTATTTAACAATAGGTACATATCATCACAAAAAAAACTAGTTAAGTATTTAAATAAATCTGAGCGTAGGAGAAATAGTTCTGCTCCAATAAAACTCTTAGAAAGAGTGTGTGCCGCTTTGACTTTGACTGTCGTCGTAAAATAAAGTTACAAGCAGAATTAATGTTTTATAAATTCAAAAGTTTAAAAATTAATTTACTAAATTATTATAAGGATGAACTGTAAATCGTTTTTATTCCTATAAGGGCCACTTTTTCAATCCTCTGTTATAATTTATTCATAGTATAAAATACAATATAATCAAATTAAAATTGCAGATGTGCGAAGAAAATAGTTCAATTGTTTCACTTTGATATTCAGTCAGGTTATAATTTATTTGATGGATAACTTTTACATAACGATTGAAAAATCGGCCTTAAATCATTATGATAAAGTATTAAAATAAAATAGTCTCTAAATAATGTAAGTTGTTATCCCATATTATTATATTAGCAACTTATCTCAATTTATCATAAAGCAACAACAAAGGGGAAATATAATGTGAACTGAAGAGTACAAAGGGAGGTAAGCTTGTGACGTAATGGGCGAGGGGGACGTATGTTCCAGGACGCGCAACAGGTCGACGCGTGACCTAATTAAGTTTATGCCAGCGTATGTTTTGATATAAGTAAATTGTCAGCGACAAGGCAATATTTTGGTCCCTCACTTATTTGTCAATATTACATAATATTGTAATATTCATATTAATTACGGAATTATTAGGTATTATAGGTATCATGAAATCAGTGTATTTTTATTGGTTATTTCACTGCGACGACACCGCAAACTGTAGGTTCGGTACCCGGAAGAACTATGTGTACGAGCTTTAGCCGTCAATATTTTTTATTTGGTTTATTATTTTAACAATAACCGTAAATATGTCCAACCTCTGTATTAGTGTATATACGTATTACTTAAACAGTTGAGGTTGATAGGTTGAAGATAACCCCCACAACCGATTCCCGCCTTGTCGTGGCGGGGAGCTTAATAGCCACGACTTGGTCACCCACAATGAAGAAAAAGGAACCCACTTGGCTGGTGTAGCCAAGGTGATAAAACACTGACTTGGCTTAACAAAATCACATTTGAAAAACGAAATATTTTTTTTTACCTTGATAAAATAAATACATTTCATTTTATACATTTCTTTTCATAACAATAGCCTATTCATTCTTGCCTTGAAGACACCCAATTGAATTAAATTGGAAAGACAGATGCTGAAAAATTATTCCACTCCTTTGCTGAACGAAGAACAAAATTTTGTGTAGAGATGGAATCTATTCAAAAACAGTTTTATTTTTATTTTTATATATCTTAATGTCTGTCTACGTCTGTTTTGCCGCGCATCATGCGAAAACTACAAGCTCGAATTCGATTGATATTTATTCAGTCTTGAGAAAACCTTCCTCTTCAATGTCCCTTACACTCCTCTACGTTTTTACAAAAATCTCTGTTCTCTGGAGCCAAGCTTTAAAATTCCTTACCATTGTCATTTAAATGGTTCAAACGCTAGATTTTTTTTGAAAACAGGTAAAGGAAAATAATCTATCACTCTAAGTTCCTTTTCATCTATATATCATATTATGGTCACTGGTCTGTCGTTTTGGTATGTTGTGTATTAAAGTAAATGTTTTAAATCATAGTTTTATTCTGTGAAATAGTCTTCTTTCACCCATAAATTTTCCTATTTTCATTTCCTTATTTCTAGATTTTCTGGTAGGAATTACTGTGTAGGTTATCTTTTTTTATCCGTTCGTATTAATTTATTTTATTATGTGATTTGCTTCTCCTTGGAATACAGTAAAGTGTATTGTATTGTATTGTTAAATGGTTATATTGTAGGTACAACTAGTACACGTGGTCACTTTCTTTTAACTCAAAAACTACAACCTTGTTTGCATAGATGGCTCTGTGATACGATAGTTCTTCATCAGTTAACCAAATAATAAAATATTAAAAGGGCGCTGCTTTATAGACGCTATTTTGACGGTTGACAGTATCTATACAAATAAATAAAATTGAAGTGTCTGTTTGTAATGTCAAAATAACAGCTTTTTACTAAATGCATATGAACGTATATACGGTACTTATAACAAAAATTTTTTAAATTTTTGTCTGTCTGTCTGTTAGTTCCGGCTAATCTCCGAAACGGCTGGACCGATTTCGACGGGGCTTTCACTGGCAGATAGCTGATGTTATAAGGAGTAACTAAAACTAAAAACCTTAAAAAATATATATATATATATATATATATATATATATATATATATATATATATATATATATATATATATATATATATATATATATAAGCGGGTTTCCGCCACTGGCCTAGAAGGACTGGCAGTTCAAAAACGACTTCCATAATCTCATATGTCGAGTACCACACGAGATTATTAGCATTGCTTTTAAGTGATTTCTGTGACATCCAGGGGATAATGTAAAGAGATGGATAGTCTCATGTCGCCACTTGTAAGTTTCAGCCCTACTGATGGGCACAGGCCTTTACTTTTTTCTGAGAGGGTGATGGCGCTAGTGGATAAGGGTAGGAGAATAAAGTGATAACCACCGCGCTGCCCCAGTGCGTTGGTGCAGGTTTCCTCACAATGCTTTCCGTCACTAATCAGCACTTAAAATTGCAATGTCATTGGTGCCCCACCCGCTTCGCGCGCACCGCAACGCTCCTCGCCGCCCGCGCCGTAGTCATGTTTAATATAGTATTGGCTGGTAATAATGTATATGGATAGGTAAATTCGGCATTGGTTCGCTCTTTCTGCAACCGATGCGTGCAACGCGTTACACTAACAAAAAGCCTAACAAAAGCCGGACAGGCCGGACACATAAAAATTTGGCCGGACACAACCCGAAAAAGCCAAACATGTCCGACTAAAGCCTGACAGATGGCAACCCTACTCCTGACGGAATCTGCAGCGACATGGTGGCAGAGCGTCAAGTTGGAGGTACATACGTGGGATGAAGCAGTTACTTATTTACGAAGTACCTACGGAGATCAACGCCCTCCATACAAACTTTATATACAAGTGTTTGAAAACCCTCAAGGCGAGGAGAACACAGATATTTATAGCAAACATCCGAGCTTTATTAAACAAGCTCCCAGTTGTTGATTTGAGCGAGAAGGTCCAGTTAGATATGGCTATGATCGAAACATCGATTAATGTAGGACGATAACAAAATTCGATCGTTTTTCATTTACCGACTCAAGAATTGTCGAGCATACCTACACGCAGCATTGACTTATACGACTACCTCTATGAGTACCCCAGTTGGACGCGGAGCAGTCCCTACGAGTGTGACGTCAACGCCTATAGCGCGTCATAGTGTGTCACGCCGGTCAACGATCCCCGTTACGGTTGCCACTCAACCTGACTCTCAGCACACTCCATCTCCAGCGCCTCCAGTGTTACGGAAACGTTGTGCGTACTGTAAACAGTTCGGTCATAGTCGTGAAGACTGTCGTAAACTTGCGGTTCGTAAAAGTGTTAGTGCCAGTGTTAGTGTTAACGAAAATAATGTTGAAAATAATGTAATCCGTTCTCACGTACCTAAGTGCAACGCGGATTTTGTTCGTTAGATTGCGGAAATAAATTAAATAACGTCTCCCTTCCAAATCATCTGAGAACATTAAGTCGTCGACCCAGGTCAGTCGTCAATCACTTTGTAATAATACTACTGATCAATTACTAAATAGGGTGACCATGAGTTCTGGAAATAATAATTGTATCCCAAACAAGGAGTTAAATAATGATTGTTTACAAAATATTAATTCATCGAGTTATGACTCTATGGTCATTGGAATTGATAGTATACAGTCTCAAGTAATTAGTCGTCCTATCTTATGTAGAAATATTAGGAATGTCCGGCATAGCTCTTATTGATACAGTAGCTAAACGTAGTGTGGCTGGTAGTTCACTATTTGCTTCACTTCAAAACATAGTTCAAACTTTATTGAGTCCACTATGCGTGTCAAGCTTGCCGATGGGTCAGTTCAAGTACGCAGAGTACTGAGTATAAATCTTAAAGTGAAAATAAAACAAAGTAAATGTGTAACAATTGATTTTATTATATTTCCTGATGCTCTTAATAATGAAACTTTGTTGGGTATAGATTTTTTAATTGCCTCTGGTATTGCAATAGATTTTGCTTCTTCAACCTGGCATTTTTCTGATGAGAATATATATTATGAGTTACAGTATGAAATGCTTACTGTGTCTATTTCATATGCATCAGCGGTTAATAATAACAAAGTTAAGTTATTGGATAATGAGGGTACTGCGCTGAGTTTTCAAGAACGCCAGCGCCTTGCAGATTTATTGGAGAAGAATGATGATATCTTCCGTCAAGGGGGAGTGCCAACTCCCTATGCAGAACAACACAGCCTATTTGATGCTGTTTATTTTAGTTACTTTAATTACGCTATGAAAGTAACTAAAAAAAAGTGTCTCAACATTGGTAAGACTTTTTATCTTTCCTACAGCATATGCTGCATAACTAAGTCTGCTTGCTAATTTAGACATCGCGTCAATAGTAATACCAAGACAATCAGTTGTTGAAGAAAATCAGTGGTATACAAGTCTCAACTCCTCCCCATTGGTATTCGAATGTTTAAAATTAGGTATTGTAAATTTAATACATTTTGTCTTATTGCCGTTTAAGAGCAAATTGTTCGCGTTAAACCAAAGTACTAATTTCGATAAATCATTTTTTACATCGTCATAATTAATTGACTGCCGCTTGAGTTTGAAAATGAAAGAGGTATCATTTGCAAATAATACTATATCGTGACTATCCCCTACAAGATAAGGTAAATCATTACAGATTAAGAACAGGACTGGGCCAAAAATTAAGCCCTAAGGAACGCCCATTGATACTACCAATCCGTAGGAACATTTACCATTGATAACGACTTTTTGAGTTCTGTTACTTAAATACGAAACAATATATATTGGCACCGTAATGTTGTAGTTTCCTGATTAATGTCTCATGATGAACACAGTCAAAAGCCTTGGAAAAATCACAAAAAATACCTAAGGCATCTTGTGTATTTTCCCAGGCATTAAAAATATATTTCATAAGCTTAACACCGGAGTTAGTCGTCGAGCGATCACTTATAAAACTAAATTGATTTTTTATGTAGTAATTTATTTGTATAATTTCTTTTAACAATTGATCCAATTTTTTTTTAAATCTTACTAAAAGTTGGTAGTACTGAAACAGTTTAGTATGTTTAATTAAATCAGGAAACACACCAGATTCGATAATAGTACTAAAAATAATAGCAAGATGAGGTGCAATTAAATCTATTATAGGCGCAATAACTTAAACAGAAATCCCCCATAAATCTGCGGTTTTCATTACATCAAGGGTTTTGAAATATTTATTACTATCTGGTAGTATTACTTTTTCAAATCTAAATTCTTTTTAACTGATATTAACATTATGTTTTTGAGCAAAGAGATTTAAATATATATATATGTTTGAGTAATGACTCGGCGACAGTTAGAGAAGTATTCAATGCTTCTGTTGTCAAGATAGAAATAGCAGTGAAATATTTCTCAAAAACCGCTGCAACTTCTTGATTTTATTTAGTCAATTCATTGTTAATTTTCAATTGATAGTGTTTGTGCAACACACACTATCAATTGAAGGTTTGTCTTTAGCGGTTTCACTGTTAATTCCTCCACGTTATTTTAATTTTATTCTTCTAAACGTATCAGAAAGATTATATGATCTTTCATGGTAAAGTTCATATAACCTTCGTCTGCTCTTATAAATTCCTACTGTCGCCCACTCAATAAATACCTTGTGACTGTTACTGGAGAATGTTCAAGAAGTAAATGTTTTATTAAATTCGATTATTAATAACTGGATCCGAAAGTCAATCACAAAATAGCAGTGACTGTGGAATGAAATGTAGTAAACATTTCGTTCCACAGTCACTTTGAACTGTGTTATGATATTAGCTAATACTTTTAGAAATAGGATTAAAAACAAGTTTTCAGTGGTATCTCTTTTTAGTAATATAATATACAAACACATAATATATGTAGTAAAGTAATAAGTACATAATATAAATTATCGTTATAAAAATTATTTTTCTTTTTATACAAGCTGCAAAAATGCTTTTTCATATTACATTAGCCAGAGCACGAATATCAAAACACCATTTTTATAATAAATATTGTTATTTATATAATAAATATTGACCATGTACCAAAAAAATTTGTATTTTTTATGCGTAATACCATTAAGTTACGTTAAAATTTCTAGTGGGCCCAAAAACAATTGTCTGCTTTCAGTTCTGTAGAAGTTATAGCTATTATTTATTCAGCGGTATTTATAATAATATCCCATGGTTGTCAGTGTCCACAGAGACTAGCCATTTGCGCTGACTCCGAGCTGCTACTGGGAATTTCTTGACAGAAAAACTCAATAACTGATTTTTGGCCGACTCGGGATTTGAACCCCATGATCAGCAATCGCGTTTACGACCGCTAGACAAACATTATTATATTCCTATTTCTTTACGTAGTAGAGCCATGCTGCAGCTGTAAAAAGGCTGTAGCGTCGATAAATCGGCTTGATGAATCGGATTCATGTTATTTTTATAAAATAAGGGTGACAGACGAGTACACAATCCACCTGATGGTAAGTGGATGTTGTGGACAATAGACAACTTCTTTAATCCTCGATAAAGAATCAAAATGCAGATGCGTTGTCACTCCTGAGGACTAAGATGGAGCGTGGTCCTTCCCCAGTCGAGCAGCATGGCTCTACTACTTTTTTTAGGTTGTCTATGTTTTATTAATTGTACAAAATTCTTTAATTATTATGGATAATTTTCTTTATTGTGAATTTTTATAAGGACATTATATTATACCCTCCTGACGGTAGTGCGTTCGCTGTAGAATCTGAAGTCAACTTCATCAATCAAAGAAAGCAAGGGTAACAATGCCTATTCATACCTCATCATGTCTTCAAATCGGAGGATTGATGGTCCAGATAAATTGTAGGGTTACAGCCAAACCGTAGCCTTAGCTCAGAGACTGGGTATGGTGAGTGTATGATGTTGGTAGAGGTCCAGGTTTGAGGTCAAATGAACTACTTATGATTGTCAGTGAAGTGATCGTTAAAATTAAATGACGTGTGGAATACTTTTGTTGAGTAACGAAGGAATAAAAATATTGTGGCTCTTGGACATTTTTTGTGAAATAAGTAAAGTTTTCTTTGAATTAGATCGGTGTGAAATAGAATCAGTACCTTTGCGTTTTATTAAAGCATTCATTTTCTTATCATTACTATTTGATCGCACTGCACGTGCATTAGTCATCAGTGCATGTAGCCTTTACTGCAATTCACTTGTGAGTTGTGTAGGGGGCGATGGGCAGTTAATGGTATGGTGGCAGGTAGGTCTCGTAGAGACTAATTTTGATTGACATGAAAGGACCTGAGAGTAATTGACTAGCGATATAGAAAACAAATGTTTGCTAGCCATTGTGGCTTTTGTGGCATTGTGTTTATTGTGTCTGATCTGCGATTTAACTTAAATTATTTTTACTTATGATTTACAATTTCTGCTTTCAGGAAACTAATAGCCAGTTATAACATTATAAACCTAACACAAGTACGTGTGACAAGAAAGGAGGGCCGTGTCGGAAATAGAGGGCATTGATAAGAGGAGATAAATAGAGGTGATGATAAACCCCGAAACTCCCATTTCCATTTTCTACCCTCATTCCTTACAATATATATAACATAGTGAATGAAGCATTGCAAGATGATGTTGTGACTGGGATGCAAAAGCGATGCGAAAGAAATGTCTTCGGTGGTTTGGACATGTAGAAAGAATGAATGAAGAAAGAGTGACGAATAAAATTTATTCTGCAGATGTGAGTGGCAGGGTCGGGAAGGAACGCCCTAGACGACCGACCAGGTTGGTAATTTATTGAAGATAGTCCAAATTAAGAGTACCCTTAACCGACGAGCATGTATGTATGCGTAAGTATATGGATGTGAAAGAAGCGAAAGAAGTGTGTCAGGATCATGACATATTGAAGTCCGTAGTCTTTGCCTATCCCTCTGGGTAACAGGCGTGAGAGTATACGTATATGAATGTATAAATGAAGCATTTATATTATTTTTCAACTTATTTTGAAATTCTAACGTATCGATTATTTAACAATAGGTACATATCATCACAAAAAACTAGTTAAGTATTTAAATAAATCTGAGCGTAGGAGAAATAGTTCTGCTCCAATAAAACCCTTAGAAAGAGTGTGTGCCGCTTTGACTTTGACTGTCGTCGTAAAATAAATTTAAAAGTTTAAAAATTAATTTACTAAATTATTATAAGGATGAACTGTAAATCGTTTTTATTCCTATAAGGGCCACTTTTTCAATCCTCTGTTATAATTTATTCATAGTATAAAATACAATATAATCAAATTAAAATTGCAGATGTGCGAAGAAAATAGTTCAATTGTTTCACTTTGATATTCAGTCAGGTTATAATTTATTTGATGGATAACGTTTACATAACGATTGAAAAATCGGCCTTAAATCATTATGATAAAGTATTAAAATAAAATAGTCTCTAAATAATGTAAGTTGTTATCCCATATTATTATATTAGCAACTTATCTCAATTTATCATAAAGCAACAACAAAGGGGAAATATGATGTGAACTGAAGAGTACAAAGGGAGGTAAGCTTGTGACGTAATGGGCGAGGGGGACGTATGTTCCAGGACGCGCAACAGGTCGACGCGTGACCCATTAAGTTTATGCCAGCGTATGTTTTGATATAAGTAAATTGTCAGCGACAAGGCAATATTTTGGTCCCTCACTTATTTGTCAATATTACATAATACTGTAATATTCATATTAATTACGGAATTATTAGGTATTATAGGTATCATGAAATCAGTGTATTTTTATTGGTTATTTCACTGCGACGACACCGCAAACTGTAGGTTCGGTACCCGGAAGAACTATGTGTACGAGCTTTAGCCGTCAATATTTTTTATTTGGTTTATTATTTTAACAATAACCGTAAATATGTCCAACCTCTGTATTAGTGTATATACGTATTACTTAAACAGTTGAGGTTGATAGGTTGAATATACCCCCCCCCCCCAACCGGTTCCCGCCTTGTCGTGGCGGGGGAGCTTAGTAGCCACGACTTGGTCACCCACAATGAAGAAAAAGGAACCCACTTGGCTGGTGTAGCCAAAGGTGATAAAACGCACTGACTTGGCTTAACAAAATCACATTTGAAAAACGAAATATTTTTTTTTACCTTGATAAAATAAATACATTTCATTTTATACATTTCTTTTCATAACAATAGCCTATTCATTCTTGCCTTGAAGACACCCAATTGAATTAAATTGGAAAGACAGATGCTGAAAAATTATTCCACTCCTTTGCTGAACGAAGAACAAAATTTTGTGTAGAGATGGAATCTATTCAAAAACAGTTTTATTTTTATTTTTATATATCTTAATGTCTGTCTACGTCTGTTTTGCCGCGCATCATGCGAAAACTACAAGCTCGAATTCGATTGATATATATTCAGTCTTGAGAAAACCTTCCTCTTCAATGTCTCTTGCACTCCTCTACGTTTTTACAAAAATCTCTGTTCTCTGGAGCCAAGCTTTAAAATTCCTTACCATTGTCATTTAAATGGTTCAAACGCTAGATTTTTTTTTGAAAACAGGTAAAGGAAAATAATCTATCACTCTAAGTTCCTTTTCATCTATATATCATATTATGGTCACTGGTCTGTCGTTTTGGTATGTTGTGTATTAAAGTAAATGTTTTAAATCATAGTTTTATTCTGTGAAATAGTCTTCTTCACCCATAAATTTTCCTATTTTCATTTCTTTATTTCTAGATTTTCTGGTAGGACTTACTGTGTAGGTTATCTTTTTTTATCCGTTCATATTAATTTATTTTATTATGTGATTTTCTTCTCCTTGGAATACAGTAAAGTGTATTGTATTGTATTGCTAAATAGTTATATTGTAGGTACAACTAGTACACGTGGTCACTTTCTTTTAACTCAAAAACTACAACCTTGTTTGCATAGATGGCTCTGTGATACGATAGTTCTTCATCAGTTAACCAAATAATAAAATATTAAAAGGGCGCTGCTTTATAGACGCTATTTTGACGGTTGACAGTATCTATACAAATAAATAAAATTGAAGTGTCTGTTTGTAATGTCAAAATAACAGCTTTTTACTAAATGCATATGAACGTATATACGGTACTTATAACAAAAATTTTTTAAATTTTTGTCTGTCTGTCTGTTAGTTCCGGCTAATCTCCGAAACGGCTGGACCGATTTCGACGGGGCTTTCACTGGCAGATAGCTGATGTTATAAGGAGTAACTAAAACTAAAAACCTTAAAAAATATATATATTATAATAACTAAAATATATTATTAAAAAGGAGGCCCTTTAAGCAAGGTTCCGAAGAGACTGGCAGCGTTCCCCCTTTTATTCAAAGCTAGACTAATTCTTTGTCCGAGGTAGCTGCCAGCTCTTCGGTCTCCTGTGACGTCGACTAACCTTTTTGCTATTTCCTTAAAAAGCCTTATAGCGCTAGGACCCCACGGACCAAGAGTCTCGACACCGAATGGGACAAAAACATATTCGGAGCCTAGACCCCTGTATTTGCATGCTTTAGCTTTTTTCAGCCGCTTCACAAGCCGCACCAGCTCTGTTGTTGGTTCCATGTAGATGGGAAGGGGCCAGCGTGTCTGAACAGGTTGCATCCCATACCAGCACCCGGCCCATCTTCCATGGAATCAAACTCATACCGTCCGGTCTCTTGCCATCGTCTCTTGCAATACCAGACAGCTCAAGTAGACTTGGCACGTTGACGGTGGCAAGGGTCCGGCATATGATATCGTTAAGTGCTGCATGTCTCGAGAAGCGGCCTTCACTTTTTTGGCATGATAGTCCGTGATGTCCTAGCTTGTCGACGTCACTGCCACACGGACATTTATGAGGATCGCAGACCGGAAACCCAAGCTGTAGACAGGTTGCGATTCGAAAGGCTCAAGAAATGTTCCTGTATTTGACGAAGGGTACGCGTGAAGCCAGTAGCCGGCCTCATGCGTACCCGCGGCCAAAAGCCTAGCACGCGCGGAACTTGTACTAAAGCTCAAAAGATTGTCATAAGTCAATTTGCAGTTTATGTCGTCCCAGCTCCTCTGTGAATTTGGAGAAACTGGAAAATTTTGACCAGGGCATGCAATTAAAGCGTTTCTAGCTTCTTCCAGGCCAGCAGTCTCAAAGTTTGAAGGGGATGCTCTTAAAATTTTACTTATGAGATTTGCTGAACTATGGACAGAAGATAGGAAGGCTGGTAAAGAGACACTGGAAATTTTGTGAATCCCTGAACCACCATAACGGATGGGTAGGGATGCTTGGGTCTAAGATTGCTCGTTCAGGTGCATATTAAGAATCGATTCTAAATTAATTTTGATTAAGTTGTCTACTTGTGTCAAGAAGTCTGGGTGATTCCAAAAGGAGCAGCAACGGAGCACATACGTAAATTTTGGGACGAAAAGACAGAATTTTAAGATGCAAAGTGCATAATGTGGACTAATTTCAAGGACAAGGTCAGCGGAATTTTGAAATTTAGTAATTGAATTATTAATATATTCAGAAATAGATTCATTAAAAATTGAAGAATCTAAAAGGTAAAGGGAATTACTGTTAACTATTTTAATATTTGGAGCCAAAATATTAAATTTTTGTTTTACGTCATTTAAATTTAAGTTGCAGTTATTTATAAAAAGTTCGCATTTGCTAAAATTAAGCTCCAAACCAATGGCTTCAAATTTATTTTTGATTAAAAAAAGGTCCGAAAATACAGTATCCATATCACCTCCTAGGGTTCCGTCGTCCAAATACCAAACGTTGAATTTAGAATTTAAATTTTTAATTATCGGATTTATAGCCAAACTAAAAATTGCTGGCCCAAGGGGATCACCTTGTTGACAACCTACTTCCGAGGACAGTTCATTAGAACGATATAACAATTTTGTTGGATCAGCGTAACTGAGAAAAAGATAATTGTATATTTCCGGTATATGTTGTTTTATTTCCGTCAGCAGGATATCCCTATTTACGAATTGAAAGCATTTTTGACATCAATTTTGAGCAACACGTCAGGGTGTCCGTAAGTTAGGAAAGAGCGTAGGGCATGGACGGCTGCCTCACACCCTCCTTTTACACCGAAGCCTAACTGTACGGGTTCAAATTCCGAATTTAATTTTGGTAAAATATGTCGAACAGCAATTTTGGAGGCTAGGTGCCGTAGTGTTGATCCAATAGCAATTAGTCTCACCCCTCCGTCCTTTTTGGTGAGGGCAATGAGGTTCGCGCCGAAAAGAATGGGAACAATTTCTGGATTGACATTACCGGAATACATAAAGTTGATTGATTTAGTGATCGAATTTACAAGTTGCTCACCTGCATCACCCACAGAATGCGATGTTAAGTCTTTCAAATGTTGGGATGAGATTCCATCCAAACCTGCAGCCGAACCTGGTTTAAAAGATAAAATGGCATCCGTAACATCTTTGTTTTGAATTTGAAGGCATGCTTACCCTGCTGTTGGTCGGTCGAGATAATATGGGTTTACTGGAGCTGGAGGATGTTTTGTCTCTAAGGCCTGAAGGGTGTCAGGGGTATCTGGTGATAGCACGTCGTTGGAGAACAAAAGGCGAGCGGCACCTTTGAGATCTCCGTTACAAGTTTTTTTTTTCGATAAGTTTGTTGCGATTACGAGGGGCATCATGTTTGATTAGAGGTGCTGGAGAAGGTGAAGAACTGACAGCACAGTTATTTTTAATCTTTTGTGTCAAGGATAAATTTGGTTTATCAGTTTTTATCATATGTAGTGTGCTGTATGAAAATAAAAATAGGTTCTGCCAGTCTTGAGTACAATTGCTTATGTAACATTTCTGGATTAATTGTGACAAATGTGTAGCAACGGTTATTCGAGCTCCTCGAGGGATTCTTTTAACTATCGGTATACTATTTTTCAAATGGCTAAGATATGTGTGGAAAGGAGTTGGATCGTTGGCTACAAAAGTAGGCGCACTCGGAATAATGGGGTGGATATCTAAAGGTGAACTGTTTTGGCTAATACATTTCCTGTGTGTTTTTGTAGTGTGTATGTTGAGGCCTTTTAAAGATTTGAATGACTTGTTGCACTGTGTACATGTATGGGTCGCGTTCGACGTGCCATCACAAGATTGGGTCACGGACTGCATTCACAACAGTTAAATACAATCACAAAAAAGAATAACTTAAAACAAATTTAAAAACACAATAAAGTAACTTAAAATTACACCGAAAATATAAAAAAGTCAAAGTCAAAATATGACGGCTGCTTGTTTTGGTAACGCAAGACGCATGCGTCGTTACGTAGGTGCGTCACAGGACGGTCCCTCAATTGGACGCTGCAGTGGAAGAGATCCAGCGACGCATATCGTCGCTAGGACAAACGATGGCGGCCTTAGCAACCGTGTCTTGAAATTATTACACGCGGACTAGAAGTTTTCAAAGACTGAACAGGCACTGTGTGGGAGCAACAACAAAATCTCCATGCGCACATATGAAAAATATCCCGACAAACTCTTATATGCAGGTCTGAGCAGTCAGGAAATTAAACTGTCTTAAAAATAAATATTTTAAGAGACCCGAGTCTGCTTGTCACTTTTGTTTTTATATAAACTATGGCCTTGTTTGCATAGATGGCTTTGCGATACGATAGCTCTTCATCAGTCAATCAAATATATATTTCAGAAATAAAGGATTTGCGAATTGTTTCGTTACGTTTGGCATATGTCACCATCTTGAAATATTTTTGTATCTCGTAGTTGATTTCAGATATTATATAAACCACTGTTATATACTATTTATATCTATGTCAACAATTAACGTTTCATTTGTACACTAAAATTTTACAATTAAAATGTATAGTTTTATTTTTATTAAAATATTTTGACAAAATAAACACAGTTGTCACCTCAGGCGAGGTGACAACTGTGTTTTGGAGTAACTTAGGCTACTTATATTTTAGAAAAAGAAAAGAAAAAAGAATTAGGTTTCCGCGCAACATAATTAAAACCCTAAATTACACGCGGGCGACGTCGCGGGGAACAGCTAGTAATAAATATGGTCATTAAATATGTCTCTAAAGTTAATTTTTCGAAGTGCTCCTAATTATTGCCAAACCTTGCTAGCTTTTTTCCTTAATATTAGTTAGGTTTTTGTGTATTTGTCTCTGTCCTCCTAGTTTTGGTTTTATAGGATGGCAAAGCTTAAGCTATATTACCCTCACGTACCTTATATAATCGTGTCGCTAAACGCATATTGTAATAAATAAATTACAATATTTTTTATTTAGACTTTGTTGCACAAAAAGTATAAAGGTGGACTTAACGCCTTAAGACGTTTTCTACCAGTCAACTATACCTGATTCCTGATGTCATAGTTAACGAAGGCTACCTTCAACTTTAGATTATTAAATTTTTGGTCCGATCTACGCAGTACGAGCTTACAGTATCTTGAAGTGTTACAGTAGTATGCTTGGGTTTGGATTTAATTTTATTAATTATGGGATCCCAAGCACCCAGCTATCTTCTCTATTGAAAGTAGGATGTTTTTTAATTTTAATAGCCTTGCGAGTGATCCTTGGTAGGAATCGGTGATCTATCGCTATGATTTGTGGTCCATCAAGTCTGATATAATGGTTGGGACGATCCTGAAGAATAAATACAATCTGTAAATATTCTAAAATAAACAACTTAGTTTATACATATTGTACATATACAACGAATATGTACATATATATTTATATACAAAATACATTAATAAATGCCCAAATTGATAATAAACAATCAGAGGAAACATCAGCATAGTCGATGATGGGAAGTACCAATAACTAACTTCACTAGCAATAACTTAGGGTATGATGGCAGAATTTTTTTATGTAATATTATTTACTCGTCAGTGTGTTTGTAGCCTTTTAACACGTTACATAAGTGATATGAGGCACCCAAGATAACGATCTGTCAGTAAATCTTTAACAAGTGGAGAGTAGGATATAATTGAACCATTAAAAGTAATGGGAGGATCAGAGATGATGTCAAGATTACTTAATCGGTGGGAACTATCTATAATTACTACCTGGTATTTCAATGCATTATAGACAATGCCGAACCTATAGGACCGGTCAAGTATACTAGCCACGTCAAGGTAAGAAGGTGATAATACTGTTGATTCAGTCAGAAAAGTCAGAAATAATTTCACCAATACGAACTAACTGCTGTTGATTCCAAAGATATGCAGAAAACCAATCTAACGTTGATGAAGTGAATCTACAGTGTTCCAGGATGGGAAGAAAGATATAATGATCGAAAGGATTGAAGGCCTGTCTTGATCTTAGAAAATTCAATAGACAGATTTATATTTTATTTATTACCAGCGACAAAGTCCAAAAGGAGGAAAGAAAGGTTTACGAGTGGCAACCTCGTACCGGTAAGCGAAGTGTAGAGTACCTTACTAGATGAAGTGATAACCTGTTAAGATATGCAGGGAGTCGATGGATGCAGGTGGCTCAGGGCCGGGCTTTGTGGCGTTCCTTGAGGAAGGCCTATGTTCAGCAGTGGACTTGTGAAGGGCTGAAATGATGATAGCGATCTGTCCCAGTTTCGCCAGGATAGTTTCTGTTAATGTGGCGTTATTTAGATTTAAGATAATCGAAGACCATTTATTTTATCAATTTATTGTTTCTACAAAAAAAAGCTTAAATGTTTTCGGAATAAATATAGCCTAGATCCCTTCTGGCAGCGTTCTCTCTGTTCGTAAACTTTCATCACAATCAGTTCAGCCATTCCGAAGATTAGCCCAGACAGACAGACAGACGGACAAAAATTTAAAAAAATGGTTAGTTACGTCAAAATAGTATGCAAATAACCACCTAAGCATAATAGAACGCACTTATTTCAATGTTACAGACAGACACTTCAATTTTATTTATTATGTTAATAGATGTATGGATATTAAACTTCATTAGGACTTCATATTTCTATGTTATTTATAATGAATATCAATATACATTATATTAATCAATATTGATAAATTTTAGTTCGAATGTTTGTAAGTAAATTACTCGGCAGTGAGCAGGGTGCGCGGCGATGTGTAAATATCCATCGTACGTGACCAGTTCGCTCGTTTCGTTACACAAAGCTAACCGAATCTAAAAATAAAACTTATCGAATCAAGGCTTTGGTCCTGGATATTATTCGCCCATAATAAGCTTTTAATGTTACCGTTACTGCTAGACATAGGCCTCCCCCATTGATAAAAACCTATTAATGTATTTTATGTTAAGTCTACTGATACTTTTCGTGTATTTTTCTAAAACTCTGTTTCATATTTTATTATTTCTTACATAACTTTAAATATTGGTAATATGTTGTAGTGTTTTCGGAAATTTTTAATTAATTATATTTTTAAGTGGGAATATCATCTATGTATAAAATAAAAACATAATAGCAGAATAATGTTATTGTAATTAATCCTTCTAAATATTAGAGAGTCGGTGACATCCCAGGTCGGTTTGACTTTTTATTTGACGTACAAGTCGGATACATAAATAGATGCCACACAGAAAGAAATTGCTTAAATACGATAAAACAGGTTACTTACGAAATATATATAGAAATCATAGAAATTTTGCATAAATAAAAAGAACATGTGAAATTTTTAAATATACGCCGCAATTCGATAATAATATTATTTCAAAATTATAACAATTACAAAAAAAAAAAATATATAGACTAATTAATAATCTAATTTTTTATTTTTATCAATAAAACACAATCTAGGTAGTCTTTTTACCATTTATATAGGAATTCACACACGCATGAGTTATGCACGGGTAACAGACGAGGTAATGTTAGCCCTTAACTAACAGTTTTAACGAGTTTCAACGAAAAAAATTAAAATCGAAGAGCTATACTGACGCGGACTAAATTTTCCAATCATTTGCAGTACGCATTAAAACAATGTAGCAAAACGCAAGGATAAAATGGAAATCGGCTCCGTCTATTGTGGATATAAAGGAGATTGAGGAATTTAATCATGAAATTCCTGCACAAATTCTACAAAATGTATCACATAGATGGCATTACGAGAGACTGATTTTACCCTTACTTTACCTTACGCCTGTCCCCGGGGCTGAGCAATTACATAGGTAAATATAAAGTTCAGGCAGGGTTATAAGGCAGAAAGTGATAATGACGATGTGTTCCTGTTGACTTCAGCTAGGATTTAAACTCAGAACTCTTGGCGTAGTAGCCAGGTACCGCAACCACCAGGGCGATTGTCAAACAACGTGACGTTCTTCTTGAAATACATATAAAAGCATTCCAATTATATTACCAGCTTATTTTCAAAAGCATTTAATAAATTCGATTGGCGTTTTTATTTCACAAATTGTAATATGTGATGTGGTGCAAAGATAATCAATCGAACCCACCTAGAGCCCGTGAATTGAAAGTAAAGTAATACAGTTAAAAAGCCACCCACATTTTGGATTAAAATAAAGAAAATAAAATTAAGTGCAGTGCACATGCAGTGCAGTGGCGGAATAAGGGAAACTATGATCTATCTTAACTAAATACATCCCATGTAATCACATAAGTTTTGTAAGAGGTGACTTGGGAAAAGGAGACTGATACTCTTTCATACATTCTTGGGCCCAGATTGTAAAAAGATGAAAGTGGTGTCAATAAATAACTTATATATTAGGTCCTTACATATGAAATTAGCGTTTTGTCGTACTGACCACTTTGATCTGAAATTATTAAGAATTCCAAATTCAAATTTATAAATTCATTTAGCTGGTACATTTGAGTTTTAAAAACAGTAATTCCTTTGTTTTTTCCTCATTATTTTTTTCTTTGGCGTCGCTTATTACCGCACAATGGAAAACATGAAATATCGGTATGTTTACGAGAACGAGTTCTACCATGGCACCAGTGCTGCAGAAACAGCTCGAAATATTAATGATGTGTACGGCGCTGGTGTCGCAAAAGAAAATACGGTACGTTTTTGGTTTCAACGTTTTCGTTCTGGAAATTTCGACCTTCAGAACCAACCAGAAAGAATTAAAGGCTATTGTGGAAGCGGATCCATCACAAAGCACTTCAGAGATAGCTGCAGGCTTCGGGGTAAGTGATAAAACTATATTAATCCACTTGAAGCAAATCAGGAAAGTAAAAAACTTGAACGATGGGTACCTCATGAATTGAGTGAATCGAACTTGCAAACACGCGTCGACTGCTGTGTTACTTTGCTCAACCGACACAATAATGAAGGGATTTTAAATCGAATCATTACTTGTGATGAAAAGTGGATACTGTACGATAATCGGAAGCGCTCGTCGCAATGGCTGAACCCTGGAGACCCAGCCAAATCCTGCCCTAAACGAAAATTGAGTCAGAAAAAGTTACTTGTAAGTGTTTGGTAGACTAGCGCCGGTGTCGTTCACTACAGCTTTCTAAAATCTGGCCAAACGATTACGGCAGATATCTATTGTCAGCAACTGCAAACCATGAAGACAGAACTAGCTGCTAAACAACCGAGATTGATCAATCGCTCTAGGCCACTGCTGCTTCACGACAACGCAAGACCACACACTGCACAACAAACAACCACTAAGTTAGGTGAGCTACAATTGGAATGTCTGCGATATCCACCGTACTCCCCGGACCTTGCTCCAACAGATTACCATTTTTTCCGGAATTTGGACAACTTCTTACAAGGAAAAAAATTCGATGCGGCAGTCCAAACCGCCTTCAAAGAGTTTATTGATTCTCGCCCCCATGGTTTTTTTTAGTAATGGGATCAATGAACTACCTATGAGATGGCAAAAGTGCATAGATAACAACGGTGCATAATTTGATTAATTAAATATATTTTACAAAAAAAAATGACTTTATATTCCTCCCGTACAAAACGCCAATTTTATATGTAAGGACCTAATATTATCAAAACATCACTGAAAATTTTGCCGATTTTGGCAATCTGAGAGCAGAGTTATGAGATTTAGTAAAAGTGAGGTTATAACCTATAAGTAAACAAGATTATCGGTGTCCGGTATTATAGCAAGGGTCGTACAAGTTAAGTTAGATCAGAAGTCCGTAGAAAGAAAGCAGTGGTCGAGGAATATAAATCAATAAAACAACGGGAAACACACTTAATACGCACACGTACTAAACATATTTTTAAGATTCTCGTCTTGCAGATTGTGAATTGGGCAAATTTTTTATATTTTGAAATCGAAAAATATAACGCTATTTTTAAACCATATTTCAACTTATTACAAATTGGGCCCAGAAATCCCCGTCTCCTTTCTATTGATGACAATATAATCATTTCATGTATACTATATGAAACATTAGAATAGCGGGAAGCAGCGTCAAAGTTGTGAGAGTAATTAAGTATTCCAAGAGTAGCGATTAGCTATGGCCTATGACTAGTATTACGATAGCCGATGTCCAGCGAGGCTTTCTTACTCATCGGTTGTCGGTTAGGAAGAAAGCCATCGAGCTATATGGCCGGCTCATTGCCACTTCAGCTTACTGATCTGTTGGGCTATGTCGGTTACTCTGGTTATTCTATTTCTATCATCATCATCATCATCATTACAACCTTCACAAGTCCACTGCTGAACATAGGCCTCCCCCAAGGAATGTCACAAAGCATGGTCCTGAGCCACCTGAATCCATCTATTTCTTTAGTACTTCCTAATTATAAAAGGTTGTTTTTTTATATCCATATATTTTTTCCTACCAGCTACTTGTATATGTTATGGACCAAGTGATTAATAGGCCGTTATTGATAATGCCCAGACAGTTTCAAAAATGCTCAATATGAGTTGGCAATATGATAAAAACTATTGAAATAATAAATTGGCCGGGCTTTATAAATAAAGTTCGTTACTTATTGAGTTTTTTTGATATTCAAAGGTATTTTTTCTTTGTTTCACTTGATACTGCAAAGTGGTTTTTACCTTTCTTTACATTTTTACACTTGTTAAACAGGTTCCCGCCTTGTCGTGGCAGAGAAGCTTAGTAGCCGTGGCTTGGTCACCTATGGTGATCAAAGACGAACCCACTTGGCTGGCTCAAGGAGTAGAGCCGGCCCGAGGTGGCCGTTCCGAGTGAGCTTGCCTAGCCCACTCAAGAAGCACGTTGATGGAATGTGGCGGTAGGGGTGTCCTTTCCCCTTTCCCGCCGCAGCCGAGGTGAAGTCGCGGAGGAAGAGGAGTGTTGGAATGGCGATGCACCATTCGCCCTATCCTCCGCGACCCAGGCGGGGCCGCACCTTTGATGCGGCGGTGGCGGGGCTGCGGGGGGAGAGGAGTGTCAGTATTACGAGGCGCCGCACTTCCTACCCTTCGTGGCCGAAACTTTGTTGGCGGCGTAGCCATAGACCAGATCCGCCGCTTGTGCTAAGAAGGCTGGGGCTTCCGTGTGCTCGACTCGAGGATGGGCGGCCGGCGCTGGTGTGGCCGCAGATGTGGCCCTGTCAATATGCGGTGAAGGTGGAACACCATAGGGTTTTAGACCAGACAATGTGATGAATAATGAAGTCTTGTCGAAGAATTGTCATTATTCATATTGCCCGGGCATTTTAAATAGTGCCCTAATTAATCACTTGGTCCATAACATAGGTAAATATTTTTTATAATTGAAAACATTCTCTTTAAATGTATTTTGTGTACAAAGAAATACTTAAATTGCCTTACTTTGCATTCATTCAAACGCCAAAAGCAATTTATGTTTGAATTTTACTCTCAAGACAGAAAAGTTTCTTTATTTGATTTATCGGATCCTTTATATTTCATTCAGTGGTTTATTTAATTTACGTTCAATTTGTAAAATTGGAAGTTAATATTCTTTATTTTAAAGCTTACTAAGTGGTTGAGAAAAAGAGGCAGTTTTCAACATTATAGCTTTTGAAGTCGGTGGTAAATCATAGCATATCGAAGACTTTAATGCACCGAATTCAATCAATCAATCAAATCTTTAGGTGTATAAAAGGTGTTTTATAATATTGAGCTCTTCTGTATTTAGCTACACTTTATACATTGCACAAAAATGTTACATTCATATTAAAAATCACAATGTCATATTATTAATTACATAACACTACATAACATTACATTACGTTACATCACATAACATTTTTAATAATAATTCACGCTATTAATTGTCACAGTAATTTCATCATTAATATTTTGTCTGTCATGAATTCTGTAACGCCATAATAAGCCTTTTCCATTAAGAACTCTTTCAAATTTGCAGCGAAATATGTTGAAGCTCTCTAAATTTATAATTTCCGGTAGTATTTTATTATAAATATAGCCATTTCAATATACAATACATTGGGTTAATGTTGCCTGTACTTGATGTATTCTGTGGTAATGTTAAATACATGTGTACGTAATTACTCTAAGGTCACAAGTTTCAAAGATATAAAATAGGTATACTCCGTGGAAATCATTTCATTTATTTTAGTTTTCATTGTCGGCTCTTACTTTTTACTATAAGTTATTTTTGCACTTTGGGGTGAATTAAGAAATATTTAAAAAAAAAAACCCTATTTTTAGAAAATAAAATAGAATAATTTTAATAAGTTCAGCCGTTTCCGAGAAATTGGTAGATATACATAAATAAACACAAAACTAAACTAAAAATGCGTTAAAAGTAGAACCTTCTCGTTTTTTTAAATTAGACAAATTTTTTAAGTAAGCGCTCGCCCTACGACATGGGCATAGTCTCTGCCGGCATCAATGAAACTCTTAATTGGAGTTTTAAGTACTGATTTACCGCGTAGTCGGTTATAGCTAAATTTTTATTTACATGTAAATGATTTATTTACAATGTTATCCAATATTTGTCTATTCATACGACGGGTTATTCCATTTATCCACCCTAAAAAATCTACCCTAGGGTGGATACTCGGAAACGCGTGTTCGTTTATTCAACCCAGACGGGTGGATAATCGGAATTCGTATATTGTTTTTCTTCCGATTTTCCCTCTCGTCTGTGTACAGTCGTTTATAGAAACATGATATAAACTGTAACTAGATTACTTAGTAGACATTAGCATACTTATAAAAATACATGTATACTTCTTGTTTAAAAGGTCAAAGTATAATGTGAAGTGCATTCGAAAACGGGCAGATCAGCTAGGTATCAATAAATACCCGAATACGAGGAGAATAGTGCTACTTATAATAATAATAATAATAATGTCCTCCAGACCGAATTTCGGTCACGGCGGCCAGTCTCAACGGAGACTAGCCATCGGCGCAGGACAGGATTATAGTGCCCAAGTGTATGCGCAAGCACAGGTGCACTCTATATTCCCTCACTCTCACAGTCCGATGGGACGGTAAGCCGACACGACCGGAGAGAGATCAGGCGCAGGACCAACGGCTTTACGTGCTTTCCGAGGCACGGGGGTGAGACACCGCCAACTTCCTGACTCCGGGCAGTTACTGAGAATTTCTTGTTGGAAAAACTCGATAACTGATTTTTTTCGGCCCGACCCGGGATTCGAACCCGGGACCTCATAATCAGCAGTCGTACTACTACAACCACTAGACCAACGAGGCAGTACAGAGTACTTCTTACAGCAAGATTGCCACTATTACCTTCCAACTTGATTCTTGAGGGATGGCTGTTTGTTAAATCTTTTGCATGCCGTAAGCGCTAAGCGCGCCGGTATTGTCTACTGGGGCCTAAAAATTAAGATTCCAACGTTTTGTCGCATGAAATCGTATCTAGCAATCATATTGTACATATAAGTGATATAAAAAGCACATTGTCAGAAAGATAAATGATTGTTGAACTTATTAATATTTTTTTTAAATCGATTAATTGTTATTTTTACATAAAAAAGGGGTTTTAGTGGCTTATGGTGTGGATTTATCAAGTCCGCATGGCTTCGTAAACACGATAACTTTGGAAAATATCAATTGTTCAACTCAATCTATTTTTAAAACTCTTCATCTATCACGTGGGAAGCCATTGAATGTAAATTACAGTTTAATTTTGTTTTGTTTAGTTATAATTAATTTTTTTCGGCTGCGTAATATCGAAATTTTCGGTGTTTTAGCAGCCTTGTATAAATTTATTTTTTACTAAATAGAGACTGCGTCACTCACTCAGTTAGTTCGGCGTCAATCGCCGTCGTGAGTGGACACTGTATCGGTTGTTTGCAGCGGCTCAAAAAGATCGCTGTACAAATATACAATATTCGAATAACCAAATTTCTTACATACTTGATTATAATAATAATGAGAGATTTTATTACAATATTTTAAAAGCACAGAATAAATAATAGTAGTACGTACTAAAAGTAAGTAGGATGTAATATTTATACTTAAATACGTCTTGGACTTTATGGAGTGACCTGAATGATGATATGATGATCGTATGAGCATTATGAGTTGTGCACTTTTGGATTTTCCAAACTTTTCTTTAAATTGAAGTTTGACATAAAATTATCGGAAAATTGGAAGTATAATAAGGTTATTAGTGGAAACTTGTGTGTATTTAAACTAATTACGTAATTTTTTTAATGCGCTTAGAGCATGCCTAATTGGATTTACCAAATTTTTTTTAATAATGATGATAATATGATGGCGTTTGTGAAATACTATGAAAAGACATGGCTCAAGGACGAAAATTATGTGGCTGTTTGGAATTCTTTCAGAGTGCCTCGCTGAACTACAAATTCATTAGAATCTTGGCATAAAACTATTTCAAATGAGGTTAAAGACAAACATCCAAATTTAGTAAAGTTTTTGGATTGCTTGCAAAAACCGCCCATTTTTTCGTTAACACATCTATTGTAACAAAGAAATTTAGAAAACGATTGCCAATGTATATTAAAAGAGACGAATATATCAACGATATACAATTACGTCTACTCAATAATGAAATTATTGTTGGTCATTTCCTGGACATATTGCAAAATTTATAAATTACTTATTATTATTTAAAACGAGGAAAGGAGTCAGTCGTTTTTGGGCCCACTAGAAATTTTAACGACCCTTAATGGTATTACATACAAAAAAAAGTTACCAATTTATTATAATAAATGGCCTATACATTTTATGAATATCTAAACGGAATCAAGAAATCTAAAAAAAATGAGTGGTTTTGATATTCCGTGTTCTGGTTAATGTAACATGGGGAAAAATGCGTGTAATGAATCATTTTTGCAGTTTCTGTTAAAAGAAAATGTTTTTTTACCAAGATAACTTATTATATACATATTATATTTGTACTTATTTGTATATTATATATTTATTACTAAAAGGATACCACTGAGATTTTTATCCTATTTCTAAAAGTGTTAGCTTATATCATATAACATGGTTCAAAGACACCGTGGAACGAAACGCTATTTTGTCATTGACTTCCGTGCTGGGTAAAACCGACGGCCATATTATCATAATATAAGCATCATATCTATGTCTGTGCCGGCGGCGGGTATTACTTTACGGCATTGACATTTGTCAGGCTGCTGTTTTTGTACTTACTTACTTATCTGGAAGATCAGCATACACTGAAAACAATTAAATAATATTTGTGGATTTCAACGCACTGTGCGAAGACAATAACTAGCCGAGACAGGAGCAGATGTGCGCCAACTTTTATATTTGTGGATTTCTCAAGAGGTGAGTATCTTATCTTATGGAATGCGAAGAATTCAACTGTACAAAACCTACAATTGATTTAAAGTTTCAAACTTTTATGTGAAATATATCTTATTGTTGTCACTCTCGAAGTTCTAGTCCAAAAATATTATACTACGGAAACGAAAACTACAAGTTTCGTTTATAATGTATTACATTTTATTTTATTTTTACTGAATATTGAGATATGGTACGATTTATTAGAAATAAAAATAAACGACCCACACCCACAGACACTTAACGATCTATACATGTTTTAGTACTTAATTATTTTAAGTTTGTAAAAATACTAATAAATATCCCTTCATATTACTAACAAATTAATATGTCCATGTCTAATCAATGCAACAAGTGTTGGATTATATTATACAGGTTAGCCAAATATTCCACATTATGTATTTAATTCGCCAATGACATTCGAAAATGAAAACTGACGAGTTTAATTAAAAGTATATGTGAGTGGTGAGTGTATAATACAAGTTTACTTTTGCTCCTAGAATTTTGGAAAATCTATAATTTATGTTGAATTACCTAAAACATATGACAAACACAATTCTTATAAGTATGTTAAAAGTGTCAAAGTATTGAAGTGTTATGTTATTGGTAAAATCTAATTTAATTAATAGAGAAAATAAAATCACACAAAATATACACAAATCTATGTTAAAAGTGTCTGTCAGAGTAACTATACCCACAACCGTTACATCCTATCAAAAGCCCATTGCTGAACATAGACCTTCCTCAGATTTCCTCAAAGGAGGATACTTATAGTTGCCATGCTTAGTAGACGAGTCGGCAACCACAGTTTTTATTGGTAGTTGTTAATAGGAAGATGTTGTTAAATTCAGAAGGAATGTACACACATTCCTTCTGAATTTAATATTTATAGATATAGATAACATAAAAATAAATGGATGTTATTAGGAATACATATTAGTGTTAATATTTAATTAAATACATCTATTATTTATGTTTATTATATTTAAACTCCATCAGGAAGCAAGAATTTTGTTTAGATTATTTTTATGTTATTTTGTTGATTGTAGGTAATGTACATTCTTTCTGAATTTAATATTTTTTTACTTCTTTATTTTTTATTTGCATTCCCAATTTTTCAGTTACATCTACTTGATGCAGTTTGTTGTAACTGCCTAAGAATATTGCAAGAAAGTATTGAAACTGCTCATTCCATTAGAACATTTGTATTCCATGGATCTTCAATTTTAAGAGCTCATTTTAAGAACTCAGCAGAAAGAGATATTATTTTGCAGTGGATACCATCACACCAGGTACTTACTTTACTTTAACAGCCTGTAAGTGATCCCCTGCCTGAAATAGGCTTGCCCGGAGGAGTTGGCATAATCGCTTTGGCACACAGATTGATGTTTGTAGTATCATACATCTCGCACTACAAACAATTTGGCTATTCACCACCAGGTTATCTTTAACTTTACAGACTATCAAAAGTCTACTGCTGAACATAGACCTCCCCCACAGTTTGCTTTATAGGGGAGATATTCGATAACCACAGTTTTTTTTCTTTAGTTGCTACTTCTTCCTTACCTTACCCCATATTTGTCTGCCTTTGTACTTAATACACAAGTAATATTTTTTACCTTAAATGAAATTAGTGTAAATGTAAAACGTCTAGGAACTTGTACTTAGTCAAATAATGTTATAATTCTAAAATAACTACTTCACTTGTTTACCTTTCTGATTTGATGTATTTTATTTCTTTTACCTTAGTGGAATCTGGTTTTCTACAAAAGTATTATGAAGGAAACGAGTACATGCTATTTATATATAATTTAAGAGACATTAAGACTGTTTATTAGTAATAAAGATTGAAATAAATAAAATATTAATAAATATCATTATTTAGGTGGAAGACACTGTAAAACTATAGTCTGTTCGGTTAGTTGATGAAAAAAAAAACACTTTTCAGGTGGATCATTTAGAATGAGTCTGCAATCTTGTCGGCCGAGAGCTTCTACAACTGTATGGAGACACAAATGATAACAGGGATATGGAATTACAATTCATGAATATTGAAGACATCGGTAACATCCAACAAACACCCCTTATGCCTGTAACTGTAACTCCTGCCATTTCCAGAGCGGCATCAACAATTACTATAATATGCAGACCTTTTCTATCAAAAGGTTTAAATTATTTCTTAAGCAAAAATTGTCTAGTAAGGGTTATTATACTACTAGAGAGTAAATGACTGATAATAACCCCTGGGAATGAGGTGATCGCTACCATGCTGTTTCTAAATGTTTTCAAAACAATTGTATAAAAAATTATATTGTAAAATGTGCTTTTTAAAAAAAGTCTCGCTGGGTTTCTTGCTGATTCTTCCCAGGACAGAGGTTTTTTTGCGAACCAGTGGTAAAAGTAAAAAATGACTTTTAATAAGTATTATGTATTGTAATCTATATTGAATAAAAATTATTCTATTCTATTCTGTGGCTAGTTATAAGCGTGCTGCTTCTACTTCCCGACACTGTATTTTTAAGTTATGTAATCATTTATCTAGATTCTTAATACCTAAACTAAAAGGAACTACTAACCTAAAAGAGAGATTGCTGATTGATAACTCATTTTATGTGCCACTGTGCGCTCGTATTTGTGAATACCACTTAAATGAACCTCACAATGATTGGAATAATTTATACACAAGTAGTAATGATGCATATTTATATAGTAATATAAATATGCATCATTACTATATGGTAGTTTTGCCACAGTTGCTACGCTTGTGGCAACCAAAGCTTTTGTGGTATTCTATAGGAGATGTTGCTGCTCATCTCCTGGTATCTTTATTTTACTCTGTTACGACTTTTACGACACTATACGGGACGAAACGCGATGGCAGTTGACGGAAGGGCTATACAATATTTTACATTATATATTTAATTTAGGAAGACCTATGTTCAGGAGTGAATTGTTGTAATGATGACGAATAATGATCAATAAAACTTGTAATTATTGTTGCTTACTTGACCTGTTTCTACTATGTGCCTTATTATAAATAAAGGGCCTAATTTATAAATAAACGCCGAGCAAGTTGAATAGATGCTCTGGTACCTTTTCGTATCTCTTTCAATTGACAATTTCCTTTTGTTTTTTTTTTAGAATAAGTGTGACAAACGAGCGCACGGTCCACCTGATGGTAAGTAGATGCTGTGGCTCATAGACATCTACATTTATCCTCGTTTAAGAATCAAAATGCAGATGCATTGTCACCCCTGAGGACTAAGATGGAGTGCTTCGTTTCCAGTAAAAAAGGACTCCGGTTCTCTACACTCACCATACGAAACACAGGAGCATTAAGCTAGTATTTTACGCTGGTAGCGTTTTCCGTGAGAGCGTGTCCTATCCCGGTCGAGCCGTATCCGTACACAACTAGTTTAAAACTTCTTCATCATTACAGCCTATAGCCTATGTTCAGCAGTGGACAAGTCCACTGCTGAACATAGGCCTCCCCCAAGGTATTATACAAAGCACGGTCCTGAGCCACCTGCATCCATAGACTTTTTGAATATCTTACCAGGTCGTCACTCCAACTAGAGGGTAGCCGTCTCACACTGAGCTTACCGGTACGAGACTGCTACTCGAGAATTTTACATTTTAGCTTTAATTGCAGTTGGATGTAAACATGCTAATCAATGAACACATATTAAAAGAATGTCCTGGCACTGCACCTCGCGGCCTGTGATACTTATAATAGACTGCTTTAAGAATATGATGATTTTACAATAATAAACAATAAAATGCAGTGACAATACAGTGTTTCTTTTATCCTAACACAAATAGTTCAAAACACCTTACATGCTATTTATTTTTCGTGGTTAATATCGTAAAAATCGGATATGTTACTATCCAGTCATTTTGGTTTTAATGGTGCTTGGAATGTAAACATGTTATTCAATCAATACAAATTAATAACAATGTCCTGACACTGCACCTGGTGGCATGTGTCACTTTTAATACTGCTTTAAGAATGTGATGATTTTACAATAACAAATACAGTGACAATAGAGAGTTTTGTTTATCCTTACACGACCAGTTCAAAACATCTTACGTGCTATTTATTTTCTCAATCGCTGTAGAGGTAAAACTCGCTAAACACCCCTTAATAGTTCACTGTTGGACGCACACATGCACCTAAAACCGTGTTACTTGTTGCAAATGATATTAGATAAATAAGTACATGTGTGCTTGTTTCAATATTCATTAACTTTTTTCAGGTGGGTTGCTTAGAATAAATGTGTATGTCTTGTAGGCTGAAATCTTGCAGAGCTGCTCGTAATTCCTAACAATTTCATAAATGGACATGTTATTATCAAGTTATTTTGAAAAAAATCTTTTGGAATGATAATGACTGACAATAATAAATACAATTAAATTATACATGTGTTTTGTAATCCTTACACAACTAGTTTAAAACATCTCACTTCATATTTATAAACATAAATAAACATGATATTACCTAGTCATTTTGGCTTTAATGGTGTTTGGGGTATAATAACTAATCAGTTAATATATTTTAAAGCAAAGTTTACACACTGCACCTTTACTAACCAACAAAGATATATCAAAATAAAGTCTTAACACCGCGCCTGTCTGTCTGTTCCACAATTAATAGACTACTTTTGAAATGATTACAGTAATAAATACAGTGGTATTCTACTTTGTGTTTTTATCCTTTTACAACCAGATTAAAACATCTTTCTTACTATATAGCATGTAAATGTAATATTATAAATGAACATATTATCTTTTATTCATTTTGGCTTTAATCATATTTATTTAATTACTGTAATGGTGTTTGTGATGTATTTTCACTAATCAATCAATACATGTAAAAAATAGCCTCCACACCATGTTTCTTGGTCAGTGTACTATTTTTTGCCGGAACTACTAAAAGGATTTTCCATCAGTCTAAAAGTACCTATAAATGTCAAATGTACCTGCAACTTTGTTTTATGCTATTATTTATTTAGCTGTCCTATTCTATTCTATATACACTATTCTAACTCACAATACTAATAGAAAACAACTTTTAGTTTCGGCTCAGAAGGGCTAGAACCCAGAGCCGTAAAGCCAGATTAAAAAAAAATAGCGTTTAGTTTCTTTTTAGGTTATTGTGATATTCATATTTTAATTTCTCTGAATTCCCTTTAGATGCGATAAAACTAATATTAATTTTGCAATCTATAGATTATAAGGAATAAATCGACATACATTTCATTAAGTATCCCTAAAATTTGTAGTGGGCCCATTCTCCATACAAAAAGAAATTGTCTCCTTTAATTTGGTTTAAATGCAATACGTAATATGATTTAAGTTTAAGTTTGTGGTTATTAAAAATTAATCAATAATATATTAAAGTATGAATACATTATCTGTTAAACTGTACTTGGAGTGAAAAGGCGGAACAACAATAAAAAAGGGAATTCCTATTGTCCACCGTAGGGTGGATTTCTTAGGGTGGATAAACGGAATTACCCCAAACAACAAGATTTATATCAAACTAGTGGTCGCCTAGTGGTCAAAATTCGACCGTAATTCATTAAACTTTTAGATTTCTATTTTCAGCAAGCAGTATTTCACTTTTAACTACACGTTAAAATATAAAACGCAGATATCTTACAAAAATATAAAATAAACTATTTTTTGTCTTTATAAACACTCCACACACAATTGATTAATCCTTGGATTATTGAGTCAATCTGACTGTAATTATTTTGTTGGTAAGATTTAAAAAATTCTTTGGCAACAATTTCTTCTCTATGTGACTGTGCGACTCTTGGGATTGGGTGCCTTCGGTGAGATTGGGTGCGACTGTTTGCCCACAGACTATTAAGTGCTTGACATTGACATTAGAGTAATAACATACTTGTCGGTGTGTCTATAAAATACCGGTTGGATTGAGAGTGGGTGAGAGGTTGCGTCACTATAGCGGAGCGTCATACCGATGGTGGCGAGGTGGAATTAAGGGTATATTGAGAAACCCTGTATAGGTACTGATTGTATAGTACGTTACACTGTCTTATTACTGATAATGATTAATTGCGTAAGCAAGAGAGCAAGTTGAACATCCGCTCTCACACGTTTTTCTATTTTAACAATTAATCTTCCCTGGTGTATTTCCGAGATCACAAGTGAGATCTTCTGATGTATTTCCGAGATATAGATTGTGTTATAAGTGCATCTTTATTTACAGCAAACTGTTTCTTTTGCTAACATTATATAGTTAATCTTGTAATTACTCTGAGGCAATGGCGGTATGAACATAAAAAAACGAAATAATTTACCCAAGCGACAATTGTTTGACATTGGCAGTATGAAAGTAAACAATGTTTGTTTGATTTAATTTTATTAAGTGTATTTGTTCAACTCTTTCAATATTATATTTTATATCATTATAACGTATGCGGCTTTATCATTATAACATATGCGGCTGTCTGCATCTTAACCTACTCTCACTGATATGGCAAGACTAGTGTAATATTTTATTAGACGCATATAGCCTAATCATACGAGTAAGTATCAGAGCATATACAGGGTTATTTTGCAAACACTGACCAAATTTGCAGAGAAGGTTCAGAATAAGTATAGGTATAGGCAAATGGTGAAGTAAAATTAATTAAAAAAAATCTCAAACATTCTGTCATTTTTATCTCTTAAATTCAAAATGCGTGGTAATGCATTATTTTAACTGATTGTCATTCATAAATATCTGACGAGTATTATTTAACGCACGCACAAATTCATAAGGGTCACTTGCTAAGATACCTTGTCGCGCGTCTTCCCGCGCCAATCCTTCTATTTAAATTACATCGTTAAGCACCTACGTCCGTTCACCTGGCCGACAGCTGACAGTGTTAACCGTGACCTCATTACGTACACTTCTTTACCAATGACGTAACGAAAATATTCGCGGATACTATGAAACTTTGAAATGGTGCGATATTACATTTTAAGCAATGAAAGTTTCCTTGGTGCGCAAAGATACTAAAGTGAGTCTTTACCGCGGCAAGGAAATAACGTCCTTATTAACTTACCAATAGAATAAAAATTTACAGATAATCAAACTATTCAAGTGCAGTGAGCGATAACTTAAATAGTGAATATGAACATAGGTGGATTGCGTACGGTGGCCATATACTATGGTCTGCGATCTCGCCGGAAAGTTCACCGTTATTCTTTTATCTGTGTATAAAGAGTCGCGTTTACGTCAAAGAGGCCCAAAGTAATGAAGACCACCACAGTAAAATTATTGTTGCGTTCACGGAAGTTAAAAGTGCTGAAGGACAGGTAATAAGTGTAAAAAATATTTTAAGAAACTGTGCTCGTCTGTGCATAAAGAATGTGGTGGCATGCCCGGCCTGCTTCACCATTCGGCTGTCTTCGTAAGTCCTCGGCTGCGCGGGGCCAACTAGTTCGGTTTTTTTCGCTTAGCCAGTCGATCCCATCGTCCGCCGTCAGGCCACTCGTTCGCGTTCCGAACCACTACTTTGAATTTACGTTGTGAATAAACGGTTATTTAATATATGGTGTGTTCGTTATTCACATCCCCACAAGATAAACGGATTCCATTTTGAGGTACCAATATGAGATATTGGGACTACTTGCGTAAATTAGTTGTAAATAGCTTATTTTTTTTAAATACGCCATAATAAGGACAGTCGTCGGTTACATCTTTTTTTAAAGAGTAGGGTTACAAACGAGCATACAGTAAACATGATGGTAAGTGGATACTGTGACTCATAGACATCTACATTTATCTTCGATTAAGAATCAAAATCCAGATGCGTTGTCACCCCTGAGGACTAAGATGGAATGCCTCGTTTCCAGTAAAAAGGGTCTCCGGTTCGCTACACTCACCATACGAAACACAGCAGCATTAAGCTGCTATTTTACGTTGGTATTCTGTTAGAGCGTGGTCCTACCCCGGTCGAGCCGACCCATTCATTCTACAACCATAATATAGCTGCAGCGTGGCTCTACCACGTATAGAACAACGTCGTTGATAAGCAAAAATATATGTTTAAATTTTATTTATTATGACGATTCTAAACTCGTAAAAAGTGTAAAAGGAAAATTGGAATCATAATTCGCGTCATGCAGTTATTATCTTAAGCATTAGTAGTAAGCGTGTCACTAAGAAAGTAAACAGTAGGCAGAAGCTTGAGAAACGAAAACGTGAATTGAATCACACACACAGGAGCGCGCGTAGGAGTAGTTGTTGTCCCATAAATCACATTCAATTTGGGATAATTTCAAATAAAAGTAGTAGCCTTATTTACTCGTATTTTTAAACCATGTAATATCGGTATATTATAATAATTTATTTACTTGAGCTTCAACATAAAATTTGGCCACTTTTTTGAAAAATAACCCTGTATTAATGTATTAATATATAAATTTCATATCATATGTAAGTATGCAATATGCTTCGCTTTATTAGTATATTTCAATTATTTTCCCAATATTTTAATGTGTGGTTTGTGGTATTTTTTTTAAAAGAAACGGCAAATAAATTAGACGCAAGGACGATAAAAACGTGTGCACTCCGGACAGAGATGCAGACGTCACCACACGAGTAACGTTTCTTTACGCTTATGTGTAAGTGACAAACACTAGCTGTCCTCTTTTTTCTTATTAATTTAATCACGCCATCCTTTATACATCATTCAGAAATGTAGTGGAATGTAAGATGAACGAAATATGTGTGAATGTGTGCCGTCACTGTGTTTGGAACACTGTTTTTCGGTGATTTTGTGAGCTTATAACATATCTATAGTATGTCATATATAGTATAGTAGTAAGTATAGTATAGTATGTTTTTAAGTATCACTGGTTTACTTAAAAAGTGGCGGTGGAAGCCGTGTAGTACGGTGTCGTAAGAGGCGACAGAAGGTAACTGAAACTGGAGATGGGTAGCAGGAATCTTGCTGATAAAAACGCAAAATAATAAAAAAAGGCTGCGGTTGCCAACCCGCCTGCAAAGCGTGGCAACTATGGTAGAATCCCCCTATGAGGCAATCTATGGGGAATATGTTTAGCAGTGGACTTTTATAGGCTGTGATTGATGTAAGGATGATGATGATGATTATTCAAAAGAATAATGTATTTTCAAGTCATCTCAACTTGATATTGTCAGCATTATATTTTATTACCAATTCCGTATATTATACTACTCATACTACTCATTTTTACGTAGGTATTGTTCTAGGCTTAAAATATAATAAAAGTTAATGTTTAAAATTAAAATATATTGAATTTCATTAAGTTGCGCTATCGTGGCACCTATTTTAAATATATATTCATATATTTAAATAGGTTATGATTTCTTGTTTACGCAAACAATACACATTTAAATACGTTAGTTACCTTTCATAATGAGACCCAAGTCACAACAATGACGAGTCTCTTTACACGTCGCACGTATTATTACAATGGACAAACAAAAGAAATACGAATGTAATGTTTTCCTCAAAAAGGAACGCTTTCGTTGATCTACATCCAGTAGATGTCAGCCTCACTTACTAAAGTAAAGCAGTTCACTACTTGACATAATTCCAATAGTTTGCATTTTTCTTGATTGGCAATAGTTAATGCAAGATGATTCGTAACTTTGAATCTACTCCCCATCGCTAGTCTGGGTCTGTATGTACATATATTTTACATATTTGTGAACGTGGTACTTCTTCTGTTGAGATGATCTATTTGTGTTGCAGCCATTAATACCTGCAATGTTACTCTAGACCACATAAATGTTACATAAAATTTGACTTTTAATAAAAAGTAAAAGCCGTCTTGAAGGAACGAAAAAGAACAAAATGTTACCAGTGATTGTTACATCATTTCTAATATTAATCATTATAAGCAATCATTGTATATGACGGTGCCTGCGCCATTGTACATGCGGTGGCGCCAGTGTTGCCAGACAGAATTCTTGTAAACAACACGTGCACCGCACACCTGCGCCATTGCACCTGCGGTGGCGCCCGTGTCTAGCTACTTGTTTTCTACATATATTTATCGTTTTTGTGTCATATTATTATTTTTTAATTATATAATCTAACATATAACAATTAATGTTTGTTTGTTTGTATTTTATGCGCTGCCATACCGTTCATCAGACTGATTGCGCTAACACTTTGTCAACTTATTGTTTGCACTTGCGCGAAGGTTATAGGCATAGTACAGTTAATTTACAGTAAATATTTAGTATGGCCAACATAAAATTAAGGAAAATACGAAGGAGGAAACGAGGAAATATGAGATGATGATTTGAATTGAGTTGTCTGGTTCGGTTGTCTAGCTCGGTCGTTTGGGCACAGTTCATCTGTTAAAACCTTTTCTCCAAATGTCTTACCGCAGATTTATTTCATAAAGTAGCAATATCATCGCGTGCCACCGTCTTAACGTCACGTGTAACTTAGTCTTAAGGAGCATAAATCATTTGTAATGAGAGCATTTTTAGAGTTTAGAACCCCAAAATTCTAAAATATTTACAGATCTCTAACTAATTTTGACTTATATCACTATTTTTTTTACTGTTTTACAAAAGCTAAGGCGTTGATAAACACCTTAGCTTTTGTAAAACAGTTTACACACCGTAAGGCAGTGATTAGAATGTAATAATTATAGCTGATCGTACTTGTATAACAAGCGTTCAGCTAGTGCTTGTATTTTGATTTTGTTCCAGTATTTTTTGTAAATTATGGGCTTAATGCTATCTGTACCCGAAGTAGGGAAGGACTTATTACTTTTCCCAATAGTAGTTAGTTTGTACCAGTTCTGGTTCAACTCACCATCCTCAGCCCTCATCGGCTGACGGTGGGTCGACGGATCCTAAAAAAAAAAACAAAGTTTTGGTATGCTCTTAACACCCTCGTTAGGGTTCCATTGTTCAGCCTTTCCTCTTATCTATTGTTCCTTGAACACCGTCATTGCCGCTCTTATCTATTACTCATTGTACACCCTGCTTATCAGTGCTATTGTATTATACTTCTTTGTTCATAACTACCACGCTATTCTAAATCATCAATAAAACACATTCCTTAATTTTGTTACAATTTTTATTTCCAAAATATTATTGCTTATTATCTATAAAATAGGAGCGAAACATCTCATCCACTAAAATATCGTTGAACAGTGTGTGCCCCGTAAATATGCTCGTAAAACTATGCATTGAACATCCCTGAAACTTATATAGCAAATACATTAAGCAATATTCACCACAAACTGAAGTCCACTCATTCTGAATCCTATCAAAATTCCAGTCCCATCTTTTACAATTCCTTTTAAAAACTCTAGATGATATCGTGCAGGTGATCGTCCATATGAATAAAACATTGACCGATGCCATTCGTATCGATATATAAAGCTATCCGATGTGAGCCTGGTTTATCATCTGTATTCAAATTGCATATTATATTCGTTGGTACGTGGGTATACATGGGCAGTCTATTATCAGCATAAACATTATTTTCTAGACTGGGATGAATCTTTTTCAGATGTTGTGTTACATCTAGTGTATCCATGATATTATTGCTATTAGTAGATTATTACGGCACCAATCTATTCAATAGTTAACATGGGAATGATCAATTATAGTGATTTGTAAATATTAAATCGCATTTTTGTGATGATTTGTAGGAGTCATCGGTGTAACGCAAATCGCAACACGAAAGAATGCGAGATAAGCTTGTTGACTCATAAAGTTACTATCAGTTTCACTGCGGAAATGCTTTAGATTAGATATAACTTACTGGTGCTATATAAGACCGAGCAGCTGCAGTCATGGAGTCAGTGGATGGTCGTTTGAACGCAGTGGATCTACCAATACTACGTTTGTGTTACTTCAACGTATCAATGGCCAGGGACAAACTTACTTCTCTTTCTGTTGTTTTCTTACGTGTGTAAGTTTGTCAATAGAATAAACACTTACGTCCACCATTGATGCGTTGAAGTGACACTAACGTAGTATTGGTAGATCCACTGCGGTCAAACGACCATACACTGACTCCATGACTGCAGCTGCTCGGTCTTATATAGCGCCAGTTTATATCTAATCTAAAGCTTTTGCGCAGTGAAACTGATAGTAACTATATGAGTCAACAAGCTTATCTCGCATTTTTTCACTCGAAAGAATGCGAGATAAGCTTGTTGCTACCGATGACTCCTACAAGTCATAACACAAGGATGCGATTTAATATTTACAAATCACTATAGTTCTAATCTACAGCATTTCCGCAGTGAAACTAATAGTAACTTTATGAGCCAACAAGCTTATCTCACATCTTTCGTGTTGAGACTTACGCCACACCGATGACTTCTACAAATCATCACAAAAGAATGCAACGCCACACCGATGACTTCTACAAATCATCACAAAAGAATGCAATTTAATATTTACAAATCAATATAATTGATCATTCCTATGTTAACCATTGAATAGATTGGTACTGTAATAATCTACTAATAGCAATAATATCATGCACAAACGCCCTCGTATACTATATTACAAAGACAATTGCAGAAAGTGAACAAGTTAAGAAGTACTTTTTTAACAATGACATTCATTAGCTTCTATTACTTCTGTGTACTCATTATATTCTATTTCTAATCCTTTGCTAGACTATAAATATCGGACATTATTTGAAATTGGGTATCAATTGGTCTATCAACACTGAACTGTTTCTTAATCTGCTACATATTTCCTTCTTTACTATAAAGATATAAAAGTTCAGTGAAGTGCACTAGTGCTTTCTTTTCCACACCCATGGAATAGAATATGGAACTATTCAACTGCGAACTAAATCAGGAGTTGTCTAAAGTTTATGATGAAATGGAGAAGCGTGAACGAACGAGCAGCGAAGATCGCAAGATCGCCAAAAACCAAGAACGGAAGAAGAAGCTTCTACCTCTGCAGGGAACAGTGTCGGTAACAATGATCAAGTGGAATGTCTAACGTGTCATATATTTATCAAGAAAAGGTATTTAGCTAATCATTTTAAAAGCAATGTTCACAAAAGTAATCTTTTAAATTCACATAATTCTTTATCAAACGTTAGTGTTATTGAATCTGCTTTTGGAAATAGGATATTAACTTATAAAATCAAGAGTAGAGTAGATCGTTCGACACGGGTAAATTTTGAAACTCCTGAACTATTTTTAAATTCTATTAAAGATGATATTTTATTTTTAATACAAGAGTGAAAAGAAATAAAGGTAACAGGTGACAACTGTATTTATTTTGTCTAAATATTTTAATAAAAATAAATATATATTTTAATTGTAAAATTTTAGTGTATATGGAAAACGTTTATTATTGACATAAATATAAATAATATAACAGTGGTTTATAATCTGAATTTAGATATTATAATCTCAAATCAGCTAAGAGATACAAAAATATTTCAAGATGGTGACTTATGACAAATGTAACGAAACAATTCGCAACAAAGGATTTCCGAACTATATATTGCTGTCTGGACACAAAAGTGACAAGCAGGCTCAGTGCCTGTTCAGTCTTTAAAATTTCTAATCCGCGTGATAATCTCAAGACACGGTTGCTAAAGCCGCCATCGGTTGTCCTAGCGACGAAATACGTCGCTAGATCTCTTCCACTGCAGCGTCGAATTGCAAGACCATCCTGTGACGCACCTACTTAACGATATTTGGACTTTGACTTTTTTATATTTTCGGTATACTTTTAAGTTACTTTATTGTGTTTTAAATTTGTTTTAAGTTATTCTTTTTGTGATTGTATTTAACTGTTGTGAATGCAACCCGTGACCCAATCTTGTGATGGCACGTCGAACGCGACCCATACATGTACACAGTGCAAAAGTCATTCAAATCTTTGAAAGGCCTCAACATACACTACAAAACACACAGGAAATGTATTAGCCAAAATAGTTCACCTTAGACATCCATCCCATTATTTCAAGTGCGCCTACTTATGTAACCAACGATCCAACTCTTTCCACACATATCTTAGTCATTTGAAAATAGTATACCGATAGTTAAAAGAATCCTCGAGGAGCTCGAATAACCGTTGCTACACATTTGTCACAATTAATCCAGAAATGTTACATAAGCAATTGTACTCAAGACTGGCAGAACCTATTTTTATTTTCATACAGCACACTACATATAATAAAACTGATGAACTGAATTTATCCTTGACTCAAAAGATTAAAAATAACTGTGCTGTAAGCTCCTCACCTTCTCCGCACCTCTAATCAAATATGATGCCCCTCGTAATCGCAACAAACTCATCGAAAACAAAATCTGTGACGGAGATCTCAAAGGTGCCGCTCGCCTTTTGTTCTCCAACGACGTGCTATCACCAGATACCCTGACACCCTTCAGGCCTTACGGACAAAACATCCTCCAGCTCCAGTAAACCCATATTTTCTCGACCGACCAACAGCAGGGCAAGCATGCCTTCAAATTCATAACAAAGATGTTACAGGTGCCATTTTATCTTTTAAACCATGTTCGGCTGCAGGTTTGGATGGAATCTCACCCCAACATCTGAAAGACTTAACATCGCACTCTGTGGGTGATGCAGGTGAGCAACTTGTAAATTCGATCACTAAATTAATCAACTTTATGTATTCCGGTAATGTCAATCCAGAAATTGTTCCCATTCTTTTCGGCGCGAACCTCATTGCCCTCACCAAAAAGGACGGAGGGGTGAGACCAATTGCTGTTGGATCAACACTACGACGCCTGGCCTCCAAAATTGCTGTTCGACATATTTTACCAAAATTAAATTCGCAATTTGAACCCGTACAGTTAGGCTTCGGTGTAAAAGGAGGGTGTGAGGCAGCCGTCCATGCCCTACGCTCTTTCCTAACTTTCGGACATCCTGACGTGTTGCTCAAAATTGATGTCAAAAATGCTTTCAATTCAGTAAATAGGGATACCCTGCTGACGGAAATAAAACAACATATACGGAAATATACAATTATCTTTTCTCAGTTACGCTGACCCAACAAAATTGTTATATCGTTCTAATGAACTGTCCTCGGAAGTAGGTTGTCAACAAGGTGATCCCTTGGGCCAGCAATTTTAGTTTGGCTATAAATCCGATAATCAAAATTTAAATTCTAAATTCAACGTTTGGTATTTGGACGACGGAACTCTAGGAGGTGATATGGATACTGTGTTTTCGGACCTTTTTAATCAAAATAAATTTGAAGCCATTGGTTTGGAGCTTAATTTTAGCAAATGCGAACTTTTATAAATAACTGCAACTTAAATTTAAATGACGTAAAACAAAAATTTAATATTTTGGCTCCAAATATTAAAATAGTTAAAAGTAATTCCTTTACCTTTTAGGTTCTCCAATTTTAATGAATCTATTTCTGAATATATTAATAATTCAATTACTAAATTTCAAAATTCTGCTGACCGTCTCCTTGAAATTAGTCCACATTATGCACTTTGCATCTTAAAATTCTGTCTTTTCGTCCCAAAATTTACGTATGTGCTCCGTTGCTGCTCTTTTGGAATCACCCAGATCTCTTGACACAAGTAGACAACTTAATCAAAATTAGTTTAGAATCGATTCTTAATATGCACCTGAACGAGCAATCTTGGACCCAAGCATCCCTACCTATCCGTTATGGTGGTTTAGGGATTCGCAAAATTTCCAGTGTCTCTTTACCAGCCTTCCTATCTTCTGTCCATAGTTCAGTAAATCTCATAAGTAAAATTTTAAGGGCAACCTCTTCAAACTTTGAGATTGCTGGCCTGGAAGAAGCTAGAAACGCTTTCTTAATTGCATGCCCAGGTCAAAATTTTCCTGTTTCTCCAAATTCACAAAGGAGCTGGGACGACATAAACTGCAAATTGACTTATGACAATCTTTTGAGCTGTAGTACAGGTTCGGCGCGTGCTAGGCTTTTGGCCGTGGGTACGCATGAAGCTGGCTTCACGCGTACCCTTCGTCAAATACAGGAACATTTCTTGAGCCTGACACGCTCCGAATCGCAACCTGTCTACGGCTTGGGGTTCCGGTCTGCGTTCCTCATAAATGTCCGTGTGGCAGTGACGTCGACAAGCTAGGACATCATGGACTGTCATGCCAAAAGTGCAGGCCGCTTCGAGACATGCAGCACTTAACGATATCATACGCCGGTCTCTTGCCACCGTCAACGTGCCAAGTCTACTTGAGCCGTCTGGTATTGCAAGAGACGATGGCAAGAGACCGGACGGTATGAGTTTGATTCCATGGAAGATGGGCCAGGTGCTGGTATAGGATGCAACCTGTTCAGACACACTTGCCCCTTCCCATCTACATGGAACCAACAACAGAGCTGGTGCGGCTTGTGAAGCGGCTGAAAAAGCTAAAGCATGCAAATACAGGGGTCTAGGCTCCGAATATGTTTTTGTCCCATTCGGTGTCGAGACCCTTGGTCCGTGGGGTCCTAGCGCTATAAGGCTTTTTAAGGAAATAGAAAAAAGGTTAGTCGACGTCACAGGAGACCGAAGAGCTGGCAGCTACCTCGGACAAAGAATTAGTATAGCTATTCAAAGGGGGAACGCTGCCAGTATCTTCGGAACTTTGCCTAAAGGGACTATTTTTAATAATATATTTTGGTTATTACAATATATATATATATATTTTTAAGGTTTTTAGTTTTAGGTTCATTATCCTAGTATAATAAAATTACATTATATTTTATTATAGTATACAGAGTCTGTAATTAGTAATTTCTTTAATATTAAATTCACTTTGTACCAATATCTCGACAACAAAGATTACATCATATTATTCAAAATACACTTTTAAAGTAAATTTCATATTGCATGCCAATTTTGTTCAACTAACTCAAGATATTCATGATACGTTCGATTTTTAAACATTTAACTATATTATTTGTCAAGGAGATGACTTAAATATTTTTCTTTCTTTTTTATTTTATTACTAGTAAAATTAGTGCATTTGAAAAAACAGATAGTGGATGGAGTCTAAAAAAATAAAATCTATAGACATGAATGTTAATAAATTTAACCCCCCTTACGCTGTACTTCATACATAGATCTTCCCGTGACATAAAATTAAAAAAGGCTGTTATAAAGGAAAAAAACGAAGATTATTTTTGTTTTAAATGGGCGTTACTCTCAGCGTTATATCTCGTAAACAAAAACGTGGATCATCGTACGCTAAACATGCAAATAAACTTAAATTTGATGGTATTTACTTTCCAGTTCAAATTTCTGACATAGCACAAGTAGAGAAATTAAATGATATTAGTATTAATGTTTTTGGGTTAGAATATAATAAAGAAAAACGATGTTATTCTATAGTAGGTCCATTATTTTTAACAAAGTGTCGTAAAGATAGACATATCAATTTATTATTTTTCCAAGGATACGAAAAATTATAATTGTTACATAAAAATTTTATCGCGGTTAGTTAGTAAACAAATTTCAAAAGACGGTCACGTCATGTACATTTACGAAGCATGTCATTTTCCATCTCAGGAAAGGCTAAATAACCACGAACAATACGATTGTGCCCACATTTGTGCAAAATTACCAAACAGTGAAACTTTAAAAAAGAATTGGTTTGGTCAACCTATTTCAAATGATGAAATTAAATTTGATAGTTATGAAAAAAAGTTAAAGATACCATTCGTAGTTAATGCTGATTTTGAAGCATTTTTAAAACCAATAGAATGATGTTCTAACGATCCACCAGTTTTGGTTATTATATAAACTGTTCATATGATGATAAATTATCAAAATATGTAACATATTGCGGACCCAACTGTGCACAAGTCTTTATGGAAAGCTTATCTAACAATTTAAAAGAAATAAGTAGACTTCAAAAATATCCAGTTCCGCTAACAAATGAAGACAAAAACCAAATTTCAAATGCAACCATTTGTCATATTTGTGAAACAGTGTTAGTAGAACTTTTTTATGATTTTGATTGGTACACTGGTAGTTTTATATGTGTTGCTCATGAATCATGTAGCTCGAAGTTCAGAACACCACGTCATATACCAATATTTTTACACAACCTTAATCACTATGATGCTCATTTTATTGTTCATGCATTAAACTTTTGTGACGGTGAAGTCGAAGTTATCCCTCAAAATAAAGAAAATTTATATCCTTTTCCAAACAATTTAAAATGAATAACCATGAAGTTATATTGAGATTCGTAGATTCATTTAAGTTTTTATCATGTAATTTAGAAGAATTAGCCAAAAATCTCAGTAACGATCAATTTCAAGAATTATGTAGAAATTAACCTAATGATGAAGATTTCATTTATTTAAAACGGAAAGGGGTTTATCCATATGAATTTATGGCTAATTATGATAGTATGAACCTAACGTCAATCCCTGAACAAAAAATTTTTGCTCACAGAGTCCCATATTTCAAATGATGATTACAATCATGCTAAAGATGTTTGGGAACACTTTGGGTGTTGTAATATGCTAGATTATTCAAACTTGTATTTAAAAACAGACGTTTTAATTTTATCCGACGTATTTGAAAACTTTAGAAAGCTATGTATTAATACTTATGATTTAGACTCTGCCCATTATTACACAGCTCCCGGTTTAAGTTGGGATGCAATGCTAAAATATACAAAAATAGAATTAGAACTTTTAACAGATTATGAGAAAATTGCATTTATGAGATCAGGTATGTATCTTAATGTAGTAATCTTTGTGCTAGAGCTAATATCAAATACACGGGGGATTATGATGCAGGGAAACCAAATTCATATATCACATATTTTGATGCCAACAATTTATATGGTTGGGTCTTCCTACTGGTGGATTTGAATGGGTAAATCCGAATACAAATTTTAATGTGTGTGAGACATCGGACTTCAGTTTTATTTTAGAACTTGATTTGTAATATCCAGATGAACTTCATGATTTACATTCGGACTTTCCTTTATGCTCAGAAAACATTTGTGTAGGCAATACTAATGAGAATGAACTAGTCCCAAATTCAAATAATAAAGATAAATATGTAATTCATTACAGAAATTTAAAGCAGTGCATAGAAATGGGGGTTAAATTAACTAAAATTCATAGAGTTTTAAAATTTAAACAGCCTCCCTGATTGAAAATGTACATAGATCTAAATACAAAATTAAGAACGTTAGCAAAATCAAATTTAAAAAAAGATTTTTATAAATTAATTAATAATTCATTCTTCGGTAAGACTATGGAGAATATAGAAAAAGGGTAACGTTAAATTAGTTACACACTGGGAGAACCAGGGTAAATCTTTCGGTGCTCAAGATCTAATCGCTAAACTACAATTTCATAGTCTTTTAATATTTTCGGAAGACCTAGTTGCGGTTCAGTTGTGAAAAATTAAGTTAATATATAACATACCAATTTATTTAGGGTTTTGTATTTTAGATATTTCAAAAACATTAATGTATGATTTTCACTATAACTATATGATTAAAAACTTTAGTAAAATCAAATTATTGTATACAGATACGGATAGTTTAATATATCATTTATTTACAGATGATTTTTACACTGATATAAAACCTGACCTTTCCTTATACTTTGATAGCTCAGATTATGATACAAATAATATTTTTGAATATCCAAATTTAATTAAAAAATTAGGTTTTTTCAAATGTGAAAATAATAGTAAAATCATGAAAGAATTTGGACGTTTACGATCTAAAATATACGCTTTTAACTTAGAGAATAAGACTATAGCCAAGGCAAAAGGGGTAAATAAATGTATCACTAAAAAGTTGTCAATGAATAGTTATAAGTCTTCTCTATTTAATAAAAAATTGCAATATTATAGTATGCTCAGATTAAAATCAACTAAGCACACAAAAATTAAATAAGATTGGTTTATCATGTAATGACACAAAGATGCATATTTTAGATAATAATATTAAAACATTAGCCTGGGTTCATTATAAATTGCGCTAAGTGTTGATAGTTTTTACTTTTATGTCTGTGTGTAAATAAAATTTGTATTGATTGTAAAATTATGATAATACTATAATGTGACGTAGAGTTTATTACATATTAAATTATTGTTGGATTGTAAATAATTTAAGATAATTGTTTTTTCTATTTGTGTGTGTGTGTGTGTGTGTGTGTGTGTGTGTGTGTGTGTGTGTGTATACATTTGAGGTTGAGGTGATTGTAAAATTCTGATGTACTAATTGTGTTAGAAATAGTATACAGATCATTCTGTTTTATATAATTTTAGCAATATATATTAATTGTTTACACCAACACTTTCATTTTTTATTTCATCCCTTAGAACTTTAGACGTGTGTAATGTTTCACTTTATCCATCCGTTTACTGCTATTGTGGCAGGACCAAGTGGATGTGGGAAGTCAAATTTTGTAACAAATTTCATAAAATCAGTTACAGAAATATGTAATTGTGATTTTAATCAGATCACATGGTGCTTTGATGAAATGCAACCTTTATATAATTTACCAAATGTTAACTATCATCAAGGAATTCCAAATCTTAATATGTTTGATAGTGAAAAACCACATCTTGTTATTATTGATGATCTAATGAGAGAGTCTGATGGAAGAATTGTGGATATATTTACAAAAGGTAGTCATCACAGGAACCTTAGTGTTTTTTATTTAACACTAAATTTATTTCATCAGGATAAAGGTCAAAGAGACCTTTCTTTAAACTCAAGGTATATATTATATTTTAAAAACTCTCGAGATAAAACTCAAATAAGATATTTAGCACGACAAGTGTCACCAGATAACCCAAAATTCATTGAAGAGGCTTACAGGGATACAACTCTAGAGGCGCATGGATATTTAATGGTAGATTTAAAATAGAAGACCAATGATTTTTGTTGTATCAAGACAAATGTCTTCCAATTTAATGGTTTCTGTACAGTCTACGTCCCCACAAAAGAGTTTAAATACACCAAGAATCAAACAATTCAAATCATTTCTAAATGATGCATCGTCGACTCACAACGCATAAACATTTGCTAAACGCTTTGCATAACTTAAACCAAAATATCAAAGAGCATTACTTAAAACGTGTGATGAAGAAGAAATAAATTGTATTTGTGAATGTATTCATAGTATACAAGGAAAGGTACCTCTTAAAGATCAAGATAAACAAAAATTGAATAAACACAAAAATATACTCCGTAAACTGGTGCGTAAGTGTAAACATAAACTAAGAAAAAATATAATTATACAAAAAAGAGGGGCTTTCTTACCAATAATATTAGGTGCAATATTGAGTGGATTAGTAAATGGACTAGCCAGTTACCATGGAAAATGCAAAGAAAATGATACTTATCGAACCTGGATTGATTGAAAAATTAAAACAAGAAAATAAGGTTAATAGTAATTTGTCTCGATTAGATATTGAAATGCAAAATATTATGAATAGTATGACAGAAGACCGAAAGAAGTGGATGTTATATTTACAAACACTACAAAGATACCTTCATTTTACCAAAGAGGATCGTCAACCACTCAGATTACCAATTTATTCTGATACATCTAATGAAGATTCAAATGAGTCTAAAATTGGTTTTAAAATTAATAAAGATAGAGATCTAAAAACTTCAGTTGATGCTGAATCTTTGTTGGTGGAGAATCGATCCATTAAAAGTAAAGAAAATGATGCAAATCCAATTTACTCACCAGCTCAACTCAGTTTCATACCAAAAACTTATAATAAAAAAGGTCAGTTATTATTAAACTTAGTTGGAACAAGTAAAAGTAAAATGCATTGGGATAATGAAGGCGCAGTCATAATTGGTAATGAAAAAATTCCTGGAAGTAATATTGTTAATTTAATAAATGATTCACTAAGACCCTTAAAAAGTGATCCGATAGGGTGGGATAGATTTGTTAAAGTATTAAAAGTTATTAAAGTACTACTTACTTATATTGGAAATCCAAAGAGATGCGAGTTTATTAACCAGCTTCAAGCAAAAGAACTGAACAAACCCTCTGAGATTGAAGTTCAAGAGTTTTCTACATCGAGCAGTGGAGATACAAAATCTATAACTAAAATAGAGTTTTCTACACCGAGCAGTAGAGATAAAAATCTATAACTAAAATACGTAAAAAGCTTGAATGGGAAAAATGGACCCCGTACTAGAAGAAATTAACAGGATTTATTATGATCCATCTAATCCCGCTGATTTTGGTAGTATCAAAACCAGCAACTATCAAAAGCCATGAAGTGTAAAATGGATAAAAAGCAAGTAAAGGAATGGTTACAAGCACAAGAAACATACACATTACATAAACCCATTCGAAAAAAATTCCCGCGTAATAGGTACATTCTATCAATATTAATGAACTGTGGCAAGCTCATTTAAGTGATATGCGAACTTATGCTCAATATAATGATGGTTTCAACTACATACTTTGTGTAATTGATGTATTTAGTAAATATGCTTTTGCAAGACCAATGAAAAAGAAAAACTCAGAAACAACTAAAGAATGTTTTGAAAGTACATTTACTGAAAGTAATTTAACACCTACTCACATACAATCTGATAAAGGTACAGAATTTGTTTCAAAAGATGTACAAAAATACTTTAAATCCAAAAAGACTAATTACTTTACCACTAAGAATCCTGACATTACGGCCAGTATTGTTGAACGATTTCAAAGAACTCTAAAAATAAAAATGTGGCGTTGTTTCACTCATAATAATACTAATAGATATATAGATGTTTTACAAGATTTAACATACTCTTATAATCACAGCTTTCACTCTAGTATTAACATGTGCCCATGTGATGTAAATTCCAACAATATTATGACAGTTTGGACTAATCTTTATGATAGACTGTTAAACAAACTTTCTTTAGAAAATCCAAAACCAAATTTCAATGTGGGTAATTATATTCGAATAACTAAATATAAACATGTTTTCCAAAAAGCATATGAATCAAATTGGAGTGATGAAATATTTATTATATCTTCAATAATTGACAGATCTCCATGTTGTTTATACAATAACAGATTTACAAAATGAACCAATAGTTGGTACTTTTTATGAAAGAGAATTACAGAAAATCACTTACAACCCCACCTCACAATATAAAATAGATAAAATAATTGACACTCGTTATTCAGGTAACAGGAAAGATGTATTAGTGAAGTGGAAAGGTTATCCAGATAAATTTAACAGTTGGATTTCAGCTTCTAGTTTAAAAGAAATATGAATAAATAAAGTTTTTATTTAACTTTGCTTAGCAATAGTTCAATGGAATACTTTCCTGATAACAAGACCACAAATTTTTCAACGAAATTACCAAAAGCTATGAAATTAGAAGGTACCATGTTTACTGCTCAAGATCATGAAAATGTTATATACATTACAAAATCCATGTTAATGCCTAATGAAGATAAACCATCCACAGTGTACTACAAAAAACATATTCCAGCTACCAACAATGATAACGTTGAGCATATTTTAAGGGCGTTAAATGGTATCGGAGAGAACTTGAAATTTCGCTATGATGAAATAACAAAATTTGTGTCTGTTTCTGTTTTGGATAAAAATATAACATCCGTAACATTATCACCCAAATTAAGTTTATAACTAATAATAATAATAAAATAATAATAATAGTAGGCGTAGGGAAGTGACGACCCCATCGCCCGCTGACGTAACAGTTAAGTGACAAAACTGCTACGTCGGTGCAGTCAGTCAGCGCCCTGCCAAAGGTGTGAGCGCCGTGCCTAGGCAAAATTGAGGTGCAAAGGTCCGTTCGTCCATATGGCCGAACCATGAAACGGTGTCGGGCCTGGGCGTCTCCCGTTAATTGACGCCCAAAATGGATGATGGAAAAAAGAGTGCGCAAAGGGCCGCTGCCTGGAGGTCGCCAGGGCGCGTCTGGAGCTGGCGCTGGACGCGACATCATGCGGGTCGCCAGCCGCGCGGGGGCTGCAAGACCACCTAGTAGCCGCCCGCATCCATCATCCCCACCAGAGGGCTTGGTGTCGGCTGGGTCTCCTCGGACTCGGCAAGCGGCACCCGCCGCTGGTGGAACACGTCGCATGCGTTGGACGAAAATTATGAACGCAAACGCATTGCGAGCGTATTTTAGGGCAAAAGGGGAAGAAACTGGAATGTTAGCGTATCGGGCTCGGATGCATCGCTTTTTCGCAGAGCTGGAGCCATCTGTTCATGTAACGGAGCAAAACCTGGCAGACCGAGTTCGGTACATCCTGCGCTCCAACATATTTGGTGACGCCGAACTCGAACGACTACGACGTGAGGCTGTTCCCTCATCGGATGAAAATGCTACAGCTGGTAATGCGGTGCCACTAATTGCAGAGCAACCTGCGCACGTGGATACCGCCGTGGATATTCCGGTTGTGGTTAATTCAGACGATGATGAAATAGTCTCCACAAGCTAGAGCAAATGAGGAGCATATTGGAAGAGGCTATTTTGGAAACGCGCAGTACGCCTCTCGAAAATCGACCGCGACTTCCCCGCATACCCTTAAGCAAGCGGAATCGGGCTGTCGTGAGGGCTCTCAACCCAATGCTGGTGACCTATTTGGAAGCCAGCCGGGACCTTTGCGAGACGGACTCAATTCTTTTTGGCGCCGCACTGGCAGTTTGCCGTATTATTGGCGCCAAATTTCCCACGGCTGGACGCGCTACTAGACAAAGTAGCGCCATCCCAGCCTGGAGAAAAAGAATTGAGGACCGTATCGCAAAGGCAAGAGCCCTCATCGGCAGACTGACAAGCTTCAGGTCGGGTAATAATAGACCGAGAATTGTGCGCACCGTCAGGATGGCGTTTGCTGGGACAAATATCAGTTTGTCCCAGCCGGATATAACGCAAAAACTGACGGAGCGCATAGACGACCTGAAGCAGAGAATCACTGCTTGGGGAAGTGGATTCGGCGATATACCGAGAGGTCGACACGGTTCAACCAGAATCGTCTCTTCCAGAGTGATCAGAAGAGGCTCTATGAATCATTGGAGCGGCCGATGGTACGTGGAACGGGCTCAGCACCGAATCAGGCCGACACTATCGCATTCTGGCGCGGCCTGTGGTCAGAGCCCGTAAACCACAGCGAGGGCCCTTGGACGGAAGTTGTGGCGAGTCAGTGTGCGAGTGTTACGCCCATGGACCCCGTCATCATAACGCCGGATGACGTAGCTGAGGCGGTCCGTAGGGTCCCGAACTGGAAAAGTCCGGGACTCGACGGACTGCATCACTACTGGCTGAAGGGGTTCGTGGTGTGTCACGCTGTGCTCGCCCGACAGTTTCAAGAGGCTCTCGACCAAAAGTCACTCCCCAGCCTCTTCACTACTGGGATCACTCATTTGGTTCCTAAAGACCGGGATTCCACAGACCCGAGCAAATACCGCCCCATAACGTGTCTACCTACCATATACAAGACACTAACATCCATTTTGAGCGCGAGAATCACTCGTCACCTGAACGCAAATCAGGTGATGTCGCGCGCTCAAAATGGATGTCGGGGCGGTGGTCGTGGAACCAAGGAACCACTCCTCATTGACGCGGTCATTGGCAAGGTAGTTAAACGCAACCGTCGGAACCTCTCCGCCGCCTGGATAGACTACAAAAAGGCATTCGACTCGGTGCCTCATACATGGCTGAAGAGGGTCCTCGAGCTGTACAAGGTTGACTGTACAGTTAGAGACTTCCTCGGGCAGTGTATGGAGCAGTAGAGTACGATCCTTTGTCATCTAGGCGAGCGGATGACGGCTGCGGAGAATCACATGAGGATAAGAAGGGGTATCTTTGTTGGACAAAGTCTCGGATTGGGGGCGACTAAATCTAGTCCAGTTCAATCCCCAGAAGACACAAGTTTGCGCGTTTACCGCTAAAAGGAACCCTTTGTCGTATCACCTCAGTTTCAAGGCACTCCTTGTTGCCTCAGCCAGTATCGGAATCCTCGGCGTTGACATATCGAGTGACGTGCAGTTTCGTGGTCACTTGGAAGAAGGCAAAATTAGCCTCTAAAAGCTTGGCGTGCTCAGTAGAGCGGGGCAGTATTTCATGCCGGCACACCGTATGGAAGGAGAAGGAGCTCCACGGAGGTTCTACAAGGCTCTACATGAGCCTTTCGTAGCCAGTCGCCTCCCTCCACTGGCTGTTTCGGTGACCTCTTTGGGAAACCGAGGTTTTGTCTGTGCGATACAGGATCAGGTTATTAAGACCAACAATTATCGGAGATACATCCTAAAGGATGGCGCCGTCGACATCTGTCGAGCTTGTCGCCATCCCGGCGAGTCACTTAGGCATGTCATCTCCGGTTGTTCGGCGCTTTAACACTGAGTATTTGCACAGACACAACCTAGTAGCCAGGATTCTACCAGGAGCTCGCTCTGAAATACGGTCTCGTGGATAGGAAAATGCCATATTATAAGTACTTGCCGGAAGCCGTGCTCGAAAATGACCGCGCCAGGTTTCATTGGGACCGGGCCATCATCACAGACAGGACTATTCTTGCGAATAAGCCTGATATTGTGCTGATGGACCGGGCCAATCAAGGATATTTTGGTCGATATTACCATTCCATGACGAGAACCTCGTGAAAGCCGAAACAGATAAGCTGACAAAATATCTAGACCTGGCTCACGAGGTGACCGACATGTGGGGTGGTCTGCCGACCGAAATTATTCCTGTGGTCGTTTCTGCGAACGGGCTAATCCCGGTCAGCCTCTCAGGTCATCTGAGGCGACTGGGACTCCGTGAAGGACCGTTCCGTGCTCAAATGCAGAAGGCGGTGCTCCTCGACACCGCCCGCATCGTCCGCCGGTTTCTTTCTCTTTCCCCAACCCTCAGCCGTTTGGTCTCTTGCCGAGGGCTTCCATTTGGTTGGGTTTTATTTATTTATGTATTATTTGTGTTAGTATATTTAATATATACATATATATTTATGTATATTTATTTACTATATTTCTTTTATATATTTATTCAGCCCAACCAAATGAGAATACTTTATAAATATCCCGAATAATAATAAAAATCTCCTAGAGAGAAATTTTGGAAAGTGTCCTGCTAATTTACACTTAGGGTTACCATCTCAACTATTTCTATATTGCGACATTATCGATCCTCAGATTGTGGGTGATGTTATGACTCCTTTACTAAGAGTCATTTCATTAGATCCTACAAAATACATTTATGGTGCAAATAAGATGCACGTTTTCTCTCCACCTCACTACTTACCTGTTATGCGAAGAGAGTTCGATACGCTGGAAATAGTTATAAGATCTACACACAGGACAAAAAATACCATTCCAGTTTGGAACCGTGTGTATTAAACTACATTTCCGAAAATTATAATAATGAACTCTCTTCGTGATCATCATAAATGTCCATATGAAAATTATTATGCACATCAAGGTGGGTCAGGAGTTGGAGTAATTTATAAAAGTTCACCATACCAACGCGGTCATGGTATTGAGAGCTTCTTAGGGGGATTATTTAGATCAGTTTTACCTTTACTTTCAAGTGGTGCTCGAGTAATTGGCAAGGAGGCATTAAGCGCTGGAGTAGAACTTTTATCGGATATGGTTCAAGCGCGTCCTATGGAAGCCTCAATAAAAGATCGTCTAAAGCAAGTTAGTACGAATTTAAAACGAAAGGCTGATGACCAAATTGATCAATTTAACATGACAGGATCTGGGTATATAACTAAAAGAAAACGATTGGCCTCGTTCATTCCACCATTAACTGCTAAAGTGAAAGCTGCGAAAACACTTGGTCTAAAACCAAAAAAAAATCAAAGATATATTTTCAAATTAAATATGTCTTTCCTTCATAATCATTCTTGTGAGTGCGTTAAGTCAGAATTGGATTCACTATAAACCAATTTCGTCCCTTGCTGATGATGGACCTATCGAGTTTCAAGTTCCTGGGACAGGCGATGACTACATAGATTTGTCTCATACATTACTCCACATAAAGGCAAAAGTATTAAATCAAGATTCAACTAACTTGATTCGGCTACAGTAGTAGCACCTGTAAATAATTGGATGCATTAACTTTTTAGTCAACTTGATGTTTATTTAAACCAAAAACTTGTATCACTACCTAATAATACCTATGCATATCGAGCATACATGGAAACCCTTTTAAACTATGCTCCTGCTGCTAAACAATCTCATCTTACTTGTAGTCTTTGGTATGAAGATACAGCAGGAAAAATGGATTCTACAGATGATAAAAACATAGGATTTAAAAGACAGGAATTGGTTAGTGAAAGTAAGGAAATAGAAATGATTGGACATCCTCACAGTGACATTTTTAACCGAGATAAATTTTTAATTAATGGTGTTGAAATGAGTGTAAAATTAGTTCGATCAAGAGAGAGTTTTAATTTAATTGTTGGGTCAAACGATGTAAAGTTTAAAGTTTGCATTACGGACGCAATTCTTATTGTCCGACGATCACGAATCAATCCAAGTGTATTTCTCGCACATCAAAAAGTTTTAGCTTCTACCACTACTAAATATCCTATTACTCGAGCTGAAGTAAAAGTTTTAACAATTCCATTGGGTGCTCAAGGAAAAACTCTTGATAATATATTCTTAGGAGAGGTTCCCAAAAGATGTATAATTGGATTTGTGAATAATTCTGCATTTAATGGTTCCTTACTAAAATCAATTTAACTTTGAAAACTATGGTATTAATTCTTTCAGCTTATATATTGATAGTCAACAAATACCTTCAAAAGCTTTGCAACCATCTTTTAAAAATAGTATATTTACATCAGCGTGTGAACAGTATGCCAAAGATTACTGTCTATTAGCATTTGACTTAACTCCTGATTTATCAGCTAACTCATCAGCTCATTGGAATCTCATAAAGCATGGTAGTGTAAGAATAGAAGTATGATTTTAATCCTCACTAATACAAACAATTAACTGTATAGTTTATGCTGAGTTTGATAATAACTAAAATTTTTTTTCGTTCCTAAGTCTGCCAACAGCTTTAGTATTTTGCATCAAAATATTCAAGGTCTGTTGTCTAAAAAAATTACACTTTCAGAGCTTAAGGATCAAATGAATCCAGATGTCCTTTGTTTTACGGAAACTTTTGTAAAATCTGGAGAAGAAAAGAATATGATAATAAAAAACTATGAAATAGCGTCGTATTTCTCACGGAACAAAAATCGAGGTGGATCATGTATTATGGTCAAAAGAGGAATGCCTTTTAAAAAGATAACGAGTTTTGATGACTTGGCTGTCTCGTTCCATTTTGAATGTTGTTCTGTGTTAATCCCCCATAGCAATATATTAATTATATGTTTATATCGAACACCGACTAAAATAAAACGGCATTGTGTTTATTTTTTTCAAAAACTTGAATTGTTGTTGTATAAATGTAATTATAAATATTCAAAAAAAGATTGTAATAGCCGGGGATATAAACATTAATACGCTAGTAAATGATAATGTAACGACTACATTTACAGATATTATTAAAACATTTAATTTTCATCTGCATATTACAAGACCTACTAGAGGACAGTCCTGTATTGAACACGTTATTAGTAACATACCAAATGCCACTGCGATAATTCTTCCGCTTTCGTTATCGGATCATGAAACTGCTCAAATGTTAAGGTTTACCGTAAGCAAAAAGAAGGTCCTACCAAAAATTGTTTTCTCTTTCAAAAGAAGTTATTCTCAAGAAAACATTAATAAGTTTCAGACTTATTTAGAAAGTTTATCGTTTTCTGAAGTGTTTTTGGAAACTGACCTAAATCTAGCTTTCAAAAAGTTTTATGAACTGTTTCATCTGTTTTATAAACTTTGCTTTCCGGTAATAATAATTAAATCTAACATTAGACCACATATAAAATGGATATCAAAAGGTATTAAAAAAAGTTGTTCTACGAAAAAAATATTACGTTACAAATATTACATTAATAAAACAAATCATAATAAAATTGCATATAACAATTACACAAGGCTTCTAAGAAGATGCATCAATTACGCAAAAAATCATAGTAATAATAAGTTTATACTAAATAGTAAAAATGTTGTAAAATCAACCTGGAAAATTATTAATAATGAACTAGGACATATAGCAGCAGATAAACACATTGACTTAATTAAACACAATAACTCTATAATAACTGAACCTATTAAAATAGCTGAAGCCTTTAATAATTACTATATTAATTTGACAAATAAAATAAATAATAAAATTATATACAATAATATAAAAAATAGACTTCAAAATTCAATTTATTTGACACCGGTTGATGAATATGATATAAGTAAAATTATAATGACATTAAATAATACAAATTCAGAAGGTTATGATGACATATGTACAAATGTTATCAAATCTTACAAAAAATCAAATTAGTAAGGTATTAGCCTATTTGGTTAATTTATCAATGGAATCTGGCACATTTCCAGAAGAATTAAAGAGATCACATGAGAAGCACCAGCTTTCAAATAAAGAAAGAATCATCAAATTCGGTTCACCTAGAAAAAAGTTCTGAGGTAACACATAAAAAAAATACAGTCGAATTGCGTACCTCCTCCTTTTTTGAAGTCAGTTAAAAATAATATTATGTAAGCGGAACCTTTTAACCAGGAAGGTATGGAAGGAATCAGTAGTAACTTGGAAAATAAAAGAATGCGAGTACAACACACTATAGATATCCATATTATTTTTTTGTAATATATAAAAAATAAACGAAGGAATAAGAAACTATGAAAACGTAGGATTCCTTGCATTGCACACTTCAATGCAAAGGAGGGAACAATAATTAATTTACCGTGTAGTGGCGGTGTATATACATACCTCTCTGTCAAGAAAGTACCGAGGAAAGATCAATAATAAACAAAATGTTAGTTATTCATCCAAGTTTATTTTATCACCTTCAAAGTATACTCCTTCAGAAACGATACACTTTCTCCAACAAATAATCTAATCATCAAAGCACTTTTTAAACGCTTTTTCCAGAATTGAGTTCAGTTCTCGCTGCGAATTCTCCTTTATGTCTTCTACTGAATGAAAACGGGTGCTACGAAGTGGTAATTGTGAGTTTAGGAAAAAGAAAGAAGTCCTCTGGAGCCATATCTGGTGAATCTGGTTGCTCGATGGTATTTGTTGAGTTTTTTCGGTTTAGGTTCAGTTGGAAGGCGCCACTCGAAGCTTATTGCATGTCAAACTCGTAAACCCATGTTTCTTCACCAGTAACAATGCGTTTCATGAATGTTGGGTCGATATTGACTCGTTCTAGCATGTCCACAGCGACTTTTATGCGATTGAGTTTTTGGAGAAAATTCAGGTCTTTCCGTGTCCGAGCGGCAACATGTTTCATACCCAAGTGATTATTTAAAATGGTACGGATCGACTCGTGAGACACAGAACGTTCGGCGGCTATCTCTCTCAAACTTGAATGAGGATTTTCAGTTACTATTTCCTTCACTTTTGCGATGTTAACTTTAGTTGCAGACGTTGATGGCCTACCAGAGCGAGGCAAATTTTCCATCACATCTCGACCGCTTTTGAACGCTTTGTAACACTTATAAGCACGAGTTTTTGATAAAGTCGATTCACCGTAAGTCTTCTGTAACATTTTCAGTGACTGCGAACACGAAATTCCATTGGCGATGCAAAATTTAAGACAAACTCTCAGGTCGATGTTTTTGTCCATTGTGAAATTCGCAATACACACTAGATATGATATAACTAAAAACAGCACTGTTTAATCTTAATACCAGATGTAACTCAAACTCCGCGATAAAATGGAAAACAGTTGTGCCACTCTAATAACAACCAAAAAAAAATTGAATTTGGAACCATAAACAATACATCCATTCCCGATACTTTTTTGACTAAATGTATAATAACACGTAACGTCCCGGGTATGTAATAATAAATTTGATTAATCCGAACAATTCTTCAGAGCACTCCCCGTGGTAAATGCAAAAGAAAATGCAAAGGGATGCAACATCTCTTCGCAGCGCCAATGAATCGAACCGATCGGAAAGGACTCGGTCGTCGACGATTCGAGCCGCTCTGCGCTGGATGCGGTCAAGTGGAAGGAGCTGGCACTGGGGAGCCCCATCCCAGAGATGGGAACAGTATTCCATGTGAGGCCAAACCTGCGCCTTGTAAAGTTGCAGGCGTTGTGCCGGCATGAAATATTGTCCTGCTCTGCTGAGCACGCCAAGCTTTTTAGAGGCCAATTTGGCCTTCTCTTCCAAGTGACCACGAAACTGCACGTCACTCGATATGTCGACGCCGAGGATTCCGATACTGACTGAGGCAACAAGGGGAGTGCCTTGAAACTGAGGAGATACGACAAAGGGGTTCTTTATAGCAATAAACGCGCAAACTTGTGTCTTCTGAGGATTAAACTGGACTAGATTTAGTCGCCCCAATCCTAAACTTTGTTCAGCAAAGACTCGACTTCAGACACAAGTTTGTTCTAGTACTCGGCGACGTTTTCCCGAGAAATATTGGCACGGCGGGTGTATAGAGCATCACCAGTGCTGTCATCAGCATAGCAATGAATGTTTGCAACATATCATTGATATGCAGAAGAAACAGCGTTGGTGATAGCACGCAGCCTTGTGGAACACCAGCTTTAATAGGCTTGTAATCAGAGTATGCACCGTCTACTATGAGCTCCGATCAGCCTCTTACCTTGATGCTCCAATCAGCAACGAAACTGGTGATCCAATTGCACAATTTTTTGGGGAAGCCCATAGGAAGGGAGCTTCGAAAGAAGTGCTTTGTACCAGACCCGATCGAAGGCCTTCGCTATGTCCAAACTATAGGCCAATGCCTCCCCCTTGGACTCTACTGCCTCCGCCCATCTATGCGTCAGGTAGACCAGAAGATCACCAGCTGATCGACCCCGACGAAAACCGTATTGGCGGTCACTAATCAGCTGGTGATCCTCAAGGTACCGCATGAGCTGGCAGTTTATAATGGATTCCATTATTGTGGAGAACAAGGAGGTAATGGCGATAGGCCTGTAGTTGGACGGGTATGAGCGGTCGCCTTTTTTAGGGATCGGGTGGACAAAAGCTGTCTTCCTTGATTTCGGGACTACGCCTAGGGAGTAGGAGTACCGGAAAAGACGCGTTAGAACCTCAATTGTCCTCAGCACAATTGGGGGGATTCCGTCAGGCCCACTCGACTTGTGGATGTCCAGGGGAGAGGAGTGCTTTGCCAACCGAGCGCTGTGAGAACCGCACATCCGGCATGCACTCACACCGCGGGAAGGTCGGCGGTGTGTTCCTCTCGTCATCAAGAGTCAAGTTGGACGCAAAAAGGTAGCCTAAATGGTCGGCTTTCTCTTTTGCGGCGTGGGCCAGTGAGTCGTCCTCCCTCTGCAGAGATGGTGGTGATGGCTTACAGAAATTCCCTTGGACAGCCTTGGAGAGAGACCAGAATGCACGGGTTGCTGAAGGAAGGCGAACTAGTTTCTCGCTAATTCTGCCTATGTTCTCTGACTTTGCCTTGGCAATAACTCTTTTGAAGGACCTGGAGGCGAAGTTATACTTCTTTTTAAGCACGCTGGTGTTTACATCCCGAGCCGCCGAAGCCTCAACCCAGGCCTGATAATACTCCTGCTTACTGCGTAATGCAGTCTTACAGGAGCGACCAAACCAAGGCTGAGATCTGCCTCCGATGGGTACCACAGATGATGGAATAAATAGTTCCATTCCCTGTAGCACCACATCAGTAACAGAGTCAGCAACAGCGCTGGGATCATCCGGCGAGAAGTAAACCCGCCCTCATGGGTAGGATGCAAAGAAAGACCGCATTCCGTCCCAATCCGCCGACCTGTAATGCCAAACACGGCGGCAACCTGCAGAACGCAACCACGAGGGAGCGTGGTGGCACCACACTCCGGATCAGACAATGGTCCGAAGAGCCGAGAAGGGCATCGACGGAAACCAGATATCCGTCCGGATGAGAGGTCAGCAGAAGGTTCAACAGGGAAGGTGTATGATCCTCCACATCTGGAATCCGCGTAGGCTAAGTAACCAGTTGTGTCAGACCATATACTTACTAATTACTAATTACTTTGATGTTAAACACAAATCTATACTTATAACTAAAATTGAACTCTGAGTCTGTAATATCGAAATTACTGCCTTTTATCGAGTTCAGGGAGTTATTTGTAAATCATTTAGATATGAATAGCTATTTCTAAAAAAATTATCTGTCTGCCCGACCTAATCTTCGGAATGGCTGAAACTTTAGGAATAGACAGAGAGTAGCGTCAAAGTGATCTAGGCTATATGTTATCCGAAAAACGTGCAGTACCTTATTGTGAAATCGAAAGTTTTATAAAATAAATGGTCATATTTGAAAAAATTTAAATGGGTCATATTAACCAGGCGCTAGTAAAATTTGTGATGATATAAAAAAAATATTACGATATACGTTAAAATTGAGATGGGTCATATTTCCGAACTTGAGGAAAGATTGGAGGGTAGGAATTTGTGACGGACGGCGGAGGGCCGCGTTCGCGAGAAGCGGTAATTCTTGTCATACATTGCAAGTTTAATGCGCAAAAGTTTACGTATATATTAAAGCCGTGTATCAGTGAATTTTATATTATTTAAATAGAAATTATTGTTAGTGGTACGTTAATTTTATAGGTGCAACGGGGTAAGTGTTAATTAGTATTTTGTTATGTTGTAGTCTGAGTAACTTTGCAATAGTATTTTAGATTACGCACTTATTTCAGTCTGTGGAAACGCCCATTAAGTTAATTGTGACAATAACGCCTTCCTATACCTCTGGCAAGTGTTATTAGAAAATCTACTTGTTACAAAAACATGAGGACTTTGAGAGACGATACTATATACTGATTTGAATTGAAACGTCATCGACGAGCATAGCCTATTGGGATAGCGGCCACGTACATTGGGCGACTTCTTCAAATTCATGGTTCAAACCTCCGCATAAATGTCGAAATTTATGAATTTGCTTTTTCCTTTTCTATTTATTAAGTTTGCATTTTTTTGTAATGATACTTTAAAAATCTTGTTTACTAAAGAAAAGAACTAGTAGTAAATTTTATGTTTTGTTATATTTCATTTTATTTTTGTATATATTGCGTAGCTGTAGAGTTAGTTAAAATTTTAGTGCTTACATATTTTAGAGTTATGATAAATGGTAGTTTTTATGCTTACAATTATTTAGTTGATTGTTAGTGGTGTTGAATTGTTGTAGGCTTTTGTGTTGCAATTAAATACCTTACACCAAAATACCGCACATTTGTTTCTTATCTTGCCCGGACCCCGACCCCTCTGGCTTGGGTACCACATGACAAATGGCGCCCACGGGTAAAGATCATTGAAACAATTGTGTGAATTGGTTAGTTATTGCCTTATAATTCATATTATTGATTATTTTGCCTTATGATATCATTTTGTGTACATGTGGTCTAGGAAACATCTTGTTTACTTATAAAAAAAAATCTCTATTCTAAAAATATATAATATACATTTCATTTAAAATAAAATGGACAAGATTGATGCACACGATTTATTGAAGGATGAACTTGAATTTGAGTTAGCTTGCCGTGGTATTCAGGGCTTAGAAACAGTAAAAGTTATGCGAAAGTCCTTAAACAAATTTTCGTAAGAGCGCGGGAAGGCGATTCTAGTATAAACGTAGTTGTGCCGTCTTGTTGTACGAAGGACGCCCTGTCCCAGATTGAAATTTGTGAAAAAAAATTGCTATTTCTAAAATCGGCCTTCGATGAAGATCCAGATGGTGATATAAAAAAACCAACACCTCCAACACTTGCTCAACCGGGTCAAACTAATCATCCCTAGTGAATCAGACATAGACCGTCATTTAAAACTATGTAAGGATGTTCAAATATTTTATGGGACGGTAATTCCAAAGGATATGAAGGATGAAGATAAAAGTGACAGTGAAGCAGAGATATCTAAAAAGGATAAGGAAATACTCCATCGCAGTCTTGGAGAAGAAGCGATAGAGATACTCACACATATCGATTTACAATCAAGACACAGAACTATAGAGCTAGGAACAAGTTACAGTTCAAAGGAGAAGAATTCTTCTAACATGCAAGAATGCCCCGAAAAAATATCTTATCAATCTATTTTAGAAAATGACTTAGGTTTTAGGAAACTTGTGCCAATTAAAGATTGGGGCGTTAAATTTTCCGGCAAAGGTGATGTAAGCGTTAATGCCTTCCTGGAAAGGATAGCTGAACTTAGAGAAGCACGTAATACTAATACTAATGATTTGTGGAGATATGCTGTGGATTTTTTTGAAGGTGATGCGCTTATATGTTTTAGAGCTAACCGTGAGTATGTGAACAGTTGGGAGGAATTGGTAAACCTTCTTTTAGTTACCTTTCAGAGACCCTATTATCAGGACGAGTTATTAGAAGAAATAAAGAAAAGAACTCAAGGTAAGGGAGAAAAGATTGCTATCTATCTAGCTGTTATGCAGAATATGTTTAACAGACTTCCAGAGAAAATTAATGAAGAACAAAAACTTTCGATCTTATTGAAGAATATACAGCCATATTTTCAACTTGCAGTTTGCAGAGATCAGTTTAAAACCGTATCAGAATTGACATCGGTTCTAAGAGTTTTAGAACGCACAAGAACTAACTGTGAAAATTTCCAAGAGCCAACAAACACTAGTAATACTCTGGAGCCGGACCTAGCATATCAAGGACACTCCCTTGCGGAAGTTAATGAAGTGACAAAAATAGCATCACCAGTTAATGTAAGAAATTTCGGCCTGCAAAATATAAAATGCTGGAATTGTCGTGTTGCTGGTCACACGTTTAAAAATTGTACGCTCCCTCGTCAAAGGTTGTTTTGCTATAAATGTGGCAAATTTGGCCAAACGGTAAAAAATTGCACATGTTCGGGAAACGGAAAACAGGAGGTCATTACTCCTGCCAAATGACCTCCAAGATAGCTTCAGATTGTAAAGATGAAGAATGGCTGAATTGGTTAAAGGTTGTTTCTCATTACTTTGAAACTGGCCAGTTGTGCAATATCGTATCAAAAAGTAATGACAACCGTCATTACGCTCTTGTTAAAATTTTAAACAAGTCCTTCTTGGGATTACTTGATTCAGGGGCCACATCTTCTGTGATTTCTAGAGGCTTAAGTCGTAAATTCATGGGTTTGGGATTCTCAATCCATGAAATACCTCAGTTGAGCATTTCCATGGCAGATGGAACATCCTACAATATAAACTCAGTAATTTATTTGCCAATAATGTTTATGAAACGGTATAAAGTGGTGAAATTTTACATTATGGATAATTTAAGACATGATCTCCTCTTTGGTATGAATTTCTTTGATCATTTTAATCTTACCATTGGATATACAGAAGATATCATCAAACATGAAAATATCCAAAGATTATCTAATGGTGAATTAACAATAATAAATATAAGCAATTCAGTTAAATCAAGACATGAGTTGACAGAGGATCAATCGAAAACATTAGATTTAGTGGTTGAAGATATAAAGTATTCTGTAGGCGAAGGTATAGGAAGACCGAACTTGATAGAGCACTACATTGATACAGGAGGACACATGCCCGTCACTTAAAGGCAATATCCCTTTTCACCGCATATCATGCAGGAATTAGAAAAGGAAGTGGATGAAATGTTGGCCAAAGACATAATTGAGCCGTCATTTAGCTTGGCGTTCACCGTTCTTTTAGTAAAAAATCATCAGGCTCTAATAGATTATGTTTAGATAGTAGACAACTAAATAAGACAACAAAGAATGATACCTATCCCTTGCCAAGAGTTACTTCTATTTTAGACAGCTTAAAGAATGCTCAATATCTATCAACTCTTGATTTAAAATCGGCATTTTGGCAAATACCATTAGAAAATACGAGTAAAGAAAAATCGCATTTGGCTTTGGGGTAAGGGTTTATTTCAATTCAAGGTCATGCCTTTCGGTCTAAAAATGCAAGTCAAACGCAACAGAGACTAATGGACAAGTTATTTCCACCAGAGCATGAGGGTAAGATCTTTGCCTATTTGGATGACATTGTGGTATGTAGTAAGACTTTTGAAGATCACATTAAGTCATTGACTTGGGTTAAAAAGCAGTTGCTTTCAGCAGGTCTGACAGTAAATTTTGAGAAGTGCCAGTTCGCTCGTCCTTAATTAAAGTACTTAGGCTATATTGTAGATAAAGAAGGTTTAAGGACGGACCCTGAAAAAGTTAGTGCCATTTTAAACTATCCAAGACCAAACACATATATAGAGTTAAAACGTTTTCTAAGACTTGCGAGTTGGTATCGACGTTTTGTTGAGAACTTTGCAATTGTTGCTACGCCTTTACACGATCTTATTAAAGGGTTGAAAAAAGGTCAGATAATTCAATGGAATGCAGAAGCCGAAAGTGCTTTCATTGATCTCAAAACAGCACTAACTTCTACTCCGGTACTGAGCTGCCCTGACTTCAACTTAGAATTTATTATACAGTGCGATGCCTCAAATAAAGGTTCGGGTGCTGTGTTATTTCAAACTCGTGACGGTATTGAGAGACCAGTTGCGTATTCTAGCCGAAAATTTTCAGAAAGAGAGACAAAGTACTCTACTTCCGAAAGAGAGTTACTAAGTGTGATTCACGCGGTTGAACAATTTAGGCCGTACATAGAAGGCACGCACTTTAAGGTCATAACTGATCATAGCGCCTTACAATGGCTTTACAAGAATAAGGATCCACATGGAAGGTTGGCTAGATGGGCAATGAGGTTACAACAGTTTGATTTCGAGGTAATATATAGAAAAGGTAAAGATAATATTGTACCGGATGCACTATCAAGAACAATTCCAGATAAAGAAATAAATATTTTAGATATTAAACCAGATGACAAAGATGACTGGTATAATTCAATTGAAAAAGAGATTGCAGAAGGAAAAGGCAGAGATGATTGGATACTTAATCAAGGTATTTTGTGGAAATATTTGAAACTTAAACAATTTCCAGATGAAAAAGATTCGTGGAAGATAGCAATCCCTGAAAAATTGAGAAGACAAATCCTAGTAGAATGTCACGACAGTCCAACAGCAGGACATTTAGGAATTAAGAAATCTATAAATCGAGCAAGACAACATTATTTCTGGCCTTCCTTAATTAAAGATGTTAAAGATTACGTACGGAAATGTGAGACTTGCTCTAAGCATAAACCTAGTCAACTGCCGCCAATTGGAAAAATGGGCAAACATAAAGAAGTAACAGAGCCTTTTCAAATAGTTTCCATGGATCTTATGGGCCCTTTTCCGCGATCAAAGACTGGTAATACGATGTTACTTGTAGTTTCATGTTGGTTTAGCAAGTTTGTATTATTGTTTCCCTTAAGAAATGGTAAAACATCAACAATTGTTAGAGTTATTGAAGAACAGATATTTCTCATATTTGGAGTGCCAAAAACAGTGATATGTGATAATGGGAAACAGTTTATTTCATCACAGTTTAAAGAATTAATTACGAATTACAACTCAAAAATTTGGTATACGCCTTATTATCATCCTCAAGCCAATCCTACAGAACGAGTAAATAGAGTAATTGGTACTGCAATAGCGTCATATATTGAAGATAATCATAAAGATTGGGATAAATTTATACCTCAGATAGGCCATGCCATTAGAACGGCTATACATGAAATAACTGGCAAGACTCCTTCATACTTATTTTTTGGTAGAGAAACCTCCTTACAAAACAAAATAGATTTCGGGCCAGATAAAGATGATTATGTTAATATAAATAGAAACTATTTTGAAAATAATTTAAGACTTAGAGAAGAGATATACAAAGACGTAAACAAAAAGTTGCGAGAGGATTATGAAACTAATAGCAAACATTATAATAAAAGAAGACGTATATGCAATTTCAATGTGGGAGAGTTGGTTTGGAAGAAAACAAAACCACAATCATGTGCTGATAAAAACTTTATGGCCAAGCTATCTCCAAAGTACGAAAAAGCTATAATTTCAGAAGGTTTCATCCAATGTTTATATTTTGAAAAGTTTACGCGGCAAACATTTGGGTAAATGGCACGCTTCTGATCTGAAACGGTTAATTTGAGATCTAGCTGGATCCGGTTGGATTCCATTTGATGAGGGGGGATATGTGATGATATAAAAAAAATATTACGATATACGTTAAAATTGAGATGGGTCATATTTCCGAACTTGAGGAAAGATTGGAGGGTAAGTGTTAATTAGTATTTTGTTATGTTGTAGTCTGAGTAACTTTGCAATAGTATTTTAGATTACGCACTTATTTCAGTCTGTGGAAACGCCCATTAAGTTAATTGTGACAATAACGCCTTACTATACCTCTGGCAAGTGTTATTAGAAAATCTACTTGTTACAAAAACATGAGGACTTTGAGAGACGATACTATATACTGATTTGAATTGAAACGTCATCGACGAGCATAGCCTATTGGGATAGCGGCCACGTACATTGGGCGACTTCTTCAAATTCATGGTTCAAACCTCCGCATAAATGTCGAAATTTATGAATTTGCTTTTTCCTTTTCTATTTATTAAGTTTGCATTTTTTTGTAATGATACTTTAAAAATCTTGTTTACTAAAGAAAAGAACTAGTAGTAAATTTTATGTTTTGTTATATTTCATTTTATTTTTGTTTATATTGCGTAGCTGTAGAGTTAGTTAAAATGTTAGTGCTTACATATTTTAGAGTTATGATAAATGGTAGTTTTTATGCTTACAATTATTTAGTTGATTGTTGGTGATGTTGAATTGTTGTAGGCTTTTGTGTTGCAATTAAATACCTTACACCAAAATACCGCACATTTGTTTCTTATCTTGCCCGGACCCCGACCCCTCTGGCTTGGGTACCACATGACAAATTATTACTTAAGAAAGCCATTCAATATTTTTCTCACCATTTTGTTATAGAATATGATGTCTTAAATTTGAAATGCTATCTTGCTATTATTACAGAGATATAATCTTATATAAATTTAGAGACATGAGAAGAAAAAAAGTAGAAAATATCAAAATAAAAGATATCGTACTCACTGTACATCGTTTCAATTGAGTCACGTATTTTAGTTTCGCTGTAAGGAAATCGCATTCGAAATTGCCATCCGTGCAGTCCAAGCAATGATGTTATTTCACGTGATGTTAGAAGATTTTTCATAGAATACCATGAGAAACTATTCCGATTATATCAAGGACGTCAGTCTGAGCGAGATTAGAATGGCTCTCCAGCACCTTAAAAACGGGAAGTTCCCGGGCGAGGATGGAATTACAGCGGAGCTTCTGAAAGCGGGTGGAAAACCGGTACTTGAAGTCCTTCGGAAGCTCTTTAACTCCGTCCTCCACTACTCTGGAGCACTACTCCGGAGGCGTGGAGTAGAAGTGCGGTGGTCTTGTTCTTCAAGAAAGGCGATAACGCTCTCTTGAAGAACTATAGACCGATTTCCCGTCTGAGCCGCGTCTACGTGCTGTTTTCAAGAGTCATTACGAATCGTCTCGCACGCAGACTTCCAGCCTCCCGAACAAGCCGGTTTCCGAAAAGGCTTTAGCACCATAGCCATATACCCTTCGGCAAATTGTACAAAAGACCGAAGAGTACAATCTGCCACTTTGTCTTGCCTATGTGGACTATGAGAAAGCCTTTGATTCCGTCGAAATTCGGGCGGTAGTGGTGGTTAAGAATATCCACTACCCCATATCTTCTCGTGCATGTCGTAAGAGGCGACAGTGGGAAGCAGGCAGATGATGAGCAGCAGCATCTTCCTGATAACAGCAATAGTACAATTAAAAAACTGCGGTTGTCAACCCGCTCGCCAAGCGTGGCAACTATAGCAAACATCCCCTCATGATGAAAGTGAAGAGACGGCCCCCAATCCCCGGCGACCCCGCTATTCCTGGCTACTGTGGCGACCATGGTAACGGCGGGGCAGGGGTTGGTAGGAACGACTCGACCTAGCAACATACCCTGAAGACTGACGAAAAGATCCTGGAGCTGAAAGAAGAGATAGAAAAGTTGCGCTGGGATATTATAGGACTATCTGAGGTCCGAAGAGAGGGGGAAGACTTGTTCTATCACCGGGAGGGGGTCGTTAATAACGTTGTAAAGATTGTGAGTTTGTCGACGAGGGTTGCGTAGCTTATACTCAGAATCACCAAACGGTATTCATTGAAGGTCATACAGGTTTACGCACCAATCTCGGCACATCCCGATGAGGAGGTGGAAGAAATGTATGAGGATATCTCTAAAGCCATGCATTCCTCCAAAACCTACTATACGATGTTAATGGGAGACTTCAACGCAAAACTAGGCACAAGAAAGAACGGTGAGCTGAAGGTAGGGAAATTTGGAATAGGGCAACGGAACCCAGCAGCTGGCCGACTTCATGGGGAATGAGGCTCTTTATTATGAACTCTTTCTTCCAGAAGCGGCCCCACAGGAAGTGGACATGGTCGAGTCCCGACGGTTCGACAAAAAATTAGATTGACTTCATTATGACGACTAGACGGCAACTGTTCAGTGATGTCTCAGTGATCACGGGGGTGAAAACCGGCAGCGATCACCGAATGGTGAGCGGCACACTGAACCTAAACGTTAAGTTGCAGAGGTATCGTCCAATGAAGTCAACACTAAGTCCCCCTCGTGCTCTGATCCAAAGTCCCAAAACCTTTCAGCTCGAGTTACAATACCGTTTTCAGTGCCTAGAAGACTGCAATGCAGTGGACGACATGAATGACAAGCTCGTGGAAACTGTTCATGGTCGGAGCTAAGTTCTGTAAGACTCGCCGCAAAAGAAAACAAAACTCTCCGATCACACTCTTAATCTCATGGCTGTTAGACGGGAAATGAAGCTGCAGTCTTCAACAGATTTGACAGCATATAGGCAACTGAACAGGCAGATCTCCAAACGCATGCGGCGGGACTTATGCAACTTTAATTCTGCTCGTATTGAAGAAGCGATCGAGCGAAACCAGAGTTCCAAATTCTTTGCCAGAAAGAGCCAACTGTCAAAGCTGAAGATCGAGTGTGGCAGCATCGTTTCCGGGATACCTGAAATTTTGAGTGAGATTGAGAGGTTTTATGGGCAGCTGTACACGTCATCGTTGGAGTCACACGCAAGTGTGAGTAACAATCCAAGTGCAAGTCTTATCCAACACTATTCCGATAATATCCCGGACGTCAGTCTGAGCGAGATTAGAATGCCTCTCCAGCACCTTAAAATCGGTAAGACCCAAGGCGAGGATGGAATTACAGCGGAGTTTCTGAAAGCGGATGGAAAACCGGTACTTGAAGTCCTTCAGAAGTTCTTTAATTCCATCCTCCATGGTGGCACTACTCTGGAGGCGTGGAGCAGAAGTGTAGTGGTCTTGTTCTTCAAGAAAGGCGACAACGCTATCTCGAAGAACTACAGATCAATTTCCCTTCTGAGCCGCGTCTACGTGCTGTTTTCGAGAGTCATTACGAATCGTCTCGCGCGCAGACTCGACGACTTCCAGACTCCCGAACAAGCCGTTTTCTGAAAGGGCTTTTGTACCATAGATTTTGAACATACACTTCGGCTAATTGTACAGAAGACCGAAGAGTACAATCTGCCACTTTGCCTTGTATGTGCCTTGTATGTGTGTATGTGGACTATGAGAAAGCCTTTGGATCCGTCGATTTTGGGCGGTGCTACAGTCTCTTCAGCGGTGTCAAATTGACTGTCGGTATATCGAAGTGCTGAAGTGTTTGTACAGTAGGGCTACGATGGCTATCCAAGTACAGAACCAGAGTACGAAACCTATCCATCTGCAGAGAGGTGTAAGATGGGGTGACATAATATCCCCGAAAATTTTCACCACTGCATTGGAAGACGTATTCAAGCTACTGGACTGGAAAGGATACGGTATTAGCATCAATGGCGAGTACATCAATCACCTTCGATTTGTCGACGATGTAGTCCTTATGGCAGAATTGCTCAAGGACCTAAGCACTATGCTCAATGACCTCAATAGTGTCTCCCAACGGGTAGGTCTTAAGATGAACATGGACAAAACAAAGATCATGTTTAATGTCCATGTCACACCTATGCCGGTAGTTGTTGGGAGCACTAACCTCGAAGTTGTTGACGAGTATGTTTACCTGAGACAAATAGTCCGACTAGGTAAGTCCAACTTCGACCGAGAGTTATGGAGAGGGCTATGCTAGGGGTTTCTCTGAGTGATAAACTTAAAAATGAGGATATCCGCAGTAGAACCAGAGTGATCGACATAGCCCAACGGACTAGTAAGCTGAAGTGGCAATGGGCCGGCCATATAGCTCGAAGAACCGAAAACTGATGGGGAAAAAAGGTTCTCGAGTGGCAGCCTCGTACCATTAGGCGAAGTGTAGGGCGAACACCCACTGAATAGAGTGACGACCTGGTAAGACATGCAGGAAGTCGATGGATGGAGTTGGCTCAGGACCGTGCTTTGTGGCATTCCTTGGGAGAGGCCTATGTTCAGCAGTGGAATTGTGAAGGGCTGTAATGATGATGATGATGAATGATTGCAATGAACAGTTTAAAGCTTCCATGAACGTCAGAATCTACATCGGTTCGCATATAAGTAAAAAGCGACAACAGCCTGACAAATCTCCGTAAACCGCTCCTAGCGTAACTATTATTATCGGTTTAGTTGGAATGGTAAATGGGAATTGGTAATAGAGTCGCTATTACTCAATTTAAATATAAAAAACAGGATGTGTTTGTTTGGTAAACAGCTTTTCTTAGGTTACTCATTTTTCGATGAATATTCACTTAAGAAAATAAAGTCGTAAGTAGTGTTTTTATTTTTAGCTCAAAAAGTTTATAAGATATTTACATAATTGAAATTGGAGCTTCATGTTGAATTACGTAAAGATATTTACATAATTCAACAAGAAAATGCTTGCTTAAACCATTTTTCTTAAAATTGGGTGTTTATTCTTTACAGTATATAGTCAAAAACAATTTACTTAATATTTTAAAAGTAGTCGTAAATAAGTCGAAAATAATTTTTTTCTGTTCGTTATGGACTTATAGATTGGGGAAACACATAATTTCATAATGATAAAATAACATAATTTTATTTTTAAATATATGTTAAGAGTATATTTACTTTAATGTCTTTGTATGGCAATCATTTCAATCGGTAATTTTCTTGTGCCTGATATATTACTTTGAACAATGCAACCTACGGTACTATTATTATTAATCGTTGAAAGCCTCGTTTCTAATAAAAAGGGTTACCGTTTCTTTACACTGACTATACGAAATACAACAGCATTAAGCTGCTATTTTACGCTGGTATTCTGTGAGAATGTGGTTCTTCCTTGGTCGAGCCGACCCATGCTTGCTACAACCATAATATAGCTGTAGCGTATTTTTATACGTGGTAGAGCCAGAGCTACGAACACCATTACCATCAAAGAATACCACGTATTCTTACACGTTATACTAAAGTATATGAATACTACGACTTTAGACTCAAGAAAAGGATTTATACAAGTATAAAAGATAAATTAAAAAGAGAATCAGCACTTTTTCATAGTAGAATTTTTACTGGTGAATTTCAATTAACTGGGTAGAAGTCTTAATTAAATTTGAACACCGCAATGTTGATTAAACCAGCCACTCACCACTGACATAGCGGACGAAAGTGTTAATTGGAATTTTGGGACTTGTAAGCGGTTATAATATTACAATATAACAATTTACCAATGTAAAGGAACACCACAATAAATTACGTTGTGATACAATATATTTTAGAGCCGTGGTAGCTCAGGGGCCAAGCGCTCGCTGTAAATTTCACAGTACGCGAGCAACCCCGGTTCAATCCCCGCCGGCACCAATGAAATTGTTAAATGCAATTTTAAGTGCTGATTTACCACGTGCTCGACGGTGAAGAAAAACTTCGCGAAGAAAGCTGCATATCTGTGAAATAAGAAAAAAAAATATTTCGAAGACATGTGAAGTTCGCCAACACGCATTAGGGCAGCTCGGCAGACATTTCCTTGCCGTAAAACTCTCTCAGAAATGAGAGGAGGCCGTTTATAGGCTGTAACTTTAACTTTCAACAATATATTTTAAAATATGTACGATTAGGAAATTTAAAATTGCGAGTAAAGTATTTTACTAGCAAATTAAAAAAATGTAATTAAGTTTTATTCATGTTGCTTTGAAGTTTTCGATTTTATATAGTATTGTATATAGTATATAGTGTACTTTAATTATCAAGACAGAGCATGCAAGGGTGGGGCGCCCGCCTATTACGGTCGTGGTTGTTTATGGTTGTAGTGAGTAAGTAAATTTTTTTCTTAGTAACTTTAGCTACTTAGTATATTACTGAAAATGTCTGTATCTAGCAGAGGCGAGGATTTTGATGTTATGTGATGCTATACATATTTACCTATATCTGCACGATTACGATTATGTTATGAAAGTCCAAAGTTACAATACGCTGTGGAAGAAATACTTGGAATGTCTTAGTATGATCAATTCCAATAAGGAGAATACTATTTATACATATACCAGTGAAATGGGGTGGTACTGGGGAAAAATCCAACATTTTCGCCATGAAGTAAGCTCACCCGCACGTGCTTTTTAACGACCAGGTCTTTGACGATAAATTGGCAGCGGGAAATCCCTGCAAAACCGCTGAAGTAAAATTTCACAGAATTGTGATAGGTAGTTGTAACGGCGGACCAGATTTATACTTCTGCCGCCGAGAAAGTTACGACCAAGGCGGGTAGAGAAACGGCGCATCGTAATAGCGACACTCATCTCCCCTCGCGGCCCCACCAACACCGTTTCAGTGGTTTGGTCATACCAACAACCCTCATCCACCGCGATTCCACCTCGTCTGCGGCGGTAGGTTGAGAGGGCACCCGTTTTAGAGTAGCCCGCCAACACACATCCGAAGTGGGCTTGCAAGCACACTCGGAGTGATTACCTCAGGCCATCTCTTCACTTCGGGTCAGCCATGTAAGTTCTTCGACGATCCCGCCTCGACAAGGCGAAAACTCGTTCGGGAGGAAAGATGGAATACCTCGTTACCAGTAAATGCTCTACGGTTGTTTTTACCCGCCATACGAATCACACCAGCCTTACTACCACATATAATACGACTATTATTTTTACGTTGATATTCATTATATGAGACGTTAGTAAGAAAAAATCTTAACATTAATATATTTTTGTTATCATGAAATTTTATTTTACGTCTTAAAACATTATACGGAATGTTTCATTTTTGTACATTTGAGATAGTGGTCACCACGCTTGCCAATGAGGGCTAATAATCTTCCGCTCTCCAGATGTCGCTAGTCGACAGTGAGATAAAGCTTTTTTGTTACACAATGTCATTTAATTGAGAATTTAGTTTAAATAAAAGTTTATGAGTTTCTAGAGTAATAAATTAATACACAAAACAATGCCTCAGTGGTTTGCTTTTTAATTTATTGCACATTTTTATCTCTTTTTTTATTTATTTTTTTACTTTTATGAATATATTTGGTTTGGTTTATTTATTTTTAATCTTATTAATATAAATTATAACTAATAGTAAAGAAAGGAAAATTAACCTTTAAATTTTCCGAACAAATTAACTTCCCCGCTATGAAATCTGTCAAATATTATACCTCATATTTAAGCGCCCTGGTGGCAAAAAAGTCGTGGGTGCCCTCATTGATTACTTCGCTCGTCAAAGTACTAGGTGTTCACTTTATGATTAGGTGTTTACTTCACTTTAGAATTATATCAACATAGGTTAGGCAATTAATTTCCCCTCACAAATTTTATAACGGGCCCTTACAACGGACCAAATAATGTGATTGGATTCTTTGTGGGTAATATACAAAACGGCAAAAGTGATTACAATCAATTTATAAAACATTTTTAACATATTAACAACAACTGTGTAGGATATCCATCCTCCCAGGGGTACTTATGTGCAAATTTATTTTTAGCCGCCCAATAATATTCATAATAACACGCAAAATAGGTTTTTAAGGCGATCATGTCTATCGTCTGGGACGTTTCTTATGAAATTTGTACCGAAACTCAATATATGATAAACGCTGAACATTAAAAAAAATCTATTGTGATATAATGTAGTATTCATCTTTAAATAGCATTTATCTTTATTTAAATCTTCTATAACGAGGTCTTTGAAATAAATTTATTTCCAAAATAACATAATATTTTCCTTGTTAAATCTTACTCGTAGCTAATTAATGTTCTCAAAACTAATTAGCTACGATTCGCGTGCAAAAACAAAATGAAGATAAAATTAGACTCATTTAACTGGCACTAGACACAGTCTTTTTCTTCCCGTTAATCCTTATCCTATGAAAAACCGGCTACCGAATTAAATAATTGAAAAAAGATCTTCCAGTGGTCAATTTAATTAAAATCGTTAGTCTCCGAATCCCAGTTTTAAATTAAACTTACGCTAGTTTGCTGGTTTACCACATGACCACTAAGGATAGAATACAAGTATATAATGATTTCATTTAAATATTGTCGGTTCTTTGAGCTATTTGGCCGGCCCATTGCGGAAGTGGCCGCTTATAATATAATTATTAATTGTATTATATAGGTACTTATTTATTAAAATTAGAGTCTGATGTCGTGATGTCATAGTTTACAAAGGTTACCTCTAACTTTTAATATTAATTTTTGGTCCGATATACGCAGAACGAGCGTAGGCACACTATCTTGAAGTCTTACAGTAGTACACTTAGCTTAGGATTCAATTTTATTAATTATGTAATCGCAAGCAGATGGTAGCACATAGCCATATAATCTATTGACATTAAGATTATTTTTTTTTCTTCATTGTTCATAGAACCAACAGCACGTTATAAATATACACAGAAGGTCTCAGATAATCCTTAATGCCAATTACAGGTTCTTACTTTATAAACATAATATATATACTATCGCTTCTTAACTGACAAATTAATGATATTAATTATATAAATTATATAGTGCTTAGGTTTATAAATTTATCTTAAAAAATAAGTTTAAACATAAAACAGGCAATAAGCAAAGAGAGAAAGAAAATAAAAAGAGAATATTATACAATAATACTGTCTGACTATACAATTAATAATTAACAGAAATGAAATTTATATTACATATCAATTATACGCATGTGTGTGTGTGTGTGTGTGTGTGTGTGTGTGTGTGTGTGTGTGTGTGTGTGTGTGTGTGTGTGTGTGTGTGTGTGTGTGTGTGTGTGTGTGTGTGTGTGTGTGTGTTTGGTTATCTCCTGCTTAGTGATAAAATAATTTCTTTCTTAAAGATTGATTTGCTTTGATGGAATATGTCAGTCGAAGAAAATTCTTTATTATAACTTTTAAGTATGCGACATATTACAGAATTCTGTGCATAATTTGAGTGACTTGAAGGAACGTGAAATAACGAAGTATGTCTAGTGCGCTTAGTAGGTGCTCGTAGTTGTAAAGTGCAGGAAATTAATTCGGGGCTATCAATTTTGTTACTGCAGATATCATGTAGGAATAGCATCTGTAGTAAAGTTCGGCGATCTTTCAACTGCATTAATTTATGAAAGTTACATGATTCTTTATAATTTTTTAATGTTTTATTTTCAGATCGAAAATTCAAGGCCTTAATAAATTTTTTCTGTATTTGTTCTATTTCGTGTATGTATGTTATATAATTTGGGTTCCACACAACACTGCAATATTCCAGGACACTACGGACGTAAGAATAATATAAAACCTTTATACATTATATGTCTAAAAAAGGTTGACAAACCCGTAATACAAAACCAAGATTTTTATAAGCCTTTGTAACTATTGCCGAGATATGATCAGACATCATCATTTTGAATCAAAAACTACCTGAGGTCTTTGGTTTTGTCAGTGTTTTCTAAAGGTACGTTGTTCAAATAGTATTGAGATATAATTTTATTTCTTTTTCGAGTAAAGCTAATTTGGAAACATTTAGATACATTCACACCAATACGGTTATCACGGCAGTAACTGCAAAACTGATATAAGTCGTTTTGTAGCTTATAAGTATCTGATTCAGATTTTATGTAGGCGTAAATTTTCATGTCATCAGCGTACATCAGAAACTTAGCAAAATGGAAACATTTGCCCACATCGTATAGGTATACCGCATACAACAAGGGCCACAATATCGAACCCTGTGGGACTCCTGATGGAACGTCCACAACATTCGAGCGGTACCCAGCCACTACGACTGCCTGTGAGCGATTACGCAGATACGATTCCATCCATCGGAGAAGGTTACCACGTATTCCTAACTCCTGGAGCTTTTTAAGAAGGATGATATGATCAACGCGGTCAAAAGCCTTTTCAAAATCCGTATATATAGCATCAATTTGGAGACCATTATCCATTCCTCTAAGAACATCATTGCTAAAGATGGAAAGATTAGTGCTAGTTGAGCGACCACGTACAAAACCATGTTGTTGAGAGGGAATATTTCGAATAACTAATGGGTATATTTGTTTATGGACTATTCTTTCCATTACTTTACTTAATACATTCAGTATTGATATTGGCCTATAATTCTCAATGGCTATTTTTGTTCCCTTTTTAAGAATTGGTACAATATTGGCGGTTTTCCAAATTTTTGGAAGGTATCCTTCTTTAAAACATCTATTAAATATTACTGTTATGGGAGCTGCCAACGACTCCGCACATTCTACAAAGAAAAGAGGGGGAATTCCATCACAACCGGCGCCTTTGGAACAATTAAGACTTTTTAGAAATTTTATTGTGTCGTTAATTGAGATGTGTATACCACTTATGATATTACAGCATGTCACTCTCTCTTCAGATATTTCACTATATTGCTGTGCTGGTAGAATAAAATTTCTGCTAAAAAAGTCGTTAAAAGCATCGCAGATATCCAATTCATTAACGACATTACTACCATTTAATTGCATTACATGAGGATAATTAGTTCGGTTCTTTCTTTTGATTTTATGTACCTTCAAAATAATTTAGGCGATGATTTGATTTTTTCTTGATATAATTTAATATGAGAGAAATAGCGTTCTTTTTCGAGTTTCTTAACCCTAGATCGTATTGTGGAAAAAGAGGCATAATCCCCTGGGTTCCTATATTTTTTCCAAAGATGGTGATACTTAGCTTTTTCTTTTATTAATTTTATAAGGGTATTACTATACCACACAGGGTAGATATATGAATGAGAACTAACTTTTTGGCATAGACTTAGAATATACTAGTTCTAAGTCTATGCTTTTTGGGGTACATATTTAGTAATGGCAGTATATAATATTGAATAAAAATTGTCAATAGCATTTTGCAAGTTTTGTGTATGTAAAAATGACCAATCGCAGTCAGAAAAATATGTGTTTAACTTGTGATAATCTGCTTTACGAAATAAATTTATTTTGTTAATACATGGTTTCATTGGAGATATCGAAATATCTGTAACACACATCTCAATCGCTGGATGACACACATCCTCCTTAACTAATGGACATAAGCTTTTGTCAATTATTATAGGCACGTTGGAAAATACTAAATCTAGTACATTTCCGTATGCATTCTGGAAATAATTATATTGAGTTAAACCAAAGTAAGATGTTAAATTTAACAACTCAGTTGCCGCGTTTTGAATTTGCATACATCCCTTTTTTAATACTGTTGTATACTCAATTTTCCAATCAATACAGGGTGAGTTAAAATCACCAGCTATAATAAAATAATCATTTGGTTGAGAATTGAATAAGTATGTCAGTAATTCAGTAAATTTACTGATTCGCGATGAAAGGGCTCGATTTGGAGAAATATAGATGCAAATAATATTTAAATCGTGCTGACAACTGATTGCATGCGCAGGTATAGTTATACAAATGCATTCGAGATCTTCACGGTCGAGGTCAGTACGCCTGCGCGCCCCAAGCCGAGATGCGCAAGCGACCATCACTCCCTCGGTCACGACGGAATAGATCGTACCTATCTGAGTTGCACAGCTCAGTGTCGAGAATGCCGTCGCATAACCACGACTCAGTGATAAATGCTATGTCAATATTTGATGAAAAAAGATTGTTATAAAATATATTCGTTTTTGTACGTAAACCACAAACATTCTGATAAAAAAGTTTTAAACTCTTATTCCTGTGCTTATTCGTCGTAGTTAAAAATTAAAAATAGTAATTTTAAAAATAAAAACATTAAAATCTCGTAAAAATCTATTGCTTGTGGTAGCAATATAATTTGACACAGATCATTGTTATTGTAATTTATAAAAATGATCACTAAATTAATTAATACGGGGTTTACGTACACCATAAATAAAATATTAAATATTGATACGTGATATTGCAATAATACTGTTATTAGTAATAAGATAAGAATAAAAATTACATAACAATAAGCAAGCTGTGTTTGTGTGTGTGTATGAGAGTTTTGTGTACCGTATGATTTGTGTGGTAGGTTGTATCCAGTGTGGTACCATATGTATTTAGTGTACGAAGCAGGTGTGTATTTAGTGTAAATGCGTAGTTTAATGTATGAGTTAAGCACAAGAGTTAATAAAGCGTTAAAGATAATATTTAGCCCATCTTCGCTAAGTCGGTTGAAGTTATGATGGAAATGGGTGGCGAGGTATCGTTTCGACGGGTGTAGATACGACAGTTTTTTGTCCAGACAAACTTAAGATTTGCTTCTTTGGCCCTTTGCTTACATTCCTTAAGTAATGTGCGGTTATATTTGGTTAAATGTTCATTAATATAAATATGAGTGTTGCTTACGTTTTTAGTTTTGTCAGTCATAACCATATCCGAGAGTTTTATACCACGGCGCTTACGTGAGGCGGCAATAATCAAGTCCTTAGTATGTCGGTGACGGAGACGAGCGATGATGGTACGGCTGATGGCTGCACTACTTGACTGCCGTGGCTGCACCCGATGAGCAAACTCTACCTCGATTCTTTCAAAGGTTACACCCACCTCGTTGGCAACCTTTAAAACAATATCAACAGTATCTTCTTCCTTGCATTCAGGAACGCCGACAATTTCGATATTTTGCAGTCGATTCCACTGCTGCATGCGAGATATTTCTTCTAGGCGATGTATATGCAACAAATTGCTGTCAATATCTTTACGAAGACGGGCATTTTCTTCCTTTAAACACTTCATTTCGGCAACGGTGGTAGTTATAATTTTTAAGAGATCATCGTATTGCGTGCTTATGAAGTTTAACGTGGTTTTTATTGTGGATATCTGGTTTTTTAAGGTACTTAATTCGCTTTTAACGGCATCTTTCAAAAGAAGTGGAAGCTCTTATTTGAAAGATGCTTTTTAATTTCAATAGCTTCGCAAATAATGCTTCTGAGGTATCGGCGTAATTTTTGCGAGGATTCGTCGTCTATCAATTCCGATGTAATTAATGGTTGGGATGATTCTGAACATATTGACATACTGCGGTCTTCCCGGAGCATCGGTGTTATATATCAGCTATATGTTAAAGAAAAACGCGATATCAGCTATATGTTAGAATTAAAAAAGTTAATATCAAACGCGATAAAATACCTAAAATTAGTTTTATTTAAATACTCTGCTTTTGTACTCCGACAAATATCGTAGCCCTACTGTACAAACCCATCCCACAGTTAACACTGCACCGCTGAAAGGACTGTAGCATCGTTCGAAATTTTTTTATAGAAAAGAGTGGCAAATGAGCATGCGGCTTACCTGATGGTAAGTGACTACCACCGCCCATGAACAACCGCATCACCAGGGGAATTGCAGGTGCGTTGCCAGCCTTTCAGAAAGGAGTAAGCTCTTTTCTTGGAGGTCCCTAAGCCGTATCGGTCCGGAAAAATCGCCGGTGGTAAACAATTCCACAGAAAAGTTGTACGAGGAAGAAAACTCCTAGTAAAACACACAGTAGTGGACCGCCAAGCATCCAGAAGGTGTGGATGGAGTCGTGAATTTTGACGCGATGTTTGTTCGTGAAATTTGGTGGCTGGAATTAATCCAAACGATTCCTCAGAGCACTCCCCGTGGTAGATGCGATAAAAAATACAAAGGGATGCAACATCCCTACGCAGCGCCAGTGAATCGAGCCGATCAAAAAGAACTCGGTCGTCAACAATTCGGACGCGGTCAAGTGGAAGGAGCTGGCACTGGAGTGAACCGGCCCAGAAATGAGAACAGTATTCCATGTGAGGCCGAACTTGCGCTTTGTAAAGTTGCAAGCGATGTGCCAACATGAAATACTGTCCCGCTCTGCTAAGCACGCCAAGCTTTTTAGAGGCCAATTTGGCCTTCCCTTCCAAGTGACCACGAAACTGTACACTATTCAATATATCGATGCCGAGATTCCTATGCTAGCTGAGGCAGCAAGGAGAGTGCCTTGAAACAGAGGAAATACGTCAAAGGGGTTCTTTTTAGCGGTAAACACGCCAACTTGTGTCTTCTGGGGATTGAACTGGACTAGATTTAGTCGCCCCCAATCCGAGACTTTGATCAGCAAAGACTCGACTTCAAACACAAGTTTGTTCCGGTACTCGGCGACGTTTTCCCGAGAAATATTGGCTTGGCCGGTGTATAGAGCATCTCCAGTGCTGTCATCCGCATAGCAATGAATGTTATCAGTTTACAACATATCATTGATATGCAGAAGAAACAGCGTTGGTGATAGCACGCAGCCTTGTGGAACACCAGTTTAAATAGGCTTGTAATCAGAGAATGCACCGTCTACTACGACCTTGATGCTCCGATCAGCAACGAAACTGGTGATCCAATTGCACAATTTTTTCGAGAAGCCCATAGAAAGGAGCTTCGAAAGAAGTGCTTTGTACCAGACCCGATCGAACGCCTTCGCTATGTCCAAACTAAAGGCCAATGCCTACTCCTTAGACTTCTAATTTCTACGGAATCAAAGCTTTCTCTTATGTGGTGTCAAATATGTACTAGTCAAAGCAGCAGATTGTACTCAGTAGTATTCTGTACAATTTATCGAAGACCCGACAACCGATGGCGAAGAAAGGCTTTGGAGTACCACTAGATGAGTTGAATACTGGTAAGAGATGTAGCAAGTCGATGCAGGTGGCTCAGAACCCTGCTTTGTATCATTCCTTGGAATAGATCAAATTCAGTAGTAGACTTGTGAAGGTCTGCAATGATGATGATGATTCCTATTCCTTCAGATTCCTAACGATTTTTGTTTATTGGAATACACATACAAAAATTTTTTAGGGTTGTTTCGCGATGAATGCAACTGTATGTAAAAATTTATATTCCCGGTTACTTATTATTAACAGCGAATAATTTATTTTACACCATTCATGTAGTTACTGATATTAGGCTATTTCAAAATAGATTTCTATATGAAATGGGTTTTCCTGGTGTTAAAAATAAGGGAGCGTGTAGGGCATTATTTTCAGTTCAATTATTGGTATTGGTCTATAAAGGCATTATGATTGACAGTGCAATATTCTGCTTTCAAATACATCCGTGATTTACCTGTCTTGTTTTGATGAGAATCGGGATTACACACAGCGCATATTGTCATTGATTGAAATTGCTTGCTTAATGTTGTTTCACAGTTAATAGAAATTTTTCTGTATGTTTTATTTTGACTAAAGTTATCGGCATAATATTATACAGTAATTGCTCAGTTTATTTTTTATTTATTCTTCATTTGTTTATATCTATGTCTAACGATCTTCAAAAATTTCGCTGGCCCTAAAAGCAGAATAACTGTAATAAATTATACATAATATTAACATTCTTACTTATAAATTGATTACGAAAAATAATTTCATTTAATTTCGTAGGTAAGTAGTTAGCTTGAAAGTATTTTTATCAATTTAAATTAAACTCTCACATAACTTACTTTGAATTGTCATAAATATGACCTGTGTTATTTTTTCAAAATAGGACGATACGGTAGTGGAAATAGGTAACTAGGCGTTTAACTGTGGTGTTACTTGGACACTGGTTTGAATAGCACAAGGAACAAGTGTCAATTGTCCTGCAAATAATTATTCCGGGACTGGATGTTTGTCCATGTTCAATTTTTGTATAAGAAACTCCTTCACGATAAAGAAAAATTTGTCACCCAACAATGTTGCAACTATTTACGAAACTTATTTAAAAAAATAAAACCTCTGGCTCTTTGTTTGCTTAGCAGTGGTAGCTCTGGGGCTAAGCGCTCGCCGTTAAATTTACAGAACGCGAGCAGTCCGCGTTTGGTCTTCGCCAGCACCAACAAAATTGTTATTTGCAATTTTAAATGCAAATTTACCACGTACCCACTAGGGAGGCAATACATCGTGATGATTTTGCTTGCTGGTAGAATATCAGAAAAATAACGAAATTAAAAATATTTCGAAGACATATGAAGTCCGCCAACACCCTTGGGGTAGCGAGGCAGATATATCAACGTCGTAAAAACTCTCTCGGAAATAAGAGAAAGCCTGTTCTCAGTAGCGGTATATAGGCTGTTACTTTAACTTTAACTAACTTTTGCTCATCAAGATTGTTACCTCATCACATCATCCACCTCCTATCATCCTCATCCTCATAGCATTTTTTACAAGCTGCTCTGCTTGTAAAAAGTGATATAAAAAGTGCTGCGCAACCATTGCTATGTTCCGGTGTAATATATATATATATATCATTTTAGGTTTTAGTACCAATATTATTACTCACCATGCGTACCGCATTAAAAATCATATCACCTTATACTACAAGTTATTACAAATTTCAACGATTTTCTTGACAGCTTAAGAGTTAGCAAAACACTACCATAATAATTATCATTTCAAGAAACAAAAAAGAAGAAGAAACGAAGCATTACAACGCTCATTTCGCACTTATTTAATAAGAAATTTCAAAAAGAAAAAGAAATAATTAATTTATTTAATAATAAAAAAAATTACCGCTTCCATTATGGGAACCTTTCAAAAGATAACGATTAAGGATAAACTTTTATTTTAATCATTATATTTCATAATTTATTAACATAATATTCATTAATGTTATAATTTCAATATTATAATGTTGTGAAAAAATGTATAATTCAATTTTTAAAATACTTTTTAAGTGTACTCTGTGTCTGTTGTAAAAGTAAGCGTATTATTCGCTGTGTGCACAATCTATTGTCCGATTTCTTTCTTGAATTGAAAAAATTTGATTGAAGCTTTTAAAAAGCATCGTCCAACATCGTTCTTTGTTCACGGAACTGTTGTGGTTTATTACATCTACAAGTATGTTCACGTTAGTCATATTTCGGTGCCCCGAAAACATTTTTTAAGTGCTCTTCTAGTGATAATAAATGTGAATAAATGACGTCGCAAGTACACGCATCGCTCAATTAGTATTCCGCGCAGCGTTCCACGTCGCAAGAAATCTAGCTGAAACAAAATAAGTAATGGCCAAGTGCGTGTCAGGCCACGCACAATGTAGAGTTGCCCGTCACAATACGTGGTCTTTCTTGATATTGAGTATAATAAATGAGTTCGCGGTTTGACCGCTATAATGACAAAAATGGGCCCAAATAGGAAGATGGTAACTGAAGGAATTGTTTTCAATCAGAATTATAGGGAGTAGTATTCAAAAAAAGATTAAAAAAACTTTTCTATTTTGAAAATAATACAATTTACATCAAATCATTCACATACCAAGTAAGTACAAAGATGGTCATAGTTGACTATCTATGTATATATTCCCGGCAGTGCAACCATAAGATATGTACATATATGACCGTAAAGAACCTTTACGTAAACCACCACTGGCCTAAATTATCCTGAGGTTGCCCGCGTAAACCAAGAGTGTGACAAATGAAACTGTATGAGTCTATATGATTGTATGAATACTTTGAATAAGACCTACAATAACTACCAACTAAAAAATAAGTGAAAGTAGTAAGTAAGAAAGATCCTCCCTGCCTATCCCTCAAATGAAAAAGTAAAGCTATAGTAGTAATGCATAAAAGTCGTTTTCTTCATAAAATGTTTATTTTTTAGTTTACAATGACATTACAAAGTTATAACGCATAGTTATATTACATAGTTATAATGGTCATTTTCTATGGAGTTGTAACGAAATTTTTACTAACCCAAGTGCATTTTATAAGTTGGTCGACTAGTACTCGTTAACTTCTTAATTCTACTTAGCTGTGATAGTTTTCCTTTTAACTTCATTACATATTATACTACTATTATGTATACTTTTTAAATTTCCAAAAACAGTGGTTTAGTTGGTAAGGGGGAGGGGGGACACATGACTCTAATGAAAAATACCAATTTAAAGTTAAATATTACGCAAACGGACCCCTGAATCAAAAATATGTTGTTTCACACCCCCAGTGTTTTTGAAAGACCTATTCCACGATACCCCACACGGTGGAATAAACGGGTAAAAAAAAATATCCTCCATTTACTTGTATGGGAGGTACCCAAAATAGTAACGTTTTTAAGATTTTATTTCACAGTTTTGTAGGCGTGATTAATATCTATAACTATGCCAAATTACACATTTGTAGCACCTAGGATCTCTGATTAAAGCCGCGGACGGACGGACGGACGGACAACCCTAAAAAGGAGCGCAAAGCGTAAATTCTTGGTTTTCCAAGGTTTATAATTTTCCTTGTAATTTTATCTTTATTTGTTAAACAAAATTTAAGTTTGTTAAGCGTTATTTCGGATACGAGAAAATAATTTTATTCATTATCATACACTTTTAATGAGGTCTATAAACAACATAATATGAAGTTTTACAAACACACTTAAGATTCAATAATGAGTAAAAGTAACTTGTTTAAACATAAATGTTTTTCATGTTATCAGTGATTATCTTTATTAATCTTAAAAACTAATTCTCAAAATTATAAACATCGACGCCATTTGTTTCAACGTTATATATTAATACAAATATTCAACGTTTTTAAAAATGACAATAATAAATTAAGGACTTATGAAATTTTACATAATATATCACACAGTTAATTATCAGTTAATTATCATAATATTATTGTCTAAAGTCTTCGTATTTTAATTTTTTTATTGGGAACGTCCACAAAGCTAGAAGAACTGACAACTGAAGGGGAAGGAAGGTTCTCGAGTAAGGACTCGTACCGTTAAACGAAGTGTAGGGCGGTCGCTTACTAGATAGTGACAACCTGGTAAGACACGCAGGAAGTCGATTAATGCTCAGGACTTTCAGGACTTAGATGATACAGATTCTGAGGTATCCGTACGCCGCGTGTATGTGTGCATGAGTGCGCGCGCGCGTGCGTGCTTGCGTTATCCTTACACTGCTTTGGTGGTGGTAATATTCGTATGATGGTTTTTTCGTCATCAGTCAGAAACGACTAGATTTTCTTACCAATTTCTCAGACGACTATGTGAGATTAAATGAGTAGGCGAGTGATGGGAGCACTTACACCATCATCTCTTGTGACAATATTGTTTTAAATTATAAAATATCTTAAACAACCTGAGTTCACTGGAAAGTTTTAATTAAATTTCAAATACCGGTATAGATTTACTAGCCCATTATAAGACATACGCCAATAGCACAGCCGAGGGCGTTAATTAGAAATTCGCAAATTCTGATCTCGGATTACAGTATGCATGTTGAAGTACTTAATATAAATTGAAAATTGTGTATAATAATAATTCAGTATATCATTTTTAGTAAAAGTGTTAATTATAACTAAAGATCTTTTTAAAAGTTCAAATACGGTTATAATCATGCGAAAGTAAAAAAAATAACTGAAATAACTTAAAATCCTATTATTGATAGCCAGGGAAGAGTCTTCAACGCTGCCCTAATACGTATCGGCGAGTTTCGCATGTCCTCGAAAATATTTTTAATTTCTCAGACAGGCGTGTTACAGCAATGCTGGTTATACACTCGCGATGCTGGTTCATAATCAGTTTGCGTAACTTCTACAAAAAAAAAATACACGATAGTTGCGGCTAAAAGGGAAAAGAGTAAAATAACGTCGTATATACGAGTATTATATTTATACATATTTTCAATTGACCATCAAATTTAATAACTTTTGTTCGTATGTTAATGCATTAAATTTAGTTTTAATCAGTCTTAAAATACATTAAGTCAGAACAAATGTACACGTTGGAATTCACTAATTTCAGAAGATTATTATTAATTTATCGTGGTAGAGCCATGCTGCAGCTATATTATAATTGTAGGGCGAATGGGTCGGCTCGACAGGGGAGTACCACGGTCTCACAGACTACCAGCTGTAGCAGCCAGGTTAATCAACCTTAAACGGTAGTAAATAATGTTACCCTGCTGCTACCATAACGCAGAAGGTGAAGGTATGAAGAAAACATTAATTTACAAATTACCCCCGGCTACTGAGATACTACGGACTGCATATCGATGCGAGATAATTTGACGTATATATTTAACGTTCTAATATAGAAACAAGAAACAGCCGCAAATATCATCAGCCCCGCATCGTCTTCACACGCCGGCTATCTTCATGAATCCGTCGACCATTTTCGAGCCGTTTCTTCAACGCCGCAGCTTCGCTTCTTCTTGCTGTTCCGGAGATGTGTCCCACGCCGCCGCTCGCCGATTACGCGCGCGTTTTTTTTTGCGCCCAATGCAAGGACACCCTCCGGTAGCGGGGGAGGTGGTGAATGCTCTAAGCATGCCACGCAGCCGGCTGCGTGGTTATGTGGGACTCACTGACTAACCTAACTAACCTAAGTGCCACCCACTAAACACCACCTTGGGGTCGGTATTGGCCATAGTGGCCTTACTGCCGAGATTTGATGCGACCTCTTTAGGAAAGAGGGCGCAGGCGGCGAGGCCGCTGAGAGACGCCTACTAAGGCATATTAAGTATTGGATGAAGAAGCTGCCTGAGCCGCCAAGAGGCAGTTCAGGTCGGCCGAAAGCTTGTTGGGGGTCCGAGAGGCGTTTCTCGGTCTGCGGACTCGATAGCGAGAGGGAAGTGGGCTGCAGGAAGCTGCCTTACGAATGAAATGATTGGAGTGGGACTCTGAAGCTTTGAAGAAGTTTTCAGAGAGTTTTTTAAGAAATTGCTGGACTGTGGGGAGCTCTAAGTCTCGGTGGAGGTCGGCGTTACGGACGTACCAAGGTGCGTTCGTAGCCCGACGACAAAAGATTTTGAACAACTTGGTTTGTTCAGGGTTTTGGGCTTAGCGTGAGCAAAAATTGGGGCCGCGTAAGACATTACGGGTCGTATACAGACCTTATAAAGGGTCCGTTTATTACGGAGGGACATTTTACTGTGTCGGCCCAACATACTGTTGAGCCTACCCAGATAAAATCGTGCGTTACGAGTTACTCTCTTGACATGGGGCTCGAAAGTGAGCCTCGTGTCAAGGGTGACACCTAAGTATTTAGCGGACGTATGCCAGGGGACCGGGGTCCCTAACATACGGATTGGCGGAATAGAAGTGAAGCGGCGTCGTTTATGTTCGAAGTGAACGGCGGAGCTCTTCTCCGGGTTCACATCGATACGCCATTTTTGGAACCAAGCTCCTAAGTCATTAACTGACTTTTGGATCTTGTTCCGTATAAAGGGTAGGGACGTGCCTTTGCAGTAGAGGGCAGTGTCGTCTGCAAAGAGGGAGATCTGTACACCATTCGACGGTATGGGAATGTCGTTGGTGTACAGGATATATAGAAGAGGGGCGAGTACCGAGCCCTGAGGGACACCGGCTTTGATTGGACGCGAAGAGGAGAGCGTGCCTTCGTGTCTGTAACGGAAGGTACGGTCTTTCAAGTAGGAGGCCACGAGACGAACAAGACGATCAGGGAGACCTATATTGTGCAGTTTGTAGATAAGGCCTTCGTGCCAGACTCTATCAAACGCTTTCGCTATGTCAAAGAAGACCGCGATGGTCTTGTGACGGCGAGGATAAAACCGCTGAGAATGTATTCCACAATACGGTGAACTTGTTTGGGACAAGAGTGTTTCGCTCGGAAACCAAATTGGTGAGGATGACAAGAGGGTCACCGTCTGTGGAAACAGATGGCGCCTCATGCAGTTTGGATAACTCGTTCAAATAGTTTGCCCATGGCCTTGAGGAGGCTGATGGGACGATAACTGGAGGGAGATTGTGAGGCTTTCTGGCTTGGGATACCAATGACAGTTGCCTCTTTCACGTGGTGGGTAACTAAGGTTGAAGCAGGCGTTGAAGATAATAGCTAAAAGGTTAACACCTGCTCAGGAAAGTGTTTAAGGGCTTGGTTGGAGATGCCATCCGCGCCCGGAGCCTTTTGGGCTTCAGTCCTTTGATGAGGATGAGATCTCATCATTGGACACAGTGATAGGGTCAGAGACTGTGGGGAGTGAGTTCCGGCGGCGGACCTCATCCTCCACTGTCTGGATGTGGGGAGGCTCTGTGGGTTGAGAGCTGGGAGGCATTGAGCAGCGATGCTGTCTGCAAAGCACTCAGCTTTTTCCTCGTCCTCGAAGGCAATAGTACCGTCGGGCGAGAGAGAGGAGGATATGAGTGATAGCGTCTATGCGGAGGGCTCTTGCCATGCGATAGTACGCTGTATGAGAGGAGATATTCTCCATGAGATTACTCTTTTCGAGGTCTCGAAATTCGGTAAGGCGTGAACGGACTTCTCGTTGAAGACGATTGGCCGTACGTCTATATTCGGGGTAGGATGAGTGCTGCTCTCGGAGAGCAGCTCTCTTAGCTTTATTAGGTTGCTAATATGTGAGGAAGACCATTATTATTAGCAACCGGGACGACCCTTTCATTCTCCTTAAGGGAGGATGTTATAAGGGTGGAGAGTGAATCGACCGCGGTGTCGATTTTTTCGGTACTGTCGAATAAGTCCGAAGAAAGGGGATAGAGTCCGGAGGTCCAATGCTGTGGCTAGGACGTCTTGAAGCCCTTCCAGTTAGTGAAGGTTTTCGTGGAGGGAGTTGGGGGAGGTGGCTGATGGCCAAGTATAAGGGAGACAGGGCGGTGGTCGGAACCAAGATCGTCAAGGGTCTCGATTGACCTGAGGTTGAGACAGACTTCTTTTGCTATCGCAAAGTCTAATACGTCAGGAGCGTGGTCGGTGTTGTCAGGATAGTGAGTGACACCGAGGGACTGAGGACAGTGAGGTCGAGACTGCGTGATATCAAGCAGTATCTTGCCGCTCTGAGTAGTGGTAAGACAAGTCCAATCAGTATGCTTGGAGTTAAAATCTCCAAACATAATAACTGAATTGCCTAACAAGGATGGCCTCAAAATCTTTTTTGAGGGGAGGAGTTCCACTGGGGATATAGCAGGAGGCTATGACGATGGACGGATGTCCGGTCAAGGCCAGCCTGCATACCGTGGCTTCCATATTGGTAAGCGGCGGAGTGGGAATGTGAGAGCAGTGAAGTGTCTTCTTGAAGTAAATGGCAGTACCGCCGCCTCTGCGGTCAGGTCTGTCATTACGAAGAAGAATATTTTTGATGGAGAAACCTTTGAGATTCTGGGGTCTGAGGTGGGTCTCCTGTAGGAGGAGGAGGTCGGCTTCGCGATCTCGAAGGAAGAGCTTAAGCTCAGGGAGGTTATTTCGCAAACCGCGAGTATTGAAGGAGACAGTGATAAGCCCTTAGGCTTAATACGTCCGTGGGACTTTGGGAGGGCAGAGTGAGTCGTCATAGTGTTAAGTTAAATTAACAACACAACGAGCTCAGAAGATTGTGGTGCTCCGCTAGAGCGAGGAGACGGTCCTGAGGGACCTAGCAGCACGCAGTTTGCGCGCTAGTATGGCGATCTCGCCAATGTCGATGCTCTGAATAGCGGAGGTAAACCGTATTCAGGTCATCAACCATTGAGGTTGCGCCTGTTGAGGAGCGGAGGAAGTCCGCGGGGTCGCCCTTTTGGGCCCCAGGGAGGTGGTGGCTGTGGGCCGAGAAAAGCCCGGAGGGCTGGATGGGGCCCATAAGGGGCCTAGGAGGGCCCATAAGGGGCCTAGGGGAGCCATAGGGGCATAGGGGCCCATAAGAGGCTTAGGGGGCCCTGTGAGGGCCAGTAGGGGCCCTGAGGGGCTGGGAAGGGCCTGACAGGTCTGAGCACGAGCTCTCAGTAGACATGGCGTCGTGGGACGCGGGTGGGTCGGTCTGCGGGGCAGCCGTGGGGGCGACGGGGGCCGGGGGGGTACATGCCTGAGGGGCAAGGGAGGCTTGGACTGCGGCGAGGGCCGTCTCGTCCAGGTTGATGCCCAGACCAAGAGATTGGTTCAGGGCGGCTACAATGGACCTGATGAGGTCCTGTGTGGACATGTTGGGGGGCGACGTTCTAAAAAACAGTACGGGAGGGAAGATCCCTGTTCTCAAAAGAACAGGGGCTTGTTCTCAAAAGAACAAGAGACGTGACTTTCCCAAGAAACAGTAGTACACAGTTTATAACAATAACAAAACAAAAGAAAAATAACAGAAAAGTAACAAAGAAGTAACAAAAACAAAAACAAAAACAATAACAAAGCGGTCAAAACCTCCCTGCCAGGCGGCAGGGGGGCAAGAACGGTAAGTAAAGGCAAAAACTCACCAAGGCGGCTGCTCTACACTGCGTGAGCAGGAGGGCGGAGGCGCGAGAGCGAGAGGCACTCAACGTACGGGGACGAGAGCGCTGACTACTTAGCACGACCGCTCGAGAGCGGTGCGGTAAGCGGAATCACGCGCGCGCGTCGGTCTGCATCACTTATATAGCCCCGTCGAGCAACGCAGCTACGAGAAGCGATCCACGAGTCTTACGCCGGCAAATGGAGCGCGACATATAATAGTTGTACATAATATTTTATTGATTAATCTTCATTGGTCAAAATGTATAAATTCTAATTGGCTAAGTAAATAAAAGATATTACTATTGGTTAACTAAGGATGTAGCCGGGAATATAAATATAGGCAGGGTTCACTAAATAAACACCTTCATTCGCCTGCACATAATAAGGCATATCAAGAAAAATAGTTTCATTCCTCCGCTCCTAGACCACTCGGAGTCTGTTAATAGTGGACCCATTCACCACTATTACACAGCGTAAAACAGCAGCTTAACGCTGCTGTGTTTCGTATGGTGAGTGTAGAGAACCGGAGAACCTTTTCACTGGAAACGAGGCCTTGGCCCTCACGGGTGCCAACGCATTCGCATTTTGATTCGTTATCGAGGGCCACAGCAACCATTTACCATCAGGTGGAGTGTGTGCCCGTTTGTCAACCTAATCCTATAAAAAAATATTTAGATCTACATCCAGAAGTGTAGTTGTTACTTATATATTATTACAAAAATAAAAGAATTTCCTGTTGACTTTAACTCAGCCAGCAGCCACAACCTTACCTACAGTGACTTCTTATATTATTATATTTACTTGATGACACATTATGTTTATCTTAAAAATCTCATAATAAAAACTGCATTCGGGATACTATCTTGAACTTGGATATTTATGATGTGTACAAAGGTCGAAGTTCATACTAACACAGCCACCAACCTAAAAATGGATCTGATGGCTTATCTTTCTCAGTTCAAATACAGGAAAGAAAACTTCACGTTTATGGTTATTGTTAAATTGATTAATAACTCGTATAAGTATAATACGAAAAAGTTTTGAAGCGGCACCATGCCATGCCTTCGCCTTATGCCGCTTTTGTATAATTTGCGCCCCACACTACGTTTACCGGTACGAGACTGCCATTCGAGAACATTTCTTCCCCATTGGTTGTCGGTGCTTAGGCTATGTCAGTTACTCTGATTCTATAATAATATCCCTATTTCTAAGTCTATCACACAGAGAAACTCCAAGCATAGCCCTCTCCATATCTCGCTGAGCGACCTTAAGCCTTCTCATGTGGCCAGCAGTGCTAGAACACGTCTCAGACATGTAATCACTGACAACACGCACTGATTGTAATAACATAACATAAACACTCACGCCTGTCACCCAGAGGGGTAGGCAGAGACTACGGACTTCCATTTGGCACGATCCTGACACACTTCTCTCGCCTTCTTTACATCCATATATCTAGGCATACACGCTCGTCGGTTAAGGGTACTCCTAATCTGGCCCATTTTCAATATATCGCCAATTTGGTCGATAAACCAAAGTTTAATTAATTTTGAATGCAGCCCACAAATAAGTAATAAAAATTGTTTACACCTGGTGCATCAAAATATACAAGGCATGATGGGCAAAGAATTGGAAGTTGAATTGTTTTTTAAATAGTAACAATATACATATCCTTTGTATTACTGAACATTGGCTAAAGGATTATAATTTCATGTTTAATTTCAGAAATCACCAGGTGGTCAGTTCCTTCAATAGAGAAAAAACGTGGTGGCTCCTTAATATTAGCAGATAAATCATTATTATATAAAGAACGTAAGGATATTGTGAGCCTCTCTGTTGAGCGAACTGTAGAAATGGCTTGTGTCGAGCTCGAGCACCTCATTGTTGTAAGTGTTTACAGACCCCCATGTGCTACTTATGACTATTTTCAAAGAATTGTGGAAGAAGTTTTGCTCAAACTTAGTAAACAGAACAAGTCTGTTGTAATATGTGGAGACTTTAACATCAATCTCCTTGAAACTTCTTCCATTAGTATTAAGTTTAGATCATTGTTTAAATCGTATAATCTTGTTAATTTATTCTTAGAACCAACACGTATTGCTGGGCCTAGTGCAACCTGTATAGATAATATTTTACAGATATTAAGCCTTGCATAAATCAATTATTCAAAATTTAAGTTCAGATCACTGTGGACAGTTGGTATCATTACCTTACATACACAAAAACAGAAAAATAACAAAGTTGTGTTTGTTCCAATAAATGACCATCGCTTGGAGAGGTTTAGAAGTAATATAATAAAAGACTTCCATCACTTTCATTTAAAAATAGTGCTAATTATTTGTATGGTATGTTATTTAAAATTATAACTTGAATTTAGTAGAATATTTACTTCTAAAACTTTCTCTTTTAACAGTCGCAAATCATTTAATGAATGGGCGACAGTAGGAATTATAAAAGTAGGCGAAAGTTATATGAGCTTTATAATGAAAGATCATATAATACTAGTGTTATATTTAGAGATTATGTCAAAACATATTCTAAAATATTTAAAAGTGTGCTACACAGCTAAGGCTTTACAATTAAGTGACAAAATTAAAGCTGCATCCAACAAAATTAAAATGACCTGGAGAATAATAAATAGTGAAACGGGCAAGGTCAAACCGCGCAACTCGGATTTTCAATTGAATATTAACAACAGTTTAACTCGATCTGATCAAGAAGTTGCTATGGCTTTTGAGAAACATTTTACTGATGTTCCTTTTTTGACAACAAAATCATTAAATTCTTCTCCTACTGTCGCCGAATCATTGCTTAAACAAAATATAAAGGCTTGTTCAAATACTTTTAAATTCCATAGAGTATTGCCAAAAGATATCGTTAAATATTTTAAAACAATTGATGTTAAGAAAACAGCAGACTTATGGGGATTTCCGTTAAAGTTATTTCATCTATAATAGATATAATAGCACCTTATCTAGCCACTATATTTAATACAAGCGTCGAATCTGGTGTGTTTCTGATTTAATGGAACATAGTAAAGTCATACCTTTATTTAAATCTGGTAGTACATTAGACCCGCCAATTTTAGACCGATTTCTGTACTACCAATATTTAGTAAAATTTTGAAAAAATAATTTTAGATCAGATCTTAAGTTTCTTTAATACTCGTATTAATAAATTGCTACATAAAATCAATTCAGTTTTACAAGGGTCGCTCGACAACTGACGCTGGAGTTGAGCTTATTAAACATATTTTTTTGTGCATGGGAGAATTCGGAGGATGCTTTGGGTATATTTTGTAACCTTTCCAAGACCTTCGACTGTGTTCACCATGAGACATTAATCAGAAGCTACAGTACTATGGTGTCAAGAACACAGCGCTTAAACTTATTATTTCATATTTAAGTAATAGAATGCAGAAAGTTGTTATCAATGGTAAAGTTCTTCCGGGTCACCTGTACTAATGGGTGTCCTTCAGGGCTCGATTCTCGGCCCATTCCTATTTCTAGTATATATTAATGACTTACCTTCCCTTGTAGGGATAATCATGATATAGTATTATTTGCTGATGATACTTCCTTGATTTTTAAACTTAAACGTCAATCATTTAAATGTGACGAAGTGAATAATGCTATATCAAAATTAGTGCATTGGTTTAACGTTAATAATCTACATTTAAACGGACATAAAACTAAATGTATTAAATTTACAACAACGAATGTTAAAAATCTGGGTAACAATGTGTTTTAGATGGGAAGAACTGAGCCCTGTTGAATCCACTGTTTTTCTTGGCATCACTCTCGACGCAAAGCTTCAGTGGGGCCCCATATATCAAACTAGCAAGCAGACTAAGTTCTGCAGCCTATGCTGTAAAAAGATTAGAGGTCTCACTAGTGTCGAGACAGCTAGACTATACTATTTCAGTTATTTCCATAGCATAATGTCTTATGGGATTTTGCTATGGGAAATGCAACTGATTCAGAAACTATTTTGTTTTACAGAAGAGGGCCATTAGAGCTATTTACAACCTAAAACCGAGAGAGTCTCTTAGAGATAAATTTAAAGAAATAAATATATTAACTTTGGCCTCTCAGTATATTTACGAAAATTTAATGTATGTTCACAAAACAAAGGTAGTTTTAGTAAAAAGTAATATACATTCTGTAAACACTAGAACAAACACAAGCTAGTGATACCAGTTTCTCGACTCACAGAGTCAGTAATTCATTCTTGGGGCAATGTATGCGCTATTACAACAAGGTCCCGGAAAGTGTACAGGCTCTCTCTATTACCAAGTTTAAATGTTTTATTAAGCTGAAACTGTATAAAAAGGGTTATTATAGTACAAATGAATATATGATTGATAATAACCCCTGGGAATGAGGTGGTCGCTACCAAGCACTTTCTAAAATAAATTTTGTACTTAAATAGTTTGTACAACCATTAATGTAAAATTTACTTTTAAAAAAAAAGTCCCGCTGGGTTTCTTGCTGGTTCTTCCCAGGACAGAGGTTTTTTTTTCGAACCAGTGGTAAAGTAAAAAATTACTTTCAATAAGAATTACACATGTAATCTATATTGAATAAAAAATTATTCTATTCTATTCTATTCTATTCTGTCACCCAGAGGGGTAGGCAGAGACTACGGACTTCCATTTGGCACGATCCTGACACACTTCTCTCGCCTTCTTTACATCCATATATCTACGCATACACGCTCGTCGGTTAAGGGTACTCCTAATCTGGCCCATTTTCAATATATCGCCAATTTGGTCGATAAACCTTCGTCTAGGGCGTTCCTTCCCTACTCTTCCGTTCACTTCTGCAACATAAATTTGCTTTGTCACTTTTCCTCGTTCATTCTTTCTACATGACCAAACCACCGAAGCATTCCTTTCTTAATCCTGGTCACAACGTCATCTTGCAAACCACACTTTTCTCTTATCACACAATTTTTCACACTGTTATTCAGATTCAGCCCTAGCATACTCCTTAATGACCGTATTTCTACAGCATTTATTCTACTCTCATGCTTCTTCTGCCAGACCCAACTTTCACTACCATACATTAAAGTAGGTACTAACACAGCATTATGAATTGCCATACGTGCCTTTTTTGACACATTCTGACTTTTCATAATAGCGTGTAGAGCCCCATTCACTCTATTTCCTGCGTTCACTCGTCGTTCTATATCCTTATCATATCTACCATCCCTGCTAAATAAACATCCCAAATATACAAACTCATCCACTTGCTCAATCATCAACGTTTTACTTACTTTTCTTTCAAAAACCATCACTTTCGTCTTACTTGCGTTTACTTTCATACCCCTTTCTTTTAATGACCAGTTTATTAAAGTAACCATCATTTGCAACTCGGCCGCCGTCGATGCAAATATGACTTGATCGTCGGCGTACAAAAGGCATTTCACGGTTAACTCAACCATTCTCAACCAACATTCTTCAACTTTCAAAGTTTGCAAACAACTTGTCCATAAATAGGTTAAACAGCCACGGGGAAGCTACACAGCCCTGTCTGACACCTTTTTGAATGTCAAACCAGTCCGAGTAGACCTCATTGATCCTGACACAAGCACTAAAGTCCCTATAAAGAGACCTTAATGCCTGTATAAAAGCAGCGCTCAAACCAAATGAGTTAAGTGTTTGCCATAACACATTCCTGTCCACTCTTTCATAAGCCTTTTCCAAGTCCATGAACGCACAAAAAACTTTCTGGTTTTTGGCCAAAAACTTCTCCGCAATCATGCGCATGGAAAATACTTGATCCGTATACCCCATCCCCTTTCTAAATCCAGCTTGTACATCCCAAATTTTTCCATCAGTTTCTTCCATAACTCTTTCAATTAACACCTTAGCATACAGTTTACCCACAATACTAAGCAAGCTAATGCCACGGTAGTTTTTACAGTCCTGCTGTGACGCTTTTCCCTTATATATTTGGACTATAACGGCTTTGCACCAGTCTTCCGGTATCCGCTTCAGTTCCCAACATAAATTAAACAAAGTGTACAGCAGGCCTGCCACCACTCCCTCTCCAGCCCTTAGCATTTCGAGTGATACTCTATCATATCCGGCTGCCTTACCTGCTTTCATGCTTTTCATTGCTTTCATTATTTCATCTACACTTATCTCCCTACCTCTCTCCACTTCTTTCGGAATTTCTATTTCACTTGATTCAGACGACTCTTCACTCATAAACACGCTTTCAAAGTATTCCTTCCATCTCTTTAAATTATAAACTTCATTATTCAGCATACAGCCATTCTCGTCTCGTATAGCATTCATTCTAGGCTGTATTGAATTTCCCTTACAGAGTTTCCAGAACATTTTAATATTTACCTCGAAGTTATCAGATATCCTTCTATTATTCTTATCCGTTCTTTCTTGCTTTTTCCTTTCAACAATTTCTTTTACTCTCTTATTTATACGTCTAAAGTCTGACTTTTTTCTTTCAATCTCATCAATCATACCGTTAGAATTACCAGCTTTGGTTGCTAGTAAATCTAGCCATGCTGTCTTCTTTGCTTCAACTTCCATCCGTACCTCATCATCCCACCACAACGTATTATTTTTCGTTTCGTTCGTTCTCTTACTTACACCACATACTTCGGTGGCTGCATCCACCAAACCTTTCTTGGCATTATACCACACAGTCTCCAAGTCTAAATCATTCATACAAAATTCATCCATACCACTTATATTTTCTCTCAGTCTACATTTGAACTTCTCTTTCACACCTTCATCTTGTAACCTCTATAATCTTATACGCTGTAACGCAGTGGTAGACACAGATGTCCGATGCCGCCAACGCTTGAATAGACCATTAATTCGGCATAAAACCAAATAATGATCCGTCCCTACGTTAGACCCCCGGTAAACCCTTGTATCTACCACTGCGCTCCTCATTCTTTCATCCACAATTACGAAATCTATCATGCTTCTATCATCACCTCTTTCCCATGTATACATGAATCCTCTTATGGCGAAGAAAGTGTTCGTCACAAAAGATTCTTTTCCACATACGGTGAGGAGGTCTTCACCATTCTCATTTATACTTTCATCGCCAAACGTTCCTAATATCCTTTCATAACCAGACCTCTTCACCCCAACCCTTCCATTAAAATCTCCTAACATAATAATATTTTCATTTACCTGACATTTCATCAACACCATCCTTACCATGTCCCAAAACTGCTCGGATATAAGTGGGCTTAGACATATCTGAGGCGTACACCTAGCACAAACAACTTCTTGCCCACTTTCATTCGTATCCATAGCAGCCTTGGGCCTACACATTTATACTCTTTCACTTGACCCATTCTTTCTGAGAGGATGACACCGACTCCCTGGCATGCCCGCTCGGTCTCGTCTACACCAGACCAGTAAGCGGTATACATGCAATGTGCAGTGGCATCCTGTCCCTTTCGTTTCGTCTCTTTTACACATAACACATCTATTCCTCTATCATTCATCATTTCGCATACTTCATCCATCTTATCATTCATTGAAGAAAAATCTTCATTATCTGCACTTTGATCAACTCACAGTGGCAATTTACTTTTTTGACTTGAATTTTCATTTTCTACTGATCGAACCCTATAGAATAAAATTTAAGGGAAAAAATATTTTTTTTATTTTTATAAAAATATTGAAGAAATTAACAGCTCTGTCAGGGGTAACAGTGATCTGTAATTATCTTCTACCAAAGAGTTTATTATCAAACACATAACCAAGCAGTGATACAATATATTATTGTACTTATATCTGATGACCACCCCCTGTGAGCGGTCAACGCTTAGACTATTAGGAAATAAGAGAATTTATTTCTAATACACAGTGAAAATAATCACATTAATCAAGTTCATAAATATTTTTACAGAAATTGTTTTGCTAAGGGCTAAAGGTGACTGTTACCGGTGTTAATAGTAAACGCTAATCTTTTATCAGAATCTAATCAATAAAATTGTCGCGCCGATTCACATTTAGATTAAAACTATCATGATTATTCGAGTTCCGTGTGTACTACAATTAAAGACTGATAAGGAAGAAATATTAAAAACGTTTACATAATTCAAAACACTATTATAATTTATAAAAAACATTTACTTTTTCAAGATATAAACAATATTCGAGAAACATTAATACATGCAGGAGTGGTTAGCGGTTGGACAAAATTGACACATCCTCGGTGAATAATCATTATTGTTTTTATATATACCAACATCATCCATCTCATTACAATCGTCATCATCAGTCTAAGGCTACTCGAGAACCTTTTTTACTAATCGGTTGTCGGTTCTCCGAGCTTTCTGATATTTTCAAAATATGTTGCTTGTACAAAAGTATTAAGACACGCTAAGCAGGCGGATTTATAAGTACAAAGCTAATAACGTACTGGTTCTGCATATTGGTCTTTAGAATTCGTGGTCGATACTTTTGGATGAATTTTTACTATCAGGTTGCTAAAGCCTTGTTTGTGAATCACTCATATGCTCCGAGAAATCAAGAACTTGAAGACAAAATTCGGATGAAGTTTTATAATTCTATTATTTTTATGTGATCCGAGTTAAGTTGCCCATATGGCTGTGACGTAAGAGAATCTTTAATCCCATTTGGTCTCGTCGGTATCATAACTGACTGTGGGAAATATCACCGGTCAAGGATTTTACGGCTTTCAATAGATAGCAGTATAAACAATTTCTTTACGCTGCAAATATTTAGACCGTCGACGGGACACGGTGTCAAAGATGCGAGGTGTCTGATATAGCGTGGTTATTAAGGCAAATCCTCCCTACAACAGGGAAAGCCCATTTTCAGCATTGGACTTTTACAAGCCAATAAAGATTTATTAGCGACTAGCGACTAGCTCCGGCTTCGCACTGTTAATTTCCGGATCTCGACAACAACGCCACCTACCGGGTCCAATTGTGAATCTAAACCAACTTAATCACAGATCACAGACACAAAATTTCGGTTAAGCAGCTTAGGAGGACTTTCAGTCACATACACACGGACAGAAGAATTACATAATAAATAATATGCATGTATTATACATATAAAGCTTTCTCTTAAATCATTCTCTCTGTTGATGAAAACCATATCAAAATCCATTGCGTAGTTTAAAAGATCTAAGGGTACAGACTGCGGGAAACGACTTTGTTTTGAGATACTCATAGCATTTACTGTAGATGATATCACTCCCATCCATTCCCATCCCGTTCATTTAAGTATAAATTATTCAAAAAAAGTCATCTTTGAGAAATTATTCTAAATCTAAAACTGCATCAAATGATAAGAGCTTGTTAATTGCCTAAAAGTTTCTTAATTTTTAATTTCAACTTTTTTGATATCTATGTCTATATCTGTGGCACATAAATGCCTTGTTATATTTCGACAAATCCAAAATTATCAATATAAGATAGGGGCTTAATTTGCACTTGGCTTACTTTTATTCGGGTAATGAAAATGAAATCGCCTGAGTATTTATATAAAAAGCTTACCTCGTTTACTGAACATAATGTTCACAAGTGGTAAAATTAAAATTTTGTTCAACCGACTTCAATATACATAAAATGAGAACATCATCAATGTAGTCGAAGTCAATTACGCATTATTAAAGATCTCAAAAACTACTTTTTAGATCTTGATCAAATTTATATGGGACCACATGAGATGCACCAGCTTTCATCAAAATCGGTTCACTTAGAAAAAAGTTCAGAATAGAATAGAATAGAATAGAATAGAATAGAATAATTTTTTATTCAATATAGATTACATGTATAATTCTTATTGAAAGTCATTTTTTACTTTACCACTGGTTCGAAAACGCAAGAAACCCAGCGGGACTTTTTTTTTAAAAGTAATTTTTACATTAATGGTTGTACAAACTATTTAAGTACAAAATTTATTTTAGAAACTGCTTGGTAGCGACCACCTCATTCCCAGGGGTTATTATCAATCATGTATTCATTTATACTATAATAACCCTTTTTATACAGTTTCAGCTTAACAAAACATTTAAACTTGGTAATAGAGAGAGCCTGTACACTTTCCGGGACCTTGTTGTAATAGCGTATACATTGCCCCAAGAATGAATTACTGACTCTGTGGAGTCGAGAAACTGGTATCACTAGCCTGTGCTTGTTCCTAGTGTTTACAGAATGTATATCACTTTTTACTAAAACTACCTTTGTTTTGTGAACATACATTAAATTTTCGTAAATATACTGAGAGGCCAAAGTTAATATATTTATTTCTTTAAATTTATCTCTAAGAGACTCTCTCGGTTTTAGGTTGTAAATAGCTCTAATGGCCCTCTTCTGTAAAACAAAAATAGTTTTTGAATCAGCCGCATTTCCCCATAGCAAGATCCGATAAGACATTATGCTATGGAAATAACTGAAATAAACTAGTCTAGCTGTCTCGATACTAGTGAGACCTCTAATCTTTTACAGCATAGGCTGCAGAACTTAGTCTGCTTGCTAGTTTGGATATATGGGGCCCCACTGAAGCTTTGCGTCGAGTGATGCCAAGAAAAACAGTGGATTCAACAGGGCTCAGTTCTTCCCATCTAAAACACATTGGTACCCAGATTTTTAACATTCGTTGTTGTAAATTTAATACATTTAGTTTTATGTCCGTTTAAATGTAGATTATTAACGTTAAACCAATGCACTAATTTTGATATAGCATTATTCACTTCGTCATTTAAATGATTGACGTTTAAGTTTAAAAATCAAGGAAGTATCATCAGCAAATAATACTATATCATGATTATCCCTACAAGGAAGGTAAGTCATTAATATATACCAGAAATAGGAATGGGCCGAGAATCACCCATGAGGGACACCCATTAGTACAGGTGACCCGGAAGAACTTTTACCATTGATAATAAATTTTTGCGTTCTATTACTTAAATATGAAATAATAAGCTTAAGCGATGTTTCCTTGACACCATAGTACTGTAGCTTTCTGATTAATGTCTCATGGTGAACACAGTCGAAGGCCTTGGAAAGGTTACAAAATATACCCAAAGCATCCTCTGAATCCTCCCATGCACAAAAAATGTATAATAAGCTCAACTCCAGCGTCAGTTGTCGAGCGACCCCTTGTAAAACCGAATTGATTTTTATCTAGCAATTTATTAATATTAAAGAAACTTAACATCAGATCTAAAATTATTTTTCAACAATTTTACTAAATGTTGGTAGTACAGAAATCGGTCTAAAATTGGCGGGGTCTAATGTACTACCAGATTTAAATAAAGGTATGACTTTACTATGTTTCATTAAATCAGGAAACACACCAGATTCCACGCTTGTATTAAATATAGTGGCTAGATAAGGTGCTATTATATCTATTATAGATAAAATAAGTCTGCCGTTTTTTTAACATCAATAGTTTTAAAATATTTAACGATATCTTTTGGCAATACTCTATGGAATTTAAAAGTATTTGAACAAGCCTTTACATTTTGTTTAAGCAATGATTCGGCGACAGTAGGAGAAGAATTTAATGATTTTGTTGTCAAAAAAGGAACATCAGTAAAATGTTTCTCAAAAGCCATAGCAACTTCTTGATCAGATCGAGTTAAACTATTGTTAATATTCAATTGAAAATCCGAGTTGCGCGGTTTGACCTTGCCCGTTTTACTATTTATTATTCTCCAGGTCATTTTAATTTTATTAGATGCAGTTTTAATTTTGTTACTTAAATGTAAAGCCTTAGCTGTGTAGCACACTTTTTTAAATATTTTAGAATATGTTTTTACATAATCTCTAAATATAACACTAGTATTATATGATCTTTCATTATAAAGCTCATATAACTTCGCCTACTTTTATAATTCCTACTGTCGCCCATTCATTAAATGATTTGCGACTGTTAAAAGAGAAAGTTTTAAGTAAATATTCTACTAAATTCACAAGTTATAATTTTAAATAACATACCATACAAATAATTAGCACTATTTTTAAATGAAAGTGATGTAAGTCTTTTATTATATTACTTCTAAACCTCCAAGCGATGGTCATTTATTGAACAAACACACTTTATTTTTCTGTTTTTGTGTATATCAAGGCAATGATACCAACTGTCCACAGTGATCTGAATTTAAATTTTGAATAATTGATTTATACAAGGGCTTAATATCTGTAAAAATATTATCTATACAGATCGCACTAGGCCCAGCAATACGTGTTGGTTCTAAGAATAAATTAACAAGATTATACGATTTAAACAATGAGCTAAACTTAATACTAATGGAATAAGTTTCAAGGAGATTGATGTTAAAGTCTCCAAATATTACAACAGACTTGTTCTGTTTACTAAGATTGAGCAAAACTTCTTCCACAATTCTTTGAAAATAGTCATAAGTAGCACATGTGGGTCTGTAGACACTTGTGAACAATGAGGTGCTCGAGCTCGACACAAGCCATTTCTACAGTTCGCTCAACAGAGAGGCTCACAATATCCTTACGTTCTTCATATAATAATGATTTATCGGCTAATATTAAGGAGCCACCACGTAAACTTTTTCTCTATTGAAGGAACTGACCACTTGGTGATTTCTGAAATTAAACATGAAATTATAATCTTTTAGCCAATGTTCAGTAATACAAAGTTACTATTTAAAAACTATTCAACTTCCAATGCTTTGCCCATCATGCCTTGTATATTTTGATGCACCAGGTGTAAACAATTTTTATTACTTATTTGTGGGCTGCATTCAAAATTAATTAAACTATTATTATTGATAGAGATTGCCTCTATTGTCGCATTTACTAATTTAAATTAGTTGGAACTGATTCCAAATTAAATGTCAAATGATTATCATGCTCAATAAAAGCAGTCTGGGTAGCCAAAAACTTGGCTGAGTTAAAAAGTAAATAATAAGATAGCACATTTGCTACCTGTCTTAAATTATATTTGGATAGGTAATACCTATCTTTTGTCCAAAACTTTTTTATTAAATTATTTATGTCAATTAAATGAAATTTGTCATTATTATCACAATTATATGTCCAATTTAAATTATTGTTACATACTAAATTATTCATTTGTATATTTAAATTATGTCTTAGATTATTTTCCTGTGGCAATCCCTGTATGTAAAGCAGTGTGAACAAGACAATTTTGTGTACATTTAAGTTATTAAGTTATTCAATATATCTTAATAACTGTTTGTTGTTTACACTGCCTCTTCTACCAACAAAAATTATTATTGTACTAGACACTACTACACACTACTAGAGGTAACTGACATAAAAAAGTACAGTCGAATTGAGAACCTCCTATTTTTTTTGAAGTCCATGGAAAACACGCGTGCTTCGACGTATTTACTGACTATTACGGACCGGAAGGAAGTTAGCGTAGAACATTATTTTTTTAAATTATACTGTATGCCAATTAATTGCTCCTTAAATGCTCCCTTAGAATCTTTAATTGCTCCACGTCTATTGCTATTAGTTAATTTATAATTAATTTTGAGAAAGAGTGATCCAATTTGAGTAATAGAGCCATCATCAATAGAATGTAGTAACATTCTATAGGTTAAGTCGTTTTATCAAAGAAAAATCGATTGACTCTCATGGTGGTACATAGAGTAGATGCTAAATGGCATAAACCCAAAAAAATTAATATTAATCGGTAAGTTTTGAAATTATAGATTGTTATGAATGGATTGGACAAACATGATAATATTTTTTTTGTGTTTAAGCCATCTAGCGTTTTTTCTACGTACCACCATGTTAGTTAATCAATTTTGGTTCGATAAAATGACTTTACTTATAGAATGAAAAAGATGGCGCTATTAAAAAAATTAACAAGGGAGGTAATTTAAAGCCTAAGGCAGAGCAGCGTTTATTTAAAATAACAATTTGTAAATTTCTGTTGTCATAATATAAAACTTTGGTTTAATTAAAATAAAATTACATATATACATTCTGTGTACTAAATATCGGGAATTTGTCAATAAAACAAAAATACAAATTATTCATCTAAATTTATTTTATCGCCTTCAAAGTAGGCCCCATCGCTTGCAATACAACATCTCCAACGCTTCACCCAGTCTTCCATACATTTTCATAGGCTATTTGCGGTATGGCCTTTAGCTCATTCAGCGAATTTTTTGTTATGGCTTCTATCGACTCAAAACGTTTTCCTCGAAGTGGTAATTTTAACTTGGGAAATAAAAAAAAGTCAGACGGAGCCATATCAGGTGAATACGGTGCTTGGTCGAGAACTTTGTTGAATGTTTCGCTAAAAACTCTTTCACTATAATGGCTGTGTGTGATGGTGCATTATCATGGTGCAGCATCCATGAGCATGAGTTGTGTTGCCACAAATCTGGACGTTTTCGGCGGATACTCTCACGCAAACGCTTCATGACGCCTAAATAATATTCTTTATTCACTGTTTCTCCCTTTGGAAGGAATTCGGAGTGAACCACACCACGGTAGTCAAAAAAAACTGTCAGCATCACCTTGATTTTGGAGCGACTTTGCCGCGGTTTTTGGGTTTCGGCTCGTTTTCGAGACGCCATTCTGAACTGTTGGCTTGTTTGCATGTCGTACTCATAAACCCATGTCTCGTCGCCAGTTATTATACGTTTCATAAAGGTCGGATCCGTAGAAGCTCGGAAACCATGTCTTCAGCGACATGCTTTCGCTGCGCTCTTTGAACAAAATTGAGCTCTTTTGGAACTAGTCGAGCGGCGACGCGTTTCATGCCTAAAATGTCAATGAGAATGTTGTGGACGGACTTAAAGATATGTTCACCTCACTAGCCAACTCTCTCAGACTCATACGTCGATTTTCGAGCACTAGCTTCTTGATTTTGTCGATGTTTTCTTTGGTCGTAGCGGTTGAAGGTCTACCAGAACGAGGCAAGTCTACTACTACTTCTCGGCATTCTTTAAAAGCCTTATACCATTCATAAGCCCTTGTTTTCGATATACGATTCGCCGTAGGTATTTCGCAACATTTTAGTGATTCACCACATGAAATATCATTCGAAACACAAAATTTAAGGCACACTCTTTGTTCAACAATATTTTCCATTGTAAAAATCGCCGATAACTCAAAACTATGACCAACAAAAGTGTAGTTTAAAACAAATTAAATGACAGATCCCGCTCAAACTTTGCGCTAAATCAGTACAGTGCTACCAACATGCAGTAAAAAATTAGAACGACCTCTTTTACGCGGGTCTTTTATTGACATATTCCCGATACTTTTTACACAGAGTTGTACATATAATAGATAATTAGTAATTACCTAATTAACAAACTAAACCGATAATTTCTCTTCATAAAATCGAATAAGATGATATACACAATCTATGCTATTCAAAAGTCATTGATGAATAGGTCATTGAAATGTTTACCTGTAATACAAAAGTTTCACTTCAATCCTGTGTCTTCATGACACACACTGTTTTTAGTATTAATTATTATAAATATTGCAAAAATATATTTTTGTTTTTTAATTAATAAATTTTTTTGTTGTTAATAATTGTATTATGTTATGAATCGTTTAGCTACTAGTTTTGTATATTTCAAGTCTTATTATTGTTATTTATTTTATATTCTTTATTTCTTTTCTATATGTCAAGTTTTATTTTGTATCTAACGATTAAAGTTTCTCTCTTTCTTTTTGTCTTTCTTTCTATTAAATACATTTGTAGGGAGGCTGTAATAATACCATAATTTAAAATGCAGGATTAGCTTTAACTTCAGCTATTGACAAAATATTTTGTTTTATGAAAACATGAACAACGAAAATATCATGATTTCTTATATTTACGCGAACACTACACGTTGATGTATTATATTAAACGCGATAAAATCCGTAAAAAATAGTTTTATTTTTTACGGATTTTATCGTTTTTAATTTACTATTTTAATTCCCGACGTTTCGGATGCTTTACAGCAACCCATGGTCACGGGGGGGACTGAGATGTTTGACGTCCCGATGTCACATTTAGCCCGGCTACCTTCAGTTTTTTAATATTAATTTTTGGTTCGATCTACGCAGAATGAGCTTACAGTATCTTGAATTCTTGCAGTGGTATGCTTGGGTTTGGATTTAATTTTGTTAATTATAGGATCCCAAGCAGACGTAGTGGAGCGTTTGGTTTGTGTATTTTCGGTAACACATACAACCTCGGTGGTTTGGTACATGGTGGTATTATCGAATTTACGTCGAAATTTAATTTTTCGGAGTAATTCTTTATGAGATCGCTAGTTCTTTTAAGCACATTGGTTGTAGGGTCTGTTTTGACTTTTTTGTACGTACTTTCGTCCGATAAAAGTTGTTGTATTTTCAAATTATATTCTGACGTATCCATTACAACCGTAGCATTTCCTTTATCTGCACGGAGAATCGTGAGCTCTGCACTGTTGCGTAAGTTGTACAACGCTTTAATCTCGTCTTTGGGGAGATTTAGTTTCCACCTCAACTTCAAAACGTAGAGTTGGCATTTCTTCCTCCAAATACGACTAGTGTCTTCAAAGACGTCAGTTGAAAATAACAGATTATACGCAATCAAATAACAATTGTTTTTATGTAATTACTAACACTGGTCTGAAATAAACTTTTTCTTTTTCTAATACAGATTTTTTTTCGTTCCATTTAAGAGCCCTCTTACATTTCGGCGTTACGCAAATTTAGGTATTTTACGCACTGAGCGGGCGGCGAGCTACGCGAGCGATACTTTCTTTCATATCTATTCACTCGCTCGCACTATGATTACTGTGAGTATGGCGACTAAACGATCTTGAACTTCCATAATACAAGTTTTCTTAGGATGGAGTTTAGTGGATGGAAAATTTTATGGTGTGTCATTTTAATGTTATCTAATTTATTTATTATAATCTATTTTGATATATTTTTCATTATTTGTGAACCTTAGTGTTGAAATAAGTACACATAAATATTTTAAACAATTAAAATATTTATGTGTACTTATTACGCAGTAATCGATTGTTAACCGATGTCAGTTAATAATCGATTATGTCTACTATCGGTAGCATAGTGGTATAAATAAATAAATAGTACGGTTGCAACCTGTTTTATAATAAATAAAACAACCAAATGTAACTAATATTTTTTTAACCGGTACTTACAGTTAATTACCGTATTTTTGTTATTAGAAAAATATTTGCCGCAACGGCATTGACCGAGGTTTTCTCGAGTCGATAATTTCAGGCAGTACACACTTTTCATATAAAGCTTGTAACTTGGGCAACATATTCAAAATCCAAAATTGGTCATCTTTGAAGATTTTAAGTACTTTTACTGCATATTCTGGGCCAGTCCATATGGCAAGTATGCAGACATTTTTATTTGCTATATGAAACTGGCCTTGGATTTAGTAAAACCATTCATTATTTTGATTTAATGTTACACCTGAATCACTGAATTTAAAACCTTTAACACTTTTTGTTCGAACGGCCGTGTCAAAGTCTATTACGAACGCTGAAATAGGACATTCAACTTCAATAAGACCGTCACTGTATAAACCATCAGGTGAAGCCCCCAAATAACAATGATCTGGGTCAATGAATAGACCACATTTTTCTATAATAATATTTTCTTGTTTGCTCAATTTTGCCAATGCTACAGACTCGTTGTCCCTACCATGTTTGATGGAAGAGACGTGATCTAGATTATAACTACATAAAATAGTTTTAAACCGATCGATCAAAAACTGCGGTCGTAGTTGACGATACTCTAGCACGCACACAATAGCAGCGCCTATACGGCAATCGACGCACACTACGATTAGTATCGAAACGACACAGCGCGCGAAATCAACTGACGCAGGTTCAACCTCGACAAGCGCTCGCAGATGGCCGGAGCAGTGAAATATATGGTACTTTCATTTAATTAATTAAAAAATAATAGTAGCGACTTAAAAATTCAAAATAATAGTATAGTTTAAGCAAATATTGATGATTATGTTGGTATAAATTTTACGTTAAAATGATGAAGAACTTCGGAGATATTGGGGCTTGTATCGAAGCTTTTTTGGTCGTTAATTGAATTATGTATATTTTTTTTCTTAACGTGAAAGGCATAAAACGAAAATGTATTCTATGATTATTGAAGTGTAGGATGTTTGGGAGATAAAAATATTTTTTTTTGATGGTCAATAGAATCTACAAATTAGAGCCCCATATCATGTCTCCGAAAGTTTTTGCCTGAACATGCATTGGGAGAATGATTATTATTAAATAAATAAATAAGTTATCTAAAATTCGCTATGAGGTTATTGTAGTAGAGAAAACGGACTATTTTACCAAGTAATTTTATTTCAAGCAACAAACGAAAAACATACAATTTCAACGAGAAAACCTTGTAATTTCGCGTTTTTTTATAATACTCCTCTTAACGACAACTCTCTATAACGTCAAAATATGCACAGTCCCCTGAGTGTCGTTATATAGAGTTTACACTGTATATTGGAATTCGTGGAGTCAAAAATAATGAATAAAATAAATAATTAATAAAATAAATAATTAATAAAATAGTTTACACACATTATAAGAAATATATTTCATAAGCATATTTTGTTTATGAAGAAGAAAAAGGATCATTTTAAATGTTAAAAAAAACTGTTAACAGGCATTCAGAGTTTTAATCAAATATCTTTTCAGGTAAATGAAGCTCCCGCTGATAAATCGACTCATCTACCGGCGGGAGACCGGCTGTTCCAAGTTACACCCACTTACTTTATCGACGACCATTAACAAAATTAAATATTCTGTTTATATAATATAACGCGATTGCTCGAAAGAAGTAGTAGCGAGCAATTGAGCTATTTTTAGTTCTAAAGACAGTTTAAAAATTGTTCTGCATTATTGTAGTAGGAAAAGGTAAAATAACAGTTAAAATTCCTTTTTACTTTACAATTTTTTTTATAAAACTGAAGTGAAACACGCACTTTATTGTAAGTGGCTACTACTAAGTCTATGGATATTTGCAGCCAACTTCAAACAAAGAAGATGTGTTGTCCGCAGATGAGTTGTCACCTCTTAGGACTAAGGTTGAATATCTCACACCCTTTACAGACTGGAACACAACAATGCAAGCGCTACTATTTGGTGGAAGAAATAGATAACAAGGTTGTATATAATATCTGGGTAAACAGTCGGACTCCTAGGTAGAAAAGGAGTCCACAAGCCTAGTGCAGCATTTGAATTTTACAGAATATTTTCTTAAATCATTTAATCTTTTGGTTGAAGTGATTTAAGTAGATGTTTTCATATAAATTCATGAATCTTAAATTATCTAAATAATTTTCACGCTTTAGTAAAATTTCTTTGACGATTGAATGTAAATTTTCTATTTCTTTATTGCAGAAACAAATTAAAATCGTTTGAAGCCTCTAGATTTCGTTTGTGCCATTTGTAAAGACTTGTTGATACGGTTTGCATCTTTATTTTTGTTAAATTTAATTTGATATAAATTTTCATTATATACATATGTACATACCTTTCGGTAAATTTTACAGATAAACAAACTATAATGGTGATTGGTGCAATCCGACCACGGAGAATGTCAGTGTGGGTTAATATATACAAGATGGTCAGACTGCCAACTGACAGAGACCTTAAGCTTTTTCTTACATTTCCCATAGTTGTCTCTTTTGATATCTACTACAGAACATATACGGTCTGCAGTCCAATCATCAAGGGTCCCGACTTAGGTGAAATTTCAGGCGTAAAACCAGCTTAGATGCAGACAGTACTATTGAGAACAGCGACATGTCCAAACTGTAATAGACCAACCACTATCCTTAAGATCAACACAATGCCATTTAATCCTAAATATCAACAGTCATGAATATTTTTATAAGTTTTCTTAATCTTATTTAATTTTATGCTTAAGGTTTAGATTTATCGGAGCCCTTTATTTGTGCGTGTTTTTTGTACTTATTTTTATGTAACAATAGTTTCAGCCTTTGACGTGTTCATCTGTAGTTCACACATCAGACTTGTTTTTGTTAACGTCCCAGATTTCATAAATAAATATATTTCAATGGTAGTGTAAACAGTAAACTCTTCAAGAACGGTAGACTATATTAGAATATAATTTGTTAAGCAAATACTTCCAGTCATACGAGTAAATCTGCAAATGTTTGCACAAGAAATGTTGTTGGACTAATAAAATATTATTATATATTCCGTCAGTCGATAAAATGTGATATGTATCTCTGATCTCTCTAATATATTTAACTGTCAAAACACTAAAATCATGGCTTATAGGCAATTTTCGAATTTATTTATTTATATTATTTTTGTAAAACAAACGAAAGGTGTGTGTCAAGATTGTGCCAAATGAAAGACTGTAGTCTCTGCCTACCCCTCTGTGTTGTGTTTAATTGATATTCTAGGTATTCTCAGCTTTAGAAGCTAAACGTCAGAAACGGCAGGATTTTTAATTACTAAGACTAACATAAAAAACGCGAGAAATATGGGTAAATATAAAAAATATTCTCTCTGCATCATTATTCATAGCCGCCAAATTGGTGTATCATTTAATAATTATACCGTACAAGTAATTAATTTATTATAATGGGTTATTTAGTGATAAGGCAGGAACTGACATGTTAAAATTAATTCGAGTATTTTAATTAAAAGGAAATATGCGTGGCTGTAACCTTTACGCCCGATCGAAATAAGACATATAATAACTTTCAATGCGAAAAGTAATTTAGTTACTTAAGTTATATACTTATAGCTTAAAGACTTAAATTAAGTAAATAATTCTTGCTACATCGCCATCGACCGTTGGTAGCTTTCCCATAAGACTGGGTGCCAGCTTTTGAGTCACTAGAGACATTGTCGAGGCGAGACGATATATATGTTTACGAGTATGTAGGCGAAAGAGGATCATCCTCATGAGTGCGTTACAACATAAAATACAAAAAGAATATTAAGCAGATCGTTAGTAATTCGTCGCAAATATATATATATATATATATAATATAAAGTCGCGCGTAAGATCCAGAAGGCCCTATGGACGCATGAACTTTTTTGTTACTTGCTAATTTCTTTCTTGTAATTAAAATCAATATAGATACCAAATATTGAGTTGATTTAGTCCGGTAGTTTTATAATATTAAAACTAATGCAGTTACTTTTTTATATTTTATTTATATCGATCATTCGATTACATAGTTTTTCAATATCGGGGACAAGTTTTCTTTTTCCTTTTCACACGAATTTTACGTAAACGAAACTCATATACTTGTTTGTGCTAAACATTGGCTTCCACCGTTTTTTCAGTGGGTGTTGGCTAGAAATTAAGGAACTTTTATTAAAGAATATTATAAAGTGACCCTGCCAGAAAAGTTTATATTTTAAAATGTGAAAGGAATGAGGCTTATTTTTTGTAAATCATTGTGCAAACGTGATTCCACTTAATTTATGTTGTGTTACTAATTAGGTATTATGAATATAATAGAAATTTACAAATAAATGTATTTATATGTAAATTTCTATAACATCAAACATGTAGCAATAATTAATAGAATATAAAGATGATAAAAATCAATTAGCTAAGATCGGTGTAATCAAATAAAATGAAGTGTCGTACCTCGTTTGAAGAACACCTCCCGACCTTCCTCAATTGTGTGCACAATTCCCGTCACCACTAATCCCAATACCATTACTTCCAACACCACTACACTAGGAAAGACACACCACCGTCGATAATACGTATTATTGTGTCGTATTATAATATAATTAACATCTTTAATGTAGCAATAAACCTGCATGTCTAGGAGGCAATAAGAATTACGAGTTTAAATATGATATTGTAACTGACACGATATCATGTTGCGTACCTAGTTACATTTTAATCTGCATTTTTGAGAATTCCAACGTAAATGTTGACAGCTCCGTAGCGCAGTGGCTTAGCAATGAGTTGCAGTGCTAAGGGCCACGGGTTCGAATCCCGCAAGGAACAAATATTTGTATGGCCTATAAAATAATTGCATCCAGACCTAATCTGGATGTTTGTCCTTTTGAAATTTATGTATGTAAAATGCTCCAAGGATACAGGAGAAAATTCTAGTGTTGAGGTAACGTTTATAAAAACAAGAAAAAATATCTTCTAGATATTTCACTTGAGTAGAAAATGGCTTTAGATCTCATAAATCTTGACTTCTGTAAATCTTGTCTTGTCTTGGATAGAATATCATTTAGAATAGAACCCTTATCGTAATGGTGCGTAGTGGAGATATAAGAATAGCCACTACCCAATATCATGAGTGTCGTAAGAGTTGACAGAGGGAAACTGAATCAGGAGATGGGCAGCAGCATCTTCCTGATAACAGCTGATTAAAAATAAAATACTATGGTTGCCAACCCGCTTGCCAAGCGTGGCAACTATCCCCATCCCCCTCTATGTGACAATCTATGGGGATGCATATGCTCGGCAGTGGACTTTTCGTTTATGGGCGGCCGGTTGTAAAACACAAAGCCAAATCTTTTAAATAGTTTGACTCCGAAAATAAGTGGTGGGCGTAGAAATACTAATAGTAATAATGTCCTCCAGACCGAATTTCAGTCACGGCAGCCAGCCTTAACGGAGACTAGCCATCGATGCAGGACAGGATTATAGTGCCCAAGTGTATGCGCAAGCACAGGTGCACTCTCTATTCCCTCACTCTCATAGTCCGATGGGAAGGCAAACCGACACGACCGGAGAGAGAGCAGGCGCAGGACTTACGGCTTTACGTGCTTTCCGAGGTACTGGGGTCAGACTACGCCAACTTCCTGACTTCGGGCAGCTACTGAGAATTTCTTGACGGAAAAACTCAATAACTGATTTTTTGGTCCGACCCTGGATACGAACCCGGGACCTCATGATCAGCAGTGTCGTTTACAACCACTAAAATGCTAGGACGTACCCCGTAGGTGACGCGCAGACGCAGCACCCGGTTTATATTATTACCTGACAGAATACACGCACATATATTAAAATCAAATTAAATTATATTTTAAAGTTACAGAACAAGAAGAAGCACAGTTATAGACTAAAGATTACAACAAGAAAATTTTCTTATTGTTCCTATTCGGAAGACACCTAGACAATTACTGGGTGATGATCACACGATCAATATGATAATCTGATTTTAATTAACTGTTTTTTTTTACTGTTCTAAGCCAGTGCTTGACTATTATCCCACCTGATGGTAAGTGGTCATGAAGCACAAGACGGTAAAGCAAGCTGAATTAGATTAACAAAAGCTTATTCACTCTTGTCTCGAAGGCACCCAGATTTAATAGCAGTACGCATTATGAACGACGAAACAAACCGTTTGGTTGCGTTGCGTGTCAACAAAAAAGGGGTGATCACCAGCCGAGCGTCTGGTGCGGTAGAATGGATAAGTAATAGTAAGGATTATGTCATACAATTCCTGCACAAACTCTCCGCAATGTATCTTGTAAAATACCGAACCATAATCGTGTCACCAATAAGCCTCTTAGCACGCCTGCTTATAATATTTTCTGAAACAAAATTCGTAGTTTCAATTCAGGTGAGTTTTAATTAATTCAGAATCACGCAACTAGATCTGTAGGTAAATATACAAGCCACGTATTTCCAATTACCGCAGTTGTTATGTGCTAATTGGAGATTGTGAATTGTGAGTGGTTGTCAGTATGCATTGACATGAAAGTATTAAGTTGATAAAAGGCTTGAAATACTTCCATTTGAATATTTATATTATGCTGAATATTTTAATTGGGATTGCAATAGCTTAGAAAATTTCACTTTCGACCATAAGTCCTTCCTCCACTCAAAAGAAAGAAAGAATCACGAGTAGCAGCCTTGTTCCGGTAAGCGAAGTGTAGGGTGGCTCCCCACTAGATGGAGTGATGACCTGGAAAGAGATGCAGGAAGATGGGTAAGGACCTTGCTTTCTAGTGTTCCTTTGGGGAGGCCTATGTTCAGCAATGGACTTGTGATTAGCTGGAATGATGATGATGATGATAATTAAGTCGAATGATTTATCCCTTTAATAAGATCAATAGATAGCACAAGTGGTAAAATTAAAAATTTTATACAACCAACTTCAATATAAATAAAAAGAGAACATCATCAAAGTAGTCGAAGTCAATTAAATACGTATTATGAAGTATAACTCAAAAACTACTGCTCAGATTTTGATCAAATTTATATGGAATTACATGAGAAGCACCAGCTTTCAAATATAAACAGAATCATCAAAATCGGTTTACCTACAAAAAAGTTTTGAGGTAACACACATAAAAAAATACAGTCGATTTGAGTCCCTCCTCCTTTCTTTGAAGTCGGTTAAAAAGAATATGATGAAAGCGGAACCTCTTGACCAGGAAGGTATGGCAAGAGTCAGTAGTAGCTTGGAAATTGAAAGAAAGCGAGTACAACATACAATAGATATCCATATTACATTTTTATAAATATAAAAAAGAAACTAAGGAATAAGAAACTAAGAAAACATAGGATTCATATTCATTGGCAATATAGGAATCATAAGGAGGGAACAATAATTTGTTTACCGTGTAGTGGCGGCGTATATACATTCAATACCATGTTACGTCGCTGGGGTGTAGTAAGAGGTGAATATAGGAATGGCCAGAAAAATTTAATGGCTTTCGATATATGGCGGTTAAACCACATCTGTTACGTCAAAGCTAGACCAGCCAGTATTGCGATGGCCAATCTGGCTGCCTACCCTGATAATTATGGCAACTCACCACAGCTCACTACAGTGAGTGAGGCCCATGTCTTGCAGTTGACTTTTACAGTGACTGTTACGATTGTACCGATGATGATGAGGAAGAAAAAGAACAGATAATTCTTTTAACATTTTTGTTGAATAAAGTAATGCGATAAAAGTTTCAGTCGCTTCAGTTTGGGGGTGACCTCCAAACTTAAGATCTGCTCCTGCAAGTCGCGTGATAATGGTGACAAACGAGCACACAGTCCACCCGGTATGCGCGTATGGTAAGCGTATGTTGTAGCACAAAGACACCTACATCTATCCTTGATTAAGAATCGAAATACACATGCGTTGTCACCCCTGAAGACTAAGATGTAATGCCTTATTTCCAGTAAATAGGGTCTCCGGTTCTATATTGCTGGGCACAGGGCTTCTCGTATACGGAGAAGTTTATGAAGCAATTATTATGCCGCTTTTTTGTACACTTATAAAATTGAATGAAATTGATAGCTGTGACTCGTTAGGTCAGACTTCGTTGTAAGTTTTTAACCTCTTATTATGTTAACATTTTCAAACTTGTAATCAATATGAAGACAATAGTCCAGTGTGTAGATCCAGTGTGTTTAGACGGACTTAACATGTTTATGAAATATTGTATTTTTCTAACAGTACAGATTTCATCACGATGTTTTTATGAATCATCGCTTAAAGTAGCAATAAACAATGTAATTGATGCAGACAAGGATCTAACCCGGGTTACTGGCGTTTTTTCATAAAATAAGGGTACAAACGAGTACACAGTGGTGAGTGGATGCTTTGGCTCAAAGATGTCTACGTTTATCCTCGATTAAGAATCAAAATGCGGATACGTTATCACCTCTCAGGACTAAGATGGAATGCCTCGTTTCCAGTAAAAAGGGTCTCCGGCGTACTGTAAAATTTACAGCGGTCGCTTAGCCCCTGAGCTTTAAAGAGTATTCTTCTCTACTCTTTAGAGGGAAAATTAGATTTGATAAAATATATGATAATGCCAGATCCGTTTTATTTGGTATACATTTAATTAATTTTGCTCATGTATAAAGATAAGATAATTACTTTGATGTTAAACCCAGATCTATAATTATATATAAAATTGCACTCTGAGTCTGTAGTAAACCATTTAGACATGAATAGCTATTTGTAAAAAAAATTATGAATAGATAGAGGGCAGTGCCATAAGTGATCTAGCCTATATTTTATTCGAAAATCGTGCAGTATTTTATTTGTGAAATCGCCACATTAATAGATCCCACTCAGGCGCTAGTAAAGAATATTGACCATCTTGTTATAGAAAATGTCTTAAATTTGAAAGAATATATAGCTATTAAGACAGAGATATAGTCTTATATAATTTGGAGACATGAGAAGAAAGAAAAGTGGAAAATATCAAATAAAAGAGATAATACTTTTTGCACGACGTTTCAATAAAGTCACATATTTTAGTATCGCTGTATGTAAATCTCTTTCGAAATTTTTGCCATCCGTGCGGTCCGAGCATTGATCTATGTTGTTTTCCCTGAGGACTAAGATGAAATGCCTTTCCATTAAAAGGGTCGGTTTTCTAAACTCACCATACAAAATACAGCAACATTAATCTGGTATTTTACGCTGGTATTCGTGAGAGCGTAGTCCTCCCCCCCTTCGAGCCGACCCATTCGTGTTACAACCATAATATAGCTGCAGCATGGCTCTACCATGTGAAAATAGCACTAGCTAAAGGTTTACGTTGGATTGAAAAAGTTTCTTACTATATTTTCTGATTTGCAGTGAAATGTTACATTTATAGAGGTAGGTAGCATTGGCACTTTTGAAAAGTTCATGATGATTTGGTGTAAAGATAAACTCTATAGCATATGTCCGTAACGTTCAGATCAAATTTTCATTTTCTGCTTGTATGTTTATTCCTCGCGTTTTCAATATTTGAGCTGGTTATAGAAACAGAAACATTTAAATTCAATATAGATTATAAATAATACTTACACAGTGGTGAGTGGATGCTGTGCCCATAGATGTCTACGTTTATCCTCGATTAAGAATCAAAATGCAGATACGTTGTCACCTCTCAGGACCTAAGATGGAATGCCTTGTTTCAGTAAAAAGGGTCTCCGGTCCTGTAAAATTTACAGCGGTCCTTAGCCCTGAGCTATAAAGAGTACGGCTACTCTTTAGAGGGAAAATTAGATTTGATAAAATATATGATAATGCCAGATCCGTTTTATTTGGTATACATTTAATTAATTTTGCTCATGTATAAAGATAAGATAATTACTTTGATGTTAAACCCAGATCTATAATTATATATAAAATTGCACTCTGAGTCTGTAGTAAACCATTTAGACATGAATAGCTATTTGTAAAAAAAATTATGAATAGATAGAGGGCAGTGCCATAAGTGATCTAGCCTATATTTTATTCGAAAATCGTGCAGTATTTTATTTGTGAAATCGCCACATTAATAGATCCCACTCAGGCGCTAGTAAAGAATATTGACCATTTTGTTATAGAAAATGTCTTAAATTTGAAAGAATATATAGCTATTAAGACAGAGATATAGTCTTATATAATTTGGAGACATGAGAAGAAAGAAAAGTGGAAAATATCAAATAAAAGAGATAATACTTTTTGCACGACGTTTCAATAAAGTCACATATTTTAGTATCGCTGTATGTAAATCTCTTTCGAAATTTTTGCCATCCGTGCGGTCCGAGCATTGATCTATGTTGTTTTCCCTGAGGACTAAGATGAAATGCCTTGTTTCCATTAAAAAGGGTTTCCGGTTTTCTAAACTCACCATACAAAATACAGCAATATTAATCTGGTATTTTACGCTGGTATTCGTGAGAGCGTAGTCCTCCCCCCTTCGAGCCGACCCATTCGTGCTACAATCATAATATAGCTGCAGCATGGCTCTACCATGTGAAAATAGCACTAGCTAAAGGTTTACGTTGGATTGAAAAAGTTTCTTACTATATTTTCTGATTTGCAGTGAAATGTTACATTTATTGAGGTAGGTAGCATTGGCACTTTTGAAAAGTTCATGATGATTTGGTGTAAAGATAAACTCTATAGCATATGTCCGTAACGTTCAGATCAAATTTTCATTTTCTGCTTGTATGTTTATTCCTCGCGTTTTCAATATTTGAGCTGGTTATAGAAACAGAAACAGAAACATTTTAATTCAATATAGATTATAAATAATACTTATTGAAAGTCACTCTTTGATTTAATTTACCACTGATTTGAAAAAAAACCTGTCCGACAGAAGTCCTGGAGGAACCAGCAGGAAATAGCAGGACTTTTAAATAACAGCTTTCAATCTTATATATAACACAATTAACAAACAACACAAATTAGAAATAGCTTGGTAGCGATCACCTCATTCCCAGGGGTTATTATCATCCGAGTATGATAACCCTTTTTTATACAAACTGTTTAGTAAAATTTTTGGGTTTGGTTTGAAAGTAAGTCGCCTGAATTGGGGGTGGGGTGGGGGTGGGGGCCAAGTAGAGAATTAGAGTCGCCCCCACTTCCCCTGCCGAACGTGCTTAGTTTTTTTTTATAAATTTTTAAAAATCTCATTTTGTGGTTATGTTTTTGACAATATAAACCTGATTTATGGGGGAGAGTTGGGGAGAGCCCAACCCACCAACGTGGCGTAGTCGAAGGAATTCGGTCGACGGAACCCCGCTTTGCGGGGCCCTACTCTAAGTGGTTTATAAAAATAACCACGAAGGGATGGCAATGGATGGCCATCCCTCTAACCTAACCTGTCTGAGTCGGGTGTTTCGAATCATGAGTTTCGCTGCCTGCTCTTGTACTCAATAAAACACCAAAACATTAACTTTTATAATTACTTTAATTTATAAACATAATTTATAGCTGTCACCGTTTATAAAAAGGATCTTGGTGAAATTAGCGAAGCCTAGCGAAGTCGTCGAAAACAGGAGGAGACAGATAAAACGTTAGGAACACATTCAATTAAACTCGGAAGCAACGGAATGACGTAAAGTATCTGTCACTATAAACAAAATGGACGCCCTAAGAACCGTTTTACCCTTTAACATTTTACAGGTGTCTTTGACTGATTCAACTTCAAAACGTTAGAATTTAGTTAAATGTTTCTATTTCACGTTTAGTTAGTGATTGATTTACCAAGATTTAAAAAATAATTAAAATACTTCGACGCTGCCCGGCAGCAAAATTGTATGGGGTGCTTCAGATAAACCCAATAATGAATCCTCAAATTCAGGCGACTTACTTTCAAACCCAACCCAAAGACGTGGTAGAGCCCTGCAGCTATATTAATAGTATAGTTGTAGCACGAATGTCGGCTCGACTGGGAAGGACCACGCCTCACAGAATACCAGCGTAAAATAGCAGCTTAATGCTGCTGTGTTTCTGTATGAGTGTAGAGAACCGGAGACCCTTTTACTGAAAAGAGGCATTCCATCTTAGTCCTCAAGGCTGACAACGCATCTGCATTTAAATTCGCAAACGAAGATAGATGTAGATGTCTAGCCACAGCAACCACTTACCATCAGGTGGACTGTGTGCTCGTTTGTCACCCTTATTCTATTCTATAAAAAAATAAATGAACTTTGAGGAGGTACCGTTAAGGTGTATATATGTTTATATACCTGAACGATCTCTATTTTTTTTAATAATCCTAAGTCAATAATCATAAAGCAACACGGGCCGCCGACGTACCGGACGGGATTGGCCCTACGCAGGCGTTCCCTGTGCCAAAGTATAAGTCCACAGTTCTATGCATACAATAAAACTAGTTGCAACCGCACTGCTCACTAGACTAAATTTAGTTGCGCGACTGAATCGACGTCCTACAAAAATGTCGAATTGTTCAGTTTTTTTGCTGCAATAAGAGATCTGCCACGTCAAATTAACAAAACGATGGCGTTGCGTTACCTTTCATATATATGTAATTCTTAATGACATTAGTACTATTTTTTTCTTTTTAAATCTTATTACATATTGTAATTTTTATTACAATAATAACGGTCCATAGTTGCCATAGTAACGGTCGTGTTGTTTCGGATTTGTTTACCAACACAGGCCGCTCGCCTTCATACAATATGCGATTCGGCCGAGCGACTGATCCGAATCTGTGTCCGAGTTATTGCTGCCACCGAGCGATAGTTTTGATATACCAGTTTGTAAACAGTTATCGATAAAAATGGCAAATGGCAAATATGGTCTATACAGCCATGTCTCTTGTGCATATAATCATTTTTAAGATTATGTTTTCTGATTTATTTATATATATTGTGAGCTTTATCATAATATAGTTTAATATTAAAATTGCATCAAATTAAATATAATACAATACTTACGAGTATTAATACTTTATATTAAAATTACTATGTGAACTTACACCATATTGTTTTTGGAACGAATTTGCTTATCGGACGGTACGAATTCGGCGGATGGGGGCTAGGCGACAAAAAGTGTAAGATTTTTCCGTCACGGCCCCTTCTGACGTAGTGTAGACGGCCTTTAACTTTTTCTTATCTTGCCATGAAAGAAATATTATTTTATTTTAAATGACGCTTCATTTTAATAGACGCTAGTAATTCATTTATTTCTATTTGTTATTCAATAATATAATAAGTTTATCAATAATAATATAGGCTACGAAAGGAACTTCGTTCCAACCAAGTGTTCCACGACACTCACGCATGTTTTTTTATTTATTTATTGCAGGTTTCCTAAAGATCAGAGTTTAAAGGATATATGGAAGTACTTTTGTATTAACAGGCTTGCCTGGCTTCCTACAAGAAACAGTGTCATTTGCTCAGATCATTTCCAGATCTTTGACTTTCAAGTGTTGGCGAACAATAGAAGGCGATTGGTCGAGGGCACCAAGCCAACTTTAATACCACACTGTATTATTGGTCCGTAAGCTTTTTTTACATCATGGAGAAGGCAAACTAGCGTTGACTGTACGCTACCTGATGGTAAGTAAACTGTGGCCCATGAACATTTACGATCTCAAGGCCAGTAAACCGCTACAGATTGCAAATGCGGCGCCAACCCTGAGGACCAAGATGTAATGCCCATTGCCATCAGTAAAATGTTGAATATATAGTATAGTGTAGTGTGTGATTAGTTATAGTTGTGAGATGAAGCTCAGATTTCTGGACTTCAAAAAATGTACAATGTTAAATCTAATTTTCAATCATCATTTACTCTATCAGATGACAGACTATCATCTTACGATGCTATTAGTGCCACTCTCACTATTCTTGATTCGTTGACATCTGCATGTACAACATCAACTCCTCCATGCGAGTTTCCTTTTAATAGTTTACTGTAGATAATGATTAAAATATATGTGATTAAAATAAATAGGTATATATTTATCAAATAGTAATTTCTACTATTTTATTATTGAGATTGACTAAGCTGCATAGAAAGATGATAACAGCATAATACAGCCTATTTATTTTTCAGCCTCAGTCAAAGGAAACATCTGAAAATTATAATTCGATTCCCACCAATGCACTTACACCCAGAAAAAGAAAAATGCTGCAACACCAATATTATCAGAAAAAAATATTAAAAGGCTCCAAGCTAAACCTCTTTTTTTAAAGAAAAAAGTTGCTGGGATGAAAAAATTTCTTCGGTAAAATTAAAAATATTTGATAAATAAAGAAGAACAGATGGTTCTTTTTAAAAATTGGCGTTGAAGAAACAGAACTTATTAAGCGTCAACTTAAGAAAATGTAAAGGTAAGCTCTAACGAGCTAAGTATTCACCAACTGCGATATTATCACAAAAAGGATCACCGCAAATAGCCACTTTTACAGCATGCTAAGTGGTTTTCAGCTTCCTCATACCACGAGCAGTGAAGAACCAGGACTCAGTTTCCTAAGTCATCACTGATAATATGCACATGATGTGTATTATTTTTGTGCTACGATTTAGTTTTGGCTTTCTAAATCATCTCATTCTTACAAGTCTAGAAAGGTCTTACAAATCTAAGATTTACAGTCAATTTGCGTACTTTTGTTAGTGCGAGTTTTGCCAGGAGAAATATGAAATCCGATTCAGTCGTTTACATTTACGCTTTCATCCCATTATTCACAAGGACAAATTGCAATACGATCGTTACATTTTTCTTTTTTGAAAATATCAGGTGTAGCTGTTGATGTGTTTTAAAATATTTGTATAATAACAATAATTGTCGTAACTGTGGTTTAACACAAAACAGTTGAACAGAAACAGAACTTCGAAACCTATTGGAAATTCAGCCTATTTTTAACTCATTCTATAAGGACGGTTTAATATTTTGAGTTTTTATTAGAAGATGCTCATGCCTGTTCCGGTTTCCCTCTGTTGTCTTTTACGACACCCACGGGACGATATTGGGGAAGTGGATATTTTTACATCCCCAGTACGCGGTTCATAGACAACAGAATGCCGTAGACTTATTTATTTAAAAATTACCCTTCTACTAGATTTTACTTACTACTTTCTCTATCGTGGTCAAAATCCAGATTTCATGTAGTATATAAAGCTGCGACGCCGCAGCCAAACGTTTAACCTTTGCACTACGGAGTCGAGATTTGAAGACGTGTAATTAGATCATCGAAAAAACATTTAACTTTTAATTTCTTTCTTTATTATTTGAGAACCAAAATGGCATAAAGGCTCGCTGTGCTGACCACAACGCGGGATGACCGACTTTACATATACATATATTTTCCGAAATGCTGACCATGGGAGTTATCAATGGTGCTAGTAACTTTAGCGGGAATTTTAGCCTTTTAAATTGAAATGGTAAATTATTTGAAATATATTGAAATTGTGGAATCAAAAATAATTAACAAAATAAAAATTAATAAAATAGTTTACACACATTATAAGAAATATATTTCATAAGAATATTTTGTTTATGAAGAATAAAAAAGGATCATTTTAAATGTTAAAAAAAAACTGTTAACAGGCATTCAGAGTTTTAATCAAATATCTTTTTCAGGTAAATGAAGCCCCTGATAAATCGACTCATCTACCGGCGGGAGACCGGCTGCTCCAAGTTACACCCACTTACTTTATCGACGACCATTAACAAAATGAAAATGAAAAAAAATGAAAATGAAAAATTGTTTATTTTTAAAAAGATCATACATTATATTGGTATGGGAGGTGACATCCTTTAAGTAAATATATACTTGTGTGGCAGGATGCTCTCTTATAGTAAGAATTAAATAAACACACAATAAATTAATAAAAGAAATACAAGAAACTAAGCATATATTTAGTTAATGAGGGTTTTATATAAGTGTGAGTTTATGTGAGTTTGAGTTCATGGCGCGCACGCGCTGTGTGTGTGTGTGTGTGTTTGTGTGTATATGTACACATGTGTGTTTGTCTGCGTATGTAAAATTTATTTAATAAGTTTTAATAATGCCTCGACCTCATCATACTTAAGTTTGAGGAGCCATTCTAACTGTCTTTTGAACTCATTAGAGTTCAGTGAATAAATGTTTAGTTTTGTTGACTACATTGTATAAATAACCAGCCTGTCTTTTAAATTGGTGACTAGCAAAATTAGTCTTGACTAGAGTTAATTCAAAAGCTTTTCCTCGTCTATTACTACTTTGCAGTCGTATAAAGTTGTTTTATGTTTTGTTAACAACAAATTTAAAATGTACAACTTTCTAACACTTAGTAAACCACTAACTGAGTAAAGTTCTTCTGTAGGGAATCTATATGATTTATTGTACATGACCTTTATTAATGAGCGTTGACCACGTTCCGGGAGTTTCGTTTCGTAGCACCACCCCAAACTGGTACAAAATATGTTAAAATCGATTGAGCTAGTGCAGCATATTTGATTTAATAGTTTATGAGTTGCGACATGTCTGAGGGTTTTAAAGATCCAAATAAGTTTTCTTAATTTGTTATTAGTTGCTTCTATATGGAATGCCATGTAAGTGTTTGGTCTATCATAACCCCAAATATCTAGTATAAGCTACTTTTCTATAGTAGGACACGTGCAATTGTTACGCAAACCACAGTTGTGTATTTTGAGATTATGGGTTGTGGGCTGTGACCGTTTGTTAATGGAAAAGCATATATATTTTGTCTTAGACGTGTTAAGGGTAAGCAAGTTTATTTCGAGCCAGTTCGCAATTTTTAGCTCAAATTCTGCTGTGTCGTAGATCATCCCACGATTTACCGTGAAAATGATAGCAGTATCGTCCGCATAGGAATAAATTTACCATTATCAAGTTTTAATTTACAGAGGTCATTAATATAAATGAGAAATAAGGTAGGGCCTAGTACACTGCCTTGCGGCACCCCAAAGGTTATTTGAAGGTCATTACTGACATAATTGCCTATTCTAGTACTTTGCGTTCTGTTTCTTAAATAATCTCTCATCAATTCTAGTTATTTCCTTATACCGATCTTTTCCAACTTCTTAACAAGCATGGGAACAGAGACGGTGTCAAATGCCTTTTTTAGGTCCAAAAATACAGTAAGACATTTTTTATTTTGGTCTAGGTGATCAACTATATATGTAGTTAGATCTATAACAGCGTTCTGTGTGTTTTTTCTTCTAAATCCATATTGTGTTTGCGATAGAATATTATATTTATCTAAATACCGTATTAATCTGTTATTAATTAATTTTTCTAGGATTTTAGATAAAGCTGGTAAGATGGAAATTGGCCTATAATTATTTATATCATCTCTGCTCCCATCCTTGTGTACAGGTGTAATAATAGATCGTTTAAGGAAGGTTGGAAATACACCTTTGGAAAAACAGAGGTTAGCCAAGTGACAAACTATCGGCACTATTAAAGAATCCTACACTTCACAAATTTTGTGGGTATATTATCACAAACCGGAGCGCTGTCGGATTTTAAGTTCATGAGTATATTAAGAACTTCATTAGGATTAGTATCTAAGATGGCGAAAGATGAGCTGGTTATTAATTAAGTATGCTGCAATATGCCTATTGTGATCGTGTGCATTGTTCTTTTGAATGTCATCACAAGCTTACACCCAATATTTGCGAAAAAATTATTGACTGTATTAACTGATTGAGTAGGGTTTGATTCTATTTCTAATAATCCAGTATTAGTAGTTTTATTTTTCTTAGTATGTGTAATATTTTATATTATTCCATAAGATTTAGGATTTTTTCTAATAACAATGTTCTTTTATATGAACGTTTTAACTTTTAATACAATACAAATTAAATAATATTATGTTTATATATAACGCGATTGCTCGAAACAAGTAGTAGCGAGCAATTGAGCTATTTTTAGTTCTAAAACAGTTTAAGAAATTGTTCTGCATTATTGTAGTAGGAAAAGGCAATATAACAGTTAAAATTCCTTTTTACTTTACAGATTTTTTTATAAAACTGAAATGAAACACGCACTTAATTGTAAGTGGCTACTACTAAGTCCATGGACATTCACACATGGTCCATTTGCAGCCAACTTCAAACAAAGGAGATGTGTTGTCCGCAGATGTGTTGTCACCTCTTAGGACTAAGATTGAATATCTGACAGCCTTTACAGACCGGAACACAACAATGCGAGCGCTACTATTTGATGGAAGAAATAGATAACAAGGTAGTATATAATATCTGGGTACCCAGTCGGACTCCAAGGTAGAAAAAGAGTTTACAAGCCTAGTGCAGCATTTGAATTTTACAGAACATTTTTCTTAAATCATTTAATCTTTTGGTTGAAGTGATTTAAGTAGATGTTTTCATATAAATTCATGAATCTTAAATTATCTAAATAATTTTCACGCTTTAGTAAAATTTCTTTGACGATTGAATGTAAATTTTCTACTTCTTTATTGCAGAAACAAATTAAAATCGTTTGAAGCCTCTAGATTTCAATTGTGCCATTTGTAAAGACTTGTTGATACAGTTTGCATCATTATTTTTGTAAGATTTAATTTGAAATAAATTTTCATTATTTACGTATGTACATATCTTTCGGTAAATTTTACAGATAAACGAGGAGTTTAATCTGCCACTAATTTTTGTGCATGTTGACTACAAAAATGCTTTTGATTCCGTCATTCAAATTTGGGGGTGTGCTGCAGTACCTCCAGTGGTTCCAGGTTAACTTTCGACGTATAGAAATGCTGAAGTGTTTGTACAGTTAAGCTACAATGGTTATCTGAATAAAGAACTAGAGTATGAAACCTATCCATCTCTAGAAATGTGTAAGATAGGATGACGTTCACCGCTGCTTTAACGTATAATTAAATTAAATTAACGAAGAATTTTTCAAGGTACTGGACCGAAAAGGATACGGTATCAACATCAATGACAAGTACATCACTTACATTCGAATTGCCGATAACCTCAGTAGTATGCTTAATGATTTTAATAGTGTCTCCCTGCGAGTAGGTCTTAAGATGTCGACATGACAAACGTCATGTATAACGTCCATATCATCCATGCTGGTAATTGTTGGGAATACTACCCTTAAAGTTATTGACGAGTTAGTTTAACTAGGGCATTTGTCCGACTTTAATCGAGAGGTCAATCGACGGATCCAACTAGGCCGGGAGTAGTTAGTTTGTACCAGTTCTGGCTCACCTCAGCCCTTATCGGCTGACGGTGGGACGACGGATCGAAAAATATGGTTTGGCATGCTCTGATCACGAATCTGCGGTTCGTTTTAGCGTAGGATGCGCGGTTCCGGAGATGTGCAGATTAATTAACTAATATCTAATTGATATCCGGTGGGCACCTCATTAGCGTTCCATTGTTCAGTTTTTCCTCTTATCAATTGTTCCTTGAACACCGTCATTGCTCTTATCTATTACTCGTTGTACACCCTGCTTATAAGTGCTATTGTATTATACTTTTTGTTCATAACTACCACGCTATTGTGAATCATCAATACTACACATTCCTTAATTTTGTTACAATTTTATTTCCAAAATGCTATTGCTTATTATCTATAAAATAGGAGCGAAACATCTCATCCACTAAAATATCGTTGTACAGTGTGTTCCCTGTAAATATGCTCGTAAAACTATGCATTGAACATCCCTGAAACGTATATCGCAAATACATTAAGCAATATTCACCACAAAATGAGGAAGTCCACTCATTCTGAATCCTATCAATATTCCAGTCCCATCTTTTACAATTCCTTTTTAAAATACTCTAGATAATATCGTCCAGGTGATCGTCCATATGAATCAAAATATTAACCGATGCCATTCGTATCGATATATAAAGCTATCCAATGTGAGCCTGGTTTATCATCTGTATCCAAATTGCATATTATATACGTTGGTACGTGGGTATACATGGGCAGTCTATTAGTAGCATAAACATTATTTTCTAGACTGGGATGAATCTTTTTCAGATGTTGTTTTACATCAGAAACAGAAACAGAAACAGATTTTTTATTCAATATAGATTATAAATAATACTTATTGAAAGTCACTCTTTTGTTTAATTACCACTGGTTCGAAAAACCTCTGTCCTGGGAAGTACCAGCAAGAAACCCAGCGGGACTTTTTTTAAATAACAGCTACAATCATGTATGTTACACAATTAACCACACAAAACAAATTAGAAATAGCTTGGTAGCGAACACCTCATTCCCAGGGTTTATTATCATCCATAAATTTTTAATATTATAATAACCCTTTATACAAACTATGTTTAATAAAGTTTTTGAATTTTGAGCAGGTCGAATTTTTATATTTTCTGGGATTTTGTTGTAAAAGCGTATACATCGCTTAAGAATGAATTACTGACTCAGTGGAGTCGAGTAACTGGTACTACTAGCTTGTGTTTGTTCCTAGTATTTACAGAATGAATATCACTTATTTTTGGATAATTACTTTTATTTTGTGTACGTACATTACATTTTCATAAATGTATTGAGAGGCCAAAGTTAATATATTAATTTGTTAAATTTTAGTCGGAGCGACTCTTTAGGTTTTAAATCATATTACATTATTTTAAATATAATCTTATGGCCCTCTGTAAAACAAATATAATTTCAGTGTCAGTTGCGTGTCCCCATAGCAAAATACCATACGACATTATGCTATGGAAACAGCTAAAGTAAACAAGTCTAGCTGTTTCCTTCTGTCTGTATATATGTATGTAATTTCTGGTGTATCCATGATATTACTGTTATTAGTAGATTATTACAGTACCAATCTATTCAATGGTTAACATAGGAATTATCAATTATAGTGATTTTTAAATATTAAATCGCATTCTTTTGTGATGATTTGTAGGAGTCATCGGTGTAGCGCAAGTCGCAATACGAAAGAATGCGAGATAAGCTTGTTGACTCATAAAGTTACTATCAGTTTCACTGCGGAAATGTTTTAGATTAGATATAAGTTACTGGTGCTATACAAGACCGAGCAGCTGCAGTCATGGAGTCAGTATAGGGATGGGTCATGGTAGGGATTCTTTACTATAACGGTGATTGGTGCAATCCGACCACGGAGAATAGCATCAAATGTACAGCCCAACAAATAAATAAATAACACACACCGCTGACCATCTCGCAATGTTGATTGCTTCATGCTGGATGTGCGGTTTACATGGCGCTCAGTGTGCATAGCACTCCTCGCCCTGGACATTAACAAGTCGAGTGGGCCTGATGGAGTCCTTCTTATTGTGCTGAAGACGGGTACTCCGGAGTTAGCACCGGTTTCAACGCGTCTTTTCCGGTACTCCTACACTCGAGGCGGCTTAATTCTGAACTTATGGAAGACAACTTTAGTGCAGCCGATCCCTAAAAAGGCGACCGCTCAAACCCGTCCAACTACAGGCTTATCACCATCGCCTCCTTGTTGTCCAAAATAATGGAATCCATTATAAACTACCAGCTCATAAGGTACCTTGCGGACCAGTAACTGATTAGCTAGTTCTAGTTCTAAACTTCATATTTACCTGATTCATAGATGATCGGAAGCAGTAGAGTCCAAAGGGAGGCCTTGGTCGTTACTTTGGACATAGCGAAGGCTTTCGATGGGCTTTGGCACAAAGCGCTTCTTTAGTCGCTTCCTTCCTATGGGCTTCCCGAGAAATTGTGCAATTAGGTCATCAGTTATCTTGCAGATTGGAGCATCAAGGTCGTAGTAGACGGTGCATACTCTGTCTACAGGCCTATTAACTGTAGTGTTCCACAAGGCTGCGTGCTATTACCTACGCTATTTCCTCTGTATATCAATTATATGTTGCTGTTACTGGTTTTACCACTGGTGATGCTATTTACACCGATAGTGCTAATATTTCTAGGGAACACGTCATCGAGTATCGGAACAAACTTGTCTGAAGTTGAGTATTGAATAAACAAAATCTCGGATTGGGAGCGACTCTAGCCCAGCCTTCAAGAAACGAGCTTACTAATTTTAAAAAGGCCGGCAACGCACCTGCAATTTCCTTGGTGTTGCGGTTGTTCATGGCCGATAGTCGATACTTACTATCACGAAAATTTCATTTAATGTGGGCGTATTATAATATATTCGTGAGCTGGGCAAGCACAGACAGAACAGGCTGATGGGGGGATGGAGGTGCATATCCAAAGTTAGCCTAGGGCTGTCGGAAGTTTAAATTAGGCACTGCAAATGTACGTGATTCTGCTCCCTGTTGTCAGTGTGGGTTAATATATACAAGATGGTCAGACTTGTATATGAGACTTGTATATCAGACTGCCAACTGACAGAGACCTTAAGCTTTTGCTTACATTTCCCATAGTTGTCTCTGATGATACCTACTACAGAACGTATACGGTCTGCAGTCCCATCATCAAGGGTTCCGACTTAGGTGAAAATTCATTAAACGTCAACAGTCATGAATATTTTCTATAAGTTTTCTTAATCTTATTTACTTTTATGCTTAAGGTTTAGACTTATCGGAGCCCTTTATTTCTGTGTTTTTTTTTGTACTTATTTTTATGTTACAATAGTTTCATCCTTTGACGTGTTCATCTGTAGTTGGTACACACATCAGACTTGTTTTTGTTAACGTCCCAGATTTCATAAATAAATATATTTCAATGGTAGTGTAAACAGTCAACTCTTCAAGAACGGTAGACTATATTAGAATATAATTTGTTAAGCAAATACTTCTAGTCCTACGAATAAATCTGCAAATGTTTGCACAAGAAATGTTGTTGGACTAATAAAATATTATATGCCGTCAGTCAGTAAAATGTTATATGTATCTCTGATCTCTCTAATATATTTGACTGTCAAAACACTAAAATCATGGCTTATATGCAATTTTCGAATTTATTTATTTATATTATTTTGTAAAACAAACGAGAAGTGTGTGTCAAGATTGTACCAAATGAAAGACCGTAGTCTCTGCCTATCCCTCTGGGTAACAGGCGTGACTGTTTATGTTCGTGTTGTGTTTAAATGATATTCTAGGTATAATCTCAACTTTAGAAGCTAAGCGTCAGAAACAGCAGGATTTTTTAAATAAAAAACGCGAGAAATATGGGTAAATATAAAATAAATTCTCTCTGCATCATTATTCATAGCCGCCAAATTGGTGTATCATTGAAGTACTATACCGTACAAGTAACTAATTTATAATAATGGGTTATGTAGTTATAACGTAGGAACTGACATATTAAAATTAATTAGAGTATTTAAATTAAAAGGAAATATGAGTGGCGGTAACCTTTACGCTCGATCGAAATAAGACTTATAATAACGTTCAATGCAAAAAAAGTAATTTAGTTACTTAAATTATATACTTATAACTTAAAGACTTAAATTAAGTAAATAATTTTTGCTACTTTGCCATTGTCCGCTGATAGCTTTCCCATGAGACTGGGTGCCAGCTTTTAAGTCACTAGAAACATTGTCGAGGCTCGACGATATATATATATGTAGAAAGGATGTTAATAATATAGAGAACTTAAATGGAAAGCTTTATTCCCACTTCTTATGAAGGATGTTATTATGATGTATAGAGGAGTCACATGAAAAGGCTTTTAGAATAGAATAGAATCACTTTTATTCAATATAGTACTACTACCACCGGTTCGGATAAAACCTCTGTCCTGGGAAGAACCAGCAAGAAACCCAGCGGGACTTTTCTTTTAAATAAGGTTAATTTACAATAGATTACTTAATACAACTATAAATTGTACCGAGACTAATTTTGTAGTTAAGAATAATAATTAATTCGTTTGCACGAATTAATTATCCAACGAGTCAAGGATAAGCTAGTAACGGAATACGACAAGCGCACCGTTCCACGACAGAGCCAAGACTGCCCTAATGGCGGCCGCTCTGTCCGTTTTATACAACCAGAACAGGCGCCACCGCAGGTGCATTGGCGCAGGTGTGCGGTGCACGTGTTGTTTACAGGAATTCTGTCTAGCTACACCGACGCCGCCGCACGTGCAATGGTGCTGGTGCCGTCATATATATATATATATAATTTTATAAGTATCGGGACTTTATACTGCTAAAACAAGTGGGAGATTATAGTTCCACCTTCAATTCTTCTTATTTTCTTTTATTATTTTACCCTCGTTCCTAATACGGCGTCTCCTGACGATTCACACGTTCCCGTGTAAAGGCTAGAGTAATGTTACTCCGGCTTTAATGTAACTTTACCGTCTCGGCCCTTTCTGACCATGAAATACAGACTTTCAAAATTAAAACATCGTCCAAATCAGATTTTAGTATAATACGATTCCTACTAGAGCTTAACACACGCTACAGATAACACAAGTCTTCTACGAGGAACACTGTGCACATGGCACAGATCGTATCACACACGCTACACTGAAGACGCAGGCCAACCAGCTAAACGTGCTCCAGCGAGCCGTTCCGCTGCGTTCAGCACTCGCGCAGCACGCGCGCCAGCGCACAGTCGCGTAGCCCTCGCGCCAGCAAAACGTCTCGCGCTGGACTCGCGGCAGCGAGCTGTCTCGGCGCACTCGCACTAGCGAGCTGTCTCGGCGCACTCGCACTAGCGAGCTGTCTCGGCGCACTCGCACTAGCGAGCTGTCTCGGCGCACTCGCACTAGCGAGCTGTCTCGGCGCACTCGCATATCAAATTTTAAGTACATCACTATAATATAATATATACTACTAGTAGTACCAGTTACTCGACTCCACCGAGTCAGTAATTCATTCTTGGGGCGATGTATAGGCTTTTACAACAAAATCCCAGAAAATATACAAAATTCGACCTGCTCAAAATTCAAAAACTTTATTAAACATAGTTTGTATAAAAAAGGTTATTATAATATTAAGGAATTTATGGATGATAATAACCCCTGGGAATGAGGTGTTCGCTACCAAACTGTTTCTAATTTGTTTTGTGTAGTTAATTGTGTAACATACATGATTGTACGCTGTTATTTAAAAAAGTTCCGCTGGGTTTCTTGCTGGTTCTTCCCAGGACAGAGGTTTTTTTTTCGAACCAGTGGTAATTAAACAAAAGAGTGACACTTTCAATAAGTATTATTTATAATCTATATTGAATAAAAAAGTTTCTGTTCTGTTTCTGTTTCATACAAGTTTGACTGTTGTCAAAGCAAAAGACGTGGAAACAACTACGTTAGATGCACAAGCCTGCACTCAAGTACATCCAAAACTGGTTTCACAAAATAGATAACCAAAGTAATTTAAGATTGGAATAGATGTAAAAAGTTCTAGGTTCATGAAACTAATAAATAATCTGCTTTGCAAAATAAAAATTAAAAAAAGAAATGAAGATAAATGTATTGCGTGTAAACACATTGTCATAAGAAACGGCAACTATGTGACATGGCCCTCACAAACCATTATACACATTGCAAAAAAGAAGCTGCATTTAGAGGTGTAGGCCAGGCTGTGCGCCGGTAACAGACGGCGATGCGCCCCGTGTGGCCACTGCGCGGCATTGCCACGCAGTGGCCACACGGGCCCGCACTGCTACACGTAGAACGGCAAGCGCCACATGACATAGTGGAAACAGCCGTTTCCACTATGTCATGGAAAGAGCCGTTGCTCCGCACCAGCGCCAGCGAGACGCTGCGCCACACCACACACTCGAAGCGTTAACGGGAGCAGCAAGAGCACCTGAGAGCTCACAGGCATCGTCGGGGCTGTAGTCATCGTGATCTGTGTGAAAAACAAGTTGTTTATTACCAAGACAACATACACCGTTGCCTATTCTCTCATCCATCACGCATATGAGGCCCTCAAACAGAAATACGCTCTCATACCGCAGACTATAATAAAGAACTTCGCTTTCACAAGTATCCATACATCTCCATACGAAGTATTTCATACATACTCGTACTTGAACTTGCAAGTTCCCACGTTAATCACATGAACCACGTTAAAAACGTGAACCAGGACAGCGCCTGCCAGGACAGAGCCCGATGCATGTTCAGAAAACACGACTTCCGCGCACCCATCGGCTACGACTTCCGCATACACATAGTGTACGACTTCCACATACACATAGTGTACGACTTTCGCGCACCCATTGGCTACGAATTCCGCATACACATAGTGTACGACTTCCGCATACACATAGTGTACGACTTCCGAGGCACCATGTACAGCATACGCGCGCTCCGGGACGGCGCCGGCCATGCGTGCACACGCGTCCGCCGAAACCAGGCCATGCTACAGCTGGAACCGGCAGTCCGCTCCAACCAGCAAGGCACACACTTTCCTCACACTCGCGCACATGTAATCACATCACACGTGCTACTGTAACACACAAAAGAAAATATATTAAAAATATTCAGTTGGAACACACTTTCAAAAAAATGCAGCACAACTCTCGGGACACCATTCGCTTTTCCAGGGCACCATATATGGATTGTCTTGCGTCTAGCTCCAGATAATAACTTTAGCTCGTACTGATCATTTGGTAACACTTTGGTAACTCGGTATGGATCCTTTTGTATCCCCTGTCGATTCAAAAGGTTGCTCAGGAAAACGCATTCGATTTTCCAACAAAATACCTGATCCAATGCTTGACTTGCTTTTACATAAATTTAAAATACAGAAATCATTAAATAAATGTTACTCATCCCAGGATCAAGTTTCCCAAGCGCTCGGCGGCGCCCGGCCGTCCCGCCGTAAGATCCGCTAAGAAACAGCAGTTAGCAGCGGCGAAGCCTCAATCCTTACCAAGGCTCGGCCACGCACCTGACCATGTCCAATTAGCCGTCGACTATTTGGAGTAAACTGTAACACTCATCAACACATTTGAATACAAAAAGGCTATTTACTTTTTCCAATTCTTAGCACGTTAAAGTTAATCCTTTGTTTGATACATCGCTGAAACATTTCGAACTTTAAAATGTATGGGCTACATTATTTCGTGGGCTACGTATTTTCATATTACTTCACATTACGTATATCGTATTTCGCATGAACTATCAATTATAACTAAACTCGGACAAGTTAAGTTTTCACCGAATGCAAACTATAACTCATTTAGTTAAAACCTCTTTTCAATATTTCTTTCAACATTTTTTAACATATTTGGGTACGTTAAGGAATAACAAAAGTACTTGTGGGTACCTCTAATGTAAATCAAACAAAGAGATTTAACTTATTGCTCAAAACATTTGACTTTAAGCTTTTACTTTACACTTTAGTGGTACGTCTATGTCGTAAATAGGACAGCAAATTTAATTACGACATTAAACATAAAAACAAAGATATCAATGCGAAGCGCATTATAGTCTTTCACGAAAGTAATAAAATTAAACAAAAGGATTTAACTTTTGGCTTAAACTTGTAAACTTTCACTCTACACTTTAATGATTCGTCAATGTCCTGTAAGTAAATCTCTTATCTCACTGTGTTATAATCGTTCGTATGCAAATCACGGGTTTGGTTTCACGTTCAAAAAATTGATGGTGTTGAAGGGGCTCAAGGTGCCCGGATCCATTTGCAGTCATGGTATGAAAGCTGGAGAGTAGGGCCTGGTGCGCCCCGTCCATGCTACATGCAGTAGTGGGTGATTATCTGAAGGGATACTAACGCCTAGTACATGTTTTTGCGTATTGCCTGAGGTGGCTGGATGAAGGGGCCTTGAATAAAACTATTTTTACGGATTTTATCGCGTTTAATTTTACTTATTTTGATTCCCGACGTTTCGGGTGCTTTACAGCACCCATGGTCACGGGGGGGACTGAGGTGTTTGACGTCCTAATGTCATAGTTAGCCCGGCTACCTTCAGTTTTTTGAATATTAATTTTTGGTCCGATCTACGCAGAATGAGCTTACAGTATCTTGAAGTCTTGCAGTGGTATGCTTGGGTTTGGTTTAATTTTGTTAATTATAGGATCCCAAGCAGATGGCAGCACCATCGATCTTCTCTATTGAAATTAGGATGTTTTTAATTTCAATAGCCTCGCGTATCATCCTTGGTAGGAATCGGTGTTCTTTGCGAGGATTTGTGGTCTATCAAATCTGATGTAATGGCGGGGACGATCTTGAACATGTTCACAGACTGCAGACTTCCCAGAGCGTCGGTGCCTCACGTCAGCTATATGTTCTTTCACGCGGGTTTTAATGGATCTTTTGTTTGTCCTATGTAAGAGAGACCACATTCACAATCAAGCTTGTACACCCTGCATCTTGTAGAGGATATTACACTTGACGGATGGTAAAATTGACTAATCTTCTTCGGCGGCTTGAAGTATGTTTTAATAGAAGCTCGCTTCAAAATATAGCCAACCTTGTCTGTGACCTCTGACATAGGGTAGTACAGCAGGCACACGCTCGACTGTGGCCGGCTTCACTCGGTCACTGTGACGTAGGCGCGGGACCCGAAGCTTGTTGTCTTGCAATACTTGCTCGACGTGCTGAACTTCGGCGGCCAGATGTTTTCTGTCACAGATCCCTCGTGCTCTCTGAAACAAAGATTTTCCCACGGTAGCTAACTGTGATGGATGATGGTGCGATTCACCATTTAAATATCGGTTGGTATGGGTCTTTTTCCTATACACAGTGTGACCAATAGTGTTATCAGGATTTCGGATGACTAAAACATCTAGGAAAGCTAAAGAATTGTTTGCCTCTAACTCCATTGTGAATTGTATTTTAGAATTTATGGAGTTAAGGTGGTTTAAAAATGCAGTTACTTTGTCAGATGGTAAAATTGTGAAAGTGTCGTCTACGTACCGCTTGTAGAATCTTGGATATACAGGAGCAGTAAGAAGGGCTTTCTCCTCAAAGTCCTCCATGAATATGTCGGCGACTATGGGAGATACGGGTGAACCCATTGCTACGCCATCTACTTGCTTGTAGAACTCCTCCTTCCACAATAGATAGCCAGATGTAAGGCATTGTTTTAACAGTAATGCATATTCTGTAGGCATGTTGTATTCTTCTAGCTTCCTGGTTACAATTGAGATGCAGTCTTCAATGGGTAAGCATGTAAATAGTGACTAAACATCAAAACTGACCATAGTTTCATTGTCAGCGAGATGTAGGTCTTTTATCTCACTAACAAAATGGTACGAATCCTTCGTGTGTGCTCTGGTTTGTCCTCTCAGCGGTGACAGAACTTTTGCCAAGTGTTGAGCCAATTTATAAGTTGGTGAGTCGATCTGGCTCACTATAGGACGTAGTGGAGCGTTTGCTTTGTGTATTTTTGGTAACCCATACAACCTCGGTGGTTTGGTACATGGTGGTATTATCGAATTTACGTCGAGATCTAATTTTTCGGAGTAATTCTTTAACAGATCGCTTGTTGTTTTAAGCACATTGGTTGTAGGGTCTGTTTTGACCTTTTTTGTACGTACTTTCGTCCGATAAAAGTTGTTGTATTTTAGAATTATAATCTGACGTATCCATTACTACCGTAGCATTTCCTTTATCTGCACGGAGAATCGTGAGTTCTGGTCTGTTGCGTAAGTTGTACAACGCTTTAATCTCGTCTTTGGGTAGATTTAGTTTCGGCACTGAACTTCGACGTAACAAGGACGAAATATCTTGACGTATGGCCTCTAAATCTTCCTTTCCCACATTGTTTTAAACAGACAATCCTCAACGTTACAGATAATTTCCTCATACAGGATTTTTCGCGGTGTTATTGCGAAATTCAGGCCCTTCGATAATACTTTTATTGTAGGTTCGTCCAGTGTTTGTTTTGACAGATTATAGACCGTGCGTTGTTTATTGTTTGTGTCTGTGGTCAACGGTTGTTGTGTTTCGTTTCTACGTTGCCATGGATGTTTGGCATTTGATTTGATAGTTAATTTTTGATATTTTTCTATTTGTTTATTTTTGCATTCATTATATTTCGATGTTTCGCGTTTGTTTAAAGTTTCAATGCAATTATTAAAATCAAATGTCGTTAAAACTGTCTTTAACTCACTGGACAAATTGTCTATGGTATTATTTATGAATTGTAGATCGAACCGTTTTTGCTGAATCACCGTTCGTAACAACTTTTTACTTGCCTGATTTAGGATCTTAGCGCCTCGAATGTCCTTTTGGTTGATATTTTGACCCACGTAGGAATGGGATTATGGTCTCTGCATCTCTTCAAGAAATTTAAAGATGTTATATATCTTGCACGCTTAGTTTTAAGATCTTCTAATCGGCGAATTTTATTTGCTATTACCAGTCCGTACTGGTTTACATAATGGTTTCTTATATTTACGCGAACACTACACATTGAATAAAACTATTTTTACGGATTTTATCGCGTTTAATTTTACTTATTTTGATTCCCGACGTTTCGGGTGCTTTACAGCACCCATGGTCACGGGGGGGACTGAGGTGTTTGACGTCCTAATGTCATAGTTAGCCCGGCTACCTTCAGTTTTTTGAATATTAATTTTTGGTCCGATCTACGCAGAATGAGCTTACAGTATCTTGAAGTCTTGCAGTGGTATGCTTGGGTTTGGATTTAATTTTGTTAATTATAGGATCCCAAGCAGATGGCAGCACCCATCGATCTTCTCTATTGAAATTAGGATGTTTTTTAATTTCAATAGCCTCGCGTATCATCCTTGGTAGGAATCGGTGTTCTTTTGCGAGGATTTGTGGTCTATCAAATCTGATGTAATGGCGGGGACGATGTGATAACTGTTAGACCGTATGCAGACGGTTTACTACCATCCGCACGAGGACGTGTGATAGTCGGGGTTTAGAAGAAAGCGTGGTACTGTGCCACTCCCTCTTGAATGGAAATATGTTGTCAGAGTGGGATGCCGCAGACAGATTATTTGCCGCTGCTGCCAGCTGGCGTTTGATACATGGGGGGAGTGAATTTGTCTTAAATATTGATTTGGATAAATATTTTTATTTTTTGTTTTGAATGTGTTTACGGCAATTCCGTGGCCGTAACTCAAGGAGTGGGTGCGGTGAGCGTCCGGTCCATGCGTGGTCGAAGGGACGCACCCGTCTGGTCCAGTCAAGTTAATCGAACAGAGTACAGATAACAGTATCGTCCGGGCCAGACCCGAGCGATTGGTCGTAGGGACATATTAGTTTGCAGTTGTATGTGATAGCTTGAAAGAAAGGTGCCTTCCGGTCCATGCGTGGTCAAAGGGACGCTCGCTTTCGATTATTGTATGATTGAGGATGTTAGTATATCTACAAGTCTAATATATATATATATATATATATATATATATATATATATATATCGGAACAAGCAGGAATATATATGTACCTTATGTATCCTATATATATATATATATATATATACAGGGCTACAAGAAAAATCATGCTAGATCCGTTAAGGGCGTGGAGTACCCATCATTTCTGACTTATTTCACTATGAAACACCCTACCCTCGATCCGCTCGAAAGCGTTGCACTATCTCATTGTCCTGTTCTTCGTTGTCAATTCGTGGTCTTCCCATGTCTGTATTTCGTCTCAAAACAGAGCCAGTTTCTCGAAGTCTTCGATAAACTCTGTCAAAAACGGCCACATCCGGCACTCGACGACCGGGGTAGCGAGTTATGTATTCGTTGCGAGCTTGCGCAGACACACAATCGCAGTATCCGTAACAAATAAGCATATCAGCATATTCCTCAGGTGTGTAGGACATCATCTTCAACACTTCCGTATTACAGGTATAAATCAGAGTCCGGTTAACAAGCACAGTAGTCACAAATCAGAAGAAATAGTCCAGAATCACAGCCAAGTCGAGAAAAAGAGCAAAACGATATCACATCTACTATGTACGAAGCACAAAAGCAGACTGACAACCAAACAATACCCCCTGTTGTATTCCCAGCCCTAACCGGTCTCTACACATTTTTTCTTTCATTCGCACCTACATAAATCGTCACTTGTCTCGCTCGCTTGGTGCGTCTTAACTTGAAGGACAATAGGCGCGGGACCGTTAGAACTGCTACCTGGAGCGTCCCAACTACTTTTTTTCCACGAAATGTAATACAAACCCTAGATTGTTATACCTCGTTAGATAGCTGATGAAACGTAGATATTTAAAAAAACATCTGCCGAACAATTGCCATAATATTATTTTTAGATATCCCTTAGAGAAAAATAAAGTTTCTAATATTTTTTTTATTTCTTTACTTTCACTTGTCTACTATGGTCTATTCAATTAACTTATGCACTATTTTAATGATTGACGTCCTAAAGCATGTTATTACACATGTAAAAATGCAATAATAATAATAATAAGATCCACAAAATAAACAAAAATAAATGTAGTAGCCTAAAAATCGGCAATTTTCAATAAAAAAATTAAAAGTCGAATATCTCGAAAAGGGTTAAGTTTAGGGTAGGGTTGTAGCAGGTGGAAGGAAAAGGGGAGATCTCCCGCCGGGCAAGGTGATCGGCCGGGGAGCGGCCAATGCTCCGAGTGGTAGTTCGGAGCTATTGCATATATACTGTTTTTAATTCGGAACTTTGATAGCGCGATTTAGGCTTCAATGTATTTCGCTTGTGGCGCGACGACAGCGCCGCCACAGGGTTTTCATAGTGAAATAAGTCAGAAATGATGGGTACTTCACGCTCTTAACGGATTTAGCACGATTTTTCTTGTAACCCCGCATATAGGATCAACTCAGATGCACTCATGATGTATGGCGCAAATATGCGTGCGTTACAACATGAAGTACAAGAAAATATAATGAACAATTCATTGGCAATTCGTCGCAAATATATGGTACGCTTTTCCGATGATATTAATTTCAAAAATCCTATATATCAACAACAGTTGCTACGTTACCACAGATACGACGCTTCGCTAGAGTAAAACCTTTTTACCGTTTACCCTTGATCTGGCCAGTATTTATAGTCGTGTCTATATATATATATATATATATATATATATATATATATATATATATATATATATATATATATATAATAGGGGCATGAACTGTTTTGTTACTTGCCAATATTTTTCTTCTAATTAAAATCAATATAGGTACCAAATATTGATTTGACTTAGTCCGGTAGTTTTTCATAACATTAAAACTAATGCAGTAACTTTTTTATATTTTATTTATATCGATCATTCGATTACATAGTTTACAGTATATTTATGTTTTTCAATATCGGGGATAAGTTCTCGTTTCCCTTTTCACACGAATTTTACGTAATCGAAACTCATAAAATTGTTTGTGCTAAACATTGGCTTCCACCGTTTTTTCAGTGGATGTTGGCTAGAAATTAAGGACCTTTTATTAAAGAATATTATAAAGTGACCCTGCCAGAAAAGTTTATACTTTAAAATGTGAAAGGAATGATTGTGTAAACGTGATTCCACTTAATTTATGTTGTGTTACTAATTAGGTATTATGTATATAAGTTATTTATATGTAACTATATAGTTTATATGTAAATTTAAGTTAATTGTAAGTTATTTATATGTAAATTTCTATAACATCACAAACGTGTAGTAATAATTAATAGAATATAAAGATGATAAAAATCAATTACCTAAGATCAGTATAATCAAATAAAATGAAGTGTCGTACCTCGTTTGAAGAACACCTCCCGCCCTTCCTCAATTGCGTGCACAATTCCCGTCACCACTAATCCCAACACCATTACTTCCAATACCACTACACTAGGAAAGACACACCACTGTCGATAATACGTATTATGGTGTCGTAGGAGGCAATAAGACTTATAACTAACACGACATCATGTTGCGTACCTAGTTACATTTAATCTGCATTTTTAAGAATTTCAATGTAAATGTTGACTCATTGCTAAGCCACTGCGCCATGGAGTCGCAGTGGCTTAGCAATGAGCTGCAGCGCTAAGGGCCGCGGGTTCGAATCCCGCACAGAACAAATATTTGTATGGCCTATAAAATAATTGCTTTAGGGTCTGGATGTTTGTCCTTGTGAAATTTGTGTATGTAAAATTGAAGATACAGAAAAAACGAAAAATACAAAGATACAGTTGAAATTTCTAGTGTTGATTTAACGTTTTATAAAAAAAATGTATCTTCTACATTTCACTTGAGTAGAAAATGGCTTTAGATCTCATAAATCTTGATATCGGTAAATTGAATAAAAATAACATACTATGGTTGCCAACCCGCTTGCCAAGCGTGGCAACTATCCCCCGCCCTCTATGTGACAATCTATGGGGATACATATGTTCGGCAGTGGACTTTTCGTTTATTACAACGAAGGGGAGGCTTTACTTCTAGCAGCAACAGCATGGCTGTGGTAAATGCGTTTTTTCAGAAAAGAAACCAACATCTAATCATATGCAATGGTGGGAACCATGGTAAACAATCGATTACTTTCTTATAAGACGAAATAAAATTCGATCAGTCAAGGATTGATCTTTGAATTACTGTCAAATATATAAAAAACAAAGCAAGGCCCTCTTCCCAAACTTTACAAACTAAACTTTACAAATAATTATCTAGCATTTTAATTAAATATCAGATATCAGTAAATGAAACTTTTGTTTACAAATTGATCATCCTTCAAAGGCAGATCAAGCAAACTTTATTTACACCCATTAGCGAAATTCTATAAACAAGCTATTGTTTGATTCTAATGGTAAGATATTTCAACGCCTAGAATGTACTTTATTATAATGAAATAGTAGAATTATATCAATATCACATTATTCGAAAGCAATAATATTTTTACGTGTATATGTAAAAACGGGTTTCAACGTGGTAGAGTCATGTTGCAGCTATATTATGAATGTAGCACGAATGGATCGGCTCGACCACGGGGGTGGGACCACGATCTCACAGAATACCAGCGTAAAATAATAGCTTAATGCTGCTGTGTTTCGTATGGTGAGTGTAGAGAAACAGAGGCCCTTTTTACTGGAAACGAGGCATTTCATCTTAGTCCTCAGGGGTGACAACGAATCTGCATTTTGATTCTTCATCGAGGATAAATGTAGATGTCTATGGGCCACAGCATCCACTTACCATCAGGTGGTCTGTGTGCTCGTTTGATAAAAAAATACATATTGTACATTACCTAATTTGAAAACAAACGTTTATCTCTTCTTCCCAAAATACTAAAATTTATTTTTATTTTTCTACATAGTGTCCTTGTAACACTACAAACATCGCTCTAACTCGTTCAAATAGTACTCGGTGTTTTTCTCTGCAAAATAATTGTTCACGAAGGTGATTGCCTCCAACTGACCTCTATTTATACAAGTACGCTGGACTGGCTATACCATACAAAATGCTTATGCCGATTTGAAGTGCCCTCATTGTCCGTACCTGGAACTAAAGTTGACATAATAATATGCCAAAGTCTGTTGTGTTATTTAAATCGTATCTCTGTATTTTGAACTTTTAAACTAAAAAATGAAAGTATTTTATGTGGTTTGATTAATTTTGATTTTAGTTACATAATAAGAATTATTTTTAGTAATAATAAGTGTGCTTAATATGTAAAACTCGTAACCAAAAGGAAAGTGGGATAACATTCCACAAGTGAATTTACAGCTAATATTAAATAAATTAAAATTTAAAACTATTTGATAATATAGGTACTTAAAAATTTGTTACTAATTTTAATATCGTAATTACCAACATGTTTGGCTTTATATTACTGAGTTTTGATAAACAATAAAATTGAATAGGCTTGTCGAGTTCCTTGTCTATAATACTTATCGATGTTCTTTTCTACCCATATCTGTTCACAACCAAAGTCGCCGACAACAGATAATTATCAAATGTTTATTAATTAACAGGTATACAACATAACTTTGACTAAAATTATGGCTAAAAAGCACAAAAATTGGGAATTGGTACACAATATTTTCTGGCAGTACCAATACCAGTAAGTATAAAAGTATAAGATTATTATTTCGAATGTTTTTTATTTCTTCTCTCCTTGTTTTCCCCCTGACTCAAGGGCCATAGCCAAGTGTAGAAAGGTCGCCTGATGATAACTTTGTGTTCGTCTTGTGAACTTGTAAATTTGTTAAATCTGTTTAAATGTGACCAATTTATTATATCAAGGGAATAAATTTATATTGGGACTGCAAAACTATTAATGTCCTTAGTGAGTTTGCGTGAGTTTAGGGGTAGGGGGGGTGGGTTAGTAGCCGTGGCTTGGTAACCCGTGGGAAACGTAGGGCCATTCACATGGCTGGCCCGAAGTGAAGGGCTGTCCCAAGGTGGCCACATTGAGCGGGCTTGTCGAGCCCTTGGATGTGTGTTAGTGGGCTGCGGCTAGAGGAGAGTCCTCTCTCTATATCGCTGCAGCCGAGGTGGAGTGGCAAGGGAAGAGGATTGTTGATATGGCGATGTGCCACTCGACTATCCTCCGCTCCTTTTTCTCGGGGCTGTACCACTGGGTGCTTCAGAGTGCTCATTGTTTCCTGGCTCCATGTCCTCCACATATCGGGCTCGGGGAGTCGGTTGTGCAGGTGGAGTAAGAGGCCGCGAAGGGCATTGCACCTTGTGTTTCTGGTGCGCCTTATCTGAGAAGGAAAAGGGGGAAGAGAAGTCCTCAACTAAGGAGGGGTCCTCGCTGGTGGGACCGCTGATGTGTTTGAAAGCGTTTGCGTGGCCTTGCTAATGTGTGGCGAACACTATGGGATTTTAGTAGGTGCGAGTCCGACATAATCCGTTCTTGCCCCCGCGAAGCAGGTATGCCGTAGGCATTTCCTCATTTGAAACCCGGAACAAAATCCGTTCTGTAGTTACGAATAAAAACATAGATAGACCAACGCAGAGTCGATCTTGGTTTTATATGAGGTATAAAGCTTGCGTCTAAGGCCTAGGTATTAATTGATACATTTATTTATATTATTTATTAATATGATACATAAATAGAACGGACGTTACGGGTAGGCCTGGGTATAGAATTTTTATCGATATATTTTGTCACACATTCTTATCTCTATTATTAGCTCCGTGGACGTTCACTTCTGCTGTCAGCGCCAAAATGGCGAAAATAAAATCGCCTCATTATGTCACGGTGTATAGCCAGTCCATATATAGAGGTCAGCGTTGCCTCCTCATTTGACGAAAATCTCTGTACTCCGAGCGCAATTTTTAGATGAGGGATCAAAAAGAAGTCGCTTGGGGCTAGATCTGGTGAGTAAGGCGGATGGTCAAGCAGTTCAAACTGTAATTCGTGAATTTTCGCCATGGCAACCGCTGTGGTGTGAGACGGCGCGTTGTCATGGTGAAGCAGGATTTTCTTTTTCTGCCATTGTGACCGTTTTTACGCAATTTCTGCCTTCAGTTTGTCAAGTAATGATGCGTAGTATGCTCCTGTAATGGTTTTTCCTTTTTGTAGATAATCTATTACGATAACTCCATGACTATCCCATAAAACAGTCGCCATCACTTTCCCAGACGAAAAAACAGTTTCTGCTTATTTTGGAGCCGGATCCACCTATGCAGTCCACTGTTGACTGTATTTTTGTTTCGGGCGTATAATGGTACATCCAAGTTTCATCTACAGTAATTAACCGGCGCCAAAACTCAGATTTATTACGCCTAAACTGCGCCAACAGAGCGTTGGAAATGTTCATTCGAACACGTTTTTGGTCTAACGTGAGCAAGCGCAGTACCCAATGCGCTGACAGCTTTCTCATGCCTAAATCTTGATTTAATATGTGACAAACACGTTCTTTGGACATTTTTATAGCCTCTGCTATCTCTCTCACTTTTAATTCGGCGGTCGTCTAGCATCATTTGGTGAACTTTAGCGATGTTATCGTCAGTAGTTGCAGTTGTTGGACGTCCCGAACGTTCATCGTCTCCTAAGCTCTCACAGCCACGTTTAAATTCAGCTGCCCAAAATTTCACTATGGTAAATGATGGTGCAGAGTCCTCATACACAGAGTCTAACTCATCTTTGATTTGCGAAGACGTATTGCCTATCAAAATCAAAAATTTAATGACACCTCTATACTAAATTTTTTCCATTTTCACAAAAACACTCACATAGACTAACTCAAACGACTGTCAAATAACAACTACGCGTTCAAAATGGCTGAAATTTTGGTGCGTAACTGTCAAAAGATGCATAACCTATTAACTGCCAGCTCATGCGGTACCTTGAGGATCACCAGCTGATTAGTGACCGCCAGTACGGTTTCCGTCGAGGTCGCTCAGTTGGTGATCTTCTAGGTTACCTAACTCATAGATGGGCGGAGACAGTGGAGTCTAAGGGAGGGGCGTTGGCCGTTAGTTTGGACGTAGCGAAGGTCTTCGATCGGGTTTGGCACAAAGCGCTTCTTTCGAAGCTCCCTTCCTATGGGCTTCCCGAGAAATTGTGCAATTGGATCACCAGTTTTCTTGTAGATCGGAGCATCAAGGTCGTAGTAGACGGCGCATGCTCCGATTACAAGCCAATTAACGCTGGTGTTCCACAAGGCTGCGTGCTATCACCACCGCTGTTTCTTCTGCATATCAATGATATGTTGCAAACCGGTAACATTCATTGCTGTGCAGACGACAGCACTGGTGATGCTTTATACACCGGCCGTGCAATATTTTTCGGGAAAACGTCGCTGAATACCGGAACAAACTTGTGTCTGAAGTCGATACTTTGTTGAAAAAAGTCTCAGACTGGGGGCGACTAAATCTAGTCCAGTTCAATCCCCAGAGGACACAAGTTTGCGCGTTTACCACTAAAAAGAACCCCTTTGTCGTATCTCCTCAGTTTCAAGGCACTCCCCTTGTTGCCTCAGCCAGTATCGGAATCCTCGGCGTCAACATATCCAATGAGGTGCAGTTTCGAGGTCACTTGGAAGAAAAGGCCAAATTGGCCTCTAAAAAGCTTGGCGTGCTCAGCAGAGCGGGACAGTATTTCATGCCGGCACACCGCTTGCATCTTTACAAGGCACAGGTTCGGCCCCACATGGAATACTGTTCCCATCTCTGGGCAGGGGCTCCCCAGTGCCAGCTCCTTCCCCTTGACCGCATCCAGCGCAGAGCGGCTCGAATCGTCGACGAACGAGTTCTTTCCGATCGGTTGGACTCACTGGCACTGCGTAGAGATGTTGCATCTCTTTGCGTATTTTATCGCAACTATCACGGGGAGTGCTCTGAGAAATTGTTCGGACTTATTCCAGCCGCTCAATTTCACCATCGCACATCGCGACAGAACTCGAGATACCATCCATACCATCTGGATGATTGGCGGTCCACCACTGTGCGATTTAGAAGAAGTTTTCTTCCTCGCATAACTTCCTTGTGGAATCGATTACCACCAGCGATTTTTCCGGACCGATACAACTTAGGGACCTTCAAGAAAAGAGCCTACTCCTTCTTAAAAGGCCGGCAACGCATCTGCAATTCCCCTGGTCAACACCAGTTGTTCATGGACGGCGGTAGTCACTTACCACCAGGTGAGCCGCATGCTCGTTTGCTTATAAAAAAAAACACATTCACTAGCTTTTATTGACGAGTGCTGCCATCTTCACGTTGAGGTCGGAAACTTTTCAGACCACCTTGGTAATTCTTTAGAATGCAATGCATTCCAAAGAATCTTTCAAATATTATCAGTATTTAAATTTTCTCATTTCTACATCTATTAAATCATCATCATCATCATCATTACAACCCTTCACAAGTCCACTGCTGAACATAGGCCTCCCCCACGGAATCTATGAAGGATCTATTACATGTAATTAAGTAATTAAAGTTTCAATGAAACCTACGTTTTAGATCTTAGAACGAACTACATACATTCTATTTGCAAATTCTGGTGATTGTGTATTTATGAAATGCACATAAATACATCTTTTATTTTTGTTAACATTTGTTGCCATTATTGCGTTAGTAAATAATGTAATAATTTCACGGTGTTCTTGAAAATAATTTTAATAATCTTTGAGAAATGAGATTTTTTTTCACCAATATCATATCATTATAAAATGTATTAAGGTAAAGGCACCTATTTCCGCGGTATTTTTTACTAAAACTCGAAAGGAGATCGAAAATTAAGCATTTATTGCAACCTTCTAAAGTTTTGGCTATTTTTATCAGAACCATAATTGTTTCTACTCTTGAAATAGACAATAGGTTTGGCTATTAGATCTTGATTTTTATTCTAAATTAATTAAATAGGAAAAGAAGTCGGAGGAACCTTATTTCGATATGCTTGATTCCTAATTCCGAGTGTACAAAATGCAAAGGAAAAGGTTAGGAAGAATAATACATGGTGTTCATTATCCTACAACCAAAATTATTATAATTTGAAAACTATGAATAATCATCCCCGTGGGCAAGTTAATTTTAATTTTAATAATGCAATCAATTAACTAACAAGGTGTTGTTGACCAATTTTGATTTTCTTTCACAAAACCTACACCAGGAGCAAATTTTCCAGAAGTATCTTTATACTATTATGTAGGTATGTGAAAATTTGTGGGAATATATGGATTGATTACGTAATAAGCATCCATTTTCATAATCAATATAAACATTTCATACTTACGAAATAAAATCCTATTATTACCTAATAAATATACCAAGCTAATTAATTTATTAATTTTTAATACTCGTGGTATTATTACAATAGTAGTACAAACAATATGTAGCTCTCTCTAAAGCAAGACATTGTGTAAAATGATATAATGTAGTTTGTGAATTATTATCCATAAATGTTTACAACTACGTATCTAAGTTTGTGAAAGTTATTATAAATATATAACTACGCAAAATTATGTTATCAATTCAATAAGTAATCTTGCAGTGAAAAGATGGTGTAACTCGCTCGTAAACGCAGTTTTTCTAAATACCTCGGAATATGGTGTCAATTTTAGAAGCCCTCGGAATTAGGTGCCTTTACCTTACTTATTGAATATAAAAAAATATTAAATCGATAAATATTCTCCTGTGTTTCGTATGGAGAGTGTAGAGAACCGAATACCCATCTTACTGGTAACGAGGCATTCCATTTTAGTCCTCAGGGGGTGACGACGCATCTGCATTTTGATTCTTAATTTACTTCCATTTACCATCAGGTGGACTGTGTGCTCGTTTGTCGTCTTAACTGCAGTAGCCAACTCGTTTGCCAAACGTGCCAAATATGGCTAATTATTATATATATTTCAGCAAAGAACTTTGATAGGCCGTAATAATAACACCAGTAGCTTCCATTATTTAAGATAAAACAAAAACTGGCAATATTTCATGGTTTTGCGATTCACACTCTCTTTTTTTTATGAACTAGTTGAACCCGGCAGACGTTGTCCTCCCAGTTAATATCATAGGTTGTGTTCAGCAACGTTTTTAGTGTTCCGTACCCAAAGTGTAACCATGGGACCATATTACTAAACCTCCGCTGTCCGTCCGTCCATCCGTCTGCCTGTCAGCGGGCTGTATTTCATGATCCGTAATAGTTAGATATTTGAAATTTTCACAGCATGTGTAATTCTGTTGCCGCTATAACAAAAAATAATAAAAATAAATTAAAAATTAAAGGGGGCTACCCTACTAGAAACGTATTTTACGATGGTACGCAACCCTTCATGCGCGAGTCCGACTCGCACTATGCCGGCTTTTTTATTTTAGCGCATGCAACTTAATTTATTAATTGCCGCTCTTGATTGAAAAAAAAATCAAATAAAATCAAAAAAATTATATTTTGTTTGTTTCTAAATTTTTTATTTAAATTTTTTTTTCAATTTGTTTTTAGTTTATAAATATAAACCTTCTGCATTTAAAAATACATATGTATTTAAAAGCTCGAACTACGGTAAATTCTAAGATTTTGCAGTAAAATCTAAGATTTACCAAGTCCTTAATGTGTTATATGGTAATCGTTTATTTCGGAATTTTACTAGCATTAACTCATTAATTCTTAGGTTTTACCTCAGAGACACGGTAAATTTTGAAAAATAATCATGTCTAGACGTTTTTGGTGCATTATCGTACTCGCGAACAGTGTGCAGCCCTCCCCGCTACCCGTGTCACCCTCTATACGCTCACCACATTCGGTCGCATACGTCGGTCGGCCGACACCCGACAAGGTTGTATGCGTACGTACGTTCTTTCGTTAATTCGGTTTCTCTATGTTTTTATTGTCTAAAAGTGAATGAGACAAAATGAGTGTAAAACAAAGATTTTATGAAATAATGGACGAGCTCGTAACAAGTAAGAAAGACTTTTATCTCGATAGGGACAAAAACTATTGGTAAATCCTATTGTGCATGCCTTAAGCACATTAAAAAAATTACGTATAACATGATTATACCTAAATGTTTTAAAGTAGTTTAAATACACACAAGTTTTTATTAATAACCTTTTAACTATACTTCCAATTTTCAGATAATTTTATGTCACAACTTCAATTAAAAAAAGTTTGGAAAATCCAAAAGTTCAAGACTCATAATGCTCACATGATAGTAAAAAAAAATGTAAATTGTAGTTCTATTCGTCAAAGAATTCCAGTAACAGTCACCGAAGTACACTTTCAAGTCACTCCGTCAAGTCCGGAGGTAAGGTCTAATCATAACTAACAAAACAAGCCCAAACTTGGCACACCTAGTTATACTCGTCTATGAGTTCCAGTAGCAGATATCGAAGTACACTTTCAGGACTCCATAAAGTCCAAGGCGTATAAGTATATTTATATATAAATCCTGCGTACTTTTAGCGAAACAAAATATTGTAATAAAAATCTGTGATTATAAAAAAATCTATTACCTTGGTCAAGTATGTATCAAATTTCGTGTTTGGAATATTTTATATTTCTAAAGCAATCGATATTTTTCAGCACGAATCTATGTAAACAAACGACCACTCACGACGGCAGCTGAGCCCGGAGTAAAAAAGTACTCTGTGGCCGGGAGTGAGGCAAAGTGTATTTAGTAAAATAAATTAATACAAGGCTGCTCAAAACACCGAAAATTTCGCTATTTCTCAGCCGAAAAAAAATAATTATAACTAAACAAAACAAAATTAAACTGCCACTTACATTCCATGGCTTCCCACATGATAGATGAAGAGTTTAAAAAATTGAGTTGAACAATTGATATTTTCAAAAGTTATTGTGTTTACGCTTCCATGCGGACTTGATAAATCTACACCTTATGCCACTAAAACCGCCTTTTACGTAAAAATAGCAACTGATCGATTTAAAAAAAATTATAAGTTCAACAATCATTTATCTTTCTGACAATGTGCTTTTTATATCATTTATATGTTCAATATGATTGTTAGATACGATTTCATGCGACAAAACGATGGAATTTTGATTTTAGGCGCTAGTAGAACATACCTACGCGCTTTTCGCTTAAGGCATGCAATACGCAAAGTTCTTAGAGGAAGTAAAGGCTTCTGAGAACATAAAAAAGCAAGCTATTCGTTATAGACGTATAAAGCGTTATGATACAGGTAGGCGGTGAAGAAAAGCTAATTGCATCAATGAAGGAGGAAAAAGGAGAAATCAGATATTATGTTTGTTACGACGACTTGTTTAACATTCTCGAAAAAACGTATCCAACAGAAATATAACAGTTGAGACTATTATGACATATTTGAAAATATGCCAACCTTGTCAGAAAAAACAGAAGGTTTTGAAAAAAGGTATTATCGTCAAGCCAATACTTCACAATTAAATGAACTTACGTTGCCAGGTAGATCTAATAGATCTACAAAGTACCCCAGATGGAAATTATAAATTCATTTTAGTGTACCAAGACCATCTCACCAAATTGGTTATCCTCAGTGCACTTCAGACTAAACGCGCAGTAGAAGTTGCATACCATTTCTTGGATATTTTCACCACTTTTAGAATGCCGAACATCCTTCGTTCCGATAATAGTCGTGAATTCTCTAACCAAGTCATTGAAAGTTTATGTTCCATGTGGCCAGATGTGAAAATCGTACATGGAAAGCCAAGACATAGCCAGAGTCAGGGATCAGTGGAGCGCGCTAATCAAGACGTAGAAAATATACTAAGCACGTGGATGGAAACTAACGAGATATCGAAATGGCCAGAGGGCTTAAAATTCATCCAGGCAATGAAAAATAGAGCATATCATGAGGGAATCAAGTGTTCCCCTACGAAGCAATGTTTGGTTGTCCAATGAAAATGGGACAACGCGACTTCAACGATCCCCAGACATTTGATTGGATTTATAAGATTTGAATAAATTTTGGAGAATTTTTTGCAGTTGCAGTAAGATGCCGAACATAATAATGCCGCCTAAAATGTAATTGAACAGGACAAAGGAAATAATAATGTTGAGAAAGAGTCACAAAAGGCATTGTTCAATAACAAAGAGATTGGTATTGAGAAAGTAAAGGGTAATAAAATAAACGACATTTCTAATGTAACAACTGAGGATAATATCGCTAGTAAATGCGATACCATTTCGGAGACAGAAATCACGAGTCAATCGCAGGAAGTTCTTGTAAATATAGAGTCTAAGTTAAGCAAAACTGAGTTTGGAGAAACAAGCTGAAAAAATGAAAGCCACGTCGGCTGATAAATATCCAAATGTGGAAATTGGCCAAAATGTAAGACTGAAAGTACCTGAAATTGACAAAGCTAAACCTGACCCGAAAAGTATTATTGCAGTTCTAGTAGATATTAGGTACAACTATTTTTACCAACTGGGTACCAAAATTGGAGTTCTGAACCAGCTTTGCAACAAAATCAATTTACCTCATGCTCGGAAGACTTCATCAAAATAGAAGAAGTTGTTAAGGATAAAAAGTGAGTCTTCGAGAAGATGTCGGGAAATTGTCTTTGACCGGAGGTCAAAGATTCAAAAAATGCAATTGCCTAAAAAAATGCTTGACGAAGAAGTGCGCTTGCAAGTCATTAGGATTACTTTGTAATTCTAAATTCCACAATAACTTACAATGTTGTAACAAGTGATTTTAATGTCTTATACCAAATGCAGGTGCGTTGCGGGCCTTATAAAAAAGAATAGGCTTTTTTAAGTTTGCTATAATTTGTGAAAAGAAAATTTTACATTTGTTTACTTTATTGTTCAAAAATATTTTTGGATTTTTTTTTCATAATTATATCGTTATTTTACTATTAATACATGATACTACCAAATGATAAGAAAAATTAATGAATACTAAAGCTTATCCAACGTAGTTATTAGTAAGAAAAAAAATATTTCATTATTTTTCTATATTCTACTTTCAAAAATCACCATAAAAATGTTTTTAAATTATTTAGGTAATATGATTCAATCTTTAATAAATACTTTCTACTTATATTAATATATTGTTTCATTTCCAAAACCAACACTTACTAATAGTCATTAGTTAAATCTAGGATGTACCGAACTCGTAAAAATCGTCGTATTTTATATCAATGCTTACATTTACCAGCCTATGTTGGTAAATCCTAGGATTTGAAAGTAAAACCTAAGATTCACCAAAATTCGGGCTTTTACAGTAACATATATGTACATATAACAATTTTCATGGTGATCGATCAAATAAATTTTGAGTCAAACGATTTCATATATACAAACATCCTCTTTTATATATGTATAGACTTTACTGTAATTTATTTTAGTGTCTACTTTATAAGTTTCTTATTCTGAAAATGAGAAAGTACATATTATATTAAAACACTTCCATTATATGGTACCACGACCACGATGAATAAGTCTATCGATTCAGGTGGCTCTGACCGTGCTTTGTGACAATATATGAGGGAGGAATATGTTCAGCTCTGGAGTTGTGATAAACTGTAATGATGATAACCATAATGGATGATAATGATGATGATAGTGATGTCATTAAAGTACAGATTAATAATTACAAATGGACGAAACTTTTACACACCTAATAAAATATGTGTATGAATTACATCTTTTATACACAAAGACTAACAGACGCTACTTGGCAGTGGCGTTTGTTAGTCGATTAAATTCAAAAACGCAATGGCTGGATCTTTGTTTACCTTACCCAAGCAACACAATACAACAAAACATTCCAAGTGAAAGCTTAAACTTGTTTATCAACTTGCTTAGGTTTGTATATGTATCAAAAACCTTTCACGCTTGTTAATTTGAACAACTTAATGTGTGCTCTCGCAACGTAGCAAACTTTCATGCGCTGCTATGAAGCTAACAAAGTTTCTGCAACTCCCAGTGTCCCGATTTTGTATTTGTTCTAGTTATGTGACCTCAGTACGCATATTATAGTTAGATTTACAGAGTTTAGCTTAAATGTAATTTAAAATTCAATTTTTTATTTTATATATTTATTATTAGCCAGTGCTTGATTAAAATTTGGTAAGTGGTGATGACGTCCTAGATGGTTAATAAAAAAGCCTATAACTCTTGTCTTGAAAATGCCTAGATTGTAATCGAACGGAAAGACACGCCAGCAGATTATTCTACTCCTTTAGTGTACGCATAACAAAAAACGAAGCACAATAAAGGGGTGAAGACCCGCCAACCACCTGGTTGTCCGATGGTGGAAAGGGAAGGGAAGGATTCACTCTCTCAAATGCATCCTAAAGAAATACCATAAGACTGGCTACTCTGCGCCTGTGCTCGTGGCTGACAAAATTGGCTTACCTATACTAGTCAAGGTTGCCAATAAGCCTCTTATTTCGTCGACTGAGTCCAATGCTGTTAGGAGGAATTTTGTCTACCAGCCCATATGTGACAGCAGTAGTACATAATTAAAGCGCAAGTCCAGTTGAACTCCATGCACAACCGAAATCACTTGAAGGTAAGAAGCTGCTCCAGCGTAAAGTACCGCCGCAAGGACACCCAGTTTCCATGCGGCAGCTTTGGCCCTGTACTCAATTTACCGTCCATAATTTGAGATAATATCAACCCATTACAACTAAAGGCAGTCAGTGTACTTCAAAAGATACATCCCTGAAAGTAGCCAGGGTGAGCGAGCTCCTTTTAGGGGTGAAGAGAAACGCTTGTGTTTAGGAGGCGTTGAATCTCACAAGGTTGGCATCACCCCCTTTCAAGACTGCATGCAGTGAGAGATTTGCACGCTCAAGTATACCATTTCTTTTGGACTGGATTTGATCCTGACTAGCCCGAGCATTTGGCTGGCACCTCCACATAACTGTGCTGTCGTTTACATACAAGAATAAGCAGATCCTTAATATGCAGTACGAAGAGAGTTGCGGAGAGAACGGACCTCAGAGGAACTACTGCGTCAGTCGTCATAGGATTGGACGAGCAGCCCTCAACGTTGACTCGGACAGACCGTTCGCTCAGAAAGTCTCTCATTCAGTCAATTAGGCCAGAGGATAAGCCGTACGCTAAAAGTTTTCCTAAAAGGCTAACGTGCAAATCCGTACTGAGGAGGGCGTTAAATGTACACTCCATAACTTACTTGCACTTTTTAGGCTGCTGCCCATGGCAGTTTTGGGCATTTCACATCTGATGAAGATGATATGGTTATACCGCCACCTATCGGAAGTCATAAGAATTTTCTGGAACTTCCTATAGTCGCGCCTCTTACGATATCCACACGACGAAATGAGGTGATGGTTTATTTTACGCTACTAATACACGACGGGCTTATTATTCATCATACCACATAATTCAATCGACAGTCTAATTCTAGAAAGAATTGTAAGTTTTCATTCATTCCTTTTTTTTGTTTCTTTATTTCAGCATTTTCATTCATTACAGCCAATAAAAGTTCACTGCTGAACATAGGCCTCCCATATATTGCCTCATAGTGGGGATTTTGCCATAGTTGGCACGCTTGGCGTGCGAGCTAGCAACCCCAGTTTATACCATTTTGAGTTGTTATCGGAAATATTCTGCGCCCATCTCTTGTTTTAGATTTCTTCTGTCGTATCTTGCGACACCTAAGGGACGATATGGGGAAGTGGATATTCATAGAAAATTCATAGAATCTTATTGAAAGTCACTCTTTGTCTAATTACCACTGGTTCGAAAAAAAACCTCTGTCCTGGGAAGAACCAGCAAGAAACCCAGCAGGACTTTTTTTTAATAACAGCTTACAATCATGTATATTATATGCACAACACATACAATCATGCACAATTAACCACACAAAACAAATTAGAAACAGCCTGGCAGCGAACACCTCATTCCGGGGTTATTATCATCCATAAATTCCTTAACATTATAATAACCCTTTTATACAAACTATGTTTAATAAAGTTTTTGAATTTTGAGCAGGTCGAATTTTGTATATTTTCTGGGATTTTGTTGTAAAACGTATACATCGCCCCAGAATGAATTACTGACTCGGTGGAGTCAGTAACTGGTACTACTAGCTTGTGTTTGTTCCTAGTATTTACAGAATGAACATCACTTATTTTGTATAACTACTTTTATTTTTGTGTACGTACATTACATTTTCATAAATGTATTGAGAGGCCAAAGTTAATATATTAATTTCCTTAAATTTTGTCTGAGCGACTCTTTAGGTTCTAAATCATAGATTGCTCTTATGGCCTCTTCTGTAAAACAAATATAATTTCAGTGTCAGTTGCGTGTCCCCATAGCAAAATACCATACGACATTATGCTATGGAAATAGCTAAAGTAAACAAGTCTAGCTGTTTCCACACTGGTAAGATTTCTAATCTTTTTACAGCATATGCTGCAGAACTAAGTCTGCTTGCTAACTTTGATATATGGGGCTCCATTGAAGCTTCGCGTCTAGTGTTATTCCAAGAAAATGGTGGTATCGACAAGACTCAGTTCCTCCCATTTAAAATTACATTAGTATTTAATTGTCTGACATTTGAGTCATGAACTTCATACATTTCGTTTTATTGCTATTTAAATGCAAGTTATTAACATTAAACCAATTTACTAATTTAGATATAGCATTATTTACTTCGTCATATTTTAATAATTGTCGTTTTAATTTGAAAATGAATGAAGTGTCATCAGCAAATAATACTATATTATGGTTATCCCCTACTATGTAAGGTAAGTCATTAATATATACAAGAAACAGAAAGGGGCCGAGAACTGAGCCTTGAGGCACGCCCATTTGTACTATCGACCGAAAGAGCTCATACTATTAATGACAACTTTTGAGTTCTGTTACTTAAATATGAAACAATTAATTTAAGAGCATTACTTCTTACACCGTAGTGTTGTAGTTTCCTGATTAATGTTTCATGGTGAACACAATCGAAGGCTTTGGATAGGTCACAGAATATACCCAAAGCATCCTGTGAATTCTCCCATGCATTGAAAATATATTTAATCAGCTCAACACCAGCATCATTTGTCGAGCGACCCTTGTGAAACCGAATTGATTTTATGAGTATATTATTAACATTAAAAAATTAACATTTGATCAAGAATAATTTTTCAAAAATTTTATAGTGTTGGCAGTACAGAAATGGGTCTAAAATTGGCGGGGTCTAATGTACTACCAGATTTAAATAAAGGTATTACTTTACTATGCTTCATCAAATCAGGAAACACGCCATATTCGATACTAGTATTAAAATAATAGCTAGTTGAGGCGCGATTATATCGATTATAGACATAATAACTTTAACGGAAATGCCCCACTGATCCGCAGTTTTCTTAACATCAATAGTTTTAAAATATTTTACAATATCTTTTATCATACACCGCTACTACACGGTACGAGGAAGTAATTAGATCAAAAAAGAAATATATAACGAAATATTTGTTTTGAAATTTTAATTTGTTGTTAATTCATATTATATTACCGGAAGTAATGCGGTAAACATTACCGGTACTAATTACGGTAATGTAATAACATGAGAGATGGGATAAAATACTTTGAGAATTTAATCCTATTAAAATATAAAGTTATGTGCTTCCACAAATTTGTAATTACGTTTCGTAACTCTCAATTTGAAATGAAATATCAAGGTGTGCTTTTGATGATAATAGAATATTAAAAATAAAATAAACTTGATATATAAAAATATACAAGCCAAGCACGTGTGTACGTGTCTCTCTTACATAACACAAACAAAGATATCAATAAAAACCAGGTACACATAGCTAACGTAATATATCGGAGCCTTCAGTCTGTGACCATATCGGGTACGCCCCGACTTTTCATAATATCAATTTGTAAGTTTTTCCCGAGGCCGAAAAAAAGAGTTATACTTGCAAAATAAGTGATACATGCTATCAAACTTCCACTTCAATTATAAATATGAATAAATAAAATCAATATTCATCTTAAGGTTATGTCAGGCAGCACAATACATTGAATGCGAAAAAAGTACTTAATCTTCTTAATCACAACTGACTGCGCTAGAATTTTTTCAGTCCTGATATTTCTATACACTTATTTCATAATTTTTCAAAACGTTTCTTATCATAATAAGTGATAGCACTTTACAGATTTTATTTTGAGTAATATTCAAAAAGAACTTAATACCGATGAAATGTTTAATTTGTATACTTCAAGTGAATAATTTGTATACTTCAATAACTTATAGTGACACCCTACACAATGTCTTTGAAGGAAATATCACGATTAATCCCAATGATAAATTGAAGTATTATGTTAAGGGTATTATCCGTTTGCGTAGTGACTAAACATTTGCTAATCATTCTTGCCTAAAACAAGTATTAATAAAACACATATTCTATCTGTGTCTGTGTGTTTGTTTTATAAAATGTATCACGTATAACAGCACCACGATACAGGATACTCTAAGATAGACGTTTCCGTGACGCAGTGGCATTGGACTTAGCATTAAGTTGGGGTGCTGAGGGCCGCGGTTTTGAATCTCGCACAGAACATGTATTTGTATGGCCTACAAATAATTGTTTCAGGTCTTTTTCAGATTATTTGTCCTTGTGCAATTTACGTTTATAAACTGCCTCCTCGTTACGGGTTACGTTACTTATAGAACGAAAAAAATCATGTGTGCTCATCCCTGACGCCAGTATTCAATATTGAGATTCATTGATGATGAGAAAAGTCGCAGTGTGAAACAAAAGGTAAGGTATGTAGGTTTTCATTAACCTACATATGTAAAATGACCTTTGCACAAATTATATTTTTTTAATTTGGGCATAGATCATTTTAACTCGTATCTATCTATCTAAACAATAAATGAGGACGGTGCTCACACCAATTTAAAAAAATTAAACAGATGTCATTTCAGACAAATGTAAGTACAGATTTACATTTGTCTGAAATATCCTTGACAACTATGATGGCAAAAGTTCTTTACTTACGTTTTATTGCGTACTTGCATTTACATGACGCCCAGTTTGGATTTCGACCACGTCGATCAACTGAAGGTGCAGTTCCGTGTCTCAAGCCGGCGGTTAAGTATTATACCGATAGAAAGACTTACCCTTATGTTTACTTGCTTCCTTGATTAAATGAAGGGTTTTGATCTCGTCACCGTTGACCTATTATGGAATTTTACTCGTTACCAACTTAGTCCTCAGAGTTGATAACGCATTTGCATTTTGATTCTTATCGAGGATAGATTTAGGTGTCTATGGGCCACGCTTCCACTTACCAGCAGGTGAATTTAGTACTCGTTTAACACACTAATTCCTATGCTACATCTTAATTTCTCATCTGATACACTACTTTGTAATATCTTAGGTTTACCTATAATAGAACGGCTTTTTGCTGTGATATATATTTACGAGATCTATAATGTATTTAAATAATTATAACTTTTAACAAAAAGTAAAAGGGGGTGAAATTTTTTCGAATCATCTAAATTGGTTCACAATCTGCGAAGATATCGCGTAAAATACATACAAAAAAAACATACACTCGAATTGAGAACTTCCTCTTTTTAAAGTCGGTTAAAATTAAGAACCATTTTTCGCTTTTGCTGAACCTGTGAACCAATAATATCTAATACCGTTTTTCCCATTTTTATTATTCAGATTTATGTAAAGTATTCAAGTATTCATATTGAAAAGAAAAAGACATGAAACGACGCAAATTGTAGGATATTTTTATTTTATTCATCACAACAAAAATATAAATAAATACATTGATCTACTCACTTTGTTAAAGCTAGGAACATATAAGTATACACATATTGTTTCATTATACACTTGCGACATTGAAACAAAAACATATATATTTCAAATATATACTAGTTATATTATATCCATTTTTTAAAAACGAGCATGTATATCCTAATTTCAATTTCAGCTTTTCATCTTTTACTTCTTCGTCTTTTTCTTTATGACGATTTTGATACATTCGCCAATGTCAGCGTAACAAGACACTAATATTAAAATGTCAGACAAATAAGTATTTTAAAGAACATGCGGAAATAATATGTATGTTATCCGCTATGCCTATTTAAAATAAAAATTGGAAAGATTTCTGTCTATTGTATTTAAAAAATGTAAATATTATGTGATTTTTTTAAAAGGAGTTTTAACACTAGGACATTAGTTACAAAAATGTAGTATAAAATCATAGATTAGTAGCAACGTTTTCTAAATATACATACGTACGCCACGTATAATGCATGTAAAAGTTGTTTTTCATGTAACCTAATGTAAGTAATTGACTTTTAGAATGGTCAAGTTATTCTTTTGATACGTAACCAAAACTAAAATGTGTTATTTTGCCAATACCTTACCGGGTAAATACAATAATATTATAAGCTCCACGATATGACCTCGTTACATTGGGATATGGATTTAGTTTTTTGTTATCATAGTGAAATTAGCTGATAAATGGCTAGGTTTTCATAAGTGAACATTTAAAGCGGTTATAAGACACATTTAAAACGTTTTGCTCAGAAAATAAGTTTACATGCTACATGCATTAGATTTATACAATAAGCAATAGCAAGTATAAAACCTCTCGTCTTAATAATGTTTGGACATTCATCGTTTTCAAGACTTCGACTTCCATGCGTATAAATTGATTTCAAAACACAACAGATCATTTTCACTATAGATATTTTCATGATATAATTATGCTGACCGAGACTGCCAAAAAAATCTATCTCGGTAAGCAATTGAAATTAACAATCCTTTGTAGGGCATACACAAAGCATTGTAGTTTCGACCTGTTATGATATGAAATCACAGCTTTTCCTATCGTCTTTCCTACTTATTTCAGCCAAAACCATTTATACTACTCTCTTTTAAAATAGTTACCTACATACTTAGTTTAAACACCAATAAATTTTTACCAATAAGTACAATATATAATTGTGTATACACAAATCTTCTTATATAATTATAAAATTTTGCTTCCTTTAGAGACAATCAATAACTCACAATAAATATCAGTCATTATAGACAAAATACAATTTTAATAATTGAATATTGTGATTTAATACTTAAGCTGCTCTTATATAGATGACAGTACAAATTGTAAAGTTACACCAAGTATAACTTAATATAAGTATAAGAAAATAATACTTGCAAATGTAATAACACTAACAATGATAATTGCAATTAAAGCAACCCTAATGATATCTGTTTCTCTGCATTGGCATTGCTCCCAAGATGAAAAGAAATCAGACACGAGTATGGTTTAGAAAAAATATAGTAATGACAGTTATTAGGTAAAAAGATATTTACATAATGTGGTGGATGTAATGTGGAAATGTGAAGTACATTTTCATGTTTTAAAAATAAATGTCTCTTTTTTTTAAATAATTATTTATCAGATAAAACATCCGAGCTATCATTATGAATATGATATGAAATCTCTAGAATCGTTTTCCACTTTATTTCATACATAAATAGTACGTGTATGAGCGGAGCGTGTCTTGTATTATATTCTTGATATATATATATATGGTTTTTGAGCAAATATTGGTTGCAAATAATATTTTTACATTAAATAGTGGCTTGTGTGTTATATAAAGACGTCACATATTAAGTAGTAAGAAATGTAAAAATTATAGTTTACAACGAGTCTTAAAGTACTTGGTCGGGAGTTTCTACTAGAGACTAACATCTAAGGACATAAGCTCCGAAAGTGCAGGCTACACACGTATAAAATTTGTTGAAAATGACACATACACAATTTTCTCTCATGGATAGAAGAATAACACAGTCTTATAGTAATTTTATAATAATACTGATGTAGTATAACATCATAATCAATTCATAATTTAACATATTACGATGCGCAATATAAGTACTTAACTGAATTTAAATATATTTTTATTTTTCAAAAAATTAAATTTCTTTCAAAATTTATATATTGTCGACATTTTAATGGACGTTGTGCGTAAATAGATGATTGATTGAAACAATAAAGGTAAAAAAGTAAATCTAAGATCACAAATATACAATTTACTGTTCGGCGAATCTTAATTTCTGTTTCTTTACGAAATCCATTGCCATTTTGTCCGTTGTACGTGACTCCAAAATTTGTAAAATTGGATGACCTGCAATTTTCAATTCAATTTCAAAATTGTAGCTTTAGAGAACTTAAAGCAGGTATATTTCTTGTTTATGGAATGCGATATCTTCGACAATTGTGAACCGAATTTAATTATTCTTATTCATTATAAATTTGGAGGCAAAATTCCACCTTTAGGATGGATTAGGGAATTAGAGTGAATTCGAAAAAAGGGATGTTTTAGCTTAAAATAATCAAAAATTAACTTTCAATAAAAAGTAATAGCCTACTCCAGAGAACTAAAAAGAATAAATAAATTTCACATCCTCAAGTCAACGCTGTGTATAAACACCGACAATTTCAAATGTGAAAATATTTTATTATTTTTTCTTTGAAGTCTTACTTTTTACTAAAAGCTATTTTTTTAAGATAAAACAAAATTTATCGTAGGTTATACTTACTTCGGTCGTGTAATTGCATAAGAGGCAGTTCAATGGGTCGCAACGGGTCTGGTGGCGCATGGCTGTTAACGCCGGGCACACGAGATAGCGATATAAATGCCTCGCCGGCAAAATCGTCCGCCGTCAATACGTCACGATCCCATACGGATAGAGCCAATGCGGCTTGTGGTGATCGGCATGCTTCCAGTGACACCGCGAATTCGAAACATTCATCCCATACAGGATTTAAAGTTTTCTGTTAACAAATAACTTGTATAATTAAAATATTACGTAATATACAGGCTTATTTTTAAATAAAATAATTTACCTTTTGAACATGTGTACTCTGTTCATGAGATTTAGGAAACAGTCGCTTCGGAAGCAACTCCAATACCACAAAAGGGTCGCTAAGTCCATTTGGGTCGAGCGGAATTACATCACGGGCTGATAGAACTTCCACACAGAGTGAGTCATGATTGAAGTAAACTCTGTGGAAGTAGTGTTTCATTAATATGAAGCATTGCTATGTAAAAAAATATTTTTATTTTCAAAAATAACAATTTGAAAATATTGTCATTACTCGTGAGATAAAAATGACTTCATAAAAATATCTTGTGTCTCACTCACCTAACTAAAATTGAGCCATAAGGAGATGGCAAAGGAGTGTGAGTCTGTTCTAATATTCGCTCTGCTAGCCATAGTTCTAGCAACTCTTCCGTTTGGGCCTGATGGAACTGCATTCTTTGTTCTAAGCGAGACCATTCAACGCTATGCACTTCTGACATTGGTAAGCCTTTAAAAAATCAAACACAATATTTATAAACGACATAATATGTAACCTTCATATGTACCGACACTACAGTCGTACATAAATTATAAAATAATGACAAAATATAAAATAATGAATACAATGATAAAATATAAAATAATGACTTCTTTTGGTTACACGAATCGTTTACGGATTTTGTCGATTAATTCATACCTACTCCAACCGTTTGTGCCACAAGTGCTTTGCTGTACTTACGGTCTAGGAGAAACTGTGGTATTTATTGGATTTAGATTATAATTACTCGATGCTGAATGAGCTTACAGTATCTTGAAATATTGCATGGTATGCTGATTCGAGCCGATAGTAGAACTCAATCATCTTCCCAATTGCAATTGCGGTGTATTTTAAATTTCAATAGCCTAACGATTCGTCGTCCGTTTATTGGAATAATTCTTCAAAGGAAACGTCGCGAGTATAAAATAAATTTTACGCTATAAAATCCTTTAAAAATATTCGATGTGTAACGAAAGATGACACATCTGTGTTTAAGTGGCGCCAAAATCATGCTCAACTTATTGTATGAATACGCACGAACGCAAACTAATGTATCCCAAATTATTTTCAATCAACAACACTTTTATATGATGTTAAAGAAAGGAAGGAAAAAATGTGAGAAGTGACCCTCATTTAAAATGTACATTGTTACATGTTAATGTAAATGTACGCAGCGCCGTCTAGCGTAACATGCAATATTTTTGGTCTGCTCTTACTACAACTATAAAAATTGAACGTTTTAGACTTTGAAATCTTCTTTCGTCCACTAAATATTAAATCAACTACGAGATGAAGATTAAATTAATAATTAGTATGACGTAGGTGTATACTATGCTCAAAGTAAACAAATGGAAACAAAAAAATGGGTTTTACAAAAAAATGGGCTAAACAAACAAATGGGCTTTACAAAAAGGGCTTGACCTTTGTATAGAATCTGAACTTTACCTTTGCCCTCTGCATGGAAAAATTCGGCGAGTAGTTCTAGAGCCTCTTTCAATCTGTGATGATAAACCCTAGGCTTTTCCGCCCCACCCGCATCCGCCTGAGCTGAAACTTCTTTTAGAACAGCACTCCAGCACCCAGCCAGTGCGCGAAGAAATGCGCGCGGGAGTAGCCAAGTATTTAACGAAGATAAATGTTGGTCCAAGAACTCCAACAGTGGAGTTATTGCCTGTTAAAGAATTGTTATTTATAATTTTTTGCTGCTTTTCGTTTTTTTTCGTCTTTTGAAATTAAAAATAAACAACCAAGTGATAATGACAGATTAAGTAGAATACGAAATTCATTTTATAGTATACAAGATGTGTCTGTAACTACGTTAGCATAGAATCTTTTTCTTCGATTGTTTAAATCCGAGTTAATTGGTAATTTATTCGTTTTGAAGCTGTTAATGTTAATTTGTTTAATTTTAATTTTATAAACTACATCACTGTTCCAACTCAAATAGTAGATCATCTTCATCATCATCATTACAGCCCTTCACAAGTCCACTGCTGAACATAGGCCTCCCCCAAGGAATGCCACAAAGCACGGCCCTGAGCCACCTGCATCGATCGACTTCCTGCATGTCTTACCAGGTCGTCACTCCATCTAGTGGGGGGACGCCCTACACTTCGTACGCCGGTACGAGGCCGCCACTCGAGAACCTATTTTCCCCATCGTTTGTCCGTTCTTCCAGCTATATGGCCGGCCCATTGCCACTTCAGCTTACTAATCCGTTCGGCTTTGTCGGTCACTCTATTTCTACTGCGGATATCCTCATTTCTAAGTTTATCACGCAGAGAAACTCCGAACATAGCCCTCTCCATAGCTCGCTGAGCGATCTTGAGCTTCCTCATCCGGCCAGCAGTGATGGATCACGTCTCAGTTCCATAGGTCATCACTGGCAACACGCACTGGTTGTAAAGTTTCGTTTTCAAGTTTTGAGGTATACCTGACGAGAAGATGTGCCATAATTTCCCGAACGCTGCCCAACCGAGTTGAATCCGTCGATTGACCTCTCGCTCGAAGTTGGACTTACCTAGTCGGACTATTTGTCCCAGGTAAACATACTCGTCAACAACTTCGAGCTTAGTGCTCCCAACAACTACCGGCATAGGTGTGACATGGACATTAACCATGATCTTTGTTTTGTCCATATTCATCTTAAGACCCATCCGTTGGGAGGCACTATTGAGGTCATTGAGCATAGTGCTTAGGTCCTCCAGCGATCCTGCCATAAGGCCTATATCGTCGGCAAATCGAAGGTGAGTGATGTACTCGCCATTGATGTCAATACCGTATCATTTGCAGTCCAGTAGCTTGAAAACGTCTTCCAATGCAGCGGTGAAGAGTTTCGGGGATATAACGTCACCCTGTCTTACACCTCTCTGCAGCTGGATAGGTTTCGTACTCTGATTCTGTACTTGGATAGCCATCGTAGCCCTACTGTACAAACACTTCAGCACTTCGATATACCGACAGTCAACTTGGCACAGCTGAAGGGACTGTAGCACCGCCCAAATATTGACGGAATCAAAGGCTTTCTCATAGTCCACATACGCAAGGCAGATTGTACTCTTCTGTCTTCTGAACAATTTGCCGCAGAGTGTGTATGTGGTCTATGGTACTAAAGCCTTTTCGGAAACCGGCTTGTTCGGGAGGCTGGAAGTAGTCGAGTCTGCTTGTGAGACGATTCGTAATGACTCTCGAAAACAGCACGTAGACGCGGCTCAGAAAGGAAATCGGTATGTAGTTCTTCAAGAGAGCGTTATCGCCTTTCTTGAAGAACAAGACCACCGCACTTCTGCTCCACGCCTCCGGAGTAGTGCCACCATGGAGGACGGAATTAAGGAGCTTCTGGAGGACTTCAAGTACCGGTTTTCCACCCGCTTTCAGAAGCTCCGATGTAATTCCATTCTCAGCTGGGGCCTTGCCGTTTTTAAGGTGCTGGAGAGCCATTCTAATCTCGCTCAGACTGATGTCCGGGATATCTTCGAAATAGTGTGGGATAAGACTCGCTCTTAGATCGTTACTCACACTTGCGTGTGGCTCCAACGATGACGTGTACAGCTGCCCATAGAACCTCTCAATCTCACTCAAAATCTCAGGTGTCCCGGAAACGATGCTGCCACACTCGGTCTTCAGCTTTGACAGTTGGAGATCTGTCTGTTCAGTTGCCTGTATGCTGTCAAATCTGTTGAAGACTGCAGCTTCATTTCCCGTCTAACAGCCATGAGATTAAGAGTGTTATCGGAGAGTTTTTGTGTTCTTCTGCGGCGGGTCTTGCAGAACTTAGCTCCGACCGCATGGACAGCTTCCACGAGCTTATCATTCATATCGTCTACTTTATTGCAGTCTTCTAGGCACTGAAAACGGTTTTGTAACTCGAGTTGTCGTCTGGTCGTCATAATAAAGTCAATCTAATTTTTTGTCGAACCGTCGGGGCTCGACCAGGTCCACTTCCTGTGGGGCCGCTTCTGGAAGAAAGAGCTCATCATAAAGAGTCTTTCTTTCTTCATGAAGTCAGCCAGCTGCTGGCCCCTTGGGTTCCGTTGCCCTATTCCGAATTTCCCTACTTTCAGCTCACCGTTCTCTCTTGTGCCTAGTTTTGCGTTGAAGTCTCCCATTAACATCGTATAGTGGGTTTTGGAGGAAAGCATGGCTCTTGAGATATCCGAAAACCTGTATGACCTTCAGCTAATACCGTTTGGTGATTCTGAGTATAAGGTACGCAACCCTCGTCGACACACTCCCAATCTTTACAACGTTGTTAACGAGAGACTTGTGGACGATAAATCTGACACCTCCTTGGGACAGATGGTCGCCCTCCCGGTGATAGAACAAGTTGTCTGATTCGAGGATTACCGTGTCCTCCCCCTCTCTTCGGACCTCGGATAATCCTATAATATTCCAGCGCAACTTGTCTATTTCTTCTTCCAGATCCAGGATCTTCTCGTCAGTCCTCAGGGTGCGTGCGTTATAAGTTGCCAGGTCGAGTCGTCGTAGGTGGCAACCGAACCTCAACCGGAGATTCTTAGCACCCCCTGCCCCGCCGTTACCATGGTCGCCGCCGTAGCCAGGAATAGCGGGGCCGCCGGGGACTGGGTTCCATTTCTTCGTAACTTTGTTCATTGGGGGGTATATTGCCATAGTTGCCACGCTTGGCGAGCGGGTTGGCAACCGCAGATTTTTTTATTGTGATATTGCTGTTATCAGGAGGATGCTGCTGCCCATCTCCTGACTATTTCCCACTGTCGCCTCTTACGACACCCATGGGAAGATATGGGGTAGTGGATATTCTTGGCCGCCACTACACGGGGTAAATAGTAGATACTATATGTTTATACTTAAAAGTTGCCATTTCATAATAAAAACGATCAAGTGCGTGGATAAATCCAACAGTTTCTTTTTTCGTACAATAATATGTTAAAACACTTAGTAACGTAGAGAGATACACACTAATAAAATAAGTAAAGGGAACTTAGGCTGGGCTTAACTTACAAATTACAGTAATTTATAAAAAACACAGTTTCTTGGATTGCATACTTCAATGATAAGGAGGGAATAGATTAGAATACAAAATTAAATTTGTAGTTCTTTTGTAATAATTCTTCTATAGAAATATTTTAATTTAATTTTACTTGATATATTTTCTATAGAAATACTTTTTGTGTAAAATTAAATTTCAATATAGCATTAACAGTTTTTTTTTCTGTAATATGTTACGAGGAACAAAATATATTTATAAAAGGTGATGAAAGCAAATATAAATAAATGAACAGGAGTACGTTAACATTTATAAAATAGTTTGGAAAACCTAAAAGTGCACGCGTCATGAGCGTTTCATTTAATTTTAATGAAAAAATAAAAATAGTGACAATAATTTTACAAGACAAAAAAAAAATCTGATCGACTTTCAACTTAACTTTTAAACGGTGTTGAGTTCAGTAACAAAATTCAATAGGGATCCTCCTTAGAATATATGGAATCTTATTTAATACTTATATCTCAATGTATTGCTTACATTTCTATTAAGCGAGAAGACTCACCAACGCAAAGACCAACGGATGGCAGTCCATATATTTTTTCAATTACATTTTTTGTTATGTAATCTAAAGTGAATCAATTAGAAAATAAACTAATCTTATAATTCAATGTCTGTAGTTATTGTAACGTTAATAATAACATGGATTTGATGTCTAGCTGAAAGTATAAGAACGATTTTATGTAGCGAAATTGAGGTATGGCACATATCGAGAGTAGAGCACTCCCTCACGTTGTGAGGAGTGCAATCAACGAATTGAATTATTATTTTTAGTAACAAAAATAATCTTTACTCAAACAATCATTTCTCACTAATCAATTCGTATCAATCTACAATTGATGTATTGTCACGGCATCACGTTTTACGTGGTGGAGCCACGCTGCAGCTATATTATGGCAGCACGAATGGGTCGGCTCAACCGGGGTAGGACTACGCTCTCGCAGAATACCAGCGTAAAATAGCAGCTTAATGTTGCTGTGTTTCGTTTGAAGAATGTAGAGATCCGGAGATCCTTTTTACTGGAAACGAGGCATTCCATCTTAGTCTTCAGGGGTGACAACGCATCTGCATTTTGATTCTTAAACTAGGATAAATGTAGATGTCTATGGGCCACAGCATACACTTATTCTATAAAAAAATCATATTGTAACACGACTAAACATATAAGGTCATAATTTTTGTCTCCAGCTTACTTGCGGTGTCGGTAACGTATCTGGTGACCAAGCGAGATGGAACACAGCTTTGCGCAAGGCGTGACGAGCGCGAGCAGCAAGAGGTGTAGCCGCACGACTCGAGCGTGCATCCAATGTACCAAGCGCTCCACGAACCAGTTGCCGCGCGTTGTCATCGTTTGCTCTACATTAATTAGATGCTACATTCATTTGCACGCATTATATTAAACAATTAATATGATAGTTTTGATATTATAATTATTGAGAATACTAGAAAAATTTCTTTTGATACTCTATATTAACGTTTATAGAAAGAAACACGAAAAACTGAATTTCTTTTTTAATTTTCATTAAAACATTACAACATTTCAAATATATTACATTTGAAAAAAAAGAATCATCGATATCGGTTCACCTAGAACAAAGTTCTGAGATAGCACACTTAAAAAAATACATTCGAATTGAGAACCTCCTCCATTTTTTGAAGTCGGTTGAAAAACACTTAGAATTGTAGCTAAGCAATTCTAATCTTCATCGAGTTAGTAAGAAGTAGCAAATACTTATAAATAAAATTTGCAAGGTAAGTATTTTATCTTGTCTTCTTTTTAGTGACTATCTGGTCTCTTTCCCTAGTTTAAATATTTTCAAGCAATTTAAAATTTATTGTATATAATTATTTATTAATTATAATTATTGTATTAAATTAAATAGATATATATTCATATAATTTACATTTTTGTACATTTTGTTACCACAGATGTCTTCAAACTCTCTTTCTATATATATTAACTTCTTGAAATACCTCGTAGTACCCAGTTGTATGATATTTGTACTTACATCGTTTCATCGTCATATTCTGCAAGCGAGCGCCGCACATATTCCAAGTTGTTTACTATCGTGCATATCTCTTCAGTTGTTTTATTTTGTCCTGTGAGGTAGAAATGACACGTGAATAAAATTAAATTTCAAATAGGTAAAGTCGTTACGCTCAAAACATTTTAAATTATAATAAATGCCATTTTTGCATTATTCTTGCTAATACTTAGTAATTATCGTATTACTAACTTTACACATGTAAATTTATTTTCTAATATAACAAATATGCAACAACTATGTTTTGCTGTTATTGATTTTGATAGTAAAGAAATTAGAATAAAAAGCTGAAAAATTATTAACTACCATGATTTTCATAGTAGCCTTGGTCTGCCAGAGCACCGTGTACCAGATCTGCATAATGCAGTGCCGTTGCGCAAGCGGCTTCCAAAAGCCGAACACCACCTCCGCCAGTGCCCTCTTCAGAGCCGCCAATAGCGCGCCATACCAAGCGCATATGATATAAGCTACGGCAAAATATATACATGTTTGCAATACCAAACCTTTTATTGTTATAAAGTTAACATAATACGTTATAAAACAAACCCTTGTACTCATTACACGATTTTTTATGGATTATATCTATAAATCTATAGATATAAATAAAATTGAAATGTCTATATCCGATTTTAGAAATTAATTTTTTAAATTGGTGACATAAGTAGTTTCGTGAGGCAAAACCAGTCAATTGACAATACAACGTAATGCAGCCCTAGTACCTGGGCAATCGAACTTTACTTGGCGTTAGCAAAAACATTTTTTTCAGGGATGACTCCTATCTAGATTTACTTGAAAAGTAAAACGTTATCTAAATACAATATGTCATCCAAATAGTTATAGCCATTTTCGTGAAACGAATTAAATAACATTTACATTTTTACAAGAACTCCTCGTGTTCAATTACCGCCGGCACCAATGAAATTGTTAACTGATATTTTAAGTGATATTTTAAGTACAGATTTACCACCGGGGAGGAAAACACCACGATAAAACTTGCATCTCCGAAAAATTAAAAAGTATTTAGAAGTTTTAAAAAGTCATTGGAAGTCCGTCAACACGCAGAGGCAGCGCGAAGGACATTTTCTTGCCCTAAAAATGTCTCAGAAGTGAGAGGAAGCCTGTGCCCAAATGTTGGTATATAGGCTGTAACTTTACTTTTTACTTTTACTCTTTTTAGTGTATTCATATGCATAGACTGTCTCTCTCGCACTCCCATTGATATAAGTTAACAATACACTGACCTGGGAAATATTAGCAACTGTCTAAATCGCCTGGCAAAGCTAATTTCAAATATTTCTTCGAAATTTCAGTCTTTTGAAGTATATTACGAAATATTACCTTTTCGGCAACTTTGAGCTCAACTGGAATTTTTTTCTGTTTATAAAATGTTTGTAAAATATTTAAATCTCAGTCTTGTAAATGCATGTTATTTTTTTTTTTATTACATTTTATGAATTTGCTGGGCTGGGATGACGTTTCATATTTCTGCAGTAGCAGCATTTATTAAGTAATATGTTGAAGATTATTTTGCAAAAAGTTATACGTGGAATCTTACTGCAAAATGTCTGTTATCCAAGGGAATTTCTCAATTCGCTGCAATCTAGCCGAGTCCCTCCGCACAATTTTATATTAAATTAGGTTGTTTTACTTTTATTACGATATCTTAATCCGTCTATATAATGCAATAGTACACGCCTTTACAAGTGAAATTATTTAAAAATCTTTTTAATTAAGTGCATTATTCTGCCTAGATGTGGAACTGCTGGAATTCCTTTTAATTCCGCGAAATTCATTGATATCAACGGACCTGCCGTTTCAATTTCAATGGCTTCTATTCCCGTAAAACTGCCTTTTTCCATGCCTACAAATAAAGCGCAGTGTTCAACATTCAATGTTGCAGAAATCGATTTGAGCGTTAAGTGCTTTTCACATAGACAACTAATATAGCCCTTTCAAGTGCGATTGCTAAACTAAATCTGTTTGTGTTGTCTAATGAAAAAAGCTATCAACATTGTTAATAAAGAAATTTCTTACTTTTAAACAGTAGCGTAGGGCGGGGCTAGTTGAGCATAGGGGTAAGTTGGGCAATCGAAATATCTCAGAAACTAAACACCGCACGCTAACGCATCAAGTTGCGGAAAGAAGCGGTCGTGGGAGAGGAACTCGTCGCGCGACCGCAAGTGACGACTTGTCGATCGAGTGAAGTATACGCACGCTTTGTTTATTTAGCGACCAAAAAGTTAAGAAATTGTGAGTGGGAATATTTCTTCTGTACGAGTCAAATATTATCCTTTTTCAATCAGGTAAGTTTTAAACTTCCATAAATTTAGTATATTTTTGGTATGTATAAAGGTTTTGGTTGGATATAATTCTAACAGTTTTTGTATATTATCACTTTTGTTTCAAATTTTTGGATTGGGGTTAGTTGAGCAATAGTTGCTCAACATGCAGTTTTCATCATTTCATGCATTTTACCCAGAAATTGTTCGGCTATACCCAAAGGCAGTTTCTAGAAAAGCAGCCAAAACTATCAGAACTAAAAGAACGCATTGCAAGAGATTGAAAATAAAACCACTAAAAAAGTTAAGAAGCCGAAAAAGAACATTGATAATAAAAGAAAGAAGAGTGTTGCAACGATGATGATGATGACTATTCCTGCCTGGTTTGTTGCGAAGACTATTCTGAAAATTTATTAGGGGAAACATGGATCCAGTGCCAAGTTTGCAGGGAGTGGATATAAAAAATGTGCACCAGTTGCTGGTCTTACTTTCGTTTGTATTAATTGCAACAGACACACAGGACACTATTGAAAAGGGATAATTTACTTACCCATCTGTATGCATAACAAGCCATTAAGACTTATCGTTGAGAAGCTATGACCGCTCAAGTGAAAAATTGCTCAACTAGCCCTGCCCTACCCTCCATGTTATTAGGAACAAAGGGTCGGGAAAAAGTTTCTTCGTATTTTATATACAAATTCAAGGCATTTTTTAAAAGTTTAATTACATTTATATGTGCTATTTTGTTCGATAACTTGATGCCATCTTGTATATAATGACATAATCCCGTTGCTGTAGAAATCTTGGCATTTTTGATCAAAAAAATGCGACAAGTCGTTTTGACAGTCCTCTCTTGATGTTACCCTAACACTACCCAAAGAATTCTGAAGATACCAAATTAGTTGAAAATCTGAGGGTGCAAAGTCAGAACTATATAATAATAATAATTTATTTCAGATAACTAAGTGATCCATAAAATTTGTTAGTAAATATAAAACTTATAACCTATGTCAGTACCTAAATCTAATTTTTAAATACAAGTGCCTTATTAAATAAACATAGGCGGTAATATTGCTTAAGGAGAAATGAGTCGTATCTTTCAGCAATTATTTTCATGATCGAGTTGGAACTAGCCTGCACCCTGCGAAGCAACGAGGCTATTTTCTTTCTCATAATGGCGTAATAGTCATCTGTATGCGCCTTTGCAAACATGCCTGATGCACTGCAAAATCGGGGTAGCCCCAACAAGATCCTGAAGCCATTTTGTACTGGAGACGTAAGGCGTCAACAGTCCGCTGTGAATAATTCGACCACAGGCTGCACGTGTAGAAAACTTGACAGTAGGCTTTAAATAATGTTATCTTTACTTGTTCACTACACCGCGGAAACCTATGTGCCAACATATTACATCGGACTGCCAGCGCCCTACGTTCCCTTTCAATGTCAACATTGTCGTTTAGGTCATCGGTAACAAAATGCCCTAGGTACTTGTACTTAAATTTATCAACACGTTTTAATTCAATGCCGTTCAATTTAATTGTAGGCACATTTTCTGGGCTTTTACAGCCGACGGACCTAAACACCATGAACTCGCTTTTATTACTATTGTATCGCAAGCAATTTTTTAACGCATACTTCTCACATATCTTAAGGAGTTCTCTGGTGGCCTTAACCGTGGGACTCAGCAACAGCATATCATCTGCGTAACTTATGTTATTAAAACTTACATCGTCGATACGACATCGACTTTTTGCTGCAGAGTCATTTATGTACAGGTTGAAAAGCTTTGGTGACGTAATTCCTCCCTGTCTGACCCCACATTGCAAACTGTACCTTTCAGAGAACTTATCGGCCATTATTATACTGATAATTGTATCAGTACTGAAAAATCTTCAAAAGCTCAGCTGGAATCTTTTTCTGGCGTAGCTTATCCCATAATAAGTCATAATTTACGAGATCAAAAGCTCTGGAGAGATCTAAAAAACATGCATATACAGGTGTACGTCGCTTTGTGTAATATTCAACAGTGTGCTTTAGGGCTAAGATAGCATTCTCAGTAGACAATTCAGACCGGAACCCAAACTGTGCATCGTGCAACTCAATATAACTTTCCAGCTGTGTATCCAACAGGCTGTCAAGTATTTTAGCCATAATTGTTGCCAAAGATATAGGTCGATAATTACACTTATCTGCTACGTCACCTGTTTTGTTTTGAATTATAGGCACAACTATTGTCCGCATAAGGTCGTGAGGCAGATACGAATGACAGAGACATGAAGAGAAGAACGTAGCGAGTAATCGAGGCAGGTGAGGTCCGGCATGCTGCAGGTGCTCGATGCTGAGAGAATCATGGCCGGGATATTTTTCCCTAGTCATTTTTTTAATGGCAGTTTCCACTTGTTCAGGTGTAAAACGAATGAAGTCATGACTGCCATGATAGCTCTCATCCCCGGACACCAGCAGCGATGGATCCAGCAATGACTCTATTTTAAAATGATCTGCAAACATATTAGCTATGCTAATAGGTTCGTTTACACCTCCAACGCATACAGGCAGGGTAGGCTTAATATCAAAAATGATATCAATAATATCATTTTTGAAATTATTTGCCTTACGATGTGATGCTATGATATCGAGTTGAATTTGCTCTTGATGGTTCTGACACCATTTTAGTTTGCTCTTAAATATTTTACGTGTTATTCACATATCGTCATATATAGGACCACTAGTTGGTTTGTTATGCCACAACCATATGAGATATTTAAACCTAGCCATCAGATGTGCTTCGCTAACATGTCTGTTCCAACCTACAATACGACCACTATGCTTATAACATATATGGTCATCATAACTCTGTATAGCGGCTTCAGATAAAATAGTAACAATATTGTTGTACATTTCATCAAGCATTAACCTATGATGAGTATTATTACAGTGTGAATTATAACATACGCTAAGTTCCTCAGGTACATTAAGAGACATTAATTTGCTATTACACAAATCATAATATACTTCAATCTGATCACTGGCCCTTTCGCCCCATATTACTTTGTTAAATGATTTTATCGTAACTTCTAATTTCAGTTTAATAGTGTCTAACCTGCACTCAACAACAAAGGGGCAATGATCAGACCAGAATACATCATAAAATAAAATAAAATGAAATAAAATAAAATATGATGGATGCATTAAAACTTCCCAACCAAGCTCTCTCAATTTTTGCTGAGTGGCTAAAGATTTGTGTGGTCTATCGTTATCATAATGAATGACCACTCCTTTTCTGTTGATAAATTCCGGCCGTTTTTTTTTCAATTTCTTGCTTGAGTCTCATTAGTTGTTGGCAGTAGAGATTCGAATCGATGGTTTTGCCCGGCGATAAAAGCTCATAATAAAAGATGCCCTTCCAATCCCACCATACACACACGATCACTTTATTGCGTGTTAATCCGGGTTTCACTACAATCTGTGGAGTTTGACTACCCTTTGAGCATGATCTTTTTCACACGTTCTTGTCGTAGGTGATCCACTTTTCATCACCAGTGATCAATCTTTTCAAAAATGGTTCAGTTTCATAAAGTTTCAGTAGAGAATCGCAAATGAGTACACGATTCATTAGGTTTCTTTCAGTGTGCTCGTGTGGTACCCACATATCGAGCTCTTTTGTATAGTATTATATAGATCAAAACTATTTTGTGGTCAATCCTAAATTCCTCGGCTGTGTCGTAACTGCTAATATGGCGATCTAGCTACACTTTTTCAAAAATGCATCGACTTTATCCGTATGAGGGTGACCAGCTTGAACCAACTTTGTGCTACTCTTACTGACACTAGGTCCATAAACATACATTAGGTCCATAAACGTCACATATTTTTTCGCGGCTTGAGTCGCATTTTTCCCTTTTTTGTAATAAAACTTCAGAATGTATCGAATTTCTTCGTTAAATTCACTCATTTTGATGGACTGATAAACAATTGAAAAATGGCGGGAAAGTGTTGTTTACTTTTTATTTTTCTTTTTGTTAATGGCCTATATGTATTAATATTAAAACCAGCCAGATACAAACAGTACAACCAAAGAGATTTTTCTTCAATTTTATACAAACAAAGTTCGAAGAAACTCTTTCCCCGATCTTTTATATTCAAATTTGACTCTATGTACGCACTTATTTATTAAACTTTTTTTTTATAGGAGAGGGTGCAAACGAGCATGCGGCTCACCTGATGGTAAGTGACTACCACCGCCCATGAACAACTGCAACACCAGGGGAATTGCAGATGCGTTGCCGGCCTTTTAAAAAGGAGTAGGCTATTTTCTTGAAGGTCCCTAAGTCGTATTGGTCCGGAAAAATCGCTGATGGTAATCGATTCCACAAGGAAGTTGTGCGAGGAAGAAAACTTCTTCTAAATCGCACAGTGGTGGACTGCCGATCATCCAGATGATATGGATGGTATCGCGAGTTTTGTCGCGATGTGCGATGGTGAAATTGAGTGGCTGGAATTAGTCCGAACAATTTCTCAGAGCACTCCCCGTGGTAGATGTATCGCATCTACCACTCTACGCAGACTCAACATTCAACATCTCTACGCAGTGCCAGTGAGTCAAGCCGATCGGAAAGAACTCGGTCGTCGACGATTCGAACTGTTCTGCGCTGGATGCGGTCAAGTGAAAAGGAGCTGACCCTGGGGAGCCCCTGCCCAGAGATGGGAACAGTATTCCATGTGAGGCCGAACCTGCGCCTTGTAAAGTTGCAAGCGGTGTGCCGGCATGAAATACTGTCCCGCACTGCTGAGCAAGCCAAGCTTTTTAGAGGCCAATTTGGCCTTTTCTTCTAAGTGACCACGAAACTGCACATCACTCGATATGTCGACACCGAAGATTACAATACTGGCTGAGGCTACAAGGGGAGTGCCTTGAAGCTGAGAAGATACGACAAAGGGGTTCTTTTTAGCGGTAAACGCGCAAACTTGTGTCTTCTGGGGATTGAACTGGACTAGATTTGGGCGCCCCCAGTCCGAGACTTTGTTCAACAAAGTCTCGACTTCAGACACAACTTTGTTCCGGTACTCTGCGACGTTTTCCCGAGAAATATTCGCACGGCCGGTGTATAAAGCATCACCAGTGCTGTTGTCTGCATATCAATTAATGTAACCAGTTTGCAACATATCATTGATATGCAGAAGAAACAGCGTTGGTGATAGCACGCAGCCTTGTGGAACACCAGCGTTAATTGGCTTGTAATCGGAGCATGCACCGTCTACTACGACCTTGATGCTCCGAATTGCAAGAAAACTGGTGATCCAATTGCACGATTTCTCGGGAAGCCCATAGGAAGGGAGCTTCGAGAGAAACGCTTTGTGCCAAACCCGATCGAAGGCCTTCACTATGTCTAAACTAACGGCCAACGCCTCCCCCATGGACTCCACTGCCTCCGCCCATCTATGAGTTAGGTAACCTAGAAGATGACCACCAGAGCGACCTCGACGGAAACCGTATTGGCAGTCACTAATCACCTGGTGATCGTCGAGGTACCGCATGAGCTGGCAGTTAATAATCGTTTCCATTACTTTGGAGAACAAGGAGGTGATAGCGATAGGCCTGTAGTTGGACGGATCTGAGCGGTCGCCTTTTTTAGGGATCGGGTGCACCAAAACTGTCTTCCATGAGTTCGGGACTACGCCTAGGGAGTAGGAGTACCGGAAAAAACGCGTTAAAACCGGTGCCAACTCCGGAGCATACATCTTCAGCACATTAGGTGGGACTCCCTCAGGGCCATTCGACTTGTTGACGACCAGGGAGAGGAGTGTTTTACGCACCAAGCGCTGTGTAAACAGCAGTTTTCAATGCTCAGATAAAAGTTTCATAGGATAAAATACAAAATAAACAATTTTAAAACTACAGTAATTGTATTAATAAAAAAGATCAATTATTGTTGTACTTTTATGCACAGTCAGGTTATAATTTATCTGATGCATTACTTTTACTTGATGATCTGAGGCTTCGACTGTCAACTACGAGTCTACGAGCATTTTAACAGTAGAATAAAGACCTAATAAAAGATTATTTATTTCCTTGCGCTAATTCCTCTTCCATTGTAATTTCGCTGTAAGTAATAAAAAGTGTTTTGTACAGGCCAATTTCGAATAGAAATATTTTGCCTTTGTCTTTGACTTTTTAACATAAAACACTTACCAAGCGCCTGTGTCCACCGACGACGTGCTGTGTTTTACAAAGTGCTCTCCTTCCACTGGTCGATCTATAGAGCGATAAATATGATGAAAATTCCAATAATAAAAGCATATTATTGTCTAATATAAAATACACAATTTTACGTGGTAGTGCCACGCTGCAGCTGTATAATGGGTGCAGCACGAATAGTCTGATTCGACCAGGGCCACACAGAATACCAGTGTAAAGTAAGCAGTTTATTGCTATGTTCCGTATGGTGATATAGAGAACCGGAGACCTTTTTTTACTGAAAACGGGCATTCCATTTTAGTCCCTAGGGGTGACAATGCATCTGAATTTTGATACTTAAACGAAGATATATATTGTTTATGTACCAATTTTAGTATTTTTTTCATTATTTTTAATAATCCACCAGACTTTCTGGCTCCCCCTGTATTATGTTGGTACTTATAGGCTATATCATCCATTTACCATGAGAAGAACTGTATGGTCTTTCGTCATCCTTTACTTGTAGAAAAATACAAATAGGTGCCTACGTAGTAAATATGTATATGAATAAAAATATAATTGAAAATAATAAATAATTATAATTTTTCGACTCGGTATAAAAGTTCTTAAATAATTATACAAATATATAAAACTATAGCGTTTATAGTAAATAGCACAGCTGTTTTAGAACTCTCTGTCATCAGTATCTGACTAATTAATTGTTTCGTGCCGCACTAACGTAGATATTTATCTAAATGGTCGGTATATCTTGGTGCGAACCTTTTGTTGCCCTTACTATAATTAGATGAACTAATTTATGTTGAAATAACTTTGCGCTCGCGTTTTGTTACTATATATCCAACACAATGTCCGTTTTTCGTTTTGAATTTTGATAAAACGTTAGCTGCTTCCAACGAACGTACCTCCACACCTCCACAAGTACACGAGTAACCAGTATGTTAATTTATCACAAATACAAACAGCTTATTAATTGATATTATTTATTGAGGAATTATGAACATAAGGCGCAACTATAACAATTTTTTATTTATTTAAGACCGCGGCGTCAGTCTTCACAAAAATGTGTTGTTACTGTTACTCAGACGCTTTAACATTGAGGCCGATTTGCGAGCGTAAAATCTATCAACCTGAACATCTTCAAACATTTTCAAGTACTGCGACGTCATGACAGTCCCAACAGCATCCTAAAAGCGTTGTGAAATTAAATGTGAGAATGTGATGGGCGCTGTAAGCTCGTCGCCTGTATGACACCCACGGGCTGCTTGAGTAAAAAGATTGGCAGAATGCTTTAAAAAGATACTTTTATGTCATTTGTACATCAATAAAACTCTAAATCGCAATCATCATTTAAATCGTCGTTATAATATGACCGAGATATAGACTACTAGACCGCGGTATTTTAGTTCGCATATTTTCCACGGTACTTCTTTATTGAATCAGAAACTTATTTAAACTGAACACTTACCATAAACTACTATTCGTATAAGACGATAAAAGTTATATCTTACGAGTTCTGGAATCAAAATTTATGATATATCTTTTACTTTTATACTTAACATCTAGTGATTTTACGAAAATAAGACAACCGAAAACTTACGCATAATAATTTTAAACCAAAAAGCATATAGTACTAGAAAAATATACAAAAAGTAGGAATAAAATAATCAAACATTTTTGTAAATTGCATTATTAATTATGTATTATGACGATATAGAATAATGCATTTTACCTAGCTCAACAGCTGCGCGTACTCTCTGCAATGCCATGGTCTTTGTCACTGCCAGCCAGCGATCAATCAAAGGCTCGAACCATCTGTTAACATAAACATAAATTATATTGTCTAATAATTGATATATATGTGTTAAAAGATGTACCACATAACGGTCATTCTAACAAACGTAAAACTATTGTAAAAAAAATACTGCATTTTATATATTTTTTTCGATTTAAGTTGTTAATCATCCAATGCTAATGAAATAAAAGGTCGCTAGACAAAAAAGAATAGAAATAAAATCATCAAAATTATAAAAATGGCTAATAACAGAAATGATGCAAATGTTGACAGAAATGATGAATTCTTAGCTATCTAAAAATATATTCATAGCAATTCTTGTGTGATCATGTGTACTTTCTGAGTGAGATCTATGCACACTTAACATCAACATCAAAGCGTATTCATAGTAATAATCAATAGACAAACAAAAAATTAAATTATAATGTTCACGGAAATGATTCGTCATTTCTTTATATCTTTTCAAATACAACAATAAAATCGACAAATAGGTAGAATGGACGATAAAAATCTAAATGTTACTGATGAGCTGAAAAAATTAAACGTTTTTTTTTTTGAAAAACGGAGGGTTACTTTTTATTCTATGTCAAAAAATTGACCTGATGAGAACTGACAAGAGTTCATCTTTTGTCTTAAGAATCTAGCAGTTATAAGTCTAATCGAAGAAACTGGTTTTTTATATTTTTCTGTTTTTGATTGAAGTGACGATGATTTATTATACGTCTTAGTAACATAACGTCTTAGTTGGAGATTTTCTGAAGAATCATCGGTTGATTGACCGCTGACAGTGTCTGAAGTGCTTGCTACTTTGCCAAGGAAATCCTTGATAAAGTAGCAAGCAAGTGTGAAGAACTATCTTGACCAACAAACTGGAGATATCGAGAATACTTGATATTGATCTATTACAATTTCAGCTTAATTTCTGAATAATTAGGGTTCAACAGTTATCAAATCGATTTCGTAATAAGCACAGATATGTACTGATTTGTATACGCAACATCTCTGACTATTAGCATGCAAAGGGTTGGAAGACTATCTACTCTAAGTAATTTGAATGTCTATTGTTCCTTTGAATTTATTTGATTTACTTCATTTTAACATAATTTCAACGTGTTCAACGTTATCCACAGCAAAAATTTGAACTCTCTTACAATTTTCTTGTCACATCAGCTCAATAAATTAGTCACAACACGATCCACAATCATTGCGTTATCTGCTACTTACAATGCTACCTTTTTCGTTGGAGTTCCCTTCATTATTCAATTTTGTTCAGTTCATGTTTGCAATTAAATAAAAAGGTAGCACGCCTGTTGTTTAGAAAATGCTGTGATCAGATTAACTGTCATTTCGTCTTTTCTGTTATCAAATGCCATTTCTGTGAACATCAAGTTAACAGAAATGATGTGTTCACAGATATGACAAAACCGTTTAGAAGAAAAATACTCGGCAAGATTCAAGGCTCGCTTGCTCATTTGGCTGTGTGTTTTAAAAAATAATAATTGAAAAGCTCTAAAATTAATAGTTAAACGATTTTTTTAAATTCGTAATTTCCTTTTTATGATGTTAACAAGATTGATGCATGAACTTTTACGAGTACATTCGTATAATCACGTAATGAAAGATTTATATAATAAAAACAAAACACAAACGGGTGCGTAATTCTTGTTCAACATAAGCGACAGGTGAACTGAACAGTGCCGTAATAGGTAATTAATTACTGCAAAATGGTTTTACGCAGTTTTTTTTTTCAAAAAATAGCTTTGTTTACAGCTATGACGAATTTTTGGATACGTGAGTAGTTAACGATACAAAATTAAATATCAAAGCTAATTTTTTTTTCTGTTGCCTTAGCCCTTAATGTTCCGTAATATAGACTGCTGTTAACCAAATCAGCGAATTTTCTTTTTGGAACGAAGTTCCTTATCGGACGGTATGAATTTGGCGGATGGGGGCTAGGCGAGAAAAAGTGTATGATTTTTCCATCACGACCCCTTCTGACGTAGTGTAGACGGCCTTGGCGGCTATAAGGAAGCGAGGTGGAATAATATCTATCTTCCTCGCACTTTTCCTTATCTTGCCATGAAAGAAATATTATTTTACTTTAAATGACGCTTCATTTTAATAGACGCTAGTAATTCATTTATTTGTATTTGTTAATCAATAATATAATACGTTTATCAATAATAATATACTACGAAAGGAACTTCGTTGCAACCGAGTGTTCCACGACACTCACGTATGTTTTTTTATATAAAGTTTAGTGAGCTTCAAATTTGGAAACACCTTATATATAACAAAGAAATTATATATTTTGAAAACTTGGTATATACACATAGATGTGTGTACATACGAGTACCAAGATACATAATAATAAGATCATATATTACAGATATAATGAGTAGCGCAGCGATTTCTTATTTATTTCTTTACCCTTTCATAAAAGTGGTCTTTCTGCCCTGCATTCGTACGTAATGTAACGTATTTACATATGAACTGCTTACTTTACCATTACTACAACTACATTTTTAAACTTTTGAATATAAACAAATTATACAAAATAAACACCTACATACATGTTTTTGAATATTTAATTTCATTTCTATGAAAATTAATAAAATTGTTCAAGCCGTGAAAATCGTGTATAATCCGTTTTTTAATGTACGATGTCATTGTTTAAAAAATGTTAAAAAAAAGTTTACAAGTAAGCCTCCAGCAGCTGCGGTGGGGGATCCGTAGCGGGGTGAGGGGAAGGTGCTGGAGCAGCAGCGGCGGATAACTCGCGCACAGCAGCCAGCACCTCAAACGGTAATGTCTTCGCTGATACAACACACACTGTGAAATTAATATGTATATTAGCCCATCATGTTACCCATTCAAATAGAATAATTAAAAGTATTAAATAAAAATCCCTTACTCCCATTTCCGTGTTCATCATATATCTCTTCTTCAGCTACGCCGCACCATCCCTCTGCTATCCAATGTTCTACACATTGTCTTACATCTTCGGATACCTGTTATTTAGGCATGTTTATTTTATTTAGCACAAGTTACATATATTATAATTATTTAAATAAATAACAGATGTTCGATTTTTAAACTGTTAAAAATATGCCATAATATAATTAAAAGATATTGCATCTGAACGCGTCATATAGAACATTTCGTCCTAACAATACATAATATATTAAAATCGTAAACAGTTTTTTGTGTGTTTGTTGTGCGTTTGTGCACACTGATCTCCACATAGCTGAATTTTTTTAATATGGTATTTAGTGATATATTGAGATAAGTTTGAGTTAAAATGAAGTGTTTAATTAATTGAAATAAATTGAAAAAAAAAATATTCCAGTTTTAAGTGACTCTTGCGCGCGCTCTACCTGACGTGATGCATGCACGAGTCATAAGAAATAGCGCAGCTCGGCTATTTTATCGGCATAGTCTAATCAAACAATTATCTGTGTGTAAAAACTTGAATAAAATGTAAAACGTTAATCCATAAGAAATCCTTATTAAATAATAAAAAAACTGTGTGCACACGTACGAAGTGAAACTTCTTTACGACATATCATCCTTCTTTTATTTTATATTTTACATAAGTAGGTTAAATAATAGTATAATCTGCAGCCCTGGCGGTGAAACGTTACAAGAAAACGTAACGATTTTATATGTTTAATACCGTACTGAATTATTCCACTTCAAAAAAGATGAATAAGCTGGCGTCATTGTTTGTCATTCAGTTTTTCAAGTGCTTTTCATTTGAAATGTTTTTATTGTTTTCTTAGTTGGTATTAGTTTTGTCCGATGGCCGATTTAAAAAGTTAAGTTCCCAGTCAGCTTATTTTACGCTAGGAGCATCAAAGTGCAGGGCTAGATGATGAGAATGGCTAGTGTGGATCTCAGTATCGGCTGTTTTTCGTACGGCCAGTTCTACGTGGCGCTATCGCGTGATAGCAACTCAAAAATCTGTATGCTGTATGTGAATTCCCGATACCTGTATGTCCGACATTGTATAAAAAGATGAAATACTGTTAGGAATAAGAACTAAAACAAGAAAGTAAAAAGTGGCCAATAATTTATTTGATGAATTTAAATTCTTATCTTTCTCCATCGCATTTTTGTAAAAGTAAATCCATGTTTTAAGTTGAACCTATATCTGCTTCAACTGTATTAGTTTAATGGTTCTCTAGTTATAAACCTGATCTTATTACTTATTTATATAAAATTATGTCATTATCAGTATGTAAAAAGTAAAGTTACTAGACTGTAACTTTACTTTTTATTATACTACATCCTACTGCTAATCACAAGCCTGCTCTCATTTCTGAGAGACTATGGACCAATTTTTACGCCGCGCTGCTCCAGTACGTGTGAAAGTTATTCAAGATTATATTATAATTAATACAGAATAGAATTTGAATTTTCATAGCCACAACATGCTAGAATGCGTAGACAATACATGTTTACGTATGAAATCGTGGGCGCAGCTAGTTTTGAATATGAAGCAATGAAAGTCATTAATTATGTATTTTAATTACATGTGGAAATAATAAAACAATAATCTGAAGCTACCGACAGCTAGACGTAAGCGTAGACGTAGCTTCAGATCAACTTTAAAATAAATTCATATAATATTAAATAGTTTAATATATATATACAAAGAAATAAGGACTGAGCGCTCGGATTTCAAGTGAAGCAAAAACCATGCTCAACTTCTTGAACTTACCATTTTGTCGATTTGTGTAAATACGACGTTAAAATACGGAACGTTATTCGTTCTGCAACAAATTTATACACTGTTAGCTTGTTATCAAATATTTGTTCATTATAAAAAGTATCATTTGCTTTGTTACAAAACTAAACTGTAAAAACTTATTTAATTTACGATAAATATGTACTACTGAAGTAACATAATTATGTTTTACAATCCATAAGAATAGCATTTTAAATCTATAAACATTGGAAGATTATTGTTAACAAATATATGGCTTATTTTCTGACTCCTCCTTAATAATTTTTCAACGTCTGTCTTACCATCCCATTACATTTTTTTAAGTAGAATAACTACACTGTGATTCGAAACGGTGGTCTCAAACGGGAAATGATCAAACTTGCATAAAATATCGGCGTATAATTGCTATAGATGTTGCTATGTCTGTGTGGTGATTAATGAGATCCGAGATCCGGGGATATAGCTGGCAACGAGACGTTCCATATTAGTCCTTAGGACTAACAACACATCTGCATTTTGATTCTTAATCATGATTTATTTTCGACTTATGCGCAATAACAGTCACCGCTAGACTTACGTGCCGCGACTTATACCATCAAGTGGACGGAGTCCTCATTTGTCACACTTATTTCTATGTATTAGAAATAAGTAACTGCATAAACTGTCCAATAGAAAATATACAATAAATTTCATTTCGTTTTTTTAACCGTGTGGGAATAAGGCGTAAAATGTTCAGATCGATAATAATAATAATAGCGTCTTAGACGTTGTGTGTGTTGTGATATAATATGATATGATGACACAACTATTAACATGCAGTGAAATCTAATGACGATGAATATAAATCTATTCTCACAACGGATATATATACAGGGTTATTTTTCAAAGAGTAGCCAAATTTTAAACTTGAGTTCAAATATATAAATAACGATATACCGTTATTGCAGTTTTTGAAAATACGAGTACCTAAATAAGGCTTCTACTTTTATTTGAAATTATCCCAATTTGAATGTGATTTATGGGCAACAACGTTTTTGCCTACCGATCGACCCTTACGAATGTGTGCGTGCGCAGTAAAATCAGTTAAAATAATGCATTACCACGGATTTTGAATTTAAAAGATGAAAAGGACGGAATCATTGAGATTTTTTAAATTAATTTTTCTTCACCATTTGCCTATATTACTTATCCTGAACCTTCTTTGCAAATATGGCCGGTTATTGCAAAATAACCCTGTATAAATATTATTTACGCAACTATTCATCACAATTATGGATCATACTAACGTTTCGAAAAGCGGATGATAATAAGTAAGTCCTTGTTGCAGATCTATCTGAACCAGTGTAATAAGGTTCACTAAATCCTCACCACGCTCCGACTTAGTATCTTGAGCACAAAGTGCTTCATACCACTCCGCAGTGCCTTTGCGTAGTGCGCCAACTACTTCACTTCTACAATAAAATGTTAGATTATAATCTTATAATTAGAAGGATAATTGACTTTTTAATAACCCGAAAAAAAGAAAACGCATAAAAAATTAAGTTATCTTTCATACTGACATACTCAAGCATTTATTTTCAAAGCCAAAGTAACAGAAACCAACCCAATATTAACAATCTATGGACTAACCTTATTTCCTTATTGAATGGACAGCATCGCCAGAAAGCTTTCATTTGCGCTAATTGATTTAGGCACCGCAACAAAAATTCCAACCTGCGAAGAATATTATATCGTATTTTAAAGGTAGTTCTGCTCTTTTGAATATATCCGGGTTTTCACAATGTAAGCATTCAAACTATTTCGTTTATATAGTTGTAATATTAATATCTTTAAGTTTACCTATAAATACCAATTTCTATTGCTAAGAATACATTTTATAATTTATTGGACCATTAAAGACTTATACTCAATCTAACCCTTCGTTGTGCTACAACTTTTTGTCCGTTTACTCTATTTTTTATACATTGCTACTATTATGTCGAAAGTTCCTGAACGTATTTTGTTCATTACATCAACAGTTTTAGGATTCCGTACCCAGAGGCTAAAACGGAGCCCTATTAAGGTCTCTCGCTAGTATTATCTCTGTTGTCTGTATGTTTGTCCGTCCGTCCGTGTATCACGGATCTTATGCTCCTAGATGAAATGACTTAGAGACCTGAAATTTATGTATTTAGTGTTATGTGTATTTAAATATACCCAAAACCACTTAGGGGCGAGGGGTTTGGGTAAACATACAAACATACATTAAAAAGGGGCTGAAAAAAAAGTTTGTCACCCCAGCATGTGGGATGTCACTGTCTAGAGCTCATTGAGTAAAGGTATTCTTTTTTATCTTAAAAAATAAAGAAGTTTGAAACACGGCGATGAATTACATTATAACTTAATTATAATGTAATTCATCGCCGTGTTTCAATTTAGTAATTCCTAAGACAAGAAAAATCATTACCTAATTAAATATTTTATGCAACTAAATATTTCAGTTAAATTATTTATTAAAAATGTCGCATATTTATCAAATATTAATATAATAATATTTGACTTTTAATTCAAAACATACGTCCAAATTATTAAATTTAAAAAAACAGTCTTAAACATTTTTACAGTACGTACTGGTTCAAGCTTAAATTATGGAGCACTGGATACAAATCCCTGTGAAGTCGTAGTTGATGCAAAGCTCGCTCAACAAACTCCCCGAAGCAATCAGCTAGCCAACGTTCTTCATCGCGAGACGCTCCTGCTCCTGAATCACCACTTCCACCTCCAGTCAATATTTCATGTGCAATCCATGTTCTTTCCAACTCGGTTAGCAACTTGTACATATACCTACGAATTTGTTTATCGTTGTTAATGATAAATTTAAACACTCGTTCTGCATACGCGATGCATTGTGCTGAGAATAAAGTTATAGCTGTATGTGCTCTTAAATATAATACATTCAGTCAAAAAGTATCGGGAATGGGTGATTTGTTTATGGTTCCAAATAATTTTTTTTGTTTTTCTTGTTGTTGTTAGATTGGCACAACTGTTTTCCATTTTGGTGCGGAGTTTGAGTTACATCTGTTATTTACATTAAATACAATGCTGTTTTTAGTTATATCATATCTAGTGTGTATTGTGAATTTCCCAATGGACAAAAATATCGAACAAAGAGTTTGTCTTAAATTTTGCATCGCCAATGGAATTTCGTGTTCGGAGTCACTGGAAATGTTACAGAAGGCTTACGGTGAATCGACTTTATCAAAAACACGTGCTTATGAGTGGTACAAAGCGTTCAAAAGCGGTCGAGATGTGATGGAAGATTTGCCTCGCTCTGGTAGGCCATCAACGTCTGCAACTGAAGTTAACATCGCAAAAGTGAAGGAAATAGTGACTGAAAATCCTCATTCAAGTTTGAGAGAGATAGCCGCCGAACTTTCTGTGTCTCACGAGTCGATCCGTACCATTTTAAATAATCACTTGGGTATGAAACATGTTGCCGCTCGGCTAGTCCCAAAAGACCTGAATTTTCTCCAAAAACTCAATCGCTGAGCCACTGAGGACATGCTAGAACGAGTCAATTCCGACCCAACATTCATGAAACGCATTGTTACTGGTCACGAGAGTGGGTTTACGAGTTTGACATGCAAACTAGTCAACAAGCTTCGGAGTGGCGCCTTCCAACTGAACCGAAACCGAAAAAACCACGCCAAAGCGATCTAAAGTCAAAGTCATGTTAACTGTTTTCTTTGACTATCGCGGTGTTGTGCACCTGGAATTCTTGCCGGGAGGTCAAACGACAAATAAAGAATATTATTTGAGCGTTATGCGGCGTTTAAGAGAGCAAATTAAACGGAAAAGGCCAAATTTGTGGAAAGAAAATTCTTGGATTTTGCACCACGATAATGCGCCTTCACACAAGGCCATCATTGTGAACGAATTTTGACCAAAACCTCAACAAATACCATCGAGCAACCACCTTATTAACCAGATATGGCTTCAGCTGACTTCTTTCTTTTTCCTAAACTCAAATTACCACTTCGTGGCACCCGTTTTATTCGGTAGAATACATAAAGGAGAATTCGCAGCGAGAACTGAACTCAATTCCGGGAAAAGCGTTTATAAACTGTTTTGATGATTGGATTATTCGTTGGAGAAAGTGTATCGTTTCTGAAGGAGCGTACTTTGAAGGTGGTAAAATAAACTTAGATTAATAACTAACATTTTGTGTATTATTGATCTTTTCCCGGTACTTTCATGACAGAGTAGTATGCCACCATAATATTAAAATATAATTTAATATTATGGTTTTATTTTTGATATATGCTTTTAACTTATGGTTTACTAAAGTAAAGTTAAATTCTAAATCGTTTAAAATATTTACTTTGGGTCCAAAGGCGCGTCGCTATTTAGGCGGCATGCAGCAGCAAATCGAGCAATAGCAGCTTGAAGAGTGCTGAGGTCTCCTTGCACAGCATGTTGGTGTAGCAACGTCTGAGCTGCACCACAAAGGTCACCCTCCCAGGAGCCGCTGGCGCAACTTTCGCCCTCCTTTCTGTCTTCGGTGTTGTTAAGAATGTTTGTTTCGACTTCATGCGCCAGAAGTACGCCAAAGAGACGTTCATGCTGACGTACCTTTATGATTTCGAAATAATCAAAATAATTGATTGAAAATCAATTATTTTTCATAATAATGATTGATTGGGAATCAAAATAATTACTAAAAATACGTCGTATTTAATTTATTATACCTATTTATTTTGTACAGATAAAATATATACAGCATTGTGTACGTGCATATAGAATAACTTAATTATATATAACTAGCTTTTTACCCGCGGCTTCGCGCGTGGTCTTCAATTTAGAAACATCATTAAATGCTATTCCGCGCCAAATTTAGCAAAATTCGATCACTTTTAGAGTCACTTCGGTGTCTGTGTATCTATGTCAGTTTGTTAAAGAATGTTTTGAATTCCCAAAGAGTATTAGACCTAGATGATTGATAATTCACAATGGAGTTAGAGGCAAACAATTCTTTAGCTTTCCTAGATGTTTTAGTCATCCGAAATTTTGATAACACTAAAACCCGCGTGAAAGAACATATAGCTGACGTGAGGCACCGACGCTCTGGGAAGTCTGCAGTCTGTAAACATGTTAAAGATCGTCCCCGCCATTACATCAGATTTCATAGACCACAAATCCTCGCAAAAGAACACCGATTCCTACCAAGGATGATACGCGAGGCTATTGAAATTGAAAAACATCCTAATTTCAATAGAGAAGATGGATGGGTGCTGCCATCTGCTTGGGATCCTATAATTAACAAAATTAAATCCAAACCCAAGCATACCACTGCAAGACTTCAAGAGACTGTAAGCTCATTCTGCGTAGATCGGACCAAAAATTAATATTCAAAAAACTGAAGGTAGCCGGGCTAACTATGATATTGGGACCTCAAACACCTCAGTTCCCCCCCGTGACCATGGGTGCTGTAAAGCACCCGAAACGTCGGGAATCAAAATTAGTAAAATTAAACGCGATAAAATCCGTAAAAATAGTTTTATTCAATATATATAATATGCTACAGGAACACGTGAATAAATAAGTTTTTCAGAATAGCATTAATATCATTTATGTCTAGAAACATCTACAATTTTTATATTGGACGTGTCTTCCGATGTATCCATAAGAAAGATAAATTGTCTTGGAATCAAAATTTACTATTATTATTTACTCTTTACATTCATTCATAATTAAAGTTAAGGTTAAAACTAATTTTAAACTTTATTTACAAATATGATATTTATTTGAAAAGACACCCGTCATCCCGCCTAATATATAATTGAAAATTAACATCTAAAGGAAGAAAAATACTCAACCTTCTTTTTTAAGTTCCGCATTCGGATAAAAAGTAGCTTATAAGTTGCCCCGAGTAACTAACTACCTACATATAAAATTTAATGGAAATCGGTCCAGTAGTTTTTGCATGAATCGAATCGGTAATACACAGACAGACAGACAGACAAAAATTCTAAAAACCAATAATTTGGCTTTAGTACCCTATATATAGTCCCCTGGACTTGTTTTTTCAAGAGTATATTAGAATTACAGGCACGGCTTTTCTACAGATTTATTATATGTATAGATAACTTAAATTTAGTTAAATTCCAAAAATTTAAACCGAGGATTTTGTCCACAAAATAGTAAAGTAATGTTTTACCTTATCTGAAGAATGCTTTACTCAATCAAACATATTTTATTGAAATTACTATATTGTTTATCTAAAGAACCGACTTTGCTTCCCAAGTTTGTTACGTCATACTTATAATCTACTGCATTTCATTACATATTTCCGAATGATAAAAGTTTGATAAATAATATGTATTGATCTACATTTTCTAAGTTTCCTGGTGGCTGCTCATCATCTTAGTGTTGCAAGTGTTAAGTTCCATTCCAACCCAATAGTTTTGCTGACATCTCGTAGATCTTACAACATTGATTCAAGCTAGGTTGCAGACTCCGAAAACACGACTACGTCATCAGCTAAACATAGATGATATAAGCGTCTTCCATTGATGTATAATACACCTTTTTGGGACCAACATATGTTTGAAGTTATACTTCTTTTGGAGCGTTTGGGAAAAATTATGAGAGTGAATATTTTTTCGATACGCGCGCACACCGACAGCTAAAAACGACACCATGAAGTTGTTACGATGCGCGCGCACACTAACACCTCAAAGCGACAACTTCATTGGGTAACTGTCTCTCAAGTTTTCGTGGGAACTGATAACTATATTTAAGGTAGTCATTTTTAGTTACTTTTGTTTTGTTACGCTAAAGAATTAATGCTGCTGTGTTTCGTATGGTGAGTGTAGAGAACCGGAGACCCTTTTTACTGGAAAAGAGGCATTCTATCTTAGTCCTCACGGCTGACAACGCATCTGCATTTAAATTCGCAAACGAAGATAGATGTAGATGTCTATGGGCCACAGCAACCACTTACCATCAGGTGGCCTGTGTGCTCGTTTGTCACTCTTATTCTATAAAAAAAAAACTTCCTACGTCCGTACATAAGTACACACACACGTTTTTTTTTCATAATATGTACCAATACTGTGATAAATAGTTTTGTTGAAAGAGGCAAATATTTTTACGAGAAGACTTGTTTGATCTAATTAAATTCGGCTTGAACTTTTTTATACGCATCTTTTAAAATTTCATAGGTATATCTTGTTTATCAGTTTAAAAAACATAAATACTACCTATTAACTAAATACGGAATATATTATTAGTTTACTATTTGATCTATTTTGTCTTATTCTTTTCGTGTATGTAAAATAGATCGTTTTGAGTGAAATTTTGTAAACTTATTTAGACGATAAAAAGTCTAAGCCAAATTACCTGTTGCCAATTGTCATCATCATGCCGCCCAGCTTCGCGAGCAGAGAGCCACAAACGAAGTCGAATACGACCTTGTACTGATGAGCGCTGTGATCGAGCATCTAGCTTGTACCAAGCTTCCACACCGGTTGATGGGATTTCACGTAATGGAATATTTACGCATCCTAAACGGAATAATCTAATATTAAAAAACAGAACTGATCAACTAGACCATATCCTTAGCTTATCATGTGAGTATTTTTTCTAATATAATTAAATTTAAATTTTTTCTTTATTAATAGGTACAAAATGTAAAGACTAAGTAATAACATAGTAGGTCAAAACCAAACAGTTTTTTGCCTAATGCTTATATTTTCTTATTTTAGATTTAAAAAAAACGTCAAAGTCAATATTTTAAGCATTCTTTTTTAATTTTCAGGAAATACTTACCTAGAAAATCATCCTGACTGCCCTGTCGTGCACTTTGGCAGACTTGCTTAAAGAATCGTCCTAAACCCCGAACTCCACGGACTTCATTAAGGCGCGATACTGCGTCTAGCACCGAACTCTCGTCATCATGATCCCAAATATCCAGGTGCAACACATCCGACGATATATCATCGATGTCACTGCCACAAAGATATTTAAGGTGTATAAAAAATATTTTCACAATTTTACTTTTACTATTGCCCATACACTTTAATTAAGTTTAACTGTATTATAATTTTTATATATCAGCAACCTTATTCAAACATTAGCGGAAAATATATTTGATAAGCTAATTCATTTTAATAAAAATATGTACATTATCATTTCTACTCGTTACTTAAAGAGTTTATTAAATAATAAATCTAAAATGCATAAACATTTCATAACTACTAATTATTTAAGAAAAATACGTTCAAAGTACGTGGTTGATGAAAAAAAAATGCATAATAAAATATGAAATGTGCAATTTCTCTTACAATTTAAATGTTTCATTCCATTTGGGTGATAAAGTGTGTGGTCTAACACTAGTGGCGCGAATGTAACGTGCGGGCAGTCTCCCAAGGCTGTCACGCTGCTGACGTCCTTCTCGACGCTTGAAACTGAGCCGAAAACCATGCTTGCGACCTTCGTCTTCAGAGGCCCGAGGTGAGGCAGGCAGCGATGCTGGTTGGATTCCGAGCATGCAATACGGATCGCTAAATCCTAATAAAAATACTACGTCTAAATCATCACCACATTACACTATTTTTTTATTTCATATTTTGACCCACTAATTTAATCTAATATAGTAAGGATCTTATTTTTACAACAGAGTAATAATACTTGCAATATTTATTGCAATACAAATCCTTACTAATTGCTTAACTAAGGATAATGCCATGCAGTCCTACTCCCCCGTCGTATGGTGTCAGTTATACCGCAGCTATTCAGCGAGGACACGCAGCCAGCGTTCTTGGCATTATACCACGGGGAGTAGGATTGTAGGATTGTATGACAATTTTATTTTTTTATTTTTTATTGTAATAATAATATTTTATTAAAGTTAATGCTACGAATATCTACAAAGGTTATAAATAAAAACAGGAATAATTTACTTTATTAGTAGTAGTATTCTGTTATGGTGGAATTTCGTATGTCTTTTTATGGTAGAGTTTAGAAAATTGACTAAGATAAGTACTTCAAAGTAATAAGTTAATTAAGCTTCATTTGAGAAAATATTTGTAAAATTACAAGAAAGTATAAAAAACAATCCAACTTTCTATAAAAATCCCTTCTTATTGCTTTCGTTTTAAATTATAAACATGGATAAAATGATTCCATAAATATGGGTAGACTGCGATTCCGCATTTGCTTTCTAATAATTGTAATATTCTTTGAAAAACTTAACCAGCGTTCGTTTTGCAATACCGCATCGATATAAATTCGTTTAGAATCAATATCATGATATTTTCTTTATATATGCGACACAAAAAGTTTACTAGGCCTTCAAAACAATTAAAGACTTCAAAAAAAAATTACTTCTGAAAATTATAAAAACTTCCAAATGAGAATTTAATAAAGATAATTAACTATGTTATCTATTTCAGTCCAAAAGTAATCCAAAAAAATCTTAGTAGCAATCAGAAAGATAATACAAAATAATACTACGTTGCAAATTATACCGTTGGCATCTTTGGCCTCCAGTCCATCGGCCTCGATGACAGCGCAGCCGAGGACTACAGTGGGCGGGCGCTCACTACCAGCAGCTCGCAAAGCACGAGCATGCACTTCCGATGGGACTCTAAATGCACGGCGAGCGTATTCAATCACTTCTTCTTTGTACGCAGCGAACTGCCCGTCTGGTGCAGGAGCTCCAACTGCATTCTCAATGCAATATAGTACCTGTTGTAATTCCAATAATGTACTAAATAAACGTCAAAGCTAATGACCTACATTACAGTTTAATTCTAATTAGTTTTTATAAATATCCTTAATACAAAAAGTTAAACACATTATTCTGAAACCTGAACACTTGTAGTATACAAGTATATAACATACATGTATATATAAGTTACGTTCTGTTCCGTAGCCAGCTGCTGTAATTATAAATTTTCAGTAGCTTTGAATTGGTTTGCTCAAACATTTACGTCACCAAAACAAAACTGCTAAACTGAAATAAGTTTAAAAGCTTAAAATTTAACACATATTATTACTGATTTGACATAAAAGTTGACGATAAGAAACGTAATATTAGAAAGCTTGCGTGTTTGGATTCAATTACGCTTATCTAGTCCACTATTATATACAGTAACTAAATTCATAGTTAACTTTACTTAAAGAGACTGAACACAGATAAGTTCCAATTTTTTATATAGTTAAAGTAACTATTTTTTTTTAGTTTATAGGAAAAAATATGGCTAATAATCATGCTATATTAAATTTAATACTAAATACAGATGTACATAAATCACAGAATAGACTTTTATTCCTGATCGGTGAAACGACGTGTAACATTGGGCAGACAATAAAAAATAAATAAACGTAAACACAAAAAGCTGATTGACAGACGGGTTTTCGACGACCGAGTGATAGCAAATAAAGTACTGAAATGCATAACTCGCTTTTCATAGACTGGTGACTAGAAGCAACATGAACATGAAGGTAATTTGCTGTACGCTTTTCAAACCCAAGGTGGTGATTATGTGTAAATTACCGAGTAATGAATGCCAGTTGGCGTGTTCTTGGAAAGGCCTAAGTCCATCAGTTGGATTTAAAAGCTGCTGATGTATTGTGTAGTGTGAACGTATATTTACAATATGCATGACTACTGGATTCAGTTAAAATACTTTTACGTTTACTGGACATATCTTTAAAATATAATAACCAAAATTATTATGTAATTATATTTCATTAATTTTTACTATCGTCTAAGTATGTAATAAGTTTATGTTTATAGTTCATTCTGTTCACTTTATTTATAGGTCAAAAATGTGTTTTCTAAATTTTAAGTACAGAATAAGCATAGAGCTTACGATTCACTTTGTTTTACATGTTAATTCACCCATACATTGAAGTACACGCGACAACTACGAAATAGTCAAATGTTAAGCGTGCATACACATATATATGATGCCACAACAGTCTACACAAACAAAAACAATTACTCATCCTAACCTAGCCGTGGCCGATGCAACTCTGAAGCGATAAAATAAGTTCATGTATTCTGACCAACTAGGTCACGCGGTTGTCTACTTCGACACATATAATATAAAGCACGAAAAATAAATCAAGTAACAGCAGACTGTAACATTTTACCTCCGTGTATAAATGTTCGTGTTCTTTATGGGACAGTTGTGCGGAAACGCTTGGCAGGCCAAGCTCATGTGGCGCGGGGGGTGGACGTTCGGCTCTGGCCTCAGCCAATCGAAGTGCAGCAAGTCTCCTGTTCTCTTGTCTCCAAGATAGTGCTGTGAAGCTCTCAAAATAAGAGCCATCCGTCTCTTGTACGCTATGAAACAAAAACCGGGCGTTAATAAAATATGGAATTTACAAATTAATTCGAAATAAATAAAATCTTAATTATTACGACACGACCCCATTGATGGCACCTGCAAATACTAATATTACATTTACAGCCTTTCATAGGCCTTCCCCATAGATTGCCTTATCGGAGTGATACTGGCCATAATTGCCACGCTTGGCAAGCGGGTTGACAACCGCAGTTTTTATTTTTATTCAGATGTTATTTATATTCCTCGATCGCCTCTTACGACACTTTGGGGATGATATTGGATAGTGGATAATCTTAAACTGCCACTACATGGTTACCCTACCCGCAAATAAACTCAAATAAAAGGCTACAGGCGTGCTGTCACCTTTAACTCTGTAATATCCTTTGATGTTCACGGAATAAGGGAGAGAATTTCAAAATCAAATCCGTAATCACCTTTTATATATCTTTAGAATGCTATATACTTCCAAAATTGCATTACAATTAATATGTATGTAGTATGAAATAAACAGTTAACCAAAATTAGTAAAGTGGTTCCACAGCTAATAAAAAAACTGTATTCGCTAATATCTAGATAAATCATTAAGGCCAATGATAATATCAATCAAAGGATAAAACTCCAATTTTAGCTTTGGCAATGAACGTGTTAAGGAAGAAGAAGATAAAATAAATAAAATCAGACAATATTTCCTCAAAATTAATATATAAAAAAGTAATTGATGACATTTTTATAATATTCTTTCAATCCATCTATCTATGTTCGAGATTTTATCAAAAATTTGTCGGTCCCTTTGTGGAGACATTTTTCTTTTTTTCTCTTTATTCCTAATTACAAAAGTATACGAGAGTAGACTTAATGCCATAAGGCATTCTTTACCAGTCAATCCATGATGTGGTGAGAATTTGACGTAGGTGCAGCAATATAGAGATAAAAATATATAAACAAAAATTATATTTGATTAAATTACATAAACAAAATAATGTTTATGTCTAACTACATAATATAACTTTATAGTTATATATACAGGCTGGTCCAAACAGTGAGGTTATAATTTTTTTTTTGATTCCTCACACCTAGGGGTATCCGAAAATACCCTATGTATGTTCCGCGATTTTTTGTAGTTTTCGAGTTATGATTTTTTTTATCCTTTTTTTGAAAATGTTCACCCTAAACAGCCTAACATTAAAAAAAATGTAATTATGAGATTTTTTCCAAGTTTTTTTCTTTGTAACATGATCCTTATGAGTTGCCCTATTATGCATAAAATAATTATCTTCCTAACATTCAACGGAGATACAATAATTTTAATCGAAACTTAAAAAAAATCTGTCAGGAGAGTGGGGCTTGAATTTTCAACATTAAATGAAAAATTGTAATAAATGATTTCATACTTTCTAATTAATTTTAAAAACTTGGCAGTACCTTAATCTTGCATAATAACATAAAAAAATGACACTTAATAGGCCAGTTTTTCTGTTACAGACTTCTGAAGTTACTCAGGCAGGAAACTACCTGAATAGTTAATTTGATTTAAAAAATCTTTTTATCATTTCTAGGGCTAAACTAAGATAGAAAATGCTTCAGGTTAGCAAAGAAAACTACTTATTGTTAAAACGTGATATTTATTAAGGTATCATTTTACTACAAACTACATGTTTTTTTTTTATTTCACTCAAACTAAATGATAGCACATTCAGTCACAAACACACAAAGGAATTTTAAACAAAGGCTCAGGTAAACATTCCTGCTTTGCGCTCCATTTTGTTACCAGGCCGCACCCCGCGCCACACCGACCGCGTCCCTTTTTCACCTCGCTCGGTCCCGCCAGTCGTTCACTGCTTTCCTGCGTGCAACCACTACTCACGTTTACGTTTATTTGGATCTCTTATTTTACTACCTTCGCTTTGTTTCCCGGATTCTTGATTTGCCTTACGATAGACCTGTGCTTGTTTTATGGACCTTGAGTTGCTTAGTGATTTGGATTACTTTCAGCAATGAGTTATTCTCTCATTCAATACGCAGAGATGCACTATTTCTACGGCATTGCCCAAGGAAACGGCGCATTAGCGGCACGGCTTTATCGAGAGCAACTGGAGCGGCGAGGAGAAGTGTTAGAGCATTACCCGAGCTACAGGGTTTTTAATAACACCCACGAAACCCTGATGGCTGGACGCGTTCCTGGGCGTAATCAACGTCGCGAGGGACTACCCAGAGTGGATCCAGAAAGAAGAGATGTAATCATTGAAGAAGTAGAAAGAGAGTTCACGAGCGATTACGAGAAGGACTGGAATCCCAAGCACTTCAGTTTTAAGAATACTGAAATCAGGTGAGTGCATTTTATTATTTTGTAGACCTCTTTATTCAAAATCCCAACACATTGCTGCACTGCCATTTCAAATCACACTCATTTAATTTACTGTGAATTGTCGATGTCTAATGTGTTGTGTGTGCGTGTAAAAGAGAGAGATGTAGAGGACCCTTAAACAAGCGCTCGTAATTCAAAAATAGGCGCTAGGACGCCACTCTAGCGAATCCCAACTTTTAGTTTCACGTTCACGTGCTCTATCGGTACGTACCTCTAGTATTGCGTACAATGACAACCTACAATAAAAATAATAATAATTTTTTTCCAGAGGGATATCACGCTTTTCATATTCAGCGTGTTCAACAACTTAACGACGCAGACTATCCAAGGCGTGTTGCTTTCTGCCAAATAATGCTGGAAAGATCTGCGGAAGACCGGATTTTTAACAAGATACTCTGGACGGATGAATCCCGGTTTGAAAGGACTGGCGTCTTTAACATTCACAATTATCATAGCTGGGCCATTGAAAACCCAAAAAAAGCAAGGCAGTCAAATTTTCAGAACAGATTTAGTATCAACATGTGGTCAGGAGTGATAAGTGGAGAAATGGTTGGGCCTTTGAATTGTCGGCTAGGTTGAACGGGTCCCAGTACCTGAACTTTCTACAAAATAACCTAAATGGTTTATTGTTTGAAGTTAATTTACAAACGAGGAGGGATATGATATTTCAAAATGACGGTGCTCCTTGCCATTTTGAAAGACAAGTGAGGAGCACTTCAACAGAACTTTCCCAGGAAGGTGGATTGGGCGTGCAGGGCCAATCGAATGGCCTGCACGCTCACCAGATTTAAACCCTATAGATTTTTTATTTGGGGATTCTACAAAGAGCATACACATGCTAGAAATTAATTCGGAAAATGAATTAAGGGAAAATTGAGACAGTGCAGAAAAATCAAAGAAAATACGAATGCTTTTCGAAGACTAAAAGCAAATTTTTAAGACGATGTAGATTGTGTATCGAAGTTAATGGCCGCCATTTCGAAATTTACTTTAAATAAATTTATCTTAAATTATTTACTAGTTTTAGTATGAATCTTGAAATCATTTGTCCAGTTCCCGCAAACATCTTGAACAATAAGCGTAGTGGGGAAGGTTTGCGCACGCATTTTGTATGTAAAACCGACTCTGCGCAGTCAAGGTCAATGTTCAAGAAGTTTGCCGGCAATTTTGTTGTCAATAAATTTTAAACAATAAGTAAAGACACTGGATGTTATTTTTGCTAACCTGAAGCATTTACTATCTTAGTTTAGCCCTAGAAATTATAAAAAGATTTTTTAAATCAAATTAACTATTCAGGTAGTTTCCTGCCTGAGTAACTTCAGAAGTCTGTAACAGAAAAACTGGCCTATTAAGTGTCATTTTTTTAATGTTATTATGAAAGATTAAGGTACTGCCAAGTTTTTAAAATTAATTAGAAAGTATGAAATCATTTATTACTATTTTCATTTAATGTTGAAAATTCAAGCCCCACTCTCCTGACAGAAAATTTTTAAGTTTCGATTAAAATTATTGTATCTTCGGTGAATGTTAGGAAGCTTATTATTTTATGCATAATAGGGCAACTCATAAGGATCATGCTACAAACAAAAAACTTGGAAAAATCTCACAATTACATTTTTTTAATGTTAGGCTGTTTAGGGTGAACATTTTAAACAAAAAGGATAAAAAAAATCATAACTCGAAAACTACAAAAAATCGCGGAACATACATAGGGTATTTTCGGATACCCCTAGGTGTGAGGAATCAAAAAAAAAATTTATAACCTCACTGTTTGGACCATCCTGTATATATATATATATATATATATATATATATATATATATATATATATATATATATAACATTAAAATATGTATATATATATATATATATATATACATATATATATATATATATATATATACATGTATGTATTAAATGTATAGTTTTTTTTTTTTTTTTAATTCAAATAAAATGCGACAGAATAATCAATTACTATAGAATATAATCCATAGATCATCACCGGCAACACGCACTTGTTGTACACTTTTGCTTCCAAGTTTTAAGATATACGTGACGAGAAGATGTGTCCTAATCTCCAGAACGCTGTCCAGCCGAGTTGAATCAAACGATTGACCTCTCGCTCGAAGTCGGAATTACCTAGTTGGACAATTTGTCTTAGTTAAACATACTCGTCAAAAACTTCGAGCGTAGTGCTCCCAACAACTACCGGCATAAGTGTGACATGGATGTTACATATGACCTTTGTTTTGTCCATGTTAATTTTAAGGCTTATCCTTTATGAGTCAATGAGCATAATGCTGAGGTCCTCCAGTAATTGTACCATAATATCGTCGGCAAATCGAAGGTGAGTGATGTACTCGCCATTGATGTTGATACAGTATTCTTTTCAGTTCACTAGCTTGAAGACGTCTTCCAATACAATGGTGAAGAATTATAGTAGTACTTATTACACATTATATACTGAATAAAAAAGGCAGTGTTTCAGCCAAATTCAGAAAAAAGGGCTATGCACCGGCAGTATGGATGTTTACACAAACCATTTTGAGCAGACTCATTGAGTCACTCACTTTTTAGTGAAAACTAGAACACTTCTAGGTGACTTGGAAAATTAAGATTTGGCATCAAGGTATACCATTAGGCCTATATAAAGTGAAAAAACTAAAATTCCAAATTATCGATATTCGGTGTCGCCATGTTTAAATTAAGAAACAGTAAAAGCGTCAACGCAATAAAAAAAATAAAGAATAGAAATAATTTCACTTCCAAACAACAATCTAAATTATTAATTTGTATTGCTCACAGAATAAGAAAAACATTAGTTAAACTAAACGCGATAATAATAATCCTTAAAATTAGTTTTATTTAATAATAAATAGCATTTTATACAGTATTTTGAATAATAGAGTACATTTTAGCTTTACATGACCATATTCATGTCTTATCATAGAAAAATGCGTAGAGAATTAATAACCTTTATAACTAATATTCATGAAAAAAAAATTGATTATGCAAAAGCATTTGACTCTATTTCTCTTTTCATTGCTACTGTTACATTATTTTTAATTGTATAAAAATTTGTACAGTTTTTGTCCGAATCTGATTAAAATTTACCCTTTCAATATAAAAAAGTCAATACTCTTTCAAATAAAAGAAAACCAACATGATCATCTAAATATATAAATATAAAGCGGCTGAAAAGTTAAAGCATGCAAATACAGGGTCTAGGCCCCGAATATGTTTTTGTACCATTCGGTGTCGAGACCCTTGGTCCGTGGGGTCCTAGCGCTATAAGGCTTTTAAGGAAATAGCAAAAGGTTAGTCGACGTCACAGGAGACCGAAGAGCTGGCAGCTACCTCGGACAAAGAATTAGTCTAGCTATTCAAAGGAGGAACGCTGCCAGTATCTTCGGAACCTTGTCTAAAGGCCTCCTTTTAATAATATATTTTAGTTATTATAATATATATTTTTTAAGGTTTTAGTTTTAGGTTAATTGTTCTAGTATATATTTTGTTTTAATATTGTATATAATAAAATATTGTAATATTATGTTACGTAAATAAATAAATTGTTTTTATTATTAAAAAAAATAGTATAATTATTCATTTGGAACTAACATCTCTAAAGAATTAAAGCAATAAGAGCTCTTGTGCGATGACATGAAGGACTAAATCGTTTGAATAACTGCTAGTATGTGTTCATCAATGTTCATAGCACGTCCTAGCTGAAAGCATGTCGAGCGAATAAAGCCAAAGTAATTAGTTGTCGGAAGCTCAGAAGCGTCCATCAGACGCGAATCACAAGGGCGTTATCGTGTTGTTAGAATCTATAGAAATAAATTAAATATATTTATACAGATTCTCTAAATACATGTAAAAACTTCTAGAAATTATGTGTGTGAGGCATCTTGCTACGAGTAAAATATGCTTTTATTTAATTCAATAAAATATGTGCCTGTATCCTAGTAGATATTTATACGGACTCATCATCATCATCATCATTACAGCCCTTCACAAGTCCATTGCTGAACACGGTCCTGAGCCACCTGCATCCATCTACTTCCAGCATGATCTTACCAGGTCGTCACTCTATCTAGTGGGGGTCGCCTTACACTTAGCCTACCGGTACGAGACCGCCACTCGAGAACCTTTTTCCTCATCGGTTGTCGGTTCTTCAAGCTATATGGCCGGCCCATTGCCACTTCAGCTTTTTAATCCGTTGGGCTATGTCGGTTACTCTAGTTCTATTGCGGCTATCCTCCTTTCTAAGTTTATCACGCAAAGAAACCCCGAGCATAGCCCTCTCCATAGCTCGCTGACCTTGAGCGTCCTCATATCTCAGATCCATAAATCATGACTGGCAACACTCACTGGTTGTACCATCTCGTTTTCAGGTTTTTAGGTATACCTGACGAGAAGATGTGTCGTAATTTCCCGAACGCTGCCCAGCCGACTTAAATCCGTCGATTGACCTCTCGGTCCAAGATGGACTTACCTAGTCGGACTATTTGTCCCAGATAAACATACTCGTCAACAACTTCGAGCTTAGTGCTCCCAGCAACTACCAGCATAGGTGTGACATGGACATTAAACATGATCTTGGTTTTGTCCATGTTCATCTTAAGACCTATCCGTTGGGAGACACTATTGAGGTCATTGAGCATAGTGCTTAGGTCCTCTAGCGATTCTGCCATAAGTACTATATCGTCAGCAAATCGAAGGTGAGTGATGTACTTGCTATTGATGTTAATACCGTATCCTTTCCAGTCCAGTAGCTTGGAAACGTTTTTCAATGCAGCGGTGAAGAGTTTCGGGGATATAACGTCACCCTGTCTTACACCTCTCTGCAGTTGGATAGGTTTCGTACTCTGGTTCTGTACTCGGATAGTCATCGTAGCCCTACTGTACAAATACCTCATTTACATTACACCTCATTTGAATCATCATCAAATCAGCAAGTTTTTCTAATACAGGATCACTTTTCCGTAGTATTTTTTTTTTCACATTGTGCTTTTAAAGTGAAAAAAAATTTTTGGTAACACTTCAAAATTTTTGGAAAAAAAATTAATTGCTCTTAAAATTTGGTACCCAGAGCCGCAATAGAACTTTTGTAGTGCTAGTAATTATACAAAGCCGTTTGTTTTATTGTTTTATCACTTTTTTTTATTAGTCTAATTGTATAAGAACTCCATATTTTATTTAAAGAAAACAAAAACCTTCATAACTTTTAGGGCATTTGAATTATGGCCATGCTGTAGAAAGATTTTGTGTTGGAAATAACCTCCTGTATCTCCCTATTTCGTTTGATCCACGACTTTTTGGCCAACCTGTATATATAAGCTCAATATACACGACGTCAACATTCATTCAGTTCAACAATCAACTCAACAATAAACAAGAATGACATATTTGAACATTTTTGTAGTACCATCGATAACTAAAAAAAAACTAGATACACAATCAGTGACAAAAAAGTGTCCTTACCGAATGCGCGCCCACTCGAACATTTGGGTGCGCTTTTAATTTGTACTACGCGTTCATTTCGAGTTTGCCGTCGTCGACCGTTATGACGTCACAGCTGACGGTACCGTAGACAAAACTATTACTGTAAGTGTTTAATTTTAAGAAGTTCGATTTGTAGTTTGTTGTCCTGTACAGAGAAATGGAGGGCAAGCAAGTTGATAAAATGCATATTATTGAATAATTTATTTAGTTAGTAAAGTAAAATAATAACACTGAATAGAAAAACGTGTCCGATTAAATAAAATATTTTTATTATAGTTTTATTATACATTTTAAATTAATTATTTACGAAGGCGCGAACAGAAACTGGTAGGTAGATATTTACGCATCCATAAATAGATACTAGTTATTTTATCGAAATCGTTCGTTTCTGTATCATTGCCATCACTTCATTCTGTGTTTATCACAAATTAACGAACGTAAAAAGTTAACAGAAACAAAAAATCAACACTAACGAAAACAACACCAAAAATAGTATAATAACAATACTATAGTACTATAGTACTATAGTACAATAACAAACTAGAGATCGCACGGGATCACAAACAATGGACGTAGATATATTTCAACGTTGCTATCGGTACTATATGGGCGACGCTTGAGGCGCGGTATGAGGAGCGCGGCGGGAAGTAACGGCATTCATGAAGTAAACGCGTAGTACGTAGCTTTGTGAATACAACTTTAGTCAATGCGTTTAAGGTTGAATTTACATTAATGTATATTTATTTCAACTAGAATTACGTCAAAACAATTGGCGACAGTTTTTAGAGAACTTTTGCATGGGATTGTGTATCTAGTTTTTTATTAGTGATCGATGAGTAGTACCCATGAAATTAACATTTTTAATAATAAATGGCGTGTTGAGGTGGCGTAAAAATATCATCCATTACCGCATATAATTTCGTGGGTATCGTAAGAGGCGACAAAGGGTAACAATAACAAAGTCAGGTGGTAAATAGAAACATCCTCCTGGTAACAATTTAATAATAAAAAACTGCATTTGCTAAACTGTCTGTCAAACGTGTTAACTATGACAATCGTTCCCCTTATGGGTAACAACTCATAAAAATGGCTCCCGCTATTACTGGCTTCAACCGGCCATAGTACGACCTTCGGCGACCATAGTAAAGGCAGGGCAGGAGGTGCTAAGAATCTCTGGCGGAGGTTCGGTTGCTACCTACGACTACTCGACCTGGCATAATTTAACGCAAGCACCCTGACGACTGACGAGAAGATGCTGAAGCTGGAAGAATAAATAGAAAATCGCGCTTGGATATTAAAAGATTTTCTGGGGTCCGAAGAGGGGGGAAGGACACGGAAATCCTTGAATCGGACAACTTATTCTATCACTGGAAAGACGATATCCCAATGAGGCGCCATATTTATCGTTCACGAGGCTTTCTTTAACAACGTGGTCGAAATTGCGAGTGTGCTAGCAAGCGTTGCTTACCTTATACTTAGAGTTATCAAACGGTGTGCTTAATTCCGTCATACAGATTTACGCACCAACCTTGAAACATTAATATATTACACACAAACACACACACACACACACACGCGCGCGCGCGCGTGTGTCGCATATGCCCGTGCCACGTGTAAATTAGATTGATTATTGTAACTTTAATTACAAAAACAAAAATTACAAATCTTATTGTCGCATGAAGTGTACCTAAAGATAAAGGTATATTGTTAAATGTTAAATTAAGGGACTAGTGTCTGGTGATTAGTCATACAGGTCTTTCCTAGTACTAACACCAGGCTCTCACAAATTAAAATTGTTATACCTCAAATAGTACTATATTATAAGACAATGTAAGCTTGTGAGAGCAAATAAAGTAAACGTGAAGGTTTGTAATAATGAATATGAATAATTTCTGTTGTGTTTTTACTCATAACTTCTTAAATCCCTTTAAGAAAAGGAGTAAATATTTCAAGTAGTTTCACACTTTTTATCGCAGAAACTAGAAGGAAACTGAATTAGCAATGCAAAACAAGATAGCAATCACGAACACCGGATTCTCGCTAAGGCCCGGGTCCTACGTGAGGTAGAATAGATAAAACTTAATTTTATTTTAAGAACGGTATAAAGTTATTAAATTCAATATGTATTTTTTTTTCATAGTGTTATGTGATATTTTTTTCTATATTATATGGTGTTATGGTTTCAAAATATTTAATTAACATTAATTTCGAATTCAATTGAAAAACATATTTACTCATCTCTCTCTCTCTCTCCCATTTGCTCATCACAATATAAAGTAGCACTATACAAATCTGCGCATTATAAAAATAATCTTTTCCTCTTTTTTGTCCCATGTGCCAACAGTGTTCCTTGCCTAGCATGCCGCAAAAGACGAGACATTATTACGACGAGATATTATTAGGTTTATGATTGCGTAGGCGATGGACTATTCTATCATTTCTTTCACAATTTTTCATCAAAACCTAAAAAAAAAACTTGGCTAAACGTGACCCGAGTAGCTCACTGTTGTTGACTTTCGACTTTACCTACCCCTCGGGGATTACAGGCGAGAAGCTTATGTGTTATTTCTAAAATATACCTTAAATAAAAGAGGCATAAAGATATAACTTATCTTTTACTGACGCATTAAACAATAGATTTTATTCAAGTGATGTGTATTGAACCAATCTTGTTAAAACGAAAAATAAACATCAAGTGTAATTCACATTTCGGTGTCATGCGTTTTCTATGTATTAAATTAAAATTTGTAAGATATTAAAATGATTTTAAGTATCGTTGAGCACGTAGTTCGACAGTCAGCCTTATTGCCTGCTAAGTTATGGGTTTGACACTTAATGTGTTTCTACGCGGTAGAACCATGTTTTTACGTGGCAGAGCCATGTTTTACGCGGAAAGCCACGTAGAATAGAATAGACTATAATAGAATCATTGTATATCATATATAGATTACAAGAATACCTATTTAAGTTTTTAAGCTTTACCACTGGTGCGGAAAAAAATTATCCTGGGAAGAACCAGCAAGTATCCCACCGGGAGTATTTAAAAAAATACAATGTAATAATACTTTATATAATTAGTATGAAAACATTTAGAAACAGCATGGTAGCGACCACCTCATTCCCAGGGTAATTATTAAATCATGTACTCTTTAGTGGTGTAACAAAATTTACTAAACAATTTTTGATTAATAAAATTTTTAAACCTTTTATAAAATTTTAACTGTAAAAGCTTACGCATTGCCCCATGAAGGAACTATTGACTCTTTGGAGTAGAGTACCTGGTAAAACTAACTTGTGCTTGTTCCTAGTATTTGCAGAATGTACTCCACCATTTTTAATAAAACTACGTTAGTTAGTACTTTGTTTTTGTGTACATATATTAAATTTTCGTAAATGCTGAGAGGCAAAAGTTAATATATTTATTTATTTAAATTTTTCTCTAAGGGATTCCTTCGGACCTGGGTTGTAAATTGCTCTTTTGGCTATCTTCTGCAAAACAAAGATATTTTCAATGTCAGTCGCATTACCCCGTAGCAAGATTCTATATGACATATTGCTTTCTGTTTCAGTTTAATGGAAATAACTAAAATAAAGTAATCTAGCTGTTTCGACACATGTAAGATCTATAACCTTTTTATAGCATATGAACTTAGTTTGCTAGCTAGTTTAGATACATATGGGCCCCATTGAAACTTCGTGTCAACTGTAACTCCGAACAAAACAGTGGATTCAACAAGACCCGGCCCTTCCACATTTAAAAGCACACTGGTTTTTCTGTTTAACATTTGGTGTTGTTTTAATACTTTTTCTTTTTAACCGTTGAAATGCAAATTGTTGACGTTAAATCAGTGTACTAATTTTGATCATATTTTAATAATTACCTTTTAAGTCGGAAAATCAACAATCAGCAAATAAAACTATATCATGGTTATTCCCTACCAAGTAAGGTAAGTCATTAATATAAACTAAGAACAAGAAGGGACCAATAATTGAGCCCTGAGGAAAACCTATAGATACTACCGATTCGGAAGAACTACTTTCATTAATCACAACTGTTTGTGTTCTTTTGTTTATATATGATGTAATAAGTTTAAGCGCTATGTTTTTACACCATAATGATGTAGCTTCCTGATTCATATATCGTAATTAACACAGTTGTAAGGCTTGAAAAGATCACAAAATATACCGAAAGTATCATCTGAATTATCTCATGCACAGAAAATATGTTTAATTGGCTCAACACCGGCGTTAGCTGTCGAGCGAACCTTTGTAAAACCAAACTGATTTTATGGAGCAAGTTATTTACATTTAAAAAAACTTAACATTTGATCTAGAATAATTTTTCCAAAAATTTTACTGAATGTTGGCAGTACAGAAATAGGCCTTAATTTTGTGGGGTCCTATGTACTACCAGATTTAAGTAAAGGTATAACTTTACTATGTTTCATTAAATGAGGAAACACACCAGATTCGATACTATAGTTTTGAAAATAGTAGAAAGTTGGCGTGCGATTGCATCTATTACGAGTATAGACGCAATAACTTTAACGGAAATCCCCCATAGATCTTTTGTTTTTCGTAATAACAATAGTTTTGAAATATTTTACAACATCTCCGATTATATTTTATGAAATGCAAATTCTTTTTTACAGACATTTTGTTTGAATTCGGCGACAGTAGGGGAGAAATTCAGTAATTCAAAATCGGAATTTCGGTAAAATATTGTTCAAAAGCCGTTGCAACATCTTGATCTGATTTCGTTAAATTATTGCTAAAATTTTATTGAAAGTTTGAGTTGTGTAGTTTCATGTTGCCGGTTTCGCTATTGATTATACTCCATGAGAAAGTTTTAGAAATACATATTTTTTTAAATTCACAACTTATAATTTTAAAGAATGCACCATACAAATAGTCAGTACTGTTTTTATATGGAAGAAAGGGCAGCTTTTTCACTAAATTACTTCTTAATCTCTCTAAGTTATGTTCATTTATTGGAACAAGCACAACTTTCTTAACTCTCTGTTTTTTTGTGTATGTAAGGTAATTAGACTTGCTGTCCGCAGTGATCAGAACAAAGGTGAACAAAGAGGAACCCACTTGGCTGGCCCGAGGAGTAAGGGTAAACGGGGTGGCTGCTCCGAGTGGGCTTGCCTAGCCCACTTCGGATGCGCATTGGTGGATAGTTGCAGGAGGGGTCTCCCCCTTCCCGTCGCAGCCGTAGTGGAGTCGCGAGGCAGAGGAGTGATAGTGTGGCGATGCGCCACTCACCTATCCTCCGTGACTCTGGCGGGGCCGCACCGTTTATGCGGTAGTGGTGGGACCGAAGACGGAGAGGAGTATATTGTATGATTTGAGAAATGATCTAAACTTAATACTCATGGAAGAAGTTTCAAGAAGATTGATATTAAATCTCCACATATGATAACAGATTTATTATATTTATCAAGCTTAAGCAAAACATCCTCCATATTTTTTTTCAAAATAATCATACATAGAATGTGGGAGTTTGTAAACAATGAGGTGCTTGAGCTCAACAAACACAACTCATTTCTACAGTTCGCTCAACAGAAAGGCTCACAATATTCTTACGTTCTTTACATAATAGCAGTTTATTGGCTAATATTAAGGACCCACCGCGTAATTTTTTACCTCAGTTATAGCAACTGATCACTAGGTGTTTACCAAAATTAAACATAATATTATAGTTATAATTTTTTAACCAATGTTCTTACTCTATCAATTAAACTCTATCAATTAAATGCCAAATTTAAATGATTACATATTACATGTCAAATTATTCTTTATTAAATTTAAATCATGTCTTAGTTTATTTTCCTGTAGCCACCCCTGTATGTAAGGCAATGTAAACAAGATAACTTTATGCACATTTAAGTTATTATGCTGCGTACAGACTTACGTAACGTAATATGTAATTTAATGCTGCGTACAGACTTACGTAACGTAACATGTAATGTAACATGAAATGAAAGAATTTGTCGTCCACATTAGTGTAATATATCATGTAATGTAACACACTCTGTATGTAACATGAAAGGAGCATTTCATCAGTGTGGACGCATCGCGCGCACGAACCGTGCATGTACCTACTCGCATCTGTTCCCGGCGTGCGCGCGAACATAGCGTCAATCTGCTGAGAACACGCGAAGAGAATGGAGTGTGACGACCAATTGGTGACTCTGAAGTCTGAAGTTTTAAAAAAACGCCGAAGACCTCGACGCTGGTGGCGTATAGGGTTTTACAGACAGAGAGCTGGTGCAGAATTAATGACTGACATGAGATTTCAGCACGTGTTCAGTTCGTGATCGCGTGCGTCCGAACACAACCCAGTGTGGACACACTGGCGCTCCGAACACACCGCGCGGTGCGCGCCCCTTTGCGTTCGTTCGAAAAACCGACAAATCACCGATCGTTCCGAACGCGACTTGTAATGCTCGTAGCGTGCTCATGAAATGCACATTACACTAATGTGGACGGCAAATTCTTTCATTTCATTTTACATTACATGTTACGTTACATAAGTCTGTACGCAACTTTAAGATGTTCAATATATTTTATAACTATTTTTTGTTCACATTGCCTGTTCTCCCAACAAGAATGATTAATATCTATACTATTATATTTATTGTTATGCGTGGTAGAGCCATGCTGCAGATATATTACAGGTATAGTTTTAGCACGAATGGCTCGGCTCGACCGGGAAAGGACCACGCTCTCACAGAATACCAGCGTAAAATAATAGTTTAACGGTGCTGTGTTTCGTATGGTGAGCATAGAGAACCGGAGACTCTTTTTACTGGAAAAGAGGCATTCCATCTTAGTCCTCACGGGTGACAATGCATCTGCATTTTGAATCGTAATCGAGGATAGATCTAGATGTATATGGGCCACAGCAACCACTTACCATCAGATGGACTGTGTGCTCGTTTGTCACCTTTATCCTATAAAAAATATTAAAGCAAAATTACTAAAGTACGGCCAACGAGAAGCGATACCAAATGTAAATAAAACCAATGCAAGGTTATTAGGAATAGCAGGGGTGCGTAACTTTTTGATAGTTAGATTATATATTTAAGTAGACAATATAGTTTTAAAAAATGTCTAGCAAACCAAAAAAATAGACTTTTTATAAAGTTTGTTATAATTTGAATTATTGTATAATGTAGATTTAAATTAAATAACGAGAATAATAATAATGTTTCTGAATATCGCTTGCCTAACAACTGTGTTGGTAACAGGCTATGGTAACAGGCCAGTGTATGGTAACAGGCTTGCCCCTGTTACATAGGGACTTAAATATATCAGGCAAAATGTGGTGTTAATATCTCTGCCTACCCTTAGGAGTAAACAGGACTGATGATATGTTATGTTTATGGAAATGAGGATAATTTTTTGAGGAAAGAATTGTTTATTCAGTCAGACGCCGATTCTTCTGAGTCTGTAGAGTCAGAATCAGAGTCTGTAACACGTATAATAAATGTATCCGTCACGTCATCTACAATAAAATCAAGCTTGAAAAACTTATCTCCTTCTTTTGAACATGCTCCACACATTTTTCCACCGATCAGGCGTGACTTTCGCCATACCGTGACTTAATAATGCCTTAACTTTTCAAATTTAAACGTAGTATTGTTTCTAGCTACGTGCCCCTTTACATCAGCCAAATCAACTCAATGGGGTTTAATTCACAATGATAAGGAGGAAATCTTAGTACATCGACGACGTATTTCTTTGCTAATTCGTCTACGACGTATAATTGATATTGGTTCTTCACCATCTTTACTTTATTTAATAATTGTATTTTTATTTCAATCGTCAGATAAATTTTATAAATCAAATAAATTATATATAAAAGTGAGTGAACTATTTTATATAAGTATCATTTTTATTTTGTTTATGTTTGAATATATCTTATGAATAAATTTTGTGTGAGGATTGCAAACAGCCCTTACTAAATTAATAATAAGTATAAATATCTATGCGCATAGTTGCAGATCAAAAATTATTTTAATCTTTACAATTATTATGGATTATGAGTTATATATGACAGAATATTAGCGTAAAATAACAGTACAATACTGCTATGTTTCTTATGGTGACTAGAACCGGTTGCCCTTTTACTTGAAACGAGACATCTGAAGAGTGATAACGCACATGCATTTTGATAATCGAGGATTGATGTACCTATGTGTCTACGGATCACAGTATTCACGTATTAACAGATGAACTGTGTTCTCGTTAACTTTCTTCCTTAAATTAACAATTCTATCTTTTAAATTCCCAACGTTTCGAATGCTGTACAGCGCACTTAGTGCACGGGCTGAGTAAGGTGTTTGAAGCCCCGAATGCGAGCTGGACTAACTATGACATGTTTTCACTCATTCCAGCTTATCAAAGTCCACAGCTGAACATAGGCATCCACATAGATTGCCTCACAAGGGGATATTTGCCATAGTTACCACGGTTGGCAGGTGGGTTGGCAAACACATTTTTTATTTTCTAGTTGTTATTAGTAAGACCCTGTTGCCAAACTCTAGTTTGTTACCCTCTATCACCTCTCAAAACGCTCGCGAGACAACATGGGGTTAATAATAATAGTCTCATATTTACGTTACGTCCTCAGTAACAGAAGAAAAATAGAGTAATGAGAAAAGAGGGCATGGAAGATTTTAATGGCAAAATAGTAAAATTATGCGACCCCATGATTGATTTTACTTTGTTCAATTAAAGGAAACCCTAAAAGTTCGGTGTAAAAGTGTCCCATGACAATGTGATTTGTGTAAGCGGAACACAATGGCAACAAATTTTATCGGAGAAGTAGTCCACTTGAGCTGGACAGTGGATAACTCCAAGAATAATTTTAACACTTTTGACATTTACTTCAATAAATGTATAGATATTGAACATAACTAGATTATGGGGAGGCAGAAGTATCTGAAATTTTAACAGGCAACGTACGTCAGTTCATCAGTTCTCAGTTCACAACGTAAATATAATATAGTGACGCCCCCGCCTCTTTTCCTAGTGCGGTCTTTAAGTAAGAAAATGAATCCTGAAAAACTGTAGGACGTGAAAATAAGTTCTGGCTTGAGCTAATCTTCAGATACGGGCATGAACTGCAGTTGAAGAGAAAGTATCCAAGAACTATTTTACCAATCATTCATTATCCTCAAAGAAGCGTTTTTGGTTATTTGTTAATAGTAAATAATAGTTCATTATTAACCGACATCAAAAAGGAGGAGGTTCTCAATTCGAGTGTACGTTTTCACGATTTTTTCGCAGATTGTGAACCAATTTTGATGATTCTTTTTTTTTTATTAAATAGGTTATACTTCAAGGGTGGTCCCATATAAATTTGGAGAAAACTTTTCACCCCTAATATTTATAATTATTATGATTTCTAAAGTAATCTATGAATCATGTGTGAAAATAATTAAAAAATATCAGTAAAATTAAGGCTCTTGGACTTAGAGATGCTATGAGAATATAGTGAATATATTTTATATAAATGATACTAGCACTTATAAATGGACGAACTATTTACGAAATATTCACGAAGACCGGCTGCTTGAAGTCCGACCCACCGCTTTCTTTAATGGCACCCATTAACTTAATGAAGTAAACAGTTTGCTACAAATTTTTCGAGATTATCTGTTTTTCCGCATAATAAAAAGATAAAAGGACTTTATAAATTGACTTTTATAGTCTGTATCGTACTGTAACGTATCATTTATTTATTTATTACTATGTATATATCAAAAGTAAGTCCTTTACAGAACATAGTTGCCACGCTTCGCAAGCGAGTTGGCAACCGCAGTTTTTTATTATTATGTGCAAATTTTTAGGTACATTTTTATTTCATACATTTGTATGTTTCCCTCTGAATACATTTTACAGCGTAGACATAAAGTTTATTAATAACTCGACCACAGCGGCACCTATCGTGTTCAGATTTTGTGATGTTTTGGCACTAAAACATACACTGTGACTATGAGTTATTTTTGACCGACTTCAAGAAAAAAGGAAGAGGTTCTCAATTCGACTGTATTTTTTTATATGTGTTACCTCAGATTTTTTTTTTGAGTTATCCTTAATAATGCGTATTAAATTGATGTCGACTACATTGATGATGTTCTCATTTTATTTATATTGAAGTCGGTTAAACAAAATTTTTAATTTTACCACTTGTAATCTATTAAAATAAAAATTGGTAATAAGTTGAATGTAGTGCCACTTTTTGGATCGTAGTATAGCTAGAAACATCGCAAGACAAAACAAATATATTGAGGGAATATGACCTCAATCGGTTTAGACATTCAGAAGTTACCAATAAGACCACTAACAACAGGTTACAAAACCAACCAACGATTACAAAATTCTAATCATATATTCGTTTATTGAAGGATCGCCAACATAGTTACATATATATAAAATTTCGAAAATCCATAAATATTACATTTTATATATCGATTAATATAATTAGTAAAATAACCTGCATACTTACCCAGAGTTTACTGAATTATCTACTTCAGGCCAAGAGAGACGCCTTTTACAAAAAGCCATTGTTGGTCTCTCTGGAGGTTGCTGCTGTCGTGGTGTACGCAGCGAGCCACCACGTCGTTGCGGAGCAATAGGAGCCAAACAGTCCAGCGTTCGACGACGCGCGCTTAGAGCTGATACCCCTTCAGTTGGTAGCACGCGCGGATATCCTGACATTTAAGACAACTATTAGACTTGAAGACTTGAAGTAGTTCTTAAAATAACATGTTTAAAAACTTTACTGGATAAGAAAAATTAACCTTAATCCTATTGTAAAAATATATTACTACCAAAGACCTACTTGATATAACTTTTTATATAATTATAGTGACAAAAGAACTTACAGTCCATCTAATGGTTAGTGGCTACAGCGGACCATAGACACTTGAAACTTACTTTAAACAGTGAAGTCTACAGATGCGTTGCCACCTCTGAGGACTATATATACTGGCGCCCTATACTCTTCAGACCGAAATACAACAGTGCACATTTTATTTGGCGGCGGGACGGGAATATTACTTGAATTGAACTGTAGAATTAAGACTTTTAATGACTTTCACTACCATTAATGCAAAAATGGCCCATACCGTCGTAATCTATCGTTTGATTTTATTAATGTATTATTAGTGATTTAGATTTAAGAGTTAAAAGAAATTGAAAGTAGCAGAAAGCTTGACAAATTTTACAAACACAGCACAAACACAGCTTACGTACTACTAGCAGTAAAACTAATAACAAATATGATAATATGAAGAAAATTCTATTCTTCTAAATGGGAAAGTCTTCCAACTTACACTCCACGGTATATATTAGCATCAACTTAATGCTTCAAATCGAGTCTTATCGGCGTACGTACAGTGTAAAAACAGTGATTTGTACCAGTAGAGAATCAAAGACCCTTTTTACTGGAAAGGAGGCATTTCATTTTAGTACTTAAGGTGATAACGCTTCCGCATGTTGTTTCTTAATCGAAGATAGATGTAGATGTCTATGACCGCAACATCCACTTACCATCAGGAAGATTGTGTGCTTGTTTGTAGCCCTTATTCTATAAAAAAAGTGGCTACTTGCAGTCCATGGACACCTGCAGCCAACTTCAGACAAAGAAGGAGAACTGAAGACTAAGACAAAATGCCGCACAACCTGTAATTACACTGGCTCTCTACCTTCAGACCGAAACACGGCAGTGTAAGCACTACTATGTATTTGGCGGCAGAAATACGTAAGTGAGTGGTACCTACCCAAGAGAAGGAAGGGAAAAAGAGTCGTGCCTCATAATACTATGGTATATTATACTATATTCCTAGTACTAAAATATGTCAAATAAAATTCTAATAAATGAATATGGTATTTGCAGCAAATAAAATTTCCCGACCGATGACTAGAACCAGTGTCGAATTCGAGAAAACTCTGCGATCATGAATCCCTCTACCAAGCGTGGCAACTTCTTCAAATCCTCCCTATACTAGAGCATATATTTAAGAGATGTCTTTCAGTCTGTGGACAGTTTACTGATGCAAAAATAAAAAAATGTTATCTTTTTACGTATTTTAGGCAGTTATGAATATACATAAACTTAGAATATATACTGGCGTATGAATATATGAATGTATGAATATATATAAATATAAAATATTTATAAATATATACATACATACATCATACATTCATACCACACTATAAAATCCACAGCTAAACATAAGCTTCCCCAGTTGCCACGCTTGGTAGGCGGGTTGGCAACTGCAGTTTATTATTACTTTGAGTTGCAGAAAGACGCTGCTGCCAATATCCTGTTTCAGTTTCCTCTGTCGCCTTCACTGAACGCCCTAATCGACATTCACTGAACGATGTATGGCAGTGGGTGTCCACTGCCATAACTCGTTCAGCCAATGTATGGTTCTAAAGTTAATACTTATATTTAAATCGAATATTTAGTATAAAGTATAATATTTTATTATATACTAGCTGGTACCCGGCGCGTTGCTGGTGCAGAAAAAATATTTGTGGAAATATCGTTTTAAATTTGGAAGATTTGGAATGATAATACATTCATTGAAATTGAATGACTTATTATGACTTTCAAATAAATATGTCGATACGACATGCGCGCCACCTACTGTAATTTAATTGTACTATGCCTATAACCTTTGCGCAAGTGCAAGCAATAAGTTGATAAAATTTTAGCGCAATCTGATGAACGGTATGGCAGCGCATAAATTTTTTTTATGGCAGCGCATAAAAAAAAAAATAAAAAAAATACGAACAAACAAAAATTTATTTTTATATATTAGAAAATTAGATTTTCAATAATATGTAAGAACAAGTTATTACGGCTTTACCCATAAATGCCATTTCGGTATTAAGGTCGCCTTTGTACCATAATAAAGTCGTTCGTGCAATAAAGTCAAGTAAAAAGTTATCTGCCTATCTATCTAAAAATCCTTAAGTACATATATTTGCGTATTCATATGAATAAAATCTTTATTTATACGCAAATTAATAAAAAAAGTAAATTTCGTCTAAAATTTCGTAAAATCCTGATCGCCGTATTATATACAGATTTACCTTTGTAAGTGTGAGAAAATATAAAAGTTTCGAGTTCATGGATGCTGTCTGAGCTTGATGGACTTTTTTCATATTTAGTGGATAAAATATATATGCGCTGTTTCGTTTTAAATTATCCAGATAAACTAAGAAGTGTTTTAGACAACTAAATAGAATTATTAAAACTACTTTTTAAATTACCTCGCATTGTTGCTGTTGAGGGTTGTGGCTGTTGTTGAGTCTCTTCAGCAGAGCGGTGGCGGGGAGGCGGCGCACGGCGTGGCGATAATGCCAGACCCGCAACACTATCCGCCATTCCAGCCACGTACTGACCGATCGATGATAGAAAACTCATTTTGATATCACTTACACCGCGCACATTTGTTTTAAATAAATAATTCACTAAATTTCACAAACAGCGACCTAAACTACTAATCACTGCTCACAAATAGTTCAACCGTCTAATTTCTCACAAAAACGATAGAAGGCGAATGCACCTGAAATGAAAAAATATTTTTAATTCAAGCATTTAGTAACATTAACACAGCTTAATGAACTAGCCGATCGCCAGTATACTTTTATAATTGTAAGTTTACAATTGAATTTCATTTCAACAACTGTATGAAATAAAATTCAAGTGCTTATAATATGATATATTTCTGCCTTAAAATAATCGCCTTTTTAGATTTTCATATAAAATAAATAACAGGCAGACGTGCTACTTAAAAATAAACTTTATAAAGTTCTATCAACATTCTACATCTGAAGATTATTAGTAAACCGAAAATAATGTGAAAGATAACTTGTCCAATGATTAAACGAAATTAATTATAAAAACTTGATCTAAACTAAAATGTATATCTACAACTCTAATAACTAATGAGTTTGATCAAGTTGGCTGTTTGGACGCCGCACAAAACTTTTTCAATATACTTTTCCCGTTTATATCAATTAGATCTTCTGAAATGCTTTTAGCATTTACAGTTTCGAAACGTTTAATGGTCAGCTTTTAAAAGCATTGTAAATGTAATGTGAATTACGTTTTTTGTCTACGGCAGTATTTTTACTAATATTCGTAATAATATTGCCGAATATATAATACTATATTGCTGGTAGTGCTTATTAAATAAATTATTTATATTTAACAATAATATTTATTAAATTTTAATTTTTTGCTTATAATAATTAATATTTATTTTTAAATTAAAATACAATAAATTAGTATTGTTGAAAGGAGTCAGTCGTTTTTGGGCCCACTAGAAATTTTAACGACCCTTAATGGTATTACATACAAAAAAAGTTACCAATTTATTATAATAAATGGCCTATACATTTTATGAATATCTAAACGGAATCAAGAAATCTAAAAAAAATGAGTGGTTTTGATATTCCGTGTTCTGGTTAATGTAACATGGGGGAAAATGCGTGTAATGAATCATTTTTGCAGTTTCTATTAAAAGAAAAATGTATTTTTTTACCAAGATAACTTATTATATACATATTATATTTGTACTTATTTGTATATTATATATTTATTACTAAAAAGGGATACCACTGAGATTTTTATCCTATTGCTAAAAGTGTTAGCTTATATCATATATCATGGTTCAAAGACACCGTGGAACGAAACGCTATTTTGTCATTGACTTCCGTGCTGGGTAAAAACCGACGGCCATATTATCATAATATAAGCATCATATCTATGTCCGGCGGCCGGGTATTACTTTACGGCATTGACATTCGTCAGGCTGCTGTTTTTTGTACTTACTTACTTATCTGGAAGATCAGCATACACTGAAAACAATTAAATAATATTTGTGGATTTCAACGCACTGTGCGAAGACAATAACTAGCCGAGACAGGAGAAGATGTGCGCCAACTTTTATATTTGTGGATTTCTCAAGAGGTGAGTATCTTATCTTATGGAATGCGAAGAATTCAACTGTACAAAACCTACAATTGATTTAAAGTTTCAAACTTTTATGTGAAATATATCTTATTTTTGTCACTCTCGAAGTTCTAGTCCAAAAATATTATACTACGGAAACGAAAACTACTAAGTTTCGTTTATAATGTATTACATTTTATTTTATTTTTACTGAATATTGAGATATGGTACGATTTTTAGAAATAAAATAAACGACCCACACCCACATACACAACGATCTATACATGTTTTAGTACTTAATTATTTTAAGTTTGTAAAATACTAATAAATATCCTTCATATTACTAACAAATTAATATGTCAATATCTAATCATGCATTGATTTATTATACAGTGTTGGATTATATTATACAGGTTAGCCAAATATTCCACATTATGTATTTAATTCGCCAATGACATTCGAAAATGAAAACTGACAAGTTTAATTAAAAGTATATGTGAGTGTATAATACAAGTTTACTTTTGCTCTTAGAATTTTGGAAAATCTATAATTTATGTTGAATTACCTAAAACATATGACAAACACAATTCTTATTAGTATGTTAAAAGTGTCAAAGTATTGAAGTGTTATGTTATTGGTAAAATCTAATTTAATTAATAGAAAATAAAATCACACAAAATATACACAAATCTATGTTAAAAGTGTCTGTCAGAGTAACTATATCCACAACCGTTACATCCTATCAAAAGCCCATTGCTGAACATAGACCTTCCCTCAGATTTCCTCAAAGGAGGATACTTGCTACAGTTGCCATGCTTAGTAGACGAGTCGGCAACCACAGTTTTTTTATTGGTAGTTGTTAATAGGAAGACGCTACTTAAATTCAGAAGGAACGTACACATTCCTTCTGAATTTAATATTATAGATATAGATAACATAAAATAAATGGATGTTATTAGGGAATACATATTAGTGTTAATATTTAATTAAATACATCTACTATTTATGTTTATTATATTTAAACTCCATCAGGGAAGCAAGAATTTTGTTTACATTATTTTTATGTTATTTTGTTGATTGTAGGTAATGTACATTCTTTCTGAATTTAATATTTTTTACTTCTTTATTTTTTATTTGCATTCCCAATTTTTTCAGTTACATCTACTTGATGCAGTTTGTTGTAACTGCCTAAGAAGAAAGTATTGAAACTGCTCATTCCATTAGAAGATTTGTATTCCATAACAATGTCCTGACACTGCACCTGGTGGCATGTGTCACTTTTAATACTGCTTTAAGAATGTGATGATTTTACAATAACAAATACAGTGACAATATAGAGTTTTTTTTATCCTTACACGACCAGTTCAAAACATCTTACGTGCTATTTATTTTCTCAATCGCTGTAGAGGTAAAACTCGCTAAACACCCCTTAATAGTTCACTGTTGGACGCACACATGCACCTAAAACCGTGTTACTGGTTGCAAAGGATATTAGATAAATAAGTACATGTGTGCTTGTTTCAATATTCATTAACTTTTTTCAGGTGGGTTGCTTAGAATAAATGTGTATGTCTTGTAGGCTGAAATCTTGCAGAGCTGCTCGTAAGCAGAGACAAAAAGTATATGGATATTGAAGACAACAGTCTTATATCACATAAAATATCCTTATCATTCCTAAAATTTCATAAATGGACATGTTATTATCAAGTTATTTTGAAAAATCTTTTGGAATGATAATGACTGACAATAATAAATACAATTAAATTATACATGTGTTTTGTAATCCTTACACAACTAGTTTAAAACATCTCACTTCATATTTATCAACATAAATAAACATGATATTACCTAGTCATTTTGGCTTTAATGGTGTTTGGGGTATAATAACTAATCAGTTAATATATTTTAAAGCAAAGTTTACACACTGCACCTTTACTAACCAACAAAGATATATCAAAATAAAGTCTTAACACCGCGCCTGTCTGTTTGTTCCACTATTAATAGACTACTTTTGAAATGATTACAGTAATAAATACAGTGGTATTTTACTTTGTGTTTTTATCCTTTTACAACCAGATTAAAACATCTTTCTTCGTAGCATGTAAAGGTAATATTATAAATGAACATATTATCTTTTATTAATTTTGGCTTTAATCATATTTATTTAATTACTGTAATGGTGTTTGCGATGTATATTCACTAATCAATCAATACATGTAAAAAATAGCCTCCACACCATGTTTCTTGGTCAGTGTACTATTTTTTGCCGGAACTACTAAAAGGATTTTCCATCAGTCTAAAAGTACCTATAAATCAGTCTAAATGTACCTGCAACTTTGTTTTATGCTATTAATTATTTAGCTGTCCTATTCTATTCTATATACACTATTCTAACTCACAATACTAATAGAAAACAACTTTTAATTTCGGCTCAGAAGGGTTAGAACCCAGAGCCGTAAAGCCAGATTAAAAAAAATAGCGTTTAGTTTCTTTTTAGGTTATTGTGATATTCATATTTTAATTTCTCTGAATTCCCTTTAGATGCGATAAAACTAATATTAATTTTGCAATCTATAGATTATAAGGAATAAATCGACATACATTTCATTAAGTATCCCTAAAATTTGTAGTGGGCCCATTCTCTATACAAAATTTTTTTTTTTATAGGATAAGGGTGACAAACGAGCACACAGTCCACCTGATGGTAAGTGGTTGCTGTGGCCCATAGACATCTACATCTATCCTCGATTACGAATCAAAATGCAGATACGTTGTCACCCGTGAGGACTAAGATGGAATGCCTCGTTTCCAGTAAAAAGGGTCTCCGGTTCTCTACACTCACCATACGAAACACAGCAGCGTTAAGCTGCTATTTTACGCTGGTATTCTGTGAGAGCGTGGTCCTTCCCCGGTCGAGCCGACCCATTCGTGCTACAACTATACCAGTAATATAGCTGCAGCATGGCTCTACCACGTTTAAATTGTCTCCTTTATGACTTATACCTATATTTATCTTCTGTTCTTAATTTATTTGAAAGAAATCATTAAATATTCCTTACATTTTATGGTTGTTCATAGTTAGTAAATTAGCAGTGCCTGCATAATCTGTTAGGGATTTTGGTTTCAGAATCCAAACACTGAAATTAATTTGTGTAAAACTTTTAGAACAATTATAATAGAACTAAAACTTAACTAAATATTTAAATTTTAGTAAATAACTAAATCGTTTAGTAAATAACTAAATAGAGAGTCGGTTCTGTGAGTACCGCACCAATGCGCTACCCGTGAATGTAGCTAAGATCTACACGCATTGCAAGCGTGTAGATCTTCGCTACATTTTAAGGCATATTCTTGCCACCTTATTGTATGTAATAGCGTTGTACTATTAATTCTGTGGTAATAGACACTGTATGTACGTAGGTTAAGCACCAAGTGACGTCGATGAAGCATGGTGTACCGACAAACCTTGTTGGGTTCTTGCGAAACCGTGTTTGAATAAATATAAGCTTTTTATTTGATTCATAAAAATATTTTTGTTTTTTTTATTTTCTGTTACTTTTATTTTACCATTTTTAATCCAATAGATTATTACTCATTTACGCACTATTTCGTATCATTATTTATCTTGAAAAAAATATATAATGCTGTTTTAAATATGCCATAAAAGCAACAAAAGGCAGAAGTGATAGATATTGCCATATAAAGGACTTCTTAAATTTCCAAAATATATTGCCAAATAATATTAAATGCAGAAGCGCGAGCGCATACCCCCCACTCCGGAATTGTTTTTTAATCGCTATAAAAGTCCGGCTGCTACCACGGACGGGGCCATTCCCAAAGAGTATACAAATCGTTACATTTACGGGGCGGCTGATAAGTCCGCGGCCTAAGGTACTTAATGAAAGAAAATATATGGTTTCTATTTTTTATTTTTCAATATAATATCCCTCAAGTGAAATACTGTTCTCACATCTCGCTTACAATGCCTTTAACCCACCCAAAAAATATTCTGTATCTTTCTCTTCAAAATGACGGTCAACCGCAGCTTTCATTTCGTTGTCATTTGCAAATCTCTGGCTCCGTAAGTCCTTTTTCAAATTGGAAAACAGGAAAAAATCGCTAGGTGCTGGATCTGGGCTATACGGAGGGTGGTCAATCTCTGAGAACCCCGTGTCTTTCAGGGCTTGCCTCGCACCATGTGCGGTGTGAACGTGCGCGTTGTCTTGCAGAAAGAGCACTCCGCTCGTCAGTTTCCCACGTCGTTTCTGTACAATAGCCTCGTGAACCTGAGTCAATAAATTGACGTAACATTGGCCATTTATCATAGTTCCCCTGGGTAGGTAGTCGATAAGCAAAATTCCCTCGAACAATTTTTTCAACTTTTCGGACGTTTTCTTCGGTGAGTACCGTGACAGGGCGGCCCGGGCGAGGGTCGTCTTTACAGCTCTCTCGTTCTTGTTGAAATATGCGAGCCCATTTTTTCACCATCGTAAGTAAATGCGCAGAATCTTGAAGATCCGATGAGATCTCTTCAAAAATGTCTTTCGGTGTATTTCCCTTCTTTACGAGGACTTTTATCACTGCGCGGTGTTCAAAATTCCGATAATTTCCAGATTCGGCTAACATGGTGATGTTTGTTGTTCATTAAATAATTGAACTATGAGTGCAAACTTAATTAGTGATTGCTTTTATAATACTACTGAGTGTTGCAACTAGTGACATGAGTAACAAGCTAATTACTCATCGTTAAGTACCCTAGGCCGCGAACTTTTCAGCCGCCCTGGTAGCTATTCTGCTAAAGTCATTCGATCAGATATTTTGTTTATCGTGATTCTGTTGTATGGTCCCTGTTAACTTTGTGGTTATTATTTTATTTTATATTTGTAAACATTGTATTCACTTCTAATTGCTCACTGTGTTCTCTGTTTTATAACGTAAAGTCTTATAGTAGGCAGAGACTACGGACTGCTATTTGGCACAATCCTGACACACTTCTCTCGCCTCCTTTACATCCATATACCTACGCAAATATGCTCATCGGTTAGGGGAACTCTTAATCTGGCCTATCTTCAAAATATCGCCAATTCGGTCGATAAAATTTTCGTCTAAGCCGTCCCCTGGTGACTCTGCCGTCCATTTGTGCTACATAAATTTGCTTTGTCACTTTTTCCTCTTTTCTTAATCCTGGTCACAACATCATCTTGCAAACCACACGTTTCTCTTATCACACAATTTCTCACCCTTTCGTTCAGATTCATACTCCTTAATGACCGCATTTCAGCTTTTATTCTACTCGTGCTTCTTCTACCACACCAACTTTCACTACCATACAGGTATGGACTAACACAGTATTGTGAATTACCATACGCGCCTTTTTTGTCATATTCTGACTTCCTACAATAGAGCGAAGAAGAATTTACTGAGAAATATTCCTTTTATTTAAATAATTTTGAGAGTAATTTCCGTTATATCATATATGAATTAAATTTAGGCATAATAAATGAATAATTTTAAAGCTAATATCAGAATATAATCTATAAAATATCAGAAAACAGAATATATCAATACCTTTTTAATGATAATAAGATACAGTGCATGAATAATTTATAAGCGTTATGCAGGGTCTTGTGGAATATTCTTCGAAAAAAGCAACTATTCAAACAACATTCACACTAGCAGCACAAACTTTTATGCTGTTTTATCTTTGTAGTAAAACTAAATTAAAGCATTTCTTATTGCACAATTACAATAATTACACATTATGTTTTAATATTATGCAAATATAGATAGGGTTTTAGTTATAAATCTGTTGTGTACAAAATTATTAATTTGAATTATTATTTACATAAAGATGTTCAAAAGCTCATCATAAAATTAATTAAAAGATTCACATTTTAGCATAATGGTAATTCCGTAAAATAGCACAAATAATTTAACTTGTTATTTTGTTTATCTGTCTTACAGAAGAAAAAAATATACAACTGCCCAAAGTGGCAATGTATATGGGAAACGGTGTAATTAGGAAGTTTCCTAAAGTTTTTATTAGGATGTAACGAAAGTAATCTGGGGCTTAGTATTGCTGCAAAAACTTAGTAAGCGCCTTAGTTGGATACCAAAAGTGAGGCTCTGTTCCATATGAAGCAACAACTTAATCAGTCTACTTTGCTTACTTTCACAGTATTATGTCTTACGATGTTTACTGTGTGGATCTGCAGGTGGGTTAGAAACAATATTAATTTTGCAAAAGCAAGCGACCATTTCAGACAGATTTAACTTTTTTACATACGTAAGTAGCCACAGAGGTTGCCTATAACCCCACCACTTTTAACTTGTCCGCCGCGCTGCCCCAATGCGTGTTTCGTCTTCACGTGTCTTCGAAATATTTTTTTTTTATTTCTCAGACATGCAGATTTCTTCACGATGTTTTCCTTCACCGCCGAGCACGTGGTAAATCAGCACTAAAAAATTGCAATGAACAATTTCATTGGTAGCGGAAATTTAATAATTTAGGAATTTGTAGTTTGTACATAATAAATAATTGCATTAAAACTCGTACAAATATATCTGCAGTACTCAGAGCATGCCGGAAGAAAGAATTTTATGAAAGAACTTTTCACTTTTTCTTCCCTTTTCTTGAACACAGTGCACAGCTTGCATGTGTATGTAATTTTGCAGAAGGTTGGTCTCTAGGAGTTTCCTAATTTATATTTAGAATATCAGGTATAATGACTCCAAATTCTCGTGGCTTGACGCATCATCGGCGACTCTGTTCAATGTAAATAATTGAAATTTCTGCTCTTGTTAACAGGAGTGTTCGGATATTTAGCGTCAACACAAATTACCATGTAATTAATACCCACTTCATCAGTCATGTCATTGAAATACCGCAGTGGATAAACATCTAGCCGTAAATAATTATATGAATGTATAATTTTGTCGACCTTTTGTTAAATTGTAATCATGTATTACAAGCTTTAGCGATTCCTTGTAATTAGTTTTGAATTGGATCATCTAAAAGAAAAGCCATTTGTACCTTAGAAACCAAACAATTATTTTAGAATCACCACAAGATTTAACTAAGGTAAAGAGCAACAGGCATGACGAGTAACCCCATCAATGTCAATAAAATAAAAACAACAATTCACCTTGCAAAATTAATATTGTTTCCAACCCACCTGCAGATCCACACAGTAAACATCGTAAGACATAATACTGTGAAAGTAAGCAAAGTAGACTGATTAAGTTGTTGCTTCATATGGAACAGAGCCTCACTTTTGGTATCCAACTAAGGCGCTTACTAAGTTTTTGCAGCAATACTAAGCCCCAGATTACTTTCGTTACATCCTAATAAAAACTTTAGGAAACTTCCTAATTACACCGTTTCCCATATACATTGCCACTTTGGGCAGTTGTATATTTTTTTCTTCTGTAAGACAGATAAACAAAATAACAAGTTAAATTATTTGTGCTATTTTACGGAATTACCATTATGCTAAAATGTGAATCTTTTAATTAATTTTATGATGAGCTTTTGAACATCTTTATGTAAATAATAATTCAAATTAATAATTTTGTACACAACAGATTTATAACTAAAACCCTATCTATATTTGCATAATATTAAAACATAATGTGTAATTGTTGTAATTGTGCAATAAGAAATGCTTTAATTTAGTTTTACTACAAAGATAAAACAGCATAAAAAGTTTGTGCTGCTAGTGTGAATGTTGTTTGAATAGTTGCTTTTTTCGAAGAATATTCCACAAGACCCTGCATAACGCTTATAAATTATTCATGCACTGTATCTTATTATCATTAAAAAGGTATTGATATATTCTGTTTTCTGATATTTTATAGATTATATTCTGATATTAGCTTTAAAATTATTCATTTATTATGCCTAAATTTAATTCATATATGATATAACGGAAATTACTCTCAAAATTATTTAAATAAAAGGAATATTTCTCAGTAAATTCTTCTTCGCTCTATTGTAGGAAGTCAGAATATGACAAAAAAGGCGCGTATGGTAATTCACAATACTGTGTTAGTCCATACCTGTATGGTAGTGAAAGTTGGGTGTGGTAGAAGAAGCACGAGAGTAGAATAAAAGCTGAAATGCGGTCATTAAGGAGTATGAATCTGAACGAAAGGGTGAGAAATTGTGTGATAAGAGAAACGTGTGGTTTGCAAGATGATGTTGTGACCAGGATTAAGAAAAGAGGAAAAAGTGACAAAGCAAATTTATGTAGCACAAATGGACGGCAGAGTCACCAGGGGACGGCTTAGACGAAAATTTTATCGACCGAATTGGCGATATTTTGAAGATAGGCCAGATTAAGAGTTCCCCTAACCGATGAGCATATTTGCGTAGGTATATGGATGTAAAGGAGGCGAGAGAAGTGTGTCAGGATTGTGCCAAATAGCAGTCCGTAGTCTCTGCCTACTATAAGACTTTACGTTATAAAACAGAGAACACAGTGAGCAATTAGAAGTGAATACAATGTTTACAAATATAAAATAAAATAATAACCACAAAGTTAACAGGGACGCGTGCGATTTAATGTATTCATTCTAGCTAGGGAACAAAGCGAGTGATAGAGAAGAACAAGAACAACATCAACAAAATATTAAGACTTTTTCGTGTGGTGGCGTGGCGTGTCATCTAGCATGCCTTCCTAGGGTTATCAAAATGTGGACTGTCTGTTGTAGAATTGCTCGCGGTGATACGCAAGAGGTTCCTAAATTTATATTAGGTAAACCTAGAAATTATTTTTAAGTACAATAAAATACACTATAATAAAAAATTATATTTGTTTGTTCGTATTTTATGCGCTTCCATACCGTTCATCAGATTGTGCTTTGTATAATTAACTTACAGTAGGTGGCGCGCGTTACCCACGGGGAGATATGGGGTAGTGGGTATTCTTACCCGCCCCGAGTAGTGGCGGGTAAGAACACCCACTACCCCATATCTTCCCGTGGGTGTCGTAAGAGGCGACAAAGGGAAACTGATACAGAAGATGGGCAGCAGCATCTTTCTGATAAAAGCAAAAAGCAATAAAAAAACTGCGGTTGCCAACCCGCTCTCCAAGTGTGGCAACTATGGCAATATACCCCCCATAAGCAACGACACAAATAAACGGCCCCCAGTCCCCGGCGGCCCCGCTATTCCTGGCTACGGTGCTAAGAATCTCCGGTGGAGGTTCGGTTGCCACCTACGACGACTCGACCTGGCAACATATAACGCACGCACCCTGAGGACTGAGGAGAAGATCCTGGAGTTGGAAGAAGAGATAGATAAGTTACGCTGGAATATAATAGGACTATCCGAGGTCCGAAGAGAGGGGGAGGACACGGTAATCCTCGAATCCGGCAACTTATTCTATCACAGGGAGGGCGACCATCAGTCCCAAGGAGGTGTCGGATTTATCGTCCACAAGTCTCTCGTTAACAACGTTGTAAAGATTGGGAGTGCGTCGACGAGGTTTGCGTACCTTATACTCAGAATCACCAAACGGTATTCGCTGAAGGTCATATAGGTATACGCACCAACCTCGGCACACCCCGATGAGGAGGTCCAAAACCCACTATACGGTGTTAATGGGAGCATTCAACGCAAAACTAGGCACAAAAGAGAGCGGTGAGCTGAAAGTAGGGAAATTTGGAATAAGGCAACGGAACCCAAGGGGCCAACAGCTGGCCGACTTTATGGAGACAGAAGGACTCTTTATAGTGAACTCTTTCTTCCAAAAGCGGCCCCACAGGAAGTGGACCTGGTCGAGCTCCGACGGTTCGACAAAAAATGAGATTGACTTCATTATGACGACCAGACGACAACTGTTCAGTGATGTCTCAGTGATCGCGAGGGTGAAAACTGACAGCGATCACCGAATGGTGAGAGGCACACTGAACCTAAACGTTAAGTTGGAGAGGTCACGTCTAATGAAGTCAACGCTCCGTCCCCCTCGTGCTCTAATCCAAAGTCCCGAAAACTTTCAGCTCGAGTTACAAAATCGTTTTCAGTACCTAGAAGATTGCAATGAAGTGGACGATATGAATGACAAGCTTGTGGAAACTGTCCATGCGGTCGGAGCTAAGTTCTGTAAGACCCGTCGCAGAAGAACACAAAAACTCTCCGATCACACTCTTAATCTCATTGTTGTTAGACGGGAGATGAAGCTGCAGTCTTCATCAGATTTGACAGCATACAGGCAACTGAACAGACAGATCTCCAAATGCATGCGGCGGCACTTACGTAACTTCAATACACGTATTGAAGAAGCGATCGAGCGGAACCAGGGCTCCAAAGTCTTTGCCAGAGATCTGTCTGCCAGAAAGAGCCAACTGTCGAAGCTGAAGACCGAATGTAGCAGCATCGTTTTTGGGACACCTGAGATTTTGAGTGAGATTGAGAGGTTCTATGGGCAGCTGTACAAGTCATCGTTGGAACCACACGCAAGTGTGAGTAACGATCCAAGAGCAAGTCTTATCCGACACTATTCCGATGATATCCCGGACGTCAGTCTGAGCGAGATTAGAATTGCTCTCCAGCACCTTAAAAATGGCAAGGCCCCAGGCGAGGATGGAATTACAGCAGAGCTTCTGAAAGCGGGTGGAAAACCGGTACTTGAAGTCCTTCCGAAGCTCTTTAATTCCGTCCTCCATGGTGGCATTACACCGGAGGCGTGTAGCAGAAGTGCGGTGGTCTTGTTCTTCAAGAAAGGTGACAACGCTCTCTTGAAGAACTGCAGACCGATTTCCTTTCTGAGCCGCGTCTACGTGCTGTTTTCGAGAGTCATTACGAATCGTCTCGCATGCAGACTCGACGACTTCCAGCCTCCCGAACAAGCTGGTTCCCAAAAAGGCTTTAGCACCATAGACCACATACATACCCGTACAAAAGACCGAAGAGTACAATCTGCCACTTTGCCTTGCGTATGTGGACTATGAGAAAGCCTTTGATTCCGTCGAAATTTGGGCGGTGCTGCAGTCCCTTCAGCGGTGCCAAGTGGACTATCGGTATATCGAGGTGCTGAAGTGTTTGTACAGTAGGGCTACGATGGCTATCCGAGTACAGAACCAGAGTACGAAACCTATCCAACTGCAGAGAGGTGTAAGACAGGGTGACGTAATATCCCCGAAACTCTTCACCGCTGCATTGGAAGACGTTTTCAAGCTACTGGACTGAAAAGGTACGGTATTAACGTCAATGGCGAGTACATCACTCACCTTCGATTTACCGACGATATAGTCCTTATGGCAGAATCGCCGGAGGACCTAAGCACTATGCTCAGTGACCTCAATAGTGTCTCCTAACGGATAGGTCTCAAGATGAACATGGACAAAACAAAAATCATGTTTAATGTCCATGTCACACCTATGCCGATAGTTGTTGGGAGCACTAAGCTCGAAGTTGTTGACGAATATGTTTACCTGGGACAAATAGCCCGACTAGGTAAGTCCAACTTTGACCGAGAGGTCAATCGACGGATTCAACTCGGCTGGGCAGCGTTCGGGAGATTACGACCCATCTTCTCGTCAGGCATACCTCAAAACCTCAAAACTAAATTGTACAACCAGTGAGTGTTGCCGGTGATGACATATGGAACTGAGACGTGGTCCTTTACTGCTGGCCGTATGAGGAAGCTCATGGTCGCTCAGCGAGCTATGGAGAGGGCTATGCTCGGGGTTTCTCTGCGTGATAAACTTAGAAATGAGGATATCCGCAGTAGAACCAGAGTAACCGATATGGCCCAAAGGATTAGTAAGCTGAAGTGGCAAGGGGTCGGCCATATAGCTTGAAGAACCGACAACCGATGGGGAAGAAAGGTTCTCGAGTGGTAGCCTCGTACCGGCAGGCGAAGTGTAGGGCGTCCCCCCACTAGATGGAGTGACGACCTAGTAAGACATGCAGGAAGTCAATGGATGCAGGTGGCTCGGGACCGTGCTTTGTGGCATTCGGTGGGGGAGGCCTATGTTCAGCAGTGGACTTGTGAAGGGCTGTAATGATGATGATGATGAAGGTGGCGCGCGTATCGTACCGACATATTTAGTTGAAAGTCATATATCATTCAATTTCAATGAATGTATTATCATCCTTATTTAAACAATATAACTCTTCCAGAAACGATATTTGCACAATTATTTCTTCTGCGGCAGCAACGCGCCGGTACCAGCTACCTATCCTATACTATAAAATATAGTCATAAATATTAAAAAATAACTTGTTAATGAAATTTTGTTAAATATGCCATTATATGAACAGCAAAATGTTGTACACGTGCATTTGAACGGAGTTTTGTTAGAAAATTTTGGACCATAAGAAACTCTTTAATATTATACTCTTTATTTTTCTGTGTATAAACTAGATATTAAAATAAAATCAAATACTTATTATTTGTATGTCAAATTTTACGCAAGCCGTGGTAGCTGGTAGCTGAGTTTAATAATAAGGTGATCGCTACCATGCTGTTTCTAAATGTTTACATACTTAAATCAATCTATACTAATATTATAAAGAGCGAGTGCGAATTTTGTGAGTTTGTATATATGTGGAGGGTAATCTCCGGAACCACTACACCTATTTTAATATTTCTTTCACTTTTTGAAAGGCACATTATTCGAGATGGACATAGGCAATACATTATGTGTATATATTTATATTATAGCTAAAAGTTTTGATGATATTTGTCAACTAAGTCGGAAAAAGTCGTGAGAGCGTCTCTTGAGAGCTTCCACAGCGTGCGCTACATAAATGGTTAAAGTTTTTTTTTTTTTATAGTATAAGGGTGACAAGCGAGCACACAGTCCACATGATGGTAAGTGGTTGCTGTGGCCCATAGACATCTACATCTATCCTCGTATGCGAATCAAAATGCAGATGCGTAGTCAGCCGTGAGGACTAAGATGGAATGCCTCTTTTCCAGTAAAAAGGGTCTCCGGTTCTCTACACTCACCATACGAAACACAGCAGCATTAAGCCGCTATTTTACGCTGGTATACTGTAAGAGCGTGGTCCTTCCCCGGTCGAGCCGACCCATTTGTGCTACTACTATACAATTAATATAGCTGCAGCATGGCTCTACCACGTAAAAGTTGGACGAAAATAATGTATAGCTGAATTGTTCCTCTTAAAAAGTTCTAAAAAAAAGTCTCCAACAACATATGTTTACCTTTTAAGGATAACTCACAATCTATACTAATATTATAAAGAGAGAGCGCGAATTTCAAGAGTTTATATATATGTGGAGGGTAATCTCCGGAACCACTACACCAATTTGAAAATTTCTTTCAACATTTGGAAGGTACATTATTCCAGATGGACATAGGCTATATATTATGTGTATATATATTTATATTATGGCAAAAAATGTTGATGTTATTTGTCAACTACGTCGGAAAAAGTCGTGCCTCTTGTGAGCTTTCACAGCATTCGCTGCATCAATGGTTAAAGTTGCACGAAAATAATGTATAGCTGAATTGTTCCTCTTGAAAAGTTCTAAAAACAGTCCGTGACAGTATATGTCTATCTTCTAAGGATAGCTCACAATAATCATTTTTATACACATAAAAACACTCGCACGATAATATAATTATGATGGCGGTCAGCGCGGCAATGACTGTAGGAGCTGCGGTATGGGGGGAAATAACGTGTCAAAGCAAGCAACCCAAACGAGCAGACACGTGAATAATAAATCGGCCACTTAGTCCAGGAGGAATCGGCGCATGAGTACCGAAAACTATTCCACCTCAATTTCTTTATGCAATTTTGTTCAAATTGTCCTACTGATGATATAAATTAAATGCATGTTGCAATGGGGCAACACCATATTGTTTAAACAGATTTTTTTTTCAATTGCACGCAATTTTTGTTTTCAAACGGGACAATTTTTTTATATTATTTTTATGAAATTCAAATAGAAAAGGTTCTATGACTTTTAACGATAAAGTTAATATTTTCGGAGTTATGAATTTTTAAATGTTTAAAAAAAATGTGTTAAATGAAGAAGTTTTAAAATAATTTATATCTAATAAGCTAAATCTGAAATATATTATACCTATATAGATAATTTTTCAACCCGGGCAAAGCCGGGGCGGGTTGCTAGTATTGAATAAAATTGATACTATTCTATTCTATTAATCATGAGATCTCTGGTTCGCATCGCGGGTCGGGCCGAAATCACAATTATACGGTTTTGTCGAGAAATTCTGGGTAGCAGAAAGAAATAAAAAATAGGAAAGCACGTTAATCCCTTGGTCGCGTCTGATCTCCCATATGACTATGAGTGTAAAGGTTTAGAAAGTGCACTTTCACTTGCGCATACACTTTGTTATGCGCGTATGGCTTGTCTCCGTTGAGACTGGCCGCCGTGACCAAAATTCAATCTGAAGGACACTATTTTGTTCAGCACTGGACTTATAAAGAGCTTTAATGATGATGGCCTGAAGCAAAATAAATAATAGTAAAAAACTTATTGATATCTTAATTTTTGACATCAATATTATATTAAGATGATAATTGAAAATTATGAATCTAGAAATGTACTTTGCTTTTGTCTATCATTAATTATTATTTAAACATTGTCTAATTTTGCGTCCCCATTCTCCCTGCGTCTCACTTCAATTCACTGTACCCAGTCCGCAATATTCAATTATAAAGCGAATCAACACCGATCCACACATCTCACGTAAAAGCAAAACACACACATGTAAAGAAGAACATGAGTGAACGCTGAGCGTTACTGCATCGAATATTGCGAACTAAGGTTGGGATTGGAACTAAAAGAAGCGCTCTGAGCTGATAAACAGAAAATCATTTTCATATTTAGCCAATCAAAAATTTAAAGTTCTTGACTGACCTTGTAACTTTAACTTCTACCTGTATTTGTCATTATATTTTTTTATAGAATAAGGGTGACAAGCGAACACACAATCCACCTGATGATAAGTTGATACTGTAGCCCATAGACATCTACATCCTTGGTTAAGAATCAAAATGCGGATGTGTATGCAGACCCCTGAGGACTAAGATGGAATGCCTCATTTTCAGTAAAAAGGGTCTCCGGTTCTCTGCCCTCACCGTACGAAACATAGCAACATCAAGCTGCTATTTTACGCTGGTATTTTGTGAGAGTTTGGTTCTTCGACGGTCGAGTTGACCCATTCGTGCTACCACCACAATATAGCTTTAGCATGACTCTACCACGTAAAAGTATTCTGTATATCGTGAGCTCGACATCGAAAAATTACTGCCAAAACTAGCTTTTGCAATTATATTTTTAATTTCAAAAATGTAATAGTAAATCAAATGACTGTAAATATTAAGTAAACAAACACATATTTGCTTACTGAAGTTATGTTACTACAATAGTACACTTAGTATATTATTATAGCATGTTACACACGCACGCACAAACACATACTCACGCGTACACGCACGCGCACACCCACACGCACACGCAACGCACACACACCCACACGCACGCAACGCACCACGCACACACACTCGCACATGCACGTACACACACACGAACACGCGCGCGCGCGTGCGCGCTACGCTAACGCGCACTCACACGCACATGCACATGCACGTACACACACACACACACACACACACACACACACACACACACACACACACACACACACACACACACACACACACACACACACACACACACACACACACACACACACACACACACACACACACACACACATTTTAATTATTTGTTTTTTTATAATTCTTTATTGGAGCAACAAATACACTATACATCTAATTGCCATTGGTACCTTATTGTTGCTCTTATATTATGTGTTGCTGCACTGGCTTTCTAAATCTAAAATTATACGACAAAAACTGACGCTAAATATCATGGTTAAAATAAAAAACTTTTTAAAGACACATAACATTTGCTGTAGCTCTCTAAAACTTAACAATAAAACGGCAGCGCACGTTCTGGAAGGATCAAACATAGAGCTTTAGAGAGCTTTAGCTTACAGAGGCGGTTTATTGAGTTTTAAGAAGATCTTGAAAATAAATTTGCCAACCTAATCAAAGACAACGTGTTTACTTATTAAGTCTTATTCTTGAAAGTTTATTTTAGCAAGCTCTTTTATAAATAATCCTGGATAAATATTAAGAAGAAAAAAATTATCTAATAAGTTTCTTCTTCAGTAACCCATTTTGAGTCCACTGATGGTCATATTAAGTTTAAAAGAGAAAGTGGCTGCAGGCATACAATTCTTTGGTAGATTTTCCCATATCCACCGCGCTGGCGAAGCAGGCTGTTAGTCGCCGGGTTGATAACCCCGCACTGGTAATGCTGATTCTCACCAGTAGTCTATGAAAATTGGGCTTGTTTTGAAGAATTTTCCATGTTGAGGTTGATAAGGGGTTGATGAATTTTCCAAAATAACGTTGATTTATAAAAAGAGAAAATTTTTGTCCCATTTATTATAGATCCTTAATAAAATCTACAAAAAATATATTAAAAAAATAATATCATAAAATTGAGTCAAAATCATAAATATATTATTTTACATTTGGATATATTATTAAATATGTTTAGCGTAACACTTGAACATAGAAGAATATTCAATAATATGAGAAGTTGTTTATAAATACCTTGCACGTTAAATACATCAACAGTACATCTGCTAGTACAACGTTTGTCTATCAATAAAACAATTTATGAAACAATTTAAGTTAATAATCAATAAAATATGCCCAACCTTTTACTTTCATTACACAAAAAGCCCAAAAGTTGCATTTTTTTAGCGAGGCTGAAAGCTCATTTATTCCTTTGAAATTGCAACAACTCTAAACGTTATTTAATTCAAATTATGTTTATTCGGTGGTCTATTTAATATTAAACTTTGTTATATTCAAAATATTAAAGAAATATGAAATAAATTATATTTTAAAAATAATCTCAAAATGGTCTTACCGGATCCTTCAAGAAAGGTGAACCCAAAGGGCACCTTTACCTTTTTGTTAACACTAGTAAAATTCTAATAGCAAATTCTATTTCACAATGTAACAGTTTTAGATGAAAAATGATAAGCAGATTGCATCACGAATTTGCGATGCTTTATCACACTGGTATCGAGCGCTAGACGTAGGGCGGCGGCGACGGCTTACTCCGAGGGCGGCTGGGCGGCGACTGGCTCCCCGCAAGCTGCGTGCTCCTCAGAGCCTCGCCCGGATATGTTTTCTGTTGATGTGCGACAGGTGATCCTGACCTGTTTTTTAACCCGTGGCTAATTTCATTTGAAATCATTTAAACTATTATCTATATCTAACTATCAGACTATGATGACATTTTCATTCAGTGGTAATAACATTCGTTGATTCTGTTGTTTCACTTTAATTTTATGCAGTGTAGCTACACTATCGAAGAGTTCAAAGAAGCCACACTGTTAAAAAATGTATAGGCTTGTAATAATTTTATCGTTTAAGACAAAAATAAAATAAAATGGTACACTGCTTATATAATCCTAATGATATATTTCAAGCGAGATGTAGGGCGTAGGTACATTTTTATTTTAAGATTCATTGAGGTCTTACAGAAGTCCAGCATGGATAGAAATATGGAGTTATGCTCGGGGTTTCCAGTTGGTTAAAATCCTTAACAAAGATATTTACAGCAGCTCAATAATTTCATGTGGCAATGGACCAAATAGGTAGCCGACAGGCGACTAACGATTATGAAGAAAGTTTCTCGAGTACGCATCCTCGTACTTGTAAGCGCAATATCGGGCAGTTGCCTCGATAGATAGAGTTCCAACTTAATGAAAAATGCGTGGCTGCATAAAACTCGGGTCTATGTTATCTGTCTAATGATCAGATCTGACTTAAAATGGGTTAATATTGTGATGATAATAACCATGAAAAAGAAAAATTACTCAATAGTTATTTACTCTTAGTAACTTAAATATTCACAAAATTTTTATAAAAATAGAACGTTGTCACTCCATTAAATTAATATTTCCGGCACGATGATACTAGTGTAATTTGTCGGGAACATTCTTCTCAAAACATTGAACGGCAATAGTAATTAGCTGCTACGTAGGCCGTGTAGTGGCGGCGTAAGCACAACACCATATTATACCGTAGTTACCGTATGTGTATGAACCGACAGAGGAAAGCTAAAACAAAAAATAGGCAGCTGAATAAATCTCAAATAATAAAAAACTGCGGTTACCAACCCGCTTGCCAAGCATGGCAACTATGCCAGATACCTCCCCAATGAGGTAATTTATGGTGGAGGCCTATGTTCAGAAGTGGACTATTGACAGGCAGCAATGAATTAATGTATGTTGTAATGTTTGAAATCTAGTGGAGGATGGAGGATTTGTACATAAACACAAATGGTGGGATATTGAATCTTTTGTCTGTGGTTGTGCTGTGATTTTGTGCTGTGATTATCTATGCATTTTAGCTTACCTTAAATTTTATCGTATTAACGTTCCATCGTACGCGAACTTGGGATAACACGTAAAATTCATAGTTTCCGGTTAATCGAAAGTTGTAGCCGTAATGGAAAATCAGCCCGGGCGACATCATATAAGTAATAATAAAAACGTTTAATCAAATTATTACTGATATATTAGGTCCTTACATATGAAATTAGCGTTTTGTCGTACTAACCACTTTGATCTGAAATATCTCCTCTTTGATTAAGAATTCCAAATTCAAATTTATAAATTCATTTAGCTGGTACATTTGAGTTTTGAAAACAGTCATTCATTTGTTTTTTCCTCATTATTTTATTCTTTGGCGTCGCTTATTACCGCACAATGGAAAACATGAAATATCGGTATATTTACGAGTACGAGTTCTACCGTGGCACCAGTGCTGCAGAACAGCTCGAAGGATTAATGATGTGTACGGCGCTGGTGTCGCAAAAGAAAGCACGGTACGTTTTTGGTTTCAACGTTTTCGTTCTGGAAATTTCGACCTTCAGAACCAACCCCGTGACGGCCGGAGACCAAAGTGGAAAATGAAGAATTAAAGGCTATTGTGGAAGCGGATCCATCACAAAGCACTTCAAAGATAGCTGCAGGCTTCGGGGTAAGTGATAAAATTGTATTAATCCACTTGAAGAAAATCGGGAAAGTAAAAAAACTTGAACGATGGGTACCTCATGAATTGAGTGAATCGAACTTGCAAACACGCGTCGACTGCTGTGTTACTTTGCTCAACCGACACAATAATGAAGGGATTTTAAATCGAATCATTACTTGTGATGAAAAGTGGATACTGTACGATAATCGGATGCGCTCGTCGCAATGGCTTGGAGACCCAGCCAAATCCTGCCCTAAACGAAAATTGACTCAGAAGAAGTTACTTGTGAGTGTTTGGTGGACTAGCGCCGGTATCGTTCACTACAGCTTTCTAAAATCTGACCAAACGATTACGGCAGATAGCTATTGTCAGCAACTGCAAACCATGAAGGAAGAACTAGCTGCTAAACAACCGAGATTGGTCAATCGTTCTAGGCCACTGCTGTTTCACGACAACGCAAGACCACACACTGCACAACAAACAACCACTAAGTTAGATGAGCTACAATTGGAATGTCTGCGACATCCACCGTACTCCCCGGACCTTGCTCCAACAGATTACCATTTTTTCCGGAATTTGGACAACTTCTTACAAGTAAAAAAATTCAACTCCGATGCGGCAGTTCAAACCGCCTTCAAAGAGTTTATTGATTCTCGCCCCCATGGTTTTTTTAGTAAAGGGATCAATGAACTGCCTATGAGATGGCAAAAGTGCATAGATAACAACGGTGCATACGTTGATTAATTAAATATATTTTACAAAAAAAAATGACTATATTTCTCCCGTACAAAACGCTAATTTCATATGTAAGTACCTAATATTTATACAAACATAGATTAATGGGTTGTTTTAACTTTAAGATACTATTTTATAATATAAAAATGGGGGTGTTTAGTGTAAGAAAATTTATTTTGAAGCTACATGAAAGTTGATTAAAGGAAATGTGAGAAAATCTTTGTAACCTTCGCCCAAAAAAAGATTAATATAACTGTGTCGATCAAAACAAGACCCTGATATTTAAACTGTCAATAAAGGTACAACGCCAAGTGCTGCTCTTACGAAAATCCTAATCATACTACATCATATTCATTACACATATATACTGGATGACAATAACGCGATTTTTTTACAAATTTTTTTACTTACCTATTTTTTTAAATTAATGTACGTAGGTGCAAAACGTCGTAGAAATGGTTACCGTACATAACAGTACGGTAACCATTTCTACGACGTTTATTTGTACGACCCTGTATTTGTTAGCCTTAGTGCTGCACTGCCCCTTAATAACGCTAACTAAGCCTTAAGTTTCAGTGAGTATAGCAGTGGAGCAGTTTGGCCAAGGCAGTCTGCTTCCATCTTCGAACCTGCTCGGTTGTCTACGGACCTAAGTTAAATTCTAATCAATTTGTAATATATAATCCATTTATCCTTTAATTAAATATCAGTGTTTTAAATAATTGTTTTTTTAAAAAGCAATCAGCCCGTCTCCGTATAACATTTTGGTGGCAGCGGTGGGATACGGAAATCCCCAGTGTCAAGTGAAGTGGAACCGCTCAGCAGACTCGCTCCGTATCCTAAAATCTTATAAAACTAAATCTTATTCTGTGTCGTCCTGGCGTGTCCTAGTGAACCCAAATATAGTGCAAGTGCTATACTCATCGCTACGGCCTGGACGTCCATTCCATTACGGAGACCCGATTCATTCCTGGAAAGGAGTTCATATACTTACCAGGAGAAGACCGCGATTGCATCCTGAACCGCAATCATCTTCTATCTACATACATACAGAAGAAAATCACCTAGAAGAATTAACCTGAAAAGCATCCATCGTCTTAAAGAAATATCGTCGAAGATTTCCATAACTCGAAATTCATCGTGTCCCGTTCCAGTGCGCTACCGAAGACGCGCTTATCAATCGGAATGTTCCCGCTTATCGTGTTTGCAGCCGTCGCCCACGCATTACTAGTACTGTGAGTCGTTGGTCATTGTTTTGTCTAGACTTTATAAACCAAAGCTTCTCAACCTTTTATGTTTCTTTGTTCAATTGAATTTAAATGTTTTAAAGTTTATTAATATTTTACCATTTGTGATTATTTTATATTATTGCGTGTTCCTTATTGTAATTATTTTATATTATTGTGTGTTCTTGTATTGATTGATATATTTTTATTATGCCAAAAGTGGTGAAAGGGGAGGAGGCTAGTTTAACCTTCGAATTCACAGAGCCGGGTGTTAGTGACGCCCTCCAAAAATTTAAACACTTTGTTCAAATTCGTTAAACCGTATGACGGTAGTAGGGAGACCGTAAATTCTTTTATTATTAATTGTAATAATGCTTATGAATTAGCCACAGAATCTCAAAAACAAATTTTATTTAAGTACATCATTAGTCAACTCCACGGTAAAGCGGAAATCGCTTGCTCCATAAAAGAGTTTAAAGACTGGGAACAGCTCAAGGATTTCTTAAAAACACAATTTAGTGAACGTAAACATTATGCTCATATCCTTACCGAATTACAAGAGAGCAAACAAGGCCCACATGATAATGTCAGCCAATTCGCACTCCGCATGGAAACCTGTCTTTCACAACTGTTAACAGAAATATCCCTATGTAATACAAAGGCAAAAGAATTACCAGGTCGGGTTGCGGCCATGGAGGACCTTGCCCTCCATCATTTCCTTATGGGGTTACACCCCCGCATTTTGAACATTGTTAGGTGTAGGTCTCCAAAGACCCTTAATGAAGCCATAAACTTATCCATCTCGGAGGAACGTATTCAACAAAGCCTATACAAACGACGACAGCCAGAAACAAAACATGAACACAAACCTAGGCAAAACTTCGTAAAAACTTTTTATACTAAGCCGTCTACTTATCAAAAATTTTCACAGTACCCAAATCCTAACCAACAGAGCTCCACTAACGCTTTTTGTCGATATTGTAAGACGGCGGGACACGACATTATGGCCTGTAAAAAACGAGAGTATTCCAACAATCGATTCAAGAACCAAAATATTCCACCAACCTCTCAATTCCAATATAGGCCACAACCACGGGTTAACTTCATAGAGCAGCCCAATGATGAGGAAGTCCAAGAAGAATTCCATCCTTTACACAGCGACAATCAAACTTTAAACGATCAAGAGTCTCGCCACGGTGTCGCCCGAGACTAGATCCTAAAGCCGACACCAACCATTCCTCCCTCAAAACCAAGGACCACACGGGTAACCAGCCCCAAACAAGTGTCCAAAAATCCAAGGACCACACGGGTAACCAGCCCCAAATAAGAGTCCAAAAATCCAAGGACCACACGGGTAACCAGCCCCAAATAAGAGTCCGAAAATCCATGGACCACACGGGTAACCAGCCCCAAATAAGAGTCCGAAAATCCATGGACCACAAGGGCAACCAGCCCCAAAAACAAGTGTCAGTCATCAAGACCCATAACTTGAAAGTTCCCTCTCCAACAAGCAAAATCGAAATTTACGAAATAAATCTAGATACCACTAAAGGTTGTTACCACATGTCCTTCTCGATTCATCCGTCACGGATATCCACTGTCTTTGCTTGTCGATTCAGGGTCTGCCATATGTTTATTAAAACAGTCTAGTATCCAGAGAAATATCAAACTCATAAAAGAACCTATCAAACTTAAGGGCATAGATCCGGGCGAGGAATCTACAACTACTGAGAGGCCATTTTCGTTGAAATTAAAATTAAATAAAACCACATCCGCGTCATATAAATTCCATGTCATTAAAGATGTCAATCTGCCATATGACGGCATCATAGGCTCCGACTTCCTAACCGCGTTTGGCTGTAAAATTGACTACACAAACGATACCCTCAAGATCGGTAAATTAGAAATAAAATTACATTTCGTTGATCCATTCTATATCATTCCACCACGCACCGAAACTGTCATTGAATGTTCGGTTTGCGATACCAATCTTAAAGAAGGCCTTATCACTGATCAACACATATCAGATAATTTACTTATATCTAATTATCGTAAAAATCAAAGAAAATAAACGCGTTAATTTAACTATAGCCAATACTTCAGAGTTTCTGTAAACCTTAATAAATTTAAATCTTAAAGTCACCTTTACACTCTGACGCAGTTCAGGTGAACACGAACATCTTTAACACGACTAAAAGAACAAACGATGTAATAAACTCATTAAGAATAGAACATCTAAACCAAGAAGAGTCCAACGCCCTCATTGAACTTTGTTCCCAGTATTCCGACATTTTTCATCTGCCCGATGATCAATTAACTTATACATCCGCCCTTAACCATCAAATTAAAACGAACAGCGAGACGCCCATCCATACTAAAGCGTATAGGTTCCCAGAATGTCATAAAAAAGAAGTCAAGAACCAAATCAATAAGATGCTCGACCAGGGAATAATAGAACCCTCATCTTCACCTTGGAGCTCACCAATTTGGATTGTGCCTAAGAAATTAGATTCCCAGGGACAACGTAAATGGCGAATAGTAATTGACTATCGCAAACTTAACGATATTACTATCGGCGAAACTTATCCTATTCCACAAATTTCTGAAATCCTAGACCAGCTGGGTAACAGCAAATATTTCTCAAACTTAGACTTAGCCGGGTTTCACCAATTGTTAATCAAACCTGAAGATGCACCTAAAACAGCGTTCTCTGTACCTCAGGGATTTCCAATTCAATAGGATTTTGCTTGAAAATGCCCGTCCACCTTCCAGAAACTCATGAATGCATGCCTATCAGGACTTCAAGGTTCACGAGGTTTCGTTTATTTAGACGACATCGTTATTTACTCTTTCGATCTCACTCTCACATAGATAATCTCAACGCTGTATTTAACAGACTCAGAAATTATAATCTCAAGTTACAACCTGAAAATGCGAATTCCTTCGTAAAGAAGTAATTTATTTAGGCCATATAATCGGTGAACATGGTGTCAAACCCAATCCCGAAAAGTGAGGGCTGTCACCGAATTTCCAGTTCCCAAATCATCCAAAGACATTAAATCCTTCCTAGGCTTAGTATTTACTACAGACGTTTTATCCCTGATTTTTCTAAATATGCAAAATCCTTACGTCCCTTTTAAAAAGGATGTCCGTTTTGAATGGAAGAATGATCAACAGCTTCTTTTCGAGACCTTGAAAGGTAAACTCATTACAGCTCCAGTCCTTGCATATCCGGACTTTACTAAACCTTTCCTCTTGACATGCGATGCATCAAACTATGCCATCTCTGCTATTCTCTCCCAAAGTCCAGTAGGACAAGATCGACCTATTGCTTTTGCCTCGCACACTTAATAAAGCAGAGAATAATTACAGCGTAACCGAAAAGAGTCTTGCGATAGTATTCGGCACCAAAACATTTCGTCCCTATCTATATGGCAACCGATTCACAATAATGACGGACCATAAACCTCTCCAGTGGCTTTTTAATTGCCAAGACCCTGGTTCCCGCCTTGTTCGATGGCGACTTAAATTGGAAGAATTTGAGTATGATATACATTATAAAAAGGGCAAAACCAACACAAACGCTGACGCGCTATCACGGTTTCCTGTGAACCCTGTCCAACCTGCGAACCCACCAACGTCCAATCCTCCTATAGTGGACCCGGGTCGAAATCTAGACAAAGATCTCATGGACTTACTAATTTCTCCACCTTCCTTTAATCCAGACGAAGCAATCTCTCCTACACTGGATTTAGCTGAAGATACTTCCCCATTACCCTACGTTGATTCTAATATTCCAGATACCCTAAGGGGAGAAATCGAAAACGAACCTATTAACTTACCTCAACCTGAACAGATAGCACCACCTGAAATTCAAACCGATAATGTCCCATTTCCATCCACGAGTTCATCCCCAGACGTACCTGTTGATGATTACCCAACCTTCCTTAAATCTATGTCATGCAAAGATAAAACTTTTAACACAGAAGTAGAAGAGCATAACGAAACTCTTATGAAATGTGCCGCGAAAGTAATCCTGGTCCCAACATCTATAGATTTAGATGAATCTAACCCGTACATTCAAGAAATATTAACCGACCCTGAAATTATCACCGACATACAGGAGTCCGAGAAAGAACTCTTCTCCTTTAAAAAGATAGAAACAAATAATAAATGCTATTATTTACTGTTCACCAAGGTACATCATTTTGATGAGGCCTCCTATCCAGAAATCTTTCAAACGCTAAAAACAATCAAAAATGAATTGATAACTTCCAGAGAAATTAAAGAAATCGCTATATCAGATATGAAAAATCCCTTCGAAAAACATTCATTCATTAAAATATATAATATTCTATGTTATCTCTTTCATGATACTCGAATTAAAATTCATATATACCATAACAATATTATATAACCAGCTCCGACAGAAATTAAGAAAATCCTTTTCGAAAACCATGATATCCCGATAGCCGGTCATTTAGGTTCTGTCAGAATGTACAACAGGATAAAACAATCGTATTATTGGAAAGGTATGCGAAGCGATATAGAATCATATGTAAAGCAATGTAAAGCATGTCAGGAAAATAAAGCACTTAGGAAAATCAACCGTGCTCCAATGCAGATCACCAGCACATCTACAGAGCCATGCCAAAGAATATCCTTAGATATCGTCGGCCCCCTTCCCGAAGCCGGACCAGCGAAATTACGTTTTATTCTCACAATACAATCCATCCGGAGTACCACTGCTGAAGAAACTAGTGAGTGCTTACTGCATTATATATCAATCTTTGGCATTCCTAAGATGATCCTTACCGATCAGGGGACTAATTTTACTTCAGACCTATTTAGAAAAACCTGTGAATTCCTCAAAATTAAAAACTTATGGTCTTCACCATACCATCCTCAAACCCAAGGCTCCTTAGAGCGGGGCCATTCAACCCTAAAAGAATAATTAAAATCTTACATTAATGAAGAACAGTCCAATTGGCCTCGTTATGTGTACACAGCCATGCTTGCCTATAACACATCCGTTCACTCGACTACACATTACACACCTCACGAACTTATGTTTGGGAGTAAACCATTATTCCTAATTCCATTTATAATGAATCTCCAGGCTACATACCCCGATTATGTCCGCATGTTGCAAAACTGCCTGAAATACTCCAGAGAGAAAGCTTTAGACTTTATAAGGAAGTCAAAGGAATCCTCGAAGTCATACTATGACACCCATACTCGACCAGTTAAATATAAAGTCGGTGAGTATGTCTACATAAAGAACCATTTGAGATTGCGGAAAGCACTCTCCCCTCTCTGGAAAGGTCCCTATAAAATAGTTAAGGTACATAGTAATAATACACTTACCTTACTAATCAATCGACGCCATGTCACGCATCACTTCGATCAGGTGAAACCTGCATCAGAAGTCGGAAGTAACCTGTAAAATAAACAAACTTAGTAAATAGCTAGTGTAATAAACAAACTTAGTATATAAGCGTAGTCTCGCCATCTGAAAAAAAATAGTTATAAAAGAAAATTAGGTTAATTAATACTTACCTTTGTTTAGTATTAACTATAGTAATTATTTACAGAACTCCAACTCGAGGTCAATCGCATCAAGATTATATTCAACAAATAACTTCGAGTGCAGGCATCTACTTTGATTATTTAGGTACATTAAAAATTAATAACGCCCAGCTGAAAACGTTAATTCCAATAGATATTGCACACTTTAGCCTTCACATAAGAAATATAGGAAGCATGTTAGATACAATTAAATTTTTTATGTGACCAAACTAGGACTCTAGAGATTATTGCCGAATGTCACAATATGCTTCAACCATTAGCGGTACGTAACCAGGACTTGAACAAGGACTTTGAATCCATCTCACACTTATTAGATAACAGAGCCAAGCGCAGCGCATGGTTTGGAGGTATTGGTACAATGTTAAAACATATTTTTGGTACTCTAGATGAAGACGACGCTCTAAAGTATGAAGAAGCAATAGAATCTGTACAAAATGATGAAAAACAATTGGCTTCCTTAATGAAAGAAAACATTTTGGTTACTACCTCTGTAATAACGTATTATAATGATACACTAAATAAAATAAAAAACAACGAAGCAAAGCTAACTACAGCTATCGACAATCTCTATTAGAATTAAAAATATTTCTGAATTAACTAATGGTCTACAAATATCTGCTAATATTAATGAAATTTTTGACAGTTTAGAAACTTCAATTCTTACATTATCTTTTCAATTAGAAGATATCATAAACGCTATTTTATTTAGCAGTAAGGATATTTTACATCCAGCCGTTATAACGCCACAACAGTTATACCAAGAGCTTGCCGATAACTATAGGTATCTACCTAATAATTTAGTATTGCCTGTTTCTTTAGATATTAAGAATATACATTTAATTTTAAGACTTTGTAAGATTATTTGCTATTATATAAATAATAAAATCATATTTTTGTTGCAAGTGCCACTGGTAGATGTAGAAAATTATATGTTGTTTCATAGTATAGCTCTACCTACACCATATAATCCAACGGAACCAAATTCATTTAGTTTAATTATACCTAATAATAAATACGTTGCAATGACCAAAGACAAAACACATTACTGCAATATTGACGACTTAAGGAAGTGTACAATTGTGCAACCAGGAACATTCATCTGTGACGTAAGCAACGTGTATTCGGTGGACGCTAAACCATCCTGTGAAAGTGAACTTATGTCTAAAGTGATCAGTGAAATCCCGTTACAGTGCGAAACTAAATTTATTTTTGGAAAATTGGATATCTGGAAACCATTAATAAATAATAGATGGATTTATATTCAATCCGACCCAAATAAAATTTCTATAGATTGTATTAAGTCTCAATTATTTGAAGCAAATATTCTGGGCACAGGCATAATTACAATTCCAGATGATTGTATTGGATTTTGTAAAAGCACTACATTGTTACCTATGTATAATGTTCTAAATATTACATCACCCATAAATTATATGCCTGATTATATTCTCATCAATGACACTTGCTGTAATATTAATAAGTTCAACCATGTTGTAGAAAATGTGTCTCCTATTAAGTTACAAAATGTAGATTTAGATGAATTTAATTCTAAAAATAAAATAATTATTGATTCTTTATTAAGTAACCTAAATACAATAGGAAATAAACCTCACATTATTAAATATGGGACACATTATTCTATCATTATTATTATTATTTCTACCCTAATTCTGTTGTATTTTGTACATTTGGGTTTTAAGCTTTTCCGTCGATCCCGTAACATCCGCCTTACAACAAATAATATTAGTAGCACTCCTAAAGTGAAATTCATAAAAACTTCACCTCAACCTCATTTAAAAATTATACAACCTGTGATTGAACAAAATAGTGATTCCGAATCTGATAATGTTGCACCGCTTAGAACCCAAGTTTAAAGTTATTATTAATTAATTAGTATCTAGAGATTTTACGATATCATCTAAAATCTCTTCTTAAGGGGAGATGTTATATACCCTGTATGTTAGTGCTGCACTGCCTTAATAACGCTAACTAAGCCTTAAGGTCCAGTATAGCAGGAGCAGTTTGCCAAAGCAGTCTGCTTCCATTTTCGAACCTGCTCGGTTGTCTACGGACCTAAGTTAAATTCTAATGAATTTGTAATATATAATCCATTTATCCTTTAATTAAATATCAGTGTTTTAAATAATTGTTTTTTTAAAAAGCAATCAGCCCGTCTCCGTATAACAGTACGAATAGAATGGAATAGAATAAATTTTGTTTATTAGAAGAATACTTATTTAAAGTCATTTATGCTTTTACAACTGGTTCTAAAAAACGCTGGAAAGAACCAGAAAGAAACCCAGCGGGAGTATTTTTTACAAGCTTTTATTTAACTTGCAATGTACATAACTATGTTTATTCGGGTGGAAACTTGCAACTCAATTTTGAAGCAGATATCTTCAACCGATTGAGCTGAAATTTTGAATACACGTTAAGTTTGGATGAAAATGCATGATTAGCAGTGTGACGTCATTCTAAATCCAACATGGCGGAACACCCAAGTTGGTGGACTAGTTATTTTTAATGCACTCCTAAAATATGGGTATCAAATGAAAGGGCTTGCTGAGAATAACTCGAAAAATAAAGAGACTTCACTCTAAATCCAATATGGCAGACTTCTAAAGATGGCGGACTAAGTTCATTATGCTTTCCTACAATATGGGTATCAAATGAAAGGACTTGCTGAGAATACGAATGCGAGTTAAAAAATATATAATGGTGATCATAGACTCCGTTGCTCCAATCCGTCTGAAATTTTTGTGGGATTTTTGGAGTCCTCGATTATGATATTGAGGTTAAATTGGTCGAGTCTGTAGCATCGGTTGGTTAACTTTGACTTGTGTAATTTGGCGAGATAGGCGTCAACAGCATTGGTTTGCAACATGTCTAGGATAACTCCAAAATCAAACCCGGAACTGTGTTTCACAAGTAAGCTTCAAGCTGAAATAAATGGCGCATTCCTCCAAACACCCAAGCCAAGGTGAAGCCGTGCCGAGGACTGAGTGGCATCAGAATGTAACATTATGTCAATCCGTCTGAAGTTTTGGTGTACTGAGGTTTTTGGAGTCCTCCATTATGATACTGAGGTCGAATTGTTCGAGTCTGCAGCATCGGTTGGTTAACTTTGACTGTCCAAAGGTCTAGTAAATGGTGCAATTGGACATATTACAGAAATCATATGGCCCTGCTTCCGGAGAGCACAAATGTATGATACTGAAATACCACTCGTCCGTATAGACTTCGTTAAAGACGGTGTTCATCTCATTCAACCCAAGACTGCAATTTCCAGCAAAATATAGTCACGGCACTGTAGAACGAAGAATGCTGCCAATCATATTATGTTGGCCTTGCACAGTACACAAAATGCAAGGTACTGTCGTCAATACCGTTGTATACTTAGACTCGAAGCTCTCCGCTGCTGGTCAAGCATACGTTGCCTTAAGTAGAATAAAATCATTAGAAGGTCTCCTTATTGAAGAGCTAGACTGTTCGAAATTAATCGACAAACGACCTTGTAACAATGATACGTTGAATGAGATGAACAGAGGGAGAAACCTGTCCAGCGATAACTAAAAAGTAAATAATAAATTAAAAGTAAAAAAACTTTTTTAAAAACAAGCTTTTATTTAAATGCGCTAAAAATAATAAAATAAACTTTTCCTTAAAAACTTTTATTATCAACTTATAACGTCATTACACAATTTATATTATATGAAAACTTGTCGTGAGATTTACCTGTGTAGATAAACAGGGTCTGATTGATTTTAATTTTCAAAATTTTCAAACGTAACAAACAAATTAAATACGAGTACATAAATCTCGCGACAAGCTTTTGTATCATACACGCGCTTCTCTGTATGCGATTCAATTCACAATGTGCCGACCGGTCGTGCGTACGAAGTAAAATAGTAGGCGTTAGATATTTATGTACGACAATCAGTTAAAACAATGCTTTAGCACGCATTTTAAATTTAAACATAAAAAGGACAGAGTGTTTGGCATTTTTTAAATTATTTTTCTTCACTATTTGCCTATTTTACTTATTCTGAATCTTCTCTGCATATTTGGCCGGTTATTACAAAATAACCTTGTATATGTTATTTTATACAAGTAAACGAACGGGCACAACATACGGGTAATGTAGGGTTCTAACCACTAGACGATCATGGCCGCCGTATAGTGGCGGCTTAAGAGAATCCACTACCCCACATAATCCCGCGGGTGTCAAAAAAAGCGACGGATAGAAATTAAAACAGTACATGGGCAGCGGCATCTACCTGATAACAACTGAAAATAATATAAACTGCGGTTGCCAACTCTTTTTTTTATATAGAAAAGGGGGGCAAACGAGCATACGGCTCGCCTGATGGTAAGTGACTACCGCCGCCCATGAACAACCGCAACACCAGGGGAATTGCAGGTGCGTTGCCGGCCTTTTAGAAAGGAGTATCAAGCGTGGCAACTATGGTAAAATCGCAACTACGAAGCAATTTTTGAGGAAGACTTGCGGACTTTGAATAGGCAGAACTAACAGGTACATAGTTCACTTGACTCCCACACATAATGTGGCAGACTCGATCTAGAATCAAAATGTACCATAAGTGTTTTTACTCCTGAGGACTAAGATGGGAATATCTCCGTACGTTAAAAAGACTTTCCGGTTTTCATTACTAGCCATAACAAGATACATTATAAAATTCTGTGCGATTGTAGTTTTCCACGGCTGAGTACACCATTCTGCAGCCTTAATACAGATGCAGCGTGGCTCTACCACTTAAAATATCGTAAAGGTAAAATATAGAAATAAAATAAGAAAAAGTAATACTGTATATAAAAACAACGAGGGCACAAAGCTTAATTAAGGATAGAGTTCTTTGTCCTCTGACCATTGTTTGCTTAATGTAAACAAATTTGATGAAACTTAATGGAACTTTGTCATCAAATTATTAGTGAGTATATCATCTTACAATTTAAATTTATTTTAAATAAATGCAACAAAATTATTTCTTCTTCTTTTTCATACTATATAAAGGTAAATATAGCAAATTAGCATTATGGTTAAGGGTACGGACTGCGAACTTAAAAATTCGTAGCTTCGAATCCTATTTATTTTAAAGTAATAGTTTAGTTTACTAGTTTAGAATAAAGTACCAGTATTCTTTCAAAATAAAAAGTTACGCCTTTTTATTTTGAAAGAATACAGGTTAATTTAATTTCTCGTATTTTTTATTTAGAACTTTACCAATGGGTCTAGTAAACTGAAGTGGCAATATGCCGGTCATATAGCTCGAAGAACCAACAACCAATGGGGAAGAAATTTTCACTAGTTGCAACCTCATACTGGCAAACACAGTTCAACACGCAGTCGATGGATGCAATCAGGTCAACACGCAGTCGATGGATGCAAGTGGTCGAGAATTAAGTGTATGCCTTTAAATACAAATATCATATATAAGGAAATGGCAATAGAACCAAGTCTGCTTTCTTATTTAGATATAGTAATTTCAAGAAAAATAGAGCTCCTTCATTTAAGAGCACAGATTAGAAAAGGTGTATGACAAATAGTGGATTATGGCAAGTAGATGCTCTGGCCTATAGACATCTACATCAATCTTCAATTAAAAATCAAAATGCAGATGAGTTGTCAACTCTGAGTACTAAGATGGAATGCTTCGTTTCCAATAAAAAGGGTCTCCGGTTCTGATTGTGTTCGGTTGTGTTTCGTATGGTGAGTGTAGACCATACGAAACACAGCAGTATTTTAAGCTGCTATTAATTGGTGCTATTATGTGAGCGTGGTCCTTCCCCGGTCAAGCTGACCCATTCGTCGGTTCAACTACCAAAGGCTCAACGTTGGACACGTTTCGAAATTAACTAATGATAGTATGTTGTATTTCAGGTATCTGTTACAAAATACTATCAACTATTGTTATAGTTTTTTAAATACTTTTTTAATTTACATTTTACTTTTTTTTAATTTACATTTTTCTACCGACTTCAAAAAGGAGGAGGTATTCAATTCGACTGTATGTTTCTTTATGTGTTTACCTCATAACTTTTTTCTTGGTAATCCGATTTCGATGATTATTTTTTCATTTGAAAGCTGGTGCTTCTTATATGGTCCCATATAAATTTGATCAAGGTTTGACTAGTAATTTTTGAGTTATCCTTAATAATTTATATTGAAGTCGTTTGTACAAAATTTTTATATTTACTACTTGTTTCCGGACCGATACGATTTAGAGACCTACAAGAAAAGAGCCTACTCTTTTTTAGAAGGCCGGCAACGCATCCGAAATTCCCCTGGTGTTGCAGTTGTTCATGGGCGGCGGTAATCACTTACCATCAGGTGAGCTGCATGCTCGTTTGCCCCCTCTCCTATAAAAAAATGCACTTTTCAATATTTCCTATACTTATATACCTTGTTCTTTGTTTTAGCTAAATATAATTTAATTATTAAATTAGAACTCATTTTATTTTAAACTCATACAACGAAAAAAATATTTGTAATACTGCCCATTTAAAATTTCAACGTAACTTCGATTTTAGAACGGCTCATTTGTTTGCAGAGAACTTCTAATTTGAAGCTCGCTGGGGCTCGTAAGTGGCAGCTCTAGCTTGTTACTTAATTACTTTTCTTCAAACTTTTACCATCCTATAAGTATTTCCTAAACGAGTGGCTATTTGAGCGGTGATTAACTTTTAGACGCCTTTCAAAACAGTTAAGAAAATACAAAGGATTTTTATATGGAAATAATACGTCTTATAGCATGAGTGCGTATTTTATAACCTGTGTGGTTAATATAACAAAAAGGCTCTTTCTTATAAGCTCCTCCTTTATGGAAATGTACTGTTTCGATATCAATACACTTAAGCTCATTCAAGTGTGGCAGTAAGTACATTATTACACTTTCAGCTTATTAAAACAAAATCAGCCTAGAGTCAGTCAAAAATTTTGAAAATATAGGGATTATAATATTATGTCAAAATATAGGTATTCTAAGCTTAATCTTTTATAATATCTATATATAAAAGAAAGTGCCCAGAAATCCAGAGTGAGTGACTCATCTATCTACGCACAGCTCAAACCGCTAGACGTAGAAATGTGAAAATTGGACAGTGGCTGCCTTTTATTACGTAGGCATCCACTAAGAAAGGATTTTGGAAAATAGAACCCCTAAAAGGGTGCAATGGCTGTTACAGTTTGTATGAAACTTTTATTTTACGTGGCGATTGACTCGAAACTTACTGAAAGTACTCTGTAAATAAAATAAATGAATACGTATTTTGATATTTTTTTAAACAACAGGATTGGCCAGAGGGTGATTTGTAAATTGGTGCAAATAGTCTTGAATAAAAAATAGGCATTTTTTTTCTACTAACTATAAAAATTTAAACTACTAACATTTTGAAACGAGGATGTAAAGTTTGTATGAAAAATATTGTATTAAGATGCACAGCCAAAACCGAAAAAAGTTCAATTGGAACAATAGGTTCCTATTATTACGTAGGCATGCAATAAGAAAGGATGCTTGATTGCCTGCGCAGTACACGATTTTATAGACGTCCTTGTATGAGAGACAGTGGGGAAATTTATTGGCCGTTGCGTTAGCGCCTTAAACATTTGTCAATTGCATCTAGCTCCCTCTGCACGTATATACGTATCCTGGTATAATTGCAAAAATAGTGTTTAGCAGCACACAGTACACAGTCAGCTTCTACTTTAGCGCTTTTAACTGACTCACGGGATGGTCTTCGGAAGGAAGTAGTGGATTCTCTTAAGCCGCCGCTACACGGCATTATCAAGATCCTGCCTTCATTTCATGATTTTGAAATATTTTCATCCAAGCAGATATAGCTTTCTCGATGGTTTTATTTTCTGCTGAGCAAGTGGTAAATCAGCATATAAAATTGGAATTACAAGTGGGATCCAACTCGCTAATGTACCGTGTGACTGTCAAGACTCACTAACTATTAGTTTTTAAAGTTTGCGACACGAATATTTGCAGTGTATTATAATCATCATTACTTGATTTAGAAAACTACATATTTGATCGCTCGAATAATAATAATTTTAGTCCTATTTTATCGTTTATATAGAGTAATAGTATAGAGATATAGAGACATCGATGTCGAGTGTTGCTAACATTGAGAACGAAATCACTATAAATTAAAGAAGTCATGTCTTATGACACATAATACTACTACACTAGTTACTTACTCTCATATTTGGCATAGTATAAAGAGACCAAGATGAGCACTTGTCATTCAAGCTCTGCACATGAATTACAAGCAATATCTTTAAAGATGTTTGTCTTTTTTTCAATTATTTGAGAATTAAATAAGGAAAAGCATCTCGCTTTTCCCAATTTAATTCTCAAATAATTATAATAAAGTATATTGACTTAATTTATGTAGAATTGTAGGATCCCTCTATGCATACGTAAGTATTTTATTACCCTAAGATATGGTAGATGTATTATCTATGCTTTTAACTGAACATTAATATTAGTATTTATTTTGTTAGCAACATTTTAAAATTCTAGCGACAATCTCTACTTTGTGCGACTGTTTAACCCATAGACATAGAGGTTTAACTCTCAGAACAACACGCTTTAGTTATTGTTCTTAACTTGGACAAAGTATCACACTTTCTGTGGTTTTTACCATAGGCTATTATATTTTTTAAAGTATCAACGTAAACGATAAATGTTTTATTATATTTTATTTTATTTATTTATTGGTAACAAATATCTATACATAGAAATAAAATTGAAGTGTCTGTCTGTTTCGAAATAACTGCCATTGTAAAATTGTTGTCTGTTTGGGCTAATCTTTGGGATGGCTGTGAACCAATTTTAATGAAATTTCACGAACAGATAGAGAGCAATACGAGAAGGGATCTATGCTACATCTTATCCGAATAAGTTGAAGATTTTATTTTTTGAAAAAAAAAACTAAATATTGATAAAATAAGTGTTCTTTGATTATCTTAAATCTAAATAACACCACATTAATAAATCCTATGTAGACGAAAGCCTATCCAGGATCGCTAGTATTTTATAAATTTTTCGATTTCACAAAAAACTCTCAAAGTTGTTTTATTAAAATAAAATAAAATTTTACAAACAGTACTTAGTCCTGTTTGTAAAATTTTATCAAAATTACGCTAATTTCCAAAATTAGCCAGGACAGACAGACGGAAATGGTTATTGACGTCTTAATGGCATGTAAGTAACCTCCTGAGCAATCAATAAAAGGCATTAATTTCAACATTACAGTCAGACACTGCTATTTTCTTAGATATCGTAGTTTAAAAAAATGTTAATTGTACCCGCAGTTTCCAATGCAGTCGAAACGGTTAAAAAATTAAAATTTTATTTATAAAAATATATTTCATTCATTCATTACAGCCCTTCACAAGACCACTGCTGAACATAGGCCTCCCCTTTTCGGAAACCGGCTTGTTCGGGAGGCTGGAAGTCGTCGAGTCTGCATGCGAGACGATTCGTAATGACTCTCGAAAACAGCACGTAGACGCGGCTCAGAAGGGAAATCGGTCTGTAGTTCTTCAAGAGAGCGTTGTCGCCTTTCTTGAAGAACAAGACCACCGCACTTCTGCTCCACGCCTCCGGTGTAATGCCACCATGGAGGACGGAATTAAAGAGCTTCTGAAGGACTTCAAGTACCGGTTTTCCACCCGCTTTCAGAAGCTCCGCTGTAATTCCATCCTCGCCTGGGGCCTTGCCATTTTTAAGGTGCTGGAGAGCCATTCTAATCTCGCTCAGACTGACGTCCGGGATATCATCGGAATAGTGTCGGATAAGACTTGCTCTTGGATCGTTACTCACAATTGCGCGTGGCTCCAACGATGACGTGTACAGCTGCCCATAGAACCTCTCAATCTCACTCAAAATCTCAGGTGTCCCGGAAACGATGCTGCCACAATCGGTCTTCAGCTTCGACAGTTGGCTCTTTCTGGCAGACAGATCTCTGGCAAAGACTTTGGAGCCCTGGTTCCGCTCGATCGCTTCTTCAATACGAGCTGTATTGAAGTTGCGCAAGTCCCGCATGCATTTGGAGATCTGTCTGCTCAGTTGCCTGTATGCTGTCAAATCTGCTGAAGACTGCAGCTTCATCTCCCGTCTAACAACCATGAGATTAAGAGTGTGATCGGAGAGTTTTTGTGTTCTTCTGCGACGGGTCTTACAGAACTTAGCTCCGACCGCATGGACAGTTTCCACAAGCTTGTCATTCATATCGTCCACTTCATTGCAAATATTCTTTATATCTTTAAAGAAATTTGCGTTGGGCTCATCAGCAGCTGTTAATAAAAATAAACATATTTAATAGATGTTTATTAACATTAAAAACAACATTACTTAGAATGGAAAGACATATCCTTCCCTCCCTTTTTACACTTCCATAGTCGGATAAAAACTAGCTTATATGTTGCCCAGGGTTGTTAACTACCTACCTACATACGAAATTTCACGGAAATACATTCCGTAGGTATCACGTAAATCGTGAATATACAGACAGGCTGACAAACACACAGACAGTTAAAAATTCTAAAAACTTTTATCATTACCATATTATTTGTTCTGCGTCATTACATTGGTTTCAACTGTTGTTCAGCTGTTGGTTTTTTCTAGAAAGTTTGAAATAAAATACACTTTTCCACAAAATTAATTTATGTCTAAATTATTATTACTGTATAATTACTATTTGTTTATTGCTTGACACAATTTTCTCTATTACCAACTGGATATTTCATTTAATTCACATCACCAATTATTTCCGTATCTCTGACCTATATTTCATTGTTATTGATCGCACATCCATTTCTCATGCGCTAAATATTACTTACGCCTTTAGCAGCTCGCACTAATCTCAGTAAAACGTTTCATCTATAGTGGATAACAATTTTAACACATTAGAAATATTCCTGTTCGATCAAACTCTCAGAGTAAGTGCATTTTATGTATGTAATTACTTTAAGATGAAACTACTTGATCTATTCTGCGATTGCTTATGTTATTACTTGCGGCGCTACTGTCTCCAGTTAGTCTTCGATATCCCGCGCAGTTCACATTAGACAGCAGTTCAAGTTCTAGATATTAGGACTCCATTTCTGCCTAGCAATGCCTGCATTGTGTTCCGGGCTTTTTTATAAATCTGAAGTGACAAACGAACTCACAGTCCACCTAATGGTACTCGTAAGTGGCTACTGCAGTTCATGAACACTCTGAGAGAACTCTGTACAAAGAAAGCTACATGTTATGCATTTCACCCCTGAGGACTAAGGTGAAATGCCTCACACCCTGTAATATACTACTTCTCTATGCCCTTCAGACTTCCGGTCGACTGCAAGTAAAAAAAACACTAAAGTTTACTTCTTATGATTAGAATTTAAAATAGCCATAGATAGAAATCAATAGTGTTCTGAGGCCTGACCAGTAATAGATAATACCTGCAATTTACTGAAAATAATATCTAAGCGATATTTTTAAAAGTTGCAACAGATACGGGAAATTCTAAAAAAATTATATTAACTCGTACACATAACGAGAACGCCGTCTCAAATATACTAGACCTTAAATACCCAAACAGGTAATTATAGGTATTGGGAAAACGTTGGAAAAGCGAGGCGAGGCTCTCCGCTTAAAAAATGCACTCCGTGAACGAGACGTCCGGTCAAATTTAATGTGATAGAATAGGGTCAATCATCATCAACCCGCAAATGGTCCATAGTCCATAGGCCGGGTTGATGATAACTTATTTATCTCAATCAAAAAATGCGTTAGGATTTATAAATTTTTACATTTAATAGGTTTAGTAACCATTTCCGCATGCAAAAGCCGAGTTTTCAACAGTGATGGTGATTTAAAGACATTATTTTGATCATAGCATATTATTAAATCTTGACTAAATTATCTACATATTAACTTCTTTTTCATCATCATCAGTCTGCAAATGGTCACTGCTATGTGAACCTCTTCCATTACAGTGAGGGTTTGCCTTATTCGTGTTGCTTCACAAGCAGAATGACGCTCGCAGTACCAGATGTTTGACGCTGCTTTTCGTAGCCAGTCTTAGTATTTTAACCGACTTCAAAAAAAAGAGGAGGTAGTCAATTCGCCTGTAACTTTTTTTCTAGGTGAACCGATTTTCTCATGTGGTCTCATATAAATTTGATCAAGATCTGACCAGTAGTTTATGAGTTATCCTTAATAATGCGTATTTAATTGACTTTGACTACATTCATGATGTTCTCATTTTATTAACCGCCTTCAAAAAGGTGAATTCGACTGTATTTTTTTATGTGTTGCCTCATAACTTTTTTCTAGGTGAACCGATTTTGATGATTCTTTTTTAATTGAAAGCTGGTGCTTCTCATGTGGTCACATATATTATTATTATTATTTTATCAAGGTCTGACCAGTAGTTTCTGAGTTATCCTTAATAATTTATATTGAAGTCAGTTGTACAAAATATTTAATTTTACCACTTGTACGTCTGGCATGAACGAAATGGTTATACCTTCATCTATCGGATGCCATAAGATCCTGCTGGTATACTCCATCGACGCTTCTTACGATACCCACGAGACGAAATGTTGTGATAGATTCTCTTGCGCTACCACCAATATTTTAACCTATAACAAACGATAATCAACGCCATATAAAATTTGTACAATATGTTTTCTATTTCATATATACGACATGACGTTAGTGTTAAAGACAGAAACGCCTATAACATAGATAGTGTTAGTAAATCTTTATTACAACTTGGTGATAAAGGTCCAATGTACGCCGATGATATCTTTAGCAAACACAAGTAATTGAAAATGCTAACGGATATAACATCGTTACATGATAATAAAAACCATAAACAATGTTTTTGGTTGAACGCTGAAACACTTCATTCTTTATTATTAATCAAACGTCTAAATATAAAATTTCATGGTTTTATGGTTTTACGAAAATAAGATGAATCGTATAAAAATTTTACCATCTACTTTACCACCTAATTGAGCTTATCTCTAACAATCTAAAAATATTTTTTTCTTAATTTCTAACCAAAAAGATCAACTATTTATTTTCATGGATTTACGTTTAAAATGAAAGATTTTCATATAATATTCCTTTTCCCCTAAAAGGTTAATTCCCTTATCTATGGCGTTTCGTTAGTGCTGCCACTTTATAAAAGAAAGAAACAATTCAAATTTCTGATAATTCACTAACAATGATTCAGAAATCAACGATTTTGGCTCGGCGATGATGAATGAATCAATCAATAAATAAAATAATTCAAGTGTTTCATTTTTGTAATTGAAACGCTTTTTTCAGTCAAATTGTAACTTATTTAATGGGTAACTTTTATCTAACATTTGAAAAATTAGCCCTAAATATCTATGCTCACGATTTATAAAAGTAATTTATGAAGTAGTTAAGTTAACTACTTAGAGCGCTGATCAAAACGAGCTATTTGAACTTACTGGTATTATGGACTCATGAACAGTTGCTTATTTATCTTCTAACTTAAAGTTAGTTATGTTGAACTACCTAAGTTTTCTAATAAAGTAAGATATTTCAGTTTTCATGACAACCATAATATAGTGCTTTAATGAAAGCTAGCAATTTTTATGAGTATCATTTCTGTTATAATATATTTAGTTCTAAAATGACTTGAATATGATTTTAAATTATATTATTATGGGAAACAGAATAATAGTGATGACAAACCATCAGCCACGAAAATAATTATCGAAAAACTGTGCAGGCGATAACGCAGGATGCGGCAAAATAGAAGACGATGTGCTGCACAACAATCTACTCCATTTAATTAGGCCCATCACCTCTGTCATCCAATTTGGTGACTGCAGGGTCGTCTCAGAGCAAACAATAGATATCTGCCACTATTAGAGAAAGAGAACGAGGCATGCGTTGGATAATGCATATTAGTATATACACATAAGAGCGGGCTAAAGGGAAAGAAACTACATATAAGTAAGTAAGAACCAACTGTTGCAGTAATTAAACAAAACCTACAACAGCATGTAATTATAATGGCCTTCTGGACAACCTATAAATCAAAACACTACAATGGGTACATTAGTACATAAGTATACTTTTTTTACTTTAATTACGAAATATAAAAAGCATATAGTCCAACTGATGGGAAGTAGATACTGTACCTATAGACACCTACATCTATCTTTCAACCAAAATCAAAATGCAGACGCGTTTTTAATCGTGACAATTGAGATTTAATGCCACATTAGGTACTAGTAAACAAGGGTTGCTTTCCTAACAAACTTTAGCTTAAGAGCTTTACTTATTGAAATTATGACAAAAAAATATCATAGTATCAATTATCAACTCCTACGAAATAAATATTTTTAGACTATTTATAAAATTACTTAGAGTGAGTAAGCACTGTGATTTTTTTCAAATTTAAAACGATGTTAATATAATAAGCGACCGTATTAATGCTGGGTCACGTTTTAAAAACTTTCGGTGTCTGGTCATATTTTTATTCGTGTTTTACAGGTTTATAAAATAAAGTTGGGATTTTTATATTTTTCCATATCCCTTACTGCAGTTAGGTCGGAGAGGCAATGGGAGAAGCTCGTGCTCAGCGGTGAGCTTTTATGGGCTGATGAAGAAGAAGAAGTGGTGTAAGAGAATCCGCTACCCCAAATTATCACATGAGTGTCATAGGAGGCAACAGACGGAAATGAAACAGGAGATGGGCAACAGCATATTCTTGATGGCCACTCCATCACAATAAACTTCAGTTGTCAACCCTCCTGCGAAGCGTGGCAAGTACGGAAAATATTAACCTGTTTGGTGATCATTGGCGAAATAATATATCTTCAGCACTAGACATTTAATAGGCTGTTATCAAAAGACTATGAGAAATGCCAGAAAAATATTAGGGCTTCTGATAGATGGTGATATGCCATTTTGCTAACACTAGACATAAAATACCCTGGTACATCTGGTAATTCCACCATCTATCCGGAATCCGAGGTCGATTTCTGGCTGAAGCCGAAGCCGAAGCCAATTAATCGGCTATCACCACAACCTTCGGCCGAAGCCGAAGCCGAAGGCTTAACCCTAGAACTGTATTCATCTGAAATGGTCACTACCCGTACCCAGCGGTATAGGTGTACCCCGAAAAAGAAAACGATTTTCTTTAAAGTTTAACTTTATAAGGAAAACAACTTATGCTTGTTTCTAGACACATATTTATCAGTCTTTAATTAAAATAACAAATGTCTTATTATTACGAACTTTTAACACAGTCTGGGTAAACTTTGCTTTGGAGGTCGCTACAAATAAATATTTTGCACTTGGTGTATCGAACTCACGACTTACGATCTCTTCTTCTCAGACACATATGTAATAAATACCTTATAAACGAGTATATATATATTCCGGTTTATCCAAACTTCGTAAACATTTTTTTTCGCTCACACTCTGAGACTTTCTTCAACAAAGTCTTGACTTTAGACACAAGTTTGTTTCTGCAGTTAATTCCTAGTATATATTACTAGTAGTGGATTAGATTTTAAAATGTATATATAATTAGTTGTACTTTACTGTACTTTTGGGATTTACGAGTATATAATATATTTTATATACACTCGTAGCGGCAAAGTTGAGAGGCTATTATGAGAAACGCCAGAGAGACCTATCAGCTCCAATAGATGTTGGTATAATCAATCACCATTCCATTTATGCCAAACGTAAGATATTTAAACCAGTGACGGGGAACAGTATCAATCGTGCGAGACGGATATGGTAAAACTTACCTTCAACAGGTAAGGCCAATGCCAGTTGTAGTCTATTACGTGCTGATGAAGAAGAATTTATAGATTCTTATGAACTATTTAAATTCAATAAAAAAATAACCTTGAAATAACCTATTAAAAATAAAAATCTGTAGTCGCAGCAGAGTTTACATTATTTGTATAACTACAGCCATTCTTAATGTTTCAATTGTGGCCATAAACCAGTTACGGAACGATTTACTTGTAAGAATTTTGTACCTACCTTTGCCAAAGTTTTAATGGATTCTATTGATACGAACAAAGTTAACCTGGTCAAACAATAAAACATTGGTTCTAGTGCGGACATAATGGATCGCGGAAAAAGTTTCTTCGTATTTATATACAAATTCAAGACATTATTTTCAAAGTTTAATTACATTTAATTATAATATGTATGAGTATGTGCCATTTTGTTCGATAATTTGTTGTCATATTGTAGATAGTGACATAATTCCGTTGCTGTAGAATTCTCGGGTAGTACAAGTAGTCCTGTCTTGATGTTAACCTAACACTATCCAAAGAATTCTGAAGAGGCCGAAGGTCAGGACTCTATGGTGGATGCTTTAACACTTCCCAACCAAGCTCTGTCAAATGTTGCTGAGTGGCAAAGATGTGTGTGGTCTGGCGTTTGCATGATGAAAGACCACTCCTTTTCTGTTGATCAATTCCGGCCGTTTTTTCTCAATTTCTTGCTTGAGTCTCATTAGTTGTTGGCAGTAGAGATCCGAATCGATAGTTTTGCCCGGCGGTAAAAGCTCATAATAAACGATACCCTTCCAATCCCACCATACACACAGCATCACCTTATTGCGTGTTAATCTAGGTTTCGCTACAGTCTGTGGAGCTTGACCATGATCTTTTTCACACGTTCTTGTCGTAGGTGATCCACTTTTTATCACCAGTGATCAATTTTTTCAAAAATGGTTCGGTTTCATTACGTATCTACAGAGAATCGGAAATGAGTACACGATTCATTAGGTTTCTTTCAGTGAGCTCGTGTGTTACCAAAATATCGAGCTTTTTTATATAGCGAGACTTTTTCAAATGGGTCAAACCTGGTTTATAGTTAATCCTCAATTCCTCGGCTATGTCGTAACTACTAATATACCGATCTTGCTCCATTTTTTCAAAAATGGCATCGACTTTTTCCATACGAGGGCGACCAGAGCGGGCTGCATCTTTGACATCAAAATTCCCGGACTGAAAACGCTTGAACCAACTTTATTCTACTCTTACTTACACTATATTAGGTCCATATACGTCACAATTTTTTTTGCGGCTTGAATCGCATTTTTACCTTTTTTAATTAAACTTCAGAATGTATCGAATTTCTTCGTTAGATTCACTCATTTTGGCGGACAGTAAAACAATTGAAAAATGGCGGGTAAGTGTTTTTTACTTTTTCTTTTTTTAATGCCCTATATGTATTGATATTAAAACCAGCCAGATACAAACAGCACAACCAAAGAGATTTTTCTTCAATTTTATACAAACAAAATACTTTTTCCCCGACCTGACCGTAACTTTTGGAGTTATGGGCTTATTAATAGTTCGAAATATTAATAATATACTAAATATATTTGTATAATATATATAATAATATTTATATTACAAGTAGGATATATAACCTATAATAAAAGAAAAATAATTAAAATCGGTTCATAAACAAAGAAGTCATGCCCGAACATACATAAAAAAATCTACAGACGGTTTGATCTCCTCCTTTTTTTAAGTCGCATAAAAAAGAAAATTACAAAATCTGGACCCGATCGGTGGCACTGTGATCGAGTTATTAATAAATTTGATATTTACACTGCAAAAAGTCCGAAGTGAATTCAGAGGGAAACTCATCGCGCTACCTACTGGAAAGAGCAGAACAAAGTTTGCCGAGCCAGCTAGCACATAGATAAAATAAGATCCTGCTACTGTATTTGGTGTTTTTGACACGTTACATTAATTTTCAAATAATTATATATTAGTATCTATATTTCAAAAAATATTGTCCAAAATATATGACTGGTATATATTTTTCTAGTTGGTAGGCCATAAATGTTCGGTTTGCTATTGTGTAGTATGCTAAAGTATCGTAAGTCGTAACCTTTAAACTAAAATATAATTTAAAATATTTATCATGTGGTATCTTTAATTATGGCAATGTAATTTGAAGGCCCCATTGTGAATACGTAAACACTATAAACTTGTATCAGATTTTATTAGATAGAATATGTTATAGTATAAGATAGAAAATATATATAAATTATCTATAGTAGAAGACAGTATAAGGCTTAATTACTTTCTTCTGTTTAATAAATCCATTAAATTATGTGTCTTTTACAATCATTGTTGTAAAATAATAATCATAGTTTTGATTTCATTTTACCCGTTGTATTATAATTTTTTTTCATTTTTTATTCTTCAATTCTTCATTACATTTTATTTCAAATGAGATGCTTCTTAAGATGATGTATTCGAAGCTTCGTAAAATTATTCCATTAAGTGCATCTACTACAACTTAACCTCCCATCTTCAAAGGGAAATTTTCCAGTAATAGAAAATTAATTAATGCTCATCACGACTTCTCTATAAGATGTCTCTGGTTATGTAGGCAGGCGGACCGGCGATCGCATTAGAATAGAATGGAATTTAATTGGCAGCTACAAGGTTTGATTTTGCTGATGTCGCTATTGCCTATTGCACGCCTCATAACGCGAAGCGTTATTAAGTAGTGTAAAATGTAGGTAGTAGGAAAATGCATATTACACATGCTATAATATGAGTAGCCGTATATCAAGAAAACACTCTAATTAATCAATCTTATATTGTCTAAAAAATCATTTCATATTGCAACTTTGAAAAAAAATGGTTTGAAAAAATATTTACGTGGATGTTGATTTTATATGTGATCATGAAAACTCCCGAAAAAATTGACGTGTAGACCGGGTTTTTTTTATCATAATTACATCAACTGGTTCAGAATCATATCAATAGCCTAGTACGCGTAGTTTGTTACTAAAATTATTTCCAACTTTTATAAGTTTTATTGCTATTAAAATTTTAAACATTTTGACAAAGGACAAATGTACCATACAGCCTATATCGATTTTATACTTTATGTAATCGATTTATTTTGGTAAACATTTTTTCCCTGTATGTGATACTCCCTGTTAAAATAATAGGGCGCTAAATTTAAAACACTTAAATAATATATTTTAAAAGTCAGGAATATAATTTATTTTTTCATCAAAATTAAATGAAACGCTCATGAGGCGTGCACATTTGTATTTTCCAAACTATACCTATGTCTTATTGTGAGCTATCTTAACTTTATTGCTGTAGTGCACATACTTTTGAATATTTTTGATTTATTCTTTATACGTCTTAGTAAGATGATATGATTTTTTGTAGCAAAATTATGAATAATATATTTGAACAACCTATGTCTGCTCTTCTAAATTCATGCTATCGCCCATTCATAAAATGTATATTCAAGTAATAAATCTCTTTGATATATTACTTGAATAATCGTAGTTCTACATTGTAAATCTGCTCTGGTTTACATCTCACGACAAAACTCTAATCATTAATTTTATTTAAATACACAGTTTCTCTCCATATCCATAAAAGTTATATTAACTTTATCCTTATGGGCGTTCCTGAGTATAATATTAACCACATAGAGAGAATCGATTACAGTATGTAATAAACATCAATAGAGAAACCTCCTTGAGCTTTATTACAATTCGGTGATAAACCGGTATATTGAATATAATCCTTTGTCATACAGTGTACTTTATTGCTAGGGAGTGACATCACTTAGGTCGCGTTGATAATATGTCAGTATTATGGTATGCCTTTGTTATTAACGATTTTCTTTAGCACATCACTTTGCCTAAAATTGGGGAAGATACTTTATGACAATTTGGTACAATAAAAATTATAATTTAATAATAAAATGGTGCTAAGACATAATGTTTAGCAGAATTAAAGCCCTTATTCAGATTATTAAATTATTTTATTATTTTTAGTTCTTTTAAGTTGGCTTTAACTTATTTTAAAAAAAAACATTTTGATGGAATAAAGAATATCGCAATCTCAATGTCGTCTGAATAGTTTTATCAATCACTTCATCACCTATTTTTACTAACACCCCTATTTTTTTTTAGAAATGTGGGAAAACGAGTGCGCAGTAGTGGGCTGTTTTAGGCTGTAATGTACCTTTTTCTTTAGTGAACATAGAAGGTACTTATGGACCAAGATGGACGAATTTGGCTTTTGCTGTTAATATTTTTTTGTGTACCTTGCATCACTAATTATAGCTTACTTACTTACAAAATTTTATTTACGATTTTAATATCGCTATCTACCCAGATGTATTCTTGAGCAGAAAAGGAGTCTTATCACCTAACATACTTAATTATAGTAGAGTATCTTTATCATTTCATTTTAAAAATAAGGCAATTAACTTCTAACACAAAAATACAAAACTAGCAAGTTTACAGCAAAAAAATAATAATAAAAAAGTTAGAAAGCTAGAGTATACGTAAAAGACCTAAGTTACTGAAATATAACATCTGCTCCAATTCCCTTAGAGTTATTATTGAATCAATATAGCATCGTGTGCTTGCTGCAGTCCAGACAGTACAAAATATCAAGTTAGATATAAGTACAATAAAAAGTAAAATATTTCACATTAAAAATATTTTTTCACGCCCGTGCCTCAGAAAGCAAGTAAAGGTCCTGCGCTTAATCTGTTCCTGATCATGTGGGTTTGCCGTCCTATCGGATTATAACAATGAGAATGGACAGTACAGCTGTGCTTGCGTATATTCTCCATTGATACTGGGCCGCCGTGACGGAAATTCGATCTAGAGGACATTTATTAATGTTCCAAATGTTTTGCTCAGGCGTTAATTGTTCAAGTACAATTAAAAGTTCTAATAGATAAAAAAATATTTTAATACATATTCAGTAAGTTACTTATTTTAAGGCGAAAGGCTTATTCAGCATTGTCACGTTATGATCAACATAGTATAGACTACAGAACACGAATACCCTAGGCGGAGTATAGACCCTTTCGTTCATACGAGCTCGTACACTAATTAAGATCGACAAAAAATTTGTCTTACATCAGTTTAAATTCCATTGTATAGAAACAAAGATACTGATGATATAAAACTATGCCGTAGTTTTTCAAATGCTAAGAAGAAAGGGACGTAAATTATACTAACTGATTTAAAGTCAGATCGATTTTAACCTAAAAAAAGTCAACTGCTGAACATAGGTTTTCCCTTACATGGCCCCATAGAAGGAATTTAGTCAAAAGTTGACACGCCAAAAGGTGGCAACCGCAGTTTTTTTTTATTATTGGAAGGAAGTTCCTTATCGCACGGTACGAATTTGGTGGATGGGGACTAGGCGGGAAAAAGTGTAAGATTTTTCCGTCACGACCCCCTTTCTATAGTGCGAGCGAGATCGAATAATATCCATCTCCCTCGCACTTTTTCTTATCTTGCCATGAAAGAAATATTATATTAAACGGCTTTATTTTAATAAACGCTAGTAATTCATTTATTTGTATTTGTTATCAATAATATAACATACGTTTATCAATAATAATATACTACGAAAGGAACTTTTCACGCATGATTTTTTTCAGTTGTTATCAGGAAAATGCTGCTGCCATTCTCCTGTTTCAGTTTCCTTCTATCGCCTCTTATTAAACCCTCGGCACGATATGGTAAAGTAAAAAAGTAAAGTTACAGCCTATATACGTCCCACTGCTGGGCACAGGCCTCCTCTCATTTCTGGGAGGGTTTTAGGGCAAGGAAATGTCCGCCGCGCTGCCCAAATGCGTGTTGTGTTGGCGAACTTTACATGTCTTCGAAATATTTTTTTTTTGATTTCTCAGACATGCAGGTTTCCTCACGATGTTTTAATTCACCGCCAAGCACGTGGTAAATCATCACTTAAAATTGCAATTAATAATTTCATTGGTGCCGGCGGGGATCGAACCCGGGTTGCTCGCGTACTATGAAACTTACAGGAAGCGCTAACCATCTGAGCTACCACGGCTCTCTGGGGCACGGCACGATATGGGGTATTGGATATTCTTTAACCACCACTACATGGTTAAAGTCGCATAAGCATAAGTAATGCTAATGGATATTTAATATTTATGCTTACTTGCTTTTTATACTTTTCCTTTTTAGCAGAATATTTATGAAATAAAAAATAAACATAATCATATTTATATCATATGATTCATCATTATTCTTATTACAGCCCTTCACAAGTCCACTGCTGATCATACGCTTCCTTCAAGGAATGCCACAAAATACGGTGACGAGCCGCCGCTAGTAAGGGCCCGCTTTTCACTTCGACTATCGGTGCGAGGGTGCCAATTGAGAACTTTTTTCCTCATCGATTGTCGGTTTTTCGACCTACATAGCCGTTTAAGAATCCGTTGGGCTATGTCAGTTTCTCTGGTTCTACTTCGGATATCCTTATTTCAGAGAAACTTCGATTAAAACTCCTTTCCGTAGCGGTGAAAGACCACGTCTCAGATATACAAATGTCATCAGTGGCTACACGCACTGGTTGAACAGTCTTGTTTTCAAATATTGAGGAGTACTTAACGAGAAAATGTGTCGTAATCTTCCAAACGCTGCCCAGCCGAGTTGGATTCGTCGATTGATCTATCGATCGCCTATATATTATAAAAAATTCAGCTTTGCAAGGAAACTATGTGACGGTTCATTAAGATTAGTTACGAAACGTAACGTTGGTTTCAGCATGTAGATGAAGATAATGATAACGTCTAAAAAATCTGCTCATAACTTTTTTTTATAGAAGTATGGATTACAAGCGTGCACACAAACAACTTCACATGATGTGAAATAGATACTAGGTCCCATTAGAAATCTATTTATATCCTCTGTTAAGAATTAAAATACAGAAGAGTTGTCACCCTTGAGGACTAAAATGGAATGCCATCCAAACTAAGGAAAAAGTTTTAGGTGGTTTTTTGACACTAATTTCCATCGTTTCATTTCTTCCCGTTGGTGTTGTAAGGAGTGACTATGCGGAATGCCAAAACAAATTATAGCTTCCACCGTACGTCTGGTACTACGAAAATCATCAAAATCAATCCGCCTGGCAAGCATGACGATTAAGACAAATTCTACTCACAACGGGAGAGACCCATGCCCATGTAAACTTTTACGGGCTGCAAAAGAAGAAAGATTTTTTTTATAAAAGTATTTTTCCTATTTAAATGGAGAATATGGAAAAACCCCTCGAGGAAGGACTTGTATCCAGCAATGAGACGTATGTATTCGCTTCCTTTTTAAATCCAAAAAACCTGTTTAGTTTCAAGAAAAAGCGTATTAATATATTAACGTAACGTAAACAAAAACAACACGGAGCCAATGAGCTTGAGGGCTCAGTGAGAATAACTTAATGAACATGTCATTAAATAATATAATTTTTATATAATATATTTTTAATAATATTTTTTTTTATGAAATTTGAAAGAAATTTTAAGACAAATTGCCTGAGAAAGTATTTCTCGAAAAGCGCTAAACACAAAATCTATTTCTACATGTCATTGCCAACTTCTTTGAAAGCATGAAATAAATTTGTAAAAGGTACTGTTAAAAATCTTTAAATTATTATGACCTTTTAAGCCCGACATTGGCATCTGAACTTAAGTTAAGGCCCCTCTAAAATACCAAATGATCCGCTAAATTTATTGAACATATCCCCAGCTTACGAGACTTGCGGGACCGTAATATATACAATTTTAGCTTGCATTTATTGTGAAGATTATTCCTCGATTGAGGTTTATTTTTAAGTTGTGTTCATTTTACCGTAAAAATAAAAAACAGAAACAATATTTCAAATTTAATATTTTTATGTTTACGTACGTTTTATGTTTTATGTGTACATACATATTATTATTACATAATTAAATTAATTTGAAAATAAAAGTGTATAACATGGCAGAGTGAATATCAAAAGATATTTTCAATCAGTTTCAATATTTATTATTGTTGTACGTTATTGTACGTGGTAGAGCCACTTCTTTTACATCCAATCAAAAGTCCTCTGCTTACAGGTCTTTTCCATAGATTGCTTCATAGAAGGAATATTTGCCATAGTTCCCTCTCTTAGCAAGTTGGTTGGCAACCGAATTTTTTTATAATTTTGATTTGTTATCAGGAAGATACTTTCTACCTATCTTCTGTTTCATTTCCCTCTGTCGCCATTATGGATATTCACGGGATGGTATGGGATCTTAGAGCTTCTAAGTAATAATATATATTTTGGTGTGAGGTACTCTTACGCAGTCGCTACACGGCATTGTCAAGATCCTGCCGTCACTTCATGATTTGGGATCTAACTCGTTTATGTACCGTGTGACTGTCAAGACTTAGTATTCATACAGACCTCACTAACTGTTACTTTTTAAATTTACGACAGAATATTTGCAATGTAATATAATCTTTTTTTTTTTCTTAATGAGCTCACCTGATAGCAAGTGACTACCACCGTCCATGAACAACTGAGACACCAGGGGAATTGCAGATGCGTTGCCGGCCTTTTCAAAAGGAGTAGGCTCTTTTTTTGAAGGTCCCTAAATCGTATCGGTCCGGAAAAATTGCTGGTGGTATTCGATTCCACAAGGAAGTTGTGCGAGGAAGAAAACCTCTTGTAAACCGCACAGAAGTGGACCGCCAATCATCCAGATGGTATGAATGGTATCTCGAGTTCTGTCGCGATGTGAAATTGAGCGGCTGGAATTAGTCCGAACAATTCCTCTGAGCACTCCCCGTGGTAGATACGATAGAATACGCAAAGAGATGCAACATCTCTTCACAGCGCCAGTGAGTCAAGCCGATCAGAAAGAGTTCGGTCATCATCACTTAATTTACAAAACCATTCACTTCATCGCTCAAATAATTATAAGTCTAACCCTATTTTATTTTTATTTTTAGACATATGGTAGTCATAAAAAATAAATAAATAATAAAAACGAGTATGTCGATGTCGCTAACATTGAAAACGGAATCACTATAAATAAAAGAGTCATGTCTTGTGAAATAACGTCACACATAATACTATAACAGTATTAATGTCATAGACTTAGAATATACTGGCGTATAGACCACCTGACAGCCCGAAAACGCGTGACCAATTTTGATTTGTCATTGTGTGCGTTAGCTAGTGATGTATATATTTACTTACAAGGACTATCGAACATGATTGTTAAGGAAGCGGTAAGATTATAAAAATTGTTTAGTGCATGAAGTTGAATAACTTCAAAAATTAACTGAATTTTACCATGATAGTTCTAAAATAATTAAAAAATATTCATATAACATGTTCTATTATCTTTTTCTACCTATTTATATATATAGGTAGAACAAAATATAATATATTTTATAAAATGTTTATTATATTTGTTATAATGTTTATTTATTATTATATATGTATTATTTTAATATATTTTATAAATTAATAATTAAATACATTATAGAAGTTTATTTTAACATTCGACTTAATTATGAATGTAAACTTAATAATTTAAGGAAGGAAACTTGTAGGAATCAGTTAAATAAGATTGCTCTGTTTAAAGGCTAATATGTTTATGAGGCTTCATCATGTTTATATTCTTTCATCTGTCCCTGAAAAGTATAAAGTAATAATAAACTTATTATCATTTTAGCTGCATGGATTTTAAAAACATAATGATCTTAACACAGTAAAGTGCACTAAGTGTCTGAGGATACAGATGCACTCTCTATTCTCTCAATCTCGGTATGTTAAGAAAATGGTCACTCATTCATGGACTGACCGCGGCAAGTGCAACTTAATTTCGCAGATCTATGGATCTGCGCAGCTATTACTTAACCACAAGTTCCTCTTCTCTACGATGTAGGGGATGAACCACGCTATTTAAGCCCTCGCGACAATGTCGTCGGCCACCAAGCATGAAAAAATTAATTTCGCGCATACCAAGACCCGGGACAAATATTTATGAAACTTATTCCGTGCGATCGTACCCGCGGCCCTCAGTAGGTACCGCAACTCAATGCTAAGTCACTGCGCCATAGAGCCATCAGATACTTATTTTTTTATTTTTATTTTAATGAGATTGTACCGCATTCTCACTGTTTTAAACGTCCCCAGTGTATTTAAAAGTTAGTTTTAAATTAGCATTTTTCATACCTAGTATGCATATTATTGCATTATATAAATCGTTTGTACAACCTTTCTTATTGTATAATTTACTTTGAAAAGAAAAGTCCCGCTGGAGTTTTGTTGGTTCTTCCCAGGACAGAGGTTATTTTCCGAACCATTGATAAAGTAAAAAATAACTTTCAATAAAAACTACATGTAATCTAATCTATATTGAATAAAAAATATTCTATTCTATGCAGTATATTGTTGAAGGTAAACTTGACCCATATTTCAAAATTATTGATCCACTACCAAGCAAACGTACGACGTGCATCTACTGACATGCATTTGATAATTTTCTTACCTAACAATCAATAAATTTTTCCTTTCTTAGATAATCAAAATATAAAATGTTCTGGAAACTCGTAAGAACTGCCAGTGGAAATTCAATACAGCCTAGAATGAATGCTATACGAGACGAGAATGGCTGTATGCTGAATGATGAAGTTTCTAATTTAAAGAGATGGAAGGAATACTTTAAAAGCGTGTTTATGAGTGAAGAGTCGTCTGAATTAAGTGAAATAGAAATTCTGAAAGAAGTGGAGAGAGGTAGGGAGATAAGTGTAGATGAAATAATGAAAGCAATGAAAAGCATGAAAGCAGGTAAGGCAGCCGGATATGAGATATGATAGAGTATCACTCGAAATGCTAAGGGCTGGAGAGGGAGTGGTGGCAGGCATGCTGTACACCTTGTTTAATTTATGATGGGAACTGAAGCGGGTACCGGAAGACTGGTGCAAAGCCGTTATAGTGCCAATATATAAGGGAAAAGGGTCACAGCAGGACTATAAAAACTATCGTGGCATTAGTTTGCTTAGCATTGTGGGTAAACTGTATGCTAAGGTGTTAATTGAAAGAGTTATGGAAGAAACTGATGGAAAAATTTGGGATGTGCAAGCTGGATTTAGAAAGGGGATGGGGTATACGGATCAAGTCTTTTCCATGCGCATGATTGCGGAGAAGTTTTTGGCCAAAAACCAGAAAGTTTTTTGTGCGTTCATGGACTTGGAATAGGCTTATGATAGATAGAGTGGACAGGAATGTGTTATGGCAAACACTTAACTCATTTGGGTTGAGCGCTGGTTTGATACAGGCATTAAGGTCTCTTTATAGGGACTCTAGTGCTTGTGTTAGGATCAACGGGGTCTACTCGGACTGGTTTGGCATCCAAAAAGGTGTCAGACAGGGCTGTGTAGCTTCCCCGTGGCTGTTTAACCTATTTATGGACAGTTGTTTGCAAACTTTGAAAGTTGAAGAATGTGGGTTGAGAATGGGTGAGTTAACCGTCAAATGCCTTTTGTACGCCGATGATCAAGTCATATTTGCATCGTCAGCGGCCGAGTTGCAAATGACGGTTACTTCAATGAACTGGTCGTTAAAAGAAAGGGGTATGAAAGTGAACGCAAGTAAGACGAAAGTGATGGTTTTTGAAAGAGAAGTAAGAAAAACGTTATGTGAAATAAGAATAGAAGGGGAGATGATTGAGCAAGTGGATGAGTTTGTATATTTGGGATGTTTATTTAGCAGGGATGGCAGATATGATAAGGATATAGAACGACGAGTGAACGCAGGAAATAGAGTGAATGGGGCTCTACACGCTATTATGAAAAGTCAGAATGTGTCAAAAAAGGCACGTATGGCAATTCATAATGCTGTGTTAGTCCCTACTTTAATATATGGTAGTGAAAGTTGGGTCTGGCAGAAGAAGCATGAGAGTAGAATAAATGCTGTAGAAATGCGGTCATTAAGGAGTATGCTAGGGCTGAATCTGAATGACAGGGTGAGAAATATTGTGATAAGAGAAAAGTGTGGTTTGCAAGATGACGTTGTGACCAGGATTAAGAAAGAAATGCTTCGGTGGTTTGGTCATGTAGAAAGAATGAACGAGGAAAGAGTGACAAAGCAAATTTATGTTGCAGAAGTGAACGGAAGAGTCGGGAAGGGACGCCCTAGACGAAGGTTTATCGACCAAATTGGCGATATATTGAAAATGGGCCAGATTAGGAGTACCCTTAATCGACGAGTATGTATGCGTAGATATATGGATGTAAAGGATGCGAGAGAAGTGTGTTAGGATCGTGCCAAATGGAAGTCCGTAGTCTCTGCCTACCCCCCTCTGGGTGACAGGCGTGAGTGTTTATGTTATATGTTATAATCAAAATATATAAAACACCACAAAATATAAAATACTATTATAACACCAAAGTTTCTAATTATTTATATTATTATCACCATCATCATTGCAGTCTATAATAAGATCACATGAAAACTTGGGCCTAACCCGTCAAGCAACTAATTGACAATGAATCAGCATTTTAATTCCTTATCGAGAATAAATGTAAATGTTGTCTATGGGCCACAGTGTTCACTTGTCATCTGGTTGACTGTGTCCTCGTATTTACCCTATTACTTTTAAACGATGGTAGTAGTTAAATTTTTTTATTACTACCATTTTTTTTAGTTGCCTATTGTCATTCGTGGTTAATACTTTCTTATAACTAAATTCCGTAAGAGGAAGACGCAATGACGACTTTTTCCACGACTTTTTCTGCCACCAGCGCGGCGCCACTTTGAATGAGGTGAAATATTTGACAGATTTCATAGCGGGGGTTTAATTTGTTAAAAAAGTGTAGAGACTAATATTTATTTATGAAATATTAGTTATATATTATGTGAATTAGATTAAAAATGGATAAACCAAACTACGGATATTCCTTTTTAGGAACTTTTGTAGAAGAATTAAAAAATAGTTGAAAAAGTGTAAAAAAATTAAAGAATACAACACTGACACATTGTTTTGAGTATTGTATATACTTAAAACAACAAATAAAAACAATACCAAATCAAACACTAGAAACATCGCAAATTTTCAATGATAATGATATTGTGTGATTTTGGATAACAAATAAATTCACCTTAGTCACAACTGGCGACATCTGGTAAGCGTAAGAATATTAGCCCTCATTATTTAAAAGCAAAATTACAAACAAATCGAGTAAAGACACTGTCAATCAGAGATCAATACAGAAAGTATCTTCTTGTGGGTTGGGTCATTTTAAAGAGATTACAATTGTGAAGAATTGTTCGGATTAATTCCAGCCGCTAAATTTCACCACAACGTACACCGCTACAAAACTCAAGTTACAATCCACGTCATCGGGATTCTTCGCGGTCCACTAATGTGCGATTTACTAGGAGTTTTCTTCCTCGCACGACTTCTTGGTGAAATTGTTTACCACCGGCGATTTTACCGGACCGACGTGACTTTTAAGAAACGAGTTTACTCCTTTTCAAAAGGTCGGCAACACCTATCTGCAATTCCCCTGGTGTTGCAGTTGTTCATGGGCGGTGGTCGACACTTGCCACCAGGTAAGCCGTATGCTCGTTTACCCCCTTCCATATCTAGGATTCATTCGCTAGACGTCAGTTTATTAACAAATCTATCTTTACAACAGAAATACCCAAGACTTTCGTTATTGATAATAAATTGGCTAAAGACCTGTCTTAAGAGTGCACAGAAAAACTTACATAGGAAATTCAACATATAGTAGTGGGACACAAAAAAACATGTTTGCAGTTTACACGCGATATAAGTGACACCTTCTGAAAGCTAAACTTCGAAAGAATGAGACGAATGCAGATTATCAGGAGTAGGATAGTTTGTAGGGTTTATTTCTTATAAATTTGTTACCAAATTTAAAATTTAATTACATTTTATTCTACAATATTATATTCCATATTTGTTGGCGACGCGAGATAATATTTCCTAAAACTATTCACTGTTTCTTAAAATAAAAGTCAAATTTATATTAATCATAAAAATGCTAATTTCTGAAATATAAAGATATTTGAATTAACTTAGAGTCATGCATTATGTAGCAATCGGCTATGTAATACGATTAAAGAATTAAATGTTTAATTATTTGTATAACTTAAAGATATGTGATAACAGATACAATGCATAATTACTAAATAAGGATAGCGAATGTTAGAAAGAAATAGTATTATATACTAAACAGAGATAGCTATAGCTTTAGAAAGAGATGGCACTAGCCTCCTAAATGTGAATGGAGTATTTGTTATCGTCGAATTATAGTACCAAAATATAATAATTTTAATTGTTTAAAAAATAATTGTTCATATAAATTTCAGTAATGTATGAAAATGTATATAGCAAATATTTCAGGAATGTTTCATAAAATAATAAGACAAGAAATGTGCTAAAATCATTTAATTTTATTGATATAATATGGAAATAATAACAAAATTGTATAAGAAAATTAAAGTCGTCTTATTGTTGCATATAAGATTTAATTCGTGAATTAAATGGTTGTATTGTTTAAGATATTTTGTTTATTGCTGAAAATAATTGTTTAATGTATGTACATTAGATATTTAAGATTGATGACTCTAAGAATAGCTTATAAATTTGCAACATTTTATTGAATATTTTATTATTCTTTTATGTGATATTAATGATTTAATTATAATTTTTATGTGTCTTTGTTGTGTTTTATGTGAAATGTAATTGTGTAATGATATTGTGATGGGCAATAAAGTTATGGTCATAAATGAAATGTAGTGAAATGGAAATGTGATAATGAGAATTAGTGATTAGTTTATGTCGAAATTCTCCTTACGGTATAGCTTTCGGGGTACGATAGGAGGCCGCTATGTTTTCAATTCGTTCGGGACCAGCTACAGTTTCCAGTTATAATCAAGAAAGAAAAAGCAATTAGGGAAAATAGTAAAGTAGTGAAAGTTTCAATATCGCATTTCAAGGGAATTTATGTTAAGATAATCGATGTTTTATTTCAATATCCTTCAGTGTTCACCCTAATAGTAGGGAAAAAGGGACATTCCACTAAGTACATAACTGACGTCAAGACCGGACCATTCCTTAGGGACCCGTAATCTTAGTCGCCAACCTTTTCTTTGAGAGAGTACGGAGTTCCGAGTCGAACGTCTTACTCAGGGTCACGCCCACCTCGTTGTTCCCGAACCCAACGTGGTGTGGTATTGGTCTGTGAATAGAAGGTCAATAATTGGTTGATCACTGCTGCAGGGCGCGAGACAAAGACCCGTTGCCCTTTCAATATTCGTAAGTACCGGTAGATACCTACTTGGGTACTTAAATATTTTCTAATCAACAAATTTCGTCCCTAATCCTTACTGTTCATAAATCACATGCATAATCTCCATACGTAATAGGAAACACTTTATACTGTATTCTATCTCATTCCCTTGTCTCTTTTAGAGTCGCTTTTCGTTTCATCGAGTTTCAAATTACAACGATTGTAAAGAAGTTTTCAAGCATGTTTAGTGTGTTTCATCTTATTCATCATTGTTAAATGCTTAATGAAATAAAAGATTATTATTATTTAATTTTGTTACTCTATTTATCAACATGATTGTATAAGAGTGCAAGCAAGCTGAACGACGAGTTATGATTGTTGTTTTGATTATGATTGTTACGATGTTATTTTGTTAGTGAAATCTTCAAAACTTTATCCGTTCACGACAAAGAAAAGTATCTTTGGCCTTTTCAAATAAGGTTTGGATTTTTATTGATTTGTATATCACATGAATTGAATTTGAATTCCATACAAGAAATGTCTGCCCATATATCAACTGGAATGATGGTTGAAAATCCAGAAAAGGTTTACTTATATCTCACAACAACATTACCATTGCGAGTCTACTTCGATCACTAATAAAACTGTCCAATATCGTGAGTATGGACAGTAAAATGCATGCCTGTTATTGCATATTTCAAAACTTATTAGGGGCGCCCAAAAGTAATAATATCTTTACTTGAAAAAATAAAAAATTACTTTTATTTATTTCTTTTCACTCATTACATATAAAATTCATATTAATAAGTCATCATCTCTCAGAGTTATATTAACGCAAAAATATAAAATATGAGAAAGTTTATTTAAGAAATACACGCCCACTTGGTGGAAACAATGGGTGATTCTGTTCTTCATAAGTTACCATAGCACGCTGGTGCAAGGAATAACAACTGAACAGATCATTTATCGAACTACTATTAAGGAACAGGCCCAGAGTCAAAGAATTAAAGTAGCCTGTGAAGGAGACCTCTGTAGAAGTGGCATTTTGGTAGACGCAAGACGACAATTAACTAAGTTTATCAATTTTGCGGGATATAACGGAATAAGTGTATTTCATCTGCTAGTATTATCTAGTGTACGAGTGTTATGGAACAATTAGGCTGCCACGCTGCTCTTTTTATTAGTTTCCACTTCTCGAAATATCTTACCACTCAGGAATTGCAATTATAACTTCATTGGTGCCAGCGGGATCGAGCCCAGATTGCTCGCGTACTGTGAATTTACGGCGAGTGCTTAGCCCTGAGCTACCACTTTCTTTCTTTATATTGTATGCCACTGAACACAAAGTTAAATTATTAATATTGGCCTCTGCAGGAATCAAACAAGGAACTCCTATTAAATCGAGTTGAATACGAAATATTTTAAGCGTGTGCAAGTTAACTTAAAAAAGTGTTTGTAACTCGAATATTATCTGGAAGAAAACAAGTCCAGGTCACTAAATAAAATAAAGTAATCAAAATCTGTGATTTTACCACGTTTTTATTAAGTTACTTTCTTGTTTGTCTGTCTGTCTGTCTGTTGTTCCGGGTGGAATTTAGTAATTGATTTTAAACTAACTTCTCGATGAGCTGGAAACTTGAAATTTTGAATATAGCTCAAATTTTACATAATATGACAAAAATAAAATTGTTATATTTTTTTAAAGTTCACTTGTTTAGAACTTTTTTACGCAAATAATACCGAAAATCATAATTTCATGAAATTTGTTATCACATCAGCTACATAAAAATTCCTAATTTTCATATAGGTTACTATTCATTCGACTACGAAATGTCAAAATGAGTGTTATGTTTTTCCTTTCCTTAGAAGTTTATTTCCTTATGCTCTTTTAATTTTTTTTAGAGTACAATAGCAAACACGGGTTCTATCCCCGCTAATGAAATTGTTAACTGCAATTTTCAGTGGACGGTTGTGAAGAAAAACATTGTAAGAAAATTTCTATTACTGACAAATTATAAAATTGTTTCAAAGACACGAAGTGCACCAACATGCGTTCTAGATAATAGGAACCTTTTTACCAAGGAGTTTGTCAGGATAAATATCGCCTTCTTGCCTTTTTCTGCCACCAAATAGCAGTGCTTGCACCGCTGTATTCTGGTCTGAAGGGTATAGAGAGCCAGTATAATTACTGGCTGTGGGGCATTTAATCATAGTCTTCAGAGGTGACAATATACATGTAGCCATCTTTGTTTTAAGTTGGCTGCAGGTGTCCATGGACTGTAGTAGCCACTTACCAACAGGTGGACTGTTCGTTTGTCAATTCAATTTATTAAAATGCGTTGAGTCAGAGCGGCTGGGTCCTTCAAACCGTTTTAGTAATGAGAAGAGTCCTGTGAACAATAATGGGACTTATGTAGATCGCTACTTTCTTTACCTTTTTAACTTTTAATGAAACTGTTATACAGTTTTTATTTCATTGGGTTGCCATTATATTTTCAGAAATATTAAGAATTTCGTTAACGTTCCGTTTTCATTGCTCACAAGCAAAATCAAACAAAAGGCCTTCGAAGTCAAAGAACCGTAAATATAAAAGATAGCAAAGATGATTAGAACTCCATTCATAGAATTTTAAGAAGTCCACCCAAACGTAATAAAAGAACAAACTCTATTTTACAGTTTTAATCAATAGAGCAAGTGAAATGGATCAAATTTATTCAATTATTCAATTATAATGATAGAACATGATTTTATTTAAATAAAAAAGTATATAGCGCAATTCTTTCACTTTGGAAAATTTAAATTTTCCGCGTGAAAAAGTATCTAAGAAAAAATTCTATGACAGAGGGACATGCACCGAAGTAATAACATTAGGCAAGGACTACTAATAATGTTGCTACACCGAAGTCCGCGTGAGCAAAGCCAGTAAAAATGTAATGACGGCAATATAACAGTGCTGCAAAAATAGGTTCTTTTCGAGGATAAATGTAGATGTTTATGGGCCACAGCATCCACTTACCATCAACACATAGTCCACCTTTACCGGTATTCTACAAAAACAAAGAAGAAGAAAAAAGGTGTTTTTCCTTTTTATAAATTAAATGAGAAATGCAGCAAAATGGATATTCTTCTTTCTTATATTTATAACTGTCCATAAAAGTCCACTGCTGAACATAGGGCGCCCTCACTGATTGTCTCATAGAAGTGGTTTTGCCATAGTTGCCTTGATTGGCAGGCGGGTTGGCCACCGCAATTTTTTTTATTATTTTAAGTTGTTAAAAGGAAGATGCTGCTGTCTTTTTTCTTTTCAGTTTCTCTCTGTAGCCTGATTCACTTTAATTAATAAAAGCGAACGTTACTTTCTGTAATGACAACCATAAAATTTAAATGTTAAGGTTTTAATTCAACGTAAAACAGCTTCAAACTTTATTCATTTTAAAATTGTAAAAGAGCAGTGAATTTTACAGAGACATATTTTAACACGAAAAAGCGTTTTCACAAAAGCTAACATAATAATAAAAATGCTGAAAGGCTACGAATACGTATTAACTATATTTTTAATAAAATAACAAATGTGTAGCAAATTATTCAAGGAAAATGGAAAGTTATTTTAAATATTTAGCCAGATTTTTATATAAAATTATAATAACCTATATAATAATAGTGGCGTATCGTGGGTATCGTCTCGTGGGTATCGTAAGAGGCGACAGAGGGAAACTGAGGCAGAAGATGGGCAGCAGCATCTTTCTGATAACAGCAAAATAACAATAAAAAACTGCGATTGCCAACGCGCTCGCCAAGCATGGCAACTATGGCAATATACTCCTCATGGTGAGAGTTACAAATGGATGGCCCCAGTCCCCGGCGGCCCCGCTATTCTTGGTCTGTTGTTACCATGGCCGCCACCCTAGGGTGACGACCATAGCAAGTCTTATCCGACACTATTCCGACGATATTCGGACGTCAGTCTGAGCGAGATTAGAATGGCTCTCCAGCACCTTAAAAAAGGCAAGTCCCCATAGACGACATACACATTATTTAGGCTTAAATGCCAACTTTGCATAAATTTTAGATTCAAATTAAGAAATTACTGAGTGTGATTAATTAAGAAGTTTGGAAAAACAAAATCCAAAAACCTCGTATGATCATGTAATTATACAATAAATAAAGCAAGGGCGTAAAAAATATGCACGTATACATAACTACCCGCGTTAAAAATAATTATAATAGAAAACATTTTTTAATATTAATCACAAAAAAGTTAAGAAAACTTCATTATAAGTTTTCTATACAAATGTCAACATGTGTGCCAAATTTCATACCAATAACCGTTAAAGCGTTCCTCTGGGAGGAGACGACCCCGGTTTCAGCATAAGATCAACGTTCACGTTTTCCTATTCAATCACAACATAATATTATAAGTTCCAAAAGTTTTATAAAGCCTGTAAATAAACGAAAAGTTTTTAAATCCAACTAAGCCATACATAGTAGAAACTTAATTTTCCTTTTTAGTATTTTAAATTATATACATTTATTTACGTAACATAATATACAATACTTTATTATATACAATATTAAAAACTATAATTAAAAAAACTATTAACTTAATTATCATACAGTCCTATATTTGATAAAGCTGCTACCATAGTTTCATTAAAAACTCGGGCACGATTCTTCACCCATAAAGTAAAAAATATAAAAATAAATAATATAAAGAGTTAAATGTAACACAGCCTATTATATTATATTGTAGCCTGTACATGTTCTACTGTTGGTCTGTACATCTTATACTTAGCCAGACTCTGTCTCATTTCTCTGAGGGGTATGAAACAATGAGTTGGGCAAGCTGCTCTGATGCGTTTTGGCAGATTACATGTCTTTAAAATATTTTTATTCCTTAGACACGCAGATTTTCTCACAATGTTTCGGAACGCATGATTAATTTAGCACTTAGCCTGGGTGGAATCTATTAATGTGGCGTTATTTAGACTTATAATAATCATTAAAGACCATTTATTTAATCTTATCAATATTTTTTTAATAAAATCTCAAAAGTTTTTCGGATAAAATTTAGTCTAGATCACTCCTGGTATTACTTTCTATTTGTTAGTGAAGTTTTATTACAATCGGTTGAGCCATTCCGAAGATTAGCTAAGACAGACAGACAGACAAAAGAAAATTTTCATTTTACCACAGGTTAGAAAGTTCTATAATGAATATTTAGACTATACTTCTATATAGTCTAAAAATATAAAGAAAATAGGACTAAGTATTATTCGAACGATCAACTAAATTGTTTTCTAAATTAAGTGATGATGATTATTATATTACCTAGCAAATATTCGTTTCGCAAACTTTAAAAACTAATAGTTAGGGAAGGATGAATACTAAGCCTTGACAGACACACTGTACATAAGCGAGTTGAATCCCATTTGTAACCCCAATTTTATATGGTGACTAACGATCAGCCCCGGCTTCGCATGACTGTTTTCTAGATCTTGACAACAGCGATACTTACCGGGTCTAATAGTGAGCGGGAGTATTTATCAAAATCGGTCCAGCCGTTCTCAAGTGATGATCTTTCATACATACGGCAATTGATTTTAATTTATATAGATTTGCCACTTGCTAAGCGGAAAACCATCGACTATATTCAACAAAGCTTGGATGAAAATATTTCGAAATCATGATGTTAAGGCAGGACCTTGATAATGCCGTGTAGCGGCGGTGTAAAATAAACTACTACCTCCTACCAAATAATATATATTATTACTTATAAGCTCTAAGACCCCATACCATCCCATAAAGTATCGTAAAAGACAACATAGGGAAAAGAAACAAGAAATAAGCAACAGTATCTTCCTGATAACAACTGAAAATAATAAAAAATTGCGGTTGCCAAACCACTTGCTAAGAGAGGGAGCTATGGCAAATATTCCCCCTAAGTTCAGCAGTGGACTTTTAACATAAGCTGGAATTAATGAATTAATGATGGATAATATCTTGAGGGAGCAGAGAGGAAAACGGGTAATACGTTCGTAATCGATTTATTGGTAGTTGTGATCTAGCGACAAAAGAGAAGGCAGACAGCGGTCATACCGCTGTCATTGTACTATCGTAGCAGTGCCCGTTTCATACGTTCCGTGAAGCAAGCCCAGTGTCGATTAAACAAACACAGTTATTCCCTGTAAAACCCATAATAAGTCTAAGGATAATTTGGGAGAAATATACCGGCTGAATTTAAGTAGATTTCATAGTGACCTTTTCACGATATAATTTAAATTATACAACGATAGTACGAAATTCCGCATTATTTGACTACGTTTTATTGTAAGATGTCAGATGAAGCTTCCATAAACTTTCATTGATTCAAATAAGTATTACGAATAATAAAAATCCCTAATTTTACTAATTCATAGACTAAATGAATTTATCGACAACGTTTTTTGTTTCGCTAATGGCATATCAAAAGAGGTGACTATGGAATGGAAAAACGGCAACAACCTTGTAAAAGAAAGAAGGTGAGAATAATATAGCTATCTTATTTTGTACCATATTAAACGTCATATGTATAAAGAGTTCAGCTATAAGAATTTTGTTCTTATTTTAGTACAACCACACAAATGACACATAGAACTGGCAGCTAAGCGATAGTAACATGACAAAATGGCGACAGAGGGGAGGGGCAAGAGGCGAGAGGGGCGAGGGAAACGTCATGTAATGAATTGCTCACTGCATTTCATACGGTCAAAGATTATTACTGAAAGATTACCAGCCGTGGGTATACCTCAAAACTTGAAAACGAGATTGTACAATCAGTGTATGTTGCCAGTGATGTCTTTTGGATCTGAGACGTGGTCCTTCACTACTGGCCGTATGAGGAAGCTCAAGGTTACTCAGCGAGCTATGGAGAGGGCTATACTCGGGGTTTCTCTGCGTGATAAACTTAGAAATGAGTATATCTGCAGTAGAAACACAGAGTGACCGACATATCCCAACGGATTAGTAAGGTGAAGTGGCAATGGACCGGCCATATAGCTCGAAGAACCGACAACCGATTTGGAAAAAAGGTTCTCGAATGGCCCTCCACTAGATGGCCTAGTAGATAGTGATGACCTGGTAAGTCTAGGGATGCAGTGTTCATTTGAGGCATTCCTTGGGGGAGATCTATATTCAGCAGTGGACTTGTGAAGGGCTGTAATGATGATGGTGATGATGATATAATGACAAACGAACGAAAAGTCCCATTATGTAATTAACTACTGTAGGCAAAGTACACCTAGGTCCAAAAACAAGACTAGTGCGTTGTCATCCAAGTATCATTCTATGCTATAAGTAGTTTAACGAAGAACTCTATTCGTTACCTTATGTTCACAAAAAGCAAGTAGATGAGAAAATTGTGTTTGTTCCTGTAAATGCACGTCGCTTGGAGAAGTTTAGAAGTAACATAGTGAAGAAACTTCCATCACTTTCATACCAAAATAATCCAAATTTTTTGTATGGAACAGTGTTTAAACTTATTTGCAATGAATTTGATAATATTTTACTTCTAAAACGTTCTCCTTGAACAGTCGGAAGGCTTTCAATGAATGGGCGACAGTAGAGTCCATAAGAGTGACAAAGGTTATATGAACTTTATCATGAAAAGTCATATAACCTAGCGTCAATTTAGGAATATGTTAAAAATATTCAAAATATTTAAAGGAGTGCTCCAAAGCCAAGTCTTTGCATTTGAGCAACAAAATTAAGACGGCTTCTAATAAAATTAAAATGACGTGGAGTATAATTAAAAGTGAAACTGGTAATGTCAACTCTCACAATTCTAACTACCGGTTAAGTTTTAACAACAAATTAACGGAATCAGATCAGGATGTTGCAATGGTTTTGAGAAATATTTTACGGATATTCCGATCTTAACCACTATGTCACTGAATTCTTCTCCTGCCGTCGCCGAATCATTGCTTAAACAAAATGTAAATGCGTGTACAAAGAATTTTACATTTCATAAAATATCATCAAAAGATATGTAAAATATTTTAAAACTATTGATATTAAGAAAACTGCGGATCTGTGGGCATTTCCGTTAAAGTTATTGCGTCTATAATCGATATAATCGCGCCTCAACTAGCTATTATTTTTAATACTAGTATCGAATATGGTGTGTTTCCTGATTTGATGAAGCATAGTAAAGTAATACCTTTATTTAAATCTGTTAGTACATTAGACCCCGCCAATTTTAGACCCATTTCTGTACTGCCAATACTAAGTAAAGTTTTGAAAAATTATTCTTGATCAAATGTTAATTTTTTAATGTTAATAATTTACTTCATAAAAATCAATTCGGTTTCACAGGGTCGCTCGACAACTGATGCTGGTGTTGAGCTGATTAAATATATTTTCAATGCATGGGAGAATTCACAGGATGCTTTGGGTATATTCTGTGGCCTATCCAAAGCCTTCGATTGTGTTCACCATGAAACATTAATCAGGAAACTACAACACTACGGTGTAAGAAGTAATGCTCTTGAATTAATTGTTTCATATTTAAGTAACAGAACTCAAAAAGTTGTCACTAATAGTATGAGCTCTTCGGGTCGATAGTACAAATGGGCGTGCCTCAAGTCTCAATTCTCGGCCCCTTTCTGTTTCTTGTATATATTAATGACTTACCTTACATAGTAGGGATAACCATAATATAGTATTATTTGCTGATGACACTCATTAATTTTCAAATTAAATGACAATTATTAAAATATGACGAAGTAAATAATGCTATATCTAAATTAGTAAATTGGTTTAATGTTAATAACTTGCATTTAAATAGCACTAAAATGAAATGTATGAAGTTCATGACTCAAATGTCAGACAATTAAATACTAATGTAATTTTAAATGGGAGGAACTGAGTCTTGTCGATACCACAATTTTCTTGAATAACACTAGACGCGAAGCTTCAATGGAGCCCCATATATCAAAGTTAGCAAGCAGACTTAGTTCTGCAGCATATGCTGTAAAAAGATTAAAAATCTTACCAGTGTGGAAACAGCTAGACTTGTTTACTTTAGCTATTTCCATAGCATAATGTCGTATGGTATTTTGCAATGGGGACACGCAACTGACACTGAAATTATATTTGTTTTACAGAAGAGGCCATAAGAGCAGCTCATGATTTAAAGCCTAAAGAGTCGCTGCGACAAAACTTTAGAAATTAATATATTAACTTTGGCCTCTCAATAGATTTATAAAATGTAATGTACGTATACAAAAATAAAAGTCGTTTTACAAAAAAGTGATATTCATTCTGTAAATACTAGGAACAGACACAAGCTAGTAGTACCAGTTACTCGACTCCACCGAGTCAGTAATTCATTCTTGGGGCGATGTATACGCTTTTACAACAAAATCCCAGAAAATATACAAAATTTGACCTGCTCAAAATTCAAAAACTTTATTAAACATAGTTTGTATAAAAAGGGTTATTATAATATTAAGGAATTTATGGATGATAATAACCCCTGGGAATGAGGTGTTCGCTACCAAGCTATTTCTAATTTGTTTTGTGTGGTTAATTGTGTAACATACATGATTGAAAGCTGTTATTTAAAAAAAGTCCCTGGGTTTCTTGCTGGTTCTTCCCAGGACAGAGGTTTTTTTCGAATCAGTGGTAATTAAACAAAGAGTGACTTTCAATAAGTATTATTTATAATATATATTGAATAAAAAAGTTTCTGTTTCTGTTTCTTTAAATTTATTATTTAAGAAGTCATTTATGGAGTATAATAGCACATATTATAGTGCTCTGTCCCGGCGAAAATGTTCCACTGGAAGTTAACCAACAAAACAGTGGGATATTCCGTTGATACAGAACGTGCAGAAAGATTTGTTCCACAATTTCCATAGTGACCAAGATCAGGCACGCCTTCTAGTTGTTTCGACTAAGGAATCTAGTCACTGGTTACACTTTATCATCAAGTAATCTCGGCACATTACTTGATGGGAAAAGCATCCATGATAGGCCAGTGCGGTCTCTATGTTAGCCACTCGTCTTAAACGATATAGAACAAAGACAAATTTATCTAATTTTCTACATAAGTTATCAATATGTGTCTTCCAATTACATAACTTGTCTATAACAATAGTTAGATAGTTTTGTAACAACACCTAAAAAGTTGGTAAGGTCAACTTCTTCGATAACGTTTTCCGATATTCAATTTTAAGTGGTACTTGTTTACTATGTCTGAAATCTTATCATTTTAGTTTTTCCGATGTTAACTTGTAAATCTATTATTTTTCTAAAGTTCTATTTATTTCCTGTTCGTAGTCAAAAGTTTTATTATTATTTTCAATATTATTAGTTATCAACATACAGCACACATTTGTGTGTTGTTATGTTGGAAAGATCATTTATGTATATTATGAATAATAGAGGTCCTAGTATACTTCCTTGCGACACTCATGTATTTTCGCGATATCGTGATCTATAATTTTTACGATGTCCAGAGTACCTAGTTGATACCTCAACGCACTGTTTTCGTTGACTTAAATAATCTTCTATTAATTTTAGTGCATTACCTCATATACCTATTGAGTTTGTGTAACAATAATTGTGGTTAACAAAGTCAAATGCCTTTGACATATCAATGACAATGGATAGGTATTTTGTTGTTTAGGCTGGTTGTTATAAGTTTTACTAAGTTGAAACATGCTAAAGTCGTTGACTTGTTTTTTGTAAACCCATATTGCTCTGGTTTTAATATTTCATATTTGGTAAGGAAGTTATAGATTCTGGTATGTATGGCACTTTCAAATACTTTAGATAAAACAGGTATAAGTGTTATAGGCCGGTAATTGTTAATATCACTCTTATCACCTTTCTTGTACAGTGGTTTAACGATAGAAAATTTTAGTCTAGTTGGGAATATGCCTTGAACAAAAGATAAATTGATAATGTGGGTCAGTGGGAAAGATTTTAGTACTAATATTATCATAACCTGTAGAATTTGTATTATTTAAGGAATTAATTATTTTATAATATCATGTTATGTATTGGAACTAGATAAATAGAATTGATAAAATGTCAATTAGATGCATAATCATTATTGGTTGTTGTTTTATTTGATGTTTTAATGTATTAGTTAAATTTATATATAATTACTTTATAAATTTAACACATCCAATTAAAATTAATTTAACATAACAATTATTGTTAAACACATCCGCTATTTTATCTGACTGATAATATGTCTTACTTTTGTTGTTAGAGTTGAGTAGGTAGCGTGTATTGTAAAGTTTCTGGACTTGCAGTATGCATTTCAAATGTTTGTATATTTGTAATATATTTTCATATTTCTTTTTTGTTGCTGTCGAAAGACGGTATTTCAAATATAAGCGTCTTTTATTAATGCTACATTTTAATACCCGTGTAATCCATTTGTTCTTAATAGGTTTATTTGTTATTTTACAATTATTTTAGGGAAACACAAATTATAAAATAAGGTCAAAGTATTGAAAATAGTTGAAAGCCAAGTTAGTATCCTCGGCTTCATATACATCAGCAAATGATAGGCTGAAATATAGCACAGAATTTTTTTCACGTTTGCATTACTAAGGTATCTTTTTTTCTCAAACCAAAACGATCTCCTAATATGACTTGTATTTATATTTGCCGGAAAAGTTATTATTTAAGTTCTATGATCAGATAGCGCTAAATAGTGAATATTTGTTATACATTAGGAAGATTACTGGCAATCAAATCAATACACGACATTTTTCTGGTTGGCTTACAAATGGTTATTTAAGTTATGGTTGTATAAAATGGAATTAAGTATTTTATAATTAATATCATTTTTAAATATCTGTATTCAATCTCCCTTATCGTCTTGTTCCTCGTGGCCTCCTACTTGAAAGACCGTACCTTTCGTTACAGACACAAAGGCACGCCTCCTCTTCGCGTCCAATCAAAGCCGGTGTCCCTCAGGGCTCGGTACTTGCCCCTCTTCTATATATCCTGTACACCAACGACATTCCCATACCGTCGAATGGTGTTCAGCTCTCCTCTTGCAGACGACACTGCCCTCTACTGCAAAGGCACGTCACTACCTTTATACGGAACAAGATCCAAGTCAGTTAATGACTTAGGAGCTTGGTTCCAAAATGGCGTATCGAAGTGAACCCGAGAAGAGCTCCGCCGTTCACTGAACATAAACGACGCCGCTCCACTACTATTCCGCCAATCCGTATGTTAGGGACCCTGTCCCTGGCATACATCCGTCATACTTAGGTGTCACCTTGACACGAGGCTCACTGAGCCCCATGTCAAGAGAGTAACTCGAAACGCGCGATTTTATCTGGTTAGGCTCAACAGTATGTTGGGCCGTCACAGTAAAATGTCCTCCGCAATAAGCGAACCCTTTATAAGGTCTGTATACGACCAGTAATGACATACGCAGCCCCAATTTTGCTCACGCAAAACCTAAAACCCTGTACAAACTCCAAGTTGTATAAAACTATTTCTGTCGGGCTACGAACGCACCCTGGTACGTTCGTAACGCCGACCTCCACCGAGACTTAGAGCTCCCCACAATACAACAGTTCCTAAAAACACTCTCTGAGAACTTCTTCAAAACCTCAGATTCTCACTCAAATCACCTTATTCGTGAGGCAGCTTAGCCCAGCTCCCACGAGTCCGCAGACCGAAAACTCTTTCTCGGACCCCCAATCAGCTTTCACCGACCTGAACTGCCTCTGGCAGCTCAGGCCGAGCCCATGTATAGTGGCGCCCTAATTGGGCGCAACTCTCAGCGCCTTATTGCCGCCTGCGCCCCTTTCCTTGGGTCGCATCAAATCTCGAAAGGCCACTATGGACAATACCGTTCCCAAGGTGGTGTTTAGTGGTAGGCACTTAGGTTAGGTTAGTCGCAGTGAGTCACATAACCACGCAGCCGGCTGCGTGGTATGCTTAGAGGATTCACCACCTCCTCCCCTGCTTCCGGAGGGTGCCATTATTAAAAAAATAGATCAGTTAGTTGTCTTATAACCGCCAACAAGTGAACAAGTGAAAAGGGTAACTCTAGTCTGCTGTAAGGCCCAAAAGGCTCTTAAGCAGTAACCTATTTTATTGGACCGAAATACTAAACCTATTTATATTGTTATTATGCTATATATTTTAAATATTAATGACATGTTCTAATCTGTGTGTTTAATAACTGTATAAACTATATATTGTAAATTAACTTTATTTAAAATAGTCCTGCTGGGTTTCTTGTTTAATCCAAAACAGTGGTAGAAGTACTATATTGAATAATACAAATGGTTTTATCCTTCTCTAAAGCCTTTTCCTGTAACCCCACATTTAATATCAAAACAATAACTTAAAATTATATTTTAAAGTTTTTTTGTGACTCTATTTTAATAAATCCAACATCAGAAGTGGGATTAAAGTTTTTATTCTAGCACATATTAATAAATCTAACATGCTCACAATATTTTACTATTAATTGTGGAATCTTAAGCAGATGAAAATTAGGATTTATCTTAATTTCAATGATCTCAAGAATCATTCTTGGTAGGAATTGATGTTCTCTTGAGAGGATTTCTGGATTATCAAACATGATGTAATGGCGGAGATAGTCAAAGTTCAAAAATAACATGTTTTGAAAATTTTACTCTTAAATTTAGGAATATGACCAAATCACTAGATTAGCGCTCGTAAATATTACAGTACGAGAACAACCCGGATTCGATCTCCGCCTGTACCAACGAAATTGCTGGTTACCACGTGCTCAGCGGTGAAGAAAATATAGTTAGGAAACCATATATGAGCTGTAACTTTGTTTGAAGGTTTATGACCCTTCAAACAAAGTTACAAAAGTTCATTGTTATAAATCGAACCAAAACAATAAGAATCTTGTTGCAACAGTTTCGAAAAACCTTAGGGCATATTCAGTCTGGTTTGCTTCTGCGCATAGGAAAATTTTCTAGGTACCCAACGCACTGATATTCTATTCACCACCAATGTTCAATGTTCATCTAAAATGTTATGCACACTACATGTCGACATGTTTATTTCATCAGCAATAAAACGTGCCGTGACATGACGATATGTTAAAACATTTTATTCGACTTTTAAGTATTTCTTCGGTCACTACTGCCATATGACGTCTCGGACGGGATATCCTGCGTCAGTGACGGAATTCTTCAACGTCTTAATTCGGCGCACCAACATGCAACTATAGACTACGACAGAACATTTAACCCTTGTACGTGGGGTACACTGAAAGTTTTTCGTAACTCATAAATAAAACAATTTATATGTAAGCTAATATATTTATTCATCACTTCTTCTAGCTCCGTAAATGTCGAACCTCTCACCAAGTCTCTGATTTTGGAAAAATAAAGAAACCAAATGGTGCGATATCTGGACTGTATGGGATGGGTCACAAGCTCCTCGGTATGCACCCAAGCATTGTCATGGTGCTATAGGATGCTACTTCTTCGTAATTTTCTCTAACTTTTACAAATACACTGAATAAACAAATGGTGCTGTCTTTTGCTTATCAAGTGGGATCTTGCAGACAAGACCCGTCTGTGTGAAAAAACGTAATATTTTTTTTGCCTACACTTCTTGCCTGCCTCAATTTTGTTGGTTTGCTGGTGCCTTCAAACACCCTGTTACTTTTCCGGAATGTAACAATATATCCATTTATTCTCCATCTGCTGTCACAAACTTTAACATAATTTTTTAGACCAATCAACCTGAGCCAATTTTGTTCTGGGGTGAGTTCGTGAGAATCCAGCGCAACAAAGTTTAATAACTTTTAAATTTTGATGTAATTTTTTAAATTTGGCTCATATCATTTTAATCAATATAATGAGATTCTTATGTTTTAAAATTGTAACTATCGAAATTCAAACATTTATAAGCGTCCAGGAGAGCATAACTTTCAGTGTACACTATATATCACGTAAATTTTGATTGACTTGTTTGAAACTTGATAACAGCGCGTAGTTCAATTAATTTCATTTTCGGCAACATACTACAAACCGTAAACAAATAACTTTTATTTTAAAAGCAAACATAATCAGTTAATTATATGGTTTCTTACAATGTATCATTCTTTAAAAAAATATCGTAAAGGCAGCATAGATGCATAAATTTCGCGCATACCAAGAGCCGGGACAAATATTTGTAAAACTTATTCCGTGCGATCGTACCCATGGCCCTCAGTAGGTACCGCAACTCAATGCTAAGTCACTGCGCCATAGAGCCATCAGATACTTTTTTAATGAGATTGTACCACATTCTCACTGTTTTAAACGTCCCCAGTGTATTTAAAAGTTAGTTTTAAATTAGCATTTTTCATACCTAGTATGCATATTATTGCAGTATATAAATCGTTTGTACAACCTTTCTTATTGTATAATTTACTTTGAAAAGAAAAGTCCCGCTGGAGTTTTGTTGGTTCTTCCCAGGACAGAGGTTATTTTCCGAACCATTGGTAAAGTAAAAAATAACTTTCAATAAAAACTACATGTAATCTAATCTATATTGAATAAAAAATATTCTATTCTATGCAGTATATTGTTGAAGGTAAACTTGACCCATATTTCAAAATTATTGATCCACTACCAAGCAAACGTACGACGTGCATCTACTGACATGCATTTGATAATTTTCTTACCTAACAATCAATAAATTTTTCCTTTCTTAGATAATCAAAATATAAAATGTTCTGGAAACTCGTAAGAACTGCCAGTGGAAATTCAATACAGCCTAGAATGAATGCTATACGAGACGAGAATGGCTGTATGCTGAATGATGAAGTTTCTAATTTAAAGAGATGGAAGGAATACTTTAAAGAGTGTTTATGAGTGAAGAGTCGTCTGAATTAAGTGAAATAGAAATTCTGAAAGAAGTGGAGAGAGGTAGGAGATAAGTGTAGATGAAATAATGAAAGCAATGAAAAGCATGAAAGCAGGTAAGGCAGCCGGATATGAGATATGATAGAGTATCACTCGAAATGCTAAGGGCTGGAGAGGGAGTGATGGCAGGCCTGCTGTACACCTTGTTTAATTTATGATGGGAACTGAAGCGGGTACCGGAAGACTGGTGCAAAGCCGTTATAGTCCCTATATATAAGGAAAAGGGTCACAGCAGGACTGTAAAACTATCGTGGCATTAGTTTGCTTAGCATTGTGGGTAAACTGTATGCTAAGGTGTTAATTGAAAGAGTTATGGAAGAAACTGATGGAAAAATTTGGGATGTGCAAGCTGGATTTAGAAAGGGATGGGGTGTACGGATCAAGTCTTTTCCATGCGCATGATTGCAGAGAAGTTTTTGGCCAAAACCAGAAAGTTTTTGGGACTTGGAATAGGCTTATGATAGAGTGAACAGGAATGTGTTATGGCAAAAACTTAACTCATTTGGTTTGAGCGCTGGTTTGATACAGGCATTAAGGTCTCTTTATAGGGACTCTAGTGCTTGTGTCAGGATCAATGGGGTCTACTCGGACTGGTTTGGCATTCAAAAAGGTGTCAGACAGGGCTGTGTAGCTTCCCCGTGGCTGTTTAACCTATTTATGGACAGTTGTTTGCAAACTTTGAAAGTTGAAGAATGTGGGTTGAGAATGGGTGAGTTAACCGTCAAATGCCTTTTATACGCCGATGATCAAGTCATATTTGCATCGTCAGCGGCCGAGTTGCAAATGACGGTTACTTCAATGAACTAGTCGTTAAAAGAAAGGGTATGAAAGTAAACGCAAGTAAGACGAAAGTGATGGTTTTGAAAGAGAAGTAAGTAAAACGTTATGTGAAATAAGAATAGAAGGGAGTTGATTGAGCAAGTGGATGAGTTTGTATATTTGGGATGTTTATTTAGCAGGGATGGCAGATATGATAAGGATATAAAACGACGAGTGAACGCAGGAAATAGAGTGAATGGGGCTCTACACGCTATTATGAAAAGTCAGAATGTCAAAAAGGCACGTATGGCAATTCATAATGCTGTGTTAGTCCCTACTTTAATATATGGTAGTGAAAGTTGGGTCTGGCAGAAGAAGCATGAGAGTAGAATAAATGCTGTAGAAATGCGGTCATTAAGGAGTATGCTAGGGCTGAATCTGAATGACAGGGTGAGAAATATTGTGATAAGAGAAAAGTGTGGTTTGCAAGATGACGTTGTGACCAGGATTAAGAAAGAAATGCTTCGGTGGTTTGGTCATGTAGAAAGAATGAACGAGGAAAGAGTGACAAAGCAAATTTATGTTGCAGAAGTGAACGGAAGAGTCGGGAAGGGACGCCCTAGACGAAGGTTTATCGACCAAATTGGCGATATATTGAAAATGGGCCAGATTAGGAGTACCCTTAATCGACGAGCATGTATGCGTAGATATATGGATGTAAAGGAGGCGAGAGAAGTGTGTTAGGATCGTGCCAAATGGAAGTCCGTAGTCTCTGCCTACCCCTCTGGGTGACAGGCGTGAGTGTTTATGTTATATGTTATAATCAAAATATATAAAACACCACAAAATATAAAATACTATTATAACACCAAAGTTTCTAATTATTTATATTATTATCACCATCATCATTGCAGTCTATAATAAGATCACATGAAAACTTGGGCCTAACCCGTCAAGCAACTAATTGACAATGAATCAGCATTTTAATTCCTTATCGAGAATAAATGTAAATGTTGTCTATGGGCCACAGTGTTCACTTGTCATCTGGTTGACTGTGTCCTCGTATTTACCCTATTACTTTTAAACGATGGTAGTAGTTTAATTTTTTACTACTAGCATTTTTTTAGTTGCCTATTGTCATTAGTGGTTAATACTTTCTTATAACTAAATTCCGTAAGAGGAAGACGCAATGACGACTTTTTCCACGACTTTTTCTGCCACCAGCGCAGCGCCACTTTGAATGAGGTGAAATATTTGACAGATTTCATAGCGGGGTTTAATTTGTTAAACAAGTGTAGAGACTAATATTTTTCTGAAATATTAGTTATATATTATATAAATTAGATTAAAATGGATAAACCAAACTAAGGATATTCGTTTTAGGAACTTTTGTAGAAGAATTAAAAATAGTTGAAAATGTAAAAATTAAAGAATACAACACTTACACATTGTTTTGAGTATTGTATATACTTATAACAATAAATAAAAACAATACCAAATCAAACAATAGAAACAACGCAACTTTTCAATGATAATGATATTGTGTGATCTGGATAACAAATAAATTCACCTTAGTCACAACTGGCGACATCTGGTAAGCGTAAGAATATTAGCCCTCATTATTTAAAAGCAAAATTACAAACAAATCGAGTAAAGACACTGTCAATCAGAGATCAATACAGAAAGTATCTTCTTGTGGGTTGGGTCATTTTAAAGAGATTACAATTGTGAAGAATTGTTCGGATTAATTCCAGCCGCTAAATTTCACCACAACGTACACCGCGACAAAACTCAAGTTTCAATCCACGTCATCTGGATTCTTCGCGGTCCACTAATGTGCAATTTACTAGGTTTTCTTCCTCGCACGACTTCTTGGTGAAATTGTTTACCACCGGCGATTTTACCGGACCGATGCGACTCAGGGACTTTAAGAAACGAGTTTACTCCTTTTCAAAAGGCCGGCAAAACCCATCTGTAATTCCCTGGTGTTGCAGTTGTTCATGGGCGGCGGTCGACACTTGCCACCAGGTAAGCCGTATGCTCGTTTACCCCCTTCTATATCTAGGATTCATTCGCTAGACGTCAGTTTATTAACAAATCTATCTTTACAACAGAAATACCCAAGACTTTCGTTATTGATAATAAATTGGCTAAAGACCTGTCTTAAAAGTGCACAGAAAAACTTACATAGGAAATTCAACATATAGTAGTGGGACACAAAAAAACATGTTTGCAGTTTACACGCGATATAAGTGACACCTTCTGAAAGCTAAACTTCGAAAGAATGAGACGAATGCAGAGTATCAGGAGTAGGATAATTTGTAGGGTTTTGCATTATGTAGCAATCGGCTATGTAATACGATTAAAGAATTAAATGTTTAATTATTTGTATAACTTAAATATATGTGATAACAGATAAAATGTGTAATTACTACATAAGGATAGCGAATGTTAGAAAGAAATAGTATTATATACTAAACAGAGATAGCTATAGCTTTAGTATTTGTTATCGTCAAATTATAGTACCAAAATATAATAATTTTAATTGTTTAAAGAAATAACTGTTCATGTAAATTTCAGTAATGTATGAAAATGTATATAGCAAATATTTCAGGAATGTTTCATAAAATAATAAGACAAGAAATATGTTAAAAGCATTTAATTTTATTGATATAATATCGAAATAATAAGAAAATTGTATAAGAAAATTAAAGTCGTCTTATTGTTGCTTAAAATATTTAATTCGTGAATTAAATGGTTGTATTGTTTAAGATATTTATTTTTATTGCTGAAAATAATTGTTTAATGTATGTACATTAGATATTTAAGATTGATGACTCTAAGAATAGCTTATAAATTTGCAACATTTTATTGAATATTTTATTATTCTTTTATGTGATATTAATGTTTTAATTATAATTTTTATGTGTCTTTGTTGTGTTTTATGTGAAATGTAATTGTGTAATGATATTGTGATGGGCAATAAAGTTATGGGGTCATAAATGGAAATGTGATAATGAGAATTAGTGATTAGTTTATGTCGAAATGGCGTTTGGCGCGCGGTTCTCCTTACGGTATAGCTTTCGGGGTACGATAGGAGGCCGCTATGTTTTCAATTCGTTCGGGACCAGCTACAGTTTCAAGAAAGAAAAAGCAATTAGGGAAAATAGTAAAGTAGTGAAAGTTTCAATATCGCATTTCCAAGGGGAATTTATGTCAAGATAATCGATGTTTTATTTCAAGATATTTCAGTGTTCACCCTAATAGTAGGGAAAAAGGGGAATATACAGTCCACTAAGTACATAACTGACGTGAAGACCGGGACCATTCCTTAGCGACGCGTAATCTTAGTCGCGAATCTTTTCTTTTGAGAGAGTACGGAGTTCTGAGTCGAACGTCTTACTCAGGGGTCACGCCCACCTCGTTGTTCCCGAACCCAACGTGGTGTGGTATTGGTCTGTGAATAGAAGGTCAATGATTGGTTGATCACTGCTGCAGGGCGCGAGACAAAGACCCGTTGCCCTTTCAATATTCGTAAGTACCGGTAGATACCTACTTAGGTACTTATACAAGGTTGATTAGAAAATATAGGTATATTTTCTAATCAACAAATTTCGTCCCTAATCCTTACTGTTCATAAATCACATGCATAATCTCCATACGTAATAGGAAACACTTTATACTGTATTCTATCTCATTCTTTTGTCTCTTTTTAGAGTCGCTTTTTCGTTTCATCGAGTTTCAAATTACAACGATTCTAAAGAAATTTTCAAGCATGTTTAGTGTGTTTCATCTTATTCAAATTGTTAAATGCTTAATGAAATAAAAAGATTATTATTATTTAATTTTGTTACTCTATTTATCAGCATGATTTGTATATAAATAAGAGTGCAAGCAAGCTAAACGACGAGTTATGATTGTTGTTTTGATTATGATTGTTACAATGTTATTTTGTTAGTGAAATCTTCAAAACTTTATCCGTTCACGACAAAGGAAAAGTATCTTTGGCCTTTCCAAATAAGGTATGGATTTTTTATTGATTTGTATATCACATGAATTAGAATTTGGATTCCATACAAGAAATGTCTGCCCATATATCAACTGGAATGATGGTTGAAAATCCAGAAAAGGTTTACTAATATCTCACAACAACATTACCATTGCGAGTCTAGCTCTTCGATCACTAATAAAACTGTCCAATATCGTGAGTATGTTCAGTAAAATACATGCCTGTTATTGCATTTTTCAAAAAACTTATTAGGGGCGCTCCAAAAGTAATAATATCTTTACTTGAAAAATAACAAAAAATTACTTTTATTTATTTCTTTCACTCATTACATATAAAAATCATATTAATAAGTCATCATCTCTCGAGTTATATTAACGCAAAAATAGAGAATATAAAATATGAGAAAGCTTATTTAAGAAATACACGCCCACTTGGTGGAAACAATGGGAGACTCTGTCTCTTCATAAGCTACCATAGCACGCTGGTGCGAGGAGTAACAACACTGAACAGATCATTTATCGAACTACTATTAAGGAACAGGCTCAGAGTCAAAAGAATTAAAGAAGCCTGTGAAGGAGACCTCTGTAGAAGTGGCATTTTGGTAGACGCAAGACGACAATTAACTAAGTTTATCAATTTTGCGGGATATAGAGGAATAAGTGTATTTCATCTGCTAGTATTATCTAGTGTACGAGTGTTATGGAGTGGCTGCTCCATTTATTAGTATCCACTTCTTGAAATATTTTATCACTCAGGAATTGCAATTATAACTTCATTGGTGCCAGCGGGGATCGAGCCCAGATTGCTCGCGTACTGTGAAATTTACGGCGAGTGCTTAGCCCCTGAGCTACCACTTTCTTTCTTTATATCGTATGCCACTCGAACACAAAGTTAAATTATTAATATTGGCCTCTGCAGGGAATCAAACAAGGAACTCCCTATTAAATCGAGTTGAATACGAAATATTTTTAAGCGTGCAAGCCGTTAACTTGTAGAAAAGGTGTTTGTAACTCTAATATTATCTGGAAGAAAACAAGTCCAGGTCACTAAATAAAATAAACTAATCAAAATCTGTGATTTCACCACGTTTTTATTAAGTTACTTTCTTGTTTGTCTGTCTGTCTGTCTGTCGTTCCGGGTGGAATTTAGTAATTGATTTTAAACTAACTTCTCGATGAACTGGAAACTTGAAATTTTGAATATAGCTCAAATTTTACATAATATGACAAAAAGAAAATTGTTATATTATTTTAAAGTTCACTTGTTTAGAACTTTTTTACGCAAAAAATACCGAAAATCATAATTTCATGAAATTTGTTATCACATCAGCTACATAAAAATTCCTAATTTTCATATAGGTTACTATTCATTCGACTACGAAATGTAAAAATGAGTGTTATGTTTTTCCTTTCCTTAGAAGTTTATTTCCTTATGCTCTTTTAATTTTTTTTAGAGTACAATAGCAAACACGGGTTCTATCCCCGCTAATGAAATTGTTAACTGCAATTTTCAGTGCACGGTTGTGAAGAAAAACATTGTAAGAAAATCTCTATTACTGACAAATTATAAAATTATTTCAAAGACACGAAGTGCCAACATGCGTTCTAGATAATAGGAACCTTTTTACCAAGGAGTTTGTCAGGATAAATATCGCCTTCTTGCCTTTTTCTGCCACCAAATAGCAGTGCTTGCACCGCTGTATTCTGGTCTGAAGGGTACAGAGAGCCAGTATAATTACTGGCTGTGGGGCATTTAATTTTAGTCTTCAGAGGTGACAACATACATGTAGCCATCTTTGTTTTAAGTTGGCTGCAGGTGTCCATGGACTGTAGTAGCCACTTACCAACAGGTGGACTGTTAGTTTGTTTGTCAATTCAATTTATTAAAATGCGTTGAGTCAGAGCGGCTGGGTCCTTCAAACCGTTTTAGTAATGAGAAGAGTCCTGTGAACAATAATGGGACTTATGTAGATCGCTACTTTCTTTACCTTTTTAACTTTTAATGAAACTGTTATACAGTTTTTATTTCATTGATTTATATTTTCAGAAATATTAAGAATTTCGTTAACGTTCCGTTTTCATTGCTCACAAGCAAAATCAAACAAAAGGCCTTCGAAGTCAAAGAACCGTAAATATAAAAGATAGCAAAGATGATTAGAACTCCATTCATAGAATTTTAAGAAGTCCACCCAAACGTAATAAAAGAACAAACTCTATTTTACAGTGTTAATCAATAGAGCAAGTGAAATGGATCAAATTTATTCAATTATTCAATTATAATGATAGAACATGATTTTATTTAAATAAAAAGTATATAGCGCAATTCTTTCACTTTGGAAAATTTAAATTTTCCACGTGAAAAAGTATTTAAGAAAAAAATCTATAACAGAGGGACATGCACCGAAGTAATAACATTAGGCAAGGACTACTTTGCGGTTCTCACAGCGCTCGGTTCGCAAAGCACTCCTCTCCCTGGACATTCACAAGTCGAGTGGGCCTGACGGAATCCCCCCAATTATGCTGAGGACGTGTGCTCCGGAGTTGGCACCGGTTCTAACGCGTCTTTTCCGGTACTCCTACTCCCTAGGCGTAGTCCCGAAATCATGGAAGACAGCTTTTGTCCAACCGATCCCTAAAAAAGGCGACCGCTCAGACCCGTCCAACTACAGGCCTATCGCCATCACCCCCTTGTTCTCCAAAATAATGGAGTCCATTATAAACTGCCAGCTCATGCGGTACCTTGAGGATCACCAGCTGATTAGTGACCGCCAATACGGTTTTCGTCGGGGTCGGTCAGCTGGTGATCTTCTGGTCTACCTGAATCATAGATGGGCAGAGGCAGTAGAGTCCAAGGGGGAGGCATTGGCCGTTAGTTTGGACATTGCGAAGGCTTTCGATCGGGTTTGGCACAAAGCGCTTCTTTCGAAGCTCCTTCCTATGGGCTTCCGAGAAATTGTGCAATTGGATCACCAGCTTTCTTGCAGATTGGAGCATCAAGGTCGTTGAGGACGGTGCATGCCCCGACTACAAGCCGATTAACGCTGGTGTTCCACAAGGCTGCGTGCTATCACCAACGCTGCTTCTTCTGCATATCAATGATATGTTGCAAACCGGTAGCATTCATTGCTATGCGGATGATAGCACTGGTGATGCTCTATACGCCGGCCGTGCGAATATTTCTCGGAAAACGTCGCCGAGTACCGGAACAAACTTGTGTCTGAAGTCGAGTCTTTGCTGAACAAAGTCTCGGATTGAGAACGACTAAATCTAGTCCAGTTTAATCCTCAGAAGACACAAGTTTGCGCGTTTACCGCTAAAAAGAACCCCTTTGTCGTATCTCCTCAGTTTCAAGACACTCCCCTTGTTGCCTCAGCCAGTATCGGAATCCTCGGCGTCGACATATCGAGTGGCGTGCAGTTTCGCGGTCACTTGGAAGAGAAGGCCAAATTGGCCTCTAAAAGCTTGGCGTGCTCAGCAGAGCAGGACAGTATTTCATGCCGGCACAACGCCTGCAACTTTACAAGGCGCAGGTTCGGCCTCACATGGAATACTGTTCCCATCTCTGGGCTGGGGCTCCCAGTGCCAGCTCCTTCCACTTGAACGCATCCAGCGCAGAGCGGCTCGAATCGTCGACGACCGAGTCCTTTCCGATCGGCTCGATCCATTGGCGCTGCGAAGAGATGTTGCATCTCTTTGCATTTTCTTTCGCATTTACCACGGGGAGTGCTCTGAGGTTGTTCGGATTAATCCCAGCCGCCAAATTTCACGAACGCATCGCGGCAGAACTCCCGATACCATCCACACCATCTGGATGATTGGCGGTCCACCACTGTGCGATTTAGAAGATGTTTTCTTCCTCGCACAACTTCCTGTGGAATAGTTTACCACCAGCGATTTTTCCGGACCGATACGACTTAGGGACCTTCAAGAAAAGAGCCTACTCCTTTTTAAAAGGCCGGCAACGCATCTGGAATTCCTCTGGTTCCCCTGGTGTTGCAGTTGTTCATGGGCGGCGGTAGTCACTTACCATCAGGTGAGCCGCATGCTCGTTTGCCCCCTCTCCTATAAAAAAAAAAACTACTAATAATGTTGCTACACCGAAGTCCGCGTGAGCAAAGCCAGTAAAAATATAATGACGGCAATATAACAGTGCTGCAAAAATAGGTTCTTTTCGAGGATAAATGTAGATGTTTATGGGCCACAGCATCCACTTACCATCAACACATAGTCCACCTTTACCGTTATTCTACAAAAACAAAAAAGAAAAAAAAGGTGTTTTTCCTTTTTATAAATTAAATGAGAAATGCAGCAAAATGGATATTCTTCTTTCTTATATCTATAACTGCCCATAAAAGTCCACTGCTGAACATAGGCCGCCCTCACTGATTGTCTCATAGAAGCGGTTTTGCCATAGTTGCCTTGATTGGCAGGCGGGTTGGCAATCGCAGTTTTTTTATTATTTTAAGTTGTTAATAGGAAGATGCTGCTGTCTTTTTTCTTTTCAGTTTCTCTCTGTAGCCTGATTCACTTTAATTAATAAAAGCGAACATTACTTTCTGTAATGACAACCATAAAATTTAAATGTTAAGGTTTTAATTCAACGTAAAACAGCTTCAAACTTTATTCATTTTAAAATTGTAAAAGAGCAGTGAATTTTACAGAGACATATTTTAAAACGAAAAAGCGTTTTCACAAAAGCTAACATAATAATAAAATGCTGAAAGGCTACGAATACGTATTAACTATATTTTTTATAAAATAATAAATGTGTAGCAAATTATTCAAGGAAAAAGGAAAGTTATTTTAAATATTTAGGCAGATTTATATATAAAATTATGATAACCGTGTAGTGGCGGGCAAGAATACTCAATACTCCATATCGTCTCGTGGGTATCGTAAGAGGCGACAGAGGGAAACTGAGGCAGAAGATGGGCAGCAGCATCTTTCTGATAACAGCAAAATAACAATAAAAAAAACTGCGATTGCCAACGCGCTCGCCAACTATAGCAATATACTCCTCATGGTGAGAGTTACAAAGGGATGGCCCCCAGTCCCCGGCGGCCCCGCTATTCCTGGTCCGCCGTTACTATGGCCGCCACCCTAGGGTGACGACCATAGTAACGGCGGGGCAGGGGTGCTAAGAATCTCTGGTGTAGGTTCGGTTGCCACCTAAGACGACTCGACTTGGCAACATATAACGCACGCATCCTGAGGACTGACGAGAAGATCTTGGAACTGGAGGAAGAGATAGACAAGTTGCACTGGAATATTATAGGATTATCTGAGGTCCAAAGAGAGGGGCAGGACACGGTAATCCTCGAATCCGGCAACTTTTTCTATCACCGGAAGGGCGACCATCTGTCCCAAAGAAGTGTCGGATTTATCGTCCACAAGTCTCTCGTTAACAACGTTGTAAAGATTGGGAGTGTGTCGATGAGGGTTGCGTACCTTATACTCAGAATCACCAAAGGGTATTCGCTGAAGGTCACAGAGGTTTACGCACCACCCTCAGCATATCCCGATGAGGAGGCGGAGGAAATGTATGAGAAAATCTCTAGAGCCATACATTCCTCCAAAACCAACTATACGGTGTTAATGGGAGATTTCATCGCAAAACTAGGCACAAGGGAGAACGGTGAGCTGAAGGTAGGGAAATTTGGAATAGGGTAACGGAACCCAAGGGGCCAGCAGCTGGCCGACTTCATGGGGAATGAGGGACTCTTTATTATGAACTCTTTCTACCAGAAGCGGTCCCACAGGAAGTGGACATGGTCGAGCCCCGACGGTTCGACAAAAAATGAGATTGACTTCATTATGACGACCAGACGACAACTGTTCAGTGATGTCTCAGTGATCGCAAGGGTGAAAACCGGCAGCGATCACCGAACCTAAACTTTAAGTTGGAGAGGTCACGTCTAATGACGTGAACGCTCCGTCCCCTCGTGCCCTAATCCGAAGTCCCGAAACCTTTCAGCTCGAGTTAAAAAATAGTTTTCAGTGCTTAGAATCAGTTGCAATGAAGTGGACGATATGAATGACAAGCTCGTGGAAACTGTCCATGCGGTCGGAGCTAAGTTCTGCAAGACCCGCCGCAGAAGAACACAAAAACTTTCTGATCACACTCTTAATCTCATGGCTGTTAGACGGGAAATGAAGCTGCAGTCTTCAGCAGATTTGACTGCATACAGGCAACTGAACAGGCAGATCTCCAAATGCATGCGGCGGGACTTACGTAACTTACATACAATACAACTCGTATTAAATAAGCGACCGAGCGGAACCAGGGTTCCAAAGTCTTTGCCAGAAATCTGTCTGCCAGAAAGAGCCAACTGTCGAAGCTGAAGACCAAATGTGGCAGCATCGTGTCCAGGACACCTGGGATTGTGAATGAAATTGAGAGGTTCTATGGGCAGCTGTTCACATCATCGTTGGAGCCACATACAAGTTTGAGTAACGATCCAAGAGCAAGTCTTATCCGACACTATTCCGACGATATTCCGGAAGTCAGTCTGAGCGAGAATAGAAAGGCTCTCCAGCACCTTAAAAACGGCAAATCCCCATAGACGACATACAAATTATTTAGGCTTAAATGCCAAGTTATTTATTGCATAAATTTTAGATTCAAATTAAGAAATTACTGAGTGTGATTAATTAAGAACTTTGGAAAAACAAAATCCAAAAACCTCGTATGATCATGTAATCCATACTAATATTATAAATGCGAAAGTGTGTTTGTTTGTTTGTTTGTCCTTCTTTCACGTCGCAACAGAGCGTCGGCATGGTATGATTTTTTTATGGGGATAGTTCGGTGGCTGTACTTTTTTCCGCGGAAAAACATCTCATTCCCGTAGGAAAATCGAATATGTTGCAAAATTAAATTCAGCTAGGTGGCGCAACCGTGATTCTACAAGACAGACGACGGTACGATGGACGAACAAGGTCAGAATATCTGGATTATTATGTCTTTTTACCAAAATTAAGATAAAAAATGTATGGATCTGTATTTTTCCACGCAGTACCGGAAGAGCGATAAAAACATAAAATTCACCAGCTGATTTTCTTCAAACGTTTTGGTGCATCGTAATTACAGAATAGGCGATAACCTCGCAGACGATATTAAGTAATCCGTTGATGCTCTGCCTACCCGCAAGGGTTACAGGCGTGATTATAAGTATGGATCAGAAATACTATCACCACCTGTCACGCTTTCACCCTTAACTATTACTTAACAATGGTAGAAACAGTGCTTAGTAAGCCTTATTAATAAGCCTTAGTAATATTTATTGAACGGAAATGAATACAGTTCTTATATGTGGTTATGAATGAATCGGTATTACAATAAGAAAAATTGTGCAAAATTATAAGAAAAATATTTTTTGAGAGTTCTTATTAACTAACGTATACATAGTTTAAATTGATTCCGCTAGATGTCGTTACTAGGGTTTTAAAACGTGGTAACGAAATGTTTCCTGACATGTACTTAACTCCCGCCGTTGAGCCGCGCGTCAACTTATAGTGCATACGATACCTATACGCTTAAATTGTTTCTATTTCGTAGCTTATTCGACTACCTGCTTTCGATTTCGGTTGTTTGTTATTTGCTTTGTGATTTGGTTAAGGTTGAATGGATTTATATTGGCTTTCATTTTCGGATTTGTATATTTTCTTGGATCGGTTTTGTTGATTTGGTTGGTATTCCTTTATACATATTTAGACTCTGGCTTTGATTTTGGATTTTGTTTATTTAGAATCGTGAATTGGTTTTCGTTGTTTTAGGTTGTTTAACAATATTTCAAAGGAATATTAATAGTATAGATAGTGTATACGGTACCTATACACTTACTTCTTTTTTTATATTTATATTGTCTACTGCTTTCGATTTCGGTTTTCTGCGATTTGTTTTGTGATTTGGTTTAAGTTGATTCGATTTTTTGGCTATCGTTTTCGGATTCGTGTTGTGTCTTGAATTGGTTTTGTTGTTTTGATTTTAAAAATATTTAAAAGGAATATTTATTCTTTTAGATATTTTGGATTTGCTTTAAAAAATATTTAAAAGGAATATTTATTCCTTTTAGATATTTTGGATTTGCTTTTAAAAAAAATATTTAAAAGGAAATTTAATTCCTTTTAGGTATTTTAACGTTTTTTTATAAATAGGTTTTTTCTTACTTCATAATGCCTCGCAAACGTAAGTCCAGCCTTTCAAGAGTATCTTCTCAAAGACAAGCGAAAAGATTAGCTCGATCGCTAGAATCTTTAGAAGATGCTGAACTAAGAAGGCAAGAACAAGCAGAGCGTCAGGCTGCTTTTAGAGCATCTGAGACACCTTCTCAACGTCAGCAAAGGCGTCTTGAACAGACAGAGCGTCAGGCTGCTTTAAGAGCTTCCGAAACACCTTCTCAAAGTCAGGAAAGGCGTCTTGAACAGGCAGAGCGTCAAGCTACTTTAAGAGCTTCTGAAACACCTTCTCAAAGTCAGCGAAGGCGTCTTGAACGGGCAGAGCGTCAAGCTACTTTAAGAGCTACTGAAACACCTGCTCAATGTCAGCAAAGGCGTCTTGAACAGGCAGAGCGTCAAGCTACTTTAAGAGCTACTGAAACACCTGATCAAAGTCAGCAAAGGCGTCTTAAACAGGCAGAGCGTCAATCTACTTTAAGAGCTACTGAAACACCTGCTCAAAGTCAGCAAAGGCTATTCGAACAAGCGGAACGTCAGGCCGCCTTAAGAGCCGCGGAAACACCTGATGAAACTCAACACAGACACACCAGAACAGACACAGGCGCGAAGAGATGCGAATGCACAGCTCCAAGCTGAACGTCGACAAAATTTTCAAAGAAACAATTGGTCGGTTTTTAATGACGCAGCATTCAATTGTGATCCGTTGATTGATTATAAAAATCACAGGTTAGTTATTATCGGACTGATGGACAAGGCGTGTCGATTTTGCAGCGCTTTAAAATGGAAAGATGAGACCGCAGGCATGTGCTGTTCCAATGGCAAAGTGTCTCTTCCGTTACTTGGGGAACCAGAAGAACCTTTGAAAACTCTCTTTTTATATGATGCTAATGAGTCATGGCGCTTTTAAACAGGATCCGGAAATATAACTCATGCTTTCAAATGACGTCCTTCAGGTTGACCGGAAATAATAATGCTGGGATTTTCGCCTACATTTACGGTGCAAGGGCAAATTTATCATAGAATAGGTTCACTTTTCCAGCTGAAAACGAACAGCATAAATTTTACAAGTATATTTTATGGGTGACGAAGAAATGAGGTAGACCGTCGCTGCCAATTTATCCAGGGAGTTGAGAGAGACACAGTGTTCAAAATTCAAAGATTCTTGCATGAACGTAACATTTTAGTCAAAACATTTAAAACTGCTTTAGAAAACCTACCTGAAGAGGATTATAAAGTCGTCATTCACGCAGATCGGAACCCTCGAGGAGAGCATGAAAGGCGCTACAATGCACCTTGATAAACGAAATAGCAGCCGTAATTAGTGGTGATCAATTTTCTTCACGAGACATTGTCTTGCAAGCACGTGATGATACGTTGCAACGGGTAGCCGATACACACATTTTATGACGCTCTGCAATACCCATTGATTTATTGCAAAGGACAAGAGGGTTATCATTTTCAAATTCCACTCATTAACCCGGTCACAAAGAGCCTACTCCGAACAAAAAAGTATCATGTATGGACTTTTATGCGTATCATATGATGTTGCGAGAAAATGATTTTAACCTCTTAGCCCGGTGTAGACAATTATTTCATCAATTTTTGGTAGACATGTATGTGAAGGTAGAAAGTGAACGTCTCCGTTATATATCTTTAAATCAAAAAAAGCTGCGCGTTGAGAATTATATACATTTACAAGATGCAGTTTCTAGCGACGCCAATGTAAACCCCAGAGATTTAGGTAAAATGGTAATTCTGCCCTCATCATTCGTTAACAGTCCCCGCTACCTACATGAGTACACACAAGACGCATTCGCCTATGTACGAACTTACGGAAGACCTGATCTTTTGTTACTTTTACTTGCAATCCCACATGGAAAGAAATAACCGAGGCTAATGCCGGGCAAAAAGTACTGACAGACACGATTTAGTTGCTAGAGTATTTAGATTAAAAGTACAAAATTAATGTATGTAATTAACAAAGGAAAATTTTCGGAGAGGTGCAGTGCTTCATGTATTCAATTGAATGGCAAAAAGAGGATTACCGCATGCCCACATTCTAATATGGCTTAAAGAAGTTGCGGCCCATAAATAGACGACATAATAAGCGCCGAGATTCCGGATCCTGAGCAAGATAAAGAATTGTATGATACCATCGTCCGAAATATGATTCACGGTCCATGTGGAGCACGAAATTCAATATCGCCATGTATGAAAGAAGGAAAATGTACAAAGAAATTCCTAAACAGCTATTAAAAGTAACAGTGCACAATGACAATGGCTACCCTTTATACAGACGCAGAGCTCCCGAAGATGGTGGCAGGAAAGTTACAATCAAATCTCGCTCTGGAGCGTTCGAAACCTTAGATAACAGCTGGATTGTCCCGTATTCGCCCATTCTATGCAAAATGTTTAATGCCCACATTAATGTAGAAGCATGTAGCTCTGTCCGCGCAATCAAGTATATCTGTAAGTACATAAATAAAGGAAGCGACCAAGCAATATTTAATCTCAGGAGTGAAGGTGAGGCAAATCGCGTTAATGAAGTACAGACCTTTCAAGCAGGGCGTTATGTCAGCAGTAACGAGGCAGCGTGGCGTCTCCTTGGCTTCCCTTTACACGAAAGGCACCCAACAGTTACTCACCTTGCTATGCACTTAGAAAATGGAGAGCGTGTATATTTCACCGAAAGAAATTTCCAAGAAAGAATTGCATCACCGCCAAAAACTACACTAACAGCCTTCTTTCAACTTTGTCAAACCGACCCCTTTGCAAAAACGTTGTTATATTCTGAAGTCCCCCGCTATTATACTTGGAACACATCTAGGAAGGAGTGGAAACGCCGTATTCAAGGCGCGCCTGTTGCAAATTGGCCCGGTGTAAAGTCATCAGATGCCCTTGGTCGTGTATACCGTCCATGTAACTAATTTTGAATGTTTCTGTTTACGATTGCTGCTGCACCATGTTCGGGGTCCTACAGGATATAAAGACCTTAAAACTGTCAACGGTCAGGAATGCGCAACTTATAGAGAAGCATGTGAAGCTCTGCATCTTTTAGAAAACGATAATCACTGGGATGAAACCATGGAGGAAGCTGTGCAGTGCCAGTCACCAGCCAAAATTAGGGATCTTTATGCAACTCTCATATCATCTTGCGGGCTATCTAATGCACATAAATTGTGGGACAAATATAAAGAGTACATGGCGGAAGATATTTTGCGAAGGTTACAGCAGACACACGCGAACATGATATACAATGAACACATTTATAATGAAGATAAAGTAATGGCAATGGTAGGCAAAAAATTAAGCGACTTTGGAATGATAAGCCCTCAGCGAACAACCGAAAATGAACTAAGTGATGAAATTATACGTGAAACAAACTACAAGCTTTGCAGCAGCAAGTAGCCGAATTTGTACCCCGCTTGCTTCCCGAACAAAAACGAGTTTTTGACAAAGTACTAGGACAAATTGTATCTGGAAATGGTGCACTTTTCTTTTAGTTGCCCTGGAGGAACTGGGAAGACATTTTGTTAAATTTATTATTAGCGCAAGTACGGAAAGATAAAAACATTGCTGTGGCCGTAGCTTCCTCCGGTATAGCCGCCACTCTGCTAAGCGGGGGCCGCACTGCACATTCTGTTTTAAAACTCCCTCTAAATCTAGCCCAGGAAGAATCACCGATCTGCAACTTTAGCAAAAATAGTGCACGAGGTATAATGCTACGACAATGCAAACTTTTAGTGTGGGACGAAAGTACAATGTCGCATAAAAAAGCTGTAGAAGCACTAAATCGAACGCTCCAGGATTTGCGCAGCAATACCGATGTAATGGGAGGAATGGTGATTTTACTGGCTGATGACTTTCGCCAAACTTTACCTGTCATTCAAAAGGTCAAGGTCATTCACATTCGTCACGACAAAGTCGTCTATTTTATGGAACAAGGTGACAAAATTCAGTTTAACTACGAATATGAGAGTGCATTTGTATAATGATATCAATGCTGGAAACTATGCTGACACACTATTAAAAATTGGCGATGGGCGGTTGGAAACGGATGCTGAGGGCTGCGTTAAATTGACGAGAGATTTTTGTAATTTAGTACAGAGTCATTCCGAATTAATTGCGAGCGTTTATTCAGATTTAACGAACAACATACATGAAGACAAATGGTTATGTGAAAGGCGATTCTTGCACCAAAAATGAGAGCGTTAACAAAATAAATTCAGATATATTAAGCGAAGTAGTAGGAGAAATAATAGAGTATTTGTCAGTAGACACAGTTATGGACACAGAACAGAGCACTTCATATCCCGTAGAGTTTCTAAATTCTCTAGAGTTGTCAGGTGTGCCTCACATAAGCTTCAATTAAAATTAGGCGTCCCAGTCATGCTAATGCGAAATTTAGATGCTCCTCGGTTATGTAACGGGACAAGGCTGCGTGTGACACATCTTGGACGGAACATAATCGGTGCTACAATTTTGACAGGCGTAGGAAAAGGTGAAAATGTTATTATACCACGGATCCCTATAATTCCCACAGATCTTCCTTTTCAATTCAAAGGTTGCAGTTCCTATTAAGCTCAGTTTTGCAATGACAATTAATAAAGCGCAAGGGCAAACGTTACAGGTAGCGGGGGTCAACTTAGAAAAACCGTGCTTCTCTCATGGTCAGCTGTATGTAGCATGTTCGCGTGTGTCAAATGCCCAGAATCTCCACATTCTTTCCCCGAATGGAAAAACATATAACATTGTGTACAGTAGCGTCTTAAAATAGTGTTCAGTTAGTTTTTTTCCAAAATTCCCACAATCAATTAATCAGAATTCCACAGATCTTCCCTTTCAATTCAAAATTTCCTATTTAGCTCAGTTTCTTTTCAATTCCAAATGCTGCACCTCTGACGGACCTATTAAGCTCAGTTTCTTTTCAACTCAAAAGGCTGCATCTCTGACGGATCTTTTATTTGGCTCAGTTTCCTTTCAATTCAGAAAACTGCATCTCTGACAAATCAATTTAGCTCAGTTTCTTTTCAAAGTCTGCATCCTGACGGATAATTATGCTCAGTTTCTTTAATTAAAAAATATCATTTCCATTTGGAATAAACAGGCTATTTTCATGCTTTCCTATACGCTGCGTTTCAAAACATTTAAATAGGCTGACGAATCAATTTTGCTCAGTTTCCTTTTAATGCATCATCTCTGACAAATCTATAAAACTCAGTTTTCTTTCAATTCAAAAAGCAATGGATAGTTCATTTCCTAGTGACCATGCGGGCGAAGCCGCGGGTAACAGCTAGTTAATAATAAATTATTAGTAAAAAACATTTTTAAAAACTCTTTTATTTAAATGCTCTAAAAAGAAGAAAATAAATTTTAAATTAAATCAAACGCATCAATTTATTACATTAACAATTTATACTTATGATATAAAAAAGCTTGTCGCGAGATTTACCAGTGTACATAAACAAGAATACAATATGTAACTTGATATTGACATAAGTGGGTAATTCTTAAAAAAAAATGTTTTTTTCTAAAACAGGTAAATCTCGCGACAAGCTTTTATATCATAAGTATAAATTGTGTAATGTAATAAATTGATGGGTTTGGTTTAATTTAAAGTTTATTTTCTTCTTTTTAGAACATTTAAATAAAAGCTTGTTTTTAAAAATGTTGTTTTACTAATAATTTATATTATGTAAATAAAACATTTCATTTCAAATAAATAAATAACTACATGCATTTCATAATAATTCACAGATGTGACAACGCACCTGTAGCTTTTTTTGATTTAAGTTGGTTTCTGGTGTCCAGGCTACTTACCATCACTTTTTCAAATACATATTATTATATCACTTTAAATAAATAACATAATTTATATTGTTTTTTTTACATAAATAAGCATCGATAAACATTTCACCCAAAGGGGCGCCCAAAGAACCTAGATCTGGGTCCGCTGCAGGTAAACTTGACCCATATTTCAAAGTTATTGATCGCTTAACTAGGAAGGGTCGACATTCATTAACTGACATGCGTTCAGTGATTTACGGACTTGTAAACTCTCTGCCATTATAATCAAATGTAAATTTACCTATAAATACTTATCTCACGTTGTTACGTGGTAGAGCCACGCTGCAACTATATTATGGTTGTAGCGCGAATGGGTCGGCTCGACCGGGGTAGGACCACGCTCTCACAGAATACCAGCGTAAAATAGCAGCTGAATGCTGCTGTGTTTCGTATGGTGAGTGTAGAGAACCGGAGACCCTTTTTACTGGAAACGAGGCATTCCATATTAGTCCTCACGGGTGACAACGCATCTGCATTTTGATTCTTAATTGAGAATAAATGTAGATGTCTATGGGCCACAGTACCCATTTACCATCAGGTGGACTGTGTGCTCGTTTGTCACCCTATACTATAAAAAAAATCTTATAATAATAAATAAAACTTTAAATTTTTATCTAAATATATAAAACGTAGTGATAATAATGCCAACACCTACTTTCCTTTAATTGCGAACATGTTCATCGATATAGGACGCAAAATAATCGCCCTAATATGGGATGTAGAAAATGTGTTTAGACTTGCAATCTATTGCACTCGTAACTACTCAAAGGCAACGCTTGACAAACTGTCGCGAGTGCACTTGCTACATAGTTTACATCTGCAATGTACTGTCTGACAGACTATCGGACATTTCTTGCAGAAGTTTTCTTTCAGGTGGAGACGGCGCCTTAGACATTTACGGATATTATGAACTAAGGATACAAAATTAAAACATTGACCTTTGTAAGAACAAAAATGTCGATTAAAGGAAAATTAGTTTAGTATATTTTAGTCCGCTTCCCATTTTTCGTTTTATCCACCTATATGGTGTTAGAAACATGTATGGGACTAGGAGAAACTATTTTATACCCTTTTGTCTGTTTCAATAAATTGGTATTTAAAAAAAATATTTTTATTTCACGGTATCAGCACGAATAGGACGGCTCGACCGTAGAAGGACCACGCTCTCACAGAACACAAGCGTAAAATAGCAGCTCAATGCTGCAGGCTCTTTTTACTGGAGACGAGGCATTCCATCTTATTCCTCAGGGGTGACAGCGCATCTGCATTTTGCTTCTTAATCGAGGATAGATGTGGACGTCTATGGGTCATAGCATCCACTTATCATCATGTGGGCCATGTGCTCATTTGTCACCCTTATTCTATAACAAAAACAAAACTATTTTGTGTTTTTTGTTCTGTCATTCAGTTTTGCTATATATTTGAAGTTTCAAGTCTAGCACATCGAGAAGTTAGTTCAAAATCGAATGCATATTTTTTACCAAATATCTAAACAAGCAAATACACAATAAAGTGAGTTAGTATTGCATTGTTATCCAGGTCTGAGCTACATTAAAAGTTTTAAGTCTCTAGCTCATCGGGAAGTTACTTTAAAATTACAAAATGATTACAAAATGTGTACCGAACAGATAGATAGATAGACAAGAAGTTAATAAAAAACAATTTTATAAATACAGCAAATTGTCACTTCTGAAATTTACAACTTTATCTTAGGGTTTAAATTTCATTCTGGAATGAATTAATAGGCGTATAGGACTGTCTAGACTTAACCATACTGTGAGAAATTATAGCAACGGCAGCAGCTGTTGTCAGAACGAAAATCAATATTGCAGTCTTTGTCACCGCAATATTTTATGGTTTATAGATGTTGTGGTTTCCGATAGATGGTAGATATAATAACACCATATTTACGTGAGGCGTAAAATACTCAGATCAGCGATATGGAGCAATTTCAAAATGCGAGACGTCTGTTTTGTACCGCCAATCAGCCTGCCAAGCTTAAGGCATGTATTTATAACACAACTATCAAAGTAAATCCTCTTTACAGACTCATATTATTCAGCACTCAGACCAAAAGAATAAGATAGATGTACCGCGTAAAATTAAAAAGTAAGCCAGAAAAAGGAATACCAAAATGCATATCTAGTATTATTTATAAGGTTGGCTGATGAATTTTCATATAATTACTTTTTTCAAGACAGTAAGGTAAGTACAAAATTTAAAAAAAAAACGCTCCGAATCACGCTAGCGAACAGTGTGGGCTACTATTATCTTTTTTTTTGGCTTCACTTCACACTTCTACTCTGTCTTTTCTTACTTGTTCTGTTGATCTGAGATTCAGTAGTGAACTTTTAGGAGCTGATGAAGAAGAAGAATAATATTAGAGAATTATTTCTTTCGATTTAATTGATTAAATTATAATAAATATACAGGGTTATTTTTCAAAGAGTAGCAAAATTTTCAACTTAAGTTCAATCATATACCGTTATTGCAGTTTTTGAAAATACAAGTAAATAAGGCTTCTACTTTTATTTGAAGTTATCCCAAATTGAATGTGATTTATGGGCAACAACGTTTTGACCTACCGATCGACCCTTACGAACGTTGCGTGCGCAGTAAAATCAGTGAAAATAATGCATTACCACGCATTTTGAATTTAAAACATTAAAAGTACTAAATTATTGAGATTTTTTTAAATTAATTATTCATCACCATTTGCTTATTCTGAACCTTCTCTGTAAATTTGGCCGGTCATTGCAAAATAACCTTGTATATAATGAATTTTTTTAAGTGTATTACTTAACAGAAACAACTAAATAATATTCAACCCACTTCTCTATCTAATCTGTAGTTTGGAGCTTGGACCACGGATTAATTTGTAATTAAGCGGATGAACCGTATTAGATTGCTATATGATAAAATATGTCGAGGCTTTCACACAAGCGATTAAAATTACAAATCTCAGTAGGGATTGAGCTGGTGCTTAATTTAAAAGTATTTTATGTTAATTTTAATTGGTAAATTTCATTTTCCCTTAAAGATATCTCTTACCTCTTAAGTATAACTTTTGTTTAAATATCTGCCAAATATTGTTGGAAAGTTGATATAACACATTAATTTTAGTATAATTATCGCCAACTTAATAACTCAGTGGCTTGTTCATATTTAAAACCTTTAGAAGTTTCGGCTTAAATGCCAAGTTTGCATAAATTTTAGATTCAAATTAAGAAATTACTGAGTGTGATTAATTAAGAAGTTTGGAAAAACAAAATCCAAAAACCTCGTATGATCATTTAATTTTACAATAAATAAAGCAAGGGCGTAATAAAATAGGCACGTATACATAACTACCTGCGTTAAAAATAACTATAATAGTAAATATTTTTTAATATTAATCACAAAAAAGTTAAGAAAACTTCGTTATAAAGTTTCCTATACAAATGTCAACATGTGTGCCAAATTTCATACCAATAACCGTTTAAGCGTTCCTCTGGGAGGAGGCGACCCCGGTTTCAGCATAAGATCAACGTTCACGTTTTCCTATTCAATCACAACATAATATTATAAGTTCCAAAAGTTTTATAAAGCCTGTAAATAAACGAAAAGTTTTTAAATCCAACTAAGCCTTACATAGGTAAAACTTAATTTTTTTTAGTATTATAAATTATATACATTTATTTACATAACATAATGTACAATATTTTATTATATACAATATTAAAAACTATAATTAAAAAAACTAAAACTAGTAACTTAATTATCATACAGTCCTACTCCCCGCGGTATCGTGCCAAGAACGCTGGCTGCGTTTCCCCGCTGAATGGCTATACTTAGCCTTTGAGCGAGAAAAGAACCAGCCCTCTTATCACCAGCAGCAACGACCAGTCGCGGATGGAGTTCCTTTAGGAACTTCACCGCACGTGGACCCCACGGACCGATAGTCTCTACAGCAAATGGCACAAATATGTAGTCATCTCTCAGAAACCCATATTTGCGCCACTCACTCAGTTCAGCTGCCTCTGATGTTGCCCCGGCTCTAAACGAGGTACCCCTGCGATGAGAGGCCGCCAAAGTATCTACGCAAGTAGCATCCCACAATAGGGCTTTACCTCTATCCCAAGGGACCAATGTCACACCGTCGGGTCTCCTGCCATCGTCTCTAAATATTTCACTAGGCTCTAAAACCGAGGGACATTTATAGAGACAAGAGCCTTTCCGATGACATCGTTCAAAGAACCGTGCCGTGAAAACCTACCAGCACTTTTCTTACATGAGAGTCCGTGGAGCCCAAACTTGTCGACGCTGCTACCACAGGGCACTGATGGGGTTGACAAATCGCCGCTCTAGTCAGTTCCTACGGCGATGCGCAAGCTTTCCCCATCAAGTAATGTGCCGAGATTACTTGATGGTAAAGCGTGTAACCAGTGACTAAATTCCTTAGTCGAAACAGCTAGAAGGCGTGCCTGATCTTGATCACTATAGAAATTGTGAAACAAATCTTTCTGCACGTTCTGTACCAACGGAATATCCCACTGTTTTTGTTGGTCCTTCTAGGAACTTCCAGTCGAACATTCTCGTCGGGACAGAGCGTTCACCATGTCTGCCCTGCCTCCGTAGCAAAGCACAGGTCTACTTTATTATTTAAAGTTATGTTACGTAAGTCACTGACACTATGCACGGAAGCAAGGAAAACAGGCAATGCAGCGCTAGAAAGATATCTCACACCAGTACCACCAAATTTTATAGGTAAAGTAGCTTGAGTCCAGGTTGTTGTATTTAAAGTTAAATTTAAATTTTTTCTATAGCTATTTTAAGATTATTATCAATATCTTTTAAAATATCTGAACATTTCCAGACTGGACTCGAGCGGAGTAAGTATGTAAATCTAGGTACAAGTAGACAATATTTTAAAATAGTAAGAGCAATGTGGGGGTTTAGTTTATACAATTTATCAACGTGGTTTAAAAACTGATTAAATTTTGTTTTTAAAACAGGTTTAATACTATCGAAAAACAACGGGGCACCTAGCAGGTATAGCGATTCCGTACTGACAGTTTTTATTCCTGGAGAAATATGATTGAAATTTTGAAGTAAAGTGTCTCTGGTAGAACTAGATAAATTATTGCCAAAAAATATTTCACATTTATTGCTATTTGGTTTAAGACCAATATTTTTAAAATTTCGAAAAATATGAGTAAGATCACTGAGAACGTCATCTGCTCTACCTCCCAGTGTACCGTCGTCCAGGTACCAGACATTCAGCTTGGATTTCAAAATTTAATTTAACTCAAAACTTTTTTTTTTAAATTAATATATCCTTGGTAACAATGCTTTAATTACTATCCAATATGTAACTGGCCAAAAAAAAAGATTAGATGAACTTTACCTACAACACTATCAATAAATGTAATACCTAAGTGTTTAAATCAAATAGTCAAAACAGTCTTTAAACCTTCTTATTACCATTAAAATGAATAAAAAATGTTTAATCCCCTAATTCAAAAAGCAATTAAAAATTTAAAATGAAAGCAAAAATTCTTTTTCAATCTTAATCAATAAACTTTATAAATTAAAGTTTATTTTTGGCGATCATCTTTTAATTTTCCATTTTGAAATGGTCCATTAATCCCTTCTTATCAGGGAAGACTGCAGATCAGGGGCGCTGGGGATATTAAGAGATCGCCTCAAAAATTTCATAGATTGTAAGCGAACCCCGAGTCCCTAGGGCACCAATTAAACTGTTATTTGCAATTGGAAGGTCATGAAAAATTAAAAAAAATATCTTAATAACATATAAAGTCCACCAACACACATACTACAAGCAATGCGGTGAACTCTACCTTGTCCAAAAAAGTCCTCTCAGAGAAGGACCTTTTATTATTATTACGACTAGTAAAGTTACAGACTATGTACTTTCTTCTCCCATTTCTGTGAGCGATTAGTACGCTTCACGACTTCAATGCTTGTTGACGGGTTCAAATATTTTATTCTTCAGACATTCAGGTTTGTTTTCCTTTATCGTCGAGCACGTGGTAAATCAGCACAAAATTGCCAAAACCGTGTAATGACTTGATTTTAATGTAAATGTTTATTTATTATTTACAATGATCATATTAATGTCTTATTGTGGTGTTATGTTGTATAATAATGAAAATTGGATGTGGATTTATTTATTACTGGCTGTTCCCCACGATTTCGCCCGCGTGGAATTATTTTGCGCGGAACCTATAGATATATATTGTCGCGGACTTTTTTGTAGAACTATTTAGGAGAAACGATTCCACCAACATTATATTCCTGTAACTCTTACATTTTTGCACCGCACGCCGAAATAGTACGCAGATGACAGATTTTTTTCCGACTTACATAATAACTTTATGAATTATAGCTTATGAATTATTCTGATCTATAAACTATATAATTGTAAAGCTTGATTAAAATCCATTTAGTACTTTTTGCGTGAAAGAGTAACAAACATCGATACATCCTCACAAACTTTCACGTTTATAATATTAGTAGGATAATACGTAGATAATTTCTCCAAGAGTATATACGTTATTCACTTTAATAGTTAGAAACGCTTAAATTTGCAAATTAAATTAGTTACTGAATGCTGTTCATCAAACGAAATTTTGTAAGCTGGAGCAAATCAAATCTTTTATGAATGTAAATGCTTTGTTTTCAATAGGTGGCAGGACTCCTATTCTGTCGAGGATTCCGTAGGGGTAGGTACCATCCTCTTACCTATCCTTACTCTTCCTGGTCTGAATGGAACAGAGAGCCAGTTGAGGCATTCCATCTTAGTCCTAGGAGGTGACAACGAATCTGTGGCCTTCTTTGTTTGAAGTTCATTGCAGGTGTCCATGGACTGCAGTAGTCACTTACCATCAGGTGGACTGTAAGTTCGTTTGTCACTTCGATTAAAAAAATTAAAATAAAGACTTGTTTTGAAAATTTCCGTAACTGTCATTTTTAAAATACAGTCATGAGCTACGAAAACGGGTCGATAACTAAAACTAAATCTATGCTAACGCAATAAAATAAAAGAATTTGTAATAATTAAAAATTAAAATATAGAATAGAATTTTTCATAAAGATGAAATTAGCTGTTTGTTTGTTTTTTCTGTAAAAGTCCTCGTCTGGATAGGCTTCTCCCGATAAAGAGAGGATTTACCATAATCATCACGCTTGACAGGCGGGTTAACGATCGCAGTACCAGACGTTTCGCACATTTCACTTAATACGAGATGATCATACAACTATCTATCGGAAGCCACAAAATCTTTCTAGCATATTGCATAGTCGCTTTTTGCCCTTTGGTACTGGCGTAAGATGATTCTTCACCCCAATACTTCCCGTGGGTAATACAGTGGACTTTTGATAGGCTATAATGAATGAATGGAACAAATCACGTCACTTACACCTGAATAATGTACCAGAGTCGCCACAATGCTAGAAGGCGAACGAAATCAGCGTAATATAGCATGACAAGTCGTGTATCTTTGTAATCTCCAACGGTTCTTGGTAACAGAGTCCAATCAACGCAGATCAGGAACAGGTAGCGAATCAGTCTGATGTATCCGATTCGTTCGATAAAACGAACTGGGGTACACTCCTTTGATATGGAGTCGATTACCGCTATCAATACCGATCGTTAGGCGGACCATATCGAACTATTCAATGTGCGCAAACTACTCCAGTACACAACTATTATAATGGCCAAATACTCAAACGCTGGCCAATTTTAAGATTTCACTTCACAGCAATAGACATAACGGTATCTTAAAATTGAGTAACGTTTGAGTATTAGAGCTTTAGAAGATTGAAAGATCCGTATAGAACCGGCATCAATTTACTGAATTGCCAGTTGATAGTACACACCAATATGTGACATTTCTTACAATGCCACTTAGTTATCTTCTTATTTATGAAAAAAGTTCATCTTTGATTTTAAGACACATCTTCATTCAGATTTTGTTTTGATTTATTAGATATACAACAACTGATCTGTATTGACAGCGTTCAAATATCCACTACTCTATATCGACCCGTAGGTGTTGGAAAAGGCGACAGAGTGTAACTAAAACAGAAAATGGGCAGCAGCTTCTTCCTGATAACAACTTCAAGTAATAAAAAAATGCGGTAGCCAACCCACCTGCCAAGTGTGAAAACTCTCCTCTATGAGGCTACCTATGGGGGAAACCTATGATTAAAAGTGAACTTTTGACAGGCTGTAATAAATTAATGAATGAATGTCTCCTTCAAGATATTTTATCTAGTAGTTAGCTTGAAGGTTCTTATGAAGTAAAATAATAAAAAAAAAAAACATATGTAACTATTTAACGACTAATTAATCGATCAGAAGATTGATTATGCTTCAAACTTACTTTGAGTATACTTAACAGCCCTTTTGAAGGATTTATCAAAAAAGAATAAACGAAGACCGCCTTAAATCGATTCTATAGTAATTTCTTTTACGCGAATATATTACTTTTAAAATGAATTTTAAGTAGGTATATCGCGTTTAATTTAACTTATTTTTAATTCCCGACATTTAACTTATTTTTAGTTCCCAGTGCTTTGCAGCAATCTTAGTCAAGTGGAGATTGAGGTGTTTGACATCCGGATGCCCGTTGTGTTGGTCCGATTTAAGCAGAATGAGCTTACATTATCTTGAATTCTGGCAGGAGTGCTTGGGTTAGAAATTGATTTGATTAATTATAGGATCCTAAGCAGATGGTAGCCAACAATCTATTATCAATCTTCTTTAAGGATTAAGAAAAGATGCTGGTTTTCCGTTGCTGGTCTTGGTAATTTACACCCGGTTTATACTAGATGGTGATTACTCCATTTATCGAAGGCATATACGACATCCACGAAATAAAACGGGATGGTTGAATCTCTTTTGCCGCATCCACACGACAAACAAGTAAATATAGAAAATGAAAATAAGTAATGTAAATGTAACATTTGTATCAAAGAAATAATGCAAGTGTCGCATCGATGAAGCAGTTTGAGTGTGAAAATACATTTAAATGTATCTTGTAAATCTAATTAAATTAATTTAGCTCTTACTCTTTTACAAGTGAACAAGAATCTCTTGTAAAATATTATAATTTTATTGAACGTTTATGATTATACTCCAAACTTTTAAGATAATTTCTCTAAATTTAAAATTATCTCTTAATTCTGATTGAACTTAAAGTCCAAATAAACATTTTAGTCTTTGCTACAATTTATACCACGTGCGGTTTCCTAACTTAGTACAATCTGCGAAATTCGTCCAATCAGACGTATTTCTCAACTTCAACTGACTTATAATTTGTCTTTAATGTCGTTAATTTATTCTTTTTTATTCCTAGTTAAATAACCACGAGTAATATAAAAGTAAATGTAAATGTAAAAATCTATGTATATAAAAAATAATGTTTCTATGTTTGTGCCAAATGCGTTTCTATACCATTCATCCCATTACGATAAAACTCGAATTGTTCAGACAAAAAATCTATTTGTTTATTTGTTCGTTTGTTTGTTCGTTTTCTATGCGTTCCTATTCCATTTCCTATTACATTACCAGCACCGCATGCCGAGGACAGCTAGTAATTAATAGATTTGCTTTTTGCGCATCGCGACATTTCCATTTGACGTCAACGCATGTGTAATTAACAACATACTCATAAGTGTACAAATAGATCAATCAATCACTTACACGCGGGCAATTATAAGGCTTTGTTTATAATAACTTAATTACCAAAATGTATTTATTGTTGACTTATATCATATATATAACTTTGCTCCTTTTAAATTGTTTGTACATGACGTAATTTAAAAAGCAATAAAGCGAGTACTGTTTTTTTATATAGGAGAGGGGCAAACGAGCATGCGGCTCACGATCGCACAGTGGTGGACCGCCAATCATCCAGATGGTGTGGATGGTATTGGGAGTTCTGCCGCGATGTGCGATCGTGAAATTTAGCGGCTGGGATTAATCCGAACAATTCCTCGGAGCACTCCCCGTGGTAAATGCGAAAGAAAATGCAAAGAGATGCAACATCTCTTCGCAGCGCCAATGAATCGAGCCGATCGGAAAGGACTCGGTCGTCGACGATTCGAGCCGCTCTGCGCTGGATGCGGTCAAGTGGAAGGAGCTGGCACTGGGGAGCCCCAGCCCAGAGATGGGAACAGTATTCCATGTGAGGCCGAACCTGCGCCTTATAAAGTTGCAGGCGGTGTGCCGGCATGAAATACTGTCCCGCTCTGCTGAGCACGCCAAGCTTTTTAGAGGCCAATTTGGCCTTCTCTTCCAAGTGACCACGAAACTGCACGTCACTCGATATGTCGACGCCGAGGATTCCGATACTGGCTGAGGCAACAAGGAGAGTGCCTTGAAACTGAGGAGACACGACAAAGGGGTTCTTTTAGCGGTAAACGCGCAAACTTTTGTCTTCTGAGGATTGAACTGGACTAGATTTAGTCGCCCCAATCCGTGACTTTGTTCAGCAAAGACTCGAGTTCAGACACAAGTTTGTTCCGGTACTCGGCGACATTTTCCGGGAAATATTGGCACGGCTGGTGTATAGAGCATCACCAGTGCTGTCATCCGCATAGCAATGAATGCTACCAGTTTGCAACATATCATTGATATGCAGTAGAAACAGCGTTGGTGATAGCACGCAGCCTGTGGAACACCAGCGTTAATAGGCTTGTAGTCGGAGCATGCACCGTCTACAACGACCTTGATGCTCCGATCTGCAAGAAAGCTGGTGATCCAATTGCACAATTCTCGGGAAGCCCATAGGAAGGAGCTGAAAGAAGCGCTTTGTGCCAAACCCGATCGAAAGCCTTCGCAATGTCCAAACTAACGGCCAATGCTTCCCCTTGACTCCGCCTCCTGCCTCCGCCCATCTATGAGTCAGGTAGACCAGAAGATCACCAGCTGATCGACCCCGACGAAAACCGTATTGACGGTCACTAATCAGCTGGTGATCCTCAAGGTACCGCATGAGCTGGCAGTTTATAACGGACTCCATTATTTTGGAGAACAAGGGGTGATGGCGATAGGCCTGTAGTTGGACGGGTCTGAGCGGTCGCCTTTTTAGGATCGGTTGGACAAAAGCTGTCTTCCATGATTTCGGGACTACGCCTAGAGTAGGAGTACCGGAAAAGACGCGTTAGAACCGGTGCCAACTCCGGGCACACGTCCTCAGCATAATTGGGGATTCCGTCAGGCCCACTCGACTTGTGGATGTCCAGGAGAGAGTGCTTTGCGAACCGAGCGCTGTGAGAACCGCACATCCGGCATGGAGCACTCACACCGCGGGATGGTCGGCGGTGTGTTCCCCGTCATCAAGAGTCGAGTTGGACGCAAAAGGGAGCCTAAAGGTTGGCTTTTGCGGCGTGGGCCAGTGAGTCGTCCTCCTGTGCAAAGATGGTAGAGATGGCTTACAGAAATTCCTTGGACAGCCTTGGCGAGAGACCAGAATGCACGGGTTCCCGAAGGAAGGCGAACTAGTTTCTTGCCAATTCTGCCTATGTGCTCTGACTTTGCCTTGGCAATAACTCTTTGAAGGACCTGGAGGCGAAGTTATACTTTTAAGCATGCTGGTGTTTACATCCCGAGCCGCCGAAGCCTCAGCCCAGGCCTGATAGCACTCCTGCTTACTGCGTAATGCAGTCTTACAGGAGCGACCAAACCAAGGCTGAGATCTGCCTCAATGGGTACCACAGATGATGGAATAAATAGTTCCATTCCTGTAGCACCACATCAGTGACAGAGTCAGCAACAACGCTGAGATCATCCGGCGAGAAGCAAACCCGCCCCCATGGGTAGGATGCAAAGAAAGACCGCATTCCGTCCCAATCCGCCGACCTGTAATGCCAAACACGGCGGCAACCTGCAGAACGCAACCGCGAGCGGAGCGTGAGTGGCACCACACCCGGATCAGACAATGGTCCGAAGAGCCGAGAGGGCATCGACGGAAACCTGATATCCGTCCGGATGAGAGGTCAGCAGAAGGTCCAACAGGAAGGTGTATGATCCTCCACATCTGGAATCCGCGTAGGCGAAGTAACCAGTTGTGTCAGACCATATGCCAAGGCAAAGTCATAAACAGATCTCCCGCATGATCGGTTAAACGTGAACCGAGCCATTCGGCGTGGTGGGCGTTAAAATCGCCAAGGATCACGATCTCTGCGGATGGGACCTGTTGTAGCAAGGAATCTGTAGCCATTTGGACGTGGTCGATGAGTCGGTCTGTTTCGGCATTACCGCTATGGAACCTATAGAGGCACCCGTAGACGCGCGGATGGTCGTCGCTATCTACGCGCAGCCAAAGGATGGACAGGTCCAAACCTTCAAGACTGCCGAGGCGTCGAGAACAGATGTCCTCTCTGACGTATACGCAAACACCAGCCTGAGGCACAAAGGAGTGTTCCAATTTGTACCCTGGGTAGGAGAGATACGAAGTATCAGCCGAAGAAGACACCTGCGTCTCGGTCAGAAAGAGCAAGGCCGGCTTCGCCTTTGCGGCCTTTAGGTTCGAGTGAAGTCCCTGATGTTGCAGAAATTCACGGATAGCGTGGCAGGGGTCGCCTTGGTGTTGTTGCGCGAATTTTGCCCCAATGGCAGAATGGGCAGCCTGAGCAACCACGCTCAGGAGTGGAGTAGCATGGTCGTGGATGCTCAGCGAGGATTCTCCAGGGTGCTGGTACCCTCCTGGGGTAGTCTATTATTTAATTCCGCTACCATGTTGATGGGGAGAATTGGGCCCGGTCACCTGCACTCACCAGACGAAACGCAAAGCAGAGCTTCCACTTCACGCCGGTATTCTGTGAGGTCGTGGTACTAACCGGCTCGAGCCGGCCCATACGTGCAACAGCAAAAGCTGCTGCGTGGCTCTACCACCGTTAAGTGTTTATAGGATTTTAGTTATTTTACGATAGAAAATCCAGAGCCCCAAGAGGTATTTACTTAAATGTTCTTTGAAAGCACCCAATAGTATGGATCAAGTGTTAAAAATAGATTAATTATTAAATCAAGTGTAGTACTCTTTTATTTTTAAATAGATAATGATTACGCTGAAAATTACTTGTGGTATGTACTTGCACATTTTCTTTATAGAAACTGTGGCGTTAGAAAAGATGATATACTGTGATCGTTAAAACGCTGAACAAAAATGTAAAATTTTTTGTGATTTAACATTCAGATATGTCATTTTCACTCGCACGCATTTTTATTCTTTTTAATAGCGTTAACGATCGTAGAAAGTCATCTTGGCTAACACCGCAGATGTATACTTCTCTAATCAATGAATGACAGTTCAATTATTATCTTTTTGGATCATTAAGTTTGAAGTAGTTTCCTGTCAGTAATTTCCCTTTTTTCCTTTACAAAATCGAAGAAACAAATGAAATTTCTGCTTAAAACTAAACTCTTTATATATTTAGTAAAAAGGTTTTATAGCTAACTTTAAAGTCAAACTTTGGATTACAATCGCGTACAGCTGCTGCTACATATTTACAACTGTCTCTGAACATTGCAGTGCAATAAGAGGGTAAGTGCAATAAGTTTTCTCCACGTTAATTTTCATACAAATATTGGGGCGACTTCATTCTCTTCAAATAGAAAATTTGCTAAGTACTCTCGGGCGCGCCTTCAACTTTTTTCTAAGACTTTAATAGTAATTAATTATAACAATTTAACAAACACATAACAAACAACGAGATGTATTTCGATTGTTATCTTTAGGACCGAGTTTTTGATTCCCACATAAACAGGCAAATAGCGTTTATTCGATAAATAGCAAGTAAATGAATTTTCTAATCGTCAGATACGCTTTATTCTACGAACAACTTGACTACCAGAGCAATAAGTATATCTATCGTCTTGACGATCGGATTATCTCTTATTCGACAGATAGTGTTATTCAATAGCAGATGATGTTAAACACAGAATTTTACTTTTATGTGACGTTCTTTGATTTTACTTTTATTATAAAGAAAAACTGTTATTATTATAGATATCCTTTTTATAAAAAAAAAGAAGAGGGATGAGATCGAAAGCATATGAAAGCCTCCCTCTGGTTATCTTCTGCCTTCGCAAAGAGCATTTCTTAAAAGCTTCAAATTCCTTAACTAACAGACACTTGTTGTAATTTCACATGAATCAAAGAACTTTCTGTTTTTCACCATGCAGATTTCTTATCGTTGTCACTCATCAATCTTTTTAATTTCTAAAATTTGTTTATATTTTTCGACCGAACTCACGAACGCTCTCTTTTCTTTCATTTATTTGTGGTTATTTAATGAATTATAATCAAAAAGGCAAAAGCTTCAAAAACACTACATAAATTATAATAATCACTAGTCAAACATTACGTGAATTTCACACGTGTTGGAGCCACGCTGCAGTTGAATATTATGGTTGTAGCACGAATGGGTTGGCTCGACCGTGGCAAGACTATATTAACAGTATCTTACTAAGGCATTCTGGACGCGCTGTATGAGATTCTGTGAGCGCACCAAGTATCTAGGGCCTATTGCAGACTGTGCACACTTACTTAAGTTTTGAAAAAAAACGAATGTTTCGCTGAGCATAGTACGGAGATCAGATCCTATATTATAATCCCTTATTCTATGCATAACTTTGAGCCTGTAGAAACAGTTTCGCACAACTCTGAAAATATGATTTTCATATCGTAATGTCTGATCTATTAGTACACCTAGATTGCGCGCTTCTGATCCGTTTAAAGAACCATAAATAATAAAACGTTTTTGTTTTGTTTGATTTGTTTATGTTATTGTTCAGTAAAGGAAGAACAATTGTTTGGTTGGTATTATAATTGAACCATACATATATTTATTTTATTTTTAAAGTGAAAACTTTTTAGCGTCGGTGTTATTTGAAACTCAATGAAACGAAAAAGCGACACTAAAAGAGACAAACATATGTATATATCTATAGGATTTGAAAAAAAATCTAAAGTAGTAGTGTAGTGCTTTAAAGATAATTAATATAAATTTTACCTTACTGTTAAAATAAACTATATAAAAAAATATTAAGTAAAAAAAATTTACCATATTTAATAAAATTATCATAACCAATCCATTCATAACAATCCACGATTTCATAAATTCAGGACATATAGCGTCTATTTTACGTAACACCTTGCGAGTCAATCAATAGAATGAAGAAGATGGCGCTATTACAAAGCAATTTTAATTGAAAGAAAATATTGTTTTCATTTACTACACTAAAATTTAGACTCTACATGTCTAAAAATAAGGGTGGTAAATTTATTTGCTATAAAATTAAACTTTTATCTTTAATTTTATGCCGCACTTGTGGATGAAAATTATCATATTAAATTGATCAATATTAAAATAATATTGATACTTTAGTTAGGTTATTAGGTACCATAAGCCACTTGCGTCAAGTGTTGAAATTGAAAACTTCGGAGTCTGTTTTATATGTAATATAATAGATATATGTATGTCAATGTAATCATATAATAATAAGGAATAAACAATTTTAAACTTGGTATCAATATTACAATAAAGTAACCCTACAATTATTATCCTACTCTTAACACTCTGCATTGGTCTCGTTCTCTCAATTTTAGTTTTCTGAAGGTTTTCTTTTTCAAATACTAGGAATGCTATTAACATTACTAATATTCCTTTAACCACTACTCGTAAGCAGAAAATGCTTGTATTTAGAGTAGATCACGACAGTAGTCGAATGGCGGATTCAGACCCACAACCTTTGAGTTCGCGGTCCGCACCCTGCCATCGGGCTACTGTCGCTTACTACACTGTATTCTATCTCATTATCTATCAGGCTAAATCCTAGATATATACATATGTTTGTCTCTTTTTAGTGTCGCTTTTTCGTTTCATTGAATTTCAAATCACACCGACGCTGAAAAAGTTTTCACTAAAAAAAAAAAAATATGGTTCAATTACTAACCAAACCATTGTTCTTCCTTTTACCGAACAATAAAATACAAACAAATCAAACAAAACAAAAACGTTTTATTATTTAGAGTTCTTTTAAACGGATCAGAAGCGCTGTACGCTGTACTAATGGATCAGACATTACGATATTAAAATCATATTTTCAGAGTTGTGCGAAACTGTTTCTACAGGTTCAAAGTTATGCATAGAATAAGGGATTATAATATAGGATCTGATCTGTGTACTAAGCGAAACATTTTTTTTTCAAAACTTAAGTAATTATGCTCACTCTGCGATAGGCCCTTGGTGCGCTCACAGAATCTCATACAGCGCGTCCAGAATGCCTGCGTACGATACTGTTATGAGTTATGAAGTACCGCCACGCTCACATGTTACGCTCTATATAAACAATGCGAACATTTTAAAAATTAAATATCCTAAGCAACTTCTTTTTGCTTCACTACTATTTCGTATTGTCTGACTGCCTCAATGGTTTAGTGGTCGTAAACGCGATTACTGATCATGAGGTCCCTGGTTCGAACACCGGTCAAATCGGGCAAAAAATCTGTTAATGGGTTTTTCTGTCAAGAAATCCTCGTGCCTCGAAAAGCACGTTAAGCCGTTGGTCCTGCGTCTGATCTCGCTCCAGGACATTGAAAGTGTAGTGGGAAAAGAGAGTGGACCTGTACTTGCACATACACACAGACATTATAATCCTGTTCCGCGCTCATGGCTAATCTCCGTTGGGACTTTCAAATTCCGAAGTGTTGAACAAAACTCGATCTGGAGGATTTATTATTTGGTATTGTTATACATTAATCTGCAATTTATTTATACGATAAATTATAATGGACCAAAAACATTTATACTTCTCACAACATTAGAGCCTCTTACTATAGCCTAACGTATCCTACATACCGCACTGCAGCTTTTCGAGATATCTTTATATACACCAAAATTCTGGAATAATTCCACCACTTACTTGCAATATACAATAACAGTAAAACAATAAATACAAATTGCACGTATTAAACTATCACAAAACCGAGTGATCACATGTATAACACACACAGAAAAAAAAACACACACACACGCGCGTACACATACATTTTTAATTTAGATTTTCTCTTTCTGTGAATCATCCATAGCTGTTTAAATTTTAATGTATTCTATTTAGGGTCTGTTGCAGTGATTATATTGTTCTTTAGATAAAAGCGTGCATATCAATATGCGCAAGTAAAAATCTACACCAACGCTCTAGAACGGCGTAATATTGACGCACACTACAATGTTCTCTCTGTGTCCGTGACTGTATGAGCGCTAAGAAGAAACTAACACGGATCATTTTGATACTATTATTTTTTATTATTTAATTTTGTGTATTATAATTTTATTATTAAAAGTAAAAACAAAGTCGAAGTATTAAATTTTGGAATTTCAAAATTGGAAAAATCGCACATCTATTTCAACGTTTCTAAAGCTACGATCACACTACCTTACAGTCTACCGCCCGTTTACCGCAATAATTATGGCATTAAATTACTGCCTAAATTATCGCGTGAAGGCCGATGTAAATCGGCCTAATAAATCATCAGACGAGCGAATGCGAAGGCTCGTTTTGAAGTGGCGCTCGGGTCTGCCTTGGGGACTCGGGACCCAGTAACGTTGTAGTGTGAAGAGCTACCAGTAAGAAGCGGTAGTAACCAGTAGTAGTTGAAGTGACTAGTAGCAGAATATAGTGATTAGTGAATAGTAGCTAGCAACATAGTAACTGATATTCACAGTTACATATTTGAAAGTGATAGCTAGTTGCATAAAGTGGTAACTAATATCGCAGTTACAAATTTGGAAGTGATAACTAATTGCATAAAGTGGTAACTGATATTCGCAGTTCATATTTGAAAGTGATAGCTAGTCGCATAACGTGGTAACTGATATTCGCAGTTACAAGTGATAGTGATAACTAGTTGTATAACGTAGTAACTGATATTTGCAGTTACACAAGTGATAGAAATAGCTATTTTAGTTGATAATAGCAGCTGGTCAGACAGTGTTGATAAAACCAGCTACTACTAATAAATATATGATACTACCATAATAATTTGAAGAAATCTTTTGAAATATATAGTGACCAACTGATAGTGAACAACCGTAGTTGAACAACCATATTCAACAACCGTGATCAATAAACAATAGTCAGAAGATTTCCGCCGAACAGTTGATCAGTCAAACCGCTGGCCACTGCCTTGCCATTTGTATTCTATTTCATGCATTTTGATTTGACCTCAGTCCACAGTACCCCAGCTACACCCACAAAGACGGCAGTAGAAGTATCCTCCGGAACCTATAGGTGTAGGACGTGAGCGACTCGCGGAGTACTTTCGATAACACTTACTCCCGAGTTTCGCCCGTCCAGCACAAATAGTATAGTTGTAGCACGAATGGGTTGGCTCGACCGGGGAAGGACCACGCTCTCACAGCTGTGTTTCGTATGGTGAGTGTAGAGAACCGGAGACCCTTTTTACTGGAAAAGATGCATTCTACCTTAGTCCTCACGGCTGACAACGCATCTGCATTTAAATTCGCAAACGTAGATAGATGTAGACGTCTATGGGCCACAGCAACCACTTACTATCAGGTGGACTGTGTGCTCGTTTGTCATCCTTATTCTATATAAAAAAAATTGTCACTCACCAACGTCTACCGTCATATGGCATATTGATTGACAATTTTAAAATTATGTGCTTCAATTATGGCCATAATTATTGCCATATCACGGTAGTGTAGCCGTAACTTTCTTCAAATAATCTGCTCACATTGTTATGACATTGCCCTTGAAAAAACCCGAAACGTGAAGTTTTCGACGCGAATCAGATGCACGCTCTTGACCTGTAGAACACAAGTTATTTTGAATGTAGTCTAAGTAGTCTCAAATTTTTTTTTTTGCTATTTATCATTTATTTAAAATGTATTAATAAAAACCGCTCGAACTACTCAAAAGAGACGAAACGGGCCACATTGGAAAACCAGCTGTGGTTCGCCACGCCAAATGCCGAGTGCGGCCCCTTTTCGTCACGTTCAGCAAATAATATTACGTCATAAACGTTAAGAGAAATATTATGTACATTGTGGCGTTGTCATTATGTGACAAAATAAATATTTTCTTTCTTTATTTCATTTTTTATGATTTTTTAGTCAAAAGCTATGTCAAATTACTTATCTGACCTGACCGATGATACTTCAGAGATGCGTCATCATATATAAAGGTAATAAGGAGGTTGATTAAGGGGGAAGACGGAAAATTTAAAAACATAATTATGGTCAAGGGGTCGGCCCAGTGGGTGTAAAGCGCCCGAAACGTCAAGAATTAAAAAAGTGAAATTAAACGCGATAAGATCCGTAAAATTATTTTATGTATTAAATGTGTAGTATTTGGGTAGATATAAGAAATCATTAAGTTTCATCATTACGTCTTACTTTGGTGAAATCAGATCCTAATAAGACTATACTTTTTGTTTTTGTCTGACTCTATGAAACTGACAAGGCAAAAGCCTGATAAGTGTTGTTTTTAACAAAAAGAACACTTAATCAGGCTTTTGTACGCTAGTAATATATAAGTCTTATGCCTTATGCCTTTTTTCTAGAGCGAAGTGTTTTTAATAAAAACAACACTTAATTATTGGTCATGTAGTATTTTTCTCGAGCTAAACAAAATATTACCTTTTCGTCTTGTTATGAAGTAACGACGTTAAAAATCTTTTAAATACAGTTGCTCAAAAAGTGGCGTATTGCAGGGACGTATAGTGTTCGGGATGTGGGCTATTACATACTCGAGCTTTTTCTTTACCTTTTCCGAACTCGTGCGTTCTCTTTCCCAACTGTCAAAATAATGTCTATTAAAAAGAAAAAACCAACCACGAAGTTTTTACTAAAAAAAATTCATAGAAGTTTTTATGATTCATGCAAATATTTCTAAAAAGAAGCTACTAATTTGTTTCAATATCAGATTTAATGATTTGATTCAATGAGTTAGGTTAGGTTTCATTTCATTTCATCTCATTAAATTTCATTTTCATTTTTTTTATAGAATAAGGGTGACAAACGAGCACACAGTCCACCTGATGGTAAGTGGTTGCTGTGGCCCATAGACATCTACATCCATCTTCGTTTGCGAATTTAAATGCAGATGCGTTGTCAGCCGTGAGGACTAAGATAGAATGCCTCTTTTCCAGTAAAAAGGGTCTCCGGTTCTCTACACTCACCATACGAAACACAGCAGCATTAAGCTGCTATTTTACGCTGGTATTCTGTGAGAGCGTGGTCCTTCCCCGATCGAGCCGACCCATTCGTGCTACAACTATACTATTAATATAGCTGCAGCATGGCTCTACCACGTAATAAATTCATATCAATAAAAAATTCTACTGAAGACTTGGCTGTATGGGCATAGTTCCTTTGCCTACCCAGAATGGGTGAAGAAAACAAAAATAATCTCTGCTTATATTCTTTTACGGTTGGCGCCATTTTCTAAAAATGTTCTTCGAGAGTTTAGTTGTTTGTTGCACAAAATGAGTAGTTTTGACGATATTTTATTTGAATTAACACCACCGGAACTCAGTATAATTGCACAAAATGCTTCGGAGAACATTTTACCGGAAAAGTCAAAAAGTCGCTACATATCTACATACGACGAATTTATTGCGTGGAGAGAAGAGAAAAAAGCAAATAGTTTTTCAGAAACTGTTATGTTGGCATACTTCTCCGAACTCTCAGCAAAATTAAAACCTTCTAGGTTATGGTCGAGGTTTTCGATGATAAAAAGTATGCTGAAAATAAGGAACAACGTGGATATAAGTGAATACCCAAAACTAAATGCTTTCTTAAAACGACAATCAGACGGTTTTACAACTAAAAAGTCGAAAATATTAACATCGAATGAAGTGGAAAGGTTTTTGAACGAAGCTCCCGATGATCGTTATTTAGCCACAAAGGTAATTTATTAATAAATAATTATATTTTTCTTTAGTATTCAGTTTACGAAATCGCAAAGTACAGTCAATATATTATTTAAAAAAATATTAATCAAATCCCTTTTTTTGTAGGTTGCGCTGATTTTTGGCGTAGTTGGAGCTTGCCGCAGACATTGAAGCCCATGGAAAAATGCTACTAATCAAGATTCCGAAGCTTTGTTGATGAAGGAGATTTTCTTAGAATAGTGCAAAATATATGAATCAGCGTTCCCAAAAAGCAAAACCGACCGTTTTTCCAAAATTATCAAAAGGGAAGTGTACAGCTCAAGCAATCAGGATAAACAAATTGTGTAATATGCCAAAAGAAATAGCTACGTTTCTTGGTCTGCCGGATGCTGAGTATTATACTGGGCACAGCTTCAGGAGGATCTCTGCTACATTATTGGCAAATTCAGGAGCCAATTTGACGTCCTTAAAGCGACTAGGAGGTTGGAAGTCAGACAAAGTTGCAGAAGGCTATATTGCTGATTCATTAAACAACAAACTAGAAACTGGGAAAAAATCACACAATCCATTAATTTAAAGTCCAGTCCGTCTCCTTCACATGACAATACTGAAGAGAACGTTAGTCCATCTACCTTCGTTGATAATGATAATTCATCAGATCTAATTCCATCAACTAGCAAACGCCATTGTATAACACCTTTGACAAATATATATGAACAATCATACGAAATTAATAATAGTTTGTCTCAAACAGTAAATATGCAACCTAAAACTTCCCAGTTAGTATAAAAACTGTACCAATTTCAATGTATATGAATTATAACTTTTATAAGAAATAAATAATTAGTTAGTTGAGTTTATTGTGTTTTTATTATTTTATTAAATTGCTTCATTTTTTCGCAACTGTATTAAATATAGTTGTTCAGTACACGTGCGGAACCGTCAATGCAACTTGTTCCGACTGTCAACCCTCACCTTCGGCTGCGCCTCGGCTCGGGTAGACATTTGTCGGAACTCTTTGCAATGACAGGCTTTCCGCACTCGTAATGAAATATACTATATCAGTGAAGTATGACGGCTATGATATTTTCTTACAATACAACAGATACAAGTTTGTAATAAACGAGTATGATAAACAGTTGATTTTTAGTTTATTTTAAACTGTGTGAAGGCTAATGATGATAATTACCTTTACATCAACTATTAAAAGTTTTACAGCATATAAACACGTCATTAACAAATCATTCAAGTAATATATAAGCGAGGTAAATCAAAATTCTCCTTTTATTATCAGCAATTAACTGCTATCTTAAAACTATTACCAAGAAAAAGTAAGTTCCTTGTCCGAAATCAGCAGTCATGGGGAATTCCTAAACACTCGGTAGTATTAAACTTCTTATATGACGTCCATTAACCGCAAATACTAAAAGGACGAATCACCTGCTTTATGAATAATACGCACATATTTCCTGTTGAAACCGTGTGACGATGACGTTCCACGCACCAGTCAGTCTGTGTCCTTTAGACTGAGTATGTAAGCATTGTGAGTTTCTTTGTTTATTAACATCGAGTGTAAATACAAATGATATCAAAATGGCGATGGAAACCGTCACGAATATTCTTCAAGCTGATACAACATTGTCACCAGGAATCATAACAACATTGGCTATGGAAAGTGTAAGAAATCATAGTGAAGTTATAAGTGATACCGTTTCATTAAATCCTTTATCAGAAGAGAAATATATTCCTTATCTCAATACTTCTTTGGATAATATAACAAAGTACAATGAACTTCAAATTACTGTGCCATTATTTGAAGCCTTTATTTTGACGGAGATCGTTATGACAGCTCTAGAGTTAATAATATCGATTATAGCAGCAATATATATTCCACGTTGGAGAAAAAACTATAGAAATCAAATGTTAATGCAGATAAGTCTCGCTCGTTTTGTGAAAAGAGTTATATTCTACATAGAATTTACAGAAGAAAAACTCACTGGCGCTACTCCTACGAGCCTCGACATAGTGTTGTTCGGAGCACAGACGTATATCGACTTCGTTATTGTTATTTTAGTTGTTTTTTTTATAAAACATATGTATGACAGCTTAATAGTTGTAATTGTAAAGATAAATCAAAACACATTCTATAAGATGTTATCTTGTGCTTGGCTTTTGCCTCTGCCAGTCAGTGCAGCCTGGGCGGGAATCGTTTTGAGCAAAATTTTGGACGAGTGGTTAGCATATTTACTTATTTGTTGCATATTCAGATGGCCGCTTATTTTATTAGGTACACTCTTGTATATAACTATTTTATATCGTGTATTTACGGATAAGATTAGAAAATTCGCAAGAAGTTTAACATTCATTACGTTCTTAGTATGTTTAGTTGTTAATTTCTACTTATTTTCTAAGGACGTTATAGAGCTCTGGTGTTTTAAATCGTTTGTAACGGTCTTATTTAATTACGTGTTAGGATTTCTATTAAATTTGCTTATTCTTTGTTTCTATTTAATTTTAATAATTCTTAATTTTAAGAAAAAGTTCAAATCAACAACTTCCATTCCCGATAATAGCTTTAATGATGATGCTAAATAACCACAACATATCAATAGTTTGAAAAATATTTTTTGAGTTAACTAGAAGCGCTGTTTGAAGCGATGTTAATGTTAAAAGTTGTATACTTGAATAAAAGAGGCAATAATCTCCGCACCGGAAAAGAGAGCCTTGTCAAGACATCTTTAATATTCCTTGTCCGCCTATCTTAAAGCGATTGACCTGCTACATCACTTTGATATATTTATATCATATATGAATACCATGTATATCAACCGAAGAAACGTCGGCATGAACGAAACCTTTTATGTGAATTTTATGAGAAGAAGCGAATCACTTTTAAATATATTTTGAATAATAAACCTCTCATTTTCCGATACCTTTATTGCTTTACATATATTGAAGCAGATGTGTGTTTTTGCGAGTGTTCAAAAAACGTAGATATTAATTTAATGTTACAAATGAGGTTGGTGGTGTTGTTAAAAGAAATGTGATACTGGTATTATTAAATACACTCTTAAATTTAAGCAGTGTTTTTGATTTATTTTTCTTCTAGCGCCTTTTAAAGTCTAAACATAATGTGTATAATTAAGGACTTCATCTTGGTTATTACATTTTACATGAATATTAAATTTAGGCTTTCGAATAATCTGCCTGATATTTTTAAAGATCTTTTAGCTGATTTCAATAACAGGAGGAGGTTGTCAAATCTACTGTCCCCTTTTTTCGTATGTATGCTCCTCGATATTTCCGTCAATTTTGAACCAATTTAAGTGATTTTTTTATTAAATAGGCGGCAGGTTTTCTAAGACTTCTGGGGTAGTCCCATAATATAAATTGAATATGTGACAAAATAGAGTAAATATGTAGTTTTTAATGTAACTATTTAGACGACATTCGAGTTGTAACATTGAACTTGTAAAATTAGTTAGTTTTCGTTAGTCTACACATTATTAAAGAATAACTTTTAATATAAAATAAAAACTGTCTTCAGAGAACTGAATTAAAATAAAATAATTTCCACACAACAGGTTCTGTAGTCGAGACTTTAATAATGATTTCTTATATTTACGCGAACACTACACATTGAATAAAACTACTTTTACGGATTATATCGCGTTTAATTATTTTATTTTTATTAATTCCCGACGTTTCGGGTGCTTTACAGCACCCATGGTCACGGGGGACTGAGGTGATTGACGTCCCGATGTCAGAGTTAATCCGGAGTACCTTCAGCTTTTTTATTATTAATTTTGGTCCGATCTACGCAGAATGAACTAACTGTGTCTTGAAGTCTTGCAGTGGTATGCTTGGGTTTAGTTTTAATTTTATTAATTATAGGATCTCAAGCAGTTGGTAGTACCCAGCCTCCCTCTCTATTGAAACACGCGGCAAAACTGCGCGATAAGCAGTATAGTAAAAAGTAGTCATAAAAATTAGTCGTCTCTCTCGCACACGTGGGCTTTTACCGGGCTTTCGAGAAGACGATCGCTCCCTTTCTAACTTGTGGCAAAATGTTCTATAATGAAATTTAACTACGATTGTTTATATAGCAATTTGTTTGAAGCAAAAAGCCCGGCTTTTAGTGTGAACCGTGTGAAGTTACTCATTAGTAAAGCGCGGAGGCGCGTGGGCTATACCTTTGCCGTTGCAAGTTCACTTCACATGTGTGTTTACTTGAGCGAATAAATATTGCGAGATGAAAATGTATGCTTTTTTATAGATTTTTAGTGAAAATGGAGGATAATAGTGTTCTTTGTGATGAATTGAAGTGTGTTAAAATGCTAATCGGCGAGGAAAAGGTAAAATCGAAAAAGAAAAAAGGTAAATTTTTATAAAACTGCTAAAAACAAAAAAACCATATCTTGGGCTTGCCCTAGTTTGGAGCCCTAGCTTCGCCACTGTATATGAGAGACGAAATTCACAATCAAGCTTGTACACTCCTGCATCTTGTAGAGGAATATTGTACTTGACGGATGGTAAGAACTGACTAATCTTCTTCGGCGGCTTGAAGAATGTTCGTTATTAGACTTCGCGTCGCATTAGACTTGAACCGATCGTTAAAACTGGCTTATCATCTTTGAAGGTTTGTAAAGTATTCATATGGAAGCCTTTTTTTACATGGGGAAATGCCTACGCATACCCGCCTCGCGGGGGCAAGGACGGATTATGTCGGACTCGCACCGACTAAAACACCATGGTGTTCCACCTTCGCCGTATATTGGCAAGGCCACGGGAACGCTTTCGCACACATCCGCGGCCGCACCCGCGCTGCCCGCCCCATGGCAGCCCCTCTTCGGGGGAGGACTTCTCCTCCCCATTCTCCTTCTCAGGCACGGCGCATCAGGAACACAAGACACGCCTTCCTCCACGGCCTCCAACTCTACCTGCGTAACGAGCCCCCCCGAGTCCGATACGCGGAGGCCATGGGGCCAGGAAAATCAAGCGCTCCGTAGCACCCGCTTTCCCGACCCCAGCGGTGGATCTGGTCTTTGGCTCCGCCGCCAACCAGGTTTCGGCCGTGGAGGGTAGGGAGAGCGGAGCCTCGCAATACCGACACTCCTCTCCCCCCGCGGCCCCGCCAACACCGCATCAACGGTGCGGCCCCGTCAGAGTCGCGGGGGATAGGGCGAGTGGCGCATCGCCATACCAGCACTCCTCTTCCCACGCGACTCCACCTCGGCTGCAACGGTAGGGGGAGAGGGCACACCTCCCGCGGCAGCCCACCGACACAAATCCGAAGTGGGCTCGCCAATCCCACTCGGAGTGGCCACCTCGGACCGGACCTACACACGGGCCAGCCAAGGAGTTCCTCTTTGTTCACCGCGGGTGACCAAGCCACGGCTACTAAGCCCCCCCGCCACGACAAGGCGGGAACCCGTTTGGGAGGGTCATGGAAGCCTACTTCAAGATGGCATCAGGGATGAATCAGGGACGTAAGGTATATAAAAAAAACTGGTCAAATGCGTTTTAGGACACGCGTAAAGTAAAAAGCACTTCCCAATATATGTTTAATATCTCATACATGCAATTTTGCCTGCGATTTTTATCGAGACGGGAAACGTCCAACATGATGTAGTAAATCAACAAATAAATTTGCAATTAATATATTAGGTCCTTACATATGAAATTGGCGTTTTGTACGGGAGGAATATAAAGTCTTTTTTTTGTGAAATATATTTAATTAATCAAAGTATGCACCGTTGTTATCTATGCACTTTTGCCATCTCATAGGTAGTTCATTGATCCCTTTACTAAAAAAACCGTGAGGGCGAGAATCAATACACTCTTTGAAGGCGGTTTGGACTGCCGCATCGGAGTTGAATTTTTTTTCTTGTACGAAGTTGTCCAAATTCGGGAAAAAATTGTAATCTGTTAGAGCAAGGTCCGGGGAGTACGGTGGATGTCGCAGACATTCTAATTGTAGCTCATCTAACTTAGTGGTTGTTTGTTGTGCAGTGTGTGGTCTTGCGTTGTCGTGAAGCAGCGGTGGCCTAGAGCGATTGACCAATCTCGGTTGTTTAGCAGCTAGTTCTTCCTTCATGGTTTGCAGTTGCTGACAATAGATATCTGCCGTAATCGTATGGCCAGATTTTAGAAAGCTGTAGTGAACGACACCGGCGCTAGTCCACCTAACACTCACAAGTAACTTTTTCTGAGTCAATTTTCGTTTAGGCAGGATTTGGCTGGGTCTCCAGGGTTCAGCCATTGCGACGAGCGCTTCCGATTATCGTACAGTATCCACTTTTCATCACAAGCAATGATTCGATTTAAAATCCCTTCATTATTGTGTCGGTTGAGCAAAGTAACACAGCAGTCGACGCGTGTTTGCAAATTCGATTCACTCAATTCATGAGGTACCTATCGTTCAAGTTTTTTTACTTTCCCGATTTTCTTCAAGTGGATTAATATAGTTTTATCACTTACCCCGAAGCCTGCAGCTATCTCTGAATTGCTTTGTGATGGATCCGCTTCCACAATAGCCTTTAATTCTTCATTTTCCACTTTGGTCTCCGGCCGTCCACGGGGTTGGTGCTGAACATCGAAATTTCCAGAACGAAAACGTTGAAACCAAAAACGTACCGTGCTTTTTTTTGCAACACCAGCGCCGTACACATCATTAATCCTTCGAGCTGTTTCTGCAGCACTGGTGCCCCGGTAGAACTCGTACTCATAAATATACCGATATTTCATGTTTTCCATTGTGCGGTAATAAGCAACGCCAAAGAAAAAATAATGAGGAAAAAACAAATGAATGACTGTTTTCAAAACTCAAATTTACCAGCTAAATAAATTTATAAATTTGAATTTGGTATTCTTAACCAAAGAGGAGATATTTCAGATCAAAGTGGTCAGTACGACAAAACGCTAATTTCATATGTAAGAACCTAATATACAATGATGTGGGTGAGGATCAACCTATGTTTGCTCAAGTATTGTAAAATTTCAAGGGGAGTTCTAGAGCTTATGCTCTGAATTGTGCCACACGCGACTTCTCTAGCCTAAATGATAGCAAAGTAATTTCATAATTTTTTTTTTCTAAAATTATAAATGAAATGAATTTCTTACAAAAATAAATACGTTATAATTATAGAGTGTATTTTTTTAACATATACTGTATAATGTATTCTTGCAGTTTTAAATAAGAGTGATGAACTTTTGATTAGCTAAGTCAGTGCACTTTACGTATCTTCAGCTATTTCACCACTTACCATCAGGTGGGATAGTAGTCAAGCACTGGCTTATAATATTTAAAAAAAGGGCTGATTACTTCTACGAGTATGCGAGTTAACGGACTTTACATGTCCTCGAAATATGTTTTTTATAGATATGCAGGTTTCCTTACTATGTTTTCCTTCACTGCCGAGCATGTTGTAAATGAAAACTTAAAATTACAATTAATAATTTCTTTGATGCCGGCGGGGATAGAATCCGGGTTGTTCGCGTATTGTAAAAATTACAGCGAGCGCTTAGCAACCGCGGCTCCGCGTGTGCTCTTATGGAAATTTATTTCTACCGCCAAATAGTAGTTCTCGCACTGCTGTAGTCCGGTGTGAAGGGTATTGAGAGCCAGTATAATTGCAGGCTGTGAGGTATTCCATCTTAGTCCTCTGAGGTGTAAACGCGCCTGTAGCTATTTTGTTTGAAGTTAGCCGCAGGTGTGTCGTGGACTGAAGTAACCGCTTACCATTAGATAGATTGTCTCTTCGTTTGTCACTTCAGTTTTATAAAAAAAATTTAAATGCCACCCCATACTAAATACCAAATACAGAATACTAGCATGGAACACCAGAAAAATGCTGCTGTGTTTCGTATGGTGAGGGTAGAGGACCGGAGACCCTTTCATATTGGTAACAAGGCATACTATCTTAGTCCTCAGGGGTGACAAGGCACCTGCATTTTTATTCTTAATCGATGATTTTTATTTTTATTTTTTTCTCATTATTAGTTTACTTTTGCTGCACTACCTCCTTATCTCTGCTTAGCCTAATAGTTGACTGGGAGAGAATGCCTTAAGGCATTAAGTCCGCCATATGTACGATTTTTCTTTTGTGCATTAAAGTTTAAATAAATAATTAAATGAAATGATAGTTGTAGATGTATATGGGCCATAGCATCCACTTACCGTCGGGTGAACTATGTGCTCATTTGACACTCTTATTCTTTTAAAAAGTACTGCACTGCTACTGACTGTCCACCATAAGGCTCAGAGCCTTCCAGCAATGCCACAATGTATGTTTTAGCTCCGCCATCATCTGGCTTTTTCTTGCTTTAGATAAGACTTAAACTCATTAGTGAACAATACATTTCTCCAAACTAGTTAGTCCAAGCTACTCAATGACCTGTGGTGATTAAAAGAACTGGAACGCAAGTGTGTTCCTATCTTAGCCACATTATATCTTCTTCTTATGGTTTTTACGTCTAACTGTCCATTTTGAATATATTTAAGTCTGTAAAAATTTACAGACTTAAATATATTCAAAATGTAGAGTCGCTTGATTACACTCCGTTCACTTGGATAAAAAGTTATGATCCACAGGTGGATCCAAAGATAATTTTTTCTCCCAATCGATCCACCGGTGCAGAGATTCTAAAATGATATATATTTTTATGCAATTTCGATTTACACCTGCGGCCACGTTGCAAATTTAATATAAACGGAAGTGTTAGCCAAGCATTAAACAAATTTTGGTGATAGTAAACTGTGTGAAATTGGCAATTAAATTTTTTTATATTTTATTTTAATTGTTAAGAGTAAAAACTAATTAGGAGATTCAAAAAAGAATTAAATTATGATTTTATGAACACTCATCCCTAATTACGATTTTAACATAACATCACGAGTGCCAGAATAACTAAAAGCAACTAATTTAATTGAAAAAAAAAGATAATAGTAAAGCTAAAATGAATCACCCAATTTTTTATGTTCTATAATCGATTTTTTTTTAAATATATCATCATATAGATTGCCTCATAGGGCATATTTGCCATAGTTGCCACGCTTGACAGGCGGGTTGATAACCAGGTTATTTTTTTAATTATTTTGAGTTATTATCACGCAGATGCTGCTTCCTATCTCCGGTTTCATTTTCCTCCGTCGTCTCTTACGACACACACGGGATATGGGATAGTGAATTATCTTCCGGTGGTTCCTAATAAGAATGAATTTGAGCTTCTATAGTGGTTTAAATAAATTAAAATCTGCACATCAGGAGCTAGGTAAAGAAATTATTTTATTTTATTATTTTATGGAAAAAATGTAACAAAACGTAAGTAAGATACAAATAAATACAGAGAAAATAAAGGGAGAAATTAAAACTAAGCGAATATTAAAACTAATATTTTAATTTAGGATCACAAGCTTAGGTAATGTTTTGTATTTTAACCTTAATTATTGTAATAGTTAACGATCTAATTGATGGAGATATATTTTGACAATACCTGAAGCATATGGTGCTAATGGAGTTTCAACCAAAATCTCCTTTTCTTTAAATGTTTTGTATATTTTTATTATTTAGTCAAATAAGTCACAATATTATATAATATATCTATTTATTGCAATTAAAAAAATATTTGTAAATTAATACTTTATTTTACATAAAACACTTTAAGTTTGTAACATAATATTAATAAAGAATATACTTAGAAGAACCGATAATGTACAGATTCCCATTTAAACAAAAAAAAACACCGGTCTATAATTTACGATTATTTACAGAAAAATATCCAAAAACCGGAAAACTTATAAGGAATTTACTTTATTAATAATGATTTTAAGGATGGACGGAGAAAGTATATAAAAGTTCCGACGAATGTCATCGGTTCATGCTGTATACTGCACTAATCGCAGTTACAGGCGCAACGCTTTACGCGCTTTTCACGATGCAGTAACGCATCGACGCTGCGGACTGAGCGTGGTTGCATATCTGCAGAAAAACAGTTTAATTCAAAACTTATAAGTGAGAGTAATGTCCTAAAATTTTAGATGTTTTACTTACTGCTAGCTGTCATGTGCTTTGTTCATAAAAGAGACTTATGACCATATACTCCAACGCTGCTCAATTTTAAGATGTCGTTAAGTCTCGTGTTGTCTCTATCACTTTAAGTCCAAGTGACTGTGACACCACGAGACTTAAATTGAGTAGCGTTTGAGTATTTGACCATTAAAACATTCATTTTTGTACCTATAATTATTTAAATAAAGTGCAAATAGAAGCTTGAATAAAAACATTCAATACCTTTTCCTTTCTTATTATTCCTAAAGTATGATTTAAAACCCATACGTAATGAATGAGGTCATACTGATTTTAAATTATTGTAGTTAGAATAATGCTGAAGGAACAAAACCCACATATTTCATCATAATCATTATTATACAGGGTTTTCTAATGATCGTTTAGAAAAGTGTGGTTTACTTCTAAATAAACGATCACACGAATTTATGACATTAATACAGACAGGTGTAGAGAGGGTGACGTAATATCCTGAAACTCTTCACCGCTGCATTGGAAGACGTTTTCAAGCTACTGGACTGGAAATAATACGGTATTAACGTCAATGGCGAGTACATCACCACCTTGATTTGCCGACGATAGTCCTTATGGCAGAATCGCTAGAGGACCAAGCACTATGCTCATGACCACAGTGTCTCCCAACGGATAGGTCTTAGATGAACATGGACAAAACAAAATCATGTTTAACGTCCATGTCACACCTATGCCGGTAGTAGTTGGGAGCACTAAGCCAAAGTTGTTGACGAACTAGTCAGACACCTCAAAACCTCAAAACTAGATTGTACAACCAGTGCGTTGCCAGTGATGACCATGGATCTGATATGTGTCCTTCACTGCTTGCCATATAAGGAAGCTCAAAGTCGTTCGGCGAGATGGAGAGGGCTATGCTCGGCGTTTCTGCGTGATAGACTTAAAACGAGGATATCCGTAGAACCAGTGACCCATAGCCCAAAGAATTAGTAGTATGCTGAAGTGGCAATGGCCGGCCATAGCTTAAGATAGAGAAGAAAGGTTCTCGAGTGGCAGCCTCTGTACCGGCAGGCGAAGTGTGGTGTCCCACTGGATGGTGTGACGACCTGGTAAGACATGGAAGTCATGGATGCAGGTGGCTCGGGACCGTGCTTTGTGGCATTCCTTGGGAGGCCTATGTTCAGCAGTGGACTTGTGAAGGGCTGTAATGATGATGAATATTAAAACACGTATTGTTACTTCATGAATTATAAATGTTTTCTTTAAAAAGCAATATTGCAGACTACATGTTATTATTAATATTGTTACAAGTATAGAAGAAGTAGAGAAGTATCGTATATAAGTAAAGTATACTTGTTATGATATCAATATTATCGTATGACAAAAGTTCATGTTATACTGTTTGTAACGTATGCCATAGTAGATATCGATAAATCGTATCGTATTTAGCACCTCTATTTTGACTTCACCAAGTGGTCACTTGTCAGTGTCTCTCTCACATAGACTTAGAATACGCCACTATTTTAAGTCTATGGTCTCACCTGTCAATTATATGGGCGTCGCTGTCGCTCGCTCTTCGTAATTATATTGGTATTTTGGGACCTCGACTATCATTGAATATTACGACTTGGCTATTTTAACGGACTCTGATTGCTTTCAAAACGATTTACCTTTCTGATTTTCGTAACTGTGTACCGCTCAAACGATTACCTGGCACTCATAAACGGACTTACGCACACGCAATGGAAAATGTATTTATGTAAATTGTGGCTCTGTTGGTTCTATGTTCTTGGAAGATGAATGATTCGTCACTGTGTACAACAATGGAGACCTCTTCTGTAATTACATTTCTACTTTGTATGCATATTCAGAGTCTCGTGATGTATTTAGAAGATGAACAATAAACATGAAATTAAATCTGTGTTTTATTTCTAATTCAAAATAATAAGTTAATGTAGGTTTAAACAACTTACTATCTAATTGGTAGCTGGTTTCATAGTCACGTTTTAACAGTGCCGTCCAGACACACGCTTGCAAATGCACTAGATAGTAGACGCGACTATATTCTATGCATTTATGCATGCAATTACTTACATTTAGGCTTTATCAAAACTACATACCCAATTATCTAGGTAGGAAATAAAATAGCTAAATGTTTTGGATATTGTTTTTCAGTTTCTTAAAATTACTCGGAGCTATGAAAACCATAATGTTCGTGGTTCGATTATAACCTCAAAATCTGATCCTTTTTGAAATATATCTATTCTGCAGCTAGTCCGCTACAAAAATACGATCACATAGGAATTTACTAACTATCGAAAATGCATCATATATTTTCCGATGCTCTTGGCTCCAGGGCGAACAATGTAAGGGCGCAGAGCAATGTCCTTTAATATAAACGGAAGTGTTAGCAACATTAAACAAATTTTGGTGATAGAATGTGTGAAATTGTAAATTAAATTTTTATTTTATTTTAATTGTTAAGAGTAAAACCTAGAGAGATTCAAAAAGAATTAAATTATGATTTTATGAACACTCATCCCTAATTACGATTTTAACATAACATCACGAGTGCCAGAATAACTAAAAGCAACTAATTTAATTGAAAAAAAGATAATAGTAAAGCTAAAATGAATCACCCAATTTTTATGTTCTATAATCGATTTTTTTAAATATATCATCATATAGATTGCCTCATAGCATATTTGCCATAGTTGCCACGCTTGACAGGCGGGTTGATAACCAGGTTATTTTTTAATTATTTTGAGTTATTATCAGGCAGATGCTGCTTCCTATCTCCGGTTTCATTTTCCTCCGTCGTCTCTTACACACACACGGGATATGGGATAGTGAATTATCTTCCGTGGTTCCTAATAATAATTAATTTGAGCTTCTATAGTGGTTTAAATAAATTAAAATCTGCACATCAGAGCTAGGTAAAGAAATTATTTTATTTTATTATTTTATGGAAAAAATGTAACAAAACGTAAGTAAGATACAAATAAATACAGAGAAAATAAAGGAGAAATTAAAACTAAGCGAATATTAAAACTAATATTTTAATTTAGGATCAAGCTTAGGTAATGTTTTGTATTTTAACCTTAATTATTGTAATAGTTAACGATCTAATTGATGGAGATATATTTTGACAATACCTGAAGCATATGGTGCTAATGGAGTTTCAACCAAAATCTCCTTTTCTTTAAATGTTTTGTATACTTTTATTATTTAGTCAAATAAGTCACAATATTATATAATATATCTATTTATTGCAATTAAAAAGATATTTGTAAATTAATACTTTATTTTACATAAAACACTTTAAGTTTGTAACATAATATTAATAAAGAATATACTTAGAAGAACCGATAATGTACAGATTCCCATTTAAACAAAAAAAACACCGGTCTATAATTTACGATTATTTACAGAAAAATATCCAAAAACCGGAAAACTTATAAGGAATTTACTTTATTAATAATGATTTTAAGGATGGACGGAGAAAGTATATAAAAGTTCCGACGAATGTCATCGGTTCATGCTGTACTGCACTAATCGCAATTACAGGCGCAACGCTTTACGCGCTTTTCACGATGCAGTAACGCATCGACGCTGCGGACTGAGCGTGGTTGCATATCTGCAGAAAAAGAAAACAGTTTAATTTAAAACTTATAAGTGAGAGTAATGTCCTAAAATTTTAGATGTTTTTACTTACTGCTAGCTGTCATGTGCTTTGTTCATAAAAAGAGACTTATGACCATATACTCCAACGCTGCTCAATTTTAAGATGTCGTTAAGTCTCGTGCTGTCTCTATCACTTTAAGTCCAAGTGACTGTGACACCACGAGACTTAAATTGAGTAGCGTTTGAGTATTTGGCCATTAAAACATTCATTTTTTTTACCTATAATTATTTAAATAACACAATCTTTATATTATAATGTTTTTCTTTATTGGTTAGTAGATGATTTAATGTTACGTAAAATGGCTTAATATTATACAATGTAATTTAATTTATTTACAAGTTTTATTCACAATTAATTTGTCTGTTTAATCATTTCTAGCTTACTTTAAGCACATGAGTAAAGAAATCGTACAGAGGCAAAGCTTCTAAAGAGCTGTCACCTATTTTGGAAGGGTTGGCACAGGAGGATAAAATTAAAAAACAAAACGTTTATCAGTTTTTATTATATAACCCTGAATTTGAGCACTAGCCGAGCCGGCATAGAGCAGTTTCTCTCTGTACGTGACGAGCCACCAGTGCTCACGCACACATGCGCGTCTAGTTTGTAGTAGTGTAACTATCATAGCGCGGTTTTATGAAGTTTTGCCTCTGTACGGTACGGTTTCTTTACTCATATGCCTAACAAATGTTCATACCTTTGTACCGTAAAAACAAACCATAACTAAACCATATTAGTTCATATAAAGCATGAGTTTTCTAAGTTATTATTAGTTTTAATAGATCTAATTATTCCCTTTTTTTCCGTCTAAGTAGTGGTAAAAAATATAATAAATATTATATACTTACAATGCGGCCTTTCATCAATGTCTTGCGGCAGTAACAGTGTACGCGGAGCCCGAGGTGCCTGTGCAGATGCTTCTTGCGGGATGATATGGCGTTGCTCCATCTCGACTTGACGCCTCTCGGCTTCGGCCTGTCGACGTTCGGCCTCGGCTTGCCCTTGCACTTCAGCCTCCGCATCAGCCTCTGCTGCCGCAGCCGCTAAGGTATTTACGATGGTTTTCACCTAAAGCAAAAGATATCGTGATACTGATGGCTTTAGTAAAAAATAGCGTTTTCGTTACAGTCTACCAAAAATTCACTGCTGAAAATGGATCTCCCGAATAGATTGCCTCATAGGAGGATATTTGCTGTAGTTGCTACGCTTGACAAGCAGGTTGGTAACTGCAGTTTTTGTTGTTATTATTAGGAAGAGTTTTCTCAGAGTTTGACAGACGGAAGCTCTGTAACAATTTCATTGGTTTTCTTATTGCTAAACAATTAATAAAAAAGAGTAACTCAACAAACAATGATAAATTATGATTTTAAGATGAGTAATTGTATCAGGAATATAGCTAGACTGTCAAAGTCATCTGAAAATGCAAAAACAGCTTTGAATTCTGATACTTTATAATGACAAATAATATTCAGGTATTTACCTCTTGCATGTCATTGTCTATTTGCTGATCACGTCGCTGGCTAGCAGCTGCGTCCTGAGCAGTGCGGTGGATTATATGCAAGTCTTCGGGAGTCAAGTCCCATGGCAGGTTCATCTGAACCGTAGCTCCATCCATCTGCATTTTCTGGATAAAATATAAAATGGTTAATATGTTATATTGAGTGACAAACGTAGTAGTTCCATCTGACGATAACTGGTAACTGGATGCTGTGGTCCATAGACATCTACACTTAAAACGCAGATGCGTTGTCACCCTTGACGACTAAGATTGAATGCCTTAATTCCAGTAACTAGGGTCTCTGGTTCTCTACACTCACCATACGAAACACTATTTTAACTATACTGATATTCTATGAGAGCGTGTTCCTTCCGCACTCGAGCCGACCCATTTGTGCTGCAACCATAATTTAGCTGAAGCGTGGCTCTACCACGTAAAAACAAGTAAATTAAAATTTAAAATGCTTATTCACCACAGTGTCAAAATGTACACACTACAATGTTATCCGTTGTAAATAGAGCATTCCGCGTTATGATGAGTAATGAAATATAAGTCGCACGTCATCCAGCTAAGAAACATTTTGCCGAAATTTTATTGTCAATGCATTGCATACATTATTTTAATGAGAAACTGTTGACTGAAATTTTACAAGGAATGTAACTGTCACATACAACTTTTTTTTTATTGTCATATTGTGACTGTGTTAGAAAATATGACACCATTTTAGTAATACTGTGATACGAGTGAGGAGATCAAAAAAATCTTCCTTATTACTTGTTATCATAATATTATACGTCTCATGAATATATATTCATAACAAATTACTAATATGTAGTAGGATATAAGGATTTCTTATGTTTAATCAAAATACAATAAAGTAAATAAAATAAATTTTGCTAATTTTACTGTTTCGATTATTTAGTCATTTTCTCAACACAAATTACGGTTTTTATTATTTTATCATAGATCCCAAGTATCAACACAACGTTATACGCCTCCACGATATGAGAGAAAATCCTACTGTAGGAGTAAAATTATTTCAATAAAAAAGGAAAAGAAATATAAACTTTCAACAAGATATTTAAGATTGTTGCTTATAGTTAAAGAGCCAGTGAGCGGCAGACTTACGGTATTTCAATAAGCTTCACGTTTTTTTCAGTTAATCCCCTGTATCTGAGGTACATGAAATGGGGACTCTTTAGTTTGACCGGCGGTTAATATAGAGACGCTCAGGTGTGAAAGGTGTAAACAAATGACCAAAAATACGTGAAAGTAATAAGTCTGCCGCTTTGATATCTTGAAATATTCAATAAAAGTTACCGAAAAATAACATTGGCAGACACCTATGGCGGTCCCAAGGTCATGGCAGACAGGTTGACAAGTACAATTTTTTCTTTATAATTTACGTTATTTCAATAAAGCTGCAATTTATATATGTTGTTGATAATATTATTTGACATATATATTTTGCATGGTAGACATATATTGAGGTCCTATAACCCAGGCAGACAACAAACTTCAGTGGCGTCCATAAGCGCGTACTATAGCACTCGCTCTAATCCAGTCTTTAGATTAAATAAAAATTTCTATTACATTAATGAAAAATACTTGTTTTCAACTGTTCTTTAGTATTAGTCATCAGCATCATCATCATCATCATTAAAGCCGTTCACAAGTCAACTGCTGAACATAGGCCTCCCCTAGGAATTCCACAAAGCACGGTCCTGAGCCACCTGCATCCATCGACTTCCTGCATGTCTTACCAGGTCGTCACCCCAGCTAGTGGGGGGCTGCCCTACACTTCGCCTACCCGTACGAGGCTGCCACTCAGGAACCTTTCTTCCCCATCGGTTGTTGGTTCTTCGAGCTATATGGGTGGCTCATTGCCACTTCAGCTTACTAATCTGTTGGGCTATATCAGTTTCTCTGGTTCTACTGCGGATTTCCTCATTTCTTAGTTTATCATGCATAAAAACCACTAGCATAGCGATCTCCATAGCTCGCTGAGCGACCTTAAGCTTCGTAATACGGCCAGCAATGAAGGACCACATCTCAGATCCATAACCCATCACTGGCAACACGCAATGGTTATACAATCTCGTTTTCAAGTTTTGACCTGACGAGAAAATGTGTCGTAATGTCCCGAACGAGCCCCAGCCGAGTTGAATCCGACGATTTTCGAAAGTCGAAGTGTCGGACTATTTGTCCCAGCTAAACATCCTCGTCAACAAATTCGAGCTTAGTGACATGGATGTTACACATAATCTATGTTTTGTCCATGTTCATCTTAAGACCTGTCCGTTGGCAGGCACTATTGATGTCATTGAGCATTCCAACGATTCTGCCATAAAGACTATATCGTCGGCAAATGAAAGGTGAGTGATGTACTCGCCATTGATGTTAGTACCGTATCCATAACCAGTTGCTTGAACAGCAGTTTCGTAGTAGTATGCAAAACCAATTGTTTAGACCGATGTTTTTTTTTAACTTAATTGCAAAAAAAAAACATAAACAACACATATTTATAGGAATAACATCTCCTGATGAACTGCCTACTTCAGGAATCTGAGGAACTTCTTCTTGCTTCTCTACCAAAGTAATAAAACACACTAAAAATATTTGATATAACCGTTACCAAGGACAGATGTTCTTTTGTTATGAGTAAAATAAAACTCAGACATGGGTCCTTTCTCCAAACAAAAATAGAAAAAAAGACTGGATTAGAACGAGTGCTACAGTACACGCTTATGGACGCCACTGAAGTTTGTTGTCTGCCTGGGTGATAGGACCTCAATATATGTCTGCCATGCAAAATATATTTGTCAAATAATATTATCAACAACATATATAAATTGCAGCTTTATTGAAATAACGTAAATTATAAAGAAAAAATTGTACTTGTCAACCTGTCTGCCATGACCTTGGGACCGCCATAGGTGTCTGCCAATGTTATTTTTCGGTAACTTTTATTGAATATTTCAAGATGTCAAAGCGGCAGACTTATTACTTTCACGTATTTTTGGTCATTTGTTTACACCTTTCACACCTGCAGGGCTAGCATGGGCAGGAGAAAATTTTATCCCGGGGAAAGGAGAAAATGTTTATCCCCTCGCTTAGTTTTATCCACCTTTAGAGCATGGGCACACCGGTGGATGTAATATCCACAGTAGATAAAATGGGAGATAGACTTAGACTTAGATATATTTTTTTGTATGAATATAAACTTCAACCCACGTCCAATCAACTAGGATAAAATTGTCCCTTTCAAATGTCAAAAAAGCATAATTTTTTATCTTTCATTTGGCTCCATGTTACGGACGGGGGATATGTCTACTTGTTATGTCAAACGGGGATATACTTCTCCCCGTTTGATATAACAAAATAATTTTATCTCTTGTCAGAGGATATAATCGGGGGATAAAATTTTTGTCCCCCGCCCATGCTAGTCGGGCTGAGCGTCTCTATATCAACCGCCAGTCAAACTAAAGAGTCCCCATTTCATGTACCTCAGATACAGGGGATTAACTGAAAAAAACGTGAAGCTTATTGAAATACCGTAAGTCTGCCGCTCACTGGCTCTTAAAAAAGCTGTAAATCCATTATAAAATCTCTAAAGAAATACTTTTATAAAAAGAAGTACGACTTCGGAAACCGGTAGCCATTATTAAAGCCACGTTTTTAGCCTTATAAAATAGTCCCATAAATCATTCTTGCCAAAAATCCGCTGAGAGAGACTAAAGAGAGCAGAGACTGTAATTAGTAAAATTCAAAAGTCAAGCAAACCACTGCCATGCATGAAAATCCTGTATCTTATATTAATGATAATATTACAGAAGATAATATATTAAAAGGAACGCAATGCTATAAATCTGCCTTTATACAATGTACCCATATCTTCGCTGAAAATATTTTATTATCATCTTCAGGATTATCATCTTAGCTAGCACTATCTAGTGTCTATATAATATAGTGCTAAAAAATTATTAAAATCAGTCCAGTGGTTTGAAATATGAAAAGGTAATAAATATAACATTTAGAAAGTATACAGATATACTTTCGTATGTATAATTATTAGTAAATTTATTGCCTCAGTCACATGCAGCTGATCCTGTCCTGCCCGCCGTGACCGAAATTTGGTCTGGAGGACATTATTATCATTATTAGAAAGTATCTAACCGACTAGTGGCGGTGTAAGAATATCCACTACCCCATATCATCCCGTGGGTGCCGTAAGAGGCGGCAGAGGGAAACAAATCCGGAGATGGGCAGCAGCGTCTTCCTAATAACGACTAAAAATAAAAAACTGCAGTGCCAACCCGTTTGCCAAGTATAGCAACTATGGCAAATATCCCCCCTATGAAGCAATCTATAGGGGAGGCCTATGTTCAGCAGTGAACTTCAGCCCGGCTAGCATGGGCGGGGGACAAAAATTTTATCTCCCGATTATATCCACTGACAAGAGATAAAATTATCTTGTTATGTCAAACGGGGAGAAGTATTTCCCCGTTTGACATAACGAGTAGACATATATCCCCCGTCCGTAGCATGGAGCTAAATGAAAGATAAAAAATTTGCTTTTTTGACATTTGAAAGGGATGATTTTATCCTAGTTCATTGGACGTGGGTTGAAGTTTATATTCATACAAAAAAATCTATCTAAGTCTAAGTCTATCTCCCATTTTATCTACTGTGGATATTATATCCACCGGTGTGCCCATGCTCTAAGGGTGGATAAAACTAAGCGAGGGGATAAATATTTTCTCCTTTCCCCGGGGATAAAATTGTCTCCTGCCCATGCTAGCCCTGCAGTAGGCTGTAACGGTAACGGTAGTAAGTATCTATTAGTATTACAGTAAAACTAAACTACGACTAATTACATTTTCGAATCTTCCTTCAGGCTGTTCCAGTTCCTGCGTAGGTGCGGGTTGAGGTACGAATTGGTGGAGGACGGTGGATTGCTGTAATAAATAAATAAATGTATATTAATTATTCTTCATTCATATAATTAAATACATAAAGCAGTTATAGACTTAACACGGTAAAATAAGATTTGTAGTGTTGGCTCAGTCATAGTTCAATATATGTGCGTATGAATACAAAGTTAAACAGATCATGTTTTTCGATAAATATCATACAATAACAATATAATGTTGAAACTCCTAGTAAGTTTAATGTTGTCAAAGGTTCACAAGTTCAAAAATATTATGGTATTTGTTTCGTTTATGGGAAGTGGGTGGCAAATTCGGAGCATACGATTTACAGTTTAGCAGCATTATAAATTTTTTCGCGCTGTGGCTAGCATTCGACGCGGTTAATCAAGTCATCACCTCGGTCGAATTCGGCAAGGAATACATCATCAATGTAATTTATTATTGAATACCTGCAAAAAATCGACTACCGTCACTGCGATCACAATGTTATGTTACATGGCTGGTATTAGCTTTCTAAATTTCGTTGAATAACGTTATATTTTAATAACATTTTATTATTATTACACTTATCTTTTTATATTATCTTTAAACGGATATAAAATTTATTTAAATAGTTATATTTTATATATAATATACATCATGAATTAGGTACACCACACCATAGCCTAGCGCATATTGATGTGCATGCACGTAATATAGATATTGCTTGATATATTATTCACATTGAAACCTTGTCGTAATTATGCATCCAACGTTAATTTCTTTTCTTTTCCATCATATTTTAAATGAAATTATTCTTTTCAAACATTTAAGTTTAACATTAGATAAATATTGACCCCGATCATGATGTTAACAAGCGACTGAGTTCTTTAACCTTTAAAGGTGAAACGCTTCAGTGATTTCACAGTAAACTGTAGCTCTTTTTACTAACGTTTCTCATTGCGAATATTAACCTTTTTTTAAGTATTTTTTTTATTATTTATGATAATAATTAAAATATTTATAGAGCGAATAGAGAATATTTATTTCACTAAAATAGCGTTATCCTTATTAAAAAAATGTGCTTTATTTCAAATAAAAATATATTGCTTAAAAACCTAAATTTAAAAAAATAAAAATATTTTATGGCGTGTATGTAAATCCATTAATTACCACAAGTATTCTTATGGGAGTGGTAAAACGGCACTAGTAATTCACATATTCAATCATAAACCACTATAGTAAATGAAACTAACTTTTACGGATTTTATCCCGTATATTAACTTATTTTCCCTATTTTCCCGACGTTTAGAATACTTTACAGCACCAGACGTGCTGGAAACGTCGGGAACACATAATTTAAAATTAAACATTTTGTACAGCCGACTTCAATATAAATTATTAAGAATAACTAAAAACTATTGTTTAGACTTTAATCAAATTTATATGGGACCACATGAGAAGCACCAGCTTTCAAATAAAAAAAGAATCATCGAAATCGGTTCACCCAGAAAAAAGTTATGAGGTAACACACATAAAAAAGAGAAAACATACAGTCGAATTGGGTACCTCCTTTTTTGAAGTCGGTAGAAAATAAGTTAATATACGCGATAAAATCCGTAAAAATTGGTTTCATTTAAATGTGCAGTGTTCGCTTAAACATAAGAAATCATTACAATAGTAAATTCTAACAAAAAATCTCTAAAACAAAATTCTCTAAATATCTATAAAATCGACAAATAAAACCTTTGAAGATAATTTTATATGACAATGACAAGTATTATTTTTAAAGATAATCTTCAACATTTATTATAAAAGTTAAAAACAAAAGAAGTTCTCCTTATGTATTGCTATAAAAAACACAAGAGTAATAGTTTGTAAACATACGAGTAGGTGTTATTAAAAACACGTTTCAAGTTTACGAAGGATGCGTGCCGGCTGACCCTGACTTATTTATATTAGGTCCTTACATATGAAATTAGCGTTTTGTCGTACTGACCACTTTGATCTGAAATATCTCCTCTTTGGTTAAGAATTCCAAATTCAAATTTATAAATTCATTTAGCTGGTAAATTTGAGTTTTGAAAACAGTCATTCATTTGTTTTTTCCTCATTATTTTATTCTTTGGCGTCGCTTATTACCGCACAAAGGAAAACATGAAATATCGGTATATTTACGAGTACGAGTTCTACCGTGGCACCAGTGCTGCAGAAACAGCTCGAAGGATTAATGATGTGTACGGCGCTGGTGTCGCAAAAGAAAGCACGGTACGTTTTTGGTTTCAAAGTTTTCGTTCTGGAAATTTCGACCTTCAGAACCAACCCCGTGGACGGCCGGAGACCAAAGTGGAAAATGAAGAATTAAAGGCTATCGTGGAAGCGGATCCATCACAAAGCACTTCAGAGATAGCTGCAGGCTTCGGGGTAAGTGATAAAACTATATTAATCCACTTGAAGCAAATCAGGAAAGTAAAAAAACTTGAACGATAGGTACCTCATGAATTGAGTAAATCGAACTTGCAAACACGCGTCGACTGCTGTGTTACTTTGCTCAACCGACACAATAATGAAGGGATTTTAAATCGAATCATTACTTGTGATGAAAAGTGGATACTGTACTATAATCGGAAGCGCTTGTCGTAATGGCTGTACCCTGGAGACCCAACCAAATCCTGCCCTAAACGAAAATTGACTCAGAAAAAGTTACTTGTGAGTGTTTGGTGGACTAGCGCGGGTGTCATTCACTACAGCTTTCTAAAATCTGCCAAAACCACACACTGCACAACAAACAACCACTAAGCTAGATGAGCTACAATTGGAATGTCTGCGACATCCACCGTACTCCCCGGACCTTGCTCCAACAGATTACCATTTTTTCCGGAATTTGGACAACTTCTTACAAGGAAAAAATTTTAAGAAATTATTATTATTAAATATAAACTGTTGGGGTTTGTTGCACATAAAATATAATTAGTTCGCAACGTGGGGTTACGGTTACAGACCTATTGAGAAAGTTTTCAAAAGCGTGTATTAATTTTTAAGCGCAATTACCTATACCTTGTATATTACCTATACCCAATCAATTTTATCTCCGGTGCCACTAAACTAATCGCAATCATAAGTGCTCATTTGTCATTCAAATCAATGAACATGGATTTCCTTCATTGCGAGGAAACCCACATGTTGAGATTAAAAATTAAAATAACACAAATTAAAAATATAAGAGAACAATTGCAAAAACAGTTCGGTGGTCAATTATTAATTATTATCTATAGGAAATTACTTTAATTTCTCCACATAACGGAGATTTTTTGAATTTTCAATTTCATCTTTATAACCATGACATACATTTAAAAATAAAGTGTTGATTGATTAAAAAAGAATATTATAATGCTTATAAAAACTTTGTATCACCTATCCCTACCCTACCTATATGAACCTACCTCATTCTGTTCGCGGTGTTGTTGTTGTTGTTGTGGTGGAGGTGGTGGTGCGAAGGAACCCATGGCTTCTGGCGCAGCTGGTGGGGGCATGTTGTGTGGGGCCGGGATAGCGAACACACGCTGAACGTGAATACGCATCTGTCTTGGTGCACCCATCTGCTCCTCTGAAGACTCCCATGGCATCTACAAAATGGAGATTTTAACTAAATAAGGTTTTCATATCAAAGTCTACAATTAAACTTTCATTATTTAATGAGAATGTATATTATTTGTTTAGATATTTATCCTTCAATATAATATATTTAATATAAATTTTTCAATATATACCCAAAACCGTTATAAATAAAGTTTAGTTTTGTGGGATTCAACGTTTCCAAAACACGAGCGTGTCTCTTCATCCCAAAAACCCCACCTTCAGTTGTTAGGGGTTTGAAATTTATCCGAATCCTTTGGTAGGTTCAATGATCCAGAGTCAAATCAGTCGCAAGGAAACTAGGTGTCCTTGCAATGGTGCGGCGGTTCTTTACGCCTGGACAACTTTTGACTCTATATAAAGCGCAAATCCAGTCGCCAGGGGGTAGTGCTCTCACATACGGGCTGGTGATGCTAAATGCCACCTAGCAGTAATTGTATTCGAGTAGAGGCTTACAATAAAGTTAAAAAAAAGTTTAATTTACGTCCAACTGGACGGGTAAAATCTACTTTGTAAATAAACATGTAAGACAGGATAGATTGGATTGCTGTAGAAAACCGATTTAAAAACTTTTAACATTGACGATTGATTGAGCTTTGCTCAAAATACTTTGTGAAGGACAACGCATATGTGGAATATAGCATATTGTATATACGAAAAAGTAATGTAGCAAAACAGCACGTCATTTATTATAATAAAAATATTATTATATTATAAACATTAGCTTAAATGTCTTACGAAGAATGTTTTTCCTTAACCTATAAATAAATACAGACGCCCATGAATAAGACGCATCATAAGCAGAAAGAAATAGTTATATAACACTTAAATCGTTTAAATATACAGCAATTAAAACTTTTCAATTGAGTAAAAAATAAAAATTGTGAATAAAATGTATTTTATATGAATTTTTCTTTTTGTTACTTCTTTTTCGTATAAATCCACTGCTCCAACGAATATACATGTAACCCGATTTCAGTCCAAACTAGTTTGCCCTAGGCCAAATCGGTTAATCCTACGCGTATCAGAATATACTAGTTAAGCCAAGGACACGCGTAGGATAAAACGATTTCGCCTAGGACAAACAAGTTTGGCCTGAAATCGGGTTTGGCCGCTAACATTTATACATTATATTACGTTTCAAACAGTTTTTTTAACTAGGATTTAACTATTTTTGCTTATGTTACGTTAAGCTGAATAATTTACAATGAAAAAGATTTCAAACATATTGCGTACCAATAAAGTACCGAATTGTATTGCTTACTAACAAAGGTTTCAAGTTCTATATATTATTTACGCTTTGTATTGATAAGCTATCAAAATAAAATACGTACTACTACTAAACCTATCTTTTTATTGTTCTCTTTATTTATTTTCTAATGTTAATATCGGACACGGTTCTCTGTATTTGAGATCTATAAAAATGACATCCACAAAGTAGTTACTGAGAGCAAATCGTAAAGATATTGAAAATAAAATTTAAAATTGCAATATATTAAGCTCTTTATTAAGCTTCTTTAATTTATTGACACCATTATATTTCAAATATTTTTAAATTTGAAATTAATAACATAGGCATTAACTAGTTAGTTAATGCGTCTAATGTAATAAAATAAATAAGTAGTTAAGTTTTTCAAGAGACAATTTTGTACCTAATTAAAATTTTATTTTTATTGGCAATAAAACTAAAAACACAAACAACACAAAACAATGTCATACAGCGAACAAAGGATAATAATACAGACTAGATATCGGTGGTATGAATAATGCATTCGATATTGAGCAAAGTGCTTAGATGAGATGAGCACCTGTGATCAGAAAGCAATGACCTGACTGACGTTCGAGGACGTGCAGCACGCGTTAAACAAAATAGGTGAATTTTCGTCGCGATTCCAAAATATATGTATGAATGGTAAAAATATATATCACATTTATAAATAACTATTCCATGATCGACACTTAGTTCACAACGAATGATGGAACATCTGTGTCTGAACTAGATAAATATATGTATATCTGTATTTCAGATCACAGTGCTCTTCCTTATTACATATTAACAGACTAACATAAGTATAATTTAAATGGAAGGTATACAACAAATAAAATGTGAAACTTAATTTAATGGTTTTCGAATTAATATGCGAGGTGAAAATATATACATATATACTATGTATCTGTGTGTTTATGTACTAAATGCGTATACACATACCCACACAAAATTCCTCCTAAAATTCATACTATCCGAATACCTTGAATCGTGACGATACGACAGCCAACACGTATAGGGGCAGCGCCCGGACTTTTGAGCATGTGGGACAACGTAGGCTAGTTTACTAGGTTTAGGGTTGGTTCTTGAAAAAGACCACATCCGCACAAAATATGGCATTATGCTGCTGTGTTGAGTTTAAAGAGAACCGGATACCATTTTTAATGGTAAAGAGGCATGCCATATTAGATTTCAGTTGTGACACCGCATTTACGATTTGATTCTTAATCGTGATCAATCCTGATGGTAGGTGTTTATAGGTTCAGCATTCACTTACCATCAGGTAGACTATGTGCTCGCTTATCATCCTTTTCTATAATAAAAATTTAATATGTACCATACATTTAATATGTAACGTAATAAAATTGATTGTATTATTACAGTTAAAGTACTTATAGGAAGTAACTGATTTTTAATTAGGATGTTACTGCTGATTTACCACGTGTTCGGTGGTGGAAATATCGTGAGAAAACCAGCATATCTAAATAATACATTATCGCATATATAATATTTCGAGGACCTACTGTAAAGTCCGCGAACCCACTCTAGCGGCACGGCGGACTATTCGCTCAAAAAACCCTCTCAGAAATGAGGGAGACCTGTGCCAAGGGACGTATATAGGCTGCAACTTTACTTTACCACTTTTCTAAGCCATGAGAGGACGGAAATATACCAACCATTTCTTTAAATGCCTACCTCACTTACTCAGGGCGAAGTTGGAATTTGGGAATTTGGGAAGTTGGAATTTTGCTTATTGACGTGTGAGATTTTGGAGTTTGATTATTGGCGGAAAATTCATCAAAAACGCTTTACACTAACTGTTTGATACGTGGTGTAGCCACATTGTTGTTCACAAGTGAGTCGGCTCGACCGAGGACAGAACACTTTCTCACAGAATACCAGCGTAAAATGCCAGCAAATGATGCTGTGTTTCATATGGTGAGTGTAAAGAATCGAAGACCCTTTTTGTTTTTACTGGAAACGAGGCATTCCATCTTAGTTCTCAGTGGTAACAACTGCATTTTGGTTTTTAATCGAGAATAGATGTAGGTGTCTATGTGACACAGCATTCACTTACCATCAGGTGGACTTTGTGGTCGTTTGTTACCCCTATTTTATAAAACAAAGACTGGTGACGGGACGCGGCGTTATCAGCTTACTAGTGTGGTGAGTATGGCCAAATCTTTCAAGAAATGCAATGTCATTGGTGCTTACTAGTGTGGTGAGTATGGACAAATCTTTCAAGTAATTCAATGTCATTGGTGCGTACTAATGTGGTGAGTATGGCCAAATCTTTCAAGTAATGCAATGTCATTGGTGCTTACTAGTGTGGTGAGTATGGACAAATCTTTCAAGTAATGCAATGTCATTGGTGCTTACTAGTGTGGTAAGTATGGCCAAATATTTCAAGTAGTGCAATGTCATTGGTGGTTACTAGTGTGGTGAGTATGGCTAAATCTTTCAAGTAATGCAATGTCATTGGTGCGTACTAGTGTGGTGAGTATGGCCAAATCTTTCAAGTAATGCCTACCAACTGGCGAATTCCGTACAAGACCTATGACCAGCAGTGAACTTAAAAAGGCTGGTGACGTAAGGTGAATAAAAATAAAAATTAAATTTCCTTACTTCTAACTAATTAAAAGTAATATTTTTAAATCTCTTATTCCGCGGGTATGGTCGCTATTAACTGGACTATGCTATCATCGTATCTAGACAATATTTATATATGTTATTCGTTATTAAAAGAATCAATCATTTATTTAAAAGAGATATAAAAACTAACCAAAATATTATGTTCGAATTATACAAACAAAGAACTCTATTGAACAACACATTTGGTTACCGATGTATTAATATTCGTAGAATGGTGTCGTGATTAATGCGGAACAACATAAAGACGCGGAAGATGGGACTATGTCGTTTGTATTGTCCGTTGTCCTTCATGTAGTGTTATTAGTTAAGTATTAAGAAAAATTTTACTTATGCATAGACTGAGTTATGGCGTTAACATACGCCATTTTACTTTTACTTTTTACTTACTTATAACTTAATTAACTCCTTTGTGGAGATAAATTTAGAATACAATTATTCGTCTTTTAAAATATCGCTGTTTTTTATTATTTTTTCAGCAGTTTTATTAGCATGTTGTATAATATGAAAATAAATCAAAAACATTAAAAAATTGATAAAATCTTTCAAGTTCAACAAAGAGATTTAATAAACATAAATTACAGCCTTTTATTTAATTACTTTCATCGACTTTGAAACCGTATTAGCTCAAAACAACCGTGATAACTCAGGGACCCGCTTAACTTTCGTAGTACCCGAGGAACCTAAGCTATCGCTACCAATGACATTGTTCATTGCAATTTGAAGTGTTGATTTACCTTATGCATTCATCCTAAGAAAACCTGCATCTCTCATTAGTATAAAACAAAATCGCTTCCCGCCGTCTGTACGCTTAGATATTTTAAACTACGTAACAGATTTTGATGCGATTTACATCAATAGGCAGAATGATTCAAGAGAAAGTTTTATATGTATAATACATGCATATTATATATTATATAATTCTTCTGTCCGTGTGTATGTGACTGAATTCCTCCTAAACGACTGGACCGATTTTGATGAAATTTTGTGTGTGTGATTAACTTGATTAGAGAATGATTTAAATTCACAATTAGACCCGGTAGGTGGCGTTGTTGTCGAGATCCAGAAATCAACCGTGCGAAATTGGGACTAATCGCTAGTGATAGAGAAATAAAAAATATTTAATGGACGTTTAATGGAATCAATATGGACGAATAATTTCCTTCTGCAAATACTCTCAAAAACGTGAGGCTTGTTCTCGGCAATGAGACGTTTAATGAAACATCGCAATATCTCTGCAGAAATTTATAATTTGTTATAATTACAAAGAATAACTAAAGAGCACCATGCCAAAATCTAATTAAAATCACTGCATTCCAATTACATTTGGGCATGGTTTATTTCCAAAATTGCTTTTAATACCAATTCATTCACGCAAGTTATTGCGTTGTAAGATACAAAAGTTATTCACCTAAGACACAAAAAACAAATTGAATTTGAGACGAACTTCAATTTAAAGCTTAACGCTCTACATTTATATTCAATTTGAAATAGGTTTTATCACTATTCATATCTTTAATTTCTTATGGGGCCAAGTGGTTTTCAAGGTGTATTTCAATATAATATCATTAAAAAAACCCTGGACTATATATCTATCTGACAATCTATCATCGACTGAACAATGATTATTTTATTTATTTTATAGCATATTTTATACGTGGTAGAGCCACGCTGCAGCTATATTATGGTTGTAGCACGAATGGGTCAGCTCAAACGGGGAAGGACCACGCTCTCACAGAATACTAGAGTAAAATAGCAGCTTAATGCTGTGTTTCGTGTGGTGAATATAGAGAACCGAGTTTACTGGAAACGAGGCATTCCATCTCAGTCCTCAGGGATGACAACGCATCTGGCTTTTGAATCTTAATTAAGGATAAATGTAGATATCTATGGGCCACAGCATCCACTTACCATCTACTGGACTAAGTGCTCGTTTGCCACCCTTATTTTATAAAAAAAAACGTGTAGTGGCAGAGAACGTTTAGTGAGAATATTCACTACCCCATATCAACCCATGGATGTCGTAAGAGGTAACGGAGAGAAAAAAACCAGGATGGACAGCAGCGCCTTCCTAATAAGCTCTGTCGCTAATTTTGACAATGGCGTATTTTAGGTTTGTTAATATATAATGACATCTCATTCCAAGACCAGCATATTTAAAATGCTTGTGTTACAAAAATTATCCTTCACGTCATCGTTTGATTCTATATAACTATAGATGACACTTGCAATAGCTTTATTTATATAATTTTATTATTGTGCCGTGTAGTAGCGGTTAAGAATATCCACTACCCCATATCTTCCCGTGGGTGTCGTAAGAGGTGACAGTGGGAAACAGGCAGGAGATGGGCAGCAGCATCTTCCAGATAACAGCAAGATTACAATAAAAAAACTGCGTTTGCCAACCCGCTCGCCAAGCGTGGCAACTATGGCAAATATCACCCCATGAAATGAAAGTTACGAAAAGACGGCCCCCAGTCCGCGGCGACCCCGCTATTCCTGGCTACGGTGGCGATCATGGTAACGGCGGGACAGGGGGTGCTAAGAATCTCCGGTGGAGGTTCGGTTGCCACCTAAGACGACTCGACCTGGCAACATACAACGCACGCACCATGTAGACTGACGAGAAGATCCTGGAGTTGGAAGAAGAGATAGACAAGTTACGCTGCCATATAATAGGATTACTCGAGGTCCGAAGAGAGGGTGAGGACACGGTAATCCTGGAATCCAGCAACTTTTTCTATCACCGGGAGGGCGACCATCTGTCCCAAGGAGGAAGGAGGTGTCGGATTTTTCGTCCACAAGTCTCTCGTTAACAACGTTGTAAAGATTGTGAGTGTGTCGATGGGGGTTGCGGACCTTATACTCAGAATCACCAAACGGTATTCGTTGAAGGTCATACAGGTTTACGCACCAACCTCGGCACATCCCGATAAGGAGGTGGAGGAAATGTATAAGGATATCTCTAAAGCCATGCATTCCTCCAAAACCCACTATAAGGTGTTAATGGGAGACTTCAACGCAAAACTAGGTACAAGAGTGAACTGTGAGCTGAAGGTAGGGAAATTCGGAATAGGGCAACGGAACCCAAGGGACCAGCAGCTGGCCGACTTTATGGAGAAAAAGGGACTCTTTATAATGGACTCTTTCTACCAGAAGCGGCCCCACAGGAAGTGGACCTGGTCAAGCCCGGTCCGACAAAAAATGTGATTGACTTCATTATGACGACCAGATGACAACTGTTCAGTGATGTCTCAGTGGTCGCGAGGGTGAAAACTGGTAGCGATCACCGAATGGTTAGAGGCACACTGAACCTAAACGTTAAGTTGGAGAGGTCTCGTCTAATGACGTCAACGCTCCGTCCCCCTCGTGCTCTAATCCAAAGTCCCGAAACCTTTCAGATCGAGTTACAAACTCGTTTTCAGTACCTAGAAGACAGCAATGTAGTGGACGATATGAATGACAAGCTCGTAGAAACTACCCACGCGGTTGGAGCTAAGTTCTGCAAGACCCGCCGCAGAAGAACACAAAAACTCTCCGATCACACTCAACCGCACGACTGTTAGACGGAAAATGAAGCTGCAGTCTTCAACAGATTTAACAGAATACAGGCAACTGAACAGACAGATCTCCAAATGCATGAGGCGAGACTTACGCAACTTCAATACAGCTTGTATTGAAGAAGCGATCGAGCGGAACCAAGGCTCCAAAGTCTTTACCAGAGATCTGTCTGCCAGGAAGAGCCAACTGTCAAAGCTGAAGACCGAGTGTAGCAGCATCGTTTCCGGACACCTGAGATTTTAAGTGAGATTGAGAGGTTCTACAGGCAGCTGTACACGTCATCGTTGGAGCCACACGAAAGTATGAGTAACGATCCAAGAGCAAGTCTTATCCGACACTATTTCGATGATATCCTGGACGTCAGTCTGAGCGAGATTAGAATGGCTCTCCAGCACCTTAAAACGGCAGGCCCCAGGCGAGGATGGAATTACAGCGGAGCTTCTGAAAGCGGGTGGAAAACCGGTACTTGAAGTCCTTCAGAAGCTCTATAATTCCGTCCTCCATGGTGGCACTACACCCGAGGCGTGAAACAGATGTGCGGTGGTCTTATTCTTCAAGAAAGGCGACAACGCTCTCTTGAAGAACTACAGACCGATTTCCTTCTGAGCCGCGTCTATGTGCCGTTTTCGAGAGTCATTACGAATCGTCTCGCACGCTGACTTGACGACTTCCAGCCTCCCGAATAAGCCAATTTCCGAAAGGCTTTAGTACCATAGACCACATACATACCCTTCGGCAAATTGTACAGAAGACCAAAGAGTGGAATTTGCCACTTTGCCTTGCGTGGACTATTGAATTAATATTATGTGGACTATGAGAAAGACTTTAATTTCGTCGAAATTTGGGCGGTGCTACAGTAACTTCAGCGGTGCTAAGTTGACTGTCGGTATATCCAAGTGCTGAAGTGTTTGTATAGTAAGGCTACGATGGATATCCGAGTACAGAACCAGAGTACGAAACCTATCCAACTGCAGAGAGGTGTAAAACAGGGTGACGTTATATCCCCGAAACTGTTCACCGCTGCATTGAAAGACCATTTCAAGCTACTGGACTGGAAAGGATACGGTATTAACATCAATGGCGAGTACATCTTTAACCTTCGATTTGCCGACGATATAGTCCTTATGGCAGAATCGCTGGAGGACCTAAGCAATATGCTCAATAACCTCAATAATGTCTCCCAACGGATAGGTCTTAAGATGAACATGGACAAAACAAAGATCATATTTAATGTCCATGTCGCACCTATGCCGGTAGTTGTTTGGAGCACTAAGCTCGAAGTTCTTGATGAGTATGTTTACTTGGGACAAATAGTCCGACTAGGTAAGTCCAACTTCGACCGAGAGGTCAATCGACAGATTCAACTCGGCTGGGCAGCGTTCGGGAAATTAACACACATCTTCTCGTCAGGTATACCTCAAAACCTGAAAACTAAATTGTACAACCAGTGCATGGTGCCAGTGTTGACTTAGGGATCTAAGACGTGGTCCTTCACTGCTGGCCGTATGAGGACGCTCAAGGTCGCTCAGCGAGCTATAGAGAGGGCTATGTTCGGGGTTTTTCTGCGTGATAAACTTAGAAATGAGGATATCCGCAGTAGAACTAGAGTGACTGACATAACACAGCGGATTAGTAAGCTGAAGTGGCAATGGGCCGGCCATATAGGTCGAAGGACCGACAACCGATGGGGAAAAAGGGTTCTCGAGTGGCAGCCTCGTACCGGTAGGCGAAGTGTAGGGCGACCCCACTAGATGGAGTGAGGATCTGGTAAGACATCCAGGAATTCGATGGATGCAGGTGGCTCAGGACCGTGCTTTGTCGAATTCCTTGGGGAGGGCCTATGTTCAGCAGTGGACTTGTGAAGGGCTGTAATGATGATGATATAATTATATAGTTTAAGACCTAAGCTATAAGCTATAACTGAAACAAAATGATGGTATACGACAATGTGAATTTTTTACGTTTAACGCTGTCATGTTAATGACTTTACGATAAAGCCAACCTTATCATTTTTATTTAAAAATTATTACTGCCATTACCTGTATTTCGACTTAAATCCACTTACACTATACATAATACTAATCAACCACTTCCGCCTGCTTCAAAAGTAACTATTATTTTTATATAACTATAAACAAGATCTTTAATGAAATATTAATGTTAATTAAGTTATAAAACCGGTGCGATAAATACGCTTTTAAATCACTTATAGAAAGCATGGAAACGATACGACAGGCATGACTTTTAAGTTTTATCTAATATACATAATATAAACACATTTAAAAAATGCAATAATAAAGATGATTGTACCGGTCTATTCACTTTCATAGACAATTCTACACCTTGACCCAGACGTGATTTAAGAAGAAAACATACAAGTTTTTTTCACAGTTTACATTAATACCAATTATATTTTTAAACTTAAAGAGTAATTTTGCGATCAGCAGCCACGTTTACGACTACTAAACAAACAAAACAGCCATTTTTATACATTAGCGATTCATATAAATAAGAAATATATATATATATATATATATATATATATATATATATATATATATATATATATATATATATATCATTTTATTATTTTTGTCTGTCTGTCTAATACAAAAAAAAACAATTGCATCACTTCTACGTATCACACATGCACTTCGAACCATTATTTAAACGATAATCCAGGAGCGTCAATACGCCGGCGGGCAGTAAAACTCATGCTAAAACCCCACGATGCCCATATTCTCGTAGTAGATGATGCTTCAATAATATTTTCAATGCATGAACCGTATAACCTATCTGGTGGCCTATACCATAATTTATAGGCCACCAGAGCCATATTTGTAAGTGCAACGCGTCCTGATGAAGTTAGAATATGATGAAATTTTTAATAATGGATCATCTTTTTCGTTTCCCCCCTTCATCAATTGCAATTGCGATTCCAAGTGCTTCTTTATACCTTTTATTATTTCCTTCCTACATCATTTATTACCTGTTTAAGCATAGAAGGTGATCCACCACCGTTCCTGTTCCACAACCTCAAGTCCAAGTTCAACTCCGTGACTAACAGCTTTTCTAACGACATAGGTTATATTAAATTTATCAATAAATATGATAAATATTGGCGTAGAAATTAATAAATAAACCATAATATATAACATTATTATTGTAAGTTCGTAAGCGTACTTAACATTATTCTAAACATATTATGACTTTATTAAAGATGCGGGACTCATGGTCGGAGATTTTGTATGTTTTTTGTGAAAGAAAAAGCACCATTAAATGCAATTAAAATGTAACAACTTGACTCCAGCTTATTCCTAACCTGCTGAAGAATACCGTTCTAAATATTATTTGTTTGAAGTTTTTTATAATAATATCCTTGGACGAAGCGTGCGGTAAATGTGCAATTTGAGGTGATTATGCACACTACACGAGTTATATTTAAATTATTTTACATACGCGATGAATCGCCGCTGATGTATCGAATTAACTTAAAAAATTTATTTCTAGTCCAAAACATACTATTTTATAGTTTATTGGTTCAAAATTGTCCCCGTCATTACATCCATGTGATAAAGCACAAATCCTCGCAAAAAGAAAAACACCTATTCTTACCAAGGATGATTCGCGAGGCTATTTAAATTTAAAACATCCAATTTTTAACAAAGAAGATGACTGCTTGTGATCCTATAACTAATTAAATTAAATTCAAACTCAAGATACTGTAAGATAATTCTGCGTAGATCGGACCAAAAATTAATACGAACATCGGAAACCGAAACGAAACGTCGGAAATCAAAATAAATAAAAATAAGTTCAATTAACGCAATAAAATTCGTAAAATTAGTTTTATTTAGTGTCTAGTAGTCAGTATTGTTCAATTCCTTCCAAAGTATACAATCACAATCCCAAATATCCGCCGGGAACGAGAGGCAAGAAATTTATTTGATATTTCTATATAATATTACTTCACTTAAAGGTCTCGACTCTTGAACTAAGTTCATTAGATGTGTACGTCAAGATCAATCACCCGAAAAAAAACACTTCACTCGATCGGGGCAATAGCGGTTTCGTCTGCAAAACTTATCATATAAGTTAACAGTAACCTGAGGGCATTGGCTTAATGGTTTTTTTTATTTGCTTTGCTCTGCATGCAGCTTCAATCGCATAAAATTCGATGATAATATATGTAATTTATATAACAACTCCGTGACTTGTTCGCGTGAAAACAAGGCGAAAACATTATGTTTGGATCCGTTTGAGATATCTCATCGAAATAAAATCTAACTTGGTCCCAGGTCTATAAACAATCTTTAATGTCGACGTTAATTAGCCAAATTTCCTTTTTAATATAAGTATAATCTATTACATAGAACATAGGCCTCCCCCATAGATTGCCTCATAGGGGGATATTTGCCAACCCGCTTGCCAAGCGTGGAAACTATGGCCTATAATCTATTATGACATGTTTAAGGCTTGATATATTTTATTTCTTTAAAAATTAAAAAATTAATTTTGTTCTAATAATTAATATTATAATTTTATTCATAATAAAAAATAAAACTTATAATATACGAGTACAGTTTACAAAATTAATATTAAAAGATACATTGGAAAATAGTGTTTCGTCGTTCTGATGATGTGAATTATAATATGTTACAGTATGATCTATTCAAATAAAAAAATCGAGTTTGCTGATTACAAAAACAAACTAATATGTTTTAAAAATAATTATGCGACAATTTTTTTCTTAAATCGTCATCGTTATCAATTGGATAATCCAATGATTGGTTTTAAATATTTCCATTAAAATTATTATAATTCTTCCAACAACCAAACGCACTTCGTGTATAAATAAAGAAGGTACTTAATTTTTAGCACATTGTTACTAATATTAACATTAAATGATTAGACCCAGACCGTGATAACATGCAACCGCACCCGCGTTATAGTCACCTTGGAATGTTAAGAGTACCTTAGAGTAATATAAGTAGAACAAGGTTCATGAGCGTTCGTATTTAGGTGTGAGTCAAAAATAAGATACTATTAACGAAGATGACAGGAATGGAGGATATGTGTGCAAGGCATCGGGAGACGGAGTAACTCTTCACTCGTTCACGTCTTCGGGCAATACACAAGTTCAAGAGCATCTCGAAAATAAAAAAGGCATTCAGTCAAATTAGGAACGAATGATCGCTCGTTCGGATAGTTATATAAAAAGTGTGATGGGCGCGCACAGCTCAAACACTCGACACACACCGCAACATGCACGCGTTCCTTGCGCTCACCATCGCGCTCACAGCGCCAGTCTTAGCTTCTACCCGCGAGCGAAACGGTTTTGAGCGGGAAATAGACGCTACCAAATACAACCAAGTTCCTAAGCTTTTCGACTACGTGCTTACACAAGATTACCTTAACTCGCTAAGGAGCAAAGGGAAGTTGGTCACAAAACTCAGACCAGAAGAGGCGGTAGCAGCCGACAGTGTTATACTAGAATCGAATGAAGTCAGAATATTGCGACCCACAAAGCGAAAAGAAGGTGAGGAATTAGTGCGACAACGTCGAGGATATAATCTGGAAAATGTAAGAATCCCGGCTAGATATCCATACTTACCGGTACCGAAGTACAACAGATTCCGTCGTTGGGGCTAGTGGCCGCAAAGCGCAAACCCTAAGCCGAGACGCTATCAAATGTCAAGGCTACAGTGGCATTGTTCAAGCAGGCTCCAGTGCTTCTCATACATGTATCGCAAATAGACAGTTCATGTTATTTATCCAAAGTGGCTGTGAATGAACACAATAAACGCCGAAGTATCTGCGGTTGAGAGCGAATGATTTAAAGAGTGATTTAACATAATAACTGGTTCTTATTATAAATATTCATGAGTTAACTTAAGTTTTTATTATAAGATAATTTTTACAACTCGTTTGATTTAAAATTTACGGTTTGTTATTTTTGACGCTTTGATAATAATTTATTTGAACTCATTTACTTAATATTTTACAAGCCTTTCTTTTCAAGAATGCGCCAATTGACATTACATGAAACATTTGTTCAAACTCACCACGCTGGGCAGGTAAATGTTAATACTATATGTATATTAATACAACACAAATGATATTTTGCTTCCATTACCTTTCAGTGGAATATAGATTCGGCAGTTTTGAATAAACATTTCCACATCTTTTAGTTAATTAGTTTACGTCGGGCTGTTTTTCGCAACTCCACGTCTAAGCGCGTATTTTGGGCGATTTCAAACTCCACATCTTTGTCGATAACGAGTGCCTCGTTTGTTGGTTAGTATTATTTAATTGTAAATTTTTTATATTTTTTTGAGTTTAACATCAACAAAGTCAAATTCAGTGATACAAGTAATTGCTCTACCGTGATCGTAATATTTAAAATAAAACAATGCTTGAGAATTAATAATTAAATAATATGTAATTTGAATTCAACCAATAATTTCCACATCACTTCAAATATAAATCTCTTAAGTCATCTTTGAGAAATAAGATAACAATAAGCTTTTTTAACCCGTGAGATACGAAGATATAATTTTCCTGTCCCTTTTATATTTACTAAACGCAAAAAACGTCGACATACAAAAATTGTTTACCACATTACAATACTGTTGTATTCCATTTCAACGTTTGAATGGTTGCGTGTAAACACGAACTTGATGTAGTACTTAAAGAACACCACAGCAATTAGAGCTTATCATGTTGTAATGGGAACAATGCAATAGTATCATGTAGCTATTCGAATTTTAATTGAAACTGACACAATCGGTGTCACTGGACTGGCACCCGATCATTAAAAGCTTAACTAGAGACGACCTGTAATTGTGAAAGACACGGTTGGCTTATTGCTTACATACATAATAAACATTATTACTATTATACTGATTAAACATTCTTCGACAATCATAAACAATATCTACAGATAATAACAATCAAAAACAATGTATTGTTTATAACAGACTTACTAAACTATTGGCATTTAGGTTTTGCTTTATTTAGTGTTCACGAATAGTCAAAAATAGATTAAAGTTCAATCGTAATTGAAATTAATATTTATTTACCATCATTAGCCTATAAACATATTGGACCATGTCTTTTTGTTTAAACCGATACTCGTCGTAAAAAGATTAGCGATCGCAATTAAAAATCGTTCGCATCTTAGTTGTTGTTACATTTAGTTTACTTTTACGTCGTCCAGTCGTGTCTTTACTTTGTGATGTAAGGGATGGAACGGGGCTTTGAATTTTCCTAGCAAGTATTTTTATCAAAAGTTCTGGAAATCAAAGCACCAAAGTACATACCTCATAAAACTGGCAGCTCATTTATTAGTAGATGTATAATTATTTATTACAAGATTCCCCGTAATAATACTGATTTGAATAAATTCAAGACGCGTAGAAAATATGAAGAAAGGATATTTAAAAGAGAAGAATACGTGAGAACTTCTTTAGCGTTTTTTTACTGTAACTGTCGGGAGAAAAACAGTGTACTTGTGAGATTCTTGCCGCTTTTTTCACAAGGCTCAAAGTAGGGATTTAATGAAGCAATAGCGTAAAAGCCAATTTTGAATAAACTTTTACTTTGAAAAACGCTATGAAACAAAACGTCTTACATTACACATAAAATTACATTGACGAGGCCTTGTGCGCCTAAAATGTAAATTTTTCTCATATATCCGCCCTAATTTGATGCAAATCTTCGTCCGATGACTTTGTTTAATTAATGCCCTATATATATGAGGTTAGGTTTTTTTATAGCAAAACCAGCTACACCGCCAACTACATTAAGATAAACATAATAATTATGTATAACCTCTCTTCAAAATAAAGGCTAAATATAACTAGCTAAATTTAACTACACTAAAAATTAATCTTTTTAAGTTTTAAGCAATTTTATGAGATCATAAGAAGTATTTATGTATGTAGAAATTATATTATTGTATGTAAAAATGAGCCATTAACTCCATTTTAGTCAGTACAGAAATTTTGATTTGAATAGTTTAAAAATATTGTTTTAAGGCTTAAACAAAAATGATATAGGGTGAATGCCCCTAATACCAACCACGCCCCTAATTCCAGCCTTTTTGGCTTTTTACTTCGTAAATAAGGTTTCTAGTAGTCTTAACTACAAATATTGTCGGCTAAAAAATTTCTTCGTTCGTTCGAGGAAAGTATATTTCAAATATTACCACACAGTTATAAATCTAAGAGTGTTAAATTAAAAATCAAAACACGCACGCAACGGAAAACGCTCATTTTCCTAATTTTTGACAAGTTATGGTCCCAATAAAATTAAGCATATTTTACATTAGCTCATCTTTAGGCTTTTTGATTTGTATGAATGTGACTATAGACATAGTAATGACTATAGACATTTTCGTTTAAATTTATAAGTTTTTATTTTCTTTTAGGGGAAATTAATGGGGCTGTAATTAGATATACGAAATGTATGGAGTGTATAATCTCAGCCGTCAGGCTGATATTGGGTTTGACGTACATAATAAGAAGTAGGAACGTTGCGCTGGTTTTCGGCCTTTTAGTGGAGTTGTCAACTTTAAGATCTAGATGGCCTAGTGCTGTTAATGTTAATTTGTAGCTTATATAATGTAGTTTTCATTTTAATAACCCATTGATACTACAAGGGAAAACTTTTTTTATAATAATTTTTGATGTGAAAAATATGTAAAATGCTAGTTTTCGGCCCCAAATTTTAAATTTCGGCCTACAAGAATTTTAGTTTTCGACCACTGCATTAGACAGGATAGAAAAGGTGGCTACCTTAACCTTAACTTAAAATGTTTTTGTAAAATTATAATAAAATGTCGTGTCGTTAAATATAGCAATCAAATCTTCTCTTTTATTTAGTACTTCCTCATATTTTAGTCCAACAAAATCAATACATCTCAAATCAATTTGGTGCAGTCACATCCAATATTTTTTTCCATATCTTCTTCTGTATCGTTAATAAAATATCATAACAAAAGGTGCAACTTACTCTTATCCTGTCATTTTTCTTCATGGAATTTTTGGATTTTGCGATTTTTCGTTTTTGAAATTTAGCACTATTTAACTTTTCTTTTTCTATTATTTTCTTTTTCAAAATTTCTTATCTTTTTTTAACTTAGTTCTGTCTTCTCTATTTTAACTTTCTCTTTATCTTCATAAAGTTTTCGCCACTCTGCAGATCAAATTGCCACAGAAGAAGGTGTAAGTGTACTGTTAATGGTTGATTTTTTTACGAGTACCGGTTTAAATAAATGTTTTTTCTATTGCATCTCTGTATTCTTTATTTAATAGTACTGAAGCCGATGTTTCACTAGTTTTTAGAGGTGTACTAACCTATTTTATTGGAATATCAATCAGCACATTTTCTAAAGTTTCAAAGGTGTTGTTTGTTATCATCGCTGCTTGTGGTAGTGGTATCATCGAGGCCATCGTACTACTTTAGTCATTATTATTGCATTACTGGAATCTAAAACCATTTCAGGCATTGTCAGTACTGTTGTTGTTGGTAGGCTTATTTGAGTTGGGATTACAAGAACATCATCTAACAATACTAAGGAACCGATATCCAAATAACTTCTTGACAAATGCAATGTTGAAATGTTGTTATCGATTAACGATTCTGATGCATCGGTAGATGAACCCATAGTTACCAGAATATCGCAAACCATGTTTTTTTTCTGCCAGAGTTGATTATAAATGTTTCAAAACTATTCTTGTGGAAACTAGGTCCGCATTAGTTATTTCTTTAGAAATATTATTTTTTGGTATCTTTGAATTTTCACTAATTAGTCTTTCCAGGGTATTCTCGACACATTTTGAGTAATCCACTACATTGGGATCAAATTAATAAATTCCACATTTTCTGAAGCCATTTACTAATTATATTTCTTTGGATGATTTTTCTTTGACGGAGCTATCTGAAGAAAAATGCCTTATTGAATCTTCTTCCTAAAACGAGATTCATGAAATAGCCGTCAACCAAAGCAGCATTCAATTTTCGACTTCCCTATTCTTTCATACATTTTTAAGTTGGCCGAAAACTAAATAATAATTTTAGACTCAATCCAGTTTTCGGCCACAACTAAAATGGTTATTTTAGTTTCATTACTAACTATTCAAATTACAGTACTTGGTGACCGAATACTAAAAGCTAGTGTCTTCGCAAGGATACGATTCATTATAAATAAGAAAGAAGACTAATAGTACGTAACCAAATAAATGAAAGAGACAAAGTATTTAGGCTAAACTCAGGCTACTTTCCGGCCGCATGGCCGACAACCAAATAATAGGACAATTTTATGTGTCACTTTCCGGCCACCTAATTTATTAACATTTTCAATGAAATATTATAATAATCAATGTGAAACTTTAAAATTAAGTTATTTATACAGTCAATTATAAGCAAAATATTAAATAATCGTAGTAAATAAAGCACAAAGCTTACTTTTGAGTGAAACGCACGCCACTATTTTTTTTGCACGATCTTACACTCTTTGACAGCTGCTGTGCCGGTGTGGAACTGAATTATTTATTATAAATCGCTTGTTTTGTTTACCAGATAAAATAATATTGCAAGATATCACGCAACTATTTACAAATGCATTAAACTTCATTTTGTACGATGATATTTATTAAAATCGTTATTAAATCAAATTTACTGAAACACCTGGTGCAAAAGGCCGAAATCTAGACTCAGCCGCCTTACCGGCGCAACGACGCTACCTAATTTCAGCCACGTAATATAAATCAGGGCTGTCATAAACTGGAATAAATACCATTAATTAGAACATAACTTATTTTGTAGTTATGGAAGTTATGATCAAGTCGTCTATATTTTAAAATTGGTTTTTGATTTAAAAGTACTTGATGTACTTGCTTTTCTATCAGATATTTGGTATATCTTAAGAACACCATACAATAATTAATTATTTTTTGAGAAAGACAAAAACAAACAATAAATATAATTAACTACAACTTAGTAATACTAATTTTATTATAACTTAAGAACATAAATGAAAAAGTCATAACAAGGAAAGTGGTTCAGGACCATGCTTTGCGGCAGTCTGTGGAGGAGGATGTTCTGTAGTGGACTTGTGAAGGGCTGAAATGATGATGAAAATTCAAAAACTTGGATGATTAAATTATAAGAAATCGATGTACTATACATAATTTTTATCATAATTTGCTTTAATTAATTGTTTAGTGTTAAGGAGTAAAACATTAAAATAAAACAATTGTTGTCGTCTGCCTTAATACATATTCCATGCTTGTGGCATGCATGATTCAAAATTAAAAGTTGTTACGAATTTATTTCTGTGCCCCTAAAACTTACCTACAATAGGTACCTACCAAAAACTCAAAAGGCATAACCCTATGCTATGCTGGCATTAGGTACACAAAAGGACGACAATCGGTTCAGGGTGGCTGGAATTTGAGCCATAACGCCTTTTTTTGTTTATCGTCGTTTTAAAAATGGTTCTTGAAATAATATAATTGTAAATAAATGTTTATTATATTTTTAGATAAATAACCTATCGATTAAAATAAATGTATAAAAATATTGTGCGCTAATTAAAATAGCAACAATTTTTTAAAATTGAAATTGGCACTAAAAGGCTGGTAATAGGGGCATCCACCCTACATACCTATGTTTTTAAAAGTCAAACTACAGAAGACTTTTAAAATAATAAGCGTGACAAACGAGCGCACAGTCCAACCCGATGGGAAGTAGATGCTGTAGCCCATAGATATTTCCTAAGGACAAAGATTTCCATCCATGCCTCCAGTTCTCTACACTCATCATACGAAACAGCAGCATTAAGCTGCTATTTTACGCTGGTATTCTGTGAGAGCGTGGTCCATCCCCGGTCGAGCCGACTTATTCGTGCTAAAACCATAACATAGCTGCAGCATGGCTCTACCACGATGACATGACATTTAGCAGCACAAATATAGCCAACATTAAAAAAAGAACACAAATAAAGATAACTGACAACATTAATGTTCAACTTTCGTTTTGCATTAAACTAAAATCTTATTTTTTATTACTGAAGATTTTAGTTTTTTTTAGCATCATTACAGCCCTTCACAATTCCACTGCTGAACATAGACCTCCCCCAAGGAATGCTACAAAGCACGCTCCTGAGCCACCTGCATCCATCGACTTCCTGAATGTCTTACCAGGTCGTCACTCCATCTAGTGGGGGGACTCCCTACACTTCGTCCGCCGGTACGAGGCCGCCAGTCGAGAACCTTTTTTCCCCATCGGTTGTCGGTTCTTCGAGCTATATGGCCGGCCCATTGCCACTTCAGCTTACTAATCCGTTGGGCTATGTCGTTCACTCTGGTTCTACTGCGGATATCCTCATTTCTAAGTTTATCACGCAGAGAAACTCCGAGCATAGCCCTCTCCATAGCTCGCTGAGCGACCTTGAGCTTCCTCGTCCGGCCAGCAGTGAAGGACCACGTTTTTTTAGCAAATTAAGCCTTAATCCACTTTATCGCGTAATTTATAATGAATATCTTAAAAGGTATAATTCTAAAAATTCTGTCAAAATAATACCCATGTTTAATATGGTTAGAAGAAAGCTTGAATAATCTTAATCTACTCTAGAGAATATTCTTAATTTACAAAAAATATTATCGATGAAATACAAGCAGTCACCAAATCAAATGCGATTATAGTAAAATTTATATTTTAGAACGTAAAAGCCGACTTCAATAAGTAAAAAGAATAAAGTAATTTCCATATAGTAGCTTCTATATAGGGGTTCTTTAGTGTATTGAAGAATTAGAAAGACTTCAGAAGCTGTGAAAATTGAAATGAAATGAAAACTATTTTAATCGTTAAAATGTTTTAAGGCTGATTTAACATTTCTTTTTAAGTTTAATTTTTACCCTTATAAGTGGACTATATTATTATTTCTTTGTTCACTCATGACTGGGTACCGCTATGCGCAACTACTATAAACAAAGTTAGCTCTTATTGAACACACAATACAGGACCGTTAACGACTTTCACATTCTGTTATTGTACTGATCGCGCCACCTCTATCAATAGGCGAACTATTACAAACAAAAAATATCTTCACTTCACACCAACTATTAGTATCAATAATCAGTCAATACATATTGAACGGTATAACAGACACCATTGATGGGGAGATTTACCGTAATCACCATAGTTGAGAAGCAGATTCACGAATTCAGTACCAGTTCTGTTTATTCTAAAACATTTAGTAATTGGCATTGAATTAAACTACTTTTACGGATTATATCGCGTTTAATTAACTTATTTTATTAATTCCCGACGAAAATAAGTTAATTAAACGCGATATAATCCGTAAAAGTAGTTTAATTCAATGTGTAGTGTTCGCGTAAATATAAGAAATCATTAGTAATTGGCATTTCAAGTTATTTTTCTAATAAAAATACTAGCAATCCTACTTATGTTACTAATATTCCCGGGTAAGGTGCTGTCAAAATGCTTGTGTTAGGAGTGGTTCATGGCAGTAGCTGAATGGCGGATTCAAACTGATTGACGGCTACGTGGCACTGTGGCTTAGCATTGAGTTGCTGAATGAGGCGCTGAGGACCGCGGGTTCGAATCTCGCACGGAACAAGTATTTGTAAGGCCTACAAATAATTTTTCCGGGTATGAATGTTTGTCATTGTGAAATATATGTATGATGTGAACTGCCTTCTTGATACACGCTTCTTGATAAATTGCTCTCATAGCGCATATAACGTTTTTATTATCTCTAAAATCTTAATGGCTTGAAAACTTTGCATCTTTTAATAGAGTTTATATTTAGTAATCTCACAAACAGATGGACAGTATGTATTTTTATGTAAAAGTAATTTTACATTAAAAGCAGTTTTGTGTGATACTTTCACAGACGAATTCCCTGATGAACTCCAACGAGTAAATAATTAAGCCCATAAGTGAATAAGGTCCGAAGTTCTGTCAAGATGCAGGAGTGTACAAACTGGATTGTGAATATGGTCTGTGTTACATAGGACAAACAAAAAGATCTATAAAAACCCGCGTAAAAGAACATATAGCTGACGTGAAGCAGCGACGTTCCGGGAAGTCTGCAGTGTGTGAACATGTTCAAGATCGTCCCCGCCACTACATCAGATTTGATAGACCACAAATCCTCGCAAAAGAACACCGATTCCTACCAAGGATAATACGCGAGGCTATTGAGATTAAAAAACATCCTAATTTCAATAGAGAAGATGGATGGGTGCTGCCATCTGCTTGGGATACTATAATTAACAAAATTAAATCCAAACCCAAGCATACCACTGCAAGACTTCAAGATACTGTAAGCTCATTCTGCGTAGATCGGACCAAAAATTAATATTCAAAAAACGGAAGGTAGCCGGGTAACTATGACATTGGGACGTCAAACACCTCAGTCCCCCACGTGACCATGGGTGCTGTAAAGCTCCCGAAACGTCGGGAATTAAAATAGTAAATTAAACGCGATAAAATCCGTAAAAGTAGTTTTATTTAATTGACATTAGCTGAAAAAGGTTCTATTAAGCTCGGATCGAGGGACAATAAAAATACATATATAAAGGATCACAACTCTACCTTGTTGGTTCTCGAAAGCTTATATTTAAATGTAGAGTCGGCGATACGAATTAAGCATGCCTTTGCGATCTGACAACAGCAATCTTTTACACAGAACCTATATTAAACTTTGCAGTTTGCAGTTAGGGTCGCGCGTACGTGTTCCGAATCGTTCCCGCTTCGTCAGACAATAAACCAACCTTTGTAAATATAAAATGTTATTTATTTTTTGCGACGCGACGTGCCTGAGTTCTGTCGCCATAAGCCCCTCCTCTTTAGCAAAAACTGATTTAGAACAACCTCGAACAACGTATGACTTTAGTGTCCCCAAAGTGTATTCACAAGGTTGTGTGTGTGTGCGTATATGTGTGTGGGTGAGTGTTACTTACAAATATCTGAAACAACTTTCTCAGTGAAAACGTCGCTGTCACTTTATTAAAACTTTCTCCTTAAAACAACCTCCTAACCGAGTTCAAAAAACGAGGTATTTCTATATTTTTGTTGTATAAGGTTTTTTTATAGTCAATATAAGCAAAGAATTTTTGAAATACTCAAAACATTGACGGGGTTTCGTTAACCATCAACTGAAGAGATGTAAATAAATTTGTTACGACATGCACGCATTTTTATCGCGCTTTTTTACCTATGGATTGCTGAGACGCATCAAAAAAGTTAAGGTGTTCTTTTTGTATCACAAGTGATGACTCACCGTTACTAACTATCTATTATAATAATCGACGGTGCTCACAAACATAAAACTAGTTTTCCAGATATAATTTAATTACCACTTAAGTAGAATGACTCTACACACTCAATTGCTGTTTACGTATAATACGATGTGGGATTTTTTTTTAGATTTCGGGATGCGTTGTCACCCCTGAGAACTGAGATGGAATGCCTCGATTCCAGTTAAAAGAGTCTTCGGTTCTCTACACTTACCATACGAAACACAGCAGCATTAAGCTGCTATTTTATACTCGTATTCTGTGTGAGCGTGGTCCTACCCCGGTCGATCCGACCCATTCGTGCACAATATAGCTGCAGCATGGCTCTACCACGTACAAAACAACAACTTTTTGTTATATCTACAAATATTCGTTTCAGTTTAAAAAATTAGATGATAACATCAAAATTCGACAACACATGTTTAGCTTACAAATAATTTCGAAACTCAACTGCACAAAAAATACAATATTACACCGATACGGCGATTTTCCGGACCGATGCGAATTAGGGGCCTTCAAGAAATGCGCTTACTCCTTTTAAAAGGCCGATAACACACAATTAATTTTCCTGGTGTTGCAGTTGTTCATGGGCGGCGGTCGACACTTACCATCAGGTGAGCAGCATGCTCGTTTTCCCACTCTTCTATAAAAAAAATCGCTATGTAGTGGTGGCGTAAAAGAATCCATTACCTCATATTATCTCGTGGATTTCGTAAGAGGCGACAGAGGAAAACTGAAACTAGAGATGGATAGCATCATCTTCCTGTTAAAAAGTGTAAATAATTACTAAAAACTGCTATTGCGGACCCGCCTGCCAAGCGTGGCAGCTATATCAAAATTCCCTCTACGTAGCAATCTTTTGATAGACTGTAATGAATGAATGAATGAATAATACCATAATTATACAACAATGCATTTCTACTTCTTCTTTATTACCGCGTAAAAATCAACTGCTGGACGAGAGCCTCTCGCATTGTAATATTTATCATATACGTGTCAATGTGATCAATTAATGAAGTCTCGTTTTGTCATGAATTATTATTTTTGTTTACATAAAAATAACTTATTTAAAAAATTACAAAACTATTTTTTTATAAAAAGCAAGTAAAAACTTAAAAGATAATTTTGGAGGTAAAACGTGACATAACAATGGTGTATTTATTAAGAAAAAGGAAAAACAAATCTTACTTTTAAATCATTTGATGATAATTTTCAGCTTAATTTCGTTTTGTAGTTTATAGAAACTGTGGGCAACTAACCGAAAATTTTGAAGGAATATTAAGGAACAAGACACTTAAATTAAAAAAAAATCATTGGGAAACCGGACCAATGTTGCATAAGTTCATGTGCATTCTGGCGGCCAAGTCAGTTTGAGGGCAATGACCCACCAAACCTGATTTTAGTAAAGTATTACGCCTTGCGAATTAAAAACTTTACAATTATATACTTAAGCTTATGAACTTATTCCATGGACTAATGTTGTGCATGCTTTGGTAGTGTACATACAATTCCTCTGATAAAAGAAAGAAAAATTTATTCTTGCGTAGATCATGTTATTGTAAAGTGATAGGAAATAGGTTAGATACGCAAAAGTTATAGCTTTTTGGAACGTTAAAATTCAAAAACTTTCGTTTTTTTATCCTTTACAAGAGATCGGCCCCGGCTTCGCACGGGTGATTTCTGTATTTGGACAATAGCGCCACCTACCGGGTCCAATTGTGAATCTAAACCATCCAGGGATCCACTCAAACACACACAAAACCTTTCATTAAAGTCGGTCCAACCGTCCAAGAGGCATTCAGTGACAAACACACGTACAGAAGAATTATATATTTATAGATGAGCTCTTCATAGTCCTATGCTGAACTTGAGCATCCTATTATAGTAGGAAGGATTTACCGTAACCGACACTCTTGGCAATCGCAGTACATCTTGCATATTTGACATGGTATTGGTATACCGTTATTTATCGGAGCCTACGAGGTCAAAAAATTGTATTCCATAATATTTTAATTCTTACAATACAGATTTTTCTATATTTTAAATTACCACGGGAAGATTTTTTAACTTTTGAGTAAATTCTTTTACCTAACTTAAGCTTGCTCATTAGAGGTTACGCCGCCCACATTCAACTTTTTTGTTTTAATAAGCCGTCTGGCAACATTTTTTGCTTCTTTTTATATTAGCTCATTTAACTGTTTTATTACAAGAGATTATTTGGTTTCTCTTGAATCCATTCCAATAAGCACGTAATATTTTATATGCCGCGTAATATCAGTTCTTCACGTATACGTTGCCTGGAAAAAATTGTGAAGAAATTGTGTAATTAACTATTAGTGAGAATCTGTTATTGGCTTCTCTTAAATTAAACATGTTATTTACTTAAGATTTGTAAGCTGTTGGTTTCCCATAACATAAAAAATAAAATATAAAATAAATTTCTTGCAGAGTGATAATGATAAGACAATCTATTTTTATATATTTTTTATTTTAAACAGAGATTTTACCATTATTTACATATTTAAAAGACGAACATGGTGTTTTAAAACGTAAGTAAACCAAGATCAAAATTTTGTACTATAACTTATTTTATAGAATAAGAGTAACAAACTAGCATACAGTCCACCTGATGGTAAGTGGAAAAAGCCCATAGACATCTACATTTATCCTCGATTAAGAATCGAAATGCAAATGCGTTGTCACCCGTGAGGACTAAGATGAAATGCCTCATTTCCAGTAAAACGGGTCTCCGGTTCTCTACATTGACCATATAAAACACAACAGCATTAAGCTGCTATTTTACGCTGGTATTCTGTGAGGGCGTGGTCCTACCTCGGTCGAGCCGACCCATTCGTGCTACAACCATAATATAGTTTCAGCGTGGCTCTACTACGTTTTGCATGTTTCACCGTAGCAGCCCATTAGACCGATTTTACCAAATGGGACATCTACATTTATCCTCAATTAAGAATCCCTGAGGACCGAGATGGAATATCTCGTTTCCAGTAAAAAGGGTCTCCGGTTCTTTACACTCACCATACGAAACACAGCAGCATTTAGCTGCTATTTTATATATATTGCCCTGGTCGAGCCGACCAGCATGGCTCTACTATGTGAAACACAAGGATTTGTTTTATTGTATTTTTGTTAAATATATTTCATAAAGTATAGTAAAACATAATTCGGCCCCTTTCTGCATTACGCTCGGCGAACATATTTACAATTGCAGTACCAGCGGGGTTTGCTAAGTTGACTTTCTATAATCGATAACTCTAACAGAAAACTATAAAATTGAATGGGGATGATATATCTCAACGTTAAATTACATAATCACTGTGGGCTGAGTAAAGAAGAAAAATCAGTAGAGTTAAGACAAAAATATTGAGATGATAAAATATATGATTCTAAAAAAACATAGAATAGATACAGAAGAACCTATTGACATCATTCATTTAGGCAAATATTAATAATACTTAAAAAACGTGATTTTTACTATTATATCATTTTGTATTATATCTAGAAATAAAATGCTTAATAAGATAAAATATGCAAATAATGTAACGCTTGTTACGATTCAATATGTCTTCTAATATATTTTTTATTTCGTCCGAAGATTATTTTTACGGCGGCCAACATCTAAGTGGTCACAGAATCTATATTAATTATAAAATCTTGTTCCGGGGCGTTGTTCGTGTTATGGTTACATCACAAACATGGATCCTAAGCATGATATTATATTTATTAGTAGATGAGTTTCTACTGGCGTGTGGCTGATGGTATGAGGATATTTTCTACTCGTATCTTTGCCACTAAATCCTAATTATTTTATCCACGTAATGCTCATGTATAGAAAAAGGAAGGCTTTCATTCTTATAAAGAAAAAGTAAAACATTAGTCCTTTTGAGTTCGCGCGAAAAAGCGACAGTAAAATAAGTTTAATCTACTAGCAAAAATTGTAAGACTTCACTGTTACCGTAACCATTAGGGATGACATATATATTGAAGCAATTTATATTATACTAGTGATCCGACTCGGCTTCGTACGGGTTATTTCTGGATCTCGACAACAGCGCCACCTACCGGGTAAAATTGTGAATCTAAACCATTCTCGAATTCGAACGCATTTACGCTGAACTAATTATTTTGTCACAAACATTTATTTTACAGAAATCGTTTATTGAAATTTAGAGCTAAAGACGCCATAGCATCTCGTGACAAACCGTCTGTCTGCCTCCGAGTAATTACCATGTTTGAACGAAAATCACTTTACTATTTATAATCTCGACGGGCGCAGTAGCAAGGCAAGGTCAACTCGTCTAGCCCTTTTTAATCTTGAACCAAGCGAGGACAAAACAATCGTTTTAGGCGTAGATTCTACTGAATGAATGAAATTAAGATTGACGTTCTTCGTCTTTTCCATTATAAGCGGAAATTAGGAGTAGGAATTTCTTTTCCAGTTAATATTTTTTTACATATTATTTCTATGATTATTATTTTATTTTAATCATGTGAAAAAGTTAAGCCCAACAAACAAATCAAAATAACTAAAGGTTTTTAATTTAAGCTCTTTTAATACTCGTTATTATAGGAAATTATTTAGTCTTTGAAAGATAAAGCCCGCTACAAATAATCAATTTATTTGATTTATTTATAAGTAAATATTTTCCTATTCATAAATAATATTTCCGTAGGCGTATTACGTTATAGTTCAACATAACTAAAATTAGTTTGTTAGATGTTAAGCTATTAAACTTCAGTTGAATTGGCGACAAACAAGCCTATTTTAAGGAACACAAAACTAAATAACAACAATGTACTTTCTAAAATTATTTTTGTGCTCTACTTTATAAAAGCTTTATTTTAGGAGAATCAGGGGCTAATTGTAACAATTTTCAAAAAAACTGATATATATCTTGACATGTATCGGCTGAATTACCTTAATTAAACAGTTATCGCTACGAACTCGTTCTGCATGAAATTATATAGAAAACACTAAAATTATCAGTAATTAATTCCTCAGTTATTATTTTACCAAAACACAATATACCCCGTGCTCGAGATTAATTGTAACATCTATTATGGCCCTATTTAAAGTTTCATTTTTTACAATAATAAAATCAAACGTTTTATATATTCATCCATTCCATTCATTGGATACAGCCTAAAAAAGTCCAATGCTGAACAAAGGCATCCCTCATAAATCGCCTCATGGGGGAATTTTATCATACCACACTTGGCAAGCGGGTTGGCAACCGCAGTTTTTTTTTTATTTTGAATTGTTATCAGGAAGATGCTGCTGCCCATCTCCTGTTTCATTTCCCTCTGTCGCCTCTTACGATACCCTCGGGGCGATATGGGGTTATGGATATTCTTACACCGCCACTACACAGTTAACACGGTTTTATATAAATATTATCTTTTATTTTTACCAAATTAAAAACTGAAATAGAATTCTAAAATAATAACGAACTTACAAGATTTTAGTATGAATTTAGGAAGTCTTGTAATTATCACTGTGTCATATCTTAAATATTATTAAATCTAATATTGAAGTAATTAGCCATCGCGTAAATGTGTTTTGTTTATGAATAAATTCAGTCTTTAGAATTACAGTTGATACAAGTAAAGGAAATATTGTTTCTGACACACATTTTACATGTTCCCATAACATGCATACAAAACAATCTCCCTATTCGCTTATATTTGTGTCACTATAAGCTTCACTGCAAATTAGACAATATTACTCTTTAGGGTCAGAATCAGATTCTCAATCAGTCAAAACTCTTTTTCTATTTTTTTCTACTCCATCTTTGATTTTTTTTGATCAACACACTTTCGATTCCTTTTTCACTTCCCTTTTATTTATTTATTTTTTCTCTATTTTAGTAATGCAAAATATATTTCGGCACAAAATATATTCTATACGTGGTAGAGCCATGCTGCAGCTATATAGTTGTAGCACGAATGGGTCGGCTCGACCGGGGAAGGACCACGCTCTCACAGGATACCAGCGTAAAATAGCAGCTTAATGCTGCTGTGTTTCGTATGGTGAGTGTAGAGAACCGGAGACCCTTTTTACTGGAAAAGAGGCATTCTATCTCAGTCCTCACGGCTGACAACGCATCTGCATTTAAATTCGTAAACGAAGATAGATGTAGATGTCTATGGGCCACAGCAACCACTTACCATCAGGTGGACTGTGTGCTCGTTTGTCACCCTTATTCTATAAAAACATTTAAGAATGTATGAAACATTCTTAAGAGTGCCGAAATATATTTTGATAAATGTTTTACTTTCTTGGTCTACAGTGAAAATTAGTCATCGTTTAACATTTGGACTTTCCATATCCCTTTTTAGTGAATCTGTAAAGAGATACATAAGTTTGTGTTGCTTGCTCCGACTTTCTCTTATACTCACTAAATATTTATTCCGAGTGAAACTCATCGAGCTTCTTTTCAAACTACCGGAAAGGGCACCGGACCAGTTAGTTCCTTATAAAACAATAATGTGTGTTTACACTTCTCATTATATTAAAATCGAAAATTTAGGTTAACCGTATATTTTCTATTTTATGAGCCCGTTAAAATTCACTGCTGGACATAGGCTACTGTCATTTTTTTAAATAGGATAAGGGTAACAAACGAGCACACAGTCCACTTGATGGTGAGTGGTTGCTGTGACCCATAGAAATCTATATCTATCCTCGATTACGAATCAAAATGCAGATTTATCCTCGATTACGAATCAAAATCAGCGTTATCACCCGTGAAAACTAAAATGGAATGCCTCGTTTCCAGTAAAAATGGTCTCCGCTTCTCTACACTCACCTTACGAAACACTGCAGCGTTAAGCTGCTATTTTACGCTGGTATTCTGTGAGAGCGTGGTCCTACCCGATCGAGCCGACCCATTCGTACTACAACTATACCAGTAATATAGCTGCAGCATGGCTCTACCACGTAAAAATCACCACGTAAACGTGTCGTTTCAATATATGTATATTTAACGGTTATTGATATATTTAAATAAAGAAAATTGATATCTACTTTCATTTTAAATTTTTATCTTTTGCAACACACTCAGTTATTGGTTAAAGTATGTACGGAATGTAATATGGTTGAACTTTGCCATATTTATTTGTCATTTTAAACCACAGAAAGTTTCTTTTAACAAGTGTTTTGTGGATCTTTCCATGTAACATGAATGTACGCACAGAATTTTAAATCTCCATTATTTATCACTCCACCGGGGTCTTAGTGAAAGTATCACTAAAGAAAGCTTTCAGGAACTATTCTATGACACATACAGCTGTATTGTAATTTTACCATGTAAGCTAATAAAAACTAAATGTAATGTATTATTAATTGATCATTCTCCTCTATCTCTCTCTAAAATAATTTTCTTTTCATAAAGTCACAAAAACATAACAGAATTCTCATTCTGTTGCCTATTGAGTAAAATATCTTATAAATCTTTTATTATTTTACGTTAACATTTTCAGAGATAATGTTTGCAAGTGTCGAAATGTCACTCGTTTAACGTAGGTTATCTCTAGAGACGTGACTTTTCATGTAGGTACTATTACTATGTAATATCTACATGAAAAGTCAGAACTTACATCAACCAGTCTACTTCATATTCGGTCATTTTATTTTTTGTTTATGTTTTCTTTGACCAAGTAAAACGTTAGTGATAGGGATTACGTTATGTCATGTTTTGATAACAATTTAATTTATAATGCTACAGGCGGAACTGTATACCAGTCAAAAGTACTTTTGACCGATGAAAGCAGTTAAAAAACACTTTGTTACTGAACAAACCCGATTTTAGGCTAAACTAGTTTTTTCTTAAAATCGACAGGATCAATTTGATGTCCGCGTCTTTTGGCTGAGGTGTGGCTGAGGTGACTGGCTCTTCTCACTGATTGACAATAGACGTTACTTAAAATTACTTTTTAACTTTTTTTTTAAATATTCCTGACCGAAAATGATTTAAACTACAATTTTTTGTTAAAACTACTTTTATATAACCGATATTTTTTCTGTCAAAACCTCTATTAACCCATAGTTTTTCAGTCTAAGCTGCTTTGGATCAAACTCTTTAGTAAAAAATAATTTGAACTGTTTTCTTCGGTCAAAAGTAATATTTGTCCAACAGGTTACTAACTTTTTACCCGACTGCCAAGGAAGGGTTATTTAAATAAAATATATTATTTTCGAGAAAATTGTAAAATATGATAGATGTAGAAAAATATTAAACATATGATATTTTTCAAACAAATAATTTATTTTTAAAGGTAAGTATATCTTTTCAGCCCTTATTATTACATAAAATTCACAGTCAGCCTTTATTAAAAATTTTAGTTTTACCTACTATATATCTTTCTTAGTATTATAGTATTCGTACACCTAATCTAGTAGAATACTATAAGTAGGGTTAGCAACCCCAATTACATCGGGTACGGGTAGATTAGGATGATTGGGTGCCTCTAGATTTGTATGTAAACTAGGAAAACTATAATACCTTCGAAATTAGTCTGGAAGACAACAATACAAAATATGAGTTGTATGTACCTTTTTGAAATTATTTTTATCTAAAGAAGCATATGTTTCAACATTAACACTGGTAAATTAAAGAAGTCTGGAATATTGTTTTCAAACTTGTAGGCTATTCTCCAACATTTATAAATACATATACATAATATTTTACATAAATATTATTGACATAAAATGAAAATACTACTTAATAAATGTAATAACGAATTTTTTATAAATGTAGGAGAATAGCCTACAAACTCATGAAACTTCTGTTCTACTAAGAGTCGTTATACTGTAGTAATATGATACGAAATATAACCTTGGAGTACGTAGACTGATTTTTAATGTAGTGCACACGTAGTGATGACGTCACCGCCGCCAAGTGGCACGCCACCACCACTACGTGGCGCGCGTCCCATTTTATTCGTCTATTATTATCATAGATTAGATCTATTTTATGTTTCTTTAATTATCCGCCACCGCCACGTCTCTTCTGTATAATCCGCGACAGGCAATGAAGCATTCCACATACAGAGTTTTTTATATGCATATATATAATATATAATATATAATAGGGTGACAAGCGAGCACACAGTCCACCTGATGATAAGCGGATACTGTGACCCATAGACATCTTCATCTATCCTCGATTAAGAATCCAAATGGGGATGCGTTGTCACCCCGGAGGACTAAGATGGAAAGCCTCCTATCCAGTAAAAAGGATCTCCGGTTCTCTACACTTACCAAACGAAACACAGCAACATTGAGCTGTTATTTTACGCTGGTATTCTGTGAGAGCGTGGTCCTACCCTGGCCAAGCCGACCTATTCTTGCTACAACCATAACATAGCTGCAGCATGGCTCTACCACGTGTAAAGTGTGTCTGTAATGTGTCCACATATGTGACAAATCATCAATAGCCTTTGTATGAAATCGGTTGGATTTATCGACGGGCTACTGTAGCTATTTAACATCAGTTGAACTGTTCCTTCGCTAATTATGTGCCGTAAACACATCGAAAAACAATATTAAGTAAGCTAGCATTTATTGTTTCAGAAATATTAAGATTTAGAAACTAATCCGCTTTCGTCGGTCACTAGTTTAATTAAATAGTGAAAATGTCGTGAACAGAGAGAAAGCGTATAAAATATGTCTGCAACCGTTTTAATTTATTTACGACAATATTAGATTATTTCCAATATTATCAAATAACCTTATTATAAAAGGCAAATAAATATGTTAAATTAGACGTAAATATTTGATTTAGTAAAAGAATGTCTCTTCTTTTATAAAATAGGTTATTATTATACCTCAAGGGTGGTCCTATTTAAATTTGATGAAATAATCCACCTCTAAGGGTGGTAAAATAGGGGATGAAATTGATGAAACCAGTTTTTTACGAATTTCATCGCGTTTAATTAACTTATTTTATATTCCCATCGTTTCGAATATTTTAAAGCACCCATATTTACGAGGGTTACTTTCAGTTTAAAATTATTAATTTTTGGTCCGATCTACGCAGAAATAACTTTTAGTATCTTATCAAACACCTCAGTTCCCCCGTGACCATTCCTGCTGTAAAGTACTCGAAACGTCGGGAATATAAAATTAGTTAATTAAACACGATAAAATCCGTAAAAACTAGTTTCATTCAATGTGTAGTGTTTGCGTAAATATAAGAAATCATTCGCGGATGAAGTTTTTAATGTAACTACGTAGAAACAATAATATTATATCTTGAGCTTAATTCACTCAAAAAGGTCGCAAATTAATCTTTTCAAAATTAATAATTGAATAAAAAAAAACAAATATTTCTATGTATTTTAATAGCGCCGCTTAGTTGGGGTTTAAATTTAAAATAACTAAAAAATATTATTCTTTTAAATTCTTTCAAGTTGGTTTTTATTCTTTGGAAAAGTTTAATTTATATGATTAAGCGAGTGGATTTGTTGGTCAAAGTTTATTTTACTACACTGGTTAATTTAAAATCTTATGCTTAAATCCTTAAAAATAAGCATCTGGGGGACAAAAAAAGAGTTTTTACGATCGTTTTCGATATAAATTTTAAAACAACTCATTAAAACCCTTTTCTAAAGGGACGTTAATTTAGATGCTTACGTTCAACGAAAATGTTTTGATGATAAAATAAAAAACCGGACAAGTGCGAGTAGGACTCGCGTCCTAAGGTTTCTGTATAAACTTAATTATGTACAGTCAAGTCTGGCAACTTTACCAATGGAAGTTAACTTTGCCATCAGGGGTGTACTGGTACAAAATTACGATTAACACGGAAAACGTAACGTTTTTCGAGATATGCCATTTCTTGGATGAAATTGGCATTTTATTTTAACGCGGAATTATACCGGCGAAATAACCTCTTTGTTCAGTGCTCCAGTACTTTTGTTGATTTTGTTTGAAATACTGAATGTAAGTATCTATATCTTTGTAGCAACGTAATATTAATGGTTATCAAATGTAATATATCGTTTTTAACATGTTGGTTTTAACATTTATCTATAAAACTAATTTGGCTAAGTTATCATACTAGTGATGCCACGATGTGACGTTTACTTTGCCATGTTTTGCTACAAGCAAGGGTTGTCACTTTCAACTTATATTTTTAACCAATTACGACTCTTTAAAGAAAGGGTTCTGTACTTAACATTTTATGTATGTATGTTTATATTGATGTTTTTTTTTATAGAACATGGGTGACAAACGAGCACACAGTCCACCTGATGGTAAGTGGATGCTGTGGCCCATAGACATCTACATTTATCCTCGATTACGAATCGAAATATCATTTTATTGGTCATAATAAAATGATGTCAGGTAAAAAAATTATGATGACGAATAAACAAACGAATACTTGTTAAAATGATTGTGACAAGTTTTTTTTTATCTATACTATAATTGATTTAAGCTTATTATTGCGCCATTTTGATTTTAAATTTTAGACAAGAGTATTTTTATTTGATATATTTTAGATTTTTGCTTAAGAAATTATTGTGACAAGATTTAAATAAAAAAATAAAGTACGTAATCAAGGATTTTTGACAACCATGATATATATTTTCAAGTTTGTATGAAAAATTTAAAAATGGGAGGGCAACTTTGCCACAAGCGTAAACTTTGCTATTTGCAACACAATTAAAGGAGCAAATCATAACTCTGAGTGTTGTGTATTATATTATGAGGTAAACTTACCTTCAACCTTGAAGTCAAATCCTATTATTTTCTTTATAAACCCTGATGGCAAAGTTGCCACAAAGTGAGGTTAACTTTGCTATTTTCTATTTTTGAGTATTTTGTCTATTTAATGTTAGTATTTGTTTAAATCAGTAATAAATATCAAATCTATGAAGAATATAATATCACATTTAACATTGACGCCCCGTCTGATAGTACATTTTTGTTGGAAAATTGGTCCTAAAATTTAAAGTCCTTCCAAAAATGGCAAAGTTGCCAGGTTTCACGGTATATTTGAAGGAGTTCCGTTCCCAGGTTTTGAATCCGAACAATCACTCTTACAAAAAGGTGAATCGGATTGAAGGACAAACTAAACTCTGAAGTGCAGTCGATATATTATTTTCAATTATTATTGTCGACAAATTATTTTCAGACTTACATAATTAAAAGGGCAGGACAAAGTCTGTGGGGCCAACTAGGTACCTAATACATTATTATAAATACATGGTTTAAACTATTATATCTTATTTTAAGCTTTGAATACAAAACTAACTTACCGGTAATGGGTAAGGTGCTGGCCGGTGAGCCATTGGTGAGAAAGAGGTCATGCGAGGCTCAGGAGCTGCCATGGGTGTACGTTCGGGCTGAGGTTGGGGTTGCGGTCTCAGTGGTAGACGCACTGGCCCTGACAGCGGGAATGCAAACACTTGCGATTGGGGCTCCGGGAACACCGGCATTTGTCTGCAACAATATCAACGAATATCAGGTTTATTGAACATAAAGTTAAAAACCTTTATTAACAATGGATTTATAAAGGATCCCGCTTTTCATCTGATGGCGAATCTTCACCCTGTGCCCTGAACACTTACATCGAATTCCAAACAAGTGATTTATATTCCTTTAGGACACGTAATCATTATGGCCTATCAATTGTCCTCTGCTAAATATATGTCCTCCCCATAGATTGCCTCATATTTACCACGCTTGGCAGGCGGGTTAGAAAACCGCAGTTTTTTATTATTACGATTGAATTTTTTAAATAGAATATGAGTAATAAACTAGCACAAAGTCGACCTGTGTAAGTCGATGCTGTGTCCAAAGACATCAATATTTATCATCGATTAAGAATTAAAATGTAAATGGGTTGCCACCCTCGAGGACTAAAATGGAATGCCTCGTTTCCAGTAAAAAGGGATCTCGTTCTCTATACTCATCATATGAAACACAGTAGCATTAAGCTGCTATTTTACGCTGGTATTCTGTGAGAGCGTGGTCCTACCCCGGTCGAGCTTCATGCTACTACCATAATATAGCTGCAGCGTGGCTCTACCACGTATAAAGTGAGTAACTACCACGATTAGCTCTATCATGTACCACGTATGATTTGATAACAAAAATACATAAACCTCATACGACTTAAATCATACTGCCCCTTTTTCTTTTCAAATCGAAACCCATTTTTTCCTCTCCTATATAAAGTATAATAATATCTAATTTTAAAACGAGTCGCGTTCTGGACAACAGACAGTAACTAACATAGGTCAACAGATCAATAAACTGAAGTGGCAAAAGGCCAGTCATATAACACGAAGAGTGGATTACCCATCAAAAAGAAAGATTCTCGAGTAGCAGGCTACTCGCAGTCAACAAGTGTAGAGCGACAACTCACTGGTGAAATTACCTTATGACACCTGTAGGAAGTCGAAGGATGCAGTTGGGCTAGGGACCATTTCATATGTTATTCCTTTGAAGACCCATATATTCATCAATAGTTATAAAATAAAATTTTAAAATTATATAAACAATTTAGAATCTTAACTCATTTTTTCTTTTACAACGGAATATATTTAGCTCTTTGCTGGGTACTATAATATGAAAATGAATATACATAACGAAAATTTAAAATAACATCGTCGAAGCGTAAATTAGTCTCACAAAAAACTAAGGGGAATAGGCTAAAGCTTATTAAATCTGATATCTAATTAAAATCAACGTAGAATATCAAATAAATACTAATTAGCTTATCCTTGTTAGAAATTATTTAAAATGAAATGACAAAACTCATTTCTTCTTCAAACTTTAAAGGTGAAAATATTTTAAATAAGCTTATTACGAAAAACTCATCTCATAATATATTTTTTATAAGTATTCCTTGTGGAGAGATTATTTGTGCTTTATTTTGCCGAAAGCCAAGCCTCTTTTGACGAAATAAAACGATGTGACATTTGCAAAATAAATTTTCACTTCGGAACATAGCTTATTGGAAGAAGATTACTTTTATAGGAACTTAACGGATCTTTGCAAAGCAATCTCATTTCAGTCGACTTCAAAACACGAGGAGATACGCGATAACTTCGTCGAAACCAGAACAGATTCTAGTGATTCTTTCTTTAAATAGGTTTTAGGAATTTACGTCTAAGGGTGGGTGGGATAAATAGGAGATGAAGTTTTTAATGTAACTATTTAGACGATAATTGTAATTGTTACGTCCACCTGATGGTAAGTGGCACATAGACATATACATCTATCCTCGATTACGAATTAAAATACAAATGCTTTGTCACCCGTGAGGACTAAGATGTAATGCCTCGTTTCCAGTAAAAAGGGTCTCCGGTTCTCTACACTCACCATACGAAACACAGCAGCGTTAAGCTGCTATTTTACGCTTGTTTTCTGTACATGTGATATCACGTTTAGCCTTTGGGTGTACAGAAATAACAAGAGAGCAAAAACAGTTTAATTTATTACTTATACTTTTTTATTAACTCGCTTTCGTGTATGTCTGTTCCGGTGTATTTTTAATTGGTTTAAATTAACTTCCCGATGAGCTAGAAACTTGAAATTTTGAACATAGTTCAGAATCGAGTGACAATGTAACAATATTTTTAAAAAATCTAAGAATTTAATACCTACTGTTTAGTCCTTTTTATAAACGTGCTATATTTTTTTTACATAATTCTCTTTATTTTATATTTTTCTAATTTACATAATTCGCACTCAGATCGTGCTTAGTTTGGGTTCCCTGTTATTTCTAGTGAACTGTAACTATTGTGTGCTATTACAAACTTTACAAATGAATAAATAAATAATATATTCAAGGACTACCTCCGGCCATGTTGCATAATCATTTCCATACAAAACTGTGTAGTATGTACCTTTTAAAAGGGCCAGACACGACATTAAAACCATCAACATGAATTTATATCAATCTTCACTCCAAATCGTATAGTTTAAGTTAATTACCTAGACTCATCTCCTCCATGACAGATGATAGCAATTCTCTCTGCCTGTGTGCTGCGTGGAGCGAATGCACCAAGAATGTTGAAGGGGAAACGCCTTTCCATTGGCTCCTCATGGCGTCTTTCCACAACGCAGTTCATGCGGCCTCTGTGAATTATAAAGAAATCTAAAATTGAACTCTATGTTTCTAAATATATATGGTAATTTAATTGTGAATATGATATTCACTAAGTTTAATTAATCAGGGATTAGGAGGTATTTTTACTGCATTATTTTTTTTATCTAATCAGTTAGTAAATTGTTTACACATGGAATATTTGCTGATTTCTTTTACCCACCGATCTGGATATTTCTTGTCCGACAATTTTTTTATAGCTATTCAACATTTGTTTGAAGCACACTTATTTTACTGTCTTACAAAACTATGAATTGTAATGTAATGAGATAAAATGTCTTTATTTATTCGATGTAGGAAAATAAAATTTTATTTTATCAAACGTAATTTTTGTCTACTACTGTATAACAATGAGGTTCCTGTGAAGAGAAGAAACGGTGAAAGAAAATTTTCGCAGGTGTTCTCTTTTTTTGTGATATTAATAATAATAAATTGCTGTAGTACATTTCATATCAATGAGTTAATGTTTTCGTGCGTTTACTCACTTCTGGTTGTTCGCCAAGAAAGCGCCAGCAAGCTCATCAAGATCGAACTGAATGGGCAACTTGAACATTGGCCTGATGGCGTCCAATTCGTCCTCTTCGTCTGAGCCGTCTGATTCGGAGCTCTCGTTGCTACCCGAGTTTACTGAATCCGGCTTAGTATTGTCATCATCGATTTTCTGTAAGAACAAATCATGAGGTAATTCCACTACATTTAATTAATATTATGTCACTAACCGTGTAGTGGTGGTGTAAGAATATCCACTATGGGGTAGTGTAATTATCCCTTGTGTGTTGTTAGAGGAGACAGAGGAAAACAAATCAGGAGATGGGCAGCAACGTCTTCTTAATAACGACTAAAATAAAAAAACTGCAGTTGTCAACCCGCTTGCGAAGCGTGGTAACTATGGCAAATATCCCCCCTATGAGGCAATCTATGGAGGAGGTCTATGTTCAGCAGTTGACTTTAATAGGCTGTAACGGTAACGGTAATATTATGTCAGTAATTAAGAGGCTGACCTAATTATCGGTTAACAAGAATTGTAAAAGTATCAAAAATAAATTATCGCTTCTTTACGCTTGCTCTTTATGCTTAATACATTTTCGTCGTATTTTAGTGTCACCTGTTTTATTTTAATTGAGTACAAACTTTTACCTTAATAATAATGAATCCAAAACACGTACGTATTCTATACTTGTATTGTCTTGTGTGGAACGGTAAAGAAATAGTATTCGGATCAAGAATGCGATGCGATATAGCTCACAGAACTGACAACCAATAGGAAAGAAAGGTTGTCGAGTGAAGTAGAAGTATCAGTTTCGTGCTGACAAGTGCAGTGTTTGATAAAACCTTACCAGATGGAAAGAGTACCTGATTTAACATGTAGATGTATCTGTAGATTTTTGGAACGAAGTTCCTTATCTGACGGTACAATTTTGGCGGATGGAGGCTAGGCGACAAAAAGTGTAAGATTTTTCCGTCACAGCCCCTTCTGACGTAGTGCAGACGGCCTTGGCGGCTATAAGGAAGCGAGATGGAATAATATCCATCTCCCTAGCACTTCTTCTTAACTTGCCAAGAAAGGAATATTATTTTATTTTAAATGATGCTTCATTTTAATAGACGCTAGTAATTCATTTATTTGTATTTGTTAATCAATAATATAATACGCTTATCAATATAATATACTACGAAAGGAACTTCGTTCCAACCGAGTGTTCCACGACACTCACGCATGTTTTTTTTACACCACCGTTAAATAAATATAAACAAACTAGACACATTCCTGTAATTAAAAATAGTAATACATAAGTCTTCCTTGTACAAATAATGTACCTAAAGTATTACATGTGAGATATTATTTTTGGTAAAAAAAGTAATTTGCAATTCCCGGTTATGAGTTATTGCTGCCCGATGTCATTCCTCACCACACCTCATTTTCGCAAGTATCTTTATAAATGCGGAATTGGTTAAAGTTTTTTAGTCAGTATATTATTGAAAAGTTAATAAAACAAAACAATATATTTAAACTTATCTCTACCCTTGACAAGTGTGTGCGTGTGTGAGTGCAGATTATCTCTATTTTCAGAACTCTAAATGCTACAGTCAAAGGTATTTACATTATCTGCTACAGAGTTCAACATATTTTAATCAAAAGTAAACTGTTTTTCACATTTGAGATTTTTACAGGCATCATTAAAATGTAAATGCGGGTAGAGATGCATTTTCTTTCCCAAATCGCCGCCTCTTAAAATCTGCTACCCGGGGTCACTGCCGTCTTTCGCCCCACCCCCCTCGCCCCCTGTTACAAAGGCATGTATTAAATAGCGTGTAGCACTTAATAAATTGGTGTAAACAGCAAACATATGAAACTCAAATATATCGTTCTGTGCTGTTTACTAGGGACAATCGCCTCGGACATCCTGCTCGAGACAATGCACCAGCGCACCATTGTTCCACCGCCCCCGATTTGTAAATATTGCCAGCATTCGGATAGATAGCTCATCGTTGATTCGACCAATTGAAATTTGTATGCGAATCTTATTTTCGCTTCTGTAAGTGGATAAACTGCGATCTGATATTATTACGAAGCTTTTATGTATTTTATTCGTTTTTATCTGAGACAAGTGGTAAAATTAAAAATTTTGTACAACCAACTTCAATATAAATAAAATGAGAACATCTTCAATATAGTCAAAGTCAATTAAATACGCATTATTAAGGATAACTCAAAAACTACTGGTCAGACCTTGATCAAGTTTATATGGAACTTAAACAACGATCAAAGCTTAAATTTATATGACTTCAATACACACTTCAGTTTTGTATAGTCTAAATCACAACTCTTCATCATCATCATCATCATCATTACAGTCCTTCACAAGTCCACTGCCGAACATAGACTTCCCCCAAGTGATTTTACTAAGTACGGTCTTGAGCCATCTGTATTCATAAACTCCAGTCCATATGGTGGAAAGCACAATACATCATATAATTTACTTACCGACGCGAGTCTGCCACCTCTCGAGAACTAATCGAGAACTTCATTACGAATTGCATCTCGCTCCGAAACTCCAAACATAGCCCTATACATAGTTCGCGACCTAAAGCTTTCTCATATGGTCAGCAGTAATAGCACGCACTACTTAAATATGCTAGGCGAAAGTTGAAATCGAGATGAGCTCTAAATCTATCACTGTACTTCTTCGTAAAAACACACTCTCTTACTGCCGGATGAGGGTAGCGTAAAAGAATCCTTCACTCCATATCATCACTTGGTGGCCATAACAGGAAACTACGTAAGATGACAAGAAAGTTCTTATGGTCTCTGATAGATGGCGGTAAAACCACGCAAAAGAACATTGACTCCTGCCAAGGATGATAAGTGATGCTATTGAAATTAAAAAACATCCTAATTTCAATAGAGAAGGAGGCTGGGTACTGCCAACTGCTTGGGATCCTGTAATTAATATAATTAAAACTAAACCCAAGCATACCACTGCAAGACTTCAAGACACAGTAAGTTTATTCTGCGTAGGTCGGACCAAAAGTATTAATTAATAAGCTGAAGGTACTCCGGGCTAACTCTGACATCGGGACGTCAATCATCTTAGTCCCCCGTGACCATGGGTGCTGGAAAGCACCCGAAACGTCGAAAATTCATAGAAGGAGTTTTATTCAATACATCATAATTACTTTTCTTGTTTAATATGATATATATATATATATGTGTGTGTGTGTGTGTGTGTGTGTGTGTGTGTGTGTGTGTGTTTGTATACATATACATATATGTATTAATAAAAGAAGAAAAAAGATAATAATGGAAGAGAAAAGGCCACCTAATTGTACATAAATTTATAAATTTTTGTTTGGTGTGTGTTATTGTAATACTCTTATGTTGTGTGCAATAAAGAGTATAAATAAATAAAATTAAATAAATAAGACGGTGTCACACAGCGGCGTTTTCCTTGCGTTTAACATTTTACGATCGTGATAGCTTTTAAAGGAAAGGTCCTATTCGAATAATTTAAAGAGGAATTTACGTCTACACAAACTATCTTGATTAATAAATTATTTATCTGGATAAAAGTTAATACCATGATGCGAATGTCGAAAATCTTTAGTTTTTACAAGTGTATTAATTAAATTTTAGAACACTAAAGCTGTTATTGTCACTTAACTATAACAGTTTGGGACTTTTTTGTACATATTGATGAGTTTTTCAGACGTCTAGTACATTATTTTATTCTACCACTGATAGCTTTTGCAGCGCACGCCAAGTAACGATTTTTATAGGCAATTTTTTGATACCTTCGGTACAATTTGTACACCTTTGGCACAAATTAGAATTTCCTTATGGATTTTATAAAATAAAATACAGGCTATGTTACTCACTGATAAAGTAGCTTTCTATAGGTTTATATTCTTTAAAATCGATTCAGTAGTTTTAAAGTTTATCCATTACAAACAAAAAAAAAACAAATCTTTTCACTTTATAATATTATGTTTATAATATAATACATAATATAGATATATTTATATAATATAGGTATATGTATATATGGCTTATTCTTATGACTTTACAATGGACTATAAATAGTATATAATTTTTCTATATTATCATCCTTAACAACCTGAAACTGTCTTTCTACAGTCGCTACCATGTAGCAAAGATTTGGCATAATTGTCACGCTTGGCAGACGGTTTGGCGGTAGTGATAGCAGACGTCCACTTTTGATTATGCTCCCCAATGCCGGTAATACCAAACGGGAAAAAAAATTTATACAGGGTTATTTTGCAATTACCGGCCAAATTTACAGAAAAGTTTCAGAATAAGTAATATAGGCAAATGGTGAAGACAAATTAATTCAAAAACATCACAAAAATTCTGTCCATTTTATCTTTTAAATTTAAAATGCATGGTAATGCATTATTTTATTTAACTGATTTTATTGCGCACGCACACATTCGTAAGGGTCGATCGGTCGGTAAGCAAAAACGATGTCGCCCATAAATCACATTCAATTTGGGATAGTTTCACATAAAAGTAGAAGCCTTATTTACTCGTATTTTCAAAAACTCCCATAACGGTATACCATTATTTATATATTTGTACTTAATTTTAAAATTTGTCTACTCTTTGAAAAATAACTGTATAGTGCATGCAATGTACGTCATAAGAGTAAGCAATGCCAAAACGAAACATAAAAGAAAAGAAAGTAGATGGGGCCACATTAAACGTGACTTCTCACGATTTTAATAATGTCCTTATTATATGCGTACAATCATGAAAGATAATCACAAATGACGACAGCTTTCACATGCAGCGCAATTATAGGACGGGGGCGAGGGGAGCGGGGACCGGTAGTCAACACTAGGTGCCACGAGCCAGTGAAAGCTATTTCGGTGTGATGTCATTACTTGCATAGACCACGCACCATTGCGTGCACTTTATCCCCGAGTATTTAAAACATTGTACTTTACGCAACAGCATTACAAATTCGTGTGCCGTATGAGTATGCACACGAATTTGTAATTTTACGCTCTCGATTTGCTGACTAAATGACACAGCTACATAATGAAAGCTCTTGTGTCTAGTGTTGCCGACCTTACTATAATAATATATTAACTTTTCCTTTTATTATTATAACAATATACCTGCAATTTTTCCAACTGTCAAAAGCTTATTTTTTTATGTTAATATTTGGGAGCCAATTTTGACTAAAATTTGCAATAAAAAGGACCACCGGCGAATTGGAGGGGGTAGCCATAGAGTTTTCCCCGATACAGACAGTTCTGTATCGGGGAAAAACTCTAGTAAAATAAATATAACCCAACCAGAAGGGAGCCGTCCGCTGGTAAGATCAAACGGTCGAGGGTTAAAAGAAAGGGGAAGAAAACCGGCGGATGACAAGGATGATATAGAGAAATACCGCCTGATCTGGTCATGCGGTTCGTCACGGAGTCCTAGATGCCTCAAATGTACTAAGTTTTTTTAATGTTTTTTTTAAGACTACCGAAAGTAGACTTAAGGAAACTGTCAGGAAGATTTTATGCCTCTAACAGCAGCCTTACCATTGTGTATATAGCAGACGGATGGTGGCGTTAAATGTTTGATCACCAATCGCATGCGATTATGGCAAACCCTCTCTACTGTGAAAGAGACCCATGTTAGCGGTTAAATATTACAGGCTGTTTTGGACGATTGGTACTAACATAGCATTAAGCATTTTCAAGACAATAATATATGCTCTATGTACAGTATGATCAAAATACTTGTAAAATACAAAATTCTCTTAAAGCAATTGCTATATTGCCACATATAAGGAAGCTCCAAGAGAAATCTTGTCCATCCATTTCCTGACTTGTACAATGTGCGTCAATAGTTTGATTGGTCTATGACCAACGTTTATCTCTACTACAACGGTTACTTTCAAACATCATTAGTAAATGCACACAGTACTTTCTCCTAACTAAAGATAGTGTTGACCTTTTGATCGAGAGTATGAATGGAGTTTACGATCTTATAAAGATCTAATACGGATTTTAAATTAACAAAAATGACAAATACAATAATATCCTTGTGTTTGTTTCTTATTCAAATTAAAGACAATTGTAAAAATTTGTCTAGTATCCGTTCAAAGCAACATATCAATACAAAGTAAGAAAAATTCTATTAGTGAAAACAACTGTTAGAGAGAAGGCTGTGTGGTGTTTTTTACCACTTTCTATATCTTATATTGCGAGATAATTAGTTTTAACATGTACAGCAAGAGACTATTTAAACACAATTTTTTTCCAATAGAAAGAAATACAAACTCGTATAATGTATCTTACCTGTAATTTTTCTTCGTCGATTTTGGATTCGGCATGGTTTAAAGCATCTTCTTTAATCTGGTTATCAGAAGCGGGAGCAGGTTGCACGTGCGCAGGCGAGCCTGAAGACTCTGGGCTTGAACGCTGCGGGGGTTCCGCGTGCAACGCATGTGCGTTGGCGATCGGCAAGAGTTCATCCTAAAAGAATATAAATTTAAACATTTAAACCAATAACAATATTTAATAATTATTATTTATAATAAATAAATAACACTGAATACATTTTGTATAATTTATGGTAGGTATAACTAACATACATTACTTGAGCTTTCACATTTTTTACAGTTTAGATATTGTTAAATTAAAAATAGCACTATTTATTGTCTATCCTCAACTTATATTCATTTTCATGGATGAATTAACTATTTATTAGCTTATGTTAGGTTTACAAACTATCATTGACTCTGGAAAAACGAAAACTCTGTTGGGAAGTTCCAAAAATCTTACTTATGAAGTGATTACCTACTCTATATTATCATCTTCACAATATATTATAGAAATAAGTTTACCGTGTCTGCTTATTTGGGAGCACTAATCTTATTTATTTACTTATTTATTCATAGAAAGTGATAGACATTTAATAACATCCGACGATACAAAATAAACTTACAAAAGTTTAAAACACATAATTGTAATAAGGGGGCCGTGTGGCTGCCGTGTGTTTGCATCCTTATCACATTAATGTTTTTCGATTTTATACTTTTCTTAACCTAAGTAAATTCATGACCTTCATCTTTTTTTTGCGTTTTTAATTTATTAAATAAGAATTAAATGTCGACTAATTTATTAGTGCGGTTAGTTTGAAATTAACCAGTGGTAAATTAAACAAAAGATTTTATCTCTAATTAGCTACAGTAACTTAAATTTTAAAATTTATTTATGTTCTTTCTCATTATAGTATTAAAATCTCGTGTCACGATGTTCGTTCACGCCAATCTCCGAAACCGCTTAACTGATTTTAATGAAAATTTGTAAATATGCATTGCTTGCCCCAACTTGAGAGTTAGGATAGTTTTTATCCCGATAAGTGACCCTCCATATTTTTGATTGCGAATTTACGGATTTTATATGGGCAGAATAACGTCTGCCTGGCCAACTAGTAATTTTATATATTATAATACTGTATGTATGTAAAATTACATATCATAATATATATGTATATATATTACATATCATATAAAATTACATACTTAAAACAAAATATTGCACAGTGACACAGAAAAATCGTGCTAAGCCAACACCGCTCACTTTTACAGAAAAGCCATCGCGATACTCGTCTTAAAATGGCGGACGCCTACAGTCGGCCATCACGCTTACGTAACTTTAAAGACATGCAGTAATATTTACGAACTTGTACAATGTTGTAACTGTTCCTTATTGTTATAGTCAGTTGATAGATTCTCACTGAATAATGAGAAAATCTTTTAAATACATTATGTAAACTATATGCAGTACCGAGTAGTAGCGGCGTAAGAAAATCCAAAAAAGGTCGAAGTGGAGTACCGAAAGGAGAGTACTATGTGAAATACCAGTATGACCTCGTCGCTTCCGATATATATGTATAAACATCAGATAACTATCATAAGTAGAGCAGCTGTAAAGGTACGAGTTGCCTGGTAAACCAATCGCCAATTCATCAGCTAAGCGTGACGATTATGGAAAATGAGGGAGGACAACGAGAGAGGCCTATTTTTTTTAATAGAATAAGGTTGACAAACGAGCACACAGTCCACCTGATGGTAAGTGGTTACTGTGACCCATCGACATCTACATCTATCCTCACTAAAGAATCAAAATGCAGATGCGCTGTCACCCGTGAGGACTAGGATGGAATGCCTCTTTTCCAGTAAAAAGGGTCTCCGGTTCTCTACACTTACCATACGAAACACAGCAGTGTTAAGCTGCTGTATTACGCTGGTATTCTGTGAAAGCTTCCCCGGTCGAGCCGACCCATTCGTGCTACAACTATACTAGTAATATAGCTGCAGCGTGGCTCTACCACGTATAACGTCTTTAATTTATTGCAGCAGAATTACTTTCCAAGAACAGTCTTATGAGAAACTTTAAGTGGTTTTTAAACATTTCAAGACTTATGACTTTTCATGTCAGAGCGATGAGTCGCTTACCAATCATACGGATCACATAATACCAATTCAGATGTTTAAATACCGTCCTAGAATTTCTAAACGTCAACAGCAAGTATCCTTTTTAGGCTTCCGTACCAACGAAGGGTAACCAACGGGACCCTATTACTAAGCCTCCGCTGTCCGTCCGTCTATCTGTCAGCGAGCTGTATCTCATGATTCGTTATAGGTAGACAGTTGAAATTTTCACAGAATGTGTATTTCTGTTGCCGCTATAACAACAAATAATAAAAATAAATTAAAAAATTAAAGGGGGCTCTCCTACTAGTAACGTGTTTTACGATGGTACGGAACCCTTCATGCGCGAGTCTGACTCGCACTTGGCCGGTTTTTATTTATCTTGGATTTAATAAGAAACCGCTAACTTTCCTCTAAGGAATGTTGGCAGGTAATGAAAGGTAGCAATAACCATTTTTGTTTCTTGCTGCACTGCACTTAACATCCTAACATATCCTACTGTGATTACATGTTTCTCTAGACATAGCATTGTACTAGTCGAGTTCCGAAAACTAGCAGGTTCTATATTATTTTTAATTTATGCGTTATTTTTAATTTATGCTCTACAATTTCTTGGAAACGGCTGAACCTATTTTAATAACTTTTGTTTAATAAATAGATTTCTTAATAATACTTCAGGGGTGATCCAATTTAAATTTTAATACCTAAGAGAGGAAAAATAGTAAATGAAGTTTGTAATGAATTTAAACAACACCTATTTGTTACCTTAAACTTGTGATATTCCTTAGTTAGTCTACTCAAAAAGGTAAAATATTCAAACTTAAAAAAAAAGTAAAAACCGACTTAAAGAAACGACTAAAAATAAATTATTTCCACAGCTTCTGAAGTCGGGACTTTAATTCGTCGATACACTATGTTTTAGAACCAATTTCTAAAACAATTATTTGATATTTTTTGAGGTCGGTTTTTCTTTTTGTAAAGTTTGATTATGTTTATACTCTGTTACATCAAGCTATTCCGTACCTCATTGCATTGTATACGAGTTGGTTAAAACAAGTAAGCGCTTCTGAATTATTGTAGTCATGTAAATCCTGCCCAAACGATAAGAACTTTTGATGGTATTCGTGTGTTGACGTTTGTGTCGCGATATTTATAAACAACCACAAATACAAAATAATTTACAATTATTTTAAAACGAAAATGTTAAATGTACAATAGTACCATTAAAGCAATATCTTTTGAACTAGATTTGTAGACGTTTTTCAATTTGATTTTATTATTTTTAATTAAATCGATCCACATTTGTACACACTTTTGCCTATATTTTACCAATTTTATGCCTGTAAATTTAAAAAAAACTGATTTAAAGATAACTCGATTTAAATAAAAAAACTGTTGTAAAATAGTGTCAACAAAACTCGAGCAGCCAAGCGAAGAATGTTCGTAGCCGCAACCGATAGAAAACGCCGATTACGTTGCCGGCACAATTGTCGCATTGTGCGCTACGCCTACAACACTTTTACCAGATTTACGAAACCATTTTAAACGATTATTGTCGTTATTACCTCCAGAGTAGAACGTTGCGTGATAACAAGGAAATCGCCTAGAAGGTGCAATAGAAAAATGTTGGTTACAGATATTATGTTACAGGCAACTTTTGTGTATTTTATTTGTTTTATAATATTAATAACATTTTAAAACGGTTAAGAAACTTTTTATATAATGACTAGGTGTATAATTACTATTTTTTATAGGATAAGGGTGACAAGCGAGCACACAGTCCACCTGATGGTAAGTGGTTGCTGTGGCCCATAGACATCTACATCTATCCTCGTTTGCGAATCAAAATGCAGATGCGTTGTCAGCCGTGAGGACTAAGATGGTATGCCTCTTTTCTAGTAAAAAGGGTCTCCGGTTCTCTACACTCACCATACGAAACACAGCAGCATTAAGGTGCTATTTTATGCTTAGAATAAGCAACATTTACCATTCCTTCACACAATGGGTGTGGTCTTAATTCGTACTAGATGTCATAATCTCTAAATTAGTGCATTATCAATATTTAAGAAAACAGTAAATAACACTTTTAAAAGTATGGTTGATAAACTAGTAAACAGCGCAACCAATTGTTAGTGGATGCTGCGGTCAATGGACTTTTATGTATATCCTCGATTAAGAATCAAAATGCAGATACATAAAAAGGTTTACTTTAAGTAAAAGATGAAAAAATATAGCACATATTTAAAAAGGCAAAATATAATATTTAACTTTGTTTTATAAATACATATGTATATATGTATATATATGTTCATTTTGTTTCATTGCGTTACATTATTAAGCAACATGTCTGTTTCTGAAACAGATACTGGTTTTGAACCGATACCGTTTAAAAACTTACAAAAACTTGATTTCATATCACAAACATCAAATTATTTAATGCCGAGTTTTGCTCGGCGTTAGAAAGGATTTTTTTTCCAGTAATTACACTTATATAGATCATGCTCGTTTTAATGCTTGTACGATTATATCTTTAAATTGTAATGTAAAATAATTTAATGTTAAATTTAATGTCATTTTTATTGTTGTTTGTTTTTAATTTAATATTTAGTCCTGTTTTGTCTCGCTCTTATTTCTTATTTTTATAACTGTGCATGTTGTGGCTACCTGTAAGTGAGGTTTGTACTTAGTCATGTGTAAAATATTATGTTAACACTAAATACGTATATAGAATGATACGGTACTTATCTTGTTGGTGGTCTTAAATAAATCAATTAATTAATTAATTAAAACCTACCATGATCTTCTTTAAATCTTCAAATAAACTCGAATATATAATAAAACCCAGAAAGTAATATTAAAAAAGATTTCAAGGCAATAATTAAAACGAATACCTGTGAATTACAAGTGTCGTTACGTACTTTAATTTTGTGGTTTTTGTATTTCAAATAAATTTCCTTCTTAACAAAAGTGTTGAGAATGACTTTATTCAATACTAGTGACCCGCCCGGCATATGTGATGGCGGGGCGGGTCACTAGTATCTCTGGTTGGATCACCTGTCCCTATTCCTAGTCGCTATGTCGCTGATACCAACATCTTGAACGCTCGGCTATCAGTAGCGACGTACTCGTATCTAGAGTTCAAGTATACGGTCTCTGTGGGGGATGCGCAGGGGCAATTTTGGCTAGTAAAACACTTGACTTTCCGACTTAATTGACAAATATCACCTATGACATTAGCTATCTTATTTGCAAAAACATTCATAAATTATAAACCTAAACCTACTTCATGAATTAGTATGTCTTTTGGTGAAAACAGAATGAAAACACATACACTAGTTTCTGAGATTAGCGCGAACATACAGACAAACGCAGTGGAGGACTTGATTTTATAATTTATAGAGATATATAGATATCGTACATCAATAATTATTGTTATATGTATCGAACAGTATAAAATTAGAACTATCATCGAATTAACACTTGCTCTTCGCGAGATAGTGTCCAAAACATTTCTTAGCAAAGCCTATATCGCTATGCTTGCTCACCCTTTCGTGGAAGAAAATAATCATATTTCTTTTCTCCAGTGGCGACACAAGTCGTGGAAACAGAATCAACCTTAAATTATAAAATATCCGTGACAAATTCTAGTAAATTTTACAGTAAATTTAAATTATATGTGCTGGTTTACCACGTTTCACCGCCAAGAAAGAAAACATCGTGAGTAAACTTGCATGTCTAGGGAATAAAATATTAAAGGCAAGTGAAGTCGGCCAACACTCACTAAAGTCATTAAACTCGCAGCGCGGCGGCGAGTTGCTCAATAACTCAGACAAGAGAAGAGGCCTTAGCACAGCAGTGGAACGTTTTATAGACTGCAACTCTACTTTCTACCATAAAAGCACTACTTCATAACTCCAGTGGCCGCAAATTATACATATTTCAAACAGATTTGATAGTTATTTCAAAAATACATCAAAAAGTAAATACATACTACGTGTTTGTGTTTGTTTATTAATTTTGTAAGAGTTAGGTTTAATTAGCGGAAATTTATATTAACCCACAACTTTTAATCAACCCAAAACTAATTCTTCAATCAAAATCATTTAAAATATCTACTTTAAGCGGGCCAAGGCAGTATTTTGGTAGTATACGCAGCTATATTAACCTTCGCAATCTGACTGTCGCCGTGACGTTACGCCTAATTTTTTTCTTGGTCATGTTGATAATAACAGTTGATTTGAAACTCGAGAATCATAGATTAAATATTATGCGAGGTTAATAATTATTTAATGACAGAGCAGTAAGCGGACGCGCGGGTGGACGGATGTGCAAAAAGATCACCGTGGAAAATAGCCCGTTTCCGTTATTTGCAGCACTATAATAGTTATCTATACATGACGTGATCATGCGACTAAAGCAAAAACGCTTGAAAATTACAAAAAACCACCCACAATAGAATCTTTATCTTGTTAATCGTTGAAATAAAACATAAACATAAACACTCACGCCTGTCACCCAGAGGGGTAGCCAGAGACTATGGACTTCCATTTGGCACGATCCTGACACACCTCTCTCGCCTCCTCCACATCCATATACCTACGCATATACGCTCGTCGGTTAAGGGTACGCTTAATTTGGCCTATTTTCAATATATCGCCAATTTGGTCGATAAATTTTCGCCTAGGGCGTCCCTTACAGACTCGTTGAAATCTTTGGTTAAAAAATTTCAAAAAACTTTTAAATAGAATAAGGCTGACAAACGAGCACTTTTTAAATTAACTGTACGAAATATAGCGGCATTTTCATTCATTATATGCTCCTATTTTAAACTAGTTACTAATATTCTGTGAGAGCGTGGTCCTCTCCCGGTCAACCTGATCTATTCGTGTTACAGCCGCAATACTGCTGCTACGTGGCTCTATCACGTACAATAATATTTATTTATCGTAGAGCGATTGTTATGGTAGAGTTGCTCGAGAGTAATGCCCGTTGCTCCCAAAGTTTTATTAATTTATTTAAAGAGAGCCCAAACCGGAAATACATTATAAAAGTCTTACGCTATAAGACGCTTAGATATTCTTGATATTTATGTTAGATGTCTATTATATCCTTAATATATCCATCTGAAAGTTTGCTTACTTAAACCACTACATGTTAATTTAAAACACAATTGGTCACGATGCGGTGACAAATGGTGGACTTTATGCATCTCAAATGTTTACATTACAATACACAAGTTAAATATTATGAGTTAGGAGACGTTATCGGTATCTGGTGACGCTAATATAATTTCACGAAAGAAAAAAATATATGAATAGAATAGAAAGCAGTTTCTAATTAGGGATCTCCATTAGGTACACAACATTAAAGACAGGCAATGAAGCTTTATTTTCTTTACTTCTTGAGTTCTGCCTAATCGAATAATTATGCTGTATTTGCATTACAAATGCTTTAGAAAATAGCAAATGAAAATGTCGAACGTATGTGATGGTGAAATAAAATATTTACATTCAAACTGTGAAACTAATAGGTTTCTATAAATGTGGCATAAAATGGAACGGAATAATTTTTATTTTAGATTGTAAATTATTTTTAATTGAAACTTTAAAGTAATTTTTATTTTCACCGCTATTTATGCATATCTTAATTTAATATTTATACCATCAAGAAGTTAGGCAACGTACTCACTGCCTGCTTACATCCTTTTCTAGAACATAAAAAGGAAGTGAAAAGCAGTGAGTTACAGCATGTAATATGGCTATACCTATATCTATACATCTATAAAAATAAATAAAATTGGAGTGTATATTTATAATGTCAAAATAACAGCTTTTAACTAAATGCATGTGAAAGTATATAGGATACTTGTAACAAAAAAAAACAATTTTAAAATTTTTGTCTGTCTGTCTGTCGGTCTGTCTGTCTGTCTATCTGTCTATTTGTTCCGGCTAATCTCCGAAATGGCTGGACTGATTTTGACGGGACATTCACATACAGATAGCTTACGTTATAAGGAGTAACTAAGGCTACTTTTATTTTAGAAAACCAATTAGAGTTCCGCGCAAAAAATCAAAATCCATGAAATCCAAACGTAATAAATTCATCGCCGACGAAGTCGCGGGAAACAGCTAGTAATAAATAAACATAATAATTCTATAATTTAATAAACGGCTCATACTACAATCACGAATTGCAAATTAAACAGTTGGCCGAAACTTGCACTTTGTATTAAAACATTTTGAACGTATGTAGGGGTTCAGATCTGGCAGTATATTGGACCCCACTAATTTTAGACCTATTTCTGTACTGCCAACGCTCAGTAAAATTTTTGAAAAAGTTATTCTAGATCAAATGTTAAGTTTTTTTTTAATGTAAATAAATTGCTCCATAAAAATCAATTTGGATTTACAAGGGGTCTCTCGACAACTAATGCCGGTGTTGAGCTAATCAAAACATATTTTCTGTGCCACCATGTCGATACCACGATTTTTCTTAGAATCACACTAGACGCGAAGCTTCAATGGAGCCCCTGTATATCAAAACTAGCAAGCAGACTTAGTTCTGCAGCATATGCCGTAAAAAAGATTAGAAATCTTACCAGTGTTGAAACAGCTAGACTAGTTTACTTTAGCTATTTCCATAGCATAATGTCGTATGGTATTTTGCTATGGGGACACGCGGCTGACACTGAAATTATATTTGTTTTACAGAAGAGGGCCATAAGACCAGTTTATAATTTAAAGCCTAAAGAGTCGCTGCGACAAAACTTTAAGGAAATTAATATATTAACTTTGGCCTCTCAATAGATTTATGAAAATGTAATGTACGTATACAAAAATAAAAGTAGTTTTACAAAAATAAGTGATATTCATTCTGTAAATACTAGGAACAGACACAAGCTAATAGTACCAGTTACTCGACTCCACCGAGTCAGTAATTCATTCTTGGGACAATGTATACGCTTTTACAACATAATTTAAAATTAAAAATTTTGTACAACCGACTTCAATGTAAATTATTAAGAATGACTCAAAAACTGTTGGTCAAACCTTGATCAAATTTATACGGGACCACATGTGAGGCATCAGCTTTCAAACAAAAAAAGAATTATTGAAATCGGTTCACCCAGTAAAAAGTTATGAGATAACACACATTAAAAAAAACATACAGACGAATTGAATACCTCCTCCTGTTGAAGTCGGTAGAAAATTCCAGAAAATATACAAAATTTGACCTGCTCAAAGTTCTAAAACATTATTAAACTAAGTTTTTATAAAAAGGGTTAATATAATATTAAGGAATTTATGAATGATAATAACCCCTGGGAATGAGGTGATCGCTACCAAGCTATTTCTAATTTGTTTTGTGTTTTTAATTGTATAACATACATGATTGTAAGCTGTTATTTTTTTTAAAAGTCCCGCTGGGTTTCTTGCTGGTTCTTCCCAGGCCAGAGGTTTTTTTTTTTGAAATGAACCAGTGGTAATTAAACAAAAGTGTGACTTTCAATAAGTATTATTTATAATCTATATTGAATAAAAAAATTTATGTTTCTGTTTCTGTGTATGGGAGAATTCAGAAGATACTTTGGGAATATTATCTTTCTAAGGCATTCGTCTGTGTTCACCGTGAGACATTGATCAGGAAGCTACATCATTAGGTGTAAAAAACATAGCGCTTAAACTTATTACGTCATATCTAAATAATAGAACGCAAACATTTGTTGTTAATGGGAGCAGTTCTTCCGGATCGGTATTATCTATGGGTGTTCCTCAGGGCTCAATTCTTGGCCCCTTTCTGTTCTTAGTTTATATTAATGACTTACCATACTTGGTAGGGAATAAACATATGTATTATAGTATTATTTGCTGATTATACTTCGTTGATTTTTCGACTTAAAATGCAATTATTGAAATATGACGAAGTGAATAATTCTATATCAAAAATAGTACACTGGTTTAACGTCAATAGTTTGCTTTTGAACGTTAATAAAACAAAATGTATTAAATTCGCCACACCTAATGTTAAACACGTGAATACCAATGTGCTTTTGAATTGGGAGGAGCTGGGCCTTGTTGAATCCACTGTTTTTCTCGGAATTACAGTTGACGCGAAGCTTCAATGGGATCCTCATATATGTTAACTAGCTAGCAAACTTAGTTCTGCAGCATATGCTGCAAAAATATTAGTGGCATTACATGTGTTGAAACAGCTAGATTAGTTTATTATAGTTATTTCTATAGCATAATGTAATATGGAATCTTGCTATGGTGTAATGCGACTGACATTAAAACTATCTTTGTTTTACAAAAGAGAGCCATAGGTCCGAAGGAATCCCTTAGAGAATTTTTTAAGAAATAAATATATTAACATTGGCCTCTCAATATATTTACAAAAATTTAATGTATGAACACAAAAACGAAAATAGTTTTATTAAAAATAGTGATGTAGATACTAGGAACAAGCACAAGTTAATTATACCAGTTACTCGACTCCAAAGAGTCCGTAATTCCTTCATGGGGCAATATATACGCTTTTACAATATAATCCCAGAATATATGCAGACCTTATCTATCAAAAGGTTTAAATGTTTTTTAAGCAAAATTGTCTATTATTATACTAATAAAGAGTAAACATGATTGATAATAACCCCTGAGAGTGAAGTGATCGTTACCATGCTGTTTCTAAATGTTTTCATAACAATTGTATAAAATATGATATTGTAAATTGTGCTTTTAAAAAAAAAGTCCCGCTGGATTTTTGCTGGTTCTTCCCAGGACAGAGGATTTTTTCCGAACCAGTGGTAAAAGTAAAAAATGAACTTCAATAAGTATTTCATGTAATCTATATCGAATAAAAATGATTCTATTCTATTTTATTCTATTCTATAAGAGAGATTTTTTTAATACTTATTTTTAATTACTATTACTACTAATAAAATTCTGTATGTCTTTTAGTTCTTACGAGTTTACTCTTAAGATATAATTATTAACAGGTAATTGTAAATTGGGTATTTGACACCCTAATTAATCAATTACTTCATCATAAATTTATAGACACTTTAATCTCATACAATTTTTATATAAATTCTATACAAATGTTTGTTTAGGTATTTCAATTGACTAGTGTCAAATGCCCATCGGTAGCAAGCATGACATTATCAAGCAAGCACCACAAATAAAAACAACTGCAGTGGTTTTGATATTTCTACTCTCATTTGCATGTTTCCCTTTAATTTTCATTGAACCAGCTTGGAAAATAGCAGCAATTCGACTCTATTTTCTTGTCCCGTTTTTATAATTACACAATATATTTATAGTTATCGAAAGAATATTTATTCTCAATGGTTTCATAACTAAAAATTGAATTAGATAAATAGTTTAATTAAATTATGCAAAGTGTAACGGAAAATGTTCACGAATCAAGGAAACAACTTTTATAATATTTAGGTTTATACATTTACTTCACTTTCTATCACGCCGCGATGGTAATATGTCATCTAACAAGCAAATCGTACATTCAAAACGCATCTGTGTCGCCATGTTCCGTTGTGTTCCGAGATGCATCCACGACCCGAGGTCATTAACCGCGTCCGCAACTTTCGCCACACATAACATTTTCGCCAACTCTAGCCAGCTCCGCTATGGGTGTAATGCAGGTACTGTTATTATTTATCGCGCACTAAACATCGGACCATAACATCGTTAGTTAGTTCAACTCGCTGTGTTCTCTCATTTACATTTCCTTTGTTGACATTTCATGCTAACTTTTAAGTGGTAGAGCCACACTGAAGCTATATATCATGGCTACAGCAAGAATGGGTCGGCCCGATTGTTGTAGAACCACTCTCTCACAGTACACCAGCGTGAAACAGCTGAATAATACTGTTATGTAACGTATGGTGAGTGTAGAGAACCGGAGACCCTTTTTACTGGTAACGAGACATTCCATCTTAGTCCTCCGGGGTAACATCGCATCTGTGTTTTGATATTTAATCGGGGATAGATGTAGATTTTTATACTATTTAACTAACTTATTCTATAAAAAACCTTATACTTTGTATATTGCGCGTAGAAAAATCATAATTTTTATCATTACATAATAACACTGTTCCAGGATATTAATAGTATCCTAAAATAGGGATAAAAAAACTTGAAATTGATTTTTACTTGTTGATTATAATATCGAACAAAGTATAAGATTTTTTTTCTACCTGCCTGCCCTGCGCTTCCAATATAGGAAATACTTCAGTCACTACTTTAAACACATATTAACTACTTATTCACGTCATCTTTATATCGAGTTTGTTATTGAAGATGCGTAGGTCCATAGAAAATACCGAGGACTCGTACATTGTTAATAGGTACAAATAAATACAACCATCATGTTAGATATCTAGTGGATATGTAAAACTATTTAAGATAAAATATATAAATAATAGATAAAGAAAAATAGTAAAAATAGATGAAATAATGTCGTAAAAATCTGACTCCTAGTTTGAACGCTGAACACAGATAAAATTACATACATAAACATAAACACTCACGCCTGTCACCCAGAGGGGTAGGCAGAGATTACGGACTTCCATTTGGCACGATCCTGGCATACCTCTCTCGCCTCCTTTACAACCATATATCTACGCATACACGCTCGTCGGTTAAGAGTACTCCTAATCTGGCCCATTTTCAATATATCGCCAATTTGGTCGATAAACTTAATTTTTTTTTTTGTCACTCTTTCTTTGTTCATTCTTTCTACATGACCAAACCACCGAAGCATTCCTTTCTTAATCCTGGTCACAACGTCATCTTGCAAACCACACTTTTCTCTTATCACACTATTTCTCACCCTGTCATTCAGATTCAGCCCTAGCATACTCCTTAATGACCGCATTTCTACAGCATTTATTCTACTCTCATGCCTCTTCTGCCAGACCCAACTTTCACTACCATACATTAAAGTAGGGACTAACACAGCATTATGAATTGCCATACGTGCCTTTTTTGACACATTCTGACTCTTCATAATAGCGTGTAGAGCCCCATTCACTCTATTTCCTGCGTTCACTCGTCGTTCTATATCCTTATCATATCTACCATCCCTGCTAAATAAACATCCCAAATATACAAACTCATTCACTTGCTCAATCAACTCCCCTTCTATTTATATTTCACATAACGTTTTACTTTCTTCTCTTTCAAAAACCATCACTTTCGTCTTACTTGCATTCACTTTCATACCCCTTTCTTTTAATGACCAGTTCATTAAAGTAACCATCATTTGCAACTCGGCCGCCTACGATGCAAATATGACTTGATCATCGGCGTACAAAAGTCATTTGACGGTTAACTCACCCATTCTCAACCCACATTCTTCAACTTTCAAAGTTTGCAAACAACTGTCCACAAATAGGTTGAACAGCCACGGGGAAGCCACGCAGCCCTGTCTGACCCCTTTATGGATGCCAAAACAGTCCGAGTAGACCCCGTTGATCCTGACATAAGCACTAGAGTCCCTATAAAGAGACCTTAATGCCTGTATCAAACCAGCGCTCAAACCAAATGAGTTCAGTGTTTTCCATAACACGTTCCTGTCCACTCTGTCATAAGCCTTTTCCAAGTCCATGAACGCACAAAAAACTTTCTGGTTTTTCAGCCGACACCAAGCCCTCTGGTGGGGATGATGGATGCGGGCGGCTAGTAGGTGGTCTTGCAGCCCCTCGCGCTTGGCTGGCGACCCGCATGCTGTCGCGTCCAGCGCCAGCTCCATTATTATTATTATTATTATCATTACAACCTATGAAAATTCCACTGAACTGAACATAGGTCTCCCCCATAAATTGTCAAATAGGCTGGATATTTACTATAGTTGCCACGCTTGTTAGGCGGGTTGGCAACCGCAGCCTTTATTATTTTGAACTGTTGTCAGGAAAATGATGTTGCCCATTTCCTGTTTATTTTCCTCTATCACCTCTTACCTCATATCGTTCCGTGTGTGTTACACGGAACGATATGAGACACCGTTTCTATCTTCTCCTCCGAAACGGCTGGACCGATTTTGATGAAATTTTGTGTGTGCGATTACGTTGATTCGAGAATGGTTTAGATTCACAATTGGACTCGATAGGTGGCGCTGTTGTTGAGCTCCAGAAATCATCTGTGCAAAGCCGGGCCGGATCTCTAGTTATATTATAGAACATGGTATAAAGTAGATTTTACAAAACGGTTAAGATCGGCATCTTTTGCTTTGTTTTTATACAGTAACATTTAATTGATATATAATTTAATTTTTATATGAATTTCTTATCATAAACTTGTTTATTACAAAGCCATGAACATTAAATGCACAAACGATGAATAATTTCATAAAAGACACTCCAGAAATAGGTTATGATAAACAGAAATTGTGGATGAGATTAACACAGAAGGTAAGACTAGATAATATTGACATTATGTTATATTGGCAGCTTGACGAATATAACGAAGTTAGCTACTACTTAGGTACTAATATAAAATTACGTAACCAATGATACGACTGGTTTTACTTCTTCGTTGCGGTTTGTGGTGATTAAATCTAATTTATAATTAAATAAACTAGCTATATAAAAAAGGCTTTTAATTGGCTTATATATAGATATACATTTTGATGCGTATAAGGCAATATTTTGAGCAAATGAATCTGAAGTAGAAATTTACTCTGAACTAAACTTCCCTCTATTCGATCAAAATTATATTAATCGTATTATAAAGATCTGGATGTTAGCTAGCTGTACAAGCGAGTTGATCATCAGGATTATCAGGAAGATCCTGCTACCCATCTCCTGCTTCAGTTTCCTTCTGCCGCCTCTTGCTACACCCACGTGATGGGGTAGTGGATATTCTTTCACCACCACTGCACGGTTAGACTACACTTATAGTGACCCATAATAAGCAATTTTTTGACAGCGTTTTTCTAACTTAGTTATTGCATGTAACTTACTTTTTCAAACTCTTACATTAATAAACATGTATTAATTTGTTTCCATTATACATTCAGTGAAATCCTTCTATAACTTACCTTGGTGAATTAAATTGAAACCAGGTTTCAAGTTAACAAATGCGCCAATTAATATAACCTTTTGATTCCTTCACAGTACATCTTACTAGCATTAAAAGAGGGTCTGTTAGAATCGCTTTGCGCAACATTTGTGAAGAGATTCAAGGTGAGCAGGTCGCTAGTCGTCGCGCAATGTGACTTCGTCCAACTTTAAAACGCACAAAACATAAACACGATTCTGTACTCTGTACAGAACATAGTATTTCACTGTTTGAAAACAAAGATTATCTGGTTTGTAAAATTATTGTAATAAAAACCACAGAGTAACTAATAATACTAGTTAGAACAAAAATATGACATCAACGGTAATACGTTCCTATTATAGTTTCAAGGGTACCCACCATAACAATAATATGTACTTATCTTGTTAATTTTTCAAACCAAGCAAAATTCTTGTCTCTGTTAAAAAGTTATTCTTTTTAACACGCTTTTATTAGCTACGCGTGTTTCTATCTATCTATCTATGTAACGGAGTCTTTTAACGAAATTTTTACCAACTTGTAGACGGCCGATTGACTTGAAAATTTGCATCTCGTATGGAGGACCGATGACAACACAATAATTTAATTACTTTATCCTAGTATCCTAATCAGGATCTCCAGGATAAAATAAAATAATTACACGTTTTATACTGAACCTGTATGTATGTATGAATGTAATGGAATCTTGTAATTGAATTTTCACCCATTTCTAAAAGTCTGATTTATTTGAAATTCGAAGACGTATTAAGAACCGATGACAATAGAATCATTTCATAACTATGACCTAGTATTCTCACTAGGATCATTACAGCTCATGATCAATGCGTGTTGTTTAAGTTTTTTAAACTCTAATATTATTATTGTTCCTTCTTTACTTTTTCATTAAATGTTTGCATTATTAAGGTAGCATTGCAGATATTATATCACTTTTAATTTATAAGTTGACCACACGCGCTACTAGGTCAATCAATCTATTTAAACAAAACCAAAAATTACAATTCAATGCATAATAAAGAATTCCTCCCACGAAGTGTACATAGTCTGAATCTCAAATAGAGAGTCAACTAAAACAGGAGGTCGACAAACTGAGCGGCACAAACACGTTTGCACATCACGCATAACATTTATTTCAAAACAAACGTGTATATTGTCATTGCATAATCATTCTTTTCAAATCTTTCTAATACATCAATTGAAGTGGGGAAAAATATCAAAACGGACTTCAAAAAATCAAATATAAAAAAGCAACAAAACCGCTTTACCTCGTAGATATCTTTAAAGTGGGTTAGGGCACAGAACACTCCTAAGTATAAGTATTAAGGTAGGTAGACGAAAGTGGGATAAGGCGCGTAGCTAGGTAAAATGGTAACTCATGCTATTTCAATGTTCCAATAAAGATTCAATGATACTGCTACCTACTATCACCATCTAGTAGCCTTATACAGCAAAGCTTTCAATGTGCCGACGAGGATTGACTAGAACCGTGAAGTGCACGTTGTAATACGGTGAAATTATTATTGTACTTTAGGTATTTAAATAAAAATTTAATCAATTTACACGTATTTTTATGTTAGATACCTTCTTCTTTATCAGGCCATAAATGTCTACTGCTGGAAATGGGCCTCCCGTTACAAGAAGGATTTGCCATATTCGCCTTAACAGGCGGATTAGCAATGGCAGTATCTTTGACGCTTTGACTACCCGCAATTTTACGTCTAACGTAAAAAGGATGGTTACATCGCCATCTGTCGCAAGCCAGAAGATCCTTAAAACATTTACCATAGTTGCCTCTTACGTACTCTACTCACGTACGCTAACACACGGTTTTGCGTCAAAAATAAACGTTCTCTATCACACGTTTCACCTACTTAACTCAGAAAACGAAAGCATTTAAAATTGCTACTCACATTAAGTAGGCCGTCGTTTCCATAACTTCTTCCTTCCAGGGCGAGCTCTTTATCTAACATGGCGTCCAGTTGCTCCAATTGGTGACATGACGCGCGGGCAGCAACCCAACTGGAGGCCAAGATGAAGGCGCCGAGGATAAACGAAGCGGCTATTATTGTCAATGCTGCGATCCTGGCAATCTGGACTGATGACGAGGTCTTTTGGCGGTAGGCCTAAGGAAAGAAAAATAATTTAAGCGATTTATAAGAACAAATCACATCTTACCATGAATCCTTTACCTAACACGGTTCCTGAATACTGTCCCACCTCATGGTAAGTTGAACATCACAACTTACCATGAGGTGGGACATTATTCCGATTGCCGAAGATGATAAAGGGCACTAATTTAGCTTAACAATTATTCCTTTAAGACACCAACATGGTGATTGGATAGAAAGAAATACAAAGAAGATGCTGGAAAATTATTCCACTCCATTGCTGTCTCATAATTAACGATGTAACAAACCGTTTATTTTGAATGCTTGACAAGAAAGAGATGGAGACTGGCTGAGCGTCTAGTTGTCCGATGATGGAAAGGAAAAGAAGAAATTAAGTCGATTAAATAACTTTATAGTTACAAATAGCTATATAATATAATTATTTAATCACATTTTCAACAACTTCATCTTCTTAATAAGTCTTTATAAGTATAGTCTAACTTATATATTACTAGATAAACCTTTCAAATTGTGGGATGGAATTCTTTTGATAAAATAAGTGGAAAAAACGATTACACAGTCCACGTGATATTAGGTGCATGCTGTGGCCCATAGACATCTACATCTAACCTCGATTAAGAATCAAAATGCAGATGCGTTGTCACCCCTAAGGACTAATTAAGATGTAATGCCTCGTTTCCAGTAAAAAGGGTCTTTGCCCAAGGTGTGGCTCTATGGAAAGGGGAATTGCTGTAGAGTCATACTTTTGAGACGTTATTTCAATATTTTATTTAGGATGTCCATGTTTCTCATCCTTGTGGTCCAAAGAATCTTGATTCGTTGCAGATGATGAATAAATATGGCTTTGGGTCACAGTGACTGTTTACTGTTTCATAAAATGCGTGTTCGTTGGTCGCACAAAACACTATGAGATCGTTAATACTACATTATTATGATCAGGCTAATCAACAATTTTCTACATATTACTAATGGCCTTAATAACCTTAATTACTAAAGGGAACATTTTAAATTCGTGATATATAAAAATTGTTTTTGATTAAAACAAGGTTTAGTAAAATTATAACAGCGTTTACTATTATTTTATTAATAGTTAGGTTAGCCCAATAATGGGCACAGGCTTCTCATATCTGTGACGGTTATGGAGCAGTTACTTCGCTGCTATAACACTGCGAGTTGGCAACTTCACATATCCTCAAAACATTTTATTTTTCATAAGTACAGGTTTACAAAACTACAATTGGCAAATTGGGTGCTAGCAGGCATCTCCGCCGTAATAAAGTATGAAACACAGCAGCATTATGCTCCTATTTCACGCTGGCCTGACTTCATCAAACTATTTACATAACTTATTTCTTAAATAATATAAGTAGGTAATATAATTTAATTATAAAAGTAATAATTACTCCGCCTAGTATTTTTTACAAGATACAACATTAAAATGATATTTATGCAACTGCTGCAGAGTGCAGACGCTTTGCATGTATTGTTGGTTCGTATTCCACTTCGAATTTTATGCAGTAATGTCGCGTAAGTTGCGTTCACTTTATTAGTTGGAACTTGGCAACGGTCCTGCGAGCAAATCTGTTTGCATCAATCTCAACACGTTTCCTATACTTGGCAAAGCGCTGGCCTTGACAACTAAGAAAACATCTTAGTATATTCTACTCGAGAAGACCGTCACAATTATTCAACATAATAATAAGTAAAGAAAACAAATATAATCTCAGGCTTTAGTGCACCAATGAAACTTAATCAAATGTACTTAGCATGTTAGTGGAAAATTCCACAAAAAACAACGAACGACTTTTATCTCAAGTCCTCAACATTTAACGGGACAGTTTCACGATGCATATTCGAGAGAATTACCAATTTAGCGACTTGAAAAAAAAATCGTAATGGCAATAAATGAATATCTACCATTCGAATGCATTGTAAGAGCACGTACTGGATAAATCATAACGAAGTAATCCACACATCACACTTACACTTCCGAATATAAAATTGATGGGAACCTATAAATTTTTTAGTTCCATCAGACCAAGAAATGGCCATAGCATTTTCTTGTGCATTATGAAATCCTATGTGAAATGAATTGTTTACAACACGTTTACAATACTGTTCATGCGATGATTTAACAACAAACGATTTAAAACAAATGAGTGACAAACTGCAGGGTTACATAAACTCCGCGGAGTGGTGGCGCAGGCGGCGCTATCTCTGCAGTGAAAGTTTTTTAATGCAATCGGCATTCGAAATCCAGCAAAATCTTTAGCCAGCATAACGATGTCAATTTCAACCTCTATATAATTTGTTTTGTCAATATGCCTTAACCATCTCCGCCGATCCGTGTCTAAATAAAATTTCCACAATATTTACGTAACAGCCGGTATTACTTTCGGAACATTTAACATTAAACTGAAAAAGTATTGGATAATATTACATATAATGATTTTTTTTTTATTAGAAGTAAAAATTCTAACGACTTCATAACTAAAAACAATAAAATAATTTCCACATATCAATAGATTTTAAAGTCGGTACTCATAGTATATCGATGCATCAAACGTTGTCATCTAAATATGTAGTTAGATTAAATTCTTCATCCCCTGTTTTTCCAATCTGAGAAATGGATTTTTTTTTATTTATATGGGCCACCTTTGAATAGCCTATTTAATAAAAATAGAATAATTTAAATCAGTTCAGCCGTTTCCGTAAAATCGATGAACATACATAAAAAAAACATACGCGTCGAATATGGAACCTTCTTGTTTTCAGAACTCAGTTAAAAAATTCCTTAAAAATCAATCATTTAAATATTTTTGAACATTACTTTGGTATGCATTTCATCTAACTTAAAGAGTCGGCTAACTCCTAAAGTCTCTTTGTCTAACATTATTGCTCAGAACAAGCTATTTTTGTACTGAAAACTATCTACCATAAAGTGGAATGCTATCAGACTATAGATTTATATGAAATGAAAGTAAGAAGGTGAGTTAGCTATACATTTAAAAAAAACTGCAATTGAGAATAATACAAATCCTAGGTTTTTCTATTATTCAGGTTGTTTTAAGAATTAAATATACTTTTTCTGTTGTTTGTATTTCTCTGTTTGGTACTCTATCTAAATCTATTTAGCAGACAAGATTTGATGGCGTTGTAAATAAAAACGTGTAATGGTTTCAAAACAAGCGCGTCGACTTATTGATAACATCTGCACGAATCGATGATCAATGCATTGTTTTCATTCTGTAAACGTATAAGTGTTTTTATTTGATGTTGATAGAAATGGAAAAAAAGCTGTCCCATTCGCCCCTTAAAAAGCTTTGTCCAATATTTCCCCGTTGCTACTTATATAATCTCTTAACGCATAAGAAAAATTTAAATAAAACCTTATCTTAATGATACTACTTTGCATGTGACAGAATTAAAAAACGACGCGATTATTCTGGAAATTTTAGAAAGTGTAGAACGTAGGTACTTAAATATTTTGGTATAAAAGCAATATCTTATTATACGATTCATTTTTAACAATGTTGGAGAGACACGAACTAAAAATTAACACTATCGTGTACATGGTTGATGATAAGAAGAACACAGATGTGTCATAACCTCTGAGGTTAATATGAAATACCCCACATGCTGTAATTTTGTACTGGCTCTCTACCAATTAGTCCTAGTGGATGCGCTTACGTTAGAAATAGTTAAGAGTATATAGTACCAACCCAGACAAGATCCTAGTCAAATATAATGTGTAACTGTTAATAAAATCTCTTAATCGGACGTAAAAGAATCTATCAACGCTTAAAGTATTCTGCCGTCAGAATCGATCAAAGAAAACTTGTGGCTACAGAGTGATAGATAATGATCATCTCGTGTGGTGACATGGCAAGTGGCATTTACGAGAGGCCTAAAAGTATACTGATGGATGGATGGAGTCATCCCCGTCCCCACCGGAAAATGCTCATATCGAGCAGTGGGCTTTTGTGTGCTGATGAAATGTAATTAGATTAACAACAGGACAGCGTCAAAGTGGCAAGGGCCTGGATCGTCACTCGATGGTAATTATAGTAAATACTTCTTTTTGTATGGAGAGGTCAATTTTCAGGAGTAGCTGTTTGTTAACGAGTAAATTATAATCATGATATAACACACTCTTCTTATATTACTCTATATTACAGAGTCTTTTTGTACTACCAGTCCCTGCACTGTTGTGTTCCGGTCTGAAGGGAATAGAGAGCCAATATAACTACGGCTTTGGGGCATTCCATCTTAGTTTTAAAATGTGGCAATGTATCTAAAGCGTTCTTTCTTTGAAATCGGTTTTCGTACCTTAGACCTTTAGAAGGACTATAAGTACGTTTGTCACTTCAATTTTATAAAATAAAAAGGTCTTTTTATATAAATTACAAATGACCCCTGATGAATAGTTAAGGAAAAAAGGCCTCAATACACAAAAACTATTAATCTAGGTGTTTGAGGCATAATCTGTATTTAACCAAACGTGCATTATTACACAAAAGATAGAAAACTGTATATAAAACATAAAAAAAAAGGATTTCGAGTTGTAGCGTTGCAGAAGAATGGAACGAATAAGTTGGACTATAAAGCAAACAAAGAGGAATCTGTTTTAAAAATAATTTGACTAGAAAAAGTAAAATATTCACATAATGCGACCGATAATTTAATAAAAGCCGTTATACAAGGAAATATATAATGGAGAAGAGACGAGAGTAACATATAAATATGTATTATAAGCAACAATTTAAATGTCTCGTTATACCAGAATATTGAAGAAAAATTATTCCACCGATAAGAGCTTAGGTCTCAAATCTAAAATGATGATTGTTGAATACTAAGACAGTCCAATTATCATACATTGTTTGAAAACGTATGTAAACATCATCGTGTATTTCGACTGTTATTTAACTTGCAAGTCGAAGCGCCCATGTAAACAATTAAGTTTTTTTATGAAGTTGCTAAAAGTAGAAGGATGTGACGCAAGCGCCATTGTTGTGTCCAGTTGACTAGCCAATACCTACCGATTTCACTGTACTGCGCGTTTGTTTTATTGTAATGCTGGGTTTTTCCTTCAACTTGTCAACAAAAAAAAATCACGTTCTTGGGTAGCTCAAATAGCGCTGCATTAATAGTTTAGTTTAAATAATGCAAACAGCTAAAGGTTGTTAAAGCTTAAACAATAAAAACGTTTATGTTTTTAGTTTCCGTTCAAGTGTTGGACTTAATTATGCAACGTAGTTTTAACATTTTTCCGTTAAGAGGAAAGCGATATCACCTCATTTCCTTTATTTGGTAATATGTATCTTCAATGATATATTTTATTATATTACACAATATTATCTTTTTCTTCTATAACTTTATGCAAATCATCATCATCACCTTACCAGACTCATATCATTAATGTTCAAATTCACCAAACTGGATGTGTTAAATTTGGCAAATTTTGAGATGATCTTACACTATGCCATCGAAGAAATGAGTTACTGTGATGGATTTCTTACTACGCATTAATTTTTTATAAAGAAGGCATTAAATGTATTTAAATTTACTATTTGGACGTAGTTTAAAAACTTCTTTAAATATTAGTACCTACATAAAATAAAATGCCACAACTTTTGCTCAGAAGTCTTTATGTTCCTTGCGACAATGTCACATGACAATTGGTAATTATATAATAGATGCATGGTTATGATAATAAATGTACAACTACAATAGAACAATGAATTTCTCACATTTATAGGCGCACATCTCATGGTAAGGTGTTCCCAGAAACGAACGTGCCTAATAAGTTAAGCTTATGTTCAACGTTACTTTTGAATAGTGTTTAGAATACTCTTCTTGTCTTGCATAAACAAATCATTCAACACTATGAAAATTTCCAAAATTGATGGGGATTGTTTTCACATTGGAAGAATTGAAAATTTCGTAAATTAGCCATTTGACGGATACATTAAGACTTTTCTTACGACAACCAAAGAACGAAACGTGACGATGAATTCTCATGCGACACCACAGTTATATTTATATAAATTAAGAAATATGCAACGAATGTTATATCATTATATGAACATATTTCTTATATAGGTATGAAAGGAAATGAAAAAAAATTTGAACGACATATTTTTAATTAACTTGAAATTCGGTAAAAAATTTAATGATTATCTTAAATAAAATTAAGTGAAAGAGTTAATTGCAGAATGGAATTGGATGAATAGTGAAACACAGGAGGTAACTCATATTCCTAAGCCATAGTTTACAAACAGGCTGCTACGCGTCACCGGCCGCATAACCGCCGCTAGAGAGAAAGGCGCTTTCCCGCATTGATGATGCGATAGGTCATTTGTGAACTGTCATATTGTTGTTTAAGTAAAATATTGGACAAAAGAAAATACTGTTTTATAAAGGTCAATAGAGTAATATTGATCATAAATGAATACAGTAAATGAAAGGACAGTATAGTGTAGATATAGTTAAAATTATAGTTATAAAAAAAATATAAACTCTAATAGGCAGTCGTGCAAGAGATGTGACAAAATGTACATACACTACTTTTTAATCTGAAGCGATAAGATAGTATTTAACATTATATTATTTAAGACAAAATCACAAATATTACCGGTGGCGGTTCGGAAGCGCTGTACACTTCCGATGGTGGGTATTCCGGCTTCATGGTTATTGTAGCCATTGAATCTGGCTGATGCTCCTTCTCCATCACGGGATTGTCCTAGTCACAAAAAAGTTTATATTTTCTGGTATACGCGCGTATCGACTGACGTTCTAAACAGGAGTGCGGTAAGCAAGTGAACGGTGTGGTACAGCGTAGGCGCCGCCGTGGTGGGGTCGGACGGTACAGTGTCGCGCTTACAAGGAGATGGTGATTGTATGATGCATTGTTCGATGCACTGATGTTCGAGCTTTATTCGAATGAACCTTTATTATGTACATTCTTATATTACAAAATAAACATCTTATAAGGTAAAACTTAATTAAGTTGCAACTTTATTAAATTCGATTCAAAATATGCGATCTCTTTAAAAGCCAGCGATATTTAAAAATGTTTTTTCTGCGATCCTTATTGTCGTAAATGCTTTTGTTTGCAGTTTTGTCCAACTTTTTTTTTACTTGAACACCTAAATAAAGTTGAGTATAAGACTTTTTCAACGAGATCAAATGTTACATGTGTTTTGTGAAAAATATATAAAATTTTAAATAGGCATAGAAAGCCTATTTGTATAGCAGCGTACCCTGTACTGAATATTTATACACCAGACAGTAAATTCCACAGTGTGGTTGTGCGTGGTAGAAAATTCCACGTAAATCGTATGGTAGTGGACACCAACCATCGAGACGATGAGGATGTTATTTCCAGTTCAAGAAGTTCAGAAGCTTTTTAGATTTAGCCTTCCCTTCCAAGTGACTGCGTAACTTTACGTCACTCGAAATGTCAACGTCAAGGATTCCGATGCTGGATGGGGCAACAAGAGGGGTGCCCCGAAATGAAGGTGATATGACAAAGGGGTTCTTTTTAGCAGTAATTCACCCCAATTAAAGACTTTGTATAACAAGGCATCGACTTCAGACACACGTTTGTTGCGGCACTCAACGTCGTATCCACGAGAAATATTAGCACGGCCAGTGTTTAACGCATTCAGTGCTTTCGTCTGCATAACACTACGAGTCCTAAATTATTTAAGGTTATTCTCATTTGTCAGGCGTATGTTACGTGCAGCATATTATATTGCAAGTAACTATTTACGCAAAGAAACTAGTATCTATTATTTTAAAATCCTACGAACTTTAGGATAAGGAAAGCGTTCGTTGGGGCGTGCGGCGTGGCGGCTAGCGTATGATTAAACACTAGCAGCCGCAACTGAAGACACTAAGACAAGTACGTTGTAAATTAGCACTTAAAATTGCAATTAACAATTTCAAAAAGTAGTCATTGCACCGTTTAGATATCATGGTGACAATAATATAGACACTAGATTTAAATTTTTACCCGACAGCCAAAGGATAAAAATGTAAATAACTTAATGACTTTCAAGTGTGTGTATATCTGTATAGTAATAATAAATAATTTGAAAAAATACATTATTCGAAAAACAAAAAACCCGACTGCAAAAGTAAATGGTAAATGAAAAACAAGTGACAAAATATAAATTATTCTGCACATATCCCAGACGGAGCCAAACCATAGATTAACAGTAGACGTGTTCTGTTGTAGACAATTGCGAAGACAATTGCTTTTCACGTGCTACATTCTTTACTGGCAGAAACCTGCAATAACAGAAAAATCATTTGTTTCTATAAGTACTGACTTTAGATTATCATAATGATTATGTTTGCATTCATATAAACAGTACAATTATAATGTTAAGGCTAATTATATATATACTAGCTTTTTACCCGCTTTATTCCGTGCCAAATTTAGCAAAATTCGTTCACTTTTAGTGTCACTTCGGTGTCTGTGTCTCTATGTCAGTTTGTCAAAGAATTTTTTTGAATTCCCAAAGATCTAGATGATTGATACTCGTAATTGGCATATATATAATATGCTACAGGAACACCGATGTCGTTCTTGTCGTGACGTGTCTTCCGATGTATCCATAAGAAAGATAAATTGTCTTAGAATCAAAATTTATTATTATTATTTACTATTTACTCTTTACATTCATTCATAATTAAAATTAATTTAGTTTTAACAAAATAATCATGATTTTTTCTACATTCGGGTAGACTTCAAAATTTCATAAATGTAGTTCTATAATGATGAATACTACCTACACATGTAATAAAATAAATTTTAATAAATCACGTTACATTTTAACATTTATTTAAGTGAGTTGTACAAAACACATCTTTAGAAGAAAGTTCCATAAAAATTTGCGTAAAAGAATATATTGCTGATGTGAAGCACAGACGTTCGAGAAGTCTGAAGTATGTCAACATATTCAGTATCGTCCCAACCATTATATCAGATCTGATAGACAACAAATCCTCGCAATAGAACACCGATTCCTACCAAGGATGATTCGCGACGCTATTGAAATTAAAAACATCCTAACTTCTATAGAGAAGATGGCTGGGTGCTACCATCTACTTGGGATCCCATAATTAATAAAATTAAATCCAAACCCAAGCATACTACTGCAAGAGTTCAAGATACTATTAGCTCGTCCTGCGTAGATCGGACCAAACATTATTAGTTAAAAGTTGATTGTAGTCTTCGTAAACTATGACATCAGGACGTTAAACAACTCAGCCCCGCCCCCCGTCTCCATGGGTTCTTTAAAGTGCCCGAAACGTCAGGAATTATAAAAGTTAAAATTAAACACGATAAAATGCTTAAGATTACTTTTATTGCAAATGAAGTTCTATTCGCAGTGAACGTGGGTAGAACTACACTCATGATCGGAAGCAGAAAAATGTTCGCCTTGTTGTGGCTGCGAAGAAAATCCGCCACCTTATATCGTTCCGTGTGTCCCAAAAGGCGATAGAGGAAAACAAACAGGAGATAGGCAACATCATCTTCCTGACAACAGTTCGAAATAATAAAGGCTGCATTAAAATTAAAAAAGTAGCAGCCTACTTACATGTCACTACTGGGCACAGGCCACAGAGCTTTTGGCCAAAAAAAGTGCCAACGCGTGATCACCTTAACTGGGGAACTTCTCAGATATGCAGATTTTCTTTCACCGCCGAGAACGTGGTAAATCGACACTTCAAATTGCAATTAACATATATGTAAAAATATATAATAATGCTTATGTACTTTGAAATTTACGTTTGGATCAGTTTGATTACCGCCTTTGACAAGTAAAATAAAATAAACCTTTGTTTAAGTAAAATGTGCTATCTTTGATATTTAAAGTATTTTTTCGCAACAGCCTGTTCATTTACATACTTCATGTGAGCTATGAAACCAGGACTGTCAGAAAAATCTTGATTTGTCTGATAATATGAAAACTCGAAAATACAAAAATCTTAAATGACAAACTGATTTATAAGTCTCAATATAGGTATAAAAACTAAAGTAGCAGCTTACATACTTCTCACTACTGTGCACAGGGCTCCTCATTACCTATAGTGTTTTCTGGGCAGAAAAGAGTATGCCGCAATCCTTCAATGTGTATTAACGGTTTTCACATTTCCAGGACTTTTTTAACTACTCAGACATTTAGGTTACGTGGGATACGTGGTAAGTTAGCACGTAAAATTTCCCATAACAGATTCATTTGTCCTCAAAGGACTCGTACACGTTTTGCTCCTTTGCCGTGATGAAATCTCGCGGCGAGCTACACGTCTCTCGTATTTGTTTAAATAAAATTCATAAAAACTGAAACAAAGCTTTTGTACGATTGTTGACCTAGTAATTAGAAACCCAACGATGCCACGAACTATTCCATCAAATAGAGATAAAATCCCACAGTGCACTTAATTTTCAATTATTTACATCAGATAACGTGACAATATATAAAGTTGGTAAATTGAAACCTATGCCGACAGACACCCAATATATTCAACTAAAGAGCTTCTCCCTTAATCTCAGTGTTGTGTACACAGCACTGGATACTGTGCACACAAAACACACGTGTTGTGTATAACAGTGTTGTTAGCCATTTTGCCAAACGTAGTAATTGTGGTAAATCATCCCGATAATGGCCACCGGTCCAGATATTTTTAAGTGTGACAATTTTTGATGCTGCACGAATAAGTATTCAGTAGCATTCTAAAATTTAATTTTATCAGTTACTAATCATTAGTTTATTTAGCAGAAAGTAGATGGCGCCATATTACATTAATACTATGAAAGTCAAAACTATACTATTTTATAGAAGGTTGGGGTGCGACTGGCTCAAGAGCCACCCTAAAGCCGCGAACATTTATTTATTATATAAAAAAGGCATAAAGTGATGTTGATTCTGTTAAAAATCTGTTTCTGTTAAAAAACACGCTATCAGCGCCGCTGGCGGTGAAAAACTATTTGACGATATGACCATATTATCATGAAATAGCAATGTTGTGTTTAGTTATTAATATAGTTAAACGATCTCTATTCATTGATTTGGCTAATCTATATCAATACATGGTCAACAAACAGTGATAAATATCATGAAATGACACCATTTCACGAAATAATGATTTAATGAGAATTTTGCAATTATTGCAGGCGGACCAGTTTTAATCAGCTTACATACAAATATAGTATCAAACGTATGAAAATTGATATGTTTTTTTTAGTTCTAAAAATATCAATTTTCGTACGTTTGATAGATGTCACTATTATCTATTATTTTTTAAATTTTAATTATTACACTTTTAAAATGAAATAACGATTAAATTAAACGTTAGGATTTTTTAATAATTTTATAAATCTAATTATTTAAACATATAAATGTAAGTTATTTATATTATTTAATTTATTAGTTACTAAAAGCAAAATATAGGTTTTTTTCATTTGATGATAGATGGCGCTGTTTTGATAATTAAAACATATCGTTAGCGGAGTTTCAAATTGTTATTCAAGGTTAAAACTAATTTTAAACTTTATTTACAAATATGATATTTATTTCAAAAAACACCCGTTATCCCGCCTATTAACTAACATGATCATATATAATAGAAAATTAAGTTCCGTAATCGGATAAAAGTAGCCTATAAGTTGCTCCGGGTTACTACCTACCTACATATAAAATTTAATGGAAATCCGTCCAGTAGTTTTTGCGTGAATCGGTAATACACAGACAAAAATTCTAAAAACCACTAATTTGGCTTCAGTACCCTTTATTTAGTCCCCTGGACTTGTTTTTTCAAGAGTATATTAGAATTACAGACACGACTTTTCTACAGATTTATTATATGTATATAGATTAACTATGTACCTCATAAGAATATAACCGATATCAAAAATCGATAAGCAACTTCTCCCATTAGTAGTAACACAGTGATAAAGCTACTGAACAAAGAAAGGCGTTTCTTACAATATTAGCAAATGTTCTAGAATCACCTACGAAAATTAATCTATATTTTAATACGTGAAGTTTTATCTATATATTGCGCGCACGGAGGAGTGTGACATTTGGCATAGTTAAAGTTTATATGGAGAAGGTTTGCGGAATGCTTAAATTTATATATAATACTAGCGATTTGCCCCGGCTGCGCACGTGTGATTTCTGGTACTTGACAACAGCACCGCCTACCGGGTCCAATTGTGAATCGTTTAGATCATCCAGGGACCCACTCAGACACACAAAAAGTTTCATCTAAATCGGGCCAGCCATTTTTGAGTTTTTGCGAGATTGAACGGACAGAAATAGATTTTTATTTATAGAGATGTGTTAAAAATGTATTAAATAAAATAAAATAAAACATACAATGTTTACTTTCATACTGCCAATGTCAAACACAATAGTCGCTTCGACAATTAAGTCGTTTATTGACGTTCATACTGGCAATGTCTCAGAATAAGTGGAATAAGTATGTTTTTACTCTAAAGTCAAAGTCAAAGAATTTTAAAATGTTACAAACAAATAGTTACTGTCAGATTGACTAAATAAGCTGCGAATTTTGTGATTTCAATTGTTCCTTTTTAGGGTTCCGTACCCAAAGGGTAACCAACGGGTACCGTTTACTAAGTTATTACAAGTTATTATTAAGTATTATATATTAGTAAAGTTATTACTAAGCCTCCACTGTCCATCCGTCCGTCTATCCATCTGTCCGTCCGTCTGTCCGCCCGTTCATCCGTCTGTCTGTCAGCGGGCTGTATCTCATGATCCGTAATAGGTAGACAGTTGAAATTTTCACAGAATGTGTATTTCCGTTTCCGCTATAACAACAAATAAAAAATCAAAATAAATTAAAAATTAAAAGGGGCTCCCCCAATAGAAACGTGTATTACGTTGATACGGAACCCTTCATGCACGAGTCCGACTCGCACTTGGCCGGTTATTTAATGTGTGAAGTGTATGTCAAGGCAAAAAAGCGTTCCTTTTATATTTTGTATATTAAATGTCTCTATTTTATATATTAATGTGCAATTGAAAGTAAAATACAGCTTGCTTGATATACAAACCTAAAAATTTAATGAATTACGGTCGAATTTTGACCACTAGGTGATCACTGATTTTAATTATTGGGTAAATATAAAAATACTTTCATAAACTAAATACTATACTAAAATAAATAATAAACTAAAGTCAAGTTCAGTTGTTTTATTATTAAAAATTTGCAATACTATATTGCGCAATTCGGCATAATATATTCTTCCAAAATATTTTTATTTTACCCAAACGATGCAACCTGTCGTCATGGGAGCGTATCAAACTAGATTGCGCGCTTTGTTACCTCTAGGTAACAAGTAGACTATTGCTTGCATAAATTTGAATGTGTTTTGTTTATTTTAGAAAACATAAAATATAACAGAACCTGGAAAGATAAATCCAGTTTGAATGGCTACACCAAAGCAGGTTAAGTCAGTTAATTTGTTAAGCAGAACCTACATTAAATATTTAATTTTCCATCAACACCCATTTTTTTTTTGTGACACCCATGACTGACTTGATACTGGCAGAATTCTATCAAGAGAAGCCATAATATAAAAGAAGAAGAAGAAGAAGACTCTACCTACTTCCTCGGGAATAATAGGCGTGACGCTATGTGTGTATGTATGTATATATGTATGTATATAACTCAAAAAGTTGTCCACTTTTTTACGGTTCATGTAATACGGATTGTATTAGGTTTTTTCTAACCTCCATAAAAGCTTGAAATAAGCCTTAATGTAAATAAGTTATTTTTATTTAAGGACGTGTATACGTTCCAAGCGCTGATTAGCTCAAAACAGTATTTTTCAAACCTGTAACGTCCATCAATCGCTTATCTTACACAAATGTTAATTACTCATAACTTAAGGAAATTTTATGTTCTAAATAGTTAAAAGAGATTGTTTTATATTAATACAGTATTTGTGGATGCTAGCGTCAATTTCAAAGCTTAAAATATCTGAAATCGCTGACAAATATAAGAAACAAAAAATACCATCAATTTGGCAAACTCCATGGAAAATAGTTACTAGAAAAGATATTTTGATGTGAAACTTTTATGTAAATGCTGTGTATATAACGATCATTTTCACCAATTTATGTTACTTAATTTAATACAATTATAGCTTAATATGTTAGAAGAACATGTTTTTTTACCCTTACCATTTAAAATGAAATAGCTTTATTAGTTTTTCTATAAATACTTTAAAAGTACTATAAAACTCCGCGTTTGGATCAATTCAAAATTCAAATTAGACAGCCGCTAGGCTTTCCAAAGAGAGCTCACGAGGCACGGCGCTCTGCCTGACGTTTGCCATGCATACGAGGATAGTGCACTTTTATAGTGTTATGAACAAGTTTTATACTATAGTAAGTAAAATATTTTATTATTATTTATGATGACCGCCAATATTTATTTTAGAGTGACAACAAATTATTATTACTAAGCTATTTTTAGCATATAAAAGAAAACGAAAATATTTAAAGATTTTAGCTAAATGTCTGGTAAATTTATCTTATAATAATAATAATGTCCTCCAGACCGAATTTCGGTCACGGCGACCAGTCTCAACGGAGACTAGCCATCGGCGCAGGACAGGATTATAGTGCCCAAGTGTATGCGCTAGCACAGGTGCACTCTCTATTCCCTCACTCTCATAGTCCGATGGGACGGTAAACCGACACGACCGGAGAGAGATCAGGCGCAGGACCAACGGCTTTACGTGCTTTCCGAGGCACGGGGGTGAGACACCGCCAACTTCCTGACTCCGGGCAGCTACTGAGAATTTCATGATGGAAAAACTCAATAACTGATTTTTTTGGCCCGACTCGGGATTCGAACCTCATGATCAGCAGTCGCACTACTACAACCACTAGACCAACGAGGCAGTCAAAAAAATTTATCTTATACTAGCTAGTGTAGCTGTCCCGTGTAGAGGCGGGCAAGAATATCCACTACCCCATATCTTCCCGTGGGTGTCGTAATAGACGACAGAGGAAAACTGAGGCTGGGCAGCAGCATCTTTCTGATAACAGCAAAGTAACAATAAAAAATTGCGGTTACCAACCCGCTTGCCAAGCGGGGCAACTATGGCAATATACCCCCATGATGAGAATTACGACGAGACGGCCCCCAGTCCCCGGCGGCCCAGCTATTCCTGGCAGGATTTGCTAAGAATCTCCGGGGGAGGTTCGTTTGCCGCCTAAGACGACTCGACCTGGCAACATATAACGCACGCACACTGAGGACTGACGAGAAGATAGTGGAGCTAGAAGAAGAGATAAACAAGTTGCGCTGGAATATTATAGGATTATTCGAGGTCCGAAGAGAGGGGAGGACAGGCTAATCCTCAAACCCGGCAACTTGTTCTATCACCGGGGCGTCATTCTGTCCCAAGGAGGTGTCGGATTTATCGTCCACAAGTCTCTAGTTAACAACGTAAACATTGGGAGTGTGTCGACGAGCGTACCTTGTACTCAGAATCACCAAACGGTATTCGCTGAAAGTCATACAGGTTTACGCACCAAAGTCGGCACATCCCGATAAGGAGGTGGAGGAAATGTATGAGGATATATCTAGAGCCACGCATTCCTCCAAAACCCACTACACGGTGTTAATGGGAGACTTCAACGCAAAACTAGGCACAAGAGAGAACAGTGAGCTGAAGGTAGGGAAATTCGGAATAGGGCAACGGAACCTAAGGGGCAAGCAGCTGGCCGACTTCATGTAGAAAAAGGGACTCTTTATGATGAGCTCTTTCTTCGGCAGCCCCACAGAAAGTGGATATGGTCGAGCCCTGACGGTTCGACAAAAAATGAGATTGACTTCATTACGACGACTAGACGGCAACTGTTCAGTGATGTCTAAGTGATTGCGAGGGTGAAAATTGGCAGCGATCACCGAATGGTTAGAGGCACACTAAGCCTAAACGTTAAGTTGAAAAGGTCACGTCTAATGAAGTCAACATTTCGTCTCCCTCGTGCTCTAATCCATAATCCCAAAAACTTTCAGCTCGAGTTACAAAATCGTTTTTAGTGCCTAGAAGATTGCAATGCAGTGGACGATATGAATGACAAGCTCGTGGAAACTGTCCATGCGGTCGGAGCTAAGTTTTGTAAGACCCGCCGCAGAAGAACACAAAAACTCTCCGATCACACTCTTAATCTCATGACTGTTAGACGGGAGATGAAGCTGCAGATTTTAGCAGATTTGACAACGTACAGGCAACTGAACAGACAGATCTCCTTCGTAAGTAGACACCTGAAGTAAAAGAATAAAATAAAATGTCATTACTTTTAACTTTTTCCGTTCTTATCTAATCAGCACTTAGGATTTTCTTAAAATGCCTGAAGTTAAATCATAAACTAGTAAGCACACAAACCTTGTTATTTATTTGTAATCATGCACAACTAGCTATCATCATCATCATCATCATAATTATAGCCCTTCACAAGTCCACTGCTGAATATGAGCCTCCCCCAAGGAATGTCACTAAGCACGGTCCTGAGCCACTTGCATCCATCCTGCATACTTCCTGCATGTCTTACCAGGTCGTCACTCCATCTAGTGGGGGATCGCCCTACACTTCGTCTACCGGTACGAGGCTGCCACTCGAGAAACTTTTTTTCCTATTGGTTGTCGGTTCTTCGGGCTATATGGCCGGCCCATTGCCGCTTCAGCTTACTAATCCGTTGGCCTATGTCGGCCACTCTGGTTCTACTGCGGATATCCTCATTTCCAAGTTTATCACGCAGAGAAACCCCGAGCATAGCCCTCTCCATAGCTCGCTGAGTGACGTGAGGGACGTAATTACATGATAACACCAAAGTATGCAAACGAACAGCAAACGCTACCCATACCAAATATACCCCAATATATTAAAATCGACCCAGTTCTCGAGAAGGAATCGGAGGCCTACGGGATAATCAGTCTGATTTGCATTTTGTCTCTCGGGTATGGAGATGGTCATATCAGTCGTTCGTGAATAGCGCGACAGCGATAGATCGTTAAATACCTATTCTTCAAATTTCTCTCAGTTCAGATATCCTCTAAATTGATAACATCATAAAGTATAATATCATATGGTAACAACCGCAAAACTGGCTGGCTGGTAAGGTGTTCTTGGGTAAGCACTTATTTGCCGATTAAGGGCTTATATGATTCCCAACTAGTCTATATTACAAAAAACAAAAACTATGATGTTGAGTCTGGATATATACACTCTATCTTCTTTATAAAGAATTAAGGGTCATAAATATGCAGTTCACTTGACGGTAGGTAAATGAATTCGGCCTCTACCCTCTAATAAGAATCAAATTAAAGATACGCTGTCAACCCTAAACACTGATGGAATGAATAAATAAAAAGAGTATCCCTTTTTATCACTCACCATAATAAACAGAGCGGCATTACACAACTATTTTACGCTGGCATTCAGTGCGAGCCTGGTCTTCCCCGATTGCATTCGTGCTGCAGGACTGCAACGTACTATCGATGTTATCGCATACTATTGTGTATAATATATTTTAAGCTTACAAATGTTTCAAAATTTGTTTGCCATATAAAAGATAAAGTTAAATAAAATGTATAGTATTGGCAGAAATGTTATTCAATGATAGTTAAACTATTTTTTTTTTGTTTCATAAAAAAAGAAACTGTAACGTTGTAATGAATAAGCGAAATGCAAAATTATTTCAAAACTCATAAAGTTGTTGGATTTTACAGAAAAAAGATAATAAATAAATGAATAACTTTACAAAAAAATAGATCTAAAAAGTAAAAACCGATAAAAGTCGTAGCTGTAAATCCTCGATAAACTTTCTGTTAGCAGCGCACTTTCGAAGCTATAATGTGGAAATCGTTTTATTCTTTTTAGTTTATGAAGTAAGTTTCTAGTTGTTTTTAAAGTTATTTCTTTTTCTTTTTGAGTGGACTAAGGGTTATCACAAGTTATTACCACCTAGAATGTCGTATTAATAGTTACTTTACAAACTTCATTCCCTATTTTTCCATCCTTAGTAGTGAATTTTTTCCTCAAATCCGTACCACCCCTGAAATATACTATGTAATAAAAAAAAACATTTACATCGGTACAGCCAGTTTCAAGAAATCGGTGAACATACATAAAAAATATACACGTACAAATATAGAACCTCCAAATTTTTTTTTCTTGGTTAAAAAGTACGGAGTAATGGCTGCAATTGCGACGGCTGTAATCGATTGATTTCGACAACTGCGCAGCCGCGGTCACGACTTTTTGTTGTGCTTGCTCCTAGTGATGTTTTACAACTAACATCTAAGTAATATATAAAAATTAAATTTTGTTTGTTCGTATTTTATGTACTGCCATACCGTTCATCAGATTGCGGTAAAACTTTGTCAACATATTGCTTGCACTTCCGCGAAGGTTATAGGCATAGTACAATTAACTTACAGTAGGTGGCGCGCGTATCGTACCGACAAAAAAGTTATATATCGTCCAATTTCAATGAATTATTATTTATATTTAAACAATATCACTCTTCCAAATTTAAAACGATATTTCTACAATTATTTCTTTTGCGGCCGCAACACGCCGGGTGCCAGCTACTTTTGTATAACTATTACACCCTTTTTATTTACTAACTCTGAATAATCTGAAGTTTTCAAACGTATTAAGAACCGATGGCAGCACAATAAATTTATGACTATGACCACTGGGTCATAGGTTCTCACTAGCTAGGATCATCACAGCTCATAACCAATGCGTGTTAAGTTTTTTTTTTTTAATTTCATATTATTAAGACGAAGATATTTTTTATTGATTAAAACCCTTCATAAGTCCACTGCTGAACATAGGTCTCCCCAAAGGAATGCCACAAAACACAATTCAAGTCACCTGCATCCATCGACTTCCTGCATATCTTACCAGGTCACTAGTTGTACAATCTTGTTTTCAAATTTTGAGGTATACTTGACGAGAAGATCATTGTGTTTTTGTCGTCATCTCTTGAACGCTGCCCAGCCGAGTTGAATCCTTCGATTGACTTCTTGGTCGAAATTGGACTTATCTGACTATTTGTCCTTGGTAAACATACTTGGCGAAAACTTCGAGCGTAGTGCTCCCAACAACTACCGGCATAGGTGTGTCATGAACTTTTTTTTTATAGGACATGTCTGACACAGTCCACCTGATGGTAAGTGGATGTTGTGGCCCATAGACATCTACATTTATCATCAATTAAGAATCAAAATGCAGATGCGTTGTCAGCCCTGAGGACTGAAATGGAATGCCTCGTTTCCAGTAAAAAGGGTATCCGGTTCTCTACATTCGCCATACGAAACACAGCAGCATTAAGCTGCTATTTTACCCTGGTATTCCGTGAGAGCGTGGTCCTACCCCAGTCGAGCCGACCCATTCGTGCTACAACCATGATATAGCTGCAACGTGGTTCTACCACGAAGAACACATGACCTTTGTTGTTTAAGAGCTAAGTACGATCTAAGTATTGTCTACGTACTCCACTATTCCATCACCAAAATTCTCTGGATTATTTTAATTATCTTTAAAAAAAACGCTTCATGGCTCACCATTGTGACTCAATCCTTTGTGTGTGAGTTCCATTAAGAATTCAGGGTAATTTAAGTTCCGTTTCAGGTATTAATTAGTGATTTATGAATATTTTTAGAAAATGATTTTAAATATTTCGACGCAGCTCCGGCAGCTAAAATTGCATGGGGGTGCTTGAGATAAGCCCCCTTGACCCCCCCACAATGACAGACTCCTCAAATTCAGGCGACTTGATTCTAAACCCAACCCTTCTCTAGTGCTAGTTTTAACTGAAGCTCGAAGTGATAACTAGTTTTATCTGACAATCAAATATATCAGTAGTATATTCTAGTTTTGACTAAGTATATTTAGTTTTCACAAAGGCATTTAGTAAAAACTAGTTTTAACTTTGGAAAACGCGTTCTATCTAAGAACGGGTTTTAACTATATATATATATATATATATATATATATTCTTATAGATATATCCTTCTTATATATATATATATATATATATATATATATATGTTATATGTATATATATATATATATATAGAAGGATATATCTATAAGAAGGCGTGTGGCTATGTCTGTACTTTTTGTGTTTGTTAAATTTCTTTGATTGATGTCTAATAATAGCCATATCTGAGCAGCTTGATTAATTTTTTTAAATAATTTAATATATTGTTATATTTTATTGGAGAGACCCTTTTTACTGGAAACGAGGCATTCAATCTTATTCCTCAAGGGTGACAACGCATCTGCATTTTGATTTTTAATCGAGGATAAATGTAGATGTCTATGGGCCACAGTATCCACTTACCATCAGGTGGACTGTGTGCTCGTTTGTCACCCATATTCTATAAAAAAAATTAGTGATTTGGTTAGTATTAGTTATTGTTGTATGTTAATTTTAATATATTAATTAATCTGCAAGCTTTAGATGTTTCTAAAGCTTGCACATAAATTATCACTAAATAAAACTTACCATCGTTAATATTAGCTCATATCTACAAACTTTTCACAAACATTCGAGGATTCCATACGGGATTGCAGTTCTCGAGTCTGCTACGCAACAGTGTAATTATATTAAAAGGATTTTATACGATTATATGTATATTAATTACGATTTATAAAACGCAACATTTAGAAACCACTGTGATCAACATATCTATGCAATTGCAATTTAGTGTCGAGAACCTCTATCATATTCATAACTAAGTACATTTTCTTGTTTTAAACGAGCTTAAACAAGAGAGCAAATTGAATTTCCGGTCTGACACTATAATATTTTAACCTCTTATCATATTTTGTACATTTTCGGGTTTGTTTCTCACCCTCACTGAGATACCCAGCTTCACTTAATTCGCAGTAAGGGTTTTAGAAACAATTCCCGTAAAATAAGCGGTATGATAAGTACCTGCTACTCCCGCCTTAACTGTCGGATTTCGTCAGCCAGCCACTGGTACTTAACCATCTTTTCAGTGCTGTACTCCTGCATATTATGCGAGTTTGGAATGCCAATATCCAACAAACGCTTTCGCTTCTCCTATTTTTCTACGAATATGATATTCGACTGATTATGTTCGACTGTCAGGTCAGTTAAAACTGACCTGTCCGAATAAAGTTGGGCCGAATCGTTTTCGAGTACCGGGGATATACTGTATTTTCAGTAGGGCTTAGTCTCCTTTAATAGACCGTATTTTACTGCTCTGACTTTTGATGTTACCGTCGGCAGTGGTCATTCTCAATGCTTGTCTTGACGATGAACTTCAGATAATTTCTCGTAAATACCTCTTTTTATTCAGCGTCAGTCTCTAACAGTGGAACATTATCGGCATTAAGATCGAGCTGACGACGTTCAAGTCTTTATCACTGCTTGAGGAGAGAGGACGTCTGAGTAAAGAAATACTTTTGAAAACTCTGAACCTATGTGGCACACAGTTTACGAATCTATCATCAATGAAAATAGCCTGTTTATTCCAAATGGAAATGGGATATTTTTTTAATTAAAGGAAACTGAGCATAATTATCCGTCAGGGATGCAGACTTTTGAAAAGAAACTGAGCTAAATTGATTCGTCAGAGATGCAGTTTTCTAAATTGAAAGGAAACTGAGCCAAATAAAAGATCCGTCAGAGATGCAGCCTTTTGAGTTGAAAGGAAACTGAGCTTAATAGGTCCGTCAGAGGTGCAGCATTTGGAATTGAAAAGAAACTGAGCTAAATAGGAAATTTTGAATTGAAAGGGAAGATCTGTGGGAATTCTGATTAATTGATTGTGGGAATTTTGGAAAAAAAAACTAACTGAACACTATTTTAAGACGCTACTGTACACAATGTTATATATTTTTCCATTCGGGGAAAGAATGTGGAGATTCTGGGCATTTGACACACGCGAACATGCTACATACAGCTGACCATGAGAGAAGCACGGTTTTCTAAGTTGACCCCGCTACCTGTAACGTTTGCCTTGCACTTTATTAATTGTCATTGCAAAACTGAGCTTAATAGGAACTGCAACCTTTGAATTGAAAAGGAAGATCTGTGGGAATTATAGAGATCCGTGGTATAATAACATTTTCACCTTTTCCTACGCCTGTCAAAATTGTAGCACCGATTATGTTCCGTCCAAGATGTGTCACACGCAGCCTTGTCCCGTTACATAACCGAGGAGCATCTAAATTTCGCATTAGCATGACTGGGACGCCTAATTTTAATTGAACCTTATGTGAGGGCACACCTGACAACTCTAGAGAATTTAGAAACTCTACGGGATATGAAGTGCTCTGTTCTGTGTCCATAACTGTGTCTACTGACAAATACTCTGTTATTTCTCCTGCTACTTCGCTTAATATATCTGAATTTATTTTGTTAACGCTCTCATTTTTTGGTGCAAGAATCGCCCTTTCACATAACCATTTGTCTTCATGCATGTTGTTCGTTAAATCTGAATAAACGCTCGCAATTAATTCGGAATGACTCTGTTCTAAATTACAAAAATCTCTCGTCAATTTAACGCAGCCCTCAGCATCCGTTTCCAACCGCCCATCGCCAATTTTAATAGTGTGTCAGCATAGTTTCCAGCATTGATATCATTATACAAATGCACTCTCATATTCGTAGTTAAACTGAATTTTGTCACCTTATTCCATAAAATAGACGACTTGAGGCATGCTTTAATTTCATCTGCAGGTGTGCCCTTTTGAATGACAGGTAAAGTTTGGCGAAAGTCACCAGCCAGTAAAACCACCATTCCTCCCATTACATCGGTATTGCTGCGCAAATCCTGGAGCGTTCGATTTAGTGCTTCTACAGCTTTTTTATGCGACATTATACTTTCGTCCCACACTAAAAGTTTGCATTGCCGTAGCATTATACCTTGTGCACTATTTTTGCTAAAGTTGCAGATCGGCGATTCTTCCTGGGCTAGATTTAGAGGGAGTTTTAAAACAGAATGTGTAGTGCGGCCCCCGCTTAGCAGCGTGGCGGCTATACCGGAAGAAGCTACGGCCACAGCAATGTTTTTATCTTTCCGTACTTGCGCTAATAATAAATTTAACAAAAATGTCTTCCCAGTTCCTCCAGGGGCATCTAAAAAGAAAAGTGCACCATTTCCAGATTCAATTTGTCCTAATACTTTGTCAAAAACTCGTTTTTGTTCGGGAAGCAAGCGGGGTACAAATTCGGCTACTTGCTGCTGCAAAGCTGGTATATCGTAGTTTGTTTCACGTATAATTTCATCACTTAGTTCACTTTTGGTTGTTCGCTGAGGGCTTATCATTCCAAAGTCGCTTAATTTTTTGCCTACCATTGCCATTACTTTATCTTCAATTTTTCCAAGTGCTTCATTATAAATGTGTTCATTGTATGTCATGTTCGCGTGTGTCTGCTGTAACCTTCGCAAAATATCTTCCGCCATGTACTCTTTATATTTGTCCCACAATTTATTTGCATTAGATAGCCCGCAAGATGATATGAGAGTTGCATAAAGATCCCTAATTTTGGCTGGTGACTGGCACTGCACAGCTTCCTCCATGGTTTCATCCCAGTGATTATCGTTTTCTAAAAGATGCAGCGCTTCACATGCTTCTCTATAAGTTGCATAGTATGTACTTGCAGATATACTTGATTGCGCGGACAGAGCTACATGCTTCTACATTAATGTGGGCATTAAACATTTTACATAGAATGGGCGAATACGGGACAATCCAGCTGTTATCTAAGGTTTCGAACGCTCCAGAGCGAGATTTGATTGTAACTTTCCTGCCACCATCTTCGGGAGCTCTGCGTCTGTATAAAGGGTAGCCATTGTCATTGTGCACTGTTTGTTTTAATAGCTGTTTAGGGAATTTCTTTGTACATTTTCCTTCGTATGTATGAAACATGGCGATATTGAATTTCGTGCTCCACATGGACCGTGAATCATATTTCGGACGATGGTATCATACAATTCTTTATCTTGCTCAGGATCCGGAATCTCGGCGCTTATTATGTCGTCTATTTGGTTGGGTCGCAACTTCTCTTTAAGCCATATTAGAATGTGGGCATGCGGTAATCCTCTTTTTTGCCATTCAATTGAATACATGAAGCACTGCACCTCTCCGAAAATTTTCCCTTTGTTAATTACATACATTAATTTTTGTACTTTTAATCTAAATACTCTAGCAACTAAATCGTGTCTGTCAGTACTTTTTTGGCCCGGCATTAGCTCCTCGGTTATTTCTTTCCATGTGGATTGCAAGTAAAAGTAACAAAAGATCAGGTCTTCCGTAAGTTCGTACATAGGCGAATGCGTCTTGTGTGTACTCATGTAGGTAGCGGGACTGTTAACGAATGATGAGGGCAGAATTACCATTTTACCTAAATCTCTGGGGTTTACATTGGCGTCGCTAGAAACTGCATCTTGTAAATGTATATAATTCTCAACGCGCAGCTTTTTTGATTTAAAGATATATAACGGAGACGTTCACTTTCTACCTTCACATACATGTCTACCAAAATTGATGAAATAATTGTCTACACCGGGCTAAGAGGTTAAAATCATTTTCTCGCAACATCATATGATACGCATAAAATCCATACATGATACTTTTTGTTCGAGTAGGCCTTTGTGACCGGGTTAATGAGTGGAATTTGAAAATGATAACCTCTTGTCCTTTGCAATAAATAAATGGGTATTGCAGAGCGTCATAAAACTTGTGTGTATCGGCTACCCGTTGCAACGTATCATCACGTGCTCGCAAGACAATGTCTCGTGAAGAAAATTGATCACCACTAATTACGGCTGCTATTTCGTTTATCAAAGGTGCATTGTAGCGCCTTTCATGCTCCCCTCGAAGGGTCCGATCTGCGTGAATGACGACTTTATAATCCTCTTCAGGTAGGTTTTCTAAAGCAGTTTTAAATGTTTTGACTAAAATGTTACGTTCATGCAAGAATCTTTGAATTTTGAACACTGTGTTTCTCTCAACTCCCTGGATAAATTGGCAGCGACGATCTACCTCAATTTCTTCGTCACCCATAAAATATACTTGTAAAAATTTATGCTGTTCGTTTTCAGCTGGAAAAAGTGAACCTATTCTATGATAAATTTGCCCTTGCACCGTAAATGTAGGCGAAAATCCCGGCATTATTATTTCCCGGTCAACTCCGAAGGACGTCATTTGAAAGCTTGAGTTATATTTCCGGATCCTGTTTAAAAAGCGCCGTGACTCATTAGTATCATATAAAAAGAGAGTTTTCAAAGGTTCTTCTGGTTCCCCAAGTAACGAAAGAGACACTTTGCCATTGGAACAGCACATGCCTGCGGTCTCATCTTTCCATTTCAAAGCGCTGCAAAATCGACACGCCTTGTCCATCAGTCCGATAACAACTAACCTGTGATTTTTATAATCAATCAACGGATCATAATTGAATGCTGCGTCATTAAAAACCGACCAATTGTTTCTTTGAAAATTTTGTCGACGTTCAGCGCATTTGCATCTCTTCGCGCCTGTGTCTGTTCTGGTGTTTCAGATGCCCTTATAGTAGATTGACGTTCAGCTTGCTCAATGAGTCTGTGTTGAGTTTCATCAGGTGTTTCATGGCTCTTAAGGCGGCCTGACGTTCCGCTTGTTCGAATAGCCTTGCTGACTTTGAGCAGGTGTTTCAGTAGCTCTTAAAGTAGATTGACGCTCTGTCTGTTCAAGACGCCTTTGCTGACTTTGATCAGGTGTTTCAGTAGCTCTTAAAGCAGCTTGACGCCTGCCTGTTCAAGACGCCTTCGCTGACTTTGAGAAGGTGTTTCAGAAGCTCTTAAGTAGCTTGACGCTCTGCCTGTTCAAGACGCCTTCCTGACTTTGAGAAGGTGTTTCGGAAGCTCTTAAAGCAGCCTGACGCTCTGTCTGTTCAAGACGCCTTTGCTGACGTTGAGAAGGTGTCTCAGGTGCTCTAAAGCAGCCTGACGCTCTGCTTGTTCTTGCCTTCTCAGTTCAGCATCTTCTAAAGATTCTAGCGATCGAGCTAATCTTTTCGCTTGTCTTTGAAGATACTCTTGAAAGGCTGGACTTACGTTTGCGAGGCATTATGAAGTAAGAAAAACCTATTTATAAAAAAACGTTAAAATACCTAAAAGGAATTAAATTTCAAATATTTTTTAAAGCAACTAAAATATCTAAAAGGAATAAATATTCCTTTTAAATATTTTTTAAAATCAAAACAACAAAACCAATTCAAGACACAACACGAATCCGAAAACGATAAATTAATTTGAATCGAAAACGATAATTTTTGCCAAAAAAAATCGAATCAACTTAAACCAAATCACAAAACAAATCGCAGAAAACCGAAATCGAAAACAGTAGTCAATATAAATATAACCAACGAAAAAAGAAGTAAGTGTATAGGTACCGTATACACTATCTATACTATTAATATTCCTTTGAAATATTGTTAAACAACCTAAAACAACGAAAACCAATTCACGATTCTAAATAAACAAAATCCAAAATCAAAGCCAGAGTCTAAATATGTATAAAGGAATACCAACCAAATCAACAAAACCGATCCAAGAAAATACACAAATCCGAAAATGAAAGCCAATATAAATCCATTCAACCTTAACCAAATCACAAAGCAAATAACAAACAACCGAAATCGAAAGCAGGTAGTCGAATTAGCTACGAAATAGAAACAATTTAAGCGTATAGGTACCGTATGCACTATAAGTTGACGCGCGGCTCAACGGCGGAGTTAAGTACATGTCAGGAAACATTTCGTTACCGCGTTTTAAAACCTAGTAACGACATCTAGCGGAATCAATTTAAATTATGTATACGTTAGTTAATAAGAACTCTCAAAAATATTTTTTCTTATAATTTTGCACAATTTTTCTTATTGTAATACCGATTCATTCATAACCACATATAAGAACTGTATTCATTTCCGTTCAATAAATATTACTAAGGCTTATTAATAAGGCTTACTAAGAACTGTTTCTACCATTGTTAAGTAATAGTTAAGGGTGAAAGCGTGACAGGTGGTGATAGTATTTCTGATCCATACTTATAATCACGCCTGTAACCCTTGCGGGGTAGGCAGAGCATCAACGGATTACTTAATATCGTCTGCGAGGTTATCGCCTATTCTGTGAATTACGATGCACCAAAACGTTTGAAGAAAATTTAATGTGAATTTTATGTTTTTTATCGCTCTCTTCCCGGTCCTGCGTGGAAAAATACAGATCCATACATTTTTTATCTTAATTTTGGTAAAAAGACATAATAATCCAGATATTCTGACCTTCTGTGTTCGTCCATCGTACCGTCGTCCGTCTTGTAGAATCACGGTGGCGCCACCTAGCTGAATTTAATTTTGCAACATATTCGATTTTCCCACGGGAATGATATGTGTTTCCGCTGAAAAAAGTAGCCTATGTCACTTTACAGCCACCGAACTATCCCCATACAAATAATCATGCCATGCCGACGCTCTGTTGCGACGTGAAAGAAGGACAAACTTGTGCAGCATATTCGATTTTCCCACGGGAATGCGATGTTTTTCCGCGGGAAAAAAGTAGCCTATGTCACTCTACAGCCACCGAACTATCCCCATACAAAAAATCATGACATGCCGACGCTCTGTTGCGACGTGAAAGAAGGACAAACAAACAAACAAACAAATACACTTTCGCATTTATCATATTAGTATGGATATTGGCAGTAAAATAGGTTGCGAAGTTCCTAAGGAGCAAATCAACTACGTCGCAAGACTACCACCTCAGCGTAATAATAAAAACACCAAAAACATCATTGTGTCGCTTCACACCCGTTACCTGAGAGATAATTTTATAGCTGCTGCTAAAAAATGTAAATCTTTAACTGCTGCGGATTTAAGATTTAGCAGTGATGGCAGGATTTTCATCAATGACCACCTTACGTTTGAGAATAAACAGCTACTTAATAAGACAAAAGCTCTTGCTAGGGAGAAAATTTTTCTTATACATGGGTAAAAAACTGTACAATTCTAATGAAAAAGAATGCGACATCTCCTACATATGCAATAAAAACGGAAGCAGATTTAAAGAAGATTTTCTGAATATAAATTTGTTTATTTCTATATCAATTTGTGAAACAAGTTTGAGAAACACTGGTACGTTAAGTTTATTCTATTTATTTATTTTATCACTGACGGTACACGTTGTTGTTCTGTTGTCGCTTGGCTTAATAGCTGCTCGGTGCATTTTTTTTGTACCTTACACCATATGTGATATTAGTTAAGATAGCGTTTAGCTTAACAAATCTTAAATTACTTCTTGCGGTATTTTACTGTTGTATAAATAATCAATATTTCTTCGTTGATATTTATACTACACATTATGCATCTTTTGGCGCTGTTATTTGCTGTAGTTAAACACATCCATATACTTTTTATTAATATTATTTATTTACCACCACACTTTAGGTGCGTATTCGCACTTCTTTTTATGTTATGGTATGTCATTTTCAGCGCTATTTCTGTGTTTTTGTATGATTTTAATGATGGATGAAATTTACTATCAAAATGTACGTGGTCTGCGAACAAAGGCATCAAATTTTCTGAGAAATGTATGTATTGTTGCGCGCCACTATTAATGGTTTATACATGGCAACACTAGTTACCACTAGCGCCCTCTAGTATCGAGTAGCAGAACTAGGAGAGTCAAGATCCTTCTAGAAATTTCGGGACCGATATGTACTCGAACATTCTAGATGTTTCTACAGTAGAAGGTTCTGGAAACTATCTGAGGCCCTATATAAGGCCGGTATAGACCGCGACCGAGTCAGTATTGAATTGGCGATACAAGCGAATACTTCGAAGCGATACAACTGCGAATTAAAGTGATCTGTAGTACAATTGTATTTTGTTATTAGTGTGGTTTTAGTTGTAATTAGTGTTCTGTAATTAAAGTGTCAATTTTGGTAATTCACTCGGCAGTTTTTAATTGTCTCGAACCCCAAGCTCGTAACAATTGGTGTCAGAAGTGGGATTTAATCATGCCGATTTTACCTAAAGATGACACGGAGGGTATCCGTACCCGAAGTCAACGCCAACAGGAGACGGACCAGAGACGATTTGGTGGTACAACATCGCAAGCGTCGGAGGGCCAGCTGCCGACCACGGAGGTCGGCCCGTCAGCAGCTCCTGCATTTGCAGCACCTGACTTAGGTGCTCTGATGATGATGCTGCAGGAGCAGGCCCGCCGACAGGAGGAACAGGCCCGCCGACAGGAAGAACAGGCCCGTCGGTTGGAAGAGCGGCTGCAGCGGGGACAGGAGGAGCAGATGCTTCGCGAAGGACCTTCACGCTACCTTCGGGAAAGAGATAAGGGAGGTGAAGGATAGGGTTGCTCAACATGACAACCGCCTGTCGGAAGCTGAAACCCGAATCAACCAAGTGAACAATCGGGTTAACAACGTGATGGCTGACGTGAAGAAAACGCTGGACGAACTAAAAATTGGGGATGGAATTACAGCCCCGTGGTAGCTACAACACCTTCGCTACGTGGATTCAAAGTGCCGCCGTTCGACGGGACTTCTTCCTGGTCGGCCTACAAAATCCAGTTCGAGGCTGTCGCGAAGGCGAACGGCTGGAATAAAAGTCAGGCCATGACTGCTTCACCCTAGGCCTGCGCGACCAGGCCTTAACTGTTCTGGAAGCCTCGGTAAGGAAGTGACTTACGAGCAGCCTTGAGGCATTGAGGCGAGATATGGCGACGCTCACCTGGAACACGTCTTTCGTGCGCAGCTCAAAGATCGCGTGCAACGCAGCAACGAAAACCTGCAGCAATGGGCCCTTGAGGTGGAAAAGCTGGTTCGAAAAGCATACCAGTCTGTACCTGCGCTCATTGTAGGAACCTGGTGCAGACATTCATCGACGGCATCCGCGACCTTGAAGTCAGAGCTGCTGTGAGGCTCGGGCACCACGAGACGCTTAAGGACGCGTTAGCCCATGCACTGGAGGTGGAAGCCGTACGGCAGGATCATCAATCCCATCGCGTCAGGAGGTTGCAGCAGCTGCAGTTCGCGACTACATAAAGGATACAGCCCTAGGTGCTACGGCTGTGGGGAAAGGCCATCTTCGATCCAGCTGCCCTAAGCGAACTGTAGAAAGGGGAGGTGATCGATCTCGAGAGGGTAGTGCGGCTATCCGCACCGCCCAGCACAGCGGGAAATCTCATGGCAACGCAGATGCATTGTCAAGAAGACCTTGTCCTGAAGATTGCAAGCATTGTACTAGGCAAGAGGGTAAGGAAGTAGTATCTGTGAGGATGCTCAGGACAGACCAGCTCTGCAATGAGTGGAAGGACAGCCTACAACATGCACAGCAGGAAGATCCGGACATCAAGCCGATTCTGGAATGGATGAAGGCCAGTGCTCCTAAGCCCAAGTGGAGTGACGTCTCAGCGATGAGTTCGACCACGAAAAGCTATTGGGCCCAATGGGACAGCTTGCTGATTCAGGATGGAGTCCTGTGCCGTAAATGGGAAAATGGTCGGGGAGACAGTTGTCATTTGCAAATGGTTGTCCCTAAAGCTAAAGTACCGGATGTTCTACAGCTGTACCATAATGGTTGTTCAGGAGGCCACCTGGGAGTTAAACGAACTCTACTGAAGATCCGAGAACGGTTTTACTGGGTCCACTGTCGTGACGATGTCGAGGACTGGTGTCGCAAAATGAACAACAAAGGGTTTGACGAAGGTTCACTAGTGTGGTTACACAATCCAGTTCGCAGCAAAGGGAAATCTCCTAAGCTTCAAGCTAAATGGGACGGACCGTACCGGATTGTGACAAGGATCAATGACGTAACCTACCGGATACAGAAAGGTGCAAGAGGTACTCCTAAGGTCGTCCATGTGGATCGACTGGCGCGTTATTATGGGCCAATAATGCTCGGGACGAGCATGTCTTAGGAGGGGCAGTGTTGCGCCACTATTAATGGTTTATACATGGCAACACTAGTTACCACTAGCGCCCTCTAGTATCGAGTAGCAGAACTAGGAGAGTCAAGATCCTTCTAGAAATTTCTGGGACCGATATGTACTGAACATTCTAGATGTTTCTACAGTAGAAGGTTCTGGAAACTATCTGAGGCCCTATATAAGGCCGGTATAGACCGCGACCGAGTCAGTATTGAATTGGCGATACAAGCGAATACTTCGAAGCGATACAACTGCGAATTAAAGTGATCTGTAGTACAATTGTATTTTGTTATTAGTGTGGTTTTTAGTTGTAATTAGTGTTCTGTAATTAAAGTGTCAATTTTGGTAATTCACTCGGCAGTTTTTAATTGTCTCGAACCCCAAGCTCGTAACAGTATTAACAATTATGATGTTATATGCTTGACGGAGACGTGGCTTAACGATGACTTTTGTAGTAACGAGCTCTTTGATGACCGTTATGTTGTTTGGAGACGTGATAGAAACTACAGTGTTACAAATCAAACGTTGGGAGGTGGTGTGCTAAACGGCTAAATATTTGAGGTGGTTGCTGTTAGGCGTGAGCTTGCAGTGGAGGAGCGGGTCGACTGGCGTTCTTCTGCCGAAGACATATGGGTATCGTTAACTCTTCGGCGTTCCAAACCGAAAATGACATATAAACTGCATATTTGTACGATATACTTATGCAGACAAAATCTGGGTAACTCATTATCTGCACAGTTAGCTTGTTTTTATACAAAATTATACGACATAGTAACGACCAATCTAACTGATGCTTTCGTTATTTTGGGAGATTTTAATCTGCCAAATATATCTTGGACTCTTGATGATGATGGATACTCTCTTTGTCCAGAAAATATTGAGGGGTCCGTTCAGTCCGAATTTTTTGATACCTTAAATACATGTTATCAGCAGCGATATAACTCTCATACCAATGTTAACAACAGAATACTCGACTTAATTTTTTGTAATAATCACTTATCCGCAACAAAATGTACCGACCCTTTAGTGCCTGAAGACCCTCATCATGTGGTTCTTAGTGTTCTAGCGGATTTTGTCGAGTACCACACTTTACCAGTCCAGCCATGGACTAAGTTTATGTACCATTTAGTTGATTTCTCCTCTATATCACGAGAGCTTGATAATTTTACATGGTCTCACGATCTTTTTAAGGGCAAAGTGGACGATGCATTGTCACTATTATACACTCGATTAAACAACTTGTGCGGCACTTACATACCAACAAAAGTAGTAAAATCTTCTTCTAAATATCCCCCCTGGTATAAAACCCCTCTTATAAAAATTTTAAAGGAAAAGTTTAAATATCATACCAAATATAAAAAATATGGCAATTTGTCAGATCATGAGTCTTTTTTAATATTACGTAATCGCGCCAAACAATTAGAATCCGAAATGTTCAACAATTATATAGCAAAGATAGAACTCAGCATAAATAAATCGCCAAGGACCTTCTGGTCCTTCGTGAAATATAAAAAAGCGTCAAACGCTTGTCTAACTATTATGAAGTATGGACATATATCATCAGGCCAAGGGGATATTATTTGTAATATGTTTAGCGATTTTTTCTATGGTAATTTTCACAAAATTCGCAGTAACTATAACACCCGATACGAGCCCGATAATTGGCGATCACATACTGTGTCGGGTATAAACTCGATACAAGTTAGCAAAACTAAAGTCCTTAAGCTTTTAAATTCTATTGACCTTAATAAATCTGCAGGCCCAGATGGTACCACCCATTCTTATAAGTAAGTGTACTAAAAGCTTGACTATACCGTTAACAATAATATACAGACGTTCTCTTAAGAAAGGAATAGTACCTCTTATTTGGAAATCTGCATTTATTACCCCCATCCATAAAAATGGTCCAAAGGACCGTGTAGAAAACTATAGGCCAATATCCAAGCTTTGTTTATTCACCAAAATCTTTGAGAAAATCGTATACTCGTCTGTATATCATGGCATGAAACAAACACTCAGTGATTATCAACACGGCTTTTTAAAAGGTAGATCCACTGTTTCGAACCTTATTGTCTGTTCTGACTATTTAACTAACATCATGTCTGAGCGCTTACAAGTTGACGTAGTCTACACTGATTACAGTAAAACGTTTGACCGTTTAGATCATGTTATACTTCTCAGCAAACTACTCGAAGTAGGTATCAGCGGCGACCTGTTTAGGTGGTTTAAGTCTTATATTGAGAATCGTTGTCAGACAGTAGTACTCAATGGTTATACGTCAGCAACTGTGCAAATCCCTTCAGGTATACCGCAGGGATCGCTATTAGGTCCATTGCTTTTTGAGATTTTTATAAATGATATAGGTTCCTGCTTCACTTACTCCAAAATAATCCTTTATGCTGATGACATGAAAATTTTATGTCCCATTACAAATACTTCTGACTGCCTTGGTCTGCAGCGTGATCTCAATGAACTTGAACGATATTGTTCACGCAATAAACTTGACTTGAATGTGTCCAAGTTTTTTAACCTTACTTTTACCCGTAAATCCAATTCCACTGTCTTTCACTACAAATTACAAGACACTACTATAGAGAGATTACAGTCAGTAAAGGATCTTGGTGTATTTTTCGATTCTAAATTACTTTTTGATGCACATATTGACAATATCATTAAAAAAGCCAATAGAGCACTTGGATTCGTTTTGAGATTTTCCACTGATTTTCATAATATTAAAACATATAAGATACTTTATTGCGCTCTTATTCGCAGCCATTTAGATTATGCCTCTCAAGTGTGGAATCCAAATTATAACATTTATATAGATAGGATTGAGCAAGTACAAAAGCGTTTTCTAAGTTTTCTGCAATTTTACACTAATAACTTCATTTCGCGATGTAAAAAATTTCATATTTTGCCTCTAAACGAACGTAGGCGCTTAGCAGATATGATTTATCTTTTTAAACTGGCAAATGGTAATGTTGACTGTCCGCAGCTACTGAGTAAGTTAGGCTTTACAACAAGAGCTACCCTATTAAAAAAGCCTCGCTTACTCCACGTGCCGCATACCCGGAATAAATACAGGCAAAATTCTTTTATGATACGTGCATGCAGAACTTTTAATGACATTTCCAATAGCGTTGACTTGGATCTGTTTAATACCAGTGTTTCTCGAATCAAAAATATTTTAGCGAAAAAAATCTTTTGTTGAGTGTTTTTCTGTTTAATTTTGTTAATTTACTGTATTTGTCTTAATCGATGTTTATCTTTTACCGACTAGAACTATTGTTTTTAAGTTCATATTGTCTATAGGTGAAAACTTTTAAATGGCCTTCTAGTTGTTATTCATTTAATTACTGTTAATGTTAGCTGTAAGTTTTCAAAATTAAATAAATCCCAAAGTAAATATAAATTTCCCCTAATTCTCGATATAAAAAGCATTCTGTATAGGTGTCATCTTAAAGGAATTTCTATCTGTTTAGCCTGGATACATAGTCATAGTGGTATCTATGAAAATGAAAAAGCAGATATGTGTGCCAAAGAGGCTACTAGAAATGGCACCCCACTAAATATTGCCTATTCCCATGACTTGCTTTCACTTGCTAGGAAAAGGCTTGTTAACACATGGAATGAGATATGGAAAGCATCACGAATACTAAAAGACAAGCACTATGCTACTATACAAGATAATATTCCATCAAGACCTTGGTTTTTCATATTTCATAAAGCAAACAAACGTGCTACTTCTATTGTCTGCCGGTTGAGAATTGGACACGCCTGTACCTATGTGCACCTAGCTAAACTCAGGATTAGGGATAGTTCTCTGTGTGAATGTGGTTTAGATGAGGGAAACACTAACCATATTTTTTTAACTGCACCAAATTGTCATCATCTCTTTACAGTTATCTGCCCCCTGACATCCCTCGTCTAATAGACTTTAACTCCTTTGTAATCTTCACAAATACCTCTTTTGTAAATATTTTATGTGATTTTATTAATTCTAACAATATTAAACTGTAATTTGTTTGTCGTATAATAACACATTAGTATTGTTTTAACAACATTGTCTTTCTTTTGTTTTAGGTAATTCAACAGATAAGTTGACCAAAATCATTCACATAATATTCGTTGTTACCATTTCTTGTATTATCAATTTCCTTTTTTTAAGCAGAGTTTTTGTCCCAATTAAACCTTTTCGCATGTAACATGTCATTGGCGAATTCATCGTAATCGCCATAAAGGCAGAAGAAGAAGAAAGGGTCTATAAGATTTTTAAATCCGAATGAAATGAAGACGTGGCTTAAAAGACAAGCATCCAAGCCAAAAAATCATATAAAAATAAAAATAAATGTAGTGGTCATAGACCGTCATAGACCTAGAATATACTGGTATATTCTATGGTAGTGGTTATATACTCTTTGTGCTTTGTATTTACTCTTTGGTTCTTAATATTTTGAAGATTGAATTTGAAGAGTATTTTTAATTAAATATCCACTTAAAATAATAAAAATTAAAACATAAACTAAACCTTTATTTTAAAAAATATAATGGCAAATTCTGGGAAAGGCACATTTCAGCCCGTATGTATATATTTTTTAAGTCGTTAATTAATGTATTAATATATTTTTTAAAGTAAACCTCTAAATTAACATTTATTTAGGATTCCGATGTTCACATATCATTTGAAGATCAACAAAAAATAAATAAATTTGCACGCCTTAATGCTAAAGTTGATGATATAAAGGATGAATTGAAAGTGAAACAAAACGACATGAAAAATTTAGAGGAAGCAGTGGAAGAATTGAGTCTTGCTGACGATACAGAGAAAATTCCTTACCTAATCGGTGAAGTGTTTTTATGCCAAAGTTTGGAAGACACTTTAGTAAGTATAAATCCTGAATCAAATAACAAATTGAATAACATAACCTATTAGTGTTGTTAACCATCCACTGATTAAAACAAACCATTCCTGCAACAGGAGAGGCCCATATCTAACAGTGAGCTGATAAAGAAGATTAAACATTATACCAATAGTTTTAATGTTCACTGCTGAACATTCCCTTCCTAGAATGTACCAGCTGCTACCATAACACGGAAGATTTGTCTATACTCACAATGCGGGGCAGGAGGTTAGGTGAAGGCAAAGCAGACCCTCTCTCTGTTATTGCTGCTACCCGTCACCAGTATGTGGGTAAAGGATTTCAAGATGGATTTTCTGCCACCTGTTGGTCTTGTTGTAAATTAGTAGTTTGGTTTCCATTTGGATGAGCTTGGCGTTTTGTGAAAAGTCAACTTGATACCCAAATAATTAAATAGTTTCAATAGCTTGGTAATTAAAAAAAACATTCATTTAATAATTTTAACACATTATCATTTGATTTACTTGTTTTGATATAGAAATCATTAGAAGAAACAAAAAGCAAAAAAGAGAATGAAATAAGTGAATTAGAGGCCAAATGTGAAGCACTAAAATCACAGATGAGTGAATTAAAAGCACACTTGTATGGGAAGTTTGGAAGTCACATCAACTTGGAAAATGAAGAAGATTAAAAAGATAGATATAAGAAAACACAATTTATTAACAATGACTGCTTTTTAATAATCATATATATTATGATAATAACTGCTGTTAAACTATTAACACCCTATTTTTAAATTTTGAATAAAGGTTACAAGATAACAAGTAAAACTGATACAGACTAACAAGTAAACTTTGATTAGTTTAATAGATTTTATTTATTTCAATAGTACAGTTTAATTTGGTGTAAAATTGAGTCTCTTCATGTAGAAGTCACAACTGGCCTTTGGTGTTCGATGTTATTATTATTTGGCAGGCTAATTCCTTTTATGTCTGACCACCTTGCATTTGTCATCTGGGGTTGCCAACTTTTAAATTTAAATATAGTATTTTCATAGCTATAATATGTTTATAGGGCAAGCGGAAAAATGGACAATGACCTTTGAGCAAGCTGTACCATTTTTCCAAATTCAATTTTTATTTGTTTCATCTTTTGTCTATAACTACTATTATTATTAATTATATACAAAGAAGTAAGGGTGTTTGTCAGAAAACCTCAATTATGTATCTGATTGGCCATATCATTAGAGATACAGAAAATAAAAATAACAAAGTATGCATTTATCATACACAGTTCTTCCTCAATGTATATCCACATGTTAAAACATGTTTGTTGACTGACGTGTTTGAATGACTGTTTCTCACCCCAATTTGTACTGCAAATAAAGTAATGCAGTAAGGACAGTAAGCAATTAAGAAATGTATGGAGGGTGTATGAAGAAATAAAGTGATTTGTTTTCCTTAGGCGCCAACATAATACTTTATGTTATTGTCCATTTTTCTACCTGTCCTAGAAACAAACTTTATTTGTAAAAGATAGTAATGTCAAAGAATAGAAAACTTAATATGTCTTGAATGACAATCTGATAAGATATACAGGAAGTCAATTGATGCAGGTAGCAGTGGTGGTGGACTGTCTTCTGTGGCATTCCTTGGGAGAGGTTTATGTTCAGCAATTGTCTTGTGAATGGCTGTAATAACAGTGATAATGATGTTTTAAATCAATATTTTATTTGTAAAGGAATTTTTCATCTTAACAACCTGACACTGTACACTTAATCATATAGTAAGGTTGGCAAACCTTCTATCAAGTACTGGTCTTACTGGTCTGCAATTAAAGACAATGCTACATATTGAACTTAACTGGCCAGTAAACATACACAAATGTCATTTAAGAACTGTGAGTTTGGCCACACTACCATTATGGTAAGGGGGCATTATTATCATTATCATTTCATGAGTGTCTTCTGCAAGTGTGTGGTATTTTAATAAATAAAACTCTTATCTCTATTGTATAATTATATATTTATCACATAAGTATCAGGAACTAATAAACTTATTAAATTATAATATTTTCATATTTTTGAATTAAATCCAAAGTCAAATTTACAACAATAAGTACATTATTTTTACACTATGTAATCAATTATAACTGCTTTTTATTTTAATACAATACAAGGTTTATAAGTTATAGTAAAAAAAAATAACAGCATTGCAGTCTGAATATTTGTGCTAATAATGTAAACTTATAATAATGTGGTAAAAATAAAAAATAAACCTTACTATAAAGTTATGTCAGTTTTTAAAAACATTTTTTATTATCAGTCACCTACATTATTTCCAGACCATGTAATTTACATGAGACTAATATTTTCCTATTAAGCAATAAAGCAATATTTATAATAGTTCTGAGAATTTTTACGACTTTAAACAGTTTAGAATTTTAGGCAAAAATACAGCAGCTCCCCTCATTTTTACCAGAATACTGGCAAAAAAAACTTATTTTAAATTGACTACTTAAAAAACCATAAAATGTCATTGTATTTACAATATACTGATAACAATAATACTTAAACGGCTTGACCGGACTGACACCGCGATGCGGATTGTGAAGCAGGCGCGACGTACGTAACTTTTTGTCCACAGTCATATTGCGGGCTTTGGTAAACAAACAAACTATTGGACCATTACACAGTAACCAACAAATTTTGTTGGTGAACTAATAAGATTTTATTTCTAAAAATACTTTAAATTAGAGATGGGCAGAGTATAAGCTATACCAGGTAACTGAGTACTGAGTACTACTCGGTTTAATGTTAGCCAAACCGAGCATTTGGTCGAATTACTCGGCTCAGTGCAAACGCAGCTTTGAGATGCGAAAACAAGATTAGGTAAATATGCTCACGATGCACCGCGCAGCCGAGCGGCCGATACCTCGATACGCTAGCATTTATTATTCGCTTGTATTTGGCCACAAATTGCAAAGTACATTGCAATTTGTGCCAAAGTCCATTTGAGCGGTGGACAAACATAACAACTCTTGGCTTATGAAGCACAAATGTTTTTATGTACAACTGTGTATAGCGAACGGTTATTATCCGAAACAGGTATTGTCTATGAAGGAAAAAAGAATGGCATGGGCAGAGGGCCTAGTGTTACAATACCACAACTTCCAATTTGTTAAGTTTTTATAATAAATATTTATTTATCGGTCTATTGTTAAAATTAATAAATGGCCATTGCTTTTTTAAGTAGTACATCTGTTTTCTTTTTTAACTATATATATCGTCTTTTATACCTATTTTATTAAAACCGAGTATGAATAACTTGAATCGAGTTATTCGGCCGAGTACGAGTAGTACAAATAATACCGAATACGCCGAGTATTGAGTAATAAACGAGTACTCGGCGCATCTCTACATTAAATGGTAGAATACTAGGTAAAAAATGTAACTAACAAAACAAATGCAACCTGAGAAAATGAAGGAGAATTTTGCACGCTCCACAAGAGCAACCTTAATAGTTTGGATATGCACAAATGCAGGTCATGCTTGAATAGCAGCCACCACTACAGTAGCTCAATATGTCGTTCTTTGATAACGCCACCCCCCACCCGCATTTACAGTATGGCCAATACAACTATATACATTAGAAATACAAGCATTCAGAATATAAATAAAATAAATTATTACTAAAGTAAAAATAGTCTGAACAAAAACGTTTTGTTATTAATTACTGACGAAAATTAAATTTCATCCAACTTTTAATACTTAGTCTTAAAGCTTAAATATTTCTTCCCATTTTTGTCTTATACTGCAAAATAAGTTTATTAGAACAATATTTTTGCATGTTTTTTCAGTGAAATATCTTTACTTAACTCTGTCTGTATTTATGAATATAAGACCTTCCTTTGACCATTACAATCAGAATAAAAAAATGTATAGCAAAAAGACAAAACAATAGCAATATTAATTAGTATAATCCCAATATTAGGACACACAATTAGTCTTTAACAAACATTTAAGTGTTTAGGTATTATTTTGTGACTGCCAACATTCTTATACAATAATTTTGACAATAATAATGACTTGTATTTATATATATTAGAGGATACAGTTTTTTAAAAAAATCTTCAATTCCTAGTAATTAAACATAATTGCAACACGACAAATACATGCTCAATAATTTAACTTCCATCACTTCACTTCACTTCAATCACATAAATGCGATAATATTAGGACCAAGCGCGGTTGTCGCGTAAAAATTATTCTTTTCGACGACATACATGTGAAAATTCATATTTATAATATTAAGTATATATTATATAACTTCATAATATATTACATTATAAAGTTATAGCCTATATACGTCCTACAGATGGGCACAGGCCTCTCATTTTTGTTATATGAAGGAACAATTAAAGTAAAAATGTGTATGCCAGGTAAGTCAAATTTACGCGGTTTCGACGGTAAGCCTTCGACGGGGCGGCCGTTGCATCGCTAACGTACCGATCGATCCAAAAAAGTCCTCAAGTAATTCTTCATGGCAACGAATAAATTATATAATTAATAACACAACCAATATTACTTTAAATTTCTGATGAATAATTTTCTATAGGCACTAGGTACACTTTGGCTGGTTAACACTTAAATCAAATATAATATAATTTATCACATCAAATGACTAAATATATAGAATAGAATATTCATTACATAGAATATACATTATTATATAGTTATAATCTACACATAATAGCTTAAGTATGTTGCAACCTTAATTTTAGAATAAACCACCCATTTGCATATAAAATTCCATGTGATTATGACATTTCAATCAATCAAAAGCTATAATTATCTATTTTTGAACATGCTGCTAATGAATAAGGAAAAATTCAGTGCAACACACATTTGCATAATTAAAACAAGAAATGGTACTTGAATGAAATTAATTCTTTTAAAATATATCTAAAAATAGCTTCACAGTAAGTCATTTTTCCTATTTAGTAATATAAACTAATATAAATAGACAGATAAAACATTATTTTTCTATTATTAAAATATGTCTATGACATCATTGCACTATATTTTATAAATACAAAGTTATTCACCATTTTACATTAGATTACAAAAGCGAGCGTTTTATAATAAGTTAATAAATTTAAACTCCCCTCTGGAGGCTGGTGTGAGAATTGGATATCGAGCTTTGCTGCAAACTTTCATCCTCATCTGTATCATGGTCGTTAGATATCCTGATAGCTTGGTACCATTGATTAGTTAAATCTGTCATTTGACTCTTGCAGTCCTTTAATTCCTGAATTCAAACAATTTTTTTTTTTAGAAATAACCCGACTGCAAAAATATAATACCTACTACCTAACGGTCCTGTCATTTTAGACTCGACCGTCAGAATACTCTAAGCAAGCACCAGTTCAATTTCAGTGTCGGTAAACAACTGAGTTTAGCGGCATTTTAATATTATAAAACTGTACTGCATATTATTTAATAAAATAAAAAAAATGTAACCAAATGGTATTTTTTGCAAGCGTCGTATCAAAATTAATACGACACAAAGGCAAATCTAAAGACACTTCGCACTTCAAAATCCGTTAGCTGTTTAAGATGTCACAAAAAAACAGTCAAACACAAAGACTTCTATTTATGCTACTAAACCGGCAATTTAGAACAATAATCAAAGCGTGTTAAAAAATTGTGTCACAGTTACTGGTTCGCGCGGTGCGGGTAGCTGGCACGACAAGTATGCCACGCAGTTGTATATTTATTTACGACAGTTACTGTTTTAAGACAAATACTAAATAATTATGCATACATACGTCTCGACCGCTCGCAGTCGATTAAAGGAGTTACGGAGAATTGACCGTAACTTAGAGCGCAATATATTAAGGCCGCAGAGCCCCTCTATTAGTATACAATATATGTACATAGAAGTCTTTGGTCAAACATACATGCTTACATACACTCGAAAACATAACCCTCCTGGGGTAGTCGAGTATAAGCTACCAACTGGTCTGATGGGTTTTCAGTTTTCACTAGAGCCCGACCGATTTAGTTTTCAGTTTTCTGCCGTTTTCGGTCAAAATAATCATTTTAGACTATTTTTCGTTGTCGGTCGTAATTTATATTTTTTAAGCGTGCACCGAAAATGAAACTACGGTCAAATTTATGCAGTATTGCGTAGTAATTAATTAGGAGAAAATGCAGAAAAATTACTATTATCAGACTGTTTAAATGTGATTATTAAATTTTCATTAAAAAAGGAATATTTGGAGAAAATGTTGTAGTCTGCCTTGTTTAATATTGGATGTAGATTTCCACCAAATAAAATAGCAATCTAGTATTAAGTGGGTCATGTACAAATTTTTATTGTTTTTTTTAATAATGAAATTTTATATGTAATAAACATAAAAGGCAAAAACTTTCTATAAGTAGGCACTACCTACCTGATGAGTGAATCTTCTAGTGAAGAATGGCGTCAAATACTTCATATCCAACCGTACAAAGCCTTTCAATCTTGTCGCGTGAGAATAATTAACCTGAAAAATATTCGTTGATGACGGTTTTACTTTGATTAAAAAACAACATACGTAATAAGTTAAAAATAAGCAACACGCGAATATTGCGAGAGTTAAGACCAATAAGAAAAAACTTTTCATCCGAAAACACACTCTTCAACGGTTAATATCTGTGAAATGTACGAATTATTTTTATTTATTTATTTAATTTCATATCGTTGTTTTATTTCATAATTGTTTTCAAACCTTTATATTTTATTATAATATTAAAGACAGTGCGATTTCGTGACTATAATGTCTAATTACCGAGTTTCGCATTGTTCGTGCAAATCAAATGCGACATCTGTGCTAAATAATACATTAGTGCTTCGGGTCGTTACTACATAAATAGGGCGATGTTCAAATGTATGATCCTCCGCTTATTTTTAACTGAATTCAAAGAAGAGCAGGTTCACAATTCTACTGTGTTCTTTTTTTTGTATGTATGTTACGCGATATGTTCGTCAATTGAGACCCGAATTTTTGTAGTAAAGTGAGAATCACGTTTGCACGTAAATTAATGGTACTATAATATGTTATTTGCTTTAGCGTTATTTACATCTCTTGTCGGAGATTTTTTAGAATATCGGCCCTATCAGATGAGTTTTCTGATAGGGCCGATATTTTTTGTGTGCCGTTTACGTAAAAGTACCGACTAGCCTCATTTCCATTAGCCTAAGTAAGATTTAAAAATGATATATTATGCAAGTAAAGATTATTCCTACCTCAAGTTCTTCCTCTGTTATTTCAGACAAATGTTCCGAATCAATAGTTTGACCCCACTCTTTCGTTTTAGACAAACTTACTTCCTTTTGTTTGCGAAGTGATCGTGAGCGTTTCGTCTTTTTGTTAGCCTGAAAATGTTTAATATCTATTTATCAAGCCGAACTTATGATTGGAACCAGCAACATATACAACAGGAGGTATTTTTTTTTTCTATAAATTTAATGCTTCGATCATGGTAGCCATGCTGTCTTCATCATACATTTTACGTTATTGAATGTAAACTATCTTAAAATTTTCTATAAAATATTCATATCGTTGAAAGAAAGAAAAGTCGAAGCCGCGTATCTGGTACTGCCATTGTAAATACGTTTACCAAAGTGGCTATTTCTTCCAAATTATAAGATCGTCAGCAATAGGCTGTTACTCTGGGCTAGTAATAGAGAATTAAAGATAGCCTTCCCTCATACCTATTCGAAAAAAAAATTGGATCGCAAAGAGCTAAAATATTAAATCAGCCTTAGATAGTGTCAGAGTTAGAGCCTATATACGGCCCTCTCCTGGGCACAGACCTCCTCTGATTTCTAGAGAAGGTTTTCGGGTAAGAAAGTGTCCACCGCGATGCCCCAATGCGTGTTAGCCTTAGATAATGTAAGTAAAAATTCATGACGTTGGTTCTTGTTTTCATTACATATACTTATGGAAAACTAGCATAACAAGCATGAAAGAGATAAATAACTTACTCGTAAAAATTTCAACAAGGGCATTGTAGAACCTCCAAAGAATAACGTAGTAAACAGCACAATAATTAGGGTAGTCGTAATGATGACATGGCGAGTCTCGTCAGAAAATTCGAGATGTAATGATAATGCATAAGAGATTGCACCTCGTAATCCTATAATAAACAAAACAAAAGCAATTAATTTTAGTAATGAACATTATGTTATGTTATACATACTAATTCGACATTGACAAAACATCTTTTGATTTCTAGAGATTAATAATTAATCTCTAGAAATGATTCTCTAATTAGAGAATCATTTCTAGAGATTGTAATTTCATTTCTAGAAATGTGTATTGATATAATGTATTAATACATTATATCAATTGATATAATGTATTAATACATTATATCAATACACATTTCTTGTATTTCTAAGATGCGCCGACTGTGTAACTCTAGTGCAGGCTTTCTCAAACTTTTAGCCCCCACGTACCCCTATTAAATTTCCCAAACAATGGTGAACCCTAAATACATTAATATAAGGTTTATTATTCAAAAATATCTAGTCACGTAGAGCAATATGGTTTAGTGTGTGGTGACCAAATGACAAGTAACTTTGTCGCACAGCGGACCGCTGTTAAACTACTGCACCTGCTGTCTGCACCATTAAAACGGTATCTGCACCATTGAAACTATGTAACGCCGTAGCCGCAAGCAAATGCGGTGGTGGTTAGCCGCACGTGTACCACTGAATGTAGAGGGGTCCGCGTACCCCACGTTGAGAAACCCTGCTCTAGTGGAAATCGTTGCCGGGATATTCATATAAAAAAGACACGCCTTATCATCCATACGAATACACAATACAACGAAACCAAAAATCTAACGTCAAAACAAAGCCCGCCAATATTCCCCATAAATGAAGCACTCTTTAGGTAATGTTTTATTTATAGCTATGTTAGAAAAACATGTTTGATGGAAAGTTTAATATAGAGAAAACCCCAAGACAACCATTTTTAGTTCTTTTTTTTTGTTAATTTGTCTGTCTGATTGCGCGCGTATCATGTGAAAACGGCCGGTCCAATTTTATTAAAATTGTCTTTATCTTATAGCTTTTCCTCTAAAAAGATAAGCAAGTTTTTTAAATTGGTTGAGTGGATCCTTACTGACAGCTTGAGCTCTGCCATCCTTACAAGGGGTATTCAAAAAAAAGACAATGCAGTAAAAACTCTTTGGAATTTAAAAGAGTAAATACAGTCTGGAAACTATATATACAAACTAGAAATGTATGATTTAAGAGAAACCACTATCATCTCGTGGGTGTCGTAAGATTCGTAGTCGTAATACTATCAGTTGGTGCGCCGAATTTAACCGTGAAAGAAAACACGATCCTCGCTGGGGGATGTCCACGGCTGTGGACGAATAAATGGTCAGAATAAAATAAATTATAAAAAAAATAAAAAAACCGACTGCAAAAAAGACAATTTAAAAGTAAAGCACTAAAAAGACCGAAACAAGATTGAGAATAGAAAACAAAATTAAAATAAACTGTATATAAAATTTGTTGGGGGGAAATCCGTAAAAGTAGTTTTATTCAATGTGTAGTGTTCGCGTAAATATAAGAAATAATTATGTAAACCTATTTCCAAAATAATGAGTGTAGGATTTTTTTGTTATCAACAATATCATAAACATTATAAAATGTAATTACATATAAATGTAATTTTTATCTGGCAGAGTAAGTTTCTACTGAATTTTAATTCCGGGTACGAATCAAGCTGGTGTGAAAACACTTTTAGAAAACCAAAATGATTGGCCACCCCATACAAATCTATTTTATAATTAATTTAGAAATTTCAAATATAATTTTATATCTTAATTATCATACAGTCCTACTCCCTGTGGTATCGTGCCAAGAACGCTGGCTGCGTTTCCTCGCTGAATGGCTATACTTAGCCTTTAAGCGAGAAAAGAACCAGCCCTCTTATCACCAACAGCAACGACCAGTTCGCGGATAGAGTTGCTTTTTTTATTAGTTTTAGTTTTTTTTTTTTTATTTATAATTTAGTTCTTAATATTGTATATATTTTATATTGCATCATCATCAACCTGTAGAAGTATACTGCTGGACATGGGTCTCTCGCAGTGTAGGGGAAGACTGCGTTATTTGTCACGCTTGGCAGGCTGATTGACGATCGCAGTATCAGATGATGTCTCGCACCTTTGACACCTGTTACCCACCGGTCTAAATATTTTGTCCGGCGTAAAAAAGATGGTATAAAATCATCTTTCGGAAGTTCTAAGAACATCCAAGGGACGAAGTGGGGTGATACATTCTCTTAAGCCGAAACCACACGGCAATGTATTTTATAATGTTATATAATGTTACATACCACTGAACCACATTATGAACATCATTTTCTTTGTTATCTTGTGCTCACGGAATTTATTGCAGAGTAATGCAAGCGGGAATATGTTAGCTGCCCTGCCCAGTAAACACATAACTATGCTCCAAACCACAAGAGCTGGCTCCACACGATGCCGAAAACTGCAAAAAATCCATACATGTACAGAATGCACAATTAGTGTTCTATATAATATAGCTCACCTGTATGTATCTAATGGCTGATTTACACAGGGACAGTAACTGGCTCCAAATTCGAGGCAAGTCAGTGCTGGCCCGCTACTGGCATAATGTAAATTGATTTCAAGTCAGTACAGCACTGTTTGCGCGACTACTGACTGCGTGTAAAAGGTGCAAGTCAGTCCTCGGCGCCAGCACTGGCGCCTGTTACTGACCCCGTGTAAATCAGCCTTTATATCTAGGCACACTTCTATAAGTTTAATATAAATAAAAATAAGATCCTTCACCAACGTTTACGTAGAAGACATTGTTATTTACCAATAAGGCCACCTTAAGTATAGTAAATTATTTATGTTATATGTGAGCAATAAAGAGTATAAATAAAAAAATAATATTATGTTCAATTTTTCGAAAAAAAAAATAAAGAAACATAAAGCATAGGAATATAATAAAAAGAAAAGATTTAAAAGATGTTATAAAAAACAGCAGGTGATCTGAGGAAAAAAACATCTTGTCTCCCGGAGATAGCTCCCCAAGGTTGTCGATAACATTAAGGGATTGCTAAACTTCTTTCAGTGAATTGAATGACAAATAATTTGAATACACCAAAAAAAAACATATTTTAGATGGAGCGTTACTGAAAGTAATCTAAAAAAAAATAGAAAAATATGCGGTATCGAGGAGCACCGCCTTCTGTATTTAAGCCTAGAGCGGTCTTTCACGGAGTCCCAGTCGCCACAGATGACCTGAAATGCTGACCCAGGATTATTACCTCATTTGCAGAAACGACTACAGGAAAAATTTCGGTCGACAGACCAACCCCACATGTCCGTCAACTCGTGAGCCAGGTCCAGATATTTTGTTTGTTTATCTGTTTCCGCTTTCACAAGGTTCTCGTTATACGGAATAGTAATGTCGATAAAAAATATCCTTGACTGTGTCCGGTACATCAACACAATATCAGGCTTATTCGCAAGAATAGTTCTATCTGTGTTGATGGCCCGGTTCCAGTAGAGCCTCTACTCAACATTCATTTCGAGTAGCGCGGTCATTTGCTCTGCGACATGTGAAACCGCATCCCCAGCTGTAGCATTTTCATCCAATGAGGGAACAGCCTTACGTCGTAGCCATTCGTGTTCGGCGTCACCAAATATTTTAGCGCATGATGTACCGATTTCGGTCTGCCAAGTTTCGCTCAGTGACAGTAAGAGATGACTCCCGCTCAGCAAAGAATCTAAAGTGCGCCCGCAATGCGTTCTCATTCATTTGAGCCCTCCATCGCATGCGGCGAACTCCGCCAGTAGCGGATGTCGATTGCTGAGTCCGTGAAGACCCTGCCGACACCAAACCAGCTTGCGGGGACGCCCCTTCTGATCACACTGGAGGTGACGATTTAGGTTAAATCGTGTCGACCTCTCAGTATATCGCCGAATCCGCTTTCCCCAAGCAGCGATTCTCGGCTTGAGGTTGTTTCGGCATTATAGTCCGACCTGAAGCTTATCAGTCTGCCGATGAGAGCCTTTGCCTTTGCGATACAGTCCTCAATTCTTTTCCCCGAGGCTGGAATGGCGCTACTTTGTTCAGTAGCGCGTCCAGCCGTGGAAAATCAAAAAGAAATAAAGATATTAAAAATGAATTAGCTAAGATATGCGTAATAAAATAAAATGATGTGTCTTACCTAGTTTGAAAAGCACCTCTCGCCGTCCCTCAATTGCGTGCACTATCCTCGTCATTACACGAATCGTAACTAATTAATTTTTAACATCTTTAATATAATCGATTTCCGCACAGTAACGCCTGATTCTATTAATTATCTTAAAAAGAATTGTGCCCGTCTCGCAAAGGTTACGGGGAAGTAGTGGTCAATTTCCTAGAGGCGTACTGCGCGTATCCGTAATCGCCTCTTCCAATGTGCTACTCATTTGCTCTCGTTCATGGGCGACTATTCCATCATTGTCTGAACTTACCACAGCTTTAAGATTCACGGCGGCATCCGTACATTTCTCTGCAACTTGTGATGCCGCATCCCCAGCCGTAGCAATTTCATCCAATGAGGGAACAGCCTCACGTGGCTATTCAAGTTCGGCTTCACCAAATATTTTTAGCGCATGATGTACCGATTAAGAGATAGCTCCCGCTTAGCAAAAAAGCGATGCGACCTTGAACTTCTCCTCCTTCGCCCTAAAGTACGCCTGCAATGCGTTCTCATTAATTTGTGCTGTTCATCGCATGCGGCGTACTCCGCGGTGGCGCATGTCGATTGCTGAGTCCATGAAGACCTTGCCGAAACAAAGTCAGCTTGCGGGGATGATGGATATAAAGGGCTACTGAATGTTCGTGCAGCACCTTTACATCCTCTATTTTGCACGGCCCGCACTTGCACCTCTTGATACGGTGCAGACTAACTGCGACGACATAGCAGTCTTGTCACTTAACTATTATGTCAACACTCAACAGGCAATAGCGACATCACTCCCCCTACGCCTTATTATTATTATTTTAAAATTCATACCTTTCAGAATTTTCACACTTTTTTTTCTTTGCCACAAATTCAAGAAAATTATGTTGAATAAGATTTTTTTTAGGAGAGGGGACAAACGAGCATGCGGCTCATCTCATGGTAAGTGACTACCGCCGCCCATGAACAACTGCAACACCAGGGGAATTGCAAATGCGTTGCCGGCCTTTTAAAAAGGAGTAGGCTCTTTTCTTGAAGGTCCTTAAGTCGTATCGGTCCGGAAAAATCGCTGGTGGTAATCGATTCCACAAGGAAGTTGTGCGAGGAAGAAAACATCTTCTAAATCGCACAGAGGTGGACCGCCAATCATCCAGATGGTATGGATGTTATCGCGAGTTTTGTCGCGATGTGCGATGGTGAAATTGAGCGGCTGGAATTAGTCCGAACAATTCCTCAGAGCACTCCCCGTGGTATGCGATAAAATACGCAAAGACATACAACATCTCTTCGCAGCGCCAGTGAATCGAGCCAATCGGAAAGGACTCGGTCGTCGACAATTCGAGCTGCTCTGCGCTGGATGCGGTCAAGTGGAAGGAGCTGGCACTGGGGAGCCCCAGCCCAGAGATGGGAACAGTATTTCATGTAAGGCCGAACCTGCGCCTTGTAAAGTTGCAGGCGGTGTGCCGGCATGAAATACTGTCCCGCTCTGCTGAGCACGCCAAGCTTTTTAGAGGCCAATTTGGCCTTCTCTTCCAAGTGACCACGAAACTGCACGTCACTCGATATGTCGACGCCGAGGATTCCGATACTGGCTGAGGCAAAAAGGGGAGTGCCTTGAAACCGAGGAGATACGACAAAGGGGTTCTTTTTAGCGGTAAACGCGCAAACTTGTGTCTTCTGAGGTTAAACTGGACCAGATTTAGTCGCCCCCAACCCGAGACTTTGTTCAGCAAAGACTCGACTTCAGACACAAGTTTGTTCCGGTACTCGGCGACGTTTTCCCGAGAAATATTGGCACGGCCTAAATTACGGCCCAATATTGGCATGTATAGAGCATCACCAGTGCTGTCATCCGCATAGCAATGAATGTTACCGGTTTGCAACATATCATTGATATGCAGAAGAAACAGCGTTGATGATAGCACGCAGCCTTGTGGAACACCAGCGTTAATAGGCTTGTAATCGGAGCATGCACCGTCTACTACGACCTTGATGCTCCGATCAGCCAGAAAACTGGTGATCCAATTGCACAATTTCTCGGGAAGCCCATAGTAAGGAAGCTTCGAAAGAAGCGCTTTGTGCCAGACCCGATCGAAAGCCTTCTCTATGTCCAAACTAACGGCCAATGCCTCCCCTTTGGACTCGATCGTCTGCGCCCATCTATGTGTTAGATAAACAAGAAGATCACCAGCTGAGCGACCCCGACGGAAACCGTACTGGCGGTCACTAATCAGCTGTGCTCCTCAAGGTACCGCATGAGCTGGCAGTTAATAATGGACTCCATCGAGAACAAGGAGGTGATGGCGATAGGCCTGCAGTTGGACGGATCAGACCTTTTTTAGGGATCGGGTGCACGAAAGCTGTCTTCCATGAATTTGGGACAACGCCTAGGGAGTAGGAGTACCGGAAAAGATTTAGATTTTCCGGAACTAGCTTTAGAACCAGTGCCAACTCTGGAGCGCACCTCCTCAACACAATTGGCGGGATTCCGTCAGGCCTACTCGACTTGTGTATGTCCAAGGAGAGGAGTGCTTTGCGTATTGTATGGTCGGCGGTGTGTTCCCCCCGTCATCGAGTCGAGTTGGACGCAAAAAGGGAGCCTAAAAGGTCGAATTCCTCTTTTGCGGCGTGGGCCAGTGAGTCATCCATGGTAGTGATGGCTTACAGAAATTCCCTTGAACAGCCTTGGCGAGAGACCAGAATGCACGGGTTCCCGAAGGAAGGCGAACTAATTTCTCGCCAATTCTGCCAATGTGCTCATACTTTGCCCTGGCAATAACTCTTTTGAAGGACCTAGAGGCGAAGTTATACTTCTTTTAAGCATGCTGAAGTTTACATCCCGAGCCGCCGAAGCCTCAGCCCAGGCCTGATAACACTCCTGCTTACTGCGTAATGCAGTCTTACAGGAGCGACCAAACCAAGGCTGAGATCTGCATCCGATGGGTACCACAGATGATGGAATAAATAGTTCCATTCCCTGTAGCACCACATCAATGACAGAGTCAGCAACAGCGTTGGGATCATCCGGCAAAAAGCAAACCCGCCCCCATGGGTAGGATGCAAAGAAAGACCGCATTCCGTCCCAATCCGCCGACCTGTAATGCCAAACACGGCGGCAGCCTGCAGAACGCAACCGCGTGGGGAGCGTGAGTGGCACCACACTCCGGATCAGACAATGGTCCGAAGAGCCGAGAGGGGCATCGACGGAAACCTGATATCCGTCCGGATGAAAGGTCAGCAGAAGATCCAACAGGGAAGGTGTATGATATAGGAAGTAACCAGTTGTGTCAGTCCATATGCCAAGGCAAAATCATAAACAGATCTCCCCGCATGATCGGTTAAACGTGAACCAAGCCATTCGGCGTAGTGGGCGTTAAAATCGCCAAGTATCACGATCTCTACGGATCTGTTGTAGCAAGAAATCTGTAGCCATTAGGATGTGGTCGATGAGTCGGTGTGTCGGCATTACCGCTATGGGACCTATACAGGCACCCGTAGACGCGTGGATGGTCGTCGCTGTCTACGCACAGCCAAATGATGGACAGGTCCGTACCTTCAAGACTGCCGAGGCGTCGAGAACAGATATCCTCTCTGACGTATACGCAAACTCCAGCCTGGGGCACAAAGAAGTGTTCTAATTTGTACCCCGGGTAGGACAGGTACGAAGTATCAGCCGGAGAGGGCACCTACGTCATGTTACCATGTTATGGGGGGAGGGGCTCCGGCCACCTGCACTCACCAAGCGAAACGCAGAAGTAAACCTCTACTTTACGCTGGTATTCTGTGAGGTCGTGATAATGCCCCGGTACGAGCCGGCCCATCCATGCTACAGCAGAAGCTGTAGCGTGGCTCTACCACTGTCAATGATGATGATGATGAAAAAAACGATTCAGTTGTGTGACTGCATACACCTATCAATAATAAATTTATTATAAAAGATTTAATTCTATAAATAGATATTTAAAAACATTCAATCAATTTACCTTTTACCACATGGCTTATCAATAATTTATCTACAATTTTAAATACTTGTATTACTTACCTGAAAATAGCTAATCCTAAATAAGCAAATACGCATGTTTCAGCTATAAAGGCCAGTGTCCTCATTGTCTGCTGCATGGTGACTTGTGTCACAGTAGAAAGATTGAAATGTGTGTAATGAGACATAACAATTCCACAGAAAAGAATTGCCATGATTCCTGCAAATAAAATATTCATAGTAAATACAGAAAATCAGATATGAAATTTTGTTTCATCATCATCATCATTACAGCCCATCATAACTCTATTGCTTAACAAAGGCCTCCCTCAAGAAATCATATCATAATGCACGGTCTGGAGCCACCTGCATTTATTAGTAGGATGTCTCTCCATCTAGGTGGATGGCTGCAGTACACTTCACTTACTAGTACAAGACTGCCATTCAAGAACCTTTTTTGATTGTCAGTTTTTCGAGATATATAGCCAGCCTATTACCACTTCAGCTTTCTGATCCGGTGGGCAATGTCAGAATTTTGTTTAATACTAGGTAAACTGTTACCGTTACAGCCTATTAAAGTCTACTGCTGAACATAAATTGCCTCATGGGACATTTGCCATAGTTGCCATGCTTGGCAAGCTTGTTGGTAATCGCAGTTATTTATTTTTAGTTGTTATTAGGAAGACGCTGCTGCCCATCTCCTGATTAACACAAAACTGGTAAACACAAAATTGAAACCTAAATGTTGTATTTCTACAAACAAATAATAGCAATTTAAAATTAGGCATTCTTAAGCTAAAAAAGTGCTCACCTGATAAGTGAATACCCTCAGCAAGAACATAGGGTGCATAAGTAAATACTAACATCATTCCAAATTCAAGAGAAGGATTTTTCTGAAGGTCAACATGTTTTAGTAAAAGTGCACTTATTAGTGCAAAAACAACTCCAATGCCAGCAGAAGCAAAGAACATCAACCAAAACCGATTAATAGCTGACAAAATGGCCTCATATGTTGACATCATTGGATCATTTGAGTCCAAAACAGCAGTAGTAAGAACAATAGCCACAGCATCATTAAGAATACTCTCACCAAACACTAACATATTTAATACTGGATCTACATCCAAGGCATGAAAAATAGCAACTGTAGCCACAGGGTCAACAGCCGAAATTAAGGATCCAAAAGCAAATGATTCTACAAAGCTCAATTTATACACCACTTGAGCTAATCCTAATAAATATATACCAGCTCCAATAACAAAAGCAGATATAGCAGTCCCTACTATTGCAAACAGTAAAATGGATCCAATATTCTGAAAAAAGTTGCCTTTGTGTAAATTATACCCTGACTCAAAAATAATAGGAGGAAGAAGCACTAAAAAGAAAGCTGTAGGAGAAAATGCTTCTTCTTTCCTCCAATTGGCTATATTTCTTATTGACATCAAATTGATAATCATACCAATCAAAGCACCAAGGAATACGATAACAACACTTTCAGGAAGGTATGAAAATCCTGTTTGTAACATAAGATGAATTAATAAGATACCAAGAGCTAAGATACATAATACAAAAAATATAGCCATTGAACTGTTATGTTCATCTTCAGCAGAACTTTTTCCAGGTAAGGGTGCCGCATCTGACGGATTTACTTCAGATATATTTGTGGCCGTTGATGAAGACGCATTTACTTGAACTATGGTCAATATTGAAGAGTTAGAAGGACCTATATCATAAACAATATTTGGAGCATCTGTTGAGGAACTAGTCAAGGTCGAAGGCAATAACGGTTTGATACTTTCACTGGATAAACTGGTCTCACTTGAGCTAGCTATATTATGTGAACTTTCAGCTCTTTTTGGCCTTGACAATATTTTTTTATAACTTTGTCCAATTGATTCAAAATAGTAATTTTTTTGAATATCTTTTAAATTTTCCTTTAGATCAATTATAGTCTCGTGTTGGCCATATGATGCATTCAATAAACTAAATAAATATATCCACACACATAATTTATATTTTGTTATGCTTTGCATTTTGTTTTTGGTTATACTTTGATATCTCTCGTTAGAGTAGTATATTCCTTGCTTTGATATATTTCACTATTGCACTAATATTCGTCCCGTTTAAGAAGCTTTTTTAATAAAATAATATCAAAGTTACACGTATATCTAGAATTACATGAATTTCATAAATTCTAGCGCAGTTCAAAGAGAATATAATCACTACGTTTAAGAGGCGGGACTTCCTAAGAAAAATTAAATGTATGAAATTGCGCCACGCTACTCTACCAACATCAAGACGACATTTAATTTTTGACAAACAATGCTGACAACATAGGCGAATTATAATAGTGCTGTAAAATGTCTATCCTCGAATAATTTTATCGATATAACGTTTATCGATATATTGTTTATCGATATTTTTACATAAAGAGTTAGATCTCTATACTGAATGATTTATGCAAAATAAAACATTATGAAAGTAATAATTATTACGTGGGATTAAGTAAAATGCCGATCAGGATAAGAAATCAATACCACAGCAATTTGTTAGTATTTACAATTATTATACAAAAATGTATAAACAAGTGGTAAAATTAAAAATTTTGTTCAACTGACTACAATATAAATAAAATGAGAACATCATCATTGTAGTCGAAGTCAATTAAATACTAATTATTAAGGATAATTCAAAACTACAGTCGATCTTGATAAAAATTATAGGACGACACGAGAAGCAATTCAGTTTTCAAATAAAAAGAATCATCAAAATCTGGTGTACCTATAAAAAAGTTCAAAGGTATACACTTAAAAAAATACACTTGAATTGAGAACTTCTCCTTTTTTGAAGTCGGTTGAAAAATAATGCACAACTAAATTAGTAGTTTAAGTAGCTTTTGTTATATAGGAATGGGCGAACGAGCATATTTTTCGACCTTTATCGGAACAAGTATTTGTAGCCTACAAATAATTGTTCCGGGTCTGGAGGTTTGTCCTCGTGCAATTTATGTTTGTAAACTGCTCACGATACAGAGAAAAAATCCTAGTGGGGGTAACGTTTTTTTAAAAATAAACAATAAACATAAAGTTTGATATCCGTATTGTGTCGTTCCCAAAGCATCTACGATCCTGATTTTCAGTTTTTCTCGCGCAAATGTGATTCAACACTTTATTCTTAATCAGATACAAACCATAACTTGTGGAAAGTATAAAATATTTATTTAGCTATACCCTGTTGTTCTGCTTTTTCAAATAATCTGCAAGTTTTCTTCAGTTATCGCCAAGGATATATTTATATTTTTGCATTCATTTAATTAATAATGTTAAGCGCTGTATTAACTCATCGACAATAGAGCGTCTGTGACTTTCACATACAATAAACTAAATTTAAGGTGACTAACGTTAAGGTTTTTACAAAAGTATAAATCTTGTCTATACAAACACGGTAACACTTCTTGAAAAATATTTGTCGCCAAATCTATTGTTTCACACAACTTGATTGTGGATGTGAGTGATTGTTTATCGTTCCACCACTCTCTTAGCAAAATATAATTATAAATTGATGTTCTTACTAGAAACAGTTAATGAAGCCTGCTATCTCTACAACTAATGTTTTAAGAACAGTAAGCTAAGTAACCACTTACGTAAACAGTCGGTTGTTTATCAAATGATTTGAAAATGCATTAATTTCTTCTAATTGCGTCTCTTTATTTAGAACATACTTGAGATTTGGAATTGCAGTACGTTTCTCCTGAGGTAAACGCAGAACTATCATGGAATTGGGAATTCTTACTTGGTTTGTAGGTTTTAAGACTGGAAATACAATATCATTGAAATCAAACATTACATTGTTACTGTTTTTCTCACAGTTGGACCTTTACTCAGCGGTGTTGAGGCGAGTCAGTATTGGTGATTTTAATGCTCCCTTGAAATTATGGCAAGTTGGATTTCTATTGTTGGACTATGTTGCCTTATTATTCCAAATAAGTTTTCAAGAGCGTCTTGATTTAGCTGTCTTAAATTAGATATTTAAAATCTTTGAAGCAACGTACTCCAGATACATTCCAGATTTTATTGTTATTAGGTATTTTAATGCATCGAACATTTTTAATCTGATGTCACTATCGGATTTTAAAACCAGAGTTTTAGTATTTCGTACTTAACAAGTTGGTGGTGAAACTGTTTTAGCTAACATTTGTCCGTATACTTTTTTTACATCATTTTTAGAAGTTATCCATTGGTGCAGTCAAACAAATTATCGAGCACCAATTACTTCAGCAGTTTGTAAAAGAGCATTGATTTGTTCTTTATTTCAGTGTTTCAGACATCAATTAAAACAGCAGCTACTGTGTTTCAAAATTTCAGTGGTTGTTTTACCCTCATTTAGCACGATATTTAGGAGCAACATGTATTTTTGTTATTTTAGTAAATCTCAGCTCATTCGGTTTTTTCTTACAACTTAAACTTGCATTTAACAACTTCAATGGGTGCCAGTGGAGGTCAAACCTGTTGTAGGCGTACTGTGAAATGCAAGGCGAGCCTTAGGCCTTGGTAACCAACGACAAAATGAAACAAAATATTAACGTTATGTAAATATTTTCCACCTGACTAAATCTCTTGTTTGTTATTTTGTTATTTTTTAAAAACGTTACCCACACCAGGATTTTCTCCTGTATCGTGGGGCAGTTTACACATAAATTTCATAAGGACAACATCCAGACCCGGAACAAATTATTTGTGGCTGCACAAAATACTTGTTCCGGTGTGATTCGAACTCCGCGGCCCTTAGCGCAGCAACTCATTGCTAAGCCACTTCGCCACGGAGCCGACCGTGAAGTTTTTCAACTGGTACATATGCCAGGTCTTCTTTCCCAACGAATTTAACCCATTGCTTACATCTGAAAAAATAATATAAATAGTGCTAAAATCAAATTTTAAATATTTTTATTGAACGAATAGAACGTAAGCAGCCCTCATTGATAATATAGTTTCTAAGTATATCCGTCTATTACTATAAATAATACTTCGTTAGTTGTTAAATTAAATGGCAAGCATAATGTGACTCTTCTCATAGGTCGTTAGCACGTAAGTGATACCATATTAATGAAAATAAACCAGCTCATCCTTTAATTTCATTCCTTTTCAGGGCCGTAAGCCACCACTTCAACTCAGAAACCCATTTATAAATAGTCCAGGTTACTTATCAAATTTTAATTATCAAATTGAGACATATGTAATAATTAAGATATCACTTTTATATCTTAATGTTTTATGTTATATTAGGTTTTATATTTTGTTTTATATCTAATACAATTAAAGTGGAAATTATCACCTACCTCATCATCTAAGGAAACTGCCATGAATAGCCTTTTCTTGCCATTAGTTTTTCCGCTTCTTACACCACATATTTGGCAAACTTTTCAATGTATATTAAATTTATTAAAATTTCTATAATAAAACAACGACTCCTATTGCGAAATTAAGATAAATCTAAATAATTAAATTCAAATACAAATGTTACTGTTTCATTTGAAATTTGATTTGACAATGTCATTGTCAGACTTATTACACGAAATAGTAAGTAGACATGACACCATTAAAATTTGACCCGTCTCGTACGTATAATTTTTTCTATGGAAGTTGCACCAGCCTGGCGCAGTTTTTCACATAGATAAATAGCACAGACCACAGACTACTTAGGGGATTATATTAAACCATATTAAACTATACTACGCATCATAGATAAATAAATATGTAGCAAGCTACTACGCATGATAAATATATATGTAGCAAGCAGGGGGAGGAAAGTTGGTACTAAAAATTTAAAGTCTAAAATGTATGGAAACAGGCTCCCTCTTACGACGTTTCGCGAAAAAAGTTTGACGCCATTTATTAAAAATGGCGCCAAACGCCAACAAGGATTCTATGGTAAACAGCAGCTATTTTTTCATGAGCGCCATCACGATCATGAGATTTAGTTTGTTAACCTAATAATTTTCTTTGTTCATATTAATATTTTGTTACATTCCATTCATTACTGTTATTTCGTTCTTACTATGTCGTCACGAAAAGAGATTTGTGTTTTGATGCGACAAATTAGGTAAGAAATATTTGAAAACCTATCAATTATACATATTGATAATTCAACGAATGCGGTTAACCTATTTAAAACAATCAAAACAAATTGTGAAAGGTTAGTAGCAATTACAATTTCACACTGTTAAACCAATAGAACATGTTCATTTTCAGTGCATTTATGCATAGGTTTCCTCATCGCGTAAAGCGGCTGACATGTTCCATATTTGGATGTCGAAAGTTGGAAATAGATTAGAAATAGAATAAACCAATGAAAATTTTCACTACTAAAAGATATGTGATTATCACTTTGAATCGAATTACAAAACTACAGGTCATCGTTTAACCATAACAGCTATTCCAACTTTGTATCTTGAAGGTGAGTTTTAAATTAAAACAATATATTTAACATGTATATGTTTAAATGGTAGAATTAGATTCTGTATGTAGGTGTTACATTGATTGAATGTGTATGTGGGGAGAAAATGATTTATATTCTATTCTAATTATATTAAATTCATCTCACAGAAACAAAGTTAGTGCAATTAGGTGGATGCGCCCTATTACCAGCCTTTAATGCCAATTTCAACTTTAAAAATTCTTGCTATTTTAATTAGCACTCAAGTTATTTATCCAAAACGTAATGAACATTTATTTACAATTATTATTTCAAGAACAATTTTATAAACGACGATAAGCAAAAATGCGTAATGGCTAAAATTCCAGCCACCCTGTACTGAATGTCGTCCTTTGTGTACCTAATGCCAGCATAGCATAGGGTTATGCCTTTTGAGTTTTTATAGGTACCTATTGTGGTAAGTTTTAGGTGTACAGATGATGTATAAGCTCTTTAACTCTGTGTCACAAGCATGGAATATGTATTAAGACAGATGACAAAAATTATTTTATTTTAATGTTTTACTCCTTACCTTACTGTATTTTAGCTTTAAACAGTTGCATTTTTCTTTTAACACTAAACAATTAATTTAAGCAAATTATGATAAAAAATTAATTTAATCATTAAAGTTTTCGAATCTCCCTCATCATTTCAGCCCTTCACAAGTCCACTACTGAACATCCTCCTCCATTGACTGCCGCAAAGCATGTTCCTGAATCACTTTCCTTGTTATGAGTTTTTCATTTATGTTCTTAAGTTATAATAAAATTAGTATTACTAAGTTATAGTTAATTACATTTATTGCTTGTTTTGTCTTTCTCAAAAATATGTAAATATATAAGGTGTTTAACATATAAACAAATGTCTGATGGAAAAGCAAGTACACCTTATGCTAAACTTTAAAATTAAAACCAATTTTAAGACATAGACAATTGTTAGTAAATTCCTTAACCTTAAAATAAATTATGTTCTAATTAATGGTATTTATTCCAGTTTACGACAGCCCTGATTTACATTACGTGGCTGAAATTAGGTACTTCTTATTAGGTACGTCAAATACATTTCCTATATCTAATTACAGCCCCATTAATTTCACTAAAAACAAAAACTTAAATATAAAAAAAATAGCTGCATTACTATGTCTATAGTCATATTTATACAAATCAAAAACCTTAAGATGAGCTAATGTAAAATATCCTTAATTTTATCGGACCATAACTTGTCAAAAATTAGGAAAATAGCGTTTTCCGTTGCGTGCGTGTTCGATTTTTAATTTAACACTCTTAGAAACTGTGTGGTAATATTTGAAATATACTTTCCTCTAGTTCGAAGAATTTTTAAACGACAATATTTGTAGTTAAGACTACTAGAAATCTTATTTACAAAGTAAAAAGTCGAAAAGGCTGGTATTAGGGCATCCACCTACTCATCAATAATTTGTCACGACCTTCACTCAAAGTCAAGCATATTTATAAATAAATAGTTGTGGTGTTATAAATAATCTTTGTTTTTTATAGATTTCCATTGCATTATTTTTCACGGTATTTAAGGAAAACATAAATTTCCTTGAAACAGAACACAACTACTGTGTCCCAGAATATATGCTCTAATCATACCTGAGAGATCATACAAATCAGCCTCAACCTGTAGAAAAGAAGTTGAGTGGTGAAAGAGGTAATTAAATTCTGTTTTAACTGTTTATTTTACAATCTCTATAGGGTGGTAATTTGGAATTGAGTACTTGGGGTGGCCACTTAAATCATATCATATGTTATACAATATAATAAATGTACAAAATGTTCTTGATTTATAAACTTGATAACTACACTAACTACTAACCTACCATTAGGTAAACTGTATGCTCACTTGCCCCTTTCACCTAAAAATACCTGATGGTTATCAGATAGATAATTATTAGATATATCATTTATTACAGTCTATTCTGCCGTGGTAACCGAGAGCAGTATGTCAGATATTTCTTTTTCAACCAACTTCAAAAGTTACCTTAGAACTGTTTTCTAGGTGAACAGATTTTGATGATTCTTTTAATTTTTATTTGGAAGCTGGTGCTTTCTCATGCTAGCAAGAGTCGCTATTTATTTAAATGATTTTATGGAGTGAATTTTCTGTGCCATGTACTATTATGTATTCTGTTCTGTATAAAATTTGCCACAAAGAGAATACATCCAGTAAAGTTTTTACCAGTGAAAATCCTTAAATTAAAAATACCCCAACCTTGTACTAGAGTTTCTGAAAGAGCCATTACTGATAAAGGAAAAGATAATTTAAAATCTGTGTAAATCTGCTAATTGCAGACTTTTTGGAAAAATTTTGTGTTAATAATAATGTTGAAAATTTAGCAATCGAGAATAAAGCAAATAAAATTTAACACTGTAATTAAATAATAATAGATACGATCGGTGAATGTGATAAAATGTAGGCTATTTTTGAAACAGCATAAGTTGGTATAATCTCCCAGGTTACACTGATTCTAAAAGTTGTACTTGTCAGTGATTCTTAATTATGTTTAAGTATTATTTTTCATTAAGGTGCTTTTAATGACATTTTGTTGTTTGTAGAAGTCCTTTGAAACAATTTTATGTTAAAGAGCTTTTCATGTTGTTTGTAAGTTAATGAGAATAATTTTGTGCCAAATAACACTATAATTATAAACATTATAATTTTTGATCTCTATGATTAAGTCTTTAAGTTTTGCTAAAGTATATTTTTAGAGAAGTTTCTATTTTAAGAATTTTATGCAAATAATAAGAACCAATGTGATTTTGATCACACTGATAAAGTTTTATAAATAAAATATGTTAGTACATTTTGTTTTCTCCACTATTTAATGCATACTGCTCATGTTCTAACAAATATATGGAAATGCTACTTTTAAAAGCAATAACATTCTTTACTGTGCAATGAAATAATAAAAAAAAAATTCAAAACCGTGGCGAAAGGGCAGTATGGTACTAACTACTGTTTTACATAGCTATTTATTTAAGTGTATTACCATTTTCTCGAAACCCTTTTCTAACTTACTGCCATCTCAATCCAGTATAATATTTTTTTTCTTTAATTGTAATGTGTCATGTGTGTAGATTTAAGCGTTGGAATAAATATCTGTCTTTATAAAAAAACCACTGCTGAATATAGGCTTCCCCATAGATTGCCTCATAGGATGATATTATAACAATTGCCACATTTGACAGGTGGGTTGGATAAGATTCAGGAATTAAAGTGATGAAACAATGTTCATCTGTCACTATATTTTGTGATTAAATTAATATTTTAATTTTCAATATTCAGGCGCCCAATCTGCATCCATGACCAGCCTTCAACATCACAGACAAATGAATTACAGGTAATTCTTTAGTTTTATTCAATGTGTAGTGTTCGTGTAAATATAAGAAATCATAAATTTTTTACTATTACTACTGGTTCCAAAAAACTTTTGTTCTGGGGGAACCAACAAGAAACCCGATGGAACTTTTGTTTTTGAAGTATTGTATACAATTAGTATGAAAACAGAAACAGCATGGTAGTGATCACCCCATTGCCAGGGGTTATTATCAATCATGTACTCTTTAGTAGCATAATAAATCTTTGTTAATCAATTTTTGTTTAATAAAAAAATTTAACTTTTTGATAGATAAGGCCTGCATATTTTGTGGGGCTTAGGTGTCACATTGCCGAAATGACTAAAATTAACTAATCTAGCTGTTTCAGCACATGTAAGGCCTCTAATCTTTTTTGTATAAAGTTTTCTGATTTAAATATTTAATTCCTTATATTTTAGTATCAAACAATATTTTCTAACAATTTGCTTAGTAGGAAGCAAATATAGTCTAGTATAAGAATATCATATACTAAAATATAATCATTTTAACATTTATTGTAAATTTCTATTTTAAATTTCAATTTGAAAAACCTAATATATAAATTAAACATTTTCAGATAAACAGACGAAATCGGATACTACTCTAAAAATTATAAGTTGTTATAAAAGCACGCGAGAAGACTTAAAATTCAATTAAAGAAGTCTAGAAAAACTATAAAAGATTTTAGGACTCCGCTATCAAACGCAGAAAATGAGTAATCAAGTAGCATTTGAGAAGATCACCAAAAAAAGATGACATTTGCAGAAGGTTTTGTTATAGCTGTTTAGAAATTTTTATTGTAAAATATGTTTTTATTTTGTATTGTCAAAACTGTGTTTATGAATCATTTATTGTAAAAATTATTATTTTTATGCTTTGTTTTGTAAGAGCTGTTTAGAATCATTTATTGTAAAAAATATTATTTTTATGCTTTGTTTTGTAAGACCTGTTTAAAATCATTTATTGTAAAAAATATTATTTTTGTATTGTGAAAGCTGTTAAGAATAACTTATTATAAAAATATTGGTTTCAAAATTTGTATTGTCTAAGCTGTTAAGAATCATTTATTGTTAAAATATTAGTTTCATACTTTGTATTGTGAATGCTGTGTTATATGAATTGTTTATTGTAAAAATCTTAGTTTGTGTGTGGCACAGTAAGAATATCCACCACCCCATATCATCCTGTAGGTGTCTTAAGAGGCGACAGGGGAAACAAATCAGAAGATGGACAGCAATGTCTTCCTAATAACGACTAAAATTAGCTGCGGTTGGCAACCACTTGCCAACCATTGCAACTATGGTAAATATCTCTTCTATGAGGCGATTGTTGAAGCTGTGTTAAGATGAATCATTTATTTAATAAAAATATTATTTCATATTTCCTATTGTCAAAGCTGTTATGAATACCAAGGCCAAGCCCTCGCCAGTTATTTTGCTGTGACTACGTCCAGTCCCAACTCTAGTTTCTCATCGGGCGGAACGCTGCTTGGTTGGTTGCGCCACTGCACACCATGCCTGGCCTGTGGAGTCAGTGCCCCCATTTTCTAAAATGAGTGAGCGGTCCTTGTATCGTATTTTAACCCTTAAATGCATGATTTTTACTTTTTGCAAATAAAATTTATTTAGATGTAAGGTTAGCTCTATAGTTAGGTAAAATAATTAAAAAAAATATTCATAAAATACTTCTATTTTTTTTTAGAAAATGGGTTGGTGGAAATTTACATCTTTATGTCATCGGAACTAACCTATTGGGAAAAAAATGTGTAATGAGACAATAAACTTACTCATTATGGTATTTATTGAAACAATTATTGTTTTGTTGAGGCACAGGTTTACATTACATTTTGAACAATGTATAGTTGAATATCCTTACAATTAGGGTATTTGCATCGCAAGGATCCCTACCAAAGGCCAATGATCTTGCCCATCTCTTCGAACTTTTGGGGGCAACTGCAAGTACTTCTTTTTTTTTTGGCCTGGATCTCTTTTCTAGAAACTAGAACTTGACGACCTCTTTTATTTTCTCTGTTACCATGTTGCAGAGGACTTAAGGCAGTTCATTTCTAAATGTACCTAAATTGAGGATATCTTTCTTAGGTACATTTTTACCAATTAAATTTTTTATATATTATCCAAGCACATCATCACAGGTCTAGGTCTAAGATGAAAAAAATACGAATATACCTTTTCTTTTGACTTGAGCTTTCTGTACCTTCCCAGAAAACTATCCATTAGATCTACGCCCCATGTGGGCATTGTATTCACTAATGATCTTAGGCATGAATCTGTATCTTTTTTTTTCTTGTCATATCTAGATACATTATTCAAAGGCAAAGCACCAACATAGGATGACAGTAATGACAACTTTGTTGTCTTTCCATGCCACTACACTCATATCCACACTTTCAAATGTTGTCACTCTTCTTCATGTGCCTCTTGGGGTAGATTTATTCATAAATTGTTTTTATCTGGTAATTTTGAATTTGTATTCTATTTTGTTGAACTGTCCTACAGAAAGGATTCCTTTGAGTTGCCAAATAGTACACCAAAGGCACAGATGGCAAAATTGTCGAAATAGACAATGTGACTGACTTGTCTTGGTATACTTGCTAGACGAAGGACAATGTTGCTGGTTATTTCAAATCTGGTTCATTTTCAGGTTTGTTGGTAAGGTCCTGCCCAGCATATACCTAAAGTTGTATGCAAATCCTTGCAGACTACATTAAACATATAGTTTAAAGCCCCACTTATGAGGCTTGTTGGTGGGTATATAAGAAAGTGTGCAACTTGTTGCACACATTTGCTCATCTATTGATAGGCATTGTTCCATAGGAACTGATGAAAATTTTAAATTCAGTCTACTAACACGGACGTGATTCTTGAACAGGCGATCATGGCCTGATCACCAATTGCTGTGGTGGTCATTGTTATTAAAGTGTAATGTTTTCTTCAATTGTTCGAACCTGTTGTTGGACATTACTGAATATACTTCATAGCCATATTTTGGAGACCAAAGGATCTTGTATTGGGAAAGTGTTGGACTGACATATATATAAGTATTCTAAAAAATTTCAGTCTGATAAATATATGCAGTTAAATTTCTGGATTTTTTGTGGCATACAGGTTTGTTTCTTCCACTATACTTCCATAAAATGTTCAGTGAAAAAGTAGTTAAAGCATGTACATGGAGTATCTAATTGTGACAACTCTGGTCCTAAATCAGAATTGCCTTTGAAATGATTTTAGATCTATCAAATTCTAAGTTTTTTTTTCCAGATCAGATTTCGTTTATCTAACAACCTGAAAAATGTAAGTCCTGTATGGTCACTATTGTTCTAAACCTGTTGTCTATTGCCTCATTTTCAATCAGGAAGGTCACTTTGTGTTTGTGTGTGTTTTGTGTCCTCCTCATCACTTTCTAACATATTCAGTAACACATCTCTGTCAAAATTTTCAGGCATATTTTCCCCCATCAGACTTCCATGTCATCTTCCGACAACCACCCACCTTCCAAAGATGCTAATAATTTTCAATATCTCTGTCATTCATTTTGTAAGATATCAACACCTGGAACCACAAAAGAAACAAAACTATATCAAACCATAGTACTTCAGTAACTTCTATGCTAAGCTAAATGAACGTCATTACATGATGATGTAAATTTAACACAATTTTAGTTTGTTTTTAACATATTTTCTATTTATAACAGAAAGAAGACATAAATCAAAATACTGACCTCAAACCTATCAATTACGAACAACTTGAGAAGAAACCGTGAGTATTTTATATAACTTTTTTACAATCACATAACTGAAACTTTCACCAAGCAAAATAACGAGTATTGAGATTTTGAAATGACATTTGACAGATAATATTGAAGCATAAACTTTTTTTTCGTTCTGAAACATCACTACTGTCGCAAAAGTTACCATGTACAAAAATATGGTCCCTGTACTTGTGGAAACGAAAAATGGCATTGAATTGGTTGATGGAAATTTCCATCATAATGTATGGTAATATAAATATTAAAAGCCTTTTCCAAGTGGGAAGATATTAATTAATAATGGTATTAATGGGTAATGGCCTATATTTAGCCCTTTAGAACCTTTAGAAAGATCAATATATTGATTATCTGATCACGTATTTTTTTAATATAGTTATATTTTATAGACGGCCATTTATATATACAATAGAGTGGAGGGTTATTATAAAAATATTTCTTATTTTGTATTAACAAAGTGTTTATGAATCATTTATTGTAAAAATGTTTTTTCATATTTTGTCTTTTGAAAATTTATTGTTAGACATTAGTTTAATATTTTGTTATATCAAAGCTGTGTATGAATCATTTATTGTAAAATATATTAGATTATCGTATAGTGGCGATCTAAGAATATCTACTACCCCATATTATCATCCTGTGGGTGTCATCAAGAGGCAACAGAGGAAATAAATCGGCAGATGGACTGATCTTCCTAATAACTGCAGTTGCAAACCCACCTGCCAAGCGTGGTTATAGCTTTGATTGCCTCATAGCCGTTTAAGTTTGCCGTTATGGTATTAACTTAATATTTTGTAATGTTAAAGTTTGTTATGATTCATTTATTAAAATAATAAAGTTTACTATTTTTGTATAAACAGCTGTGTTATTAATCTATTAATGATATAAACATTAGAATAAAAATATTAGTTTTATGTGTTGTATTGTCAAAACTAGGTTAAATCTTTATCTATCTCCCTTAAATTCAAAAAATATAGAATAATGTACTAATTATTTGTGTTTAATTCCATTCATGTTAAAAAAAATCGTAGTTAATTCCTATTTACAAATTATGAATCACACTTTATGTATTAGGATTAGTTATCAACAACCGACTGTTAAATTAAACATTTGAAGCATTTTGTTACCATGCAGTTATCTTTAAAAAATGTTTGAAATGTATAATTCACTGTTGGTTGTTGATGATTAATCCTAGTACATAAAGTGTAATGAATTACCATGAACAGTAGTGTATATGTGGAGGTGTATGTGTTATACGCACGCACACATTCTCACTATATTGTGCCGAAACGACACCAGACGGCGCTAGTACTCGGTTGACAGATTTCGCATGAGTGGGCTCTCTTTTCCTGTATAGGACAGTTACTATACTCTTTGGTAGCAAGCTTAAACGCAGTGATTTTTTTTTTGGAGTGTATGGCCTGGTATCTAGACCTTTAGGCCAAGTCTTAGGTATTTTTATTCGGTTTATTATAATTTCCCAAATGTTTATTTATCCTTCATAGCTTCTATCCTACAATGCTTCACAATATGTTGATGAGTCACATTGTGCAGCCCTTGGGAGATTTTGACGGCAACTTGAGCAGCAAACCGCCACCGATCAAGTTCCCGCCAAAATTCCCAACGTAGTGATTATATTCTCTTCGGCTACAGATACGACAGTGACTTTTAGTCAAGTTTCCTAACTACGCGTTTTGGCGCTGCAGTCGCCCATTTTGACAGATGGTTAATGACTATACAAATTTGGTATAGCTATGTATAGCTTAGTGATGGCAAGCACACACCCATCAAATCATCGATATCGATATTTAGTGGTGTTCTTATTTCATCGATATCGACATAAGGGTGCTTATATAGGTAGCAATAACATAATTTTACTTATAATGAAACAATTATAGTACATTAACATTTATTATTTATTCAAGCACACCAACATCATATACACACGTAATCTTAGGATTAAATTAAAGGCACATTAAGTTATATAAACAAATTAGAAATTGTACATGAGTACAATTTGACGAGAAACAGAGCAATATTTATAGTTCATTAAATAAAGCAAATTAAGGAAATTAAACCACAGGAAGCATATTTAAGTGCTTAATATTTGACTTTTCTAGTTACTTATTATACAAATTTTAAACAGCTATAATTGAAATAGTTATGAATTAACTGAGCACCTAACCTGTATAAGATAAGGAACTTTTTGCTAGGGTATGCTAAATTATTATTTGGTCTATATAACATTTGTTTGTTAGGCAAGACAAACGTTTTTTTTCTAATAGTTTATATAGTCTTTGGAGCTTTATTTTATTAGTAGCAATGCTATTTATTTTTCATCTTGGCCACCTGGCCATTTTTTTTTACAAATTGTTTTAATTGTATTAATAAGAAAAGTTATTTGTTTAACATATAAAGGTTTTCAAATAGTTCTATATATTTTGAAAGAGATTGGACATTAAGCAAGTCTTTGTGAGGCTTATTCACCTATAGGTTCAGTTACAATCTTTGTCAAAATTTTAACAACTTCTCTTCTTTAATTCCATTTTCTACACCACGTAACCTGAAAAGAAATAAATAAAAATAAAGTCCAATATTCATATTGTATGTCTGAATGATAATCATAAATTATATATTATGTATATTAAGGTAACAAAGGGCAGGCTTTATGGCAGTTGGCATTCTCTATCGGTCAACCCATGGTGTGGTGAAAATAAAGTGGTAGATGCAGTAAATAAGAAATAAAAAATATATAAATATTAACATTGTATACATCCATTCTCAGGAGCTTTCTCAATGTCTTCAGGCGAGGAGTTCCAAATAAGTGTAATCTTAACAGTAAAGAAGTTGTTGATAAAACCATTGAAGTGTAGTGGAACTGTAATCTTTAGATTAGATGAAGAACAAAGAACTCTCATCGTGATTTGAGGATAGATATTGAAACTTTGCCTAATTATGTCTAAGAATAAACTGAATTTATCATACCTTTTTGCCAATGTGTACATTTTTTACCTTCTGGCAACATTTGTCTCACCACATCAGCATTAGAATTCTATTCCTGAAAACAAACTATTTGTGAATTTTATGTCCTTATACATAAACCCAAAATTAAAGAATAAATATATAATGTATGCTTCTGTACTGTATGTATTAACTCTGTATGGCTATACTGTTAACGACAGTTAGTTTAGTATAATCGTAATTAAAAAGTAATCTATATTATCATATAACTAAGTTATATTATGGTAATATAAATTACTTTTAAATAAGAACATTTATCTCCATGGTGTTAGTACTTTCACTTGGAGGTTGTTCCATGACAAGCATCTGAAAAGTAAACAAATATCAACATTAACAATAACAAGTATGCTCAATATACTAAAAGTGTAATATGGCATAAAATCGACTCCACGCTATAGAATCATATTCTAGGTTGCTACAGAACAGAGATTTTTAGGGAGTAACTTGGTTTGCGGAAGTCTAAAACAGCGTTACGTTTCAGGAATCCGAACATTTTATTTCATCATCATCATTACAGCCCTTCACAAGTCCACTGCTGAACATAGGCCTCCCCCAAGAAATGCCACAAAGCACGGTCCTAAGCCACCTGCATATCCATGTCGTCACTTCATCAACATTTTATTTACTAAAACATTTTTTTCTTAACCTAAAACTTTTATACTTCTTTAAGGCCAATTTTTTGGGTTCACCCATTTTAGACATATTTTTCATCAATATCACCTTTCAAAATTTTATTATTTATGTTGCACCAATTGTGCCCATGTAATCTAATTAAAATATTGATGAAAAAGTTTTCGACAATTAAGGCATGCTTATTACACCCTAGCCAGGAAAAACTCAAAGTGCTCAATATTTTTATTTTCAAATTACTTTTTATATTACTTCCAATACAGCTATAATTCAAATAGTTATAAATAAAGTGAGTACCATCCCTGTACAAGATAAGGAATTTTTCGTTAGGGAATGCCAAATTATTACTTTTTAACAATTTATACTCTCTAAATTTAATGTGAGAGTGAATGTTTGTCTCTGTATTGCTAATATATGTTTTGATGCAATCCTTACAACGAATAGCTTTCGTTATTTTCCGACAAATGTATCCAGCAGTGTAAGCTGAGCAGTGGACTTTAATTTTTTCCGTGACTGCATCATTCACCAGCAATTTTTCTCTTGAACTTGCTTGTGAAGAAGATGGGAGATCTCGCAAAACACTGGTAGTGTTTTGCGAGTCATTTTCTTTATTATTATGAACGTTTTTGAAAAGAACACTAACATTTAATAATGTTTCTACATTATCCTCTTCACAATTAGAGAATTTGGAATGTGGACTAAGCATGTTAGATAATATTAAAGATTTAAAGGCATATATAAATGTGTTTGCATCTGGGTTAACATTTCTATAATTTATAGCTCTGATACGTCCAAAAAAATTTTCTAATGGGTCTTGGATAATAATATTCCTCGGATAATAATATTCTACATTATACTGTTCAAATAATAATTTGGAAACCATTATAAAGCTTTCAAGAGTTGTAATCCATCCTTGTCGGGATGGCACTCGCACAAGTCGAGGTTTTCCTGCAAGTTTCCTACTGGTGTCTACAAAAACCATTTTTTTTTTTAATTTTATTAATGGATTTAATCCAAAAAGTGTGATGTTGTGAATTTTGTTTAACTGCTCGTCTTAACTTTCCTCTTTGTACACCACCCGGGTAGCCATTGACACTGTCAAACAGTGTGTCGAAGAATTCAACAACTTCTGCTGTTGTGGCCATTGTTGCGTCAGAGTTTGCAGTATGAAAATAATCTGGAAAAAAAGTACTTTTTAATTTAATTTCTTTTACAGTTGCACCTGCAAGTCTTTCGCCAAAATACACTTCTTATTTGTTTACAACAACAGACTTTTTTAACCTTTATATAATTGTAGTGTGGGTCACGGAAGCCACTAATGTAAATAGATAGATAGATAACACTTTATTGTAAGCCAAAAAAATATATAAATATGAACAAAAAATGAGAAAAAAGAAATGTGGTACAATGGGTCTTATTGTTAAGAACAATCTCTTCCAGACAACCTTGGGATGGACATGATTGCAAGAAAACAATAACAACATGTGTGTCATTTGGCGACAAAAGTAACATTATTTTTATTATTAACCATAAAATAGTAATAAAGATGCATAATATAAAATGGTATATAAGGTAAATACATACATATTTAATATATGTATACATAAATATATATATATAAAAATTCAAATATATATTTTAAAACTATTACATACAACATAAATGTTCAATAAATACAAACAAATAGTGTAACTAGATAATAGTATAATAATTATTATATACAAATGAATTTGATAGAATCAAAGATGAAAATAGTAATTGTGTACATGTTTCTTAAAAACCGGAAAAGATTGAGAGCGTCTTGCTGATAATGGCAAATCATTCCATAATCGGATAGCTTGTATTGTAAATGATCTGTCTAAAAAATTCCAATAGTAAAGATATTAGTAAAAAAAATGTAATTAATGCAACTTTTTTCTTCAAAATGCCTAATGTAATACAAATTATAAATTTAATTCAGTAATAAACAGGACTTGAAAGATAAAGGTTATTTAATAATGTCATTATTTTGTGTTGTAATGTACAATGTATTTACAAATTGAGAGTTATGGTCAGATTTTACAATAGTATATACATAAATTAAATAAGCCTACAAATCAATATAGCAATCGTTACTTACTGAGTGCATTTGTATATTTGAGCATAGCAGCAGTTCGAGCATTAAATACTTGAGCAGCTACGCTGACCTTCATTTTTTTGATCTTTTGGCGATCAACATGATGAGCCGTTAACTTTGGTAGTGCCCTTGTGTGTCCCAATTTGCTATCCAAATCAAAAATGAACTCAATATCTTTCCAAGAGGCAGTTTTTTCTTCCCAAATTATATCTTTATTTAAAATATTATTCCTTAAACCCTTTAAAAGATGAGGTGGGTCGAAAAATATGCTTAAATCGTGATCAGCAATATTAACTGATCCATCTGTAAAATAATTAAAATAAATAATATTTGTCATGAAGTACAACTGGTTTTTAAGTAATGAAGAATGGTACACACAATCATGAACACCTTGAATATTCCGCCTACGAATTGTATCTTCCCTACATCTTCTTATTGCTGTTCGAAATGTGGGCCCTTGGTCACAAACAAGACCTAAAGGTATTAACCCAGTTAGTATTACTTGGGACACAATCTGTTTTAAAATGCATTGCAGCTCTGCTACTGATACTGTGCCTTCACAGAAATAAAATGCTATACTCTGTCTCCATGGAGAGCATATTCCTCTTAGCATAAAAACTAAAGCATGATCACAATATTTCAGTTTTAACAATCTTTCTCATTAAAAGTTAAATGTGGTGTCAGAGAAACTTCGTCAAAAACGATTGTGCACAGCTTTTGTTTAGTGTCCCATTTTTTGGTTGTATTTGATATATGTTCAAATATTAATGGATTGAGTCCTGGTTGTATTGAAACCTAACTCACGCGCATTAGACCACATAATTGTCGCACGCTGCATGCACCACTTCACGCGAACGCAGTTTGCGGGCAACTAAACGAACGAGTGTGTACAGGCGCGCTCTCGTTTTCATCGCGAGACTCACGAGACCCTTTGACTCGAGCGTAGAAAACCGACACGCTTCCGAGAGCGAACGAGGCCCGCGAGACGCGACGCGACGCGACGAGGACACCATGTACACACTCGTACTCGGCCTGTCTCGTGGTGTCTCGACGAGCGTGTACAGCCGCCATGAGAACTTCCAACATCTGAAATTTGTTACAAGTATGAATTTTTATAGATGTCAGTATGCTTAGGCAAACACATTATTAGAAAATGAATAGTTAGTAAATTTATGAAATAGTTAGAAAACTTTTTTTGCTACTTAGTAACTAGTGTTACATGAATATTAGTATACACCTGACGATCCAATCTCTACCGAAGATTTTGAAAAATCATCTTGCTCTTTGTTGTAATTGTGTTCAATTGTAACATAACTTCCTGAAAACATTATTAAAAATTAAAAAATTTGCCACTGACTGAAATTTAATTAAAATATTTGTAGAAATTACACAGTGTTCGTCATAATATAATGTTTACTATAATTGACAATAAAGCCCGCTTTTCACTATGGGATATAATATAATATATATTACATCTCGAGATATAAATTAATATCGCTCACCATACTTTTAAATGGAACCGTTTACAACAAACTATAAATATTTTTTCGATCGACCGAGCGATATTTTCATATTATATTTCGCCCCCTGTACCCCGCACACCGTTCTGCACCGCCGCAGAACCGTGTGCGGGATACGGGGGGTAAACCAATGACGAACACACACTGGTTAAAAGATATATCTCACAGTGTGAAAGCCAATCGCGGGATATAATTTATATTTCGGGATATAATATATATTATATTCCATAGTGAAAAGCCAGCCTTAACATCAATTAAGATATTTGTACACATATCCACACATACCAGGCTTTCTAATCACTACCACAGCTTATAGTGTATTCAGTGTGACCATCTTTAAAATACAAATCCTGCCTTATTTTGGTTAAAAACCTGCCAAAACCTGCCAAATTCTGTAGTGAAAAATGCCTAAATACTACCAACTTTATTTACCATTGTATAATTGTATTAAACTAAAAAAAGTAAAAATACACATTTAAATGCTATAGCATGCTATAGCATTTAAATGAGTATTTTATTAAATTAAAATATATTTTTATTAAATTAAAATTAAACATATCTTTCGTTGGTTTGAATGCAATGCAATCGCCATGTTCGCCAATGCTTTGTTTAACGTGCAAGATAGACGCTACATGTTTGTTTATATCTAACTCTGTTTCGTGTTTTTGTCTTAATTAAAATTTGAGAGAATATTCCTTCGCATGCTGAATCCACTCATATTTTTTTGATATTTACTAGTAGCAGCATGCTCCTTTAAAGCGGACAGCCGGGATGCCAATTTGCAGTTACACAGTCTGGATCATCTTTAGATTTGGAGATCCACGATGAAAGTAAAGGTCCTTGCTCCCACTCCGCTCTAAACGCACTTTCATATTTTTGCTTCATCACCAATGAAGCAAAAATATGAAAGGGCCAATAATTACTATCGTCCACGAAATATTATTAACAAGATATCGCTAACAAGATATTATCACCACGAAATCTAATGCAATACCAAACTAAAGTACGTCTCTTCTATGACCGATTGAAATATTAACCATAAACTCGTGTTAATGAATACTCGTTTTAAGATTATCAACTTTACAAACAAACTTTTAAAGTTGTTTATTGAATGTGATACAAACATAACACAAAGGTTGCCATTTTCGGCATTTTAAGTTGCCATAATGAAATCTATTTTTAATACCTCAATAATGCCAAATACTGCCAGGTTTAATAAAACGTCAACCGATCATGCCAGAGGCTAAAATAAGAGGCCAATCCTGCCAAAATGGCAGTAACCTGCCACATATGGTCACACGTGGGACCGCGGATGTGTTTGAAAGCGTTTCCGTGGCCCTGCCAATGTGCGGCGAAGGTGAAACACCATGGGGTTTTAGTAGGTGCGAGTCCGACTTAATCCGTTCTTACCCCCACGAAGCGGGTATACGTAGGCATTTCCTCATTTGAAACCCGGAACAAAATCCGTTCTGTAGATACGAATAAAAACGTAGATAGAACAACGCAGCGTCGATCTCGGTTTTATATGAGGTATAAAGCTTGCGTATAAGGTCTAGGTATTAATTGATACATTTATTGTATGGCATTATATTAATATGATTCCTAAATAGAATGGACTTTACGGGTAGGCCAGGGTATAGAATTTTTATCGATATGTTTTGTCACACTGTCTTATCTCTATTATTAGTTCCTTGGACGTTCATTTCTGTTGTCAGCGCCAAAATGGCGAAAATCAAATCGCCTCATTATGTCACGGTGTATAGCCAGTCCATAAATAGAGGTCAGTGGTATAGTGCGCGCAAGATAACTCTGCGCGCGGCCAAAATTGGAACTAATCGTGTGCCGCCATCTTACTGTTTATGGCAAGTGTCTAAACAGAGTGGTAGGTGTCCTGTTTTTATTCTTTTTTGCAGTAATTAATCGTTATCATTATGCCGAAAGTGATTAAAAGTGCTGGCAGGGATGTTATTTTGAAGGTCAAACGTGCTTGTGAAGAAGAACGAGACAATAACGGGCCTATAGTACCGTTTTCCAAAGTTAGAGCCGCGTTGCATATTTAACAGGTAATTTTAGGGATGCCATTACAATAAAATTCTAATTTTCTATTTGTTCCTTTTAATTTCCTCGTGTCATTAATATCATGTATTTATAATGCATTGTTTTTATTTTGTTTTAGGTGTTTCTGAACGCACCGTCACCCAGATAAGTCAAGAGGGTAATATAGCAGAAGCTTCATCTTCTAAAATTGTGACGCCGGGAAAAACTAGGAACCGAAGGAAAAAAAATTATGATTTAGACGATTTCGATATGTGCGCTATAAGGCATTTAATTCAATCATTTTACGTCGTGAAGAAGGAGATTCCTACCATAAATAAACTTTGGTTGGAATTGAAAACTGATATTGGTTTTAAATATGGCAGAACATCGTTGAGGAGTATTTTAAAGACTATGGGCTACAAATACAAAAGGTGCCAGTCTAAACGAAAAGTATTAGTAGAACGCAGTGATATTGCAGCTTGAGAGCAAAATATATTCTGAGGTTGCGCAAGAATCGTCAGGAAGAAAATCGACCGGTAATTTATGTTGACGAAACGTATATACATGCTTCATACCACCTTCAAAAATGTTGGCAATCGAAGGAACAGCCTGGTATTCTTGCTTCTGATAGCGTCGGTGCAAGATGGATAATAGCCCATGGTGGAGGTAAAACTGGGTTTGTTGAAAACGGACTGCTGCTGTTCAGGTCTAACTCCAAATCGAGTGACTATCATGACGATATGAATTCAGCTAACTTCATGCGGTGGATGAAAGAAAAAATTGTGCCGAATCTTCCAACGAATTGCATTGTAGTGATGGATAATGCGTCATACCACTGCACACAGATCAACAAGGCGCCTACAATTGGCAATACAAAAGCAGAGCTCCAAGGATGGCTTACGAGAAATGGTATTACATTTGAAGACTGTTGGACGAAAGCGCAATTATACGAATTAATTAAAAAATACAAAGGAGACCCACAGTACGAAATAGATCAAATGCTAAATGAATATGGACATGAGGTTCTCCGTTTGCCGCCTTACCACTGCGATTTAAATCCCATAGAAAAAATTTGGGCAATAGTAAAGAGACGCATTGCAGAGAAAATATCACTCAAGCTCCTAGCGAAATAGCTGCTATTACTGAGGCGGCGTTTAGAACAGTAACGACAGAAGAATGGTTCAACGTATGCCAACATGTAGAAAAAATAGAAGATAAATATTTCCAATCAGATAGGCTGATGGATATGGAAATGGATGAATTTGTAATTAATGTTACAGGTGACACATCCGAGTCATCTGATGAAGACTCTAGCATGGATTCTGATGAAGATATGCGAATGGAAGGCGTTGATCCACTGCAGGACCATTGTTACACCAAATTTATAAATAATAATAGGTATTCAATAAAAGATTTACAAGGTTTCCTTGGACTTTTTATTTCGTTCTTTATAATAAATATTATAATGCTATTTCAGTTGTTTCAAAATACCTTTTGGAAAAATTTATTATAGACAAAATATCAGTAGTCATTAATCTTAGTATTAGTCCTTTTATACACGCATATAATAGGTACCTGTAATTGTGTAAAAAAAATTGTAGTGGCGTAGTTAAACTTGTGTAGTGAGGCATCAAACTTATGAAAGTTGGAATCAAGAAATATATTTATTACGCGGATCTTAAACAATAAATATGGGGTTTAAAAAATTATTAGGTCTTTGTAAGTTTAGGCTGAATATTACAGTTTTTTTAATTGAGATTTGGTAATCAATTAGGTAATTTATGTAATTTGATATAATTATACAATTCCAGTAATAAGATTAAACGAAGGAAAAAATATTAGTTAAGCTGGCAACATTAAGCACGCCATCAGTCGCGCGCAGAGTTATCTTGCGCGCACTCTAAACGTAGTGATTCCTTTATATGACAGTTACTATCAGTAATCTATGGTTACTAGGGTTGAGTCGTTGACGGTTTTTCCGTTAACGAAACGTTAACGTTGATTTACGTTTGTCAACTGGTTAATCAACTAGTTAAATTCGTCAACGAGTTAACGTACTACTAATGTCAACTTGCAACGTAAACCGTTCATTCATTGAACGGTTTTAATTCAACGCTGCGACGTTCAATTTTAGAAGCAATTTGATTCAATGTATGTATTGGAAAACGTTTGATTGATGGTTCTACTTAGATGACCTTCCCTTCATACTTTTTCTTCAGGCTTAGGACCGACTGAATACAATTAGCTATAAACCATACTCTACTCAGACGTATTTATAAGATCATCTGATTCTATGTACACAAATCAATTATTATTTAGAATGGTTTTTTATAGTTTGTTTTTTTTTTTTTTTCATTTTTTCGAATTGCAGCCGCAATTCACTGTTACCCATAGTACGTCCTGACATTTTAAATTTTGTACCTTAAGTAGTCCTATTTTATGCAAATATACACAATTATTATATTAACATAAACAAATTAACACTGTTACTATAAACATTAACTAAAAAGTCTAAACTCTAAATATTTAATTTCCGCGCAACTTGTCACAAACTGTCAATCAAAAATTAAACAAAGCGAACTTCATATCGTTCGTAAACGTAAACAAACAAACTAGCATTAACCTGTTTCACCAATATCGTCATAAGTACTATTCTTAAAATAAATATTTCGAAAATCAACTCTTTTATACGTTACTTAGAATTCAAATTGTATGACATGACCGTCGCTCGCAATTTATGACGTTATTTTCAACGTAAGTTTTTTTAATTTGCTCAGTTCGTTGCGTTTGCGTTCTTGATTATTAAACGAGACGCACGTGTTAAATTCATAAACGTCGTTGACGAATTCAACTTGTTGATTCAAAAACAGCTAACGTTAATACGTTGACAGAAGACCAACGGTTGATTCAACTAGTTCGTTGATTCAACACTCATCACTCATCGCTAATGGTTACTAGTTACTACACTCTTTGGTAGTGATTATATTCTCTTTGCTAGTTAGGTTGTGTGTGCGCTAGCACTTCTTATTAGTTTGTGTATAAAGTATGTAAAGTTGTATGTACTACCTACATACAACTTTATAATTTGTGGTTTGTGTGTCAGTGTCAATACGTATGCTACGTATTGATTTTCGCGTTATTTTACTATGGAACCGAATCCAGTAATTATTGCTGCAACTGCTAAACAAACAGCATCTGTAAGTTATAATATGCTGTACTCTTAAAACTATAGTTGTGTATACGATAGTTAAGTTATGTTTTGAATTGACTTCTATATTTCTGTTTCAGCTTATTTTTTTACACGGTTTAGGTGATACCGGGTACGTATTCATTTAGTAGAAGAATTTTTTTAAATGTAATTTTATTAAAATTACTTCTAATTTGTAGGCATGGTTGGGCAAGTACTATTGCAGCTATTAGAGGTCCTCATGTTAAGGTCATTTGTCCGACTGCTTCAACAATGCCAGTGACACTCAACCTTGGTTTTCGTATGCCTTCATGGTTTGATCTTAGAACTCTTGATGCGACTGCTCCCGAAGATGAAGAAGGTATACTTAGGGCGACAAATCTTATTCATGGATTGATATCCGAAGAAGTTAAGGTTAGCCCAATAATTATGTTATTGCACAAATATTTCGTAATTACCTAAATAATACATTTTATATATAAATTCAACCTATTTAAATTTGATAACCATTGAATAAAACAAATTTTATGGACTTCACTGGTTTTAATTTTAGCTTGGGGATGGAGTTGCTATAATGCACAGGTTGGGTTTGAAATTAAGTCGCCTGAATTTAAAGATTCTGTCACTGTGTGGGGGTCAACAGGGTTTTTATCTGAAGCACCCCCATGCGATTTTTGCTGCCGGAGCAGCGTCGAAGTATTTTTAATTCTTTTTTAAAACTATTGGTAAATCACTAACTAAACGTGAAATGGATTGTACATTTAACTAAATTCTAACGTTTTTGACGTTGCATCTGTCAAAGTCATCTCAAAATGCGTAAAATGAATCGCTAGGCCGGCAATTTTGTTGACAGTGGCAGTTATACTTTACGTCATTCCGTTGCTTCCATGTGCTCCTTAACGGAGTATTTGTGGCGGCGGAACACTGCTAAATTTCTCAAAGATCCCTTTTTACAAATGGTGGCAGCTATAAATTATGTTTATAAATTAAAGTACTTAATTATAAAAGTTAATATTTTGGTGTATAAGTGAGTCCAAGAGCGGCGAGGCGAGACTCGGGACTAGGCGCCCGACTTGGACAGGTTAGGTTAGAAGGGGATGGCGGGGTCGGTGTGAGCCGGCTGAAAGACGCCATTCCTTCATGGTTATTTTATAAACCACTCGAGTAGGAGCCCGCAAGCGAAACTCAGTCGACCGGACTACAACGGGGCTACAAGTACTCTATAGTCCGACAAATTTGATAATCTGACACTGCCTTGCAAAACATTTGTCAGATTACCGCAGGTCAACTGTATAGACAATTAGAGACATGTGCAAGATACGGTTGCACTGTGTAAATTATATTTAAATATTAATATTAAGTTTAAATACTATTTACTATACTAAGTGGTAAGAATCATTTTCTGCCCAGTAGTCTGTCTGTTTAGGTAGCACCTTCTTACCTATTTCCAGTGCCGTATTAAGTGTGTGCACTGCTGTGTTCTGGTCTAAAGGGTATAGATAGCCAGTACAATGGGCTTTGAGACCTTCCATATTAGTTGTTTTTCACTTAATTAAATTATATTAAATAAATAAATGATACACCATTTATTATTTTAATTGAAAGTATTTAACACAGTAGTACATGTACAATTACTAAATTATTTTTGTTGTTAATGACGCTAAAAGTAACAGCCTATATATGTCCCACTGCTGGGCACAGGCCTCCTACTCTTACTTCTGAGAGAGTTTTAGGGCAATAAAGTGTCCGCCGCGCTGCCCCAATGCGTGTTGGTGGACTTCACATGTCTTCGAAATATATAATTTTTTTTATTTCTCAGACGTGCAGGTTTCCTCATGATGTTTTCATTCACCGCAGAGCATGTGGTAAATCAGCACTTAAAATTGCAATTAACAATTTCATTGGTGCCGGCAGGGATCGAACCCGGGTTGCTCGCGTACTGTGAAATTTACAGCGAGAGCTAACACACTGAGCTACCATGGCTCTTAATATTAATGACACTAAGTTGAAATAAAATCTTTAATCAAAAACATATGCTCCAAAAAAGAATTACAATTCTGCCTCCAGGTCCTTCAAAAGTATATCCAAAAAGGCTAGAGACTAATTAGTCTTCCTTGGAAAAGACATGCATTCTGGTCTCTGGTACCAAGAAAACTTCTGTCAGCCATCTCTTTTTCATCTGCATCTTTCAGATGACTCCTCACGCCGTAAATGAGAAAACTTGAATGCAAGAACCTTCGACAACCGAGTTCTTGTGTGATCTGCTTGAGTGATTGGATTGATTCACTTGTGTTGCGAGACGTTGAATCTCTACATCTATTATCACATCTGAGTTCCACCATCGCACATTGTGAAAAACCTCTCGATTCCATTCACACAATCTGAATGCTTGGCAATCCACCACTGCGTGATTTTCCTCACACTGTGGAATTAGCTACCACTATTGTTTTTTTCGGATGGAAAACTAAAGCCTTACACCTTTTAAAAGGCCTCTGAGACACCTAAAATTCCTCTGGTGTTTATGGGCGAAGGTAACCAGCCAGTTACCGTCAAGTGAACAGCATGCTCATTTGCCCCCTCTTCAATAAAAAAATATTTACTTTAATAGTTATTATTACATATAACTTTATGTAGCTAATAGGTAGACTTAAAATATATTTTTACATTTATAGGCGGGTATACCTGCACACCGAGTTTTATTAGGAGGATTCTCTCAAGGAGGGGCACTAGCACTTCATGCTGCATTAACATATCCTGAACGTGTGGCTGGTGTTATGTCATTATCATGTTGGCTACCAAGACATGCTCATTTCCCAAATTGTGTAAAGGCTCCATCTGATTTACCGGTATGTTTACTATGTTATTAACATTATTGTAATAAATGTTTTCATATTCTAAATGCCTTAATAATAAAATTTTGATTATAATTTTGTAGAAAGGATAGTAATGCTGAGCTTTTTGTTTATTTTTAAATTTATCATCTTTTACACTTAATGACACTTGATATTATACGCTGTTAATTGAGATTATGTTTGTAGATCCTCAATTCTCTTGAAATTGTTTTCCACCAACGCTTTTAGAGGCAGTTTTGTAGAGTGCCATTATCCTAGATATGGTATTAGTGTTTCTTTCGCTATGAAACTTTAACTTGGTAAATTTCCATTACATTCAAGGAACTATCTTTAATTAAGCCTGATAAATTGCACATCTTATAGATGAGTGTGGTTTTTTCATGTAGGAAAAATTTATATGGACCTCCCCTATCCTAATAGGTTGTGAATAGTCAAGTTGTGTTAAATTAATACCTGTTAAAACTTCTTGATGATTACTTTCACTGTCAAGGTGGGCCTAGGGGTCTCTACAGAATGTGACCTTCCATCATTATGCTGCTAATTCAGTCTTGCTTACACCTTTCCCTACTTGAACTTTTATTGTTACTATAGTTCAAGACCACATCAAATGAAGAGAACACCTTTGGCTACTTTGCTAGGCGCTCAAGATTCTCATGCTATTAGTGGTAGATTATCAGCAAGTAACAAGAAAGATTTGACGGAAGCGCGCCAGCTCCCCGTAAATTCGACAGGGATATGACTTCGCTATCGCGCACAATAGCCTTTTTCTGAACCATGACGGACTTATAGAAAGACATAAAAGTCTTCCACATTTCAAATCCCTGTTCAGCATCGCCGACACGACCGCAGGCCACAAAGAAAGTAATATTTATTTTACTTTTTAATACTTATGTTTTTACTAGCAAATACGCTCGACTTCCTTTGCATGATAATGTTTATTTAATTTAGAAATAATAGTATAATTATGTTAGTATATACAGAATAGCCTACTTGGTATCAAACATATCTGTAGTATCGATATTGCACGCCTCACAACGTGTACAAGTAGTGCTCTACTCTCGATATATGGCCATACCTCAATTTCGCTACATAAATTGGTTCTTATACTTTTAGCTAGACATCAAATCCATATTATTAACAAAAAATGTAATTGAAAAAATATATGGTCTGCCGTCCGTTGGTCTGTGCGTCGGTGAGTCTTCTCGCTTAATAGAAATGTAAGCAATAGATTGAGATTTATAGTATTAAATAACATTCCATATATTCTAAGGAGGATCCCTATTGTTTTTTATTATTGAACTCAACACCGTTTAAAAGATATTAATTTTTTTCATCAAATTTTCATTTAATTTTGATGAAAAAAATAAAAACGCTCATGAGGGGTGCACTTTTGATTTTCCAAATTTTTGATATTAATTCTTATCAGCTTTTTAGCCGACTTCAAGAAGAGACGTCATACGTGGTAAAGCCATGCTGCAGATATATTATGGTTGTCGGCTCGACCGGGGTTGGACCACGCTCTCACAGAATACCAGCGTAAAATAGCAGCTAAATGCCGCTGTGTTTCATATGGTGAGTGTAGAGAACCAGACTCCTTTTTACTGGAAATGAGACATTCCATCTTAGTCCTCAGGGGTGACATCGCCTTTGCATTTTGATTCTTAATCGAGGATAAAAATGTAGGGTCACAGCATCCACTTACCATCATGTGGATTGTGTGCTCGTTTGTCACCCTTATTAAAAAAAAGGGAGTTATAAATTCGATCGTATGTTAATTTTTCTTCGTCAATTGTAAACAGATTTTAATTATTCTTTTTTATAATTAATATGGTTCTTCAGGTGTGGTCCCATATAAATTTGGAGAAAAATTCCACCTTTATGGGTGAGAAAATAGGGCATAAAGTTTTTAATGGCATTAAGACGACATTCTAGTTGTTAATAAACTTAATTTTATTAACAAACGATTGTGATATTTCTTAGTCCACTCAAAATGGTAAAAAAATTAAACATTTAATAAAAAGTAAAAGCCGATTTTAAAGAAATAAAAAGAATACAATAAATTCCACATAATAGCTTCTGAAGTCAGAGCTTTAATTCTTCTATACTCACTATAATATCTTAGCACCGACTTCTGAAGCTTTACGTGTTAAAAATAATAAAATAACTTTCACATAAGTACTCGAAATTATTTTTTTAAAGTTGTTCAAAGTCGGCGTTAACGTTATATAAAAAGTTAAATTTTGAGTTCACTCAAGAAGCTTAAAAACTTTTTAAATCTATGGATTGATTAGACCTTTTCTAAAATGCGTCTAATGATGCGTATTTTCTAATCCATCCCAATCATTCCTAGCCTATCCATTTAACGCAGAGTAGGCGGGTTGGTGAGCGCAGTACCTACTTATAAATGTAATCTTTTGAAGCTGCTGCTTGTCACTATTCTGAGGGATTTACCTACGGAATTTTCGAAGGTATATTATATACCGCCGTTTGTCAGCCGCCAGAGACGCGTTCGTTATTAGCGTGTGGTTGTGGATGAAGTTGACTTTTAAAGAAGTTCCTTTTATAACCATTTTATATGTATTGTGGGATGGAAGATTAAATTTATTGAATAAAAATAAACCGTTTCGTTTTACGCCTGATATACAGTTATACACTACTACTACACTTACTACACATAGTGGTCTGTGATTGAAATATTTAATAAAAATGCACGGAATAGAACTACTAATGTACTTCAGTGCGAATTTTTACCGACCGAAACTGTTTGAGTGCGTACGCAAGTACAGGTGCACTCCCTGTTCCCTCGCTCTTATAGTCCTGTGATGGCAATCCGACACGACCGGTCCATGTCCACGACCACGTCCTGCGCCTGATCTCTCATCAGCCGCAGGACTTGGTTTTTGACAACGGAGGTGAAACACCGCCAACTTCCTGACTCCGGGCTGCTGCCACTGAGGATTTCTTGACATGACAACCGGGACCAAATGATCATCAGTCGCGCTTAAAACCACTAGACCAACAGGGAAGTCGGAATAGATAATAACTACCAAGCTCAAGGCTGCCAAAATGTTAAGAAATTAAATATGCATTGATTAGTGTAAGCAAATAAACAATTCAAGGAAATATAACTGACTTCGAATCGAGTACTTTTTATCAATACCTTCTTATTATTTGGTTTAAATATATCGACACCAAAAGTACCTCTATCAAAATGAAAGTATTGTGTACTCGTATTTAGTGGTACCATTTTCTCCCAATCTATATTAACTCGTGGGGTAAGAGGAGACAGAGAGAAATAAAACAAGAAATGGGCAGTAGTATTTTGCTGATAACAACTGAAAATATTAAAACACTTCGGTTGTCAACCCGCCTGCCCATTGTGGCAACTAAAGCAAATATGGGCGGCATTGTGGTATAAAAGCGGCCTATGTTCTGCAGTGAATGTTGAGAGGCTGTAATGAATTTATGAATGAAGTGAATGTTGATACATACATAAAAAGTATTATTGTAATGGCCTTTTTAGCCAATTATTTTCATAGTGAATTAATAATCTTTTATCCAAAATCTATAAAATTATATTCGGGGTTGATTCATATCATTCAGTCTGTGATACATATATACTTCAAATAGACTGTGAGAAACATCTCTATATAATTAAATTGATTATTTTAGTTAAAATACATTTCTAAATAAAACAGTATGTCTATTTGATCGTCGATTTGTATTATTTATAAACCACATAATATGTATTATTTATACATTCTCATCGCCATCTTCATTTGATAATTATAGTTGCATGGACTGCCTCGTTGGTCTAGTAGTTGAAAACTTGACTTCCGATCATGAGGTCCCGTTATTGAGTTTTTTCGTCCATAAATTCTCAATAGCTGCCCGAAGTCAGAAAGTTGACGGTTTCTCACCCCCGTGCCTCAGAAAGAACGTAAAGCCGTTGGTCCTGCGCCTGATCTCTCTCCGGTCGTGTCGGTTTACCGTCTCATCGGACTATGAGAGTGAGGGAATAGAGAGTGCACCTGTAATTGTGCATACACTTTGGCACTATAATCTTGTCCTGCGTCGATGGCTGGTCTCAGTTGAGGCTGGCCGCCGTGACCGAAATTCGGTCTGGAGGACATTATTATAGTTGCATGACATTGACAGCAAGAAGGAACACTTGTAAATACCACTACCATTGATACCTACTGCGTTAACTTACGTAGAAACGTATTATAATATTTGCAGGTGAATGTTTTTAAAGTGGGCCGCTTATACTCTTGTAACGATAGAACATTTACAAATTAAATAACACCTATCTTTTATGTTCGTTATTTTTTTTTTAAATTGGTCAATTTTTTCAGATATTCCAAGCCCATGGGGATTGTGACCCAGTTGTTCCATTTAAATGGGGTCAGATGACAGCTTCCTTCCTGAAGACTTTTATGAAGAACATTGAATTCAATACATATCAAGGTTTGACACATAGCTCCTCAGAAGCAGAACTAAACGATATGAGAGCATTTATAGAAAGAACTTTGCCTGCAATGACATGAAATTGCTTGAGAACAAGCTTTGAAACCATGATAGTACTTATCAAATGTATTTATTTTAAAATATAAGTTTATAAATAATATGAAAAATCTGGTTTATTACATAATGTAATAGTCAAGAAAGTTGGGATTATTTTTAGCTAAAATAAATGAAATTATTGAAAACTGACTTTTTTTTCAGTATAATTGAAGAAAGCAAATAAAGCCCCCTCCTTTATGTTATAGGTAAAGTTGCCTGAATTATTGTACTATGTAATGCTGTTTTAGAACCATAATGATAATTGATTGCTTGGTAGCAGTGGTTTGGCATTTGGCTGCAGCTGTTCAAGGTCTCTTGTATGAATTGCACAAAAAGTTTTGCATGTCTTATAAATACAGTTTCGGGCGCAGAAAAGGAACTCCATAAGAAAGACCTTAGAGCACTTTTTCGAAAACCACTGTCGTAGGTTTCTACCGATAAACGTATTACCTACGAATCAATATACAATACGAATCAATGCTCGATGGTCGATATCGACGACTTAATAAACTGGCATTCATGGATTGTGATTCCGATTATTGCCACTAGTTGGCGCTGATTTTATTTCATACAAATCGTAGTTAACTTTCTCGGGATCGAACACGTAAAAAAACTCACTAGGCACGCAGTAGTGTTACTGTTGTACTATGTATGGGTGTACAAGCACAATGTATAGGTGTTGTGGTACATTGTTATTAAACACGCGTCGAACGCGACCTAAACGAAAACTGCCACAGTAATTTGTGAATAAAGTAACATATGCACTCTTATTGCCAGTGATCAGTGTTGGATTCCGGGAGATAAAAAAAATGAATAAATGAATGAATGAATTGCGTGTTTCGGTCAAAGGTTAGTAATACCCACTATCTTATTATTAAACTAGCTATCTGTGCCGGCTTTGCCTGGTTAGAATCTATTAATGTGGCATTATTTAGATTTAAGATAATTATCAAAGAATGAAGAAATGTAGTCTAGATCAATCCTGGCATTGCTCTCTTCTCTGTCTACTCTGTTCGTCAAGTTTCATTACAATCAGTTCAGCTATTCGGAAGATTAGCTCAGACAGACAGACAGATATGTATGTTTTTTTTAATCATTCTTAACTTTAACGGTTTGTGAGGTAATAAAGCTGTTGCAGTAAGGAAGCAGTTCAACTCCAGATACACACAAAATACACATATAAGGCAAACATCCCGCATTATGCTTTACAGCAACATCCTGCATATGATGTCAAGCAGACTGCGGGATGTTGCTATCTTTTGTCCCGACGAAAACAGATAGGTATAACACCGATATGTTTGTGTGTGTATCTGTGTACCTGTATATCTTTGTATCTATGTGTCTGTGGCATCATAGCTCCTGAACAGATGAACTGATTTTGATTACGTTTTTTTCGTTTGAAAGGTGTCTTAATCGAGAGTGTTCTTAGCTATGTTTCAAGAAAATCTGTTCAGCCGTTTGAAGTTCATCAGCTCTTTGTTTCGGGGGTTTTTATAATTTTTAATTTAAGTTGTTGTGGAACTACTTGCTCAATCTTGTTAGTCGCATTTGTTTACGAGTATGCATCGAAACGAGCTAATACCTCTGCACAAAACAATCTGAACTCGTTTAACAAGTCATCAATCTCCATCTCCTTAGACTTAAACTGACTGCCGCGCTGTGTGTTCATATCATCATCATCATTACAGCCCTTCACAAGTCCACTGCTGAACATAGGCCTCCCCTAAGGAATGCCACAAAGCACGGTCCTGAGCCACCTGCATCCATCGACTTCCTGCATGTCTTACCAGGTCGTCACTCCATCTAGTGGGGGGACGCCCTACACTTCCGCCGGTACGAGGGCGCCACTCGAGAACCTTTTTTCCCCATCGGTTGTCGGTTCTTCGAGCTATATGGTCGGCCCATTGCCACTTCAGCTTACTAATCCGTTGGGCTATGTCGGTCACTCTGGTCCTACTGCGGATATCCTCATTTCTAAGTTTATCACGCAGAGAAACCCCGAGCATAGCCCTCTCCATAGCTCCCTGAGCTACCTTGAGCTTCCTCATACTGCCAGCAGTGAAGGACCACGTCTCAGTTCCATAGGTCATCACTGGCAACACGCACTGGTTGTACAGTCTCGTTTTCAAGTTTTGAGGCATATACCTTACGAGAAGCTGTGCCGTAATTTCCGAACGCTGCCCAGCCGAGTTGAATCCGTCGATTGACCTCTCGGGCGAAGTTGGACTTACCTAGTCGGACTATTTGTCCCAGGTAAACATACTCGTCAACAACTTCGAGCTTAGTGCTTCCAAGAACCTGTCTTACACCTCTCTGCAGTTGGATAGGTTTCGTACTCTGGTTCTGTACTCAGATAGCCACCGTAGCCCTACTGTACAAACACTTCAGCACTTCGATATACCGACAGTCAACTTGGCACCGCTGAAGGGACTGCAGCACCGCCCAAATTTCGACGGATTCAAAGGCTTTCTAATAGTCCACATACGCCAGACATAGTAGCAAATTGTACTCCTCGGACTTCTGTACAATTTGCCGAAGGGTATGTATGTGGTCTATGATGCTAAAGCCTTTTCGGAAACCGGCTTGTTCGGGAGGCTAGAAGTCGTCGAGTCTGCATGCGAGACGATTCGTAATAACTCTCATAACAAGGCGTTAAACTTAATCACTGCTCCAAAGGTCCGTTAATGCTCGTAACGGCTGTCAAGTTTTTGTCAGTTGGTCAAATAAAATGGAATTGGCGTATAATTTTATTTTTGAACACGAAAATGATGATATTTTAGAAAATTTTGAACTTTTAGATAATATTGTTCGACGTCCTAAGACATATAAAGAGCGACGTGATTATTTTGAAGAATACGACGATATAGATTTCAGGACAAGTTTCCGTTTATCGAAAGAATCTTGTTTGGATGTTTTGCAAATGATTGAAGATAAACTTGAATATCCATCAAATCGGTGAGTACCTACTTTAAGATTGCCTTATTTTGTGAATTGTATTAAAAATATGTCTATGTTTTGTTATTTAGTACAACTTTTTACGTAAGGTGTTTAATATTAGTTATTAAAAATGTTCGGATCATAGGTTCCGATGCTAATTTTACCGTGCCAATTGAAAACTCAGAAAAAAAAGTTTTTTGATAAGTCGAGTTATATAAAGAATTGGATAGAGTTCATCACGAGGACTCTAAAATCTATAAATAACTTATTATATATTAACTTATCCAAAAACCTTCCTTACTGCGTTTCTAATTGACACCGCAGAATTGTAACAATTTAAAAATTCACAGTGTTTCCACTACTAATAGGATCACTCCATCATCTCTACTGTGAATGTTACACAATGTGTATGATGGGCATGGATGAAACTAACCTAAAATTTTGTTTGCTTACAGAAACAAGTCCATTTCGCCAATAAACCTACTTTTTTAACTTTGAGATATTATGCCACTGGTTCACAACAAATAACTATGGGTGATTACTGTGGAATGAGCAAGTCCACTTCTCACAGAATTATACACCGAGTTACTGTGGCTATAGCGTCACTCGGTCGCCAGTTTATAAAATTTCTTGTCTCGGAAGAAGAAGTAAAAAAAGAACAACTACAATTTTATAACATAGCACGCTTTCCTAAGGCACTGGGTGCTCTGGAATGTACACATATACGCATTCGTTCTCGGACACATTTTAGGAATAGAAACGTTAGAACATTTTAGGAATAGAAAAGGCTACATATCTATAAATGTGCAAGCCATAGGAAATGCTAACTTACAAATATTAGATTTGGTTGCGAGATGGCCAGGAAGTAACCAAGATCAAACTATTTGGAATGGATCATACAGAAACACTATATTTGAAAGTGGTTGATACGGTGATGCCTTTCTCTTAGCGGACAGTGGTTATATGAACCGACCATACATTATGATGCCACTGCAGAATCCATTAACCCCAGAGGAGAGATTGTACAATGAATCTCAAATGAGAAGCAGGAACCCCATTGAACGCCTATTTGGAATATGGAAACGTCGATTCCCAGTACTTGCATTCGGTATACAAGTACAGTTAAAAAATTGTCTTCCTATAATTGTTGCTACAGGTGTGTTGCACAACATCTTAATAAAAGCAAAAGAAGATTCGCCATCTGATGGTCCAGAAATACAACTTCCTGCTTCTTGGGAAGATTTAATAGAACAAGGGCATATTAGAGAGCACAGACATGATGATAACATAAACAGAGATATAAATCCTGTACGCAGAAGTCTTATTAATAATTACTTCAGAAGTTTGCATTTACAATCATTATAAATAAAAGTCATTTTATAGTGTAACCTACTTTTTATTTTTTGCCAAAGCTTTGCTTTTTAATTCTAAAAGTTCAGTTTTTAATTTTTCTTCTTTGAGTTGCGCGTCATGCAATAAATTTTTCTTTTCTGCCTCAATTTTTGCATTTTTTTTCAAAATTTCTACTAGCTCCAACTTGCTAGCCAGTAAATTGTCAGCCATTGAAGCCCTTGGTCTTCTCCTGTGAAGCCATGTTAGGCTCCCCTTTTTTTTGTTACCAGTGCAGTCTTTATTATTAGTAAGAATATTGTATAAAAATAGCAGTTGCAAAAAAAATACAAGGAAATACTTATTATCTAACGACAATTAGAATAATCTAAAATAATCGCGAAACCGAACCGTATATTGATTGACAATGAACATAAGGATTGATAAGAATTTGATTAACCTATTTAAAATCATACATTTCTTTTGTGTTATTTTTTTTTATAATTGATGAGTTTACTTCGAAATCAAAACAGGCTGTGCTGCCTAACAAATATTTAGTATATAGCAGTCCCTCTATTGTCTCAGTAGACAATTGATTTCGTTGTTTTGTTTTTATGATATTGATAGCTGAGAAAATTCTTTCCACAGCTGCACTAGAATGTGGCAAACTTAACAGTGATGTAATAAATTTAGACAGTTGTGGATATAACAAATTTCCATCAGCAGGATTTACGGTCGTCATAATTCTATGCCAATACTTTTCTACATGTTCATTTGCAACTGGGTTTATGATAGAATTATTTCTTAAATCTCTCCATTCTGTATCTAGCGTTTGAATATTTTCTTGTTCTATCAAATTTGGAAAGTGGAGCGCCATATGTACAATTGACTCTATTCTGCGTGACGCCACTACTTCGGAGTTTAAAAATTCCAGGCCTTTAACTACCTCGTTTCCAAAATCGTAGCGCATTTTCATTTGTCTTCCAGCTTCGATATAAAAATCAAGACATTTCAGTTTAAACATTTTGACGTTTTCGTCATAGTTTAATAGCTACTTTAGTTCCCAAATAAATATTTTCGATCGGTTTAAAATTTAGGGTATTTTCGTAATTAACATTTTTAAGTTCAGTTCTTGATAAATACAAATCATCGATATAACTATCTAATAGGTTCCGGTATGTTCTGCATATGGTCTCGTGCAACTTATGAATTTGTGGGTGTTCTGACTGCATAGATTTATTAACATTGGTAAATATTTCCAAAGAGAATTCCATCAATTCTAAATACAATCTATTGTAGGGGTTTTTCAACATATGCAAAATTGTATCTGATGATTTCAGTCTATCAGAAAAGGCAGCTTCTGTAAATAATAGTATGAGGGCTTCATATTGTTCCAAAATACGTGAAATAGCTGTACGAAGTGAAAGCCATCTAGTTTGGCTTTGATGTAATAATTTATGGAGCTTTAAATCAAAATAATAAAGCGTAATAATATGACAATTTTATTACATAATGCAGTTTTATAATCTATGAGATCAATCAATAAATTTAAACATAAAGAGACACATGAAAATAAAAAATGCAAGTGACTGGTAAGTTGGTCACAACTTACCAGTCACTTGCATTTGATCACTTCAGATGATCTTCAACTAAACAAAGTCTCACTTGGCATTTATTACATATAAATTTAGTTTGACCCTTAACACAAAGCTTACATCGCCCTTTGGATGTAAAAAATGGCATGTGACCCACTTGATCGTAACGCATGTCCATCTGATTTTCAGGAGTCACGAATATTTTTACCTCTGTTTTCGTACTATGAACAACCCGGTCCACAGTAGTGAGGCTGTCAGCTATCGCGCATCTGAATTCCTCGAGCTTCATAGGTTTTGGACATTTAGTTTCACGTCGATACATGAGCCAAGCGTTGTTGATACAAATGTCAAGCATTTGTGAGAATAGAGGTGCGCCATCTATGCGCTCTCATTTTCGTTTTATTTTTTTCGATTTTCTTTAAGATTCGATTCGATTTAAGTTGAAATCTTTTCAGTGTCATGATATCTGCCATTTTGCTGTATCTGAGAGCATTAGACCAATAATCCGTATAAGCTGGCAAACGTACAACACCTTAAAAGATATTGATAGCAATAAAAACCCTTTACTTCATCCAAAGTCAAATTCATGGGCGTGCCGTTTATTTCATATGATATAAATTACTTTCTCGAACTATCAATTCAAATATATCCTCTGAAAAAAATAGTTTGACATATTCCAACGGTGATTTTGTTTCAGTAGGTTTATTGAATATTTTATCACTGATTTCAGCAGTGTATTTAAATCTTGCAGTTGTCCACTTAACTTCAAGCTTTTTTTTTCTTAACTACAGTCTTTTTGACTAGGTAAACTCTTTTGCTGGATCGAGTAGCATTTGATGGTGATGGTACGGATAATATATGTGTAGGGCTATTGGCTATTGAAGAGATCGGTAAAGGTGTTGCTGGAATATTACATTGTTTGGAGAAGCAGCAACACTGGACGTAGACAAATTACTCAACAAACTCACGTGCCTCGTAACATCCGTCGTATTTTCGGCCGGGTTTCGTCTTCACTTTCCGACAATACGTGCAGATTTTCGAGTGATGATGGCAACGAAGGTGGTATCGAGCTCTCATCATTGTCAGAAGCATGTCCAGTTATTTCACCATCCGATGAGTCGCTGCCCTCAATATCCGATCTTGCTCCTGGTTTTTGGAGCAACGTCAATATTCTTTGAGCCCTCATACCGGCCTAAAAAGTAAAGAAACCATTATACACAGATAAATAAATACAATTTCAATAACGTTTCGTACTTGGTAATGTATCTGAAAATGCACACAGTAAAATGTACACTCTAGTGTTGTAAGTTTGGCAATGTGTCCTATAATGCACACTCCAAAAGTCAGGTCATAGTACAGGATCTTGGCGATGTGCATTTGTAGATACATGAACATTGACAGTAATATTTTAGATAGAAAATATTATTCTTTGATCAAAATCTTTTGCATAACCAAAACAATATACATTCATTACTTAATTATCGCATATATTTGTCGTAACAACTATATTTTGATAGGATTTTAATCGATTCTTACCTAATAGCTCGTAGACGCACGCGCATGCTCCGCCATTTCGCGATCTACTCACTTCGAACTTAGTAACGTATCTAATAGATACGTTACCAAGTTAAGGGTTAACACTAGCAAGACGGGAAAAACAGCTAACCTACAAAGGCGGTCAAGGGTCATTTGACCCTATCACTGTTACCTAGTCTCTAATTATATATATGTGTAGTGTAATTGTAGACATAGTAGACAATATTCATTGTTACAATGGCAAATGAAATATTTTTGGTTTCCAGTGTAAATATATGTTTAATAAAAAAGTTATTTACAGTTATGACATATGAATATTTTTGATAGATTACATATGCCACATAGTGGTTTTTTCCACAAGTCACACACTTTATTAGTTTTATTTTTATAATGAGTTTGATAGCAATTACGCCTCTTCCTCAACTCAGCAGCTGAGTTGAGGAAATGCGTAATTGCATTTCTGAGGCGATAGAACGTTGCAGTGAGGTTTCACGAGTGGGTTATTCTAAAATGTCACTCATTTCAACCGCCAATTGCAGAATAATTCTCTTCTTCGTATTTTCTTGTTGTTTATTTCTTGGTACAACACCCAGGCATTTATTGCAGATAAATCTAAAATATTATAAAGTACTCGTACCGACCATCTTCTAGAAGGTGCTTTTGTGCTGTATCTTCTCGCCATTTGATCGACCACGTCAACACCATATTTAGTTGAATTGTAAAACATAACAGTTTCAGGTTTTTTCTTGACATCGCCACTGTGTTGAACACTTTCATGTAATGTACTCAATAACAAAATATTTTTGCTTCTCTTTGTTTGGTAAACAGTCAATAAGCATTGGTCATTTTCTGTTTTTAATGCTTTGGTGTCATATAAATCCAATGTTAGATTTTTTACGTACGATGGAACGTCTCCCTTTATTTATAGTACCAACCAAAGTTGTACGTTTTGAAAGCAAGTTCTGTGCGAGAGACACAGATGTGAAAAAGTTATCTGTAGTCACATTTCTACCTCTATTCAAAAATGGTTCCATAAGATACATGACGACGTGTTGTCCAAGACTTTGCAGCCGACGATTTGCTTCGGCCCCAGTACAATTTTTTGTGTCGTAAAATTGTATCATCTATCAAAAGTTTCCAGGATGTCATGAATTTCTCTCCAACTTGCCTCCGTGCATAGCTGGTAGTTGCTGGCTGTTCAGTCACAACATTATGACTTCCTCGGCGACCTGCCACCACTGAGCTATTTTCAAAAATGGATTTCAACAATATTCCACCTGGTGACATCATATTATTTTGGGAGGTATTTCCATAAAATGATTTTCGAACGCCACGTACTCCTCCTCGTCGAGACGATCTTCCCTTAGTTTGTTGTTGAATGGTAGTCAACGGTATTTTGCTGTCTGAATCATCAATAGAACTTGACGCAGGAGATGCAGGAATATACGAATCGCTATCTTCAATTTCCGGTGGTAATGAGACACCTTCACCTTCACTATCCGATTGATCTTCTGCCAACGATTGCAATAATGTCAATATTTATATTAAAATAATATTAAAAGCTTGGCGTGCTCAGTAGAGCGGGGCAGTATTTCATGCCGGCACACAAGGCGCAGGTTCGGCCTCACATGGAATACTGTTCCCATCTCTGGGCAGGGGCTCCCCAGTGCCGGCTCCTTCCACTTGACCGCATTCAGCGCAGAGCGGATCGAATCGTCGACGATCGAGTTCTTTCCGATCGGCTTGACTCACTAGCACTGCGTAGAGAATTTGCATCTCTTTGCGTATTTTATCGCATGTACCACGGGGAGTGCTCTGAGGAATTCTTCGGACTAATTCCAGCCGCTCAATTTCACCATCGCACATCGCGACAAAGCTCGCGATACCATCCATACCATCTGGATGATTGGCGGTCCACCACTGTGCGATTTGGAAGATGTTTTCTTCCTCGCACTACTTCCTTGTGGAACCGATTACCACCAGCGATTTTTCCGGACCGATACGACTTAGGGACCTTCAAGAAAAGAGCCTACTCCTTTTTAAAAGGCCGGCAACGCATCTGCAATTCCCCTGGTGTTGCAGTTGTTCATGGGCGGCGGTAGTCACTTAATATCAGGTGAACCGCATGCTCGTTTGCCCCCTCTCCTATAAAAAAAAAATCTGCATCACTGATACGCTGAGAGATTTTCACGAAATATCAACCAAAATAATGAAATTGACTAAATGAGAACGCGTATATAATGAACGTATAAACTAAAATATTTAGGTATGTGAAACAAGATCAGGCAATAAAATTAAAGTAAATATAATTATCCTACTCACAACAGCAATGCATTCATCTATAGAATAGGTCAAATGACCCTAGCCGTCATTGTTTGTGAATGTTATTTTTATTCATATTTGTATAAACATATTACAATGTATAATATATACTTTTGTTTATAAAACAATCGTAATTCATTAAAAGTCACGAAGTACAAAACTGTATAAACAAGTAGTGACAAAATAATAAGCGCTGCAAATTCAAATACGGGTCAAACGACCCGTATTTTTAAAGTTAAATGTTGAATAATTTGGCCTTAGCATATGCGCTGAACTGATTTAATTATTGCAGTAGTTTTGGTTCTTCCACATGTAATTTTTTTTTTGCAATCTCCGAATCAGGGCATATTATTTTAATTAATTTCGGAAGGTGTTCCATAATATTCAGAGCTATATTGTGCTCAGCCACCAAAAGTTGATAAGAGATTTTCGCTTTCTTTCACACTTTCCGTGTGTTCTTTTTTATACACAAAAGATGACATGGAACGTTGTGAGGTGCTAGGAGACTTAGGAGAGGCACTCTGATGTTTTGCCGTTTTGCTATGTGTATATGAATATCATTTTTACCTCCTGTGGCAGTCGAAAGATCGGTCGAACATAGTTTACAGTAAGCAAAAGAGTCACCCTTAGTACTGCGTGCCAGCCTAGTCTTAAATCCAGCTTCTTCTAACCAACTAACATTAAAACGTTGCATAATACGTTGCTTTTTAGTTGACATGATTGATGCACACTACACTGTTCACTATATTAAAACTTGAATACCCTCTCAAGCGTCCAGCCCGCGCGATTATTGTACCCTTGTACGTCCAGATACGCGCAGCCCTGATTCGGCTGCTACCGCGCTCGCATGTTGTAACCATTGAGTTCTATGTACTACGTACTAGAGAAGCTATTCCAAACAAAAAATGTGCACTACTCTGTTTTCGCGCATGCGCGGGAGATAGTAGATTTTAGTCTATGATTGTAGAAATTAATTTTTTTATTGTAATATTATTACCTATTTATTCACTTGAACAACAAATAATTTTACTTATTTGGCTACTGAATTATTAATTATACGTTCAGGTTTAAACTTTAATTTGAAATCTCGTATTATTAGCGCAGCTCCACACTATGAATATTGAAGCCACACTAAATGACACTAAAGGTATACGGATTGCAGTACAGTTCATTTGAACATAGTGAATGTTCGGAATGGCAAATCTAGTACGTAGTACATATTATACAGGGTGTCCAGTAAATAGCACGACATACTGCAGGGGGTGATAGCTAGGGTCACTACCTATCAATACAACACAATATATGTTCAGCAAAATCTTACGGATTTACAGTTTTACAAAATTTTCCGAAATACCGAAAATCTCTACCAAACAGATTTTAAGCATCTCGTAATGAAAAAATCCTTTTCTAGTACGTTTTTTTACATCAAATTATTCGTGAATAGTTACTTTACTCATTGATAAGTCTTTTTTCTATCAAAGACAAGAATATTTTCAAGAAATACTATTTTTTGTTTAAATTTGCACAGAACTATATTCTTATCACTTAAGTTTAACCTTTTATGTGGCAGTTTTGTACAACAAACTTAAAAAATAGCTTGTTTAATGGTGATTTAGGAAAGATACAATACTAGTGCATTTTCATTAAAAAAATACAAAAAATAAGCTATTTTAGTTAATAAGAGCATTTTATTTTAAATGCAAGTAATGTGACTTTGAATTCGAATCGTTGTAAGGTCGTACTACGGTTCGAATTACATAATAATTAATCTACAGCCGACCGGCCGGCCGGTCTGTAAATGACATCTTGAAGGATAAGGTGATAGTAAAAAAAAAACAGGGGAGTTAACTTTAATAAACATTTATTTAAATAAAATACAATAAATGCTCAAATTGCTTCCCTTGTGCTAATACACGCTCGGCATCTTCTTAAAATGAGCTTTTGAGTCTTCTCAGGCTTATTTCCGATATTTTTCTTGCTGCAATGTTAACCCTTGCTCTCAATTCATTGTCATTTTGGATCGGTTTTTCATAGACTTTGTCCTTCATGGCACCCCAATAAAAAAATCCAGGGGGTTTAGGTCCGGAGACCTAGGTGGCCATAATATCGGTCCCAGTCGCCCAATCCACCTGCCTGGATAAGCTTCATCTAAGTAGGCTCTTACTTGGCCATAATGAGCAGGGCACCCATCATTTTGAAGCCACATCACCTCTTAGCTCACTCGGAACATTTTCAAGGAGCGTGGGTGGGGTTTCTCGTAAAAACTCCAAGTAATTATTGGCATTTAATGTAGGTGGAAGCTCGACGGAACCCACAATCTGGCCATTAAAAATTCCACACCATAAATTTATTTTGAATTGGTACTGGGACCTGTCTTCTCTTGACACATACGGATTTTCTAATTGCCAACTATGTAAATATATAAATTCAAGTAGCCGTCCTTTCTGCAGGCTGACTCATCACTCCATAACACCTTATTAAAAAAGTTTGGGTCCTCCCGATGCATTTCAAGCATGCGGCGGCAGAATTGAACTCTTGGCAGGTAGTCTCTAGTTAAAAGAGTTTGCACGCGTCGTACGTGAAATAGATGGTATCCATACCTCTTAAGTACTGAATGAACAGTGGACTTCGGTATCCCTGTGCGCCGTTGTATCGCCCTAACCGAAGTTGTCGGGTCTTGTTCTCGTTCCTGAAGCACTATGTCTTCGTCAACAACTTGAGGCCGTCCACCGCCACGTTGACCAGGGAGTCTGCCTTCCATGTAGGAGTTATGCACTCTGGTAAACATTTCATGGTGTGGATGTCTCCTATCAGGAAACCTTTCCCTGTAGGGGTGGCAGCAGCTCGGGAACTTTGCCTTCTCCGTAAATAAGGTGCATCTCAGCATACTCTCGCTGCGTATAACCAGGAAAAACGCGGCGGTTGGCCATGTTATAAAACACAAAAGTCCAGGTGGTCGCCAAGTCGTCGTAGTGATCACAAAAAAAATCCAAATCGTAAGGCAAACAAAGTCCGGGGTCCAAGGCATAAAACAGTCGTCAGTACGAAACAATAATTTGTGAACACAGAGATGCGTTGCGCACGGTTTAAGGTAGCGTACTGACAAGTGTAAAATAAGGTTGAGAGTGAGACACAAAATCACAATGCAAGAAAGAGCGGGATAGCACATGCGCTTCTTTTTTAGACAACCGGTCAGGTCAGGTCGGTCGGCGAGCAGGTAAAACCTTTAGTCATTACGTGCATGTCGCATTTTACGTGTCACAACTAGTTTTATAATAATTCGTAAATGAGCAGCTATTACTTATTCTCATAGTGGTTTTTGTCAAAATTACGTTAATTACATTTTCAACAAAATCAGCTTCTCTGGAACTAAAATAGCATTTTTTGTATTTTTTAATGAAAATGCACTAGTATTGTATCTTTCCTAAATCACCATTAAAGCTATTTTTAAGTTTGTTGTACAAAACTGCCACATCCATTTTTTTTCCACTGTAGGTTAAACTTAAGTGATAAGAAAATAGTTCTGTGCAAATTTAAACAAAAATAGTATTTCTTGAAAACATTCTTGTCTTTGATAGAAAAAGACTTATCAATGAGTAAAGTAACTATTCACGAATAATTTGATGTAAAAAAGTACTAGAAAAGGATTTTTCATTGAGATGCTTAAAATCTGTTTCAAGGTAGAGATTTTTCGGTATTTCAGAAAATTTTGTAAAACTGTAAATCCGTAAGATTTTGCTGAACATATATTGTGTTGGATTGATAGGTAGTGACCCTAGCTATCACCCCCTGCAGTATGTCGTGCTATTTACTGGACACAAAAAACCTACATAGCTACCTAACTATGATAGCTAGAATAAAGAAAAAAAACTACGAAAAATTTATAGAAGAATACAAATTAAACCTATGTATGTTTTAAGATCTAAAAATTTCATTTAACATATTAAAAATATGTAGGTGTGAACATTGAATTCGGAGCAAAATAAACGTATAAATTTTATTAATTTACACCACAACGAAGAAATATTGTCTTTTTTACCAATAATACAATGTCACAACAAACTAGACGTATTTTCCTTTCTTATAATACATAAATGTTTTTGTTTAATTAACGCTAAGGATTTAAATAAATCGAAACAAAACACCTACTCCTTGTAATTTTACTGGGATGTCTCGAGTAGTCTTGTGTAGTTCGCGAACGATGAACGATTAGGAAACGTATCTTGGCACTGTACTAGAAGAAACGTTTCCGAATGCCGATTGTTAATCGGTCTAACAGTTCTTTTCGTTCACCTACACTCGCAAGACGCCAACGCCAAACCGTGCTTGCGAACGATGCACGCAAACAAAACAGATACAGAACAGAATCGGTCAGTAGTCATTCGAGGTAGACATGGCGTTAAATAAAATATTGGATATAAGTTTAATTTTATAGCAAATAATTATTATAATGCTTATTTTTAGACATGTGAAGCCTAAATTTTAATGTAATATATCAAAAGAATACATGTATTGATGTTTTTAAGGAATGTTTTCATTCGAATAACGTTGCTTTGTAAACTGCCATCTACTCCATTCTACAGGTATTAAAGTCATTTTATCGAACGAAAGTTAATTGACTCTCAAGGTGGTACGTAAAGAAAACGCTAGATAGCATATATACGGCTAATTAATTTTATTAACGGTTTATTTATTAATTATAAATCAGTAAGTTAAGAAATCGATCGCAGATTGTTTTGAATGGACTGAAATATGATAATTTTATTCATTATGGTTAATTTTATTTATTTAATAAATTTGTTAATTTTTTAACTGTTTATTTTAACAGTTAAAAGATAATATATTTTCCATCTTTAATTCAAGGACAAGAGCCGATGAATGCCTTTCTATAGCTAGCTACGCAAATCACCTAATAAGTCGTGTATGTATATACAATGTACTCTGTGTTAATAAGCTTACAAGAAATCCTTGCTCTCTGCTTAGCCTTTTACCATAATACGCAGTGGCCAATAAATTTATGTAGTTATAGATAAAAAAAATATTGCAATACATAAAAATGGTATAATATTATCTATATGCTTAATGCTATCTAATACCTTTAAACGAGCAAATCTCGGAAACGGCTCCAACGATTTTCATGAAATTTAGTTTACGGGGGGTTTCGGGGGCGATAAATCGATCTAACTAGGATTAATTTTTAGAAAATGTCGTTTTATCCGTATTTTCATGCAATAAAAAACTGCTACAATATCATTAGAATACGAAGGTAAATTTCGCCATTTCAGACAAGATTATAAGATCTTCTTAGGGAAATCGGGCGGTTCCGAAACCAGAGGACCCCGGTTCAAGTCCAGATGTCTCCAGTCCGGTTTTTTTAGTCCTTTTCAAGTTCCTTCTTTTGTGAGAAAAACTATTCTTGAGAGCCCTTTGTCAACGCATCTAATTCTTATATAAGTATATTTAAAAAAAATGATCGAGCTTTAAAAAAAGAATACGGTAGGTAAGATCGGAAAATATTATTCATATTTCATCAGTATGTAATTCGTATCTAAATATAATTTTCAAAAAACACTATTTAAAAAAAAAGAATACCGAGCCAAGCTCGGTCATCCAGGTACTTGCCTAGAATGACAGTCCTTAGCCTGTTCAAGTATGAAGGGAAATCAAATATTATGTCAAATTTTAAGTTAATAATATTTTTTAATAAAATATTTTATCAAACAATGTTACGCCTCGAGCAAATATCGACCGACTGAGACTGACTGCATTAACCTGTTTAAATTGTATCTATCAGTCTGACTGTTGACTGATTCAGTCAGTGACTGACTGAGATAACCATTCCATATAGATACAATTTAAACAGGTTAGTAGTACTGATGACCGATTAGAATTAATAGAACTAATAGAACGAACTAGTTCACTGTCCGTAATGAACTAGTACGGAGCGATCTTTAAAATGACCGACCAGGCACAAGACTAGTCTCGAGCGCTTTCGACTCGCTCGCGAAGGCAAAATATAAGCAAGATGGCGACCTATCTAAGGTCTCATACACACTTTGTAATTTACGCAACTTTTTTTTAGTTGGGGTTTTAAATTAAACACTAATAATAAAATCAATGTTTTGAGTATTATATGAGTTTATTGACATAATATTTTTTTTCACAAATTCATACTTATTATCATTCACTATTTTAAGTAAATTTATTACTAACTAGATATTTTATTTAAAACTAGGAATTGATTATAAACTAAATATTTACAAAAAAAGGACTAAATTAAAACTAAAATAAATAAATAAAACAATAAATTATGTGTGGTAGTGCACAAAGCAACCATCAATGCATAGATTTTTGTCGCATTCTAGGCACTTCCAAATAGTTCTGGCTTTAACTTTTCGCTGGGCGCACAACCAACAGCGACTTTGCTTAAAGCCGGTTTTGATTGGGAAATGTCGATGCTCGACTTTAGGTCTGTTGGTCGTGGTTGTCGTTGGCGTTTTCGTCAGTCCGGTTCTTCAATTCATAAGTCGTGGTTTTGTCGTGAGGTGAATATGTCGGTGTAACTTTAGTAAGTGTCCTGAACTGTCTAAGTGATACATTTGGCAGATTTAAATAAAATGAAACAATTAAAAATGGGACAATTAAAGAGACCTCTATGACTCCCGTGGTCAGAGAGTAGATCATTTTCACTAGGTGATCTACAATATAATATAACTATTTAAAACTTGACTAAATATATAATATAAGATGAGAAAAACAAAATGTACGAAAGTAGTTATTTGTAACAAAATTACAAAAATAGAAAATACCTCCTAACTTGAGATGGTCCACTCCCACCTCTAGTACGAACCCCTCGGCCTCTACGACTTCCACGAGCCAAGTTAGTTTCGGTCGGTGATCTAAAATTGTTGTATGTATTAATTTAAACCATCAATATCATCAAGGAAAAAAACAATAATAATGTGGTAAAGAAGCTTTAAAACCCCGCGTCAACTTGGAAGAGAGTTATTTTAAATGAGTAGGTATCCAACCCCTACTAATATGTATAATAAATGCGAAAGTCTGTATGTTTGTTTGTATGTATGCTCCGTTTTCACGTCAAAACGGCTGAACCGATTTTGATTACTAAATTAAATATGAGAATTAAATTATTGTCAATACATCACAAGGAAAATTAAGTGAGTTGAAATCGTAGAAAACATCATCCATGTAAGTAAAGTGAAATTAAATAAAAAAGAGAGCAAAAGTCGACAATCATGAACAAACATAACATTATAATAACACAAGAACAAAAAGTATGAGATAAGGGCATGATGAAACATAACCAACAAAGCGAAAAAAAAACTCAAGACCCAGACCGCAAAAAATAACAAAGCAAAACATATTGCAAACATATTTTGCTATTTGTACCGACCCTTATTTAGAACCATTGTAGTTACGTCCGTGGATACCAAACTATCCACAACAAAAGACCTGAGGAACACAATAACATTTTTAAGGAATCTTCAGTGAATATAGTTTAATTTTGTTGGTCCGACCTTATTTTTGATTTACATTAATGATTTGTGTTCAATGAAGGTATCTTGTGGGAGTATTCTGTCCTTTGCGGATGATACAGCATTAGTTTTCAGTGGCGATAACTGGAAAGATACGTTTGCTTATGCACACTCTGGATTAAATAAAGTTCTTAAGTGGTTAAATGGGAATTTACTAACGATTTATATCGACAAAACCAAATTTGTTAAATTTGCCATACGTAATGTCTCTCTCCCTTTAGATAAAAACCTTTCACTCATAGCTCATACTTGCGATCTAGTAAATACATGTAGCTGTATCAGACTAGAAACTGTTACCAAAATTAAATACCTGGGCATAATCACTGTCCAGAACTTATCTTTTAGGCCTCATATTGAGCAACTTACGGCTCGTGCACGTAAGCTCATATACGTTTTTAGAATACTTCGTCAAATTGCTGACTTCAAAATTATACGCGCCGTCTATTTTGCTCTTTGTCAATCCATATTGACATATTGTATTTTTGTATGGGGAGGTGCAGCTAAATCCTATTTAATGTCTCTGGAGATGGCCCAAAGAGCCATCCTAAAGGTTGCAAAGTTTCACCATTTCCTTTATCCGACTAGGGATTTATACAAGGAATGAAATGTACTAACAGTTCGTCAACTCTTTATATTCTACATTGTCTTAAAACAACACTCTAAAACTTCGTACGACTCTTCGACACAACGCTTAAGGAGAAAAGACATTGTCTGTGTCCACCAAAGATTTAGAAGAGAATTTGCAAAGAGGTTTTTTTTGTTTTATTGGACCATTAATATATAATAAGGTAAACCGTATACTGGCTATATACTCCTTAACAAGAGCAAAGCAATAATAGCAATTCCATAAGATGGGAGCGACTGGAGGCGAATAACTTGAGATCATCCATATAGAAAAGGTGGGTCACTTTTGTACCTCCTTTCCGAAGCTGAAATCCCCTCCCGGAACCCTCCAGTAAGGTACTGAGAGGGTTCAGAGAGAAGCAGAACCAGATTGGACTTGTAATAGTGGTGTATGGTGTCCACTATTAACAGACTCCGAGTGGTCTAGGAGCGGAGGAATGAAACTATTTTTCTTGATATGCCTTACTATGTGCAGGCGAATGAAGGTGTTTATTTAGTGAACCCTGCCTATATTTATATTCCCGGCTACATCCTTAGTTAACCAATAGTAATATCTTTTATTTACTTAGCCAATTAGAATTTATACATTTTGACCAATGAAGATTAATCAATAAAATATTATGTACAACTATTATATGTCGCGCTCCATTTGCCGGCGTAAGACTCGTGGATCGCTTCTCGTAGCTGCGTTGCTGGACGGGGCTATATAAGTGATGCAGACCGACGCGCGCGCGCGGCAAGTCTCTCAGCGGCAACTCGCCGCCTGCGCCCTCTTTTCCCTAAAGAGGGTCGCGTCCGACTCGGCAGTAAGGCCACTATGGCCAAAGCCGTCCCCAAGGTGGTGTTTAGTGGGTAGGCACTTAGGTTAGTTAGGTTAGTCAGTGAGTCCCACATAACCACGCAGGCGGCTGCGTGGTATGCTTAGAGCATTCACCACCTCCCTCCCCCGCTTCCGGAGGGTGCCTTTTGCATTGGGCGCAAAAAAAAAAAATACGCGCGCGTGCGTAATCGGCGAGCGGCGGCGGCGTGGGACACATCTCCGCAACAGCAAGAAGAAGCGAAGCTGCGGCGTTGAAGAAACGGCTCGAAAATGGTCGACGGATTCATGAAGATAGCCGGTGTGTGAAGACGATGCGGCGCTGATGATATTTGCGGCTGCTTCTTGTTTCTATATTAGAAAGTTAAATATATATGTCAAATTATCTCGCATCGATATGCAGTCCGCAGTATCTCAGTAGCCGGGGGTAATTTGCAAATAAATGTTTTCTTCAGACCTTCACCTTCTGCGTTATGGTAGCAGCAGGGTAACATTATTTATTACCGTTTAGGGTTGATTCGCCTGGCTGCTACATCACTCTCCCCCTAGCGAAAGCGTACCGGAGGCTTGACGACTCGCCCATGGCTCGTAATTTTTAAAATAGGTTTTATCTGGGTTGATGTAGGTGATGGGTTTCCAAGCTTCCTCGCTGGTGGTTGAGATGATGATGATGATGAATCCTCTGAAGTATCCTCGTTAATAATATATGCAGGCTTTAGTCGGTCGATCGATATAATTGTAGATTTCCTTCCGGGTATTTGTAATTTAAAAGTCTTGCTATTTCGCTCTAATACTTTATACGGTCCATCGTAGGTAGGTTGAAATTGTTTCTTCACTGCGTCGTTTCTTATAAAAACTTGCTTGCATGTTTTCAAATCTTGATGAATGAATACTGATTTATTATTTCCGTGTGATGATGTGCGTTTCGACGATAAGACTTTGTTGATTGATTCTCGAAGTTGAGTTACAAAATCGTAATTCATTTCTTGAATATTTGACGATGTTGAAGTGAAGAAGTCACACGGTAGTCTTATGCTGCAGCCGTAGGTTAGCTGAGCGGCGCTAAGACTAGTGTCTGCACGCGGTGTTGCTCGTAGTCCAAGTAGCACTGTAGGTAGCTCATCAATCCACTTTGTATGTTGAGATAAACGAGTTTTGAGTGCGGTCTTCAATGTACGTTCGACTATTCCATTTGATTGAGGATGGTATGCCGTTGTACGTGTCTTCTGTATTCCCATAGTTTGAAGAAGTTTGAGGAATAGGTTGCTTTCGAAGTTTCTTCCTTGATCCGTTGTGATGGTTTTAGGTGATCCGAAACGAGTAATCCAATTTTCGTAAATTATCTTCGCGACGGATTCAGCTGATGTATCATCGGTAGGTATTGCTTCTGGCCATCTTGTTGTTCTGTCGATCATTGTTACGAGGTAACGATGTCCTTGCAGTGAAGTAGGTAATGGTCCAACGATGTCAACGTGCAGGTGTTCGAATCTCTGTAGGTGGAAATGAATCTAGGCTGCTTGATGTATGCCTTTGTACTTTGCATTTTGACATTGAACGCATTGCTTCGCCCAGTTGCCAACATCCACTTGTATTGAAGGCCAAAAGAATTTTCCAGTGATGAGTTTTCTGGTTGCTCTAACACCTGGATGACTTATGTTGTGCAGTGCATTGAAGACTTCGCGACGACATTCTTCTGGTAGGTATGGTCGCATGGTTGACGTTGAGGCTTCGCAGTAGATAGGTAGATGCGTCATTGGCATTGTAACTTGCTTGATGGTCAAGTTACTTTGCTTCGATAGATGTTTGATGTTGTCGCTATCTCTGTCTTGTGCTTCGGCGATCTTGTGATAGTCGATTGATGTAGGGCACGTTACACTGTCGATTGGTATGCGACTGAGTGCGTCGGCGACTATGTTGTCCTTCCCACTGATGTGACGTATGTCGGTCGTGAATTCGCTTATGAAAATGAGTTGTCTTGCTCGTCGTGGTGTTTCCGATGATGATGGTTTCTTCTGAAGTACATATGTTAATGGCTTGGTCGGTAAAACGATCAGGTTTTGACCCTCGAACGTTTTTTTGAAGTGCTTGATAGCCATGTAGATAGCGAGTAACTCTCGGTCGAATGTACTGTAGTTACGTTGAGTATCGGAGAATTTCTTCGAAAAATAGCCAAGTGGTTGCCATTTCCCATTGATGTATTGTTGGAGTACAGCTCCTGCTGAGAGATCGGACGCGTCGCTGAAGATAGCAAGGGTTGCTTCGTGTGATGGGTGAGCGAGCAAAGCTGCATTTTGGATCGCAACTTTACAAGCTTCGAATGCCTTCGTGGCTTCATCGTTCCATACGATTGACGTTTTATCTTTTTTCTTCGTATTGTGAAGGTAAGCGTGAAGTGGTGCTTGAATTTCAGCGGCTTTAGGAATGTGTTCTCTGTAAAAATTAATCATCCCAAGAAAACGCCTTAGTTCTTCGATTGTTTTAGGTTTCGCATAATCGATGATTGCTCTGACTTTTTCAGTAGGCGGTTTGATTCCTTCCTTGCTGACGGTGAAACCAAGAAATTGAACTTCTTGTTATCCAAATATGCATTTCGAAGGGTTTATTGTGATTCCATTGTCTTCTAATCGCTGTAGCACGGTGCGTAGATGGGTTTCGTGCGTTTCTTTATCAGGGCTTGCAACAAGGAGATCATCAATGAATGCGAAAACGAAATCCAGTCCATGAAGTACTTCGTGTATGAATCTTTGAAAGGTTTGACCAGCGTTCTTCAGTCCTGGAGTCATTCTTGGGAATTCGAATAATCCGATTGGAGTAATTATTGCTGTCTTCTCTATGTCTTCATCGCGTACTTTTATTTGTTAGTAAGCTCGGTTGAGATCGATGGTGGAAAATATAGTCTTGTCTGAAAGTTGATGAGTGAAATCCTTGACTCGCGGTATTGGGTAGCGGTCAGGAGTGGTAATAGAATTCAGTCTTCTGTAATCTCCACAAACTCGTAATTCTCCATTCTTCTTCGGTACAACGTGAAGTGGTGATGACCAAGGGCTTTTGCTTGGACGGCATATTCCTTGCTCGATCATGTTTTCGAATTCCTTTCGAACTTGCTCGTATCGGTGTGGTGCGATTGGACGTGCACGGCAATGAAGTGGTGGTCCATTGGTTTCGATGAAATGCTCAACGTTGTGCTTCGGTGTTAATTTCATTGAAGTTATTCTTGTGATTCCAGGATATTCTTCAAGGATCTTGTGATACGATTGTTGAACGTCTATGCTTCTTATTGTAGGCAGATTGGTTGCTTGGACGAAAGACTGAGATGTAAGATTGGTTTTCCCGTCGATGATTCTTCTATTTTTGATGTCGACGATCAACTGGTGATGTTGAAGATAATCAGCACCGATGATTTGTTTGCTGACTTTAGCAACGATAAATCTCCATTTGAATGGTCGGCGTAGGTTTAAATCTAGTTCCATTGTTTTTTCTCCATATGTAGGAATCACCGTATTGTTTGCAGGGTAGAGTTGAAAATCCAGTGGCTTCATCTTCTGTCTTTGATTCGGCGGTAAAACTGAGATATTCGCTCCGGTGTCGATAAGGAAGGTAAGCTTGCTTTTTTTATCGGTGACAAAAAGACGGTAGGACTTTTCTGTTACGCTGGATCCCGTCGCATCAAGCGTATTAGTTAGTTTTCCGACTTCATATTTTCATTTTTGAATGTACACGGTGTTGTGCATTTTCTTGCCTCGGAACTGAAACGTCGATGATAGTAGCAGTAAGGGGATCTTGTTCTTGAGCTTGTTCGACTTCTACTTGCAGAGCGGTTGCGACGAAAAAGTGATCTTCGGTGTTGCTGATTGCGCTGGTTGTACTGTTGCTGGTAACAGGTTTGATGCTGGGAAGCTTTGAGCGCGGCGACTTCGAATGATAGCTTCCGTATTTCTTCGAGAAGAAACTGGGTATTATTGGCCTTGGTTGAAGTGCCTTCAATCATCGATATGTGTGAGCTACTGCTGTTTTCGATCATCTTGTCCGCCAGGAGTGCCAGTTCGTCGAGCTTCGTCTGCGTGCTGAATGTTTCACTCACTGCTAGTACCGATCGAACATGTGGGGGTAGGTGGTTTACCCACATTAGCCGTAGCGTCGAATCTGGGACTTTATCTCGCGCCAAAGTACGCATTCTGCGTAGGAGTTGTGTGGGCTTCTGGTCTCCAAGTTCTATTTCTGATAGAAGTTTCTGTAGCCTGCGACTGTCGGATTCTTCATATGCAGAGATCAGACGATCCTTCAGCGAATTATACTGGTCAGATGCCGGTGGGTTGTACAACAGGTCCGAAATATGTTCGATGTCTTGTTTCTCAAGTTGGGCGATCACCATCTGTGCTAGTTGCGCTTGACTCTTCTTTAAATCATTCGTTGCGGCTTCAAAACTGACGAACCAAAGTCGAGGTTTATCTCTCCAGAACGGTGGTATTCTCAACGATAGAGATATACGGGCGATTTCTTGTTCCTTGGCCGGGTTTGATGTATATGCGTCGGATTTCTTCGCTTCTCGCTCCATAATGACGTCTTGATTACACTGATTTTATATATACTGAAGTCCTCCTAATATTTTTCCTACTATTCTTGCAGGGATCTTCCTTATCGGTGTTCGTAACGGGGTCACCAATGTAATAGTGGTGTATGGTGTCCACTATTAACAGACTCCGAGTGGTCTAGGAGCGGAGGAATGAAACTATTTTTCTTGATATGCCTTACTATGTGCAGGCGAATGAAGGTGTTTATTTAGTGAACCCTGCCTATATTTATATTCCCGGCTACATCCTTAGTTAACCAATAGTAATATCTTTTATTTACTTAGCCAATTAGAATTTATACATTTTGACCAATGAAGATTAATCAATAAAATATTATGTACAACTATTATATGTCGCGCTCCATTTGCCGGCGTAAGACTCGTGGATCGCTTCTCGTAGCTGCATTGCTGGACGGGGCTATAAGTGATGCAGACCGACGCGCGCGGCAAGTCTCTCAGCGGCAACTCGCCGCCTGCGCCCTCTTTTCCCCAAAGAGGGTCGCGTCCGACTCAGTAAGGCCACTATGGCCAAAGCCGTCCCCAAGGTGGTGTTTAGTGGGTAGGCACTTAGGTTAGTTAGTTAGTCAGTGAGTCCCACATAACCACGCAGGCGGCTGCGTGGTATGCTTAGAGCATTCACCACCTCCCTCCCCCGCTTCCGGAGGGTGCCTTTTGCATTGGGCGCAAAAAAAAAAAATACGCGCGCGTGCGTAATCGGCGAGCGGCGGCGGCGTGGGACACATCTCCGCAACAGCAAGAAGAAGCGAAGCTGCGGCGTTGAAGAAACGGCTCGAAAATGGTCGACGGATTCATGAAGATAGCCGGTGTGTGAAGACGATGCGGCGCTGATGATATTTGCGGCTGCTTCTTGTTTCTATATTAGAAAGTTAAATATATATGTCAAATTATCTCGCATCGATATGCAGTCCGCAGTATCTCAGTAGCCGGGGGTAATTTGCAAATAAATGTTTTCTTCAGACCTTCACCTTCTGCGTTATGGTAGCAGCAGGTAACATTATTTATTACCGTTTAGGGTTGATTCGCCTGGCTGCTACATCACTCTCCCCCTAGCGAAAGCGTACCGGAGGCTTGACGACTCGCCCATGGCTCGTAATTTTTAAAATAGGTTTTATCTGGGTTGATGTAGGTGATGGGTTTCAAGCTTCCTCGCTGGTGGTTGAGATGATGATGATGATGAATCCTCCAGTATCCTCGTTAATAATATATGCAGGCTTTAGTCGGTCGATCGATATAATTGTAGATTTCCTTCCGGGTATTTGTAATTTAAAAGTCTTGCTATTTCGCTCTAATACTTTATACGGTCCATCGTAGGTAGGTTGAAATTGTTTCTTCACTGCGTCGTTTCTTATAAAAACTTGCTTGCATGTTTTCAAATCTTGATGAATGAATACTGATTTATTATTTCCGTGTGATGATGTGCGTTTCGACGATAAGACTTTGTTGATTGATTCTCGAAGTTGAGTTACAAAATCGTAATTCATTTCTTGAATATTTGACGATGTTGAAGTGAAGAAGTCACACGGTAGTCTTATGCTGCAGCCGTAGGTTAGCTGAGCGGCGCTAAGACTAGTGTCTGCACGCGGTGTTGCTCGTAGTCCAAGTAGCACTGTAGGTAGCTCATCAATCCACTTTGTATGTTGAGATAAACGAGTTTTGAGTGCGGTCTTCAATGTACGTTCGACTATTCCATTTGATTGAGGATGGTATGCCGTTGTACGTGTCTTCTGTATTCCCATAGTTTGAAGAAGTTTGAGGAATAGGTTGCTTTCGAAGTTTCTTCCTTGATCCGTTGTGATGGTTTTAGGTGATCCGAAACGAGTAATCCAATTTTCGTAAATTATCTTCGCGACGGATTCAGCTGATGTATCATCGGTAGGTATTGCTTCTGGCCATCTTGTTGTTCTGTCGATCATTGTTACGAGGTAACGATGTCCTTGCGGTGAAGTAGGTAATGGTCCAACGATGTCAACGCAGGTGTTCGAATCTCTCCGTAGGTGGAAATGAATCTAGGCTGCTTGATGTATGCCTTTGTACTTTGCATTTTTGACATTGAACGCATTGCTTCGCCCAGTTGCCAACATCCACTTGTATTGAAGGCCAAAAGAATTTTCCAGTGATGAGTTTTCTGGTTGCTCTAACACCTGGATGACTTATGTTGTGCAGTGCATTGAAGACTTCGCGACGACATTCTTCTGGTAGGTATGGTCGCATGGTTGACGTTGAGGCTTCGCAGTAGATAGGTAGATGCGTCATTGGCATTGTAACTTGCTTGATGGTCAAGTTACTTTGCTTCGATAGATGTTTGATGTTGTCGCTATCTCTGTCTTGTGCTTCGGCGATCTTGTGATAGTCGATTGATGTAGGGCACGTTACACTGTCGATTGGTATGCGACTGAGTGCGTCGGCGACTATGTTGTCCTTCCCACTGATGTGACGTATGTCGGTCGTGAATTCGCTTATGAAAATGAGTTGTCTTGCTCGTCGTGGTGTTTCCGATGATGATGGTTTCTTCTGAAGTACATATGTTAATGGTTTGTGGTCGGTAAAACGATCAGGTTTTGACCCTCGAACGTTTTTGAAGTGCTTGATAGCCATGTAGATAGCGAGTAACTCTCGGTCGAATGTACTGTAGTTACGTTGAGTATCGGAGAATTTCTTCGAAAAATAGCCAAGTGGTTGCCATTTCCATTGATGTATTGTTGAGTACAGCTCCTGCTGAGAGATCGGACGCGTCGCTGAAGATAGCAAGGGTTGCTTCGTGTGATGGGTGAGCGAGCAAAGCTGCATTTTGATCGCAACTTTACAAGCTTCGAATGCCTTCGTGGCTTCATCGTTCCATACGATTGACGTTTTATCTTTTTCTTCGTATTGTGAAGGTAAGCGTGAAGTGGTGCTTGAATTTCAGCGGCTTTAGGAATGTGTTCTCTGTAAAATTAATCATCCCAAGAAAACGCCTTAGTTCTTCGATTGTTTTAGGTTTCGCATAATCGATGATTGCTCTGACTTTTCAGTAGGCGGTTTGATTCTTCCTTGCTGACGGTGAAACCAAGAAATTGAACTTGTTATCCAAATATGCATTTCGAAGGGTTTATTGTGATTCCATTGTCTTCTAATCGCTGTAGCACGGTGCGTAGATGGGTTTCGTGCGTTTCTTTATCAGGGCTTGCAACAAGGAGATCATCAATGAATGCGAAAACGAAATCCAGTCCATGAAGTACTTCGTGTATGAATCTTTGAAAGGTTTGACCAGCGTTCTTCAGTCCTGGAGTCATTCTTGGGAATTCGAATAATCCGATTGGAGTAATTATTGCTGTCTTCTATGTCTTCATCGCGTACTTTTATTTGTTAGTAAGCTCGGTTGAGATCGATGGTGGAAAATATAGTCTTGTCTGAAAGTTGATGAGTGAAACCTTGACTCGCGGTATTGGGTAGCGGTCAGGAGTGGTAATAGAATTCAGTCTTCTGTAATCTCCACAAACTCGTAATTCTCCATTCTTCTTCGGTACAACGTGAAGTGGTGATGACCAAGGGCTTTTGCTTGACGGCATATTCCTTGTTCGATCATGTTTTCGAATTCCTTTCGAACTTGCTCGTATCGGTGTGGTGCGATTGGACGCACGGCAATGAAGTGGTGGTCCATTGGTTTCGATGAAATGCTCAACGTTGTGCTTCGGTGTTAATTTCATTGAAGTTATTCTTGTGATTCCAGGATATTCTTCAAGGATCTTGTGATACGATTGTTGAACGTCTATGCTTCTTATTGTAGGCAGATTGGTTGCTTGGACGAAAGACTGAGATGTAAGATTGGTTTTCCCGTCGATGATTCTTCTATTTTTGATGTCGACGATCAACTGGTGATGTTGAAGATAATCAGCACCGATGATTTGTTTGCTGACTTTAGCAACGATAAATCTCCATTTGAATGGTCGGCGTAGGTTTAAATCTAGTTCCATTGTTTTTTCTCCATATGTAGGAATCACCGTATTGTTTGCAGGGTAGAGTTGAAAATCCAGTGGCTTCATCTTCTGTCTTTGATTCGGCGGTAAAACTGAGATATTCGCTCCGGTGTCGATAGGAAGGTAAGCTTGCTTTTTTTATCGGTGACAAAAAGACGGTAGGACTTTTCTGTTACGCTGGATCCCGTCGCATCAAGCGTATTAGTTAGTTTTCCGACTTCATATTTTCATTTTTGAATGTACACGGTGTTGTGCATTTTCTTGCCTCGGAACTGAAACGTCGATGATAGTAGCAGTAAGGGGATCTTGTTCTTGAGCTTGTTCGACTTCTACTTGCAGAGCGGTTGCGACGAAAAGTGATCTTCGGTGTTGCTGATTGCGCTGGTTGTACTGTTGCTGGTAACAGGTTTGATGCTGGGAAGCTTTGAGCGCGGCGACTTCGAATGATAGCTTCCGAATTTCTTCGAGAAGAAACTGGGTATTATTGGCCTTGGTTGAAGTGCCTTCAATCATCGATATGTGTGAGCTACTGCTGTTTTCGATCATCTTGTCCGCCAGGAGTGCCAGTTCGTCGAGCTTCGTCTGCGTGCTGAATGTTTCACTCACTGCTAGTACCGATCGAACATGTGGGGGTAGGTGGTTTACCCACATTAGCCGTAGCGTCGAATCTGGGACTTTATCTCGCGCCAAAGTACGCATTCTGCGTAGGAGTTGTGTGGGCTTCTGGTCTCCAAGTTCTATTTCTGATAGAAGTTTCTGTAGCCTGCGACTGTCGGATTCTTCATATGCAGAGATCAGACGATCCTTCAGCGAATTATACTGGTCAGATGCCGGTGGGTTGTACAACAGGTCCGAAATATGTTCGATGTCTTGTTTCTCAAGTTGGGCGATCACCATCTGTGCTAGTTGCGCTTGACTCTTCTTTAAATCATTCGTTGCGGCTTCAAAACTGACGAACCAAAGTCGAGGTTTATCTCCAGAACGGTGGTATTCTCAACGATAGAGATATACGGGCGATTTCTTGTTCCTTGGCCGGGTTTGATGTATATGCGTCGGATTTCTTCGCTTCTCGCTCCATAATGACGTCTTGATTACACTGATTTTATATATACTGAAGTCCTCTAATATTTTTCCTACTATTCTTGCAGGGATCTTCCTTATCGGTGTTCGTAAGGGTCACCAATGTAATAGTGTATGGTGTCCACTATTAACAGACTCCGAGTGGTCTAGGAGCGGAGGAATGAAACTATTTTTCTTGATATGCCTTACTATGTGCAGGCGAATGAAGGTGTTTATTTAGTGAACCCTGCCTATATTTATATTCCCGGCTACATCCTTAGTTAACCAATAGTAATATTTTATTTACTTAGCCAATTAGAATTTATACATTTTGACCAATGAAGATTAATCAATAAAATATTATGTACAACTATTATATGTCGCGCTCCATTTGCCGGCGTAAGACTCGTGGATCGCTTCTCGTAGCTGCGTTGCTGGACGGGGCTATATAAGTGATGCAGACCAACGCGCGACGCGCGCGCGTAATCGGCGAGCGGCGGCGGCGTGGGACACATCTCCGGAACAGCAAGAAGAAGCGAAGCTGCGGCGTTGAAGAAACGGCTCGAAAATGGTCGACGGATTCATGAAGATAGCCGGCGTGTGAAGACGATGCGGCGCTGATGATATTTGCGGCTGCTTCTTGTTTCTATATTAGAAAGTTAAATATATACGTCAAATTATCTCGCATCGATATGCAGTCCGCAGTATCTCAGTAGCCGGGGGTAATTTGTAAATAAATGTTTTCTTCAGACCTTCACCTTCTGCGTTATGGTAGCAGCAGGGTAACATTATTTATTACCGTTTAGGGTTGATTCGCCTGGCTGCTACAGACTCAAACAATCGCCCTGGAAGATACCCCTTCTTATCCTTATATGGTTCTCCGCAGCCGTCATCCGCTCGCCTAGATGACAAAGGATCGTACTCCACTGCCCCATACTCTGCCCGAGGAAGTCTCTAACTGTACAGTCAACCTTGTACAGCTCGAGGACCCTCTTCAGCCATGTATGGGGCACCGAGTCAAATGCCTTTTTGTAGTCTATCCAGGCGGCGGAGAGGTTCCGACGGTTGCGTTTAACCACCTTGCCAATGACCGCGTCAACATGGAGTGGTTCCTTGGTTCCACGACCACCGCCCCGACATCCATTTTGAGCACTCGACATCACCTATTTTAAATCCAGGTGACGAATGATTCGCGTACTCAAAATGGATGTCAGTGTCTTATATATGGTGGGTAGACACGTAATCGGGCGGTATTTGCTCGGGTCTGTGGAATCCCGGTCTTTAGGAACCAAATGAGTGATCCCAGTAATAAAGAGGCTCGAGAGTGACTTTAGGTCGAGAGCCTCTTGAAACTGTCGGGCGAGCACAGCGTGACACACCACGAATCCCTTCAGCCAGTAGTGATGCAGTCCGTCGAGTCCCGGACTTTTCCAGTTCGGGGCCCTCCGGACCACCTCAGCTACGTCATCCGGCGTTATGGTGACGGGGTCCATGGGCGTAACATTCGCACACTGACTCGCCACAACTTCCGTCCAAGGGCCTTCGCTGTGTCGGCCTGATTCGGTGCTGAGCCCGTTCCACGTACCATCAGCCGCTCCAATGATTTATAGAGCCTCTTCTGATCACTCTGGAAGAGACAATTCTGGTTGAACCGTGTCGACCTCTCGGTATATCGCCGAATCCGCTTCCCCCAAGCAGCGATTCTCTGCTTCAGGTCGCCTGTGCGCTCCGTCAGTTTTTGCGTTATATCCGGCTGGGACAAACTGATATTTGTCCCAGCAAGCGCCATCCTACCGGTGCGCACAATTCTCGGCCTATTATTGCCCGACCTGAAGCTTATCAGTCTGCCGATGGGGGCCCTTGCCTTTGCAACACGGTCCTCAATCCTTCTTCTCCAGGCTGGGATAGCGCTACTTTGCCCAGTAGCACGTCCAGACGTGGGAAGTTTGGCACCAACAATGCGGCAAAAAGTATTGAGTCCGTATCGCAAAGGTCCCGGCTGGATTCCAAAAAGGTTACCAGCAATGGGTTCAGGGCCATCACGACATTGCGATTCCGCTTGCGCGGGAGTCGCGGTCGATTTTCGAGAGGCGTACAGCGCGTTTCCACAATCGCCTCCTCCAATTTACTCCTCATCTGCTCTAGTTCGTGGGTGACTATTCCATCATCGCCTGAATCAACCAGAGCGGGAAGATCCATGGCGGCTTCCACATGTGGCTGCTGGTCTATGGCCTTAGGAGCCGCATTCCCAGCTATAGCTGGTTCATTCGATGAGGGAATAGCCTCACGCCGTAGTCGTTCGAGTTCGGCATCATCAAATATTTTCGAGCGTATGATGTACCGAACTCGGTCTGCCAGGTTTTGCTCTGTGACGGGAACAGGCGGTTCCAGCGCAGCAAAAAAGCGATGCATCCGGGCCTGATACGCTATCCCTCCAGTTTCTTCCCCTTTCGCCCTATAGTACGCCCGCAATGCGTTTGTGTTCATATTTTTTGCCCAACGCATGCGGCGTACTCCACCAGCGGCGGGTGCCGCTTGCCGAGTCAAAGAGGACCCTGCCGACACCAAGCCATCTGGTGGGGATGATAGATGCGAGGGGCTGCTAGGTGGTCGTACAGCACCTGTTGTGAATGGTCTGGCTGTAGGATTGTTGTTAAATCCTCCTCTAGAACGTACTGCACTAAAAAAGTTTCTATATGATCTTGAGAGAGTTTATGGGTCGGAAGAAACTTTAATTTTCCTGACTCTATGAAATCGACATACAGCCACTTCAAAGCTATTGTATTCGCCAAAAAACCGATAAAACCAAGTTTTCTTCGTCTCTCTATCAAAGCTTGGTTGTTGTATTTTAAATTTTTAATATATTCACACACTTTGTCACATTCAGCTACAACATTTTCAACATTCTTTGCATTTAAGGCCTTCTTAAATCCGTAGCTGAGTAAATTTCCGGAGTTGAAAATGTCAAATGTCGTCGCGGTACATGCAATAGGTCGATGTGAGTTAGGTACATTTACAGGAAGGACTAAAAACTGTTTAGTTTTTGTTATCTTAGTGAAATATGATTTCTGATATTGTATTTTGTATTAAAATTGGGTGTAAAATTATAAAATATTACAATAGTGGTTATTGCATTTACAGTTTTGGTGAAAAGTTGACATAGGACATATTGCGTGTGTATTTTGTACCCGTTTTGATCACATAGGTAAAATTAATTTCAGTATAGAAACAAGGAAAAAGAAGATGTAGGTATTACAGTTTTTATTAATTAGGTAAGAACAAATTTATTTGTGAAGTAAATTCTCATAGAATTGACGATAATCTCGTGGAATCAATTCTTTTAGTTCTTGCACGTGCGTATATTTCGAAGTTTCAATTGGAATTGGCCCTGTGTACAGTTTGGGATGGTCTGGCAGTGATTCCAGATATTTTGGTCGTACAAGTAATTCAGCCCATTCGTCTTGGTACCACAGTTTGTAATGAATAATGCCATTAGGGGTATACTGAAAAGCAACCACGTCGTTAACATAGGGATCGCCAATTTTGTTGCCAGGGCGAATACTTTTGTACTATATTGGCTGAAAAGCATAAAAATCATCACTGCTACAGTAAATTGGTCTCTTGGACTTTGTCTTGCAGATTGGATTATAGGAATGTAGTCTGAAGGTGTATAGACTTCTCTCCAATTGCATAACTTCCAAATATTTTTGTTCTATTATTACGTTTGTTTTAATGCTCAATTCAAGCAGTTCATTAGATATTTTAATATTTCGGTTCAGATATCCACATCCATCACTCCAAATAGTAATTTTTTCGGGATGTCTTTTTACTATTGCCTTTTGTAAAAAGTCTGTATAAATGGATGCAAATACATTACTTTCAATCCCTGCCACTGCTTTGTGCCAAACGTAGCATACGGCAACTTTAGTACTTAAGATGAGGAAGGTCTCATTGTGGACCTTCAACTTAGTCTTATAGTAATTTGTATTAAGTCTTGGAACCAATAGCACAGCCTGTAGATATAGTTTCTACGGTATAGTTTCAATATTAGGACAATTAATGGATCGTTCTTTGCCTCTTGTTTTCTCTTCTCTTGCTGATAGTTTCTTTTGCTCATGTTTCCGGAATGTTTCTTCGTCGCAAGTTCCTGTCTTATACTGTGTACATCTATTACATTGATCCTTTTTCGGAATATAAAGGTCTAAGTTTATAACTTTCAAAGTATTGTAGAAGGTTTTCCAAGATGATGCAATTTAGTTTTGTGTTTGCCACTCATCTTTATAAAATCGGTACATCTCTCTTAGACTAGACCACAAAAGCTCAATATAGAGTTTACTGGATGACGCTCGATAATAATGGCTTTCTACTTTAGGCAGTAAATTCAGAAACTCCTTTACATTCTTAACAATATTTGATCTCTGTCGTGGGATCTGCGCTTAATGATCTTCGTTTTCATGGCCTGTACTGGGTTGGTCTGATAAAATCTATGAGCGCACCGTCTTCTCACCAATACTTAAAGTGTTTTCAAACATATTTCGGCATACACGTTTCTTCGCATCATTTTCCATTACAATTTTTTTCGTAGAGTCTCCCTGACTTTGGCTGACTAACTGAGCTGGCTTGTTCTTCCCTGAATACATCAGTACTAGTACTAATAGCTAGCTTCACCAAGTGGTGGCTTCTAGCTCCTGACATAACAGGTAAGTACTGTTGTTATTCCTGCAAATAATAACGTACTCATTTGTCAAAAATGCAATAGCTCCTATGTCAATACCTATTACCAAACTATGATTATTGCAAAATCTCCTTTGCCAACGAAAATATAAGTACAAAAAGTTTAATTATTTCATACAAAGAAAAATAATCATAACATAAGTAATATAAACCTAATTATTTCATTGAAAAACATTTAAAATCACAATCAATCAAGCATGAATTCGAAAAAAAAGTAAGTTTAGTATTAAGTTAGAAATTTAGTTCTTTGTTATGATTAAAAATATAACGTATTATTACTGTCTGTTAGGTTAAATTATATTAACCCTTTAATTCGTAACGTTAGCGATACTTAACATTCACAATTCGAAAAATTCACTGACAATATTATCGGTTCATCTTACGATTTTTCCAATTAGTAAGTAAAGGACATCACTATGCATCCCTACCAAAATAAAATACGTCATTCTAATGTCAATTTTGACAGTACTGTGAAAAATGGCGTTCCGATCTCGACTGCTCCCGCGCAAAGGTAAGAGATATTGTTTTTCAAATAAATTTCGTATTTCGTGTTAAAATAACATATTATTTATGTTTTTATGATTGCATTCTACGATATTACAAATTTTTTACAAATTATGCATGATATGCGCTATAACTTTAAAGTTGAACGTTAGCTATAGTTAACATTGCGAAGATACCGATGATTACCATATAGTTATGAGTGTAAAAAATAGCTAACATTGTGAAATGGTGGAGGATGTACCTATTGCTTTTATTGGTGTTTGGGGGTGTTCGCATGCATAATTTTGCTTTGTTTTTTTTAGGGTAACCTGCGATTAGAGCGTGTGAGGAAAATACTAGCACTTGTTCCACCACAAGATGCTTCTTCCAGTGATAGTAGCGAAGATGATAATGAGATCAATATACTAACTGATAATACTGAATATAGTTCCGAACCCCGCTCATTAGATTCCTCGTTTGAGCGACTTAATATTTTAGAAAATGATGAGATTTTGCCGGAAGATTTAATACCATCCACACCGCTATAAGTGAAGTACTTGCTACACTCCACCACAAGATCTGCCTGCACTGCAATCCATTTCTTCAATGTTATCCATGTCGCCGAGCCCTGTTAATTCAACAGTAGTCAAAGAAACACGTTCGAGAAAAAAGCAATTAATTTACCTCATTTACTTACAAAAAAAGAAAGTATTTGTAGAAAGCCACTAGAATTTAAATGGGAAGGTGGTAAATTTAAACATGGTGCAACTTTGGAGGAAATAACATTCACTCAATTTGGTCCGAAACAAGTCTCCGTCAGATTATTTTGCGGATTTTTTAGTGGAGATATCATCAACATTATCATTCAAAATACAAATTTATACGCAGTGCAACGACATCTCAAGTCTGTTAATCTTTCTCATGACGAGTTGCTGGATTTTATTGCTATCAATCTGTTAATGGGTGTTGTTAAGATGCCGTCCTATCGCGACTACTGGAAGAAGGACCTAAGATATAATCTTATTGCCGATGTTATGAGCTTGAAGCGATATGAACAAATTCGCCAGTTTTTGCATTTCGTTGATAATTCTCAACAAAATGGAGATCGTTACTTCAAAGTGCGGCCAATTTTAGAAGCAGTACGTAGAAACTGCCTTAAAATAGAAGAGGAACATCGCTATAGTATCGACGAAATGATGGTGCCCTATAAGGGTACAAGAGCTGGCAACAGGCGCCAATATTTGGCAAAGAAACCAAAGAAGTGGGGTTTTAAAATGTTCGTCAGGGCGGGGGTATCTGGCTGTATCTACGATTTTGTTCCTTATGCTGGAAGATACTTTCAGATACCATTCCTTCACGGAATATGAAAACTCTTTAGGAGTTGGCGCCAAAGTTGTAATAGCTCTCTGCCAGGTATTGAACATAAACCGGCGGTTGTATATTTCGATAACTTCTTTTCATCTCTAGAACTAATTCATCTATTACGCAGTGAATATGGTATTTTTTCCTTGGGCACAATCAGAGCAAATCGTTTAAGAGGGTGTCAAGAAAAACTGCCTAGCGATAAAGACTTGTTGAAAAAGGTAGAGTTCCAGTAAACAATTAGTTTGCAATGATAATAAATTGAGTGTCGTAAAATGGCATGATAACAAATCTGTTATATTAGCAAGCTCTTATGTGGATTCGTTTCCTATGGAGAAAATTAGGCGATATTCTAAAGAAACCAAATCCAAGATAGATGTTCCATGCCCTCAAATAGTGAAACATTATAACTCCCATATGGGAGGTGTGGATTGTGTGACATGCTGATTTCCCTTTACCGCACTAATTATAAAACGAAAAGGTGGTATATGGCGTTGTTCTCTCAAGTATTAGATATTTGCGTGAATAATGCATGGATTATGTATAGAAAAGATTGTGCTAGGTATAATAAAGTTCCTAACTCACTAAAGATATTTAGAATTATGATTTACTATGAACTTCTCTCGAAGACCGAACGCCTGCTGGTACAGGTACGTCTTTAGAAAGAACTCAACAGGCTAAATTTGATAAAATTAAAAAGCCTTCTGGGCCAAGGCCTACTGACGCTATCACCGTGATAACGTAGGTCATGCCTGACTACACAACAGCGCCGGGTAGATGTAAGTTCTGTAAGAAAGGATGACCAATGTAATTTGTTGTAAGTGTAATTTAAGATTATGTTTTGTGAAAAACCGTAATTGTTTCAAACAATTTCATGATCATTGAACGTTTTAATGTAGGGACAAGACATTTAAACGTTCAATGATCATGAAATATATTTCTAAATATTTGCTTTTATTATATTAAATAATGTTATAATTATACAGCATTTGGTTTTATTTTAAATTCCTGAATATTTCGCAATGTTAAAAATATATAACATGTCTTTTGTACACTTGAACCCTACCTACTTCGCAATGTTACGTATTTTTAACATACTTTTCTAAAATCTATTTATTCAGATTTTTTTTATATTTTTAGGTAATTAAGAATATTATTAAAAGAATTACTCAAAAAAATTCATTTTAACCACAACTTTTTTGCAGTAGAGGTTAAAAAAAATTGATTACTTACAACAAATTAATGAAGTTTAAATTCGTAAATTCACCTCTTGGACAACAAAATATGTCTCGCCACACCGAAATACTATGACATACGACAATTTGCAGGAACCAAAACAGAGACGTCTGTCATTGGTCATATTGCAAATAATTCAAACGCTTGCTTCTGATTGGACTTTAGACATAGGAGTTTTTGTAAACGTTGTAGAAGCATGTTTTTGATGCTTACATGCCAAAAAGGAAAAAATGAATTTTTTTCACATTCGACCTATTGCATGTACCGCGACGATATGCTGTTTATATGTTTTATAAAACCTGCTGTCGCTTGGCAATTTTCAAACATAGGTAACTTCTTTGCAGAACTCTAAGCTGGTTGCAACAGAATTACTCAACTCAACAGTTGCGCTCCTAAACGCACATTCATTTTGTGATTTACAAAATTGACATGTTTTTTAGTTACCTTATTTGCCAAATGCAAACCGACATCATGTTGAAGTTGGCAGAGATTTTCAAGAAATTCATATTTAATAATATCATTATGATGATAAAAAATTTTGTAATCTGCAAAAGTATTTCTTATCAACTTTAATAAATGACACGCGTCTAATATTACGTAATATTTTTGCCCTCTATACGAGTAGTAAAAGTACGGTCTAAATGGAGCTGTGCTCAAATTAGCTCCTAGTATTTGTGCCATATTTATATTAGATGCTATGCCATCAAAAGTGACAGAAGCAACTTTTACAAAATCTGATAATGAAGTCCTAACTCGGCAATGGAGGTGGTCGAAAAATAAAATAAAATAAATTTCACACCCCTTAAAGTCCTCCAGGGCAACCTGAACCACTGCCGCAATGCACAATATTTGCTTATGCAGACCATTGTGGAGCGACGGGTTGCCCTTGCAGTAGTAGCGGAGCCCTATTCCGTCCCTGACCATCCTCGCTGGTTCGGTGATGAATTGGGCTCTGTAGCCATCTACTGGGGGAGTCCAGAGAAGGCCCCACCCTGCGTCCTATTGAGAAGGGGGCAGGGCTTCGTTGCAGTGCAATGGGGCCCCCTGGCCATAGTGGACTGCTATGTCTCTCCCAATAGGTCCCTTGCCGACTACGAGGCGTACCTAGACGAGGTGGCGAACTGTGTTCGCGAACGTCAACCTCGTCCGTTGATCGTTCTAGGAGATTTTAACGTTCACACAAGGGCTTGGGGCAACTCCAGAGACGATCCAAAGGGAGAGACAGTGATGGAATGGGCGGCTGGGCTGGACCTCCGATTAATGAATCAGGGGTCCGTAAGCACATGTGTGCGCTGGCAGGGGGAGTCCATCGTAAATCTTACGTGGGCAACTCCTCCTGCAATGCAAATGCTGTCGGGCTGGCGAGTGGCAGAGGAGGTGGTCACACTGTCCGACCACCACCACATCGTGTTCGATGTCGCACTTCGTCAGCCCAACTGTAACCCCAGTCGCCGAGGGAGCAGCCCACCGCGGCGTTGGTGTCTTAAGCGGCTCGACCGAGATAAGCTCGAAGCCGCCGCCATCGTCGCGTCTTGGCCAGATGACGTCGAAGAGGTTCAGTCCGATCCTGAAGTGGAAGCGAACTGGTTTCGGGGTACGATGGCGTAAATTTGCGACCTTTCTATGCCCAAAACCAGTCGCCCCAAGTGCAGAGCAGTGTACTGGTGGTCGGCAGAAATCGCACGGCTCCGTGCGCTCTGCTTGCGGAGTCGGCGCCAGTACACCAGATTTCGAAGGAGAAGACGGCGAGCTCCGCCTGAGGAGGTAGCCAGACTCTACGGTGCATACCGAGCGGCTACAAAGGCGCTACAAATTGCAATAGCCAACGCCAGGTCTCGGTCCTGGAAAGAGCTTCTGGAGGGACTCAACGAAGATCCCTGGGGGCGTCCATACAGGATGGTACTGGGCAAGCTCCGGCCTTGGTCGCCCCCCTTGACGGAGACTCTTGATCCGGATCTTCTGGGAAGGGTGATCAGCACGCTCTTCCCAGAGGACCGGTCAAGTCCCTCAGGTCACCTACCGTCGTCATGGGAGTGGCAGGATGAGATGGGGGTGACCGTCGAAGAGATGGACCGAGCCGTTAGCCGCTTAAAAGCCCGGAACACAGCACCGGGGCCCGATGGAATACCGGACCGGGCCCTAATGCTGAGTCTGGCTGCCTTGGGGGACAGGCTCAGGCAGCTGTTTACCAGCTGTCTGCACTGTGCCACGTTCCCCACAGCCTGGAAAGAAGCAAGGCTGGTCCTATTGAAGAAGGAGGGCAGGGCCGCTAATTCTCCCTCTGCGTACCGCCCCATATGCCTGTTGGACGAGATTGGCAAATTATTCGAGAGGATAGTTGCCAGTCGGCTCAATGGGCATCTGTCGCGCGTCGGTCCCGATTTGGCCGATAGCCAGTTTGGGTTCCGACGGGAGCGTTCCACTTTAGATGCGATTATGCGCGTCCGCTCCCTGTCGGTACAAGCAGTATCCCAGGGTGGCGTGACGTTGGCGATAAGTCTTGATATCGTCAACGCTTTTAACTCCCTACCCTGGGATGCAATCAGGAGGGCACTGGCACATCATCAGGTGCCCCCTTACCTGCAAGGTACTATCGGGGACTACTTGCGCGACAGGTACATCCTGTACATGGGGCAAGATGGCAGGAAGATCCGGAAGGAGATCAAACGTGAGGTTCCACAGGGCTCGGTGCTGGGACCGCTACTGTGGAACCTCGCCTATGATGCGGTTCTGCAAATCGATCTTCCCGCTGGCGTAGATATCGTCTGCTATGCTGACGACACATTGGTGATCGCCAGCGGGATCACTTTCGAGAGGGCCAAGGAGCTCGCCGAACTCGGGGCGGAAGTCGTCGTCGTCAAAATCCAGGAGTTGGGATTAGAAATAGCACCTCACAAGACCGAGGCCCTATGGTTCCATAAATTACCAAGGGGCAGGGAACCACCCGACTCGTGTGTCCGCGTGGGTGGGTCTGAAGTCAGAGTGGGGAGGTACATGAAGTACCTAGGCCTCCACCTGGACAGTCGCTGGGGCTTCGAAGAACATTTCGAGCGCCTAGTCCCCCGGATCGAAAGGGTAGCGGGTACTATGCATAGACTGCTGCCCAATCTAGGGGGACCGACGGAGGAAGTACGTCGCCTCTATGCGGGAGTTATACGATCCATAGCTCTGTATGGGCAGAACTAAAATCTACAGTCTTCAGCGGAGGATACGGATCGTACGAGGATACCGCACTATATCCTTTGAGGTGGCGACAATCCTGGCTCGCTTTCCACCACTAGATATACTGGCGGAAATGGACACGAGGACGTACGCACGAATCCGTACCCTCCGCCAGAGCGGTGGAAGTGAGCCAGAAGAGGCGCTCGAATCAATTAAACGGCAGGAACGACAAAACGCTCTGGCGTCATGGCACTCTCGACTCGAGGAGCGCTATGAGCGCAGGCGCGTCATTGGAGCAATCCTGCCGGTTTTCGAAGCCTGGATGCAGCGACGAGCAGGAAAACTCACCTACAGACTTACACAGATGATGACCGGGCATAGGTGCTTCGGTGATTATCTGTGTAAGATCGGACGCGAGGCGACGGCGAACTGCTTCCACTGTGATGGACGGGACCAGGACTCCGCTTCCCACACGCTCGCAGTATGCCCAACGTGGGAACGGGAGCGGACGATCCTGGTGAACCGCATCGGACAGAACCTCTTCCTGTCAGCAGTCGTGTCGGCGATGCTGAGCGGGGATTCGGCGTGGAGGGTCGTAGCCACCTTCGGTGAATCTGTTATGATTCAGAAGGAGGCTTCTGAGCGGGATTGGGAGAGGGTGGATCCCGCGCGGAGATGACGTCACCAAGGCGTTCGTCACGGCCCTCCTCTAGAAAACGGTGTTCCCCTACCAGAAACGGGGCCTCCAGGGTTGCAGACGCTCGGGGCGGGGGCCTCGAGCGCCCTCGAGAGTTATGTAACCCCCGAGGAGGACGATGACTCGGAAGTGGTCTCGAGACATCGTGGTAGCACTGCGAGGGTGCTGGGGGCGGCAAGTACTGCCCCCGGGACGTACTATTAGTGTAGCAAAGCGATGGAGGGGCCCCGGTTGCGTTCCGAACGGAGATCCCGGGACCCCTCGTATACGCTGATGGTGACCACCGTGGGGTTTTAGCCGGTAGGAGTCCGGCATAACCTTTTCGTTGCCCCCGCAGCGGAAGGTATCCATGAGGATTTCCCCACGAAAAAAAAATGTCTTTAGTTGCGTATCATACTCTTGTTTAATATTTTTATTTTGTTTTTTCTTAATCACCCTTTCGATGAAATACTGCTACAAATCGATTGAACTAGATGCCATCACAGTACTTATGTTATTTTGAAGTGAGGGAAGCCTTTCTAGGTTTTTTATTACTTGAGACAACTTTTCCACTTTTTCATTAGCCCGTTTTTTTGTTCCATTTTTGTCTTACATTTTCCAGTTTTTTTGTTTCATATCTAATCTTCTCCGAAGAATATCAATAGCTTTCTTCATTTTTTTCTTTCTCGGGGAATTGTCTATAACAGAAACGTTTGCAGTTGAGCTACTGGGTACTGGCAATATATCTCTGTAGACATATGACGATGCTTTGCGTACCGGCTTCAATACAACTTACAAACAAACAAATATAATTAGTGTATACATTATGTACTTATCTATGATTAAAATTAATAAAATGTGGTACCACCCTTTACCTATTTCTACCGCTAAACAGCAGTGCTTACACTGCCGCGTTCCGGCCTGTTGAGTATAGAGAGCCTGTATAATTATAAGCTGTAAGACATTTTATCTTACTCCTCAGGGGTGAAAACACATTTGTAGCTTTCTTTGTTTGAAGATGACTTTAGGTGACCATGTACTGCAGTAGCCGTTTGCCATCAAGTGGTACTGTAAGTTCCTTTGTTACTTTCGTTTTATAAAAAAATATACATCACGAGGATGACCACAACAAGTTGTACACATTTGAACATGCGCAAACGAAATGAACATATGTACAGTAAAATATATAATTAAGAAACTACGCACGGGCATAAATAATGTGGGTATTGATCCAGAACACAGCTTTACTCTTTGTGCACTTCTATGAGAAAAACATTTTTGTTCAAAATGCTTGCTACATATAGTTTTTTTTGGGAACCCATCCTTCTCTATTTATCATTTTTAACCATTTTTGTTTAACCTCATTATTTTTTGGGAATCTGAAACATTATAAGAGTTTAAATCATCTCATTAAAGTATTTACTATAATACGTAAGTATTTACTATTACGAAACACTAAAAATTAAAAAAAGGAAAAAAAACGAAGTCACAAGATGCTGCATCCGAGATATTGATTATTAAGATGATATTGATAGTGTCAATCCCTACAAAAATTTGATCAGAAATAGCGGGAATTCACGTATTTGTTATTATTTTTAATCTAATTCTCACGCATTTAGAGCATTATCGTAATAAAATGCGATATTTTTTCCATGTCCATTTGTGTATAAAACATTTCTACTAGTTCTGAAATATTGAATTTAGAGTGCTAAACATTTTAATTGTACTTACATGTGAAATGTATAACTTTGTGGATTTTCTTTTCTCGATGAACTGCATTCAGGTACGGCACACGTCACCATATTTAATCACATCTTGTTAATACTTATTAATACTTCAAAATCAAAGATATCGCGAAAATAAGCGGGATTTGTTTCGTTAACGATACACGTACACGCTATCAGCCTGTATCAGGCTGATAGCGTGTACGTGTATGGTCTAGCCATTCTATTTCGTTCTAACGTAAGCATATGCTATGTCCTTTCTCTTTTACATTGCCAATCTAACGCAAGTATATGCTAAATCTATGATGTTGGCTATCCTGTTCCAGTAATTATTATATTCCCAGTTTACCCAACTGAATAGTGATACTCAAACCATGGATAACACCAGGTCTATTAAGATGTATCCATAACAGAGACTCTTTACATAGAAAGTTAAAACAAGATCCAAACAATCAAACACTTATTAAAAAGGTGAAAGGGCACTATGATTCGGAGCAAATAAAAAAGCAGGTAAAAACAGCAAAGGGACACTATAAAAAATATTGCTTGTACCGAAAAATCTCGACAATCGACTGCACAGCAATTATTATCCTCTCTCTCACCAATTCAGTCGTGTTATAACGTTAATAAGTTCATTATCAACGTCGGGAAGGAGCTTGCGCAAAAAAATCGACAGCAATCGCACAGTTCTACAAAAAGGAACCACCTCAGAAAAATCTAATCTGTCATCTTTTGTTTTAGAATCCATGGACACTGACGAAATTAAATTACTTATTAACTCGCTTAAACATAATGCAGCTACCGGCTGGGATGGAATTCCTTCGAATTTTTCAAAACGATATTCCTCTATTCTGGCACCTATTTTAGCCCATATTTATAATTTTTGTATGGAATCTTCTGTCTTTCCTAATCCGATTAAGAGGGTTATCATCCATCCAATCTTCAAGAGTGGTGATGGGAACTTGGTTAATAATTATCGCCCCTATTGCGGTGCTTAGTGTCTTATCCAAGATTTTGGAACGTTTAATCAAGAGGCGGCTAGTAAAATATCTGGAGCACTGTGATACTATCTCATCCCAGCAGTTTGGATTTCGTAAAAATAAATTCACTTCTGACGCTATTCACGAACTACTTTCGTGTAAGTAAACTTAATGGCAACAAAAAAGTCCTCACAATATTCTTGGATTTGGCTAAGGCCTTCGATACGGTTCCCACCAACACTCTTTTATTAAAACTAGAAAATATAGGCATCAGGGTCTCTCAACTCGAATTTTTCCGTAGCTACCTTTTAGGTCGGACTCAAAGAATAAAAATAGGTAACCATATAAGTGATGAACTTTCTATATCTTACGGTGTGCCCCAGGGTAGCATACTCGGACCTACTCTCTTCTTGATCTTCATTAATGACCTCTGTAATCTTAAAGTCCATAATTCTAAAATAGTTTTATATGCTGATGACACTGCTCTTACCTTTTTTGCTGGTACTTGAACTGAACTCCAAAAAATATAGGTTACGCACTTTTTTCCTTCGCACGAAAGTTCTGACGCCACGGTTTTATACAGATGTCTTCCGCCCAGTTATTTGGTGACATAACACTGTCGGCAATCCTCGACGGGACTCCCAGCTTGAACGATGAGTAATGCCCCCTTGGTTTTAGTTCTTCCACTGTGCAATCATTGTTTCCACTAATAATCGAGTGGAGATGAGCACGCACCTCCTCCACTGAGGTAATATAGGTATTATAATATTTACCTTACCTTTAGTTGGGCAGCAGTGTCTTCTTAATAAAAGGTAGTATAATAGGTATGCGGTAGCCGTTGTTAACTATGATATTAGGACGTTGAACACTTATGTGCTTCAGTCCCCCTGTGACCTGAATGAATGCGCGCAATATACTTGAAACATCAGGAATTTAAAAAAAATAAGCTAATATAATCAATAAAATCCGCAAAAACTATTTTCATTTAATGTGTAGCATTTGCGTAAACAAATACAATTGCGATTTGCGTGGACAAATAGTCCGACTAGGTAAGTCCAACTTCGACCGAGAGGTCAATCGACGGATTCAACTCGGCTGGGCAGCGTTCGGGAGATTACGACCCATCTTCTCGTCAGGCATACCTCAAACCCTCAAAACTAAATTGTTTAACCAGTGCGTGTTGCCAGTGATGACATACGGAACTGAGACGTGGTCCTTCACTGCTGGCCGTATGAGGAAGCTCAAGGTCGCTCAGCGAGCTATGGAGAGGGCTATGCTCGGGGTTTCTCTGCGTGATAAACTTAGAAATGAGGATATCCGCAGTAGAACCAGAGTAACCGACATAGCCCAAAGGATTAGTAAGCTGAAGTGGCAATGGGCCGGCCATATAGCTCGAAGAACCGACAACCGATGGGGAAGAAAGGTTCTCGAGTGGCAGCCTCGTACCGGCAGGCGAAGTGTAGGGCGTCCCCCCACTAGATGGAGTGACGACCTGGTAAGACATGCAGGAAGTCAATGGATGCAGGTGGCTCGGGACCGTGCTTTGTGGCATTCCGTGGGGGAGGCCTATGTTCAGCAGTGGACTTGTGAAGGGCTGTAATGATGATAATGATGATTTGCGTAAATTTTTCGTCTCAACTTTCTCGTCTGCCATAATTGGCGAATAGCTTGCTACATATTTGTCGGCGCGTCCATAAAATACTCGTAGGATCGAGAGTGGGCGGGAGGTTGCGTCGCTCTAGCGGAGCGTCACGTCATATCGATGGTGGCGAAGTGGAATTGAGGGTATATCGAGAAACCCCTCACTCGTTTGTGCAGTATAAAGTTCACTGTAGGCACCGTGCGCGAATGATTCCGCCTAAGTCATTGTACGAGTGCTAAGATAATATCGTTAATTCTGTCCGTGGTGGTAGTTCTTCTGGTGCAGGCAAGGAGGATGGTATTGCTGAGAAGCTGCTCTGTGTTACAATAAGATGGGTAGTGTTGCTATTGGTTCGCATACGTTGGTGTTATCATGTAATTATGACCTTCACGTTACATCAGTGTGTAATTGTGACGGGGACATATGTATGGTCGAACTTTAATTGCATTTACTGAATGCGCTGTTCTATAGCTGATATTGATTGACAGCAAGTTGAACATCCGCTCTCACACTTTTATTATTTTAACAATTAACCTTATCCACTTCTTATTAGTTTGTGCCGTATCCTGATATATTTTCAAAATATTTATTTATCTCTGTTGGCGAAGCGTAGCAACAATATGGAGGTCCATAAGCAACAACAACAACAAAGCATCATACTAGTCTGTGAACAACAACGTCAACAAAAACTCTCTTTGGATGTCGTCTAAAGTCTATGATTATATTGTCATTGGTACATCTTTTGTTGTTGTGATTCATGTTTGTTTGTGAAATATGTGAATTCAATTCAATGAATTGTGATTGTTAATCAGTTTGTGTACTTATTTGAGTTCCGGATAAGATTACAAAGAAATATTTCTTTTCGTAATATCTTATTAACGTAAGTTTCTAAGATACACACATCATTTATTTCACAAGAAAATAATTTCATAAATTGTCTGTCAGAAGTAAAGACCTTAACATTTGTGATTATTCAATTTATAAAGTATTATCATGATAGTAATAGGTACTTAGGTGTTTAGTAGGTTTTGTTCAAATAATTATACTCATAGGTACTAGTGTTAGGCTAGTGGTCGAAATTCGACCGTAATTCATAAAATTTTTGGGTTTGTATATTAACCAAGCTGTGTTTCACTTTCAACTGCTCATTAATTTATAAAACTTACATCAATAACATACATTATAAGCTCTGAGACATTGGCAGATAAACGTCAACAAACAACATAATTTGTAGCGACACTAATTATGTGTTGACATTGGCAATATAAACGTAAACAATGCATATATACATAAATTTTATCTTTCTTCACTCCTCCCTGAAAACTATATATGCCAAATCTCACACACCTCCATGAGCACAATATGCTTAAAAAGTTTTCCCTTCACATTATTAATATTTAGATTCATATCTTATAATATATTTGTATGTATATAATGTGTCGATTTTATATTTTTAGATATATTAGGTTGTCAAGAGCTTTTGTTCAAAAAAAGTATAACTATTTTCTATAAGGTCTCGGTTTATGAAAGTCCAATGTATGTATACATCATTCCATAACTATAACACTCATTCGTAAGTTAAGGTGACCTTTTTTATGAAAGCCTTACATAAGCAGCATTTGTAAGTGATTCTGCTCTACAGCTTAGAATGTTGTTTACTTTTTTGCTTTGGCTTTAATATTTTAATATCCTCAAGACTGAAAATGCGGCCAGTCTGTGTGCAGTATAGGATCATAGTGCACAAGTGTGTGCAGAAACGTAGGTGCACTCTATATATCCTCACTCTTATGATCAATCTGACATGAACAGAGAAGGATCAGGCGCAGGACCTATGGCTTTACGAGCTTTATGATTTCTTATGTATGGGAATGAAACACCACAAACAATCTAACCCTGGGCTGATGCTGCAAATTTCTTGATAGTAAAATCAATAACTGATTTTTGACTGATATGTGATCAGATCCTGGGCCCTCAAAATTGACAGTTTCTCACAAATTAGAAACAGGACAGAAATATTATATTAGTAAATTTACTGACCCCTATACATAAACAAAACACATACATAAAGCAGAATTCTTACAACACATGCATATATAAGACTTCTTGTTTGTAATGTTCAACATTTGTGCTACCTCAAGTACATTGAGCGTAGGAGAGTGACAACTCTGCTTTAATTTTTCTTACTTTAGTGTCTGAATTACAGCCCAAAATTCCTGCAATGTTTTATGAATTCAAACCATGGCACAATGCACTGCTACTTAGGAATTTGATACTTAGCTTTGACTCAACACTGCATCAGTATGAGTTGTCTTATATTAATCAGGAATAATCCCATAGCTCATAGTATGATTGAATTTAGAATGGCATAACTAGTGTCTGACTGGCCAAATCTTTGGTTGATTTTGGTGAAAGGCTGAAGGTACTTTTTAGGCCAAATTTGGCCAAAATCTAGTGTCTAGAATGTGCCTTTAGTTTTACTCTAGACAATTCATACAACTGTAGCTAAGAATTAGCAATTTACTGCCCTGTGACTGTTATCTGTGTATGAGCGGCAAAGAGAGCAATTATTATATGCAATCATTAATTGGGGTTTGAAGAAACTTTAGTTGATTAAACCTGATGGGGATTGCCTAATAAGGCGTCAGGGGCCCTCACTCAGAATTTACATTATTTTGTAACTCCTGAAAAGGACGATGACTGTGAGGATGCTGGAGGCTGTAAGTACTGTCTACCCAAGTTCTCTTGTCTATGCTGATGATCACCATAGGATTTAAGAAGGTAAAAGTCCGGCATAACCTTCCCATTACCCCCGCAGTGAAAATATCCAAAAGGATTTCCCCACGTTAAATAAAGTTTCAGCTGCCTTATTATTATTATTCTAAATTTCACTACTTTCAGCTCGCCGTTCTTTCTTGTGCCTAGTTATGCGTTAAATTCTTCTATCAACACAGTATAATGTAAGTTTTAAAGGAATATATGACTCTAGAAATATCCTTATATATCCCCTCCACCTCCTCATCTAGATAAACCAAGGTTGGTGCGTAAGCCTATGTAACCTTCAACAAATTCCATTTGATGATTCATAAGTCTAAGACACACTTAATCTTGACTAAGTTGTTATTGAAAGCCTTGTGAATGATAAAGCCGACACCTTTTTGGAACTTCCTCTTGCTGATAGAACCGGTTGTCAAATTTGAAGATTACGGTGTTTATCCCCTCTCTTCGTGGCGGCGCTGTCGTCGCGCCACAAGCGAAACGTACCGAAGCCTAAATCACGCTATCAAAGTTTCGAAGTACTGCGGTACATATAGAATAGCACTATACTAAAACAAAGAGCGTTGGGCTGATTACCTTGCCCGGCACGAATTCTCCCCTTTGCTTACTACGGCCTTAGACCTTATCTCTTCTTCTAGCCACAGGTTGTTACTCCTCAGAGTGCATGTATTTAATTTTGCCAGCTCGAATTTGGCAACAGGACCTCTGCCAGAAGTTCTTACCATCCGACCCGCTGTTCGAGTCATCTGCATCCATCATACTTCTTGCATCTCTTATTCCATCCAGTGGGGGGGACAGCCCTGCACTTCGCTTACTGGTATGAGGCTGTCACTCAAGTACCTTTATTTCCCATCCGTTGTCGGTTCTTCGTGCTACATAACCAGCCCATTTTCACTTCAGCATACTGATCTGTCATGTGTGTCGATTACTCTGGTTCTATTGCGGATATCCTCAATACGAATTCTATCACGCAGAGAAACTTCAGGTTCTCCATAGTTCCATAGCATATGGCCATTAGTGAATGACTACGTCTCAGAACCACATGTCATCACATACTGGTTGTACACTCTTCTTTTCAAGTTTTGAGGTGTAACTGATGAGACGGTGTCGTAATTAACCGAGCTTTGCTCAACCGAGTTGAATTCATCAATTGATCTCTGTTGAAGTTGGACTTACCTAGTCGAACAATTTGCTCTGGGTAAACATCAAGTATGTTCAACAACTTCAAGCGTAGTGCACCCAACAACTAAAGGCATGTGACAAAGACGTTGCGGAAATGTATAGTTTATGAGTAATAATTTTTTTTTGTAAAATCATAACCCCACTTTTTTACACAGGAATATTGACACAAAGTTACTTCTGCAACGGCTTCGGCGCTGCGGGAAGTGCAGCCCATTCGCCCTTGCGTAGCAAATCGCAGGCACCTGTGTGAGCCGTAGTGGCTGAGGCTGGTCGCCTAAGGCGACCAATAAGCCGAAGCTGCGGAGGTGAGCTACAGCAGGCGTGGGCTGCTCTCCCTCCGCGCCTACGGCTTTACAAAAACACTCTAGGGGTAGGGCAGACAAGACTACGTGGAGTCGGAGCGTTCTGATTCGGTTTTAGTACAGATTCGACCTATCTTATCTATAAAGTCAGGTTGCCCTAAACTGCTATGATAGTGGTATATGAAACAATGTAATGTGAATTGTTATAATTTTGTTTTCTGAAAAACTTCTTGACTGCTCTCCACTGCGACTCAATTCGTTGTATATGAGTTCGATCTTCAGCTACAAATGTATTGTCTGGGCCCGAGTAATTAACTTTTTTATGGGTGACCCATTTCGCTATATGCAATTTTTAGTTAGTGAAATTTTCAAAACACATTTCCGAAATCCAAAAAGAGTGTAAAAGGTTCAAGCTTAACTCTGACATACCTAAACTGCAAATATAATTAAAATCAAGTACCGGACGTCTACTTCATAATACTAGACCAAATTGACATATTTGTGTATCGTTATATGCAATTTTTAGTGAAATTTATTTTTATCGTAATTAATTCAAAACGCATTTCCGACATCCAAAACCAGTGTAAAAGGTTCAAGCTTAACCCTGACAAGCCCCTAAACTGAAAACATAATTAAAATCAAGTACCGGACGTCTATAGCCAACCCCAGTCTTTCGTCGTGAAAGAGTTTAGGGGATGTAATGTCAACCAGTCTTACACCTTTCTACAGTTTGATAGGTTTTGTACTCTGGTTCTGTACCCCTTATATACCTTAGAGTATAAAAAATCCTTATATTATAGTAGTAATCCTTATATTATAGTAGTTAAAGTTTAAAAATGTATTATCCACTTTCTATATTTCTATTTTGTTTTATGTCGCTAATCTTTTGTGTGTATTCTTTTCAGTGAATGAATGCACAAATGGCAAGAGAAGAAGTATCATTAAGGGTCGAGATGGGAAGATTGGAAATAGAACCAATAAAACCAAATAAGCTTTATAAAGATGAAAATCCTTTCTCTCATATATCGCAACGAAAATTGTTTGGTGTTAAACCATGCATCCAAAATTATAAATGTGCTTGTTCCCCGCAGAAAAAGAATAAAAACATAAGTATCTGTAAAAAGAAACACAACCGAATTCTTCGAGAACCAGTTTTAAAGTTAACGCAATGTTTGGCAAAAAACGAAAAAGGAATTGAGCATACAAATCAATGCAAATGGTCAATACATAAAACTAATTCTGATAATTTAAGCTTAAAAGCACTGGTTGACAATTGTAATCAGTTGAGTATATCGTCAGGTAGCACTCGGTTGAATTTTAAAACTAAATCAAACCATGATACTAAGTGGTGGAATAATAAGGTTTTAGTTGAAAAACAGGGTAAGGAGTGCAGTCCAGAGAAAAGTCACACTGGCTCCTGTTCCCAACAAGCTCTTAACCCACCTTGTGATGTCACAATTGATGAATTAGCCAGTTACTTCGAAACACTTGTTCATATACCTAAGAAAATGTCATCTATGGCTGAAATGATGTACATTTGAACCTTGTATATAAATCATATTGTATTGAAAAAAGCAAAGTAAGAGTAGTTGTTAAATTGAATACAATTGATTTTGAAGATATTTAGTACATTACTATAACTGGTGATTTTAACTGATTATTATATTTTTGGATTTATTTACAATAATGTATGCACTACTGTTATTTCTTTAAAAACAAAAATGTGTGCATTGTATGGAGGTAGATCATTTGAATAATGAAATATGTTGTTTTAATATACAAAGTTGTTTTATTTGTTATCCATTGAATTTTATCTGTAATCTTTAAATAACAAATTTGCCTTCACATCTGTATGTTTTGCTTTTCATCACTAAACAAGGTAAATTTTGTAATATTACCTACTCTATTGGCGTTTAGTATGCTTTCATCTCCAATCTTGAATTTATTGATTCCTTAAGCGTAACTACTGTTATCATCGTTCATAATATAATGTTTATCCACTCTAATAACCTTTTGATTAATTTGATCATCTTCTATCATACTGCTTTCTCTTTTACTCAATGTATTATTTACAACAGTTGTATGTATACTGTTACAGTTGATTATTTCTTGTATTATCATACCTAAGTTGTGTCGGTTCGGAATAATCACTGATGGTAGTCGATTTTAAAATGTATAGAAAAAAGTAACAAATCGATTATGTGTGGTGATTTTAATGTTGATTTTATTGAAAAGTCAACATATTTCACTGATAGATTCACTGATCCAACATATCTTCGAGGCATGGGAGAATTCACAGAACGCGATAGGCGTTTATTGCGATTTATCCAAAACATTCGATTGTGTCTGAAATTAAATCACTACGGTGTTGAGGCTATGGCTTTAATTGCGTCATATCTTAGAGAGCAAACTCAGATAAAAGAAGTCAATGGCGTTAGTCACAACATTCTAAAATAAAATTAGGCGTTCCGCAAGGCTCGATCTTAGGGCCATTTTTGTTTCTGTGTTACATAAATGACCTGTGAAATGAATATGTAGTGAATAACTAATGTGACATTATATTATTTGGTGACGACATATCTCTACCATATTATTGATAAGCAGAAGGAACAGGGTAGGCGATAGCACGCAGCTTTGTCGACTACGACCTTAATGTTCCGATCTGAAAGAAAACTGGTGATCCAATTGCATAATTTCTCGGGAAGCCCATTCTCGAAGATGGAAGCTTCAAAAGAAGCGCTTTGTGCCAAACCCGATCGAAGGCCTTTGTTATGTCCAAACTAACCGCATTCCCCTTGGACTCTACCACCTGCGCCCATCGGTGTGTTAGGTAAACAAAAAGATCACCAGCGGAGCGACCCCGACGGAAACCGTACTGACGGTAAATAATCAGCTGGTGCTCTTAAAGGTACCGCATGAGTTTGCAATTAATAATGGATTCCATTATTTTCGATAACAAGGAGGTGATTGCGATAGGCCTTTAGTTGGACGGATAAGAACGTTTACCTTTATTAGGGATCGGGTGCACGAAAGCTGTCTTCTATGAATTCGGGACTACGCCTAGGAAGTAGAAGTACCAGAAAAGACATTAGAACCGATGTCAACTCTGAAGCACACGTCTTCAGCACAATTGGGGGGATTCCGTCAGGCCCATTCGACTTGTGGATGTCCAGGGAGAGGATTGCTTTGCGTATTGAGCACTGTGTGAATCGCACATCAGGCATAGAACACTCACACCGCGAGATAGTATGCGGTGTGGTCCTGGCATCGAGGTTTGAGTTGGACGCAAAGAGGGAGCCTAAAAGGTCGGCTTTCTCTTTTGCGGCGTGAGCCAGCGAGTCGTCCTCCCTGTGCAGAGATGGAAGTAATGGCTTACAGAAACTCCCTTGGACAGCCTTGGCAGGAGACCAGAAAGCACGGGTTCCCGAAGGAACGCGAATTAATTTCTCGCCAATTCTGCCAATGTACTCATATTTTGCCTTGGCAATAACGCTTTTGAAGACCTGGTGGCGGAGTTATACTTCTTTTTAAGAATGCTGGTGTTTACATCCTGGGCCGCCGAAGTGTCAGCCCAGGCCCGAAAACACTCCTTAATGCGTAATGCAGTTTTGCAGGAGCGATTAAACCAAGGCTGAGATCTGCCTTCGATGGGTACCACAGATGATGGTATAGTTCCATTCCCTGAAGCAACGCATCAGTGACAGAATCATCAACAGCGCTGGGATCATTCGGCAAGAAGCAAACTCGCCCCCATGTGTAGGATGCAAAGAAATACTGCACTCCGTACCAATCCGCCGATCTATAATGCCTAACACGGTGGCAGCGTGCAGAACGCAACCGCGATGGGAGCATTAGTGACAATACAGTCCGGATCAGACAATGTGTTCCAACTTGTACCCCGGGTGGGAAAGTACGAAGTATGGGCCGGAGAGGACACCTGTGTCTCAAAAAGTCGTCAAAAAGAGCAAGGCCGGATTTCAGATGGTAGTGGATGGCGTAAAGGTTCGTGTGAAATAAGTGGGCAACCTGAGCACTCACGATCAGGAAAAGTAGGGTTGCTTGGGCGTGGATGCTTAGTGCGGGATTCTCCATTACCATGTGATGGGTGAAGGGGGGGGGGTGAGGGGAGATCACGCTGGTATTCTGTGAGGTAGTGGTACTTTCCCGGTTACAGCCACGGTACAGTAAAATCATTAAGCAATAAAAATAGATTTAACAGATACAATTGCAAAAGCTAATACTTTATTTTAATTGACAATCTTATTCAATTAATAAATAAGAAACATAATAATAAGGAATATAAAAACTTTAAAAATTAATGAATTTTAATCGTTACATTATAAAGTGAAGTAATATATAATAAGTAAGTAAGGGTTACATACAGCTTTGAAGGATGAATGAGAACATAAGTTTGTAAATTATGCTTATCATGTTGTGTAGGTAATGGTAAAATCTTATAAACACCAAACTTAATAGGCGTTGATTAAAATTTCTAATGGGTTTAAAATATCCTTGCAATCTATATTTATGATCGCGGTATTCTGAGCCTTCTCACAAAAACTAGACATGCTCGAGATCGATTGATCAATTTTTTTTTAAATTATAGGTATTATTTCCACATAGGTTACTACATTCCAATAATCGTTGTAGAAGTATGCCATAGAAGTCGGATCGAAGTATAAACCTGGACTATGTAAAATTTGTTCAATAGGTTTTGAATAACTCGATCGGAGGAGAAATCTGAAACAATTATTACATAATTTACGCTGGTTTTATTTCATTAATGTGGTATTTTACGTGTTTCCTATTTATGCATACAGTAACATTATTTTTTCCGTTAACTTTAATAATTTTAAAAGATCCCTTCCAAATTGGAGACAGGCCTTGCGCAACCTATGGTGCTGTATAATATAGACTACCTAAATCACCTACTTTGTAACATTTTTCTCGCGAAGAGGCATCGTAGTACCTTTTAGAAAATTCATTGCTTTTATTTATATTTTCTAAGGCTTTTTCGCGGGAGTATTTCATTCTATATTGTAGAGCGCGAATGTACTCGTGATAGGTTGTATTTTCGTCAGAGTTGTATATGCTACTAGGGATATACGGCTTATGTCCGTATAATAATTCAAAAGGAGTAAATTCAGTAGTACAATGTGGAGTGGTATTGTAAGATAAAATTGCAGTAGCAATTGTGTCAATCGTCATGGTTTTCATTTACAAATGATTTTAAATATTCTTTAAGGGTAGCGTGACTACGTTCTAATTCGCCATTCGTTTGGGGATGGTATGGACTCGAGAAGATATTTTTTATTTTAAGAATGCTAGTTAATTGCTTAAATAACTCGGAAGTAAGGCATGAATCTTGATCACTTAGAATCATTTTAGGAAACCCAAATAATGAAATGAAATGAATGAGATTACGCGCGACTTCATCAGTTGTCGAAGTAATCATTGGATAGGCACAAGAAAATTTGGTTGTCATCCTGGAGCGTTAATATGTATTTAAATTTTTGAAGACCTGCTTCAGGTAGAACACCGACAACATAGAATGACCGACAATGTCTAGCGCTAATATTTCAAATGGCTTCGTGCTTGAGGACGTTATGACCATGGGTGCCTTGTTACAACGGCTTATTAATTTTACATAGTTTACAATCTTTAACGAAGCGTTCTATGTCTGCACGCATATTTTTCCAATAAAACAAAGATTTAATTCTACTGTACATGCGTTTTATACCTGGGTGACCAGCTACGGTAGTCCCAAGGTTTTCTTTTAAAATGTTTGGAATCTCGGCTGGAGAAGGGTATTGTATTCGATTCTTGTATATGTGAACCTTAATATTTGTACCATGGAAAATATAAGATATAATATTGTAAATCTTTAAGTATACTAACTTTGTAAATGGTTCCGAAAAGTCTGATAATGCTATCTCAGTTTCATAGTTACCTTTAGAAATAATTTGGTCCCTAAACTTACATAATAAATTATAAATTGTCTTATAACTTGTCTCATCATAATGATGAACTTTAGTGTAAAGAAAGTAAAATGTTTTATTGTTAGAGTCGACCGAGTGTACGGTTTCAGGTTCGCGTTCCGCTGATAACAAAAAATATTGTTTATCATTGACAATAGCCGTTCACAGTTCGGCATAGAATAATCAAAGTCTAGAGAGACTGGACACGCAATTATTTTTTGTTTTGCAGAATATAAACTTTGATTATGCTCTTCAATTTGTGTATCATTAGAAATTGATTTTGTAAATTGTTTTTTGAAAAATTGTTCATATGTAGTCTTATATAATTTAGAATGCGTAAATAGCGTTTACTGGATTACGAGATAAAGCATCCGCGTTTGAATTAATTCTACCTGGCTTGTAAACGATTTCATAATCGTATTCCTCTAATTTTAATCGCCATCTGAGCAAACGTCCGCCTGGATCTTCGGCATTGAAAAACTATGTAAGAGGGCGATGATCTGTGACAATCTTAAATTTATACCCATAAAGATATGGTCGAAAAGTATTAATACCGCAGAGTATTGCCAATAACTCCTTTTCTGTAGTTGAATAGTTTTCTTCTTGTTTATTTAAGGTACGAGATGCATAGGCGATAGGTTTATCCTTTCCAATCTCGCCCTGAGATAAAACTACGCCAACAGCGTAATTAGAAGCATCGGTAGTTACGATAAAAGGTTGAGAGAAGTCAGGGTATTGAAGTAAAGGAGCTGTAACCAACTTTTGTTTAAGTTGATTGAAAGCATATTCTTGCTCATGAGACCAGTGAAAGATTGTGTCCTTTTTAAGTAAAGAAGTAAGAGGTTTTGTGATATGAGTAAAGTTTTCTATGAAACGACGATAGTAACCTGTTAATCCAAGAAATGACTTTACATCTTTAGGAGTCTTAGGTGTGGGAAACTGAGTTATAGCCTTTACCTTATCAGGGTTGGGCGAAACACCTTGATCTGTAATTACAAGTCCAAGATAAGCGACTTCTCGTCGCAAGAACTCACATTTATCAGGCTGTAATTTTAAATTAGCCTCTCTGAATTTGGAAAAGATTAGTTCAAGTTTTTTCATATGCGAGTCAAGATCATGAGTAAACAATACAGTCATCTAAATATATATAACAATGAAGACCTTGTAGTCCAGAAAGAACAGAATTCATCAGTCTTTGGAAGGTTGATGGGGCATTCTTGAGGCCAAAAGGCATAGGTGTGAACTTAAAATGCCCAGAAACATCATTAGTAGTAACACTGAAGCCCGTTTTTTCAGTATCTTTTGGATCTAAGCAAATTTGATGAAATCCAGAGGCTAAGTATAGTGTACTAAAATATTTAGAATGACCTAGTTGATCGAGAATATCCGTAATGAGGGGAAGAGGTTAAACTTCAGAAACAGTGACGTCATTTAGTCGGCGATAGTCAATAACAATTCGCCACTTTTGCTTGCCGGAAGCATCTAATTTTTTTTGGGACAACCCAAACTGGGACATTCCAAGGCGAAGTCGAGGATCTAATAATATTTTGGTCAAGCATTTTCTTAATTTGCTTCTCGACTTCATCTTTATGTATCTCGGGAAAACGGTATGACTTTACATGTATAGGGGGTGCGTTCCCGGTATTAATAGAATGTCGAATACTGTTTGTATGGGTTAAGTATTCGCCATCAAAATGAAATATATCCGTGTATTTTGAGATACAAGTCATTAGTGCTTTTCTTTCTTGAGGATTAAAGTGAGAGCATCGTATTTGTTCAAGTATCTTTTGAGAACGATCAATGTTTAAAGAATTTAAGTTATAAATAATTTCTTTATGAGAATTATCTAATTTTGACGACATAGGTTGGTATGGAGTCAATTGAACCTAAAAGTTTTTAATTTCGATTTCATTTTCCGTAGTGTTTAAGATGGTAACGTTAACTCTATTATTCGGCTTTAACCTTACAATACAATTAGCCAAAAATACGACTTCGCAAACTTTCTGATCTAATACTAAGGCTTCTTTACAATCACCTACTTCTAATAAATTGGCTACTTGGCATTCAATTACCATCTCCGACCGTGGAGGTATAACGTATAATGGTTTACTAAAATAAAAAGGTATTGTATGACCTTGTAAATTAAGAGAACTAATAGAGTACTGTATATCTACATTAAAATGTTGTAGAAAATCACTACCTATGATACCGTCGTAATTTAAATTAATTTTGTCGTCAATTGCATGAAATAAAAAGTTAAATACTATCTTACTCTTAGAAGAAATCTGGTATTCGAAATCAATCCTAATAGATCCGAGAGATGCGCAAGTGGAGTCATTATCACTGAGACCTTTCAATGTAATTAAATGTAATAAAGTCCTAAAACTTGTTGATTTAATAAACTAGAATATTTCACAATAGAAATCGTAGAACCAGTATCGATAAGAAAACATAGGGGCCTTTTATTAAAATTAGTCTTTAACATAACGTGAGGCAGAGAAATATTATTATTAATATTATTTATTGTATAAGTTTTCTCACATGTGCCAACCCTAGAGAGTGACGTAAATTTTTCGCTATTTGTGGCGTCACGTTGATAACCATTAATTTTTTTATTATAAAAATTATTAGAAATTGAAACATTATTTTCAACCTTTTGAGTCTCTGATTTTTATTACCCTGTGTTAAAAATAACTTAAGAACACAGGAATCGAGTCTTTTATTTGAAGTGGAGGATATTAATTGAGACGAAGGTGCATTAAAATTAGAACCCTGTACAACCGAGAATTGACCACAGGTGCGACCTTGAAGCTCCATTGAAGATTCGTTGGACGTATTATTTAAAGCATGGTCATCAATATTTTTTGTCATACGTGTTTTATAACATAATTTAGGAACACGGGATTTAGTAAGATTAATAGTTTTCGTGTCATTTAAATTAATAGTACGTTTCGGCAGACACGGCACCGAAACCCTGTTTAGTTTAAATTATTATTTTCAGAGGCGCAAAGCGCAAACAAATTCCGCTTGCGCCGTCGCCCCCGTGCGGTCGTGCGCTAGCGGAGTCCGCCGCTGACCGAGCACCCGTCCCCGTACGGGTCTTCTCCCTCAGCTAGCGCTGCCGCCCCTGTGCGGTTGTGTTAGCTGACCACTCTCCCGTCCCTGCACGGTTGAGTGCCCTCCCACACTCCCGTCCCCGCACGGTCGAGTTTGCCCTCCCGCTCGGCTCGCACAGCCGCCGCCGCGCGGTTGTGCTAGCTGTCTCGCCGTCGCCGTGTTTCCGTGCCCACTAATGTGGGTGCGGGCGACGGTGGGAGCCTTCCCGTCTCCGCCAGCCGCCCCCGTGCGGTTGTGTTGTGCGCACGCCCTCACCGTTGGACGGTGAGTGCCTTCCCTCCCTGCCTCCGCCCGCTACTGCCACCGCCCCCGCACGGTTGCGCTGGCAGTCAGTGCTCACCGTCCCCGTACGGTGGGTACATCCTCGCTCATGCGATTCCCACTCCGACACTCCATCACCGCCGCCCTTTGCGGCTGTGCTGGAGACCCGCGCTTCCGTCCCCAGACGATTGTGCCCCACGCCTCCCTCTCCCCGAGAGAGATCGTCTCCGATTCGGCGATAAAGCCTTCGGGCTAGAGCCGTTCCCAGGTGGTGTTTAGTGGGTAGGCACTTCTTCAAAGTGAGTCCCACATAACCTCGCAGCCGGCTGCGTGGTATGCTATGAGCATTCACCACCTCCCTCCCCCGCTTCCGGAGGGTGTCCTTGCATTGGGCGAAAAAAGGCGCAAACAACGTGTATATTAGAGCGATTATTGTCCGGCACATTACTAGTGCACGGTACTTGTGTACTTGATAGTGCAGCGTTACGTTGATCGAGACGCATATTATTGTTTTTAAACTTAAGTTTGCGACACTCGTTTATTAAATGACCTTTCTTTTTGCAATATGCACATATTTTATTGGGGTTAAAATTAGAATGGGGTTTATTATAATAATTATTTGGATTATTTGAATTTTTATCATGCAATGAATTAGAATTAGAGTTAAGATGATGGAGGTTAGGATAGGAAACCTTTGATTTATTTTTATAACACTCGGAAGAAGTGTGTCCGAGTTTGTGACAAATTGAGCACGATTTGGATGAGCGCTGCGATAATTTACTTAATTTAAATAATTTTTCTTCCTCGATAGCATGTATAATCGCTTCGGATAAAGTTCGAGGGTTCCTACAGCGTACAATATACAAATAACTAGGATTCATGCCCAATAAGAAAATATTTAAAGCTAAGTCTTCCATTGCTGCAAGTCTACCTAAAAGTTCTTTTTCATCCTCACAGCTGTAGTGAATATCGGATTGGATCCGCGTAAGGCACGATTCAATCCTTAATGAATATTGTGTCACATCTTCAGAAGGCAACTGTTTACAATTTTGTAGGTCTACGAGTAAATGCGTTGAATTTTTTTCCCTCCGAATGTCGATTTAAGAAATTGTTTTAATTCGGGCCAACTACTAAATTTCTTTAAGCAACAAGTTAATTGTGCTTTTCCTTCAAGTTGTGACACAATATATTTAAACAAATCATTCTGTTGGTCTGTACTTGCTAATGAAATTGCGTTTTCGCAATTTGTAAGAAATGCGGGCAATAACTCGCGATTGTAGGGCTTAATAAATTTGGTTAGGACTGAAAGAGTGATTTTTTCAGACATTTTTGATTTAATATTTTTCTGTGTTGGATTTGGTCCTAACAGTGAACTATCTGAGGAGTCAGAATTTGAAATTTTAACTTCTTCACCTTTTACCTTTTTAGAGAACATTAACTAATTGGGAATATTTAAAAATACAGTACAGATCATCAGAACACGACAAAATATGTTAAACAAAATGTTAAAATACAATGACTTAATGTTAAAATAAATCTCTTACAATTAATTTTTTTTTAGATTAAATCACTTTCACTTGTAAAATCACTTTATTTAATAACTTTTGAAAACTTTAATTTAATATTCTATCAGATAAGTATGTAACTTTATTTTGTAATTGCCAAAAAACAGTAACTGTCGTAAACGAAAATACAAGTGCGTGGCATATTTACTTTGCAAGCTTAGCCGACTATCAGACTCAGCGCGCCCGCGCGATACACAGCTCTGACACAGATTTCGTTTTGAATTGTCGGTCTAGTTGTACAAGTAAAAAATGTCAGTCCTATTTGATATCTCATTGATTGTGCGTGATTCCGTACGGCACCAAGCCTCTGTCACTCTTGCTACCTGCGTGAAACAAATGCCTACAACTCGTACGCATTAACGACAACACTCCAATCAATCTTTACAGCGTCGTTTAAAAGCTGCTACAAGTCCAAGTCACTAAAGTTACGCTGAAGTAGTATCCTTAACGTAGATTTACTATTTTATTCTTATGGTTATTTTTATAAAATACGAATCATCATTATCATCATTACAACCCTTCACAAGCTGAGCATAGGCCTCCCCCAAGGAATGCCACAAAGTACGGTCCCGAGCCACCTGCATCCATCGACTTCCTGCATATCTTACCAGGTCTTCACTCCATCTAGTGGGGGGGGGGGGGGGTCGCCCTACACTTCGCATACCGGTACGAGGCTGCCACTCGAGAACCTTTTTTCCCCATCGGTTGTCGGTTCTTCGAGCTATATGGCCGACCCATTGCCACTTCAGCTTACTAATCCGTTGGGTTATGTCGATCACTCTGGTTCTACTGCGGATATCCTCATTTCTAAGTTTATCACGCAGTGAGACTCCGAGCATAGCCCTCTCCATAGCTCGCTGAGCGACCTTGAGCTTCCTCATCCGGCCAGCAGTGAAGGACCACGTCTCTGTTCCGTAGGTCATCACTGGCAACACGCACTGGTTGTACAGCCTCGTTTTCAAGTTTTGAGGTATACCTGACAAGAAGATGTGCCGTAATTTCCCGAACGCTGCCCAGCCGAGTTGAATCCGTCGATTGACCTCTCGGTCGAAGTTGGACTTACCTAGTCGGACTATTTGTCCCAGGTAAACATACTCGTCAACAACTTCGAGCTTATTGCTCCCAACAACAACCGGCATAGGTGTGACATGGACGTTACACATGACCTTTATTTTGTCCATGTTCATCTTAAGATCTATCCGTTGGGAGGCACTATTGAGGTCATTGAGCATAGTGCTTAGGTCCTCCAGCGATTCTGCCATAAGGACTATATCGTCTGCAAATCGAAGGTGAGTGATGTACTCGCCATTGATATACCTTAATATACCGTATTCTTTCCATTCCAGTAGCCTGAAAACGTCTTCCAATGCAGCGGTGAAGAGTTTCGGGGATATAACGTCACCCTGTCTTACAGCTCTCTGCAGTTAGATAGGTTTCGTACTCTGGTTATGTACTCGGATAGCCATTGTCGCCTTACTGTACAAACATTTTAGCACTTCGATATACCGACAGTTAACTTGGCACCGCTGAAGGGACTGCAGCACCGCTTAAATTTCGACGGAATCAAAGACTTTCTCATAGTCCACATACGCAAGACATAGTGACAGATTGTACTCCTCGGTCTTCTGTACAATTTGCCGAAGGGTATGTATGTGGTCTATGGTGCTAAAGCCTTTTTGGAAACCGGCTTGTTTGGGAGCCTGGAAGACGTCGAGTCTGCGTGCGAGACGCCTTGTAATGACTTCAAGTACCGGTTTTCCACCGGCTTTCAGAAGCTCCGCTGTAATTCCATCCTCGCCCGGGGACTTACCGTTTTTAAGGTGCTGGAGAGCCATTCTAATCTCAATCAGACTGACGTCCGGGATATCATCGGAATAGTGTCGGATAAGACTTGCTCTTGGATCGTTACTCACACTTGCGTGTGGCTCCAACGATGACGTGTACAGCTGCCCATAGAACCTCTCAATCTCACTCAAAATCTCAGGTGTCCCGGAGACGATGCTGCCACATTTGGTCTTCAGCTTCGACAGTTGGCTCTTTCTGGTAGACAGATTTAAAAAAATAACAAATCTTTTTATTTAATAAAATGAATCTCTATAAACAAAAATCAATTGCTGTCCGAGTCTCGCTAAAACTTAAAAACGGCTCAACCAATTTTTATGAAATTTTTGTGTTGGGATCCATTCAAACAGAATCCCTAGTAGCTTGCAACATATTTATTTATCTATGGTCTCTAGATGGCTTAGATTATTATTACATTTAGACACGTTAGGTGGCGCTGTTGTTCGCTAGTCTTATTAAAAATATATCCAATCCATTCATAAAAATCCACGATTTCATATCTTACCGATTTATATTAAACCATTGACTTAGAATATACTGGCATAAGTATATTCTAAGTCTATGTATTAAGGGTGCGTTTGCAAATCGGGCGAAATTATGCTGTTTTTCGGTACATTTTGTGACAAAACTAAACCAAGTCAAACATAGCTAATTGCTACCACGTATAGAATGGTTCTTCATCTTCAAATGGTGGTGACTTTTTTGTTGAAAATAATAGTTTTTTATATTGTAAATACGATCTTCCCTAGCCATTTTCTACAAAATTAACGATACCGGCTCATGTTTAGGTACATTTTTGTTCTATTATCAACATATATTAAGATTTCTAAAAATACTATAAGTAGGCAGACATATTCAATAAAAAATAGTGGTGTTTACTTTTTATCAAAATGTCACAAATAGTCGTAAAAAAAATAAAAACTGATGCTTATTTTTTCCACATATTTTGCTAATACGGATGAATCATAATGGATTGCAATAAGGGTTATTTTATTTTTGGTGCCTGTTTTGATTTATTGTACAAAAATTTCGATGAAACCTCAGTCCGCGCTCGGTCGCCATCATGAGTGGATACTGTATCGCCTGCCTGATTGCAGCAGCCGAAAAAGATCGCTGTATATACACAAAATATTCGAATTTGATACATAGGTACTTGACAAGGCAAAATAATATTATTATTTTGATAATCACACATTTTTCTTATAATATTTTGTTTCGCTGAAAGTCTCATCATAACTAACAAAATGAGCCCAAACTTGGCACACCTAGTTCTACTCGTCTAGGAGTTCCAGTAATGGTCACTGAAGTAAACCATCAGGTCTCTCCATTAAGTCCGGGGGTAAGTTCTTATCATAACTAACAAAACGAGCCCAAACTCGGCACACATAGTTCTACTCGTCCAGGAGTTCCAGCAGTAAGCACCTAAGTACACCATCAAGTCTCTCCATCAAGCCTGGAGGTTAGGTATCATAATAACTAAGAAAACGAGCCCAAACTCGGCACACCAAGTTCTACTCGTCCAGGAATTCCAGCAGTAGTCACCGAAGTACACCATCAAGTCTCTCCATCAAGCCTGGACGTTAGGTCTCATAATAACTAACAAAACGAGCCCAAACTCGGCACACCTAGTTCTACTCGTCCAGGAATTCCAGCAGTAGTCACCGAAGTACACCATCAGGTCACTCTATCAAGTCCGGAGGTAAGCTCTCATCATGACTAACAAAACGAGCCCAAACTCGGCACACCTAGTTCTACTCGTCCAGGAATTCCAGCAGTAGTCACCGAAGTACACCATCAGGTCACTCTATCAAGTCCGGAGGTAAGCTCTCATCATGACTAACAAAAGGAGCCCAAACTCGGCACACCTAGTACTACTCGTCGAGGAGTTCCAGTAGCTGTCACCGAAGTATACCTTCAAGTCACTTCACCAAGTCCGAAGCTAGTCTTATCATAACTAACAAAACCAGCCCAAAGTCCACAGCCACCATCTCACTGCTAGTAGTGGGCTTCTAGTGCCTAGCAGTCTCTGGAGCAGCTATTCGTATTTCGTATGTAATATATTTTTGTAGGTATAAGAAATGAGAAAAAAATCAATCTTTCAAATTATCAAAATGTTTTTACTTGATTACGATTCCTACACCCGCAGCTAACCGTGCGTACACTTGTGTGTGTGACCCGTGTCAATGTAATAGTTCGATTCTATACCTATCAATTTTGCAAACGCGTCCTTAAACTAGCTTTTTACCCGCTTAATGTTATGTAGTGTAATTAAAGTTAATTTAGTTTTGACGAAATAATGTTAAATTTCATCGTCTACTATATACGGCATAATGTTTATTTGCGATACTTGATTAGTATTATTGGCCCATTGAATATTAATTGGTACCATAAAATAGCTGCTGATATTTTTTACGTTCTACATAACATACATAATACATAAACACTCACGCCTGTCACCCAGAGGGGTAGGCAGAGACTATGGACTTCCATTTGGCACGATCCTGACACACCTCTCTCGCCTCCTCCACATCCATATACCTACGCATACACGCTCGTCAGTTAAGGGTACTCTTAATTTGGCCCATTTTCAATATATCGCCAATTTGGTCGATAAATTTTCGCCTAGGGCGTCCCTTCCAGACTCTGCCGTTCACCTCTGCCACATAAATTTGCTTTGTCACTCTTTCCTCATTCAATCTTTCTACATGACCAAACCACCGAAGCATTCCTTTCTTAATCCTGGTCACAACATCATCTTGCAAACCACACTCTTCTCTTATCACACAATTTCTCACTCTGTCATTTAGATTCAGCCCTAACATACTCCTTAATGACCGCATTTCTACAGCATTTATTCTACTCTCGTGCTTCTTCTGCCACACCCAACTTTCACTACCATACATTAAAGTAGGGACTAACACAGCATTGTGAATTGCCATACGTGCCTTTTTGGACACATTCTGACTTTCCACAATAGAGTGTAGAGCCCCATTTACTCTATTTCCTGCGTTCACTCGTCGTTCTATATCCTTATCATATCTACCATCCCTGCTAAATACACATCCCAAATACACAAACTCATCTACTTGCTCGACCAATTCCCCTTCTATTCTTATTTCACATATCGTTTTACTTTCTTCTCTTTCAAAAACCATAATTTTCGTCTTACTTGCGTTCACTTTCATTCCCCTTTCTTTTAATGATCTGTTCATTAATGTAACCATCATTTGCAACTCGGCCGCCGACGACGCAAGTATGACTTTATCATCGGCGTACAAAAGGCATTTGACGGTTAACTCACCCATTCTTAACCCGCATTCTTCAACTTTCAAATTTTCCAAACAACTGTCCATAAATAGTTTGAACAGCCACACAGCCCTGTCTGACACCTTTATGGATGCCAAACCAGTCCGAGTAGGCCCCGTTGATTCTGACACAAGCACTGGAGTCCCTATACAGAGACTTCAATGCCTGTATCAACCCAGCGCTCAACTCTAATGAGTTCAGTGTTTGCCATAACACATCCCTGTCCTGTCATAAGCCTTTTCCAAGTCCACGAACGCACAAAAAATCTTTTGGGTTTTGGCCAAAAACTTCTCCGCGATCATGCGCATGGAAAAGACCTGATCCGTACATCCCATTCCCTTTCTAAATCCCGCTTGCACATCCCAAATTTTTCCACCAGTATCTTTCATAACTCTTTCAATTAGCACCTTAGCATACAGTTTTCCCACAATGCTAAGAAGGCTGATACCACGGTAGTTTTTACAGTCCTGCTGCGATCCTTTTCCCTTATATATTGGGACTATCACGGCTTTGCACCAGTCTCCCGGTACCTGCTTAAGTTCCCAACACAAATTAAACAAGGTGTACAGCAGGTCTGCCACCACTCCCTCTCCAGCCCTTAGCATTTCGAGTGATACTCTATCATATCCGGCTGCCTTACCCGCTTTCATACTTTTTATTGCTTTCATTATTTCATCTATACCTATCTCTCTATCCCTTTCCTCGTCTTTCGGAATTTCTATTTCATTTAATTCAAACGTCTCATCACTCATAAACACGCTCTCAAAGTATTCCTTCCATCTCCTTAAACTCAAAACTTCGTCATTCAGAATACAGCCATTCTGGTCTCGTATAACATTCATTCTAGGCTGTTTTGAATGTCCCCTGGCAGTTCTTACGGAGTTTCCAGAACATTTTAATATTTGCCTGGAAGTTATCCGATATTCTTCTATCATTCTTATCCGTTCTTTCTTGCTTTTTCCTTTCAACTACTTCTTTTACTCTCTTATTTAGATGTCTAAAGACTGCCTTTTTTCTTTCAATATCATCATTCATGCCGCTAGAATGACTAGCCTTGGTTGCTAGTAAATCTAGCTATGCTCTCTTCTTTGCTTCAACTTCTATCCGTACCTCATCATCCCACCATAAAGTGTTATTTTTCCTTTCATTCGTTCTCTTAGTTACACCACATACTTCGGTAGCTGCATCCACCAAATCTTTCTTGACATTATACCACACAGTCTCCAAGTCTCTAAATCATTCATACACAATTCATCCATACCACTTATATTTTCTCTCAGTCTACATTTGAACTTCTCTTTCACACCTTCATCTTGTAACCTCTCTGTTATTATACGCTGTAACGCAGTGGTATACACAGATGTCCGATGCCGCCAACATCTGAATAGACCATTAATTCGGCATAAGACCAAGTAGTGATCCGTCCCTACGTTGGACCCACGGTAAACCCTTGTATCTACCACTGCGCTTCTCATTCTTTCATCCACAATTATGAAATCTATCATGCTTCTATCACCACCTCTTTCCCATGTATACATGTGAATCTTCTTATGACAAAAGAAAGTGTTCGTTACAAAAAGATTCTTTTCCACACATACGGTGAGGAGACTTTCACCATTCTCATTTATGCTTTCATCACCAAACGTTCCCAATATCCTTTCATAACCAAGCCTCTTCACGCCAACCCTTCCATTAAAATCTCCTAATATAACAATATTTTCATTACCTTTGCATTTCATAATACTTTGCACGCCTCGGACACGACCTTCGTTAAATTAGCCTACCGATTAAATCGTCGAAAAAAAATTAATGCGGCGCGCGTATTAAATCAAAATGCACCTTACATCCGCATGCGAGTCTGTATAGCCCGTTACGCGCTTTGTTAAGGCCGCACCCACTGTAGGGTTAGGCGTTGTGAGAAAACAAATTGAATCCTTTGATATTAGTTGGTAATAGAATACACCGAGGGAACATTATTGTTCAATGTGAGGAAGGTTAATATGCAACATCGAGAAAAATTAAGATTATAACAACGTGAACGTCTTTGAAACTCAGATACCTACTTATCATTTTTAACCGACTTCAAAAAAAGGAGGAGGTACTCAATTCGACTGTTATTTTTTATGTGTTACCTCAGAACTTTTTCCTAGTTGAACCGATATTGATGATTCTTTTTTTTATTTGAAAGCTGGTGCTTATAATTAATATACTTATCCCATATAAAGATCAAGATCCGACCAGTAGCTTTGGAGTTATCCTTAATAATGCGCATTATATACGTATTAATATTGAAGTCGGCTGTACAAAACTTTTAATTTCATTACTTGTCTCTATTCCTCTCTTTTTAAAAACGTTACCTCCACACTAGGATTTTCTCATGTATCGCGGGGGCAGTTTACATACATAGATATCACAAGGAAAAACATCCAGACCCAGAACAATTATTTGTAGGTCATACAAATTCTTGTTCCGTGCGGGCTTCAAATAGGCGGCTCTTAGCGCTGCATCTCATTGCAAAGCCACGGAACCATCACTTGTCTCTTTCAAATTTTTTCTATTTAAAAACATGTGACATGCGACGGCATTATTAATGAAAGAGTGGCAATGAGAAGTGCCGCTATTTTCAATCTCTTTCTTTTATCGACCAAGTGTTAAACTAATAACCAGTATATGCTGATCTTGCATTAGTAGGCAGTCACTGGTACAAGGAGGTCTACTTACACTGAATATTTTTAAGGTCATTGGCATTATACGCGAAAAAATCGAAAACTGCGAAGGTGTGATCGGGTCGCTGATCAAATAATAAAACTGTAACTTTGGCGTCAGTAACTAAGTACCTAATTATCTAGATCTACCTATAAATAATAATATCTTACCTTTCGGTCTGCTTAGGAATAGTAAAGAATGAAACATAGATTACTGTATATATACCAGAGAGAATTAAAAGTCGACATTCATATTGTTATTTAAGCACCCGTATGCTATGCAGTTAGTGTTGCGAGGTCCAGTGGGTCAAATTTCGGGACGGAAGGTAAAAATAATCGGAAATTTGGTTTTCAAATCCGGACAGTTACAATGCTTACATAAAATAGGTTTTTTGTAACCATTTTGCCCACCATGAGTTATATTAGTCTTTTTGACACAATGCGCAATAATTATGCTTTATAAATTATTATTTGGGACTGCCTCGTTGGTCTAGTGGTTGTAAACACGACTGTTGATCATGAGGTCTCGGGGTTCAAAGCCCGGGTTGGCTCAAAAAAATCAGTTAATGAATTTTCCTCAGTAGCTGCCCGGAGTCAGGAAGTTGGCGGTGTCTCACCACCTTGCCTCGGAAAGTACGTAACGTGAAGGAATAGAGAGTGCACTAGCTGTGCTTGCGCATACACTTCACTTGGGCACTATAAGCCTCTCCTACGCCGATGGCTGGTCTACGATGAGGCTGAACGCCGTGACCGAAATTTAGACTGATCTAATGACCAAATAATTTTTCGTCCAAATATCGGAAAAACTGCACATTCGTCTGTGTGCGTTTTATTTTCCCGGCGAATCAGCACTTGTTGAACGATTTGTTTTTTTGCACTTAAAAACAACGGTACAACCGCTTGAAGAAATTAACTACTGGAGAAATCCACAAGACTGTTACATTTTTCTAATGTACTTATCTAAACCGTAGCGTGTAATTTAGTTACTGTACTAATTACTTATAAAAGAATGAAATAATAAATGACAGCGCGCCGAGGCAGGCGGCATCAGGCGCGAGAGAAAAAAAACGAGACAGCATGAATGATATCTGTATCCCGCCAACACAACACGCGCAAAGTTTAAAACTTTTATGTTGACTATTTATTCGAGTTTGGTAAGAAAATATTTGAATGTCAAAGCAAAATATTTTAATGTAGTAACAGCCACAATTACAGACTAAGGAGGTTAGAGAAAAATCGGGACATTTGGCGTCCCGATCAAGATTGAATCGGGACGTGTCACCAGACCCCTGAAAAGACTTCCCGCGCCAATCGGGACACCTAGCAACACTATATACAGTACCTTTTGGCTTTTTGAGGGGGCCATATTTGAATAAAAACTCAAAAATAAATATCAAGTGCCTAAATACTTATAACAGAAAAATACTTTTTTATTAACGTAAGGCCAATTATTTATTCAGTGGAAAGGCGCGCGTCAGCTCAAGCGCGCGCGTGACAACCTCACGGAATTAAGCTTTCGGAGGCGGCCGCGCAGCGTAGGTATATTTTCATGCCTAAAGCGCGGAGTGAGACAGGCCTGGTTCTAGTAGACTTCAAATTTTTAATGTATTCCATTCACGGTGAATGTGAGAAGAACTACATTCATGAACGGGAGCAGAAATATTAGTATAGCCTTATAGTACCGGCCAAAGCGAATCCACTATATCGTCCTGGAGGGAAACAAAAGTTTGAAACAATATAATTTAAATAAATACAAGTGGTGAACCTGGGAGAACCCACTTGCATTTAGGTGTTTTTTTTTTTTACTTAAAATGTAACATCAATGATTTTGAAATTTATCATGACCTTTTATTTGTGCTCAAATAAGCTCGATAGCGTTGTCATTGTATTTAACTTGTCGATTCGAACAAAAAAAAACGTTTTTTTTTTTTGGGTAACATTCCTAGTAGTATACTGACTAGGCCTTGCATTCGAATATTCGAATAATTCGAATAATATACCTTGTCCAAATATTCGAATATTAAATCTGCTATATTCGAATATTCAACCAATTTTCTGAAAGCCAAACTCGGAATATTGAAGTACACAAAATATTACTTTTAAAGTTCGCGCGCGACATTTGGATTTTAGGGCGCGCCGCGCCAGTGTTCCGTCCAACCCGAGAGGGTTCGTCAAAGCTCGGAAACGATCGGAAACTCGAGAATAAGTGCGGCGGTGTTGGTAGTTTGGCGTCTTTGCTCGTGCATTTGTCTGCCATTTGCATTTTGCACGCGTGCAGTGCGGACGGCGTACCCATCCACTATCCAGGAAAGGAATTACGTGTATACTTTTGATGTAAGTAGCTATATTTTTATTTTTGAGTGACAGTGACATCGACGCACCTATGTACGTGTGCAGTTTGTCACGTAGGTATGACAGCGGCGAAGGCATTTTTGTATACGGCCAAGTAACTTTTTCATATGGTATTTTTTTTGATGTTGCAGGCTTGCAGGTATTGAGTTAAACATTCAAATTCAAACATGGAGCAACAGAAACTAGAATTCAAAGAGTACGTCAAAGGTTTGCGAGACGAGTCGTCAGTATGGAACTTTTTTTGAGGACTTCAGACGGGATTCACGCATAATGTAAAAAGGTTATTAAATGCCGAAACACAACTACATGCCTACATAACCACTTAAAACTCCACCCTACTGAGCCCAATGTCGATGAACGTTCGGCCACGGCGACATCGGCCACACATTCAAACCTGCAAGAAAAAGTCGATAAAAATGAGCCATAAAAGAAGAAAATTAAACTAATTGACGCATACTTTAAAAATGAGGATAATATGGAGAATGTGGTATCAAAAATGACTGCTTGTGACGGTCTTCCATTCAGCATTTTCTGTACCTCTGATTCCATTCGAAATCTCTTTAAAAAAAGTGGCTACGACGACTTGCCGAAGTCACCGAACACAATTAAGAAGATCGTAGTAGAAAAGAGTACACAATTAAAGGGTGATCTGAAGAAAGAATTGGAGAAATTAAAGGCCCAAGGAAATAAATTTTCCGCATCCCTGGACGAATGGACTTCAGCTGGTAACCGACGTTACATGAACATTAACGTTCATTGTTCAAATTTCCAAGGCAAGGGATATAGGAATCTAGGACTAGCGAGAATAACTGGCAGGGCAACGGCGGATCATTGTGCTAATATTTTGAAGGCCAAGTTAGCATCCTATGATTTATCTTTGGAAGAGGACATAGCATGCATAGTGACTGACGGAGCAAGCGTGATGTGTGCTATGGGTCGACAAGTGCCATCGTACCATCAATTATGTTTCGCACATGGTATCCAATGTGCAGTGCTGGATGCTATATACAAAAAGAATCAAGATGAGCAAGAAGAAGAAGAAGGGGAAGAATCCGCAGAAAACAAAGACGAGACAAATGAGGATACTGACTCTGACAGTGATAGTGAAGAAGGAGGATTTGTAGTTGAGCAACATCTGAATGGAAACCGAGACGTATATTTATACAGGGATGTGAATTTAATAAATGTAATAGAGAAAGTGCGAAAAATAGTTAAATTTTTTAGGAAGTCACCCATCAGAAAAGAGATTCTCGATAACTATATTCAAGAAGAACAGAATAAAATGGGTTTGATCCTAGACTGTAAAACCAGGTGGAGCAGTTTAGCCGATATGATCACAAGATTTTTGGCATTAAAACACCCTATATTGAAGATTCTTATTGATTTAAAGTACGATACCACGTTTAATTCAGGTGAGCTGGCTTTACTGCAGGAATTGTCCACTTCTTTGAATATTGTAAAGGCAACAGTAGAGGCGCTGTGCCAAGAAAATGCAAATCTGCTTACTGCGGAAACAGCTCTTCAATTTATGGTTGCGAAACTTGAAAAGACGAACAGTTTTATCAGTGACAGGCTACTCGAAGCTCTGAAGAATAGAATTGCTCAGAGACGCCTACCAAATTTAATCTGCACATTAAAATATCTCCACAATCCCAGTAAATATTACGCAGAAAAGAGTACACAATTAAAGGGTGATCTGAAGAAAGAATTGGAGAAATTAAAGGCCCAAGGAAATAAATTTTCTGCATCCCTGGACGAATGGACTTCAGCTGGTAACCGACGTTACATGAACATTAACGTTCATTGTTCAAATTTCCAAGGCAAGGGATATAGGAATCTAGGACTAGCGAGAATAATTGGCAGGGCAACGGCGGATCATTGTGCTAATATTTTAATTACGCAGAGCCACCTTCGTCTCTCTTTACATCACCAGGCAATAACATTATTACAGAAGTAATAACTGAGATTAACGAGAGATACTTTTCTAAAAGACAGAACTCTGATAATGACGAAGATGACATAACCTTAGTTCAACTTCAGCAGCGGCAACGCCAGCATCAGCAACAAAACGAGTCACACCAAGAAACATCTGAAATGAGCTTTAAAGAAGAGTTACAAAAAATGATAAATGACACTAATTCCGCCACTCCTTCGACGTCTACAGCAAATTTATCAGATAGAGAAGAGTTAGAAACGTCAGTGCGAATGCAGATGGCGCTATTTGACAGAGGAGGTCCTAGACAAGTCCATTTGAGCCAAGCGTATGACTTCCTCATGTGTATACCACCTACAAGTGTAGAGTGTGAAAGGGTGTTTTCATCAGCAAAATACATTTGCAACCATTTAAGATGTGCTTTAAAAGATGATTCCCTAGACGCGCTAAGTTTCCTTAGGTCCCACTTCCAAGGAAAACGTTGAAGATTTATTTTATTTTTATTGTAGGATAGGCTTGCACTTGACGACAATCATGCTTAGAAGAAAGCAGTGATGAGGTCTAGGTTGGAACGCGCTTGCCTAGAAGATACCTATTCACTCTTGCCTTGAAGGTACTTAAGTTGTATGTGTAGTAAGTGTAAGAATAAGCCAAAGTTAGATGATAAGATTAAAACGTATTTTATTTTTGTACAATGTAGCATTGATCTGATTCTGATCTCATAAATTCTAATACTGATTAATTATTTGTATTCTATCACAGTTGAAAATCTTTCTTTTAAATTTTTTAAGTTTTATGAGTAAGTAATATGTAAGTTTGTAATGTGCATCATGTGCTACATTACGAAGAACCAACAATAATGTTTAGAATTTAGTACTTTATTTCTAGTTACATAAAAGATTTTAAGCATGTTGTTGTATTTGTAGTTAATTATTTGATTTTATTATTATATAAATATTAGGTATTACAATACTCAGATCTCGATTTATAAGACTGTTGTGTAATTGTGTTGTTGTGCATTAGTGCCATAACAGTGAAATTCCAAACAGTTCTTTAATTTTTAACTAAGATTTTGTTTTGATTGAGAGAAATTAGACTCTAAGCAAGAGATTGGCAATTAAAAACATGATTATTATAACAGCTTTAGTTTTTTTTTAATTATTCGAATAATACCCGAAAAAAGTCGAATATTCGAATACCATAAATTTTCGAATATTTGCAAGGCCTAATACTGACATAACCTTGTAACAACGTCCAGATTATCTCTTAATTGCTGACCGTTAGACTCGCTCAAACTCGAAAACGGTTGGAACGATTTTGATGAAAATTTTTGTGTGCATTTGTGTGTGTCCCTGGATGGCTCAGATTCACAATTGGACCCGGTAGGTGGCGCAGTTGTCGAGATCTATAAATCACACGTGCGAAGCCGGGGCGGATCACTAGTTTAGAATAAAAATTGTTTATTATGTTTAATAAAAAGGTTTATTAGTCAAAGTAAATCGAGAAATTGACTTTTTTTCATGATTAAAATAAACATATATTTAGGAACTGAATGGTTGTAGAATTGTGTCGTTCTAATTTTGAGAAAATTATATTGTGTGGCCGCCGTTACAAGTTTATTTTGATGAAGTGTCAAATATGACCTTAAAGTGGCCCTAATAAAGTGACAGTGACAGAGAGCTCCTTGGCTGTATATAGAGCTATTTTATCGTAGTGATAGTATCGATTGGTAGTGATTATTATTAATGATATACTCTTTAAGTCTTTAGTCTTTGATGGGACCTTAGAGTATTTATAAGTAAGCTATAGAGCGCGCATTAGCGAATCAGAACTGTAAGCACGGGTCTGAACAGTCTTGAAATGGCCAGGACGACATTATTACTCATTAGTCACGAAAGGTCACGTGCGTAAATTAATGCTCTCGACAGTATTTATTTGAATTTTAAGTTACCATGGTGAAATGCGCAGTGCCAAGCTACAAAAACGATTCACGGAAGCAAACTAAGAAGAACAATGATATTTATTTTCATTGGTATGTAATATTTCGATAAGAAAACACTGATTTTAGCAAAATTACTTAGGGTGTCAAAGGGAATAGCGGGAGGCGCGCGGCCGGGGCGACAAAGCACGTGCCCCGCGCCTCGCGCTTTGGGTTTTTCCCGAATTAGAGCTAGTGCTGTGCCACGCTATACTCAAATATTTTTAATATCATGATTTCTTTCGTAATAATATAATTATAGTATTAGAAGTTAAGATCCTTAGTATTCCTAACCCATATGGATCAAAGACTAAAATAAAACTTTTGAAAACCTTTTTGATATAAGTAAGAAATAAAGGTAAATACGGTTGAAATACATTCCTAATTTCAGATTTCCGAAAAGCCATGAATTAGCAAATAAACAATATGTAAAATAATGGTAACAATAAAAAGTATAACAATAATTTTTTTGAAGATGACTTCTCTGTGTTATTTATGGCTCCTGCATTCCTTTATGTCCATATACCAAAGTCGAATAAAAAGCACAGAAACTGCAGATATTTCCGTCAACGAAGTGATTGACCAGTGTTCACAAATAGTGCAGAATATAAATGATAGGATGGAACAAAATTTCTGCTCAATCAAAGTAACTGGAATTTTACGGCGTTTATCGGAGGCTTACCCAGATCGGGTGGAAGAATTCAAAGAAAATATGATTAATATGTATAAAATTGCCAAAGACTACTTAAACTCCTGGACAAGTGAATTCACTGTCGAATTGAAACATTTTCAGTGGATGACTTTAGCTGATGTACCGAGCTGGAAAGATGTAGCAGAAACTATAGACATTTTGTCTAAAAAAATTTACACTTAAATGACAATAAACTTTTTAACCAACGGCAAAACTTTATAAATTTTTTACAGAAACAAAAGGATGACTCTGAATTGAAAAAGCTATTGGCACATAAAAAATGGACCGCTTATTTTAAGTCATTTCATAACGAAGAATTTTATTCCGAACTGCTTAAATTAGCAGAATACTACTTTGCGATTCCAGGCCACAACGCCAACGTCGAAAGAGTTTTCTCTTTGATTAACGCCCCGTGGACCAAGGAACGCAATAAATTGCAAACAAAAACAATTGCTAAGATGATTTTCACATTATGCAATTTAAAATTAACATGTAAAGAATTTTTGCCTCAAAGCGGCTAACAGCACCGCCCAGCAGCAGCAGGGAAACGAGTAAAAGCCAGGACTGCGGGGCGGGTGCTGACTGATGTTAAAAGAGCCCCAAGGATTTTGATCTCACAAACCCATGATGGGAACAGCCTAATCATCAAAGGCGAGGTCAACGGAACGCCGTGTAAACTGACCATAGACACTGGAGCCTCTCGCACGGTTCAGTTCCCAACTTATAAGTCAGTTCCTTGGGGACTCTGCATACAACCGAGAACGCATTAATTTGGTAACAGCCACCGGTCAGCGCATACCCGTCCGTGAAGAGAAGGAGATGGGGTTGAAGCTAGGCAACATGATCTACCTGCATAATATCATCGTGGCTGATATAATGGACGACTGCATCCTGGGCCTAGACTTCATGAGGAAGAATTGTTGTGAGATCGACGTAAAGCAAGGTGTTTTGAAATGTGGACAGGAGGAACTTTTCGTGGAAGGGGCATTACCAGGGAATGCGTACAGCCTTAAGAAGATTGTTCTGCCGCCGAGATCGGAAACGATTGTGCCGGTTAGTCTTCCTCGGAATCCTGGGCAATTCAATGACCTTCCGTGGAAAGTGGCTCAAACCTTGGTCAGAACCACCGACATCTCAGGAGTACGTGTGCTGAACCTTTGTGATCAGGAACAGATTATGGAAAAAGGCACACTGGTTGGTACTTGTGAGGAAGTGGATTGGTTGCGTAGGTGCCAATATCCATCGACTGGGACCCCCAACAAGGATGCACAAACGAGGGTGACCACACTTTTAGAAACGATCAGCACCGATTTAGACCGTCGCAGCGTTCTCTCCCCGAATGAAGTGGTCAAGGCGAAGAAGTTATTACTCAAGTACGCCGATGTTTTCTCGTCAAATGTGCTGACATAGGAAAGACTGGCTTAATTCAACACAAAATAAGCACAGGAGAAGAATTGCCTATCCGTCAGCGCCCAAGAAGATTGCCGGTAGCACGTGAAAAAGAAGTGGAAACCATGATTGAGGGAATGGTGAAGGATGGTGTTATTGAACCTTCATCTAGTACATGGTGTTCACCTGTGGTGCTGGTAAAGAAGAAAGACGGCAGCATGCGGTTTTATGTTGATTATCGCCGTCTGAACGACGTTACAAAGAAGGACAGCTATCCCTTGCCAAGAATTGATGACACGCTGGACATGCTTACAGGCGTAAAGTGGTTTAGCACACTGGACCTGAAAAGTGGCTACTGGCAGGTTGAAATTGACCCTAAGGACAAGGAGAAAACTGCATTCTCGACAGGAAAGGGTCTGTGGCAATTTAAAGTTATGCCGTTTGAATTGTGCAATGCTCCAGCAACGTTTGAAAGGTTGATGGAGCTTGTACTTACCGGGTTAATTGGCGATGCCTGTCTGGTCTACTTGGATGACATCATCATCGTAGGCCGTACGTTTGAGGAACACCTTCAAAACCTGGAACGCGTGCTCATGAAGATTCAGAGTGCCAACCTCAACTTGAGTCCGAAGAAATGTTCACTATTCAAACGGCAAGTAAGCTTTTTGGGGTATGTAGTGTCGGAAGAAGGTATCCGCACGGATCCGGAGAAAATTGCCGCTGTCAAGGATTGGCCGGTTCCAAAGGACAAGACGCAGGTTAGAGCATTTTTGAGATTGTGCTCCTATTATCAGCGATTTGTGAAGAACTTTGCAGATATAGCCAAACCTCTGCACAAGTTAACCGAGGAGAAGCGACATTTCTGCTGGGATGAAAGTTGCGATATCGCATTCCAGGAGCTCAAGGACCGTCTGTGCGAAACACCTATTTTGGCGTACCCTGATGCGGTCAAGTAATTTATAGTTGACACAGACGCAAGCATATAGGACTTGGCGGTGTGTTGTCTCAACGGAATGGTGATCAAGAGGTTGTGCTAGCGTACTTCAGCAAGTCGTTGTCAAAGCCGGAAAGGAACTATTGTGTCACAAGGCGAGAATTGCTTGCTGTGGTAAAGTCGTCTCAGCATTTTAGCAAATATCTTCTGGGGCGGAAATTTCACTTAAGAACTGACCATGCTGCACTGAAATGGCTATTTCAGTTCAAAAATCCAGAAGCACAAGTTGCGAGATGGATTGAACTACTACATCGCAGCGGGAAATCTCATGGCAACGCAGATGCATTGTCAAGAAGACCTTGTCCTAAAGATTGCAAGCATTGTACTAGGCAAGAGGGTAAGGAAGTGGTATCTGTGAGGATGCTTATGACAGACCAGCTCTACAATGAGTGGAAAGACAGCCTACGACATGCACAGCAGGAAGATTCGGACATCAAGCCGATTCTAGAATGGATGAAGGCCAGTGCTCCTAAGCCCAAGTGGAGAGACGTTTCAGCGATGAGTTCGACCACTAAAAGCTATTGGGCCCAATGGGACAGCTTGCTGATTCAGGATGGAGTCCTGTGCCGTAAATGGGAAAATGGTCGGGGAGACAGTTGTCATTTGCAAATGGTTGTCCCTAAAGCTAAAGTACCGGATGTTCTACAGCTGTACCATAATAGTTGTTCAGGAGGCCACCTGGGAGTTAAACGAACTCTACTGAAGATCCGAGAACGGTTTTACTGGGTCCACTGTCGTGACGATGTCGAGGACTGGTGTCGCAAATGTACAAGTTGTGCGGCTGTAAAGGGATCTCAAACTCGTAGTAGAGGTGCATTCAAATTGTACAATGTTGGTGCACCATGGGAGAGGATAGCCATTGACGTTGCGGGGCCGTTTCCGGAAAGTGAAAGTGGTAACAAGTATTTTATGGTTGTGATGGATTACTTCACTAAGTGGCCAGAAGTCTTCGCCATTCCAAATCAAGAAGCTTCAACAGTCGCAGATAAACTAGTTCATGAAGTCTTCTGTCGTTTTGGAGTACCTTAAGAGATTCACAGCGATCAAGGTAGGAATTTTGAGTCTCAAATATTCCAGGAAACTTGCCGGGTTATGGGTACTCATAAAACAAGAACAACTTCTTATCACCCACAATCTGATGAATGGTAGAACAATTTAATCAGACATTGGAGAGGTACCTAGCAAAAGTTGTGGAAAAACGGCAACGAGACTGGGACAGGCACATACAACCGTTTTTATTGTCATATCGAAGCGCTGTTCACGAAAGTACATCAGTGACACCAGCTTTCGCAAACTTTGGGAGAGAATTACAGCTGCCTGCAGACCTGATCACCGGAATACCACCTGATGCCCCACGCAGTATAACCGATTATGCAAATGACTTGCGGAACAAAATGAATGACATTTATGAGCACGTCAGACAATCGGGCCAGCAAACGTCTGAAAAGATGAAAACACGGTATGACCGCAAAATGAACAACAAAGGGTTTGACGAAGGTTCAATAGTGTGGTTACATAATCCAGTTCGCAGCAAAGGGAAATCTCCTAAGCTTCAAGCTAAATGGGACGGACCGTACCGGATACAGAAAGGTGCAAGAGGTACTCCTAAGATCGTCCATGTGGATCGACTGGCGCGTTATTATGGGGCCAATAATGCTCGGGACGAGCATGTCTTAGGAGGGGGCAGTGTTGCGCGCCACTATTAATGTCTTGTACATGGCAACACTAGCCACTAGCGCCCTCTGGTATCGAGTAGCAGAACTAGGAGAGTCAAGATCCTTCTAGAAATTTCGTGACCGATATGTACTCGAACATTCTAGATGTTTCTACAGTAGAAGGTTCTGGAAACTATCTGAGGCCCTATATAAGGCTGGTATAGACCGCGACCGAGTCAGTATTGAATTGGCGATACAAGCGAAGACTTCGAAGCGATACAACTGCGAACTAAAGCGATCTGTAGTAAAATTGTGTTTTGTTATTAGTGTGGTTTAAAATTGTAAATAGTGTTGTGTAATTAAAGTGTCAATTTTGGTAATTCACTCGGCAGTTTTTAATTGTCTCGAACCCCCACTAACAATATTATGACAAACACCACATTATAATCACATGACAATTTACAACAACATGAATACACAATAAACGTGAATAACTTAACTAATACAATAGTTTAATTCACCGTTTTACAATTATTTTTCACTTAAAAACAACTTTAATTTTGTTATATAAAACTATCATTATTTCACTATATTTTGCACAAAATTTAAACACTTTTAACACAGAACTATCTTATTTTGTACATACAACAATCCTGAAACATTTATGACCCATTTTTACATACAGGGTATTTTTGAAACGCTCCCGAAAACGAAGACAGATGATAGTACTAAGGATACCTATGATGATGGGTCACAAAGAAATTCGATCCCGAGGAAAAAAAAATCATCTTTTCACAACGTTTTATTAACTTTATTCACGCTCCATCATGTTATTAAAGTTATTTGAAACGATATTTCATAAAAAAATATCATGAAAATACTGAAATATAAAACAAGCAGTGGAATTACTGAATTACAATCAGCTGACTACGGGTCAATGTACGCGCGAACGCCGAATTCGCGCGGCCCGCAACTAGCGATGGTACCACAATACCCAATAATTTACAACACTTGTCTAAATACCTAACTTATCTACTTACCGTAGAATGGTCCTACTTTGCTCCTATATGGTTAATTATGCTCCAATTCTCATAAATGTTTTATCGCTTAATATGTCCAAATCGGCGCAACATTTCGTTTAATTGTGAACGCATCCGAAAATTTTATTAGTAAGTGGCAACACAGAACCGGCAAATTTTCATCCGCCATTTTATCTCATATCAGTTGCAGCTGTAGTGTAAGACAATAAAGGTTATTTTTTTGTATCCGAAAAGCCACTTCCATCTTGAAATCTGCATAGCGCATTAAGGTAAATATGTTCTAATGTTATTATGTTTATAATCAGGTAAACGAATACGTAAATATTTCATTGAATTGCTGAGTTGATCATAATCTAACCCCACTTTTTGGCATGCTCATATTTTCTTTGGTACGATAAGGTAACTTTGCGCCTGGAGCAAAGTAAACCCAAACATAATCCTTCAAAAGTAAACATAGTTAATTCATTGTAAGTGGTTATTAATACACTTTTATCAAAGAAATTATTATTTATTTTCAGAAAAGATGCCAAGAAATTATAAAAAACGTATAGGGTCGAGAAATTATAAAAATTACAGCGCCGAAACTTTAAGACAATGTTTGGCTTCCATAGAAAATAAAGAAATAACGCAAAGAAAAGCTAGTGAAAAGTATGGCATCCCACGCAGAACCATTATTAATCAGCTAAGACTTCTACGATCTAAAATGCCATCTCGACCTCCAGGCGCACCAACAACATTTTCAAGTGAAGAAGAAGCCTTATTTGTCGACTGCATTTTAAAGCTGAGCGAATACGGCTTTCCTCTCACAATTTTCGATCTTCGCATTGTTATTAGAACATATTTGGAGAAAATTGGTCGGAGAGTTACAAAATTTAAAAATAATTGTCCAGGTACTGAGTGGGTGTCAAGTTTCCTAAAAAGACATTCATGTTTATCACAAAGATTTGCGACCAACATTAAACGCAACAGAGCAGCCATTGACAAGGAAACCATCACTGCCTACATAGAAAACTTGAAAGAGGTGGTTAGAGACATACCACCTGAAAATATATGGAATTTTGATGAGACTAATTTATCCGACGACCCTGGTCAAAAAAAAGTAATAGCGAAGCGAGGTGCAAAATACCCTGAACTTATAAGTAATACCTCCAAAAGCTCAACTTCTATCATGTTTTGTGGTAGTGCTAAGGGAGAATTATTACCGCCGTATGTTGTCTATAAGTCTAAGCAACTATGGAATACATGGACGGAACAAGGGCCAAAAGATGCCAGATTTAACAATAGCCCATCAGGTTGGTTTGACATGAATATATTTAACGATTGGTTTTTTACACAAATTTTGCCAGTATTAAAGAAACAAGAGGGTCCGAAAGTTATAATAGGAGATAATTTGTCATCTCACATTTCTGTAGACGTCCTAAATGCTTGTGACAAAAATAATATTAGATTTGTTTGTTTGCCACCTAATAGCACTCATCTAACTCAGCCGTTAGATGTTGCCTTTTTCCACCCAATGAAGGTAGCATGGAGAAAATCCTGACCGAGTGGAAGGCGAGTGTTCAAGGTAGGCGAGCAAGTACTCCAAAAAGCAGTTTCCCAGTTCTGTTAAACCGACTCATCAATATTTTGGAACCGACGCGAGAGGTAAACCTCATTTCAGGTTTTCGGAAATGTGGAATTTATCCGGTTGATGCCAATCCATTATTAGAGAGGTTGCCTACAACTATTGACAAGACTGCTTTGCAAGACTCTTTTTTACAGAGTCTTGAAGCTAAGAGGCTAGAATGGACGACAAATGGAACTACAAGAGGACGTCGCAGGAAACTACATCACTCCTGGAAAGAGTGTAACTGAAGAATTAAGCACTCTTTTGGATGACAAAGAAAATGAAGAGTTGGCTCAACAGTCCACTTCAAAGCTACCATGTCGCCGCAGAGCCAGTAGCGAGAGCTCTTACACAGAAAGTATCGACATGTCAGTTAATGATTCTTCAGATCTAGGTTCTCTTGGAGATTTAGAAAATCTTGAAGCTGACACTGATACAGCGGCCGAAACTTGTTATGAAAATTGCAATTTCAGACCAATTGTGAAGGCGGTCGGGCAATATGTAGTTTTCACGTATGAAATTTTTCCTGGTAAAATTACAAAAATAACTAAAGAAGGGCCGTATATCTCTTCAATGAAGAGGTCACTAAAATCCTGGACATGGCCTAAACCCGTCGATGAAATTCAATACAATTGGCAGGATATATTGGGATGTATTGAAGTCCCTAAAAAAATTAGTACCCGCCGTGAAATATATTCCGTCCCTGAACTAGACCAAACTTGGGGTTTTTAAATATATCCAGTTTTAAAATGTTGAAGTTTCATAAATATTTTTAGATGTAAATTTTCATTTTTGAGAAGTTTATCTCGTTAGTTTAGTTTTGACTGATTTTTGTCCAAAGACTAAACATTTGTAACCAAAGTTACTAGTTAAGATAGTAGTGCCTATTATAATTTAAGAATATTAATAAACCAATGATACAAAGTGATTTTGTAACTAACTTTAAGAATATAACAATTTTTCTTTACAAAACACAGTTTATTTTAATTTTCACCCATTTTTCGACTATTGATACTATCAAAAAAGGTAAAGAGTAATTTCACAGGAGCAAAGTTTGAATAAGGAAAGTATAACTTCGCTCAAAAAGCTTCCACAATGGAGATTGCTTGTGAAATATACACAGGAGCAAAGTTACCCATAGTCATGGGTAACTTTGCGCCTTATTCATAGTTTTATATATATTATAAAATACTTAATTACGTTGATTTAACTTTAAAAATATGTTAGATAACAAGTTGTGCTTCAAATTAATACATCTAAGTATATTTCATAACTAATAGTTTAAACAATATTCATAATTTCCTTTTTTTGGAGCAAATATTGGAGCAAAGTAGGACCATTCTACGGTAACCTACTATTTTGCCACTGTGCTTGTCTCCACGTAGCCACTTTAATTCAATTCACAGGTTAAATAAACCTAATAACTGGTTCGATTCCCCGCTAATGAAAAAATACTTAAATAAAATGTTAACAAGTTATTTAAAAAATTAGCTTAAATAAACCAAATAACTGGTTCGATTCCCCGCTAATGAAAAAATACTTAAATAAAATGTTTACAAGGTTAGAGTCATGCTTTGTTATCCATTGTGTAATTATGTTTATTATTCTGATGTATTCAGTTATGTACCTATTCAGATCAGTTCAGTACTAAGTTATTTAAAAAAATTAGGTATGAAACAGCACCGATCCTCCGTGGCCTTATGAGATTCTTCAAGGCACATTAACATGTTGCCGTATTCACAAGCACTATAAATGTACCTACGCGTTAGGCATTATTAAAACAAAACAAAAAACACAAAACGTAACAGCAAGAACAACATCATTAATTAATAAATAACAAGTTATAACGCCAATAATTTAATAAACAAAACAATTGAACTATCGCTCGTGATAGTCAACATGGCACTGTCTCAAAAACTAAAATTATTATAACGTCCTTGAAGCATATGAAATTCCACAGCGCGAGGCGACACGAAGCAGCGTGTGTGTGAAAAGGAAGGGTAGAGTGAGTAAGTAGTATACCTAATGCATTGTTTCGTACCGATCTAGGTAAGAGTTCGGCGCCCGCGAGGATATTGACCCTATTGTCAGCTGATTTTCTTTTTAAAGTTTCACTGCTGGTATTATATTTCAGTATTTTCATGATATTTTTTTTTGAAATATCGTTTCAAATAACTTTAATAACATGATGGAGCGTGAATAAAGTTAATAAAACGTTGTGAAAAGATGATTTTTTTTTCCTCGGGATCGAATTTCTTTGTGACCCATCATCATAGGTATCCTTAGTACTATCATCTGTCTTCGTTTTCGGGAGCGTTTCAAAAATACCCTGTATATTACTAAAATTTTTACAAATTATAAAAAAAAAATCGTATTTATTTCACACAGTTTTGCGCTCGGTTCACATCTCACACAACATGAACAAACGATATCCAGACGATCTTAATCACATCGGTAGGAGGCTAATCATTTCCTCTTGCGCCGTCGCCCCCGTGCGGTCGTGCGCTAGCGGAGTCCGCCGCTGACCGAGTACGGGTCTTCTCCCTAAGTCAGTACAGTTTCGAGGAATATGTCAGTCCCGTCCCGTCCCCCTTAGCTAGCGCTGCCACCCCTGTGCGGTTGTGTTAGCTGACCACTCTCCCGTCCATGTACGGTTGAGTGCCCTCCCACACTCCCGTCCCCGTACGGTCGAGTTTGCCCTCCCGCTCGGCTCGCACAGCCGCCCCCGTGCGGTCATGCTAGCTGTCTCACCGTCGCCGTGTTTCCGTGCCCACTAATATGGGTTCGGGCGACGGTGGGAGCCTTCCAGTCTCCGCCAGCCGTGCGGTTGTGTTGTGCGCCCGCGCTCACCGTTGAACGGTAAGTGCCTTCCCTCCCTGCCGCCACCCCCGCGCGGTTGCGCTAGCAGTCAGTGCTCACCGTCCCCGTACGGTGAGTGCATCCTCGCTAATGCGATTCCCACTCCGACACTCCAGCACCGCCTCCCTTTGCGGCTGTGCTGGAGACCCGCGCTTCCGTCCCCGGACGGTTGTGCCCCACGCCTCCCTCTCCCCGAGGGAGGTCGTATCCGATTCGGCGATAAAGCCTTCGGGCTAGAGCCGTTCTCAGGTGGTTCTATGAGCATTCACCACCTCCCTCCCCCGCTTCCGGAGGGTGTCTCGTATTAATAATAAAAAGCCTTTGCTTATTAATTATCTAGTTGAGAATGATATAGATATTTGCCTGTTAAATAAAACATGGCTGCGAGAGAATAGAACTATCAACATTCCTAACTATAATGTCATTAATCAGAATGGAAAAAATGGACGTGGAGGATTAGCAATATTAATTAAAAATAGTTTCAAATATTTTGTTGTCCCCACACTGTACTATGAATATATGCAGTCCGTAGCCATAACCCTTACTACAAGTGTAGGTAATATATCCATTTTATGTGTCTATGCCCCACCTAGTGGAGGACGCTTTAAGGTCAGAAGATTAAAACAAATTATTAACAGTCTACCTGCGCCACTTTTGCTTTCAGGTGACTATTTAAGTCACCTGAAAGCAAAAGTGGCGCAGGTAGCTCATCATATTGCTTTTGGATGTCTCACAACAAAAACTAGAGACACTGATATCTATAACATGTTAGACGAATGTGATCTTTGCATATTAAATAATGGACCTCCAACTACAGTAGGAAACGTTGATTTTAATCAATCTTCTATTGATATCTCATGTGTTACTCCTTCTTTAGTTCCTTTATGTGATTGGCATGTACATGATGATTCTATGGGTAGTTTTCACTATCCAACCATAGTCGACTTATATACTTGTGTTGAAAAATATGATATAGGAGAACCTTGCGAATGTTTCAATTATAAAAAAGCAGACTGGTCAAAGTTCCAGGCTGAAACAAAAAAAAAAGTTTGAAAACTTCACAATCGATACATCCAATTTGCTTGATACTTATGAAAACTTCTGCACCACACTTCTAGAAATAAGGAAACACTGTATACCTATAATTTCCAAACCTAATGTGTTTGTTATGAGAAAACCAGTTCCTTGGTGGGACGCAAACTGTTTGGAAGCTGTAAAGAAAAGTAAAAATGCTTTAAGATTTTACAAATTAAATCCTACAATAGAAAATTATATAGAATATAAAAAGATTGATACCTTCAAAAAGCGATTAATTAGTAAAAAAAAAAGAAGAAAATTTGGAGACGAATTTGTGGTTCATTTAATAGATATACTCCAATAACTTATATCTGGAATTATATTAGGAGATTTAAGAGGGTACCTGTTTATAAGCCATCAAAAAATGATGATTGGATTCCTTCTTTCTTAGATAAATATGCACCCATAACAACACCATCTGAAAAGGAAATCGACATTTTAAACTTAAACACAATATTTAATCAGATAGGTACTGACAGTAGCTCTTTTTTAATGAAAGAATTTACTAGGATGTTACGGATATGATATTTCGGATATGGATACGGATACGGATATGGGAATAATATTATATCGGTTTCGGTTTCGGTTACGGATATAAAATTATTTCGGATTATCCGTTAGTTTCGGATCGGATAAGATTTTTGAGGTATTTAAGTAAAATACAAATAAGTAGGTAATCATTTGGCTTTATATCTTGGTTATCATTTGGTATTACAATCAGTCATTTATTCAAGTAATTAACAATTTTATAAGAATAGTATACTAATTAATGTAGCTACCTACATATTTTTAAGTTATCTACTTAAAAATGCTATTACAAAATTATTATAATCAAAAACAATGCTATTAGTTTTTTTTTCTATTATATTCTTCAATATATTTCTAGGAACTATTACAACGCATAAATCAGTCTTCTTAAGTCTTTTGCATATTGAAGAATAAAACTAAAATCTGAACATAACATAACAAAATATTTACTTGTCTTTCACTTAATGATTTCTTTTAATAGTCGAAACTAAGCAAAGGTAAATTATACTTAACAAAAAGCAATTTCGCAGCCTTATCACCAGAAAGTCGATTTCTTAAGGGGTCATAAATTAACCCAGCTGCACTGAAAAGCTGCTCACTTGGTACACTTCCAGGAGGTGGAGAAAGGTACTGTCTTACTAAATCACTTAAGCAATGGTACTTGGTATGCATTTTCCACCATAAAAGTGGATCTTCATTGAGTGTCAATCGTTTCTCCCTGTTGTATTCATTTAGTAATGTCTTTTTAACAATAAATTGATTGTGCACATCATCACCACAATCTATGTTTTGCTCTTCCTCGTCACTTAAGCTTAATATTTCAGCTAGACAAGATTGAATGTGTGAATAGTTGCTTGAGCTTGTTGTCGGAATCTCATTCCGTGATCTCTTAGGTGAAGAAGGACCTTCATCACGAGAAGCTTTTGAACACCCAAGAATCCCCAGAATCTCAGACTGTACCTGTTCCTTCGTAATTTCAGTAAAAAACTTGAGTTTAAACCGTGGATCTAGATAAGTAGCTATTGTATATATTTTATTATTTTCAATATCCTGAAATCTGACATTGATGTCTTGGATCATTTTCGTAATCATTAATTTGAAGTTCTCAAGTCTCTTCTTTACTCTTCTCTGTTTCTAGTGTGTTTTAAGAGTATATATTAATGGAATCACTGATGCTATTGTTGCAGTAGCACTACTTAACTCCTTTGTAATTTCTTCGAACGGCTTTAGTATTGCAACACACTTTTCAAGTCGAGCCATTCATCAGCATTAAGAATTGGTATATCATGCGCGCGAATACAGTACTAAGGTCTTTTAATGTCAATATTCTTTTCATCATATAATACGTCGCGTTCCATCTGTGAAAAAAGAAAAAACAATGTCAAATCAAATAAAAAAAAATTACATAATAGATAGGTGTATAAAATAGAATAAAAAAATCTCACCGTGTGGAACATTCCTGAATTATACTTAGTCCTGATTGGTTCAGTCTTTCTGTTTGAATTTGTTTCAATTCATTTTGCGCGATTAGGGAGTGATTGAAGTGAGTTGCAATTTTCTTGCACTTCGTAATTACTGACGAGAGAAATTCTTCGATTTCCATCGTTGATCGCACACATAATTGTAGTTGATGAATAGTACAGTTTGCATCAGTGAAATGGCCATATTCATAGCTTTTATCATATTAGATCCTCTGTCGCGTAAAATACAATGAACTGATTCCGTGCTTAAGCCCCAATCTTTCAAAATATTGTTTAAATTATTTGCTATAATTTCACCTGTGTGCCGACCCTCTAATTGTTCACACTTGAGTATTATAGAAACTCTTTCATATTTATTGGTGATGCCATGAGCAGTAAGACTAAGTAACGATACATTTGAGCTGGGCTCTGACCACATCTGTAGTAAATGACAACTTTTCAAATTGCTTAAGTAATCCCAGCACCTTTAATTTAATTTTATTGTATATATCAGTACACAGCAAATTAGTAAAATACTGCCGACCTCTTAGATGATAGTGGTAATGCTGCCTGCATTAATCTTTGAAGCCGACACCTTCCACAAAGTTAAATGACAAGTTTTGTAATGCAATCATTTCAGCTACTAATTTATCAATTTCTTTTTGCTTGACATTACTTTCATCCCAGGCGCCTTTATTTTTAAAGAATCTGTTATTGACAGCTGTTTTTACACTCTTGTAATGGTGTCAGCTGTTTCGTGGTATGTAGTATTTGTTGGATATCTTTTCTAGTAACAAAAGTTCTTCGTACTTATCACGTGTTTTGATTTAAGATGAAGTTTAAGCAGTAGTGCCACCTCCTTTTCGTGAAAAGGTTTTATCACACTGTTTACATTTGCGGAATCTGCATTAACTTGATTAAAAATGTCCAAATTAAACTAGACTTAGGTCGCATTTGGTCCAGATTAGGTAAACAATTTAATAACACAACACTTTTCTTTCACTTCGTCGAACTAAACTAATTACTCGTACCTAAATATAAAACTGACTGACGGACTTATGTATGACTGCAACATAAATAATAAACAAACAATGCAAGAGTAAGAGACACGCGCCGCTAATGTAAAAAAGAAACCTGTTATAACAAGTCTCATTTAGACTCAGCCCTACCCTTATCCGAAATTATCCGAAACTTTTATATCGGATTCGGTTACGATTCTGAATAGTTTTTATTTCGGATATCCGATAGTTTCGTTACGGTTACGGAGCTCCATAACATCCCTGGAATTTACTTGGCATGAATTTACTACAGCCATCCAATCAAGGAGAGATTCCACTCCGGGATTGGATGATATTCCATACAAACTTATTAGCAACATGCAACATGCATTTGCATGTTGTATGTTGCTAATAAGACAAAAAGCATTATTGACAAAAAAACTATTTTAAAAATATTTAATATGCTTTGGGACAACCAATGTATTCCAAAGTCTTGGAAAACACAATGTGTGATACCTATTTTGAAACCTGATAAACCAGAACATGACTAACTCCTACAGGCCAATTTCATTTTCCTCTTGTGTAGGAAAATTATTTGAATACATGTTGAAAAACAGTAGATATAGAAGCAAATAATATTTTACCTGAACAACAATTTCGTTTCCGGGAAGGAAAAAGTGCAGCAGAGAGTTTTGCCTCTTTGATCTCAGATATAAATCACTCATTTACCAGACATGCCACCACACTTTGTGCATTTATTGATATACAAAGTGCATTTGATAATGTAGATCCTTCCATATTGGCAAATATTCTGTGTGACATTGGTATTCCTGGAAAAGTATGTAAATGGATTTTTAATTTGCTATATAACCGAACTATGTATGTTAAATTTAATAACATAATACATGGCCCTAGAAATGTATACAAAGGCACCATGCAGGGTGCTACTATATCTCCCTTGTTATATAATATATATATACATGTTTAATAAGTAAATATGTTAGAAATATAAATATAAACTTTTTGCAATTTGCTGATGATCTTGTATATACTGCAAATAAAGATGTAAATATAGCAGTAAACAATTTAAATTCAGCATTAAAACAAATTCATGATTTTTATTCAAATAAGTTGAAATTAAACATTAGTTCTAGTAAAAGTGGAGCTTTTATTTTCTTCAAAAAAAATATTCATGTGATATTTCTGTAAGATATAATAACATACCATTGCCTTGGTTGCAGAAAAAAAAATTTTTAGGAATATTGCTTGATCAGAAGCTAACTTTCCAAGAACATGTAAATAATCTATGTAAAAATGCCTGTAGGGGTCTCAATGTGTTAAAAACATTAGCAGGTGTGCATTGGGGAGCTGACCCAAAGTGCTTTATAAAAGTATAGTTAGAAGTCATTTTGATTACAGCACATTAGCATACTTAAATACAAACAAATTGATTTTAAAGAGATTAGATATAATTCAGAATAAAGCATTGCGTATAATAACTGGGGCTATGTGCTCTACACCAATCCATGTAATGGAAGTAGAAAGTTGTATTCCTCCACTTTTACTAAGAAGGCTACAAATAGCTGAACGGTTTTGTGTTAATCTGTTCAAAAAATAACTTAGTTTTAAAAAAAATACTTCCTATGAAGTTCCTGAGTTTGATGATAGCTCATACATTGATGTAAATATGCTTTTATCTGGTTGATTACCAGACATCCTAAGGATTGTTTTATACTCACAGACCCAAACCAAAAATGTGTATCAAAGTAAACCATGGCCTTTATATAAAATAGATTATGATGCTTTAGTGAACATTAATGTTTCTGTATGTCAAGAAAAAGTGAATTCTCAAATGGAAATGTTAAGATATCTAGCTGATTTAATATAATATAATAAATATTAAGGATTTTTATACAATTTATACAGATGAATCAAAATCTGAAGAGTACACAACTTCTGCATTTTATGATCCACAAAAGAAAATATCTAAAACTTTTAAAATTCACAATTTATGCTCTATTTTTACAGCTGAATATATATGCAATATACTTATCTATATTGTACATAAAAAACATTGCGAATTCACAGTTTCTAATTGTAACTGATTCAAAAAGTGTTATATTAGCTATTGAATCTAACAAAATGGATTACAAGAAAAATTACATTATATACAATATAAGAAACTTACTAAACAATCTTAATAAAATAAAGAAGACTTTTACCTTTATGTGGGTCCCTTCACATTCTAGAATAACTGGGAACAAGGAAGCAGACACTGCTAGTAGAGATGTATCCTCATCAACATGTTCAGATCACTCCTCAATGCTGGAAATACCATTTACAGATATATATTATATATGCCTTGTTAAGCAAGAACTTGAGATCCTTATGGAAGTCATACTGGGAAGAAATATAAGTCCAAAGGAATTTGGTATTATGAAATACAAAAAAGCCCGCCAGCCACTCCTTGGTACAACAAAAAAAGTATTAATAATAGAAAATTCATTACGACTGTAAACCGAATGAGATTTGGACATAGCAGAGTAGCCGCCTACCTGCATCGTTTGGAAATAAAATAAAATGCAAATTGTAAATATTGTGGTGACACGAAAGGAGACCTAATACATCTGGTTTTTCAATGCTGTCAATTCGGTTTTAATAGATTACTGCTCATTAATTCCATTCAAGATATTAACAATGATAAAGTTCCTGATACTCTTCAAAGTCTATTAGCTGATGAAAAAATTTTCCGACCATTATATTCCTTTATTTCTGGTGTTCAAGATATATAAAAATGAAAACAACGTGATATTAATCAATAGTGCAAACGTAAACAAACTCTTTGTGAATCAATGTGAAAGTGAATTTTTGATGAATGTTTGATGAATGTACCTATTATAATTTATATACAGTAATCCAAAGAGAATATAATCACTACGTTTACAGTAATCTATTAATGTATCGTTCGTGACATTTCTAATTTATGAAGATAATTATACAATGTAACTTCAGGCTCAGAAGGGCTAGAACCTAGAGTCGTAAAGTCAGTTTAAAAAAATTATTAGCTTGCTACATATCTATTTATCTATGATATTTATTTATCTGTGATATGTACGGAGTTTTGGCGGAAACTTGACCGGCGGCGGTTTGCTGCTCCTCTATTATTGTTTAAATAATGGTTTGAAGTGGATTTTGATATGTAAAAGTGGTGCGATTTTGTGTATTAAGTGTCTGCGCATGTGAACTATTAGTGGAAACGGTGAAACAAGTGCTCTCATGGTGATGTGATTCTCAAGATAAGGTGTCAGTCTGCTTAGGCGCCTTGAGATACCATCGCCAACTGTCAGCTGTCTGCTGGCTCAAGTTGCCGTCACAATCTCCCAAGGGCTGCACAATGTGACGCATCAACATATTGTGAAGCAGTGTAATATGAAGGATAATTACTCGTATACATTGTAACTTCAGGCTCAGAAGCAGTGGTGCCAAGTTAGACGATTTCTCGCCTTTTGGGCTATCTCGAAGGCTGTCGGGGCGACGAAAAATTGCGATTGGCGACTGGTCGCAATTTAGTCTACTTAGAAAAAAACCAAGGTTGATTTTGGTTATATAATTCTCTCTCTTTTTCATTAAGACTCTTAGGATATATAAAATGCGTGTAATGAAACATAGGTTTTTGGCACAGAGAAATGTCAAAAAGACTAGATTGGAAAGTATTAATGACCTAAGAAAAATACCTCTTTTATTAGGTCTTTTTTTTAGGTCATTGTGAAGGTATTCAAAAGTTAACCTTAATAAATATAAAATATAACCTTATATGTAGTAACATAAAGACCGAGACAAATAGATGGGTTTTACATTGTTTGCCCTCGCCACCGCCGCCTAGCTGGGTATTCCCCTCCTTTTTCCTGTCCTCTACCCAGTGTCTCCATGTACACCGTAATTACCGTAGATGCACCGTAATTTAGTCTTAATCTACTGTCAAGGTAATATGGCATTACCGTGTCATATGTCACCGTAATACCATTGTATACCGTAATGTGCTCAAATGCCGAGTGCGAGCGCATTTTCAGCCAAGTCAATGATATAAAAACGAAAAAAGAAATAAACTTTTAACCAAAACACTAAAAGGAAATATTTTCCTTCCAGCTATCAATCAATAGAAATCGCAAAAACTGTGTTGATTTCAGGCCTGCTAACGATATGTTAACTAAAATGAATAAATCCATTTACGAAAAAGATATTGTCATGCTAGGTGAGTCAGATTCATAATAATATTGTTTTATTATAGCATGTTTTAAAAAAAAATCTTAGTAATTAATTAAAAGCAAATATATTTGAACTTGATTTTGTTCATAATGTTGTATTTTTCTTCGAAAAGTTACACAGTAATTTACACGGTACACTTATAGTTAATCCACCGTAATTTTATCTAGAAACACCGTATTTTAACCCTTGCAATATGGTAACTCTCGATTTACATATGGAGACTCTGCCTCTACCTATTCGATTGTTCGTTGATTTTGTTTCTTTTGCACAGTAGAGCAGAATACCTCGTTGATATCTTTAGTTGTAAGTAAAATAATTCGTTGCAATTTGTGAAATATTAATAATGGTAAAGCGCCAAAATAGACATTTTATATGTTGATCTTTTCTTTCACGTTTACGATAAACTGCTTAAAATTTTATCTTGTTAAAATTATAAATAAGGTTGATTAAGGTAGATCTACATTTAAAAATAACCTTTATAGGCTACCTGACAATCCGTTAGGCGATTTTAGGCTACATAACAGAAAAAAAATTAGGCGAATTTAGGCTACTTGGCGTCAAATTTTTGGCGACTCAGGCCGGTCTAGACTTAGCAACACTGCTCAGAAGGGCTAGAACCCAGAGCCATAAAGCCAGTTATAAAAAAAATGATATGTACAGTGTACACAAGTTAGCACAATAAATTAATTTTGTAAAATGCGAAATATGTTCAATAATTATTGTGGATACGACATTTTTATAAATGCTTACAAATATACTTCAATTTATTTGTTAGTTTCATTAACTGTAACTGTTTTTTCTGTAATTTGTGTATGGTTGTATGAAAACCCATTACTTTGTAAGGTATGTTGTAGACGAGTTTCGAATTAGGCGTCTTTTATAATTTTGAAATGTATTTACATTTAGTATAATTCTAATTTATTCGAAGTAAATAATAAATTGAATTTGTATGTAGTTAGACAAATAAAATTTTCAACAATAGTACATAAAACTTATAAAATAAATAACGTCAGTTGTCTTATTACTTAGGTATTAACCTCTCAGGCCTTGACATTTTATTGGGCCAACTTAGTCAGACCTATGGTCAAGTCAAAGAGTATAGTAGGTCAGGCCAAAGACAATATTTTTTTGTAAATGATGGTAAATATAACTTAGAGTCATTACTCATTACTATGTTCTTATCCAAAATAAAAAATATCAACAATTAAAATATCGCATTACTTGTATGATTGTACGTTGTCGATAAATAAAATGTTTTGAAATTATCAATTACCGTGTAGTGGTTGTGTACGAATATTCATATCATACTGTGGGTGTCGTAAGAGGCGACTAGACTGAGGTGTTATTTTTAATAACCGTGACGGATGCTCTAGTTCCATATTTTCCGAACCCGTGGTAAATAAAAAATGACTTTCAATAAGTATTATGTAATAATCAATATTGAATAAAATACCATTCTATTCTATTCATAAAATAACAGTAAAATATCACTATGTCACGTCCATTACTCATTAGACATGATTAATAAAATCGACATTAGACATGGACCAAAACGTTATTTTCACCGTGACGTTATTAACCCATTCATTGCGGTGCACACAACGGCGTTATTTAAATTGCCATTCTTGGGCGGATTACGCCGATCGGCCTAAATTATATTTTAGCCATAACTTGGCCAATTTCTATTCTAAAGGGATATACTTTTATATGTGCATGTTTTACATACATACATCATTATAGTCGCAGTTTCTGTAAATAATGATTTTAGAAAAATAACAAAACTATCCTCAGGCGCGGAAAACGCCGAACGGCGTCTTCCAAAGGTTATCAACATTAAAAACATTTTGATTAAATATTTATTTTGCTATTTTATTTTATGGAATTAAAAACAGTTATATAGGCTTTCTTTTCGCGAACAAATGGTCTTACACCGTCACTCAATAAACTCTGTGACGATGGTCGAGCCTCACCTTCAAGTCATTATTAATTATTAAGTGAAACAAATTACGCTGCACTAGAAATAGTATGTAACTGAATACCCTTCTCGATGTTTTCTCTTCCCTTCAACTACTAATTCAAAACTCTACTTATTATACTTAGTACATTTAAAATAGTAGACTAAATACTATTATTAAAAGTATTTAACTTAAAAAATCAGAGAAAAGGTTCAATCCCTGGTCATATTTCAATAATTCCGAAATTATTAATATAAAAACCAATTTCTTTATTCAGTGTAATAAGAAATCTTTCTATAATGTGGAAAATATCCTTACTTTATACTGAATAGAAAGAAACAAATTCACTTACTATTTCCAGCCATATTTATGGTAAATAGGAAATTGCTAGTATTTTTAATAAAACTGCACTGTTAATCACAATATAACTTATTATATACAAATGAAATTTCGCCACTGAGTACGCAGTCACTTGCACATGGCGTAATCTGATGAGCGTCAGTAAAATTCTGCCTAAATAAGCAAAAATAATTTTCATGTGCGGGAAACGCCGATCGGCGTCAAAGTGTTTAAATGAGATGCGTTAAACGCCTACCGGCGTTAGTCCTGAACCGCCCGCACCTACGTAATAAGTGAGATTTTTGAGCGGCCTTGAATGGGTTAATCACTCATGATTAGAGCGACAGAGTGAAACAAATCAGAAGATGGGCAGCAGCGTCTTCCTAATAAAGACTAAAATAAAAACTGCGGTTGCCAACCCGCTTAGCAAACGTGGCAACTATGGCAAATATCCGGCAATATATGGTGGACGCTTATGATCTATAGTGGACTTTAATAGACTAAAAGGACGAACATTTTTTAATTTAGTCTCGGCGGAACGCGGGTGTTCCGTGCTATATTTAGAACAGTGTTGTCGTGCTGGGCGACATTTGCGGCAGTAAAATCTTGAGCTCCTCTTTATTTCTATGACCAATGGCAGTAGTGGATTGTTACGACCTTATGATAAAGAAAGAATTGTAAGGAAACCAAAAGGAGAGGAAGGGGAGGTTAATTTTATTATTTGAAAAATATTTGTGTGTAAAAAGTCATCAAACATCAACATCAAACAATTTATTAAACAAGTTGCATAAACAAGTCCAATGGTTAAAACAGTAATAAATAACAAAACCAAAAGTTTCCTGAAAAGAAAAAATTCAAATATTATATGTCACTTTCACAACTAAAGCAAGTCGAACAACACCCCATATGTTAAAATCCATCAAGCAGTTTAGGCTACAGAGCGTGTAAAGAAAAATACATCCATACATGCGTACTCGAAAAACATTACCGTCTTCTGAAGTAAAACATCACTGATGACTGACTGACAGTTCTACAGCGCATCGGTTCGTTTCTGTCGCTATATGAGACATGATGCTATCGTCCCAATATTGGCGGAATGCCTCATACGCACTTCCGACGGCATGGTTGGCCCAGTTGTTTCCATAAAGCGTTTCTCTTTCACCTTGAAAGGAGTCCATGGGCGCCAATCAAAGTTAAGAAGTCGCATCTTGAATAGGGCGCGTCAATGCCATCTGCCCCATCATCATTATCATTATCTACTTCCATCCTTCTCCTTACGGCCCTCCTCTCCCGAGCTTCCCTATTAGCCACCAGTCTCAAAATCCTATCTCGCAATCCTCAGGCATCATCATCTGTCACACATACTTGTATAAGTTGGTCGCCGCACCACCACGATGAGGAGACGGAGGCGAGCACCACGGGCGCGTCGACCGCCTCGTGCCCGTCGCCGGCCTGCTGTTACCCGCACGCACCGCTCAGCACCACCACTCGAACTCGCCAACACCTCGTGGAAAGTTCGTGTTCGTCCGCGAACAAGTACTTGTCGCCGTCAACCGCTCAGCGACAGCGTCCACTTCTGGACTAACATTTCGTCTACAAGGCATATATAAAAACAATATAATATAATTGAGTGCATACATATTTTATAAAACACTATATACAAACACAAAACAAAAATAGTTTTATTAAAAATAGCGATTTACATTCTGTAAATACAAGGAACAAGCATAAATAGATAGATTTTTTAGCGCACAATGAAGTGTTATCAGATAGATACAAAATTGCATTTTTTTATTATAAACCATAAAATAGTAATAAAGATACATAAAATAAAATGGTATATAAGTACATAGATAGGATGAATACATACTTATTAATATCTTTATATATAAAACTACGTGTCACATTGTTTGTCTGCGATGAACTCAAAACAAACAAAATTGTTCTGCCCTTTCCTAAGACAAAGGGCTTGGAAGAGCAGAACAAAGTCTGCCTGGTCAGCTAGTATGTTTTATATATATATATATATATATATAAGTACAAATATATGTTTTAAAACTATTACATATAACATAAATGTGCAATAAGTATAAACAAATACTGTAACTAGACAATAGAAGAATAATTATATACAAATGAATTAGATTGAATCGAAGATGAAAGTAGTAACAAGTTAGTTATACCAGTTACTAGACTCCAGAGTCAGTATAATTCCTTCATGGGGCAACATAGGTATATGTATTTATAAGAAAGTCCCAGAAAATATACAGACCTTATCAATGAGTTATAAATTTTAGTAAGCAAAATTGTTTAGTAAAGGTTATTATCAACCATATAAACCCTGGAACCTTGGGAATGAGGAGATTGCTACCATGCTGTTTCTAAATGTTTTCATACTAATTTTATTCTATAAAAGTTATCATTGTGAATTAATTCTATTTAATAAAAAGTCCTGCTGGGTTTCTTGCTGGTCACTCCCAGGACAGAGACTTTTCATATCTAATTATAATATACAATTGAAATTCTTCACTCTCTTATGAGACAGAATTTTAAAACTGTGGTAGCTTCTACTTGCATACATTTTTGAAAAGCTTTGATACAAACATAATAACAAAATTTACTTACGGAAAAGGTGGTGCGATGCTGTGGCGGATTTTCTTGTGCTGGCTCGGTGGAAGATGCGGGTCCTAAAGGAGATTTGGACACTCAACTGCTGGCCATGTTCAATGGCCAGTAGGATAACCTCATTGAGTTACCTAGTCCCCTGATGCATATCCGTCTCCTGAAAACATGTATGATAATAAGACATTATAGATATGCATATGACATATTTTATGGTTATGAATTAAATTGACCAGGATGGTGCTGCTGCCTTTTATTTAGTAAGTGAGAAAATCTGAGACCCTTTTCATAGACCATGTTTGCGTTATATGATAGGTGTAGATAATTTATCATTTATCACCGCCAACTTCTTGACACAGGGTGCTACTGAGACTTTCTTGACGGAAACTTAATAAATGATTTTTGACCCGACCGGGATTCGAACCCGGACCTCATGATCAGCAGTCACTTTATACATCCAGTATATGCACTCATATTTATAATTATAATATAGAAAAAGTATAATAAATTACTTACAACAGAATATGAAAACATTTCTTCCTCTCTGTCACTGAGATATTCGTCGTCCGAGTCGCGAAATAGCTCGTCAAATTCCGCCATTTTTCTGAAAATAGATGTAGTACAGTACACACATTTGAACATTTTGTGTCTTCATGAGGCTCGAAAAGAGTTAATAGAAAGTTTATAAATTACATATAACATATAAGAATAAATAATAAGAATAATAATAAAATTATGAGATACCAAATTACTACACTCAAATAACTACTATGTAGAAAAAAAACACTCGAAATTTCATAAAGAAAAGAAATATATAACATTATTATATCGATATCGTAATAATATACACTCATTAGGAGCCTCTAATAAAAAAATTCAATCATAGGTATATAGTTTATTACGCTATCTTTGACCAACGCCATTTTTGTTGAAAACAATTTCGCCATAATATTCACGATATATCAAATTATAACATAAAACGTAATTTTCGCACATTGGACTTTGTAAAATATGAAAATTTGTGTTTTTACATGATTTATGGTGATAATTTATACCTTATATTTCATTTTCAGTTACTTATTGACTATTTTATTTCATATGTGAACGACAGTATTTGAAGTACCAATTTTATAAATTTTAGTAAAAATTGTTACGAGACGAAATATATGCAAATAACTTTTTTTATAAACTGTGTAATTACTTACCTTTTGTATAAAAAACTCACAACAAACTTTCCTTTAAAGGGTACACTTATAACTTATAATTAATACAGTGGCTTCTTACTCGCGCGGCGAACTAGATGTACTGTAATAAACGCGACGCATCATGGCGGAAACTAGTAATTTGACGTAAATTCTCTTAATTTATAAAAGCGTAATTTAGTAACGAAACTAATTCTAATAAAAATTTTAGAATTTGAGTTGTATAATTCTTATAAATATCATTTAAAAAAGAATTGTTTTGAGGGTCTACAAAGGTGACATTTGAATATCTCTTGTGTACTCCAAAGTGTTCAAAGATTAAATACTTTTAAAAATTAATAATAATTATTATTTTCAGTTTATATTTAAGAAAAGTATACATTCAAATGTAATTAGTTCCAATGAAAGTGTTGAAAATTATCAGTGTTCTAATAAAGATATTTTTGAAACTTTAGAACAAAAAAATAAAGAGTCAATGGAGAACTGAGAAGCATAATATTGTTTTGCTTACAATAATGTTTTTAAAACTTGACTATGAGTGTTTGTTTAACTTATTCAAAAGAAATTAAATGTAAAAAAATAGACATTTTGTTGAAAAGCACAAAAATGTAGTAAATAAACCTAGACAGCAATAAGTTTCTTTTTTTATTACATATATCCTACTGTCGACGAACAGGTAGCCTTATTCAATTCCTTTTTAATTCAGTTATATCATAATCATGCTCCTGTTCGACCAGTGTGCGTTAAGCATCCTCTATCTCCATGGTTGAATGACGAAATAAAACAAAATAAATAATTGATAAGAAAAATCGAGTTAAAGCAAAATAGAAGTGAGATCCTAGTGATGCAAATAAAGATAAATATAGATTGATACGGAATTGTTGCAACAACGAGTGTAGAAATGCACAACAACGCCATATTTATGAATCGGTTGGAAACCCTAACCCTGCTAGTGTCTGGAAATTCCTTAAGTCCTTAGGAGTTGGGAAGACGAGTGAAATCCTAACACACCATAATATTGACCTCAATCAGCTTAATCAGCACTTCTCTACGTCTTGCATTGATTACCAAGCAAAGCAAAATACTTTGAATGTCCTCTCTAATATTCCCACTCCGGACTCTTCTGCTTTTCATTTTAGTCAATTTGACAGTTGTGGTGTTGAGAGCCATTCTCTCCATCCATTCGAATTCAGTAGGTGGACTGTATTAGTCGTAAAATGATCATTTCTCTCCTGGATCTTCTTATCCCTGTAATTACTTCCATCTTAAACAATTCCGTGAAAACTGCTTCTTTTCCCTCTGCTTGGAAAGAAGCCAACGTGATTCCTCTTCCTAAGAAGAACAATCCGAAATGTTTTTCTGGTTACCGGCTAATTTCTTTACTTCCTTTCCTATCTAAAGTGTTAGAACAGCTATACTCAACCTGCGGCCCCCCGGGCCTTTGTGATTGGCCCATCTGAAGTTCCTAATGTAATGTATGGGGGGACGATATTGAAAATTTTTTTTTATAGGATAAGGGTGACAAACGAGCACACAGTCCACCTGATGGTAAGTGGTTGCTGCGGCCCATAGACATCTACATCTATTCTCGATTACGAATCAAAAAGCAGATGCGTTGTCACCCGTGAGGACTAAGATGGAATGCCTCATTTCCAGTAAAAAGGGTCTCCGGTTCTCTACACTCAGCATACGAAACACAGCAGCGTTAAGCTGCTATTTTACGCTGGTATTCTATGAGAGCGTGGTCCTTCTCCGGTCGAGCCGACCCATTCGCGCTACAACTATACTACCAATATAGCTGCAGCATGGCTCTACCACGTAAAAACATGTTCACAAACTGCAGTTCCGGGAAGTCCGGCAAGACTTCAAGACTACTATAAGCTCATTCTGCGTAGATCGGACCAAAAATTAATATTCAAAAAATGAAGGTAGCCGCGCTAACTATGACATCGGGACGTCAAACACCTCAGCCCCCCCCCCCCGAAACGTCGGGAATTAAAAGTAAATTAAACGCGATAAAATCCGTAAATATAGTTTTATTCAATGTGTAGTATTCGCGTAAATATAAGAAATTATTTCTAAATTTACTCGCGATGATATATTAGATAACCTAAGAAAGAAAATGCTGCAAATTTTTTAGCTTGGCGTTCGATTCCAGCACCGACATTTCAGCAACATCGCAACGCTCGGTGTTTGTTAGATATTGTACAGAAAACAATTTAATACAGGAATTTTTTTTGAAATTCCTACCAATGAAAGGTCAAACCCGACGCACAGATTACCTTGATACTATTTGCAATTTTTTAGAGCAGAATGAAATTAACATACAAAAAATCGTGTCTGTGTACAGATGGTTGTCCTTCAATGACTGGATTTATTTCGTTATTTAAAGAAAAATATAATTTAACCAATTTAATAACATTTCATTGCATTATCCACCAAGAAAACTTGGCGGCGCGTGTTGTAAATCCAGAAATAGAAGCTGTAAAGAAGACAGTTATCAATATTGTTAATTATATACGAGCAAGAGAATTAAACCACAGAAGATTTAAAAGCCTTCTGGAAGAACTGGGAAGTCAGTATAACGACGTCCAGTGTTCACAGTATCAAAAATCGCATTAAAACATATAAACATCTTTGTTAAAACTTCTTTTTTCATTAATAAAGTAAATACATCGTTAACTTGGAATTACGTTTTAATTAAGACCTAAATAATTTTTACTTGCGGCCCTCGACACCATGACTGAAACGTATTTGTGGCCCCTATAAAAAAAGGTTGAGTATGGCTGTGTTAGAACGTCTGGTGTCCAAGCAACTAAGCTCTTATCTACGAGAACATAACCTCCTTAATCCGTTGCAATCCGGTTTCAACCCTGGTCAGAGTACGACTACAGCACTTTTACAAATTACTGATGACATTCGTTATGGTATGGAAAATCAAAAATTGACAATACTAACTTTGTTAGATTTCAGCAATGCGTTTAATACAGTCGATTTTGATATCTTGTTAAATATATTGCGCTGTCTCAACATATCTCCGGCTGTAGTTGACTGGTTTCGTAGATACTTGTTTGGGCGCCGACTGCGTATTCAAGTACAGGATGAGTATTCCTCTTGGACTGCTATTGTTGCCGGCTATTGCTATTGTTATTGTTCCCACAAGGTTGCGTGTTGTTCCTCTCTTGTTTGCAATTTTTATAAATTTTAAAAGTAATCAACTGTCTTCTTCTTACCACTTGTACGCCGACGATCTCCAAATTTACACTCAATCTACTCTGGATAATTTACCGAAAGCTATTGACACAACGAACGCTGATCTGGCTTGTATTTTGGACTGGTGTAAATCTTATGGATTATCCATTAATCCCACTAAAACTCAAGCAATAATTATTGGTAGTTCGAGATTAGTTGCTAGGGTTGACTTTTCTACCATACCACCTATTCTCCTCAATGGTATTCACATCCCTTATAGCGATAAAGTTAAGAATTTAGGAATATATATCTACTCCTGTCTAACATGGTCACCACAAATTAATGAAGTCAGTAGGAAAATGTTTGCAGCGCTAAGCTCTCTGCGGAGACTTAGAAATTTTCTCCCTACTGCCACTAAAGTTGCGCTTGCTCAAACCCTACTTCTGCCTATTCTTGACTATGCTGATGTTTGCTATTGGACGTTACCGAAGCGCAGTTAAATAAACATGAGCGTGTTCAAAATTTATGCTTACGATTCATATTTGGACTCCGTAAATATGATCACATTTCAGAATTTCGTAAACGTCTCAAGTGGCGAATATTCACATCATTTCTGCTTTGTACAACATACTGTTCAATCCCTCTACTCCACGTTACCCGAAAGCCCGCTTTGAATTCGTTTCCTCCTCTCACGATCGTCATCTACGTTCCACTAACAATTTTTTGCTCCGTATTCCAGCACATTCATCCTTCATCTTCAATAAATATTTTTCGGTTACAGCTGTACGCTTGTGGAACTCCTTGCCTTTATATATTCAACGGGCTCAGTCCCTTTTTCCTTCAAGAATCTACTCAAAACTTATTACTAGGAACTCTAATATTTCCCATCATAATTCCCGTCCTTAATCGCATCTATCCTACCTATCTTCAACCGTCATCATCTTGTGTGTATTTATATACTTATAATTTTTTTAACTTGATTGTCAAATTTATGTACACCTTCCCTATTTGCAATTCGCTGTAAACAGCAGTTCCTTGCTAAATAAGGGTTGTCTGGAAGAAATCGCTTGCAGAGCGATAAGACCGCCTATTGTACTTATATTTCATTTTGTCTCGTTCTGATGTGTATTGGTGTACAATAAAGAATATATTGATTGATTGATTACATACCTCATAATCTATACATATAATAAATCTGTAGAAAAGTCGTGTCTGTAATTCTAATATACTCTTGAAAAAACAAAGTCCAGGGGACTAAATAAAGGGTACTGAAGCCAAATTAGTGGTTTTTAGAATTTTTGTCTGTCTGTCTGTGTATTACGGATTCACGCAAAAACTACTGGACCGATTTACATGAAATTTTGTATGTAGGTAGATAGTAACCCGGGGCAAATTATAGGCTACTTTTATCCGATTACGGAATTTCAAAAAAAGAAGGTTAAGATTTTCCTTCCTTTAGATGTTACTTTTCTATTATATCTTAGTTATAGGCGGGATGACGGGTGTTTTTCAAATAAATACCATACTTAAAATAAAGTTATAACCTTGGTAAAATAATTTGAAACTTCACCGATTTAGTTATCAAAACGGCGCCATCTATCATCAAATGGAAAAAGATGTATATTTTGCCTTCAGTTACAAATATATTAAATAATATAAATGACTTACATTTATATGTTTAGATAATTAGATTTTTAAAATTATTTAAGAATTCTAACGTTTAGTTTTTTTTGTTATTGTATTTTAAAAGCGTAATAATTTCAATGGATAATAGTGACGTCTATCAAAAATATGAAGATTGATAAGGTTTTTATTTCATTTACTAATCTATACGTAAGCTGATTAAAACTGGTCTGTCTGCAATGATTGCAAAATTTTCATTATAATTATAGTTTTATTAAAGAGATTTTTATATAATCATATACCATAAAGTAGTCTATCATTTCGTGAAATGGTGAGGTCATTTCATGATATTTTACACTGTTTGTTGACCATGTCATGATATAGCTTGACCAAATCAATGAATAGAAATCGTTTGAAGATATTAATAACTAAACACAACGTTGCTATTTCATGATATGGTCATATTAAATCGTTATTCACCGCTAGCGGCGCTGATAGCGTATTTTTTAACAGAAACAGAATTTTTAACAGCATTGACATCATTTTATGCCTTATTGATATAATAAATAAATGTTCGCTTCTATCGCTGATATTACTAGATAGTATAGTTTGGGATTTCATTATTTCATCTAATAATAGCGCCATCTACTTACTTCTAAATAAACTAAAATGGTAAGTCACTCATAAAATAGAATGCTACTGAATATACGATGTAAAACATTTAAAATTCGTTCGTGGCATGTGTAATTACTAGGTAGATGTGGTCAACAATCATGTAAAAGCTTAGTTTCAGTTTTTATGAATTGTATTGCCTTCTAGCTCACCGTGAGATTTCATCATGGCACGGGAGCAAAACGTGTACGATTCCCTCGAGGATGAATCTGTTATATAAAAATTTACGTGCTGACTTAACACGTGTCCGTTAAAGTGGTGAAGAATAACTTCGTAGGGAAACCTAGATATCTGAGTAATTAAAATAGTCGTGGAGATGTAAAAACTATAAGCTAAAACAAAGCATTGCAGCATACTCTATTTTTCTGCCCACAAAATATTAGGTGCATCGGAAATGACAGTTAAAATTTGGTTCTTCCTGCAAACAGATCTTTGACGAAGATTTTGGAGCCTTTGTTCCGTTCAATCGCTTTAATACCAGCTGTATTGAAGCGCGTAAGTCTCGCCGCACGCATTTGAAGATCTACCTGTATAGTTGTCTATACCCTGCCACAACTGTTGAACACTACGGTTTTATGTGTGTTCTAACAGCCATGAGATTAAGAGTATGGTCGCAGAGTTTTATGTTCAACTGCGACGGGTCTTGCAAAGGCTAGTTCCGACCGCATAAACAGTTACCGCGAGCCACGCGCTTGTCATTTATATCGTCCACTATATTCCAATCTCCTAGGCACTTTAAACGATTATGTAATTCAAATTGAATGTTTTGGGGGCTGAAAATGAGTTTCAGAATGTATGGTTCTGGAGATACCCTTTAACATCTTCTCATGGTGCTGTGTCAAGATGGGTGCATAAACGTAAGAGTAACTAAATAAAGTAAGCAACCCTCGTCGGACGATAAATTCGATACTTCCTTGGGACAGATGGCCGCATTCCCGGTGATAGAACAAGTTGCCGGATTCGAGGATTAGTTCTTCCCCTCCCTTCTGATCTCAGATAATCCTGCAATATCCCAGCGCAACTTACCTATCCCTCCTTCCACGTTCCAGTCCTCAAGTGCATACATTATTTGTTGCCAAGTCAAGGTCAAGTCGTTTAGGTGGCAACCGAACCTAATTGGAGATGCTTAGCACTTTTAGATTAAATGCAGATTTTAGTTCAGGAAGATGCTACTACTCATCTCCTGGTAAAAATTCTCTCTCGTAGGCCATGATTTTTGCTAGTTTCCACGCTTAGCAAGCGGGTTGGTAACCAGTCTATGTATCGCCTGAAAGCCTGTATATATAAGTATCATCTAATCTTAAAGCGTTAGTTCATGTTTCTTGGGGTAAACAGAGCTGAAAGTTATAGACTTAATCGAAATTTACAGTGTAGTCTCGTTGTAAGAATATCCACTACACCATATCATCCCGTGTGTGTCGTAAGAGGCGATAGAGGGAAACATCCGGAGACGGGAGAAGCGTCTTCCTCATAACAACTAAAAATAAAAAAGTGCGGTTGCTAACCCGCTTGCCAAGCGTGGCTACAATGACAAATATCCCTGCTATGAGGCTATATATGGGGGAGGCCTATGTTCAGCAGTGGACTTTAATAGGCCTTAACGGTACCGGTAATCGAAACTAAGCTTGTGCAATCGCTGTAGAATGTGCCATACAGTGCATATTTTTACATATCTACTAACTTGCCTTAGAATAGCTGCCTTTTCAGAATAATAAAGAAAACGTTTTCAGCAAGATGTGATGGACTTTAAACGACGTTGTCTCAAACGCAGTTTAATGAGAACATTTGGAGATTACGCTTGGGACTTGGTACGAGAAAGTACTTAACATGGAATTATGTAGTACGTAAAATATTAATTTTTGAACTTTGTCTATTAGTTTTTTAATAATAATAATAATTATAGTGAATTTAATACGAAACTTAATTTATTTACACTAAATGTTTGAGAAATAAGGTAATTTTTCATAACATCCGAAATATAGTTCTATAGTTTAGTGTCTACAAAACCAATTTTATCTAAAAAAAAAAATTAATTTGTTACGTATTAAGAAATCAAAATTTGACATCTATAACCCATACGTAAAACCGGTGTTGTCATTAAACACTGGCTAAAATAGGAGAGGCAGGCATATAGCACAAATGACATAACTCAAATGAAGATAATATTTACAGTACGAGTTCTACCGTGGCACCGGTGCTGCAGAATCAGCTCGGAGGGTTAATGATGTGTACGGCGCTGGTGTCGCAAAAGAAAGCACGGTACGTTTTTGGTTTCGACGTTTTTGTTCTGGAAATTCCGACCTTCAGAACCAACCCCGTGGACGGCCGGAGACCAAAGTAGAAAGTGAAGAATTAAAGGCTATTGTGGAAGTGGATCCATCACAAAGCACTTCAGAGATAGCTGCAGGCTTCGGGGTAAGTGATAAAACTGTATTAAACCACTTGAAGCAAATCAGGAAAGTAAAAACTTGAACGATGGGTACCTCATGAATTGAGTGAATCGAACTTGCAAACACGCGTCGACTGCTGTGTTACTTTGCTCAAACGACACAATAATGAAGGGATTTTAAATCGAATCATTACTTGTGATGAAACGTGGATACTGTACGATAATCGGAAGCGCTCGTCGCAATGGCTGAACCCTGGAGACACAGCCAAATCCTGCCCTAAACGAAAATTGAGTCAGAAAAAGTTACTTGTGAGTGTTTGGTGTCGTTCACTACAGCTTTCTAAAATCTGGCCAAACGATTACGGCAGATATCTATTGTCAGCAACTGCAAACCATGAAGGAAGAACTAGCTGCTAAACAACCGAGATTGGTCAATCGCTCTAGGCCACTGCTGCTTCATGACAACGCAAGACCACACAATGCACAACAAACAACCACTAAGTTGGATGAGCTACAATTGGAATGTCTGCGACATCCACCGTACTCCCCGGACCTTGCCCCAACAGATCACCATTTTTACCGGAATTTGGACAACTTCTTACAAGGAAAAAAATTCAACTCCGATGCGGCAGTCCAAACCGCCTTCAAAGAGTTTATTGATTCTTGCCCCCATGGTTTTTTTTAGTAAAGGGATCAATGAACTACCTATGAGATGGCAAAAGTGCATAGATAACAACGGTGCATACTTTGATTAATTAAATATATTTTACAAAAAAAAAATTGACTTTATATTCCTCCCGTACAATACGCCAATTTCATATGTAAGGACCTAATACTATAGGTAATGAGGAGCCCTGTGCACAGTAGTGAGACGTATACCTTTACTTATACTGCTACTTTACTTTTTTACCTTTAATGAGACTTATAAATCAGTTTTTAATTTAAGATAGCTTTCATATTTTCAGACATATTAAGATATTTGTGACAGTCCTGGTTTAATAGCTCATATGAGTATATGTAAATGAACAGGCTCTTGCGGAAAAATACTTTAATTAAAGAAAGCAGATTTTACTTAAACTTATTTATTCTGTGCTTAAACAAAGGTTCATTTTATTTTACTTGTCAAAGGCGGTAATCAAACTGATTAAAACTTAAATTTCATGGTGCGTAAACATTATTATATATTTTAATTGCAATTTGAAGTGTCGATTTACCACGTTCTCGGCGGTGAAGTAAAACCTGCATATCTGTGAAGTTTCCCAGTTGAGGTCATCCCGCGTAGGAATCAGCGCAGCAAACACTTTTTTGGCTAATAACTCTGCGGCCTGTGCTCAGTAGTAACATGTATGTAAGCTGCTACTTTTTTACTTTTCAAGGGGCAATATAATATGCAGTTTTTATTTCATTTATATTTTCGGGTATGTTACTTTTTGTTTTTACTCTACTGTAAATATTAAGGGTTGCAAAGATGAGTAGAACTCATTATCAAATATAAACATAGTCCACAGAAATGAACATAGGCCTCCCCCATAAATTGTCAAGTAGCTGGATATTTGCTATAGTTGCCACGCTTGATAGGCGGGTTGGCAACCACAGCTATTTTGATTTGTTGTCAGGAAGATGATGCTGCCCATCTCCTGTTTGTTTCCTATGTCGCCTCTTACGACGGTATGATATGAGGTGGCAGATTCTCTTTCACCGCCACAACAAGGCGAACATTTTTCTACTCCCTTTCATGAGTATAGTGCTTCCCACGTTCACTGTGAATAAAATTTATAAGGAATAAAACTAATTTTAAGGATTTTATCGCGTTTAATTTTAACTTTTTTAATTCCCGATGTTTTGGGCACTTTACAGCACCCATGGTCACGGGAGGACTGATGTGTTTGACGACCTGATGTCATAGTTAGAAAGGAATAGAATAAGAATAGAATAGAATAAATGCAGTAGTATGCTTGGGTTTGAATTTTATTTTATTAACTATGGGGTCCTTAGCAGATGGTAGCTCTCAGCCATCTTCCGTAATAAAATTAGGATGTTTTTTTTTATTTCAATAGCCTCGCGAATCATCATTGGTAGGAATCGGTGTTCTATTGCAAGGATTTGTTGTCTATCAGATCCGATATAATGGTTGGGACGATACTAAACATGTTGACATACTTTAAACTTCCCGGAGCGTCGGTGCTTAACATCAACGATATGTTTTTTTACGCGGGTTTTTGTGAAACTTTCATCCAAAGATGCGTAAAAAAACCCCACGTAAAAAAGTTAAAATTAAACGTGATAAAATCTGCAACATTAGTTTTATTCCATGTGTAGTATATATAGTTATAGACCTGCATTTGTGAATTTTGAAGTCTACTCGAACTTAAAAAAATATCTACATCTGTTTTAAGGTGCCAATCAATATTAAATAGGACCAATGATATGAATAAAATATCTCAAATAAACATTATACTGTAAATTGATAGAAGACCATGAAATTCAAAGAACTAAAACTAAATTAATTTTAATTATGAATGAATGTAAAGAGTAAAATGTAAATAATAATAATACATTTTGATTCCAAGACAATTTTCCTTTCTTAAGGATACATCGGAAGACACGCCCGATATAAAAAATAGTAGGTGTTTCTAGACATATAAGTATATTCACGTGTTCCTGTAGCATATTATATCTATGCCAAATACCAATCATCTACGTCTAATAGTATTTTAGAATTCAAAAAAAATCTTTGAAAGACATAGAGACGCAGACACCGAGGTGATTAAGTGATCGAATTTCGCTAAATTTGGCACGGAACAGCATTTAATGATGTTCCTAAACTCAAGCTCATGCGAGCGAAGCCGTGTGTAAAAAGCTAGTCATAATATAAATAGTGGGATAACGAAGATAAACCTATGAATCAACAAGTCCATTTAATTCTTATATGAAATAGAGCCATGGTAGAATGTAAAAGTATGTATGGTACTTTAGATAAGGTAGAATATCCGAAGAAGTATTTCCATCATCGTACCTACACCTACTTTGTGTTTAGCCTTCATCATCATCATCATTACAGCTCATGACAAGTCCACTGTATAACATGGGCCTCTCCCCAAGAATTTGACAAAGCATAGTGTGAGCTAGTTGCATCTCTTAACAGGTCGTCACTCCATTAAATGTGGGGGGAGGAGCGTCGCCCTACACTTTACTTACCGATAAGAAACTGCTGCTCAAGAATCTTTCTTTCACATCGGTTATCGGTTCTTCGAACTGGATATCTGTTCCGTTACCACCTCGGCTTACTGATCCGTTGGGCTATGTCGGTTATCCTGGTTCTTCTGCGGATATCCTCATCATGGAGTCTGTCTCGCAGAATTTTTTTAGACATAGCCCTCTTCATTGCTCGCTAAGCGACCTTAAGCTTCCTCATACGGCCAGCACTAAGGACTAGGTACTTCTCAAATCCATATTTCATCACTTTGCAACACGCACTGGTTGTAGATTTGTTTCCAGTTTTCTGGTATAATCTCCAAACGCTGCCCAGCCGAGTTGGATCCGTCGATTGACCTCTCTCTCGGTCGAAGTTGGACATACTTAGTCGGACACTTAAGTAACTAAGTAAACAAACTCATTGACAACTTCGAACGTAGTGCTCCCAACAACTACCGACATGGACGTTACACATGACTTTTGTCTTGTCCATGTTCATCTTAAGACTTGAAGGCATTCAGCATAGTGGCGAGGTCTTTTAGCGATTCTTTCGTTAACTATATTGTTGGTAGATCAAAGGTGAGTTATGTACTCGTCATTGATGTTGATGCCGTATCCTTTCTAGTCATGTCCAGTAACTTGAAAACGTCATCCAATGCAGCGATGAAGTTTCGGGGATATAACGTCACTCTGTCTTCGTTACCGTCACTTCTCTGCAATTGCATATGTTTTGTACTCGAATAACCGGTTCGGGAGACTGGAAGTCGTCAAGTCTGTTTTTTTTAATGGGAACCACACTTACGCTCCACGCCTCCGGAGGAGCGCCATTCATGGGGCATGTACTATTATGTATTCTGTGGTATCGGCTTTTACACCTATTTTCAGAATTTCCGTTGTAATTCTACCCTCATCCGGGCCTTGCCGTTTTTAAGGTGCTGGAGAGTCATTCTGATTTTGCAGACTTACGTACGGGATATCCCCGGAATAGTACTGGATTAGACCCCGTGGTTCGTTATTCACACTTGCGTGTGGCCCCAACGGCGTTGTGTACGGCTATCCGTAGAAACTCTTACTCTCACTCAAAATCTCAGGTGCATCGGAAATGACAGTTAAAATTTGGTTCTTCACTGCAAACAGATCTTTGACGAAGATTTTTGGAGCCTTTGTTCCGTTTAATCGCTTTAATACCAGCTGTATTGAAGCGCGTAAGTCTCGCCGCACGCATTTGAAGATCTACCTGTATAGTTGTCTATACCCTGCCACAACTGTTGAACACTACGGTTTTATGTGTGTTCTAACAGCCATGAGATTAAGAGTATGGTCGCAGAGTTTTATGTTCAACTGCGACGGGTCTTGCAAAGGCTAGTTCCGACCGCATAAACAGTTACCGCGAGCCACGCGCTTGTCATTTATATCGTCCACTATATTCCAATCTCCTAGGCACTTTAAACGATTATGTAATTCAAATTGAATGTTTTGGGGCTGAAAATGAGTTTCAGAATGTATGGTTCTGAGATACCCTTTAACATCTTCTCATGGTGCTGTGTCAAGATGGGTGCATAAACGTAAGAGTAACTAAATAAAGTAAGCAACCCTCGTCGGACGATAAATTCGATACTTCCTTGGGACAGATGGCCGCATTCCCGGTGATAGAACAAGTTGCCGGATTCGAGGATTAGTTCTTCCCCTCCCTTCTGATCTCAGATAATCCTGCAATATCCCAGCGCAACTTACCTATCCCTCCTTCCACGTTCCAGTCCTCAAGTGCATACATTATTTGTTGCCAAGTCAAGGTCAAGTCGTTTAGGTGGCAACCGAACCTAATTGGAGATGCTTAGCACTTTTAGATTAAATGCAGATTTTAGTTCAGGAAGATGCTACTACTCATCTCCTGGTAAAAATTCTCTCTCGTAGGCCATGATTTTTGCTAGTTTCCACGCTTAGCAAGCGGGTTGGTAACCAGTCTATGTATCGCCTGAAAGCCTGTATATATAAGTATCATCTAATCTTAAAGCGTTAGTTCATGTTTCTTGGGGTAAACAGAGCTGAAAGTTATAGACTTAATCGAAATTTACAGTGTAGTCTCGTTGTAAGAATATCCACTACACCATATCATCCCGTGTGTGTCGTAAGAGGCGATAGAGGGAAACATCCGGAGACGGGAGAAGCGTCTTCCTCATAACAACTAAAAATAAAAAAGTGCGGTTGCTAACCCGCTTGCCAAGCGTGGCTACAATGACAAATATCCCTGCTATGAGGCTATATGGGGAGGCCTATGTTCAGCAGTGGACTTTAATAGGCCTTAACGGTACCGGTAATCGAAACTAAGCTTGTGCAATCGCTGTAGAATGCCATACAGTGCATATTTTACATATCTACTAACTTGCCTTAGAATAGCTGCCTTTTCAGAATAATAAAGAAAACGTTTTCAGCAAGATGTGATGGACTTTAAACGACGTTGTCTCAAACGCAGTTTAATGAGAACATTTGGAGATTACGCTTGGGACTTGGTACGAGAAAGTACTTAACATGGAATTATGTAGTACGTAAAATATTAATTTTTGAACTTTGTCTATTAGTTTTTTAATAATAATAATAATTATAGTGAATTTAATACGAAACTTAATTTATTTACACTAAATGTTTGAGAAATAAGGTAATTTTTCATAACATCCGAAATATAGTTCTATAGTTTAGTGTCTACAAAACCAATTTTATCTAAAAAAAAAAATTAATTTGTTACGTATTAAGAAATCAAAATTTGACATCTATAACCCAGACGTAAAAACCGGTGTTGTCATTAAACACTGGCTAAAATAGGAGAGGCAGGCATATAGCACAAATGACATAACTCAAATGAAGATAATATTTGATTTCCTCTTTTTATATTATACAATTATAATTACAATTATACCACTACATATTTATGATACCAAAACTATTATAATCACAGGTAATATAGATTTTGATTAGGTATCAAAAACTGTAACACAATTCATTTTATTTATACATAGTGCATTTTGTTTTAGAAACCACTATATAAACAGAGACAATATTATAATATGTTTAACATGATTGACTATAGCACCCCATATATTGTCCAGCAAACATAAGCTGCAGTAGGGTGTACGGAAAGAAATATTCACAAGTCCACAGCTCACAATACGCACCATTAGAAATAAATTATAGACGGTCCTAACCTAACTTCTTCCATTTATCTTGGCATTTGTTCTCTGCATACCTGGAAAAAGATACAAAACTGAGAAAGCGAAATGCCTCTTATTTCTGTTTGTTACAGAGTAGAAATGCCAGAAAAAAAATCAACATTTTCGTCATAATTGTTTAAAATAGGCCTTTCCCAACCAAAACTTGACACCTCGAATCTTAATCAAACATTTTTTAAATACTTGAAACAGTAAAAAGTAAAGTTACAGCCAATACACGTTCCACTGCTGTGCACAGGCCTCATCTCATTTCTGAGAGGGATTTTTAGCGCAGCAAGGGTTCGCCTCGCTGTCCTAATGCGTGTTGGCAGACTTCACATGCCTTCGAAATATTTTTATACCTCAAATTAACATGCAGGTTTCCTCACGATTTTACGAAATCATCACCTAAAACAACTGACCGTTCCATTTGTGCCGAAGATTGAAGGAAGGTATTCGGTTTAATCGCGTACTGTAAGATTATTGCGAGTGCTTCGCTCCTGAGCTACCACGGCATAAAATACTGTTAGTCCTAATTTAATTCCTTTGGTTATTAAAAACTGACAAACAATTGAATGACAACATATAATATGCAAGCTATTATTTATTAGCTAATTGTACTAAAAACTATACCGTGGATGCCCCTACGTGAGCCCCTATTGCCCGCTCCTAAATCTTCTCTGCTTCTACGTACTACTTTGTTATTAAAAAACTGCATAATTGCATTAATGAACACTACGTACAGTAACCAAAATATTCAATATTCGAAACTGAAATTATTTATTTATTTAAAAAATGTGGTCTTTCAAAAATTAGACCAACACTACAACAACTTTCCAAATATTTGAGAATTTAAAAAAATTATGAAGGCAGAAATATACTGACAGCAGTTGAGCAAGAGAGTGGTGAGTAGTTGGGCTGCGGATTTGGCGGGCTTTGAAATGTGTTGATCTGCATCTGCGATTGATGTGGTGGAGGTGGGTGGGTGGCGAGGGGGGAGACCGGGGGCGCCATGCCAATTGCTCCCCCGCCACCTGTGTTGCTCGGGCTGCCTGTTGTAGAAAGACGAGAAAATGCCGCTAAGGCATCTGGAAAATTCGGCGGTGTCGCGGGAGTATTACATGGCGTTATTAATTGCTGAAACACAAAAATAGTATCATTATAATTTTCAATAAACTATACTTTGATATTTAAATATAAATAAGTTTGTTTACATTATGAAAAGAAGTTTTGTGATGGCGGCGTAACAGAATCAATCACTGCATCTCATTCTCCATTCCGTGGGCGTCGTAAAGGTCTACTAAAGAAGTTTTTTTTTAAAACGAATGTGGCTAATTTCAGACCGCGGTGTAACCGTTTTGCATATTATGCCAGACTGGTGACGGACAGCACCGTCAAAGGTGCGGACCTCTAATTCTATGAAACTGTGGTCTTCAAGCGTGATCATTAAAGGAATACTTTTAACGTGGGAAAGATATCAAGATCCAGCAGAAGGCTGTTGATAGAATGATGATAATTATAAAAATAAGTTGGTATTTATGGTCAAAGAACAGCTACGACGATAATTTAATGTTTATAAGCTATAAATAACTCTATTATTATATTTAGATGGCCATAAGTTCTGCAATTAGTTAGTAATTGACTGAAGATCATCTACACAATAAAAATCATCATGAAGATGAAGAAGATTTTAATCATTAGATGTCCTTATTTTATTAATTTAATATTAATTATTATTCACAGGCAGGTTGATAAGCGTAATAGAGCTCATACCTTCAACATAAATAAAACTGAACAGAATAATTTTTACACAATATTGATCTGGTAATGCTATTTTGCTCATAGCATGTAATGAGCAAAATAGGAATATAATAGCAATATTAAAATCAATGAGAATTAATAACTTTTACAATCCATCCAACTATTCTCGCAATGACTAGATAGACATTATAAACAAGAACCATAGGGGTGTTAAGAAATTTAGGTGCAACAATTTAATTGTGCACATAAGTTTCTTAACACTGTGGTAACCCCATCATGTTTGGTAGATATTGTAATGTAGACAAAATAATTAACTTTAAAAAAAAGGAAATGCCAACTTTAAAGAACTAAAAAGAATAAAATAATTTCATATTCTGAAGTTGGTGCTAAGACATAGTGTATAGAAGAATTAAAGTCCCTCAACCTCAAGGGTCTTTTTTCAGTTACAATTTGAGAAAAAAGTATTTAGTGTGTGCAAGTTACGTTTTATTTTAATAACAAAAAATATTTCTTTGAGTTCTACTACTTAACTCCAAGTAAGTTTGAATTTGTTTTGCTCCCATGGCAGTAACATTTTTTGAATGTTTTCGATTCTAGTTTCAAATTCTGTTAGACTAAATACAGTTTTTTATTAGTATTTTGAAATCAGATAACAGAAAACTTGGTGATTAAGAGACACCAAGACAGGTGGCATAGTGAAGTGGTTAAGGTGTATTAAGTCCTGTATGGATAATTTTTTTAACTTGGGAGCACCAGAACAATATCAATTTTAATATGTGTATTGATTGATATTACATGTTAGTTTTATGAAATAAAATATTGCACTGACCTGGTGATAATGTTGAGCAGCAATGCCATTTGCCCCTGTAGGTATTGCAACTTCTTGAAAAAATATGGATAAGGCTGTCTGTAAACATTAATGAATATTTATTTTTTCATACTTCCATATTTATTAAAAATAATGATAACCTAAAAAAAAGGCCAAATAATAATGTCTGTCAGTCAGTACACTAGCTATAATGATTGTAGTTTTTTTTTCGAACCAGTGGTAATTAAACAAAAGAGTGACTTTCAATAAGTATTATTTATAATCTATATTGAATAAAAAGTTTCTGTTTCTGTAGTTGAAGCTGCAAGTTCCAGTCAAATTCACTTTATTGATGTCCTAGTTGTTTTGTTGCATTTATAATATTCATAATATTATATTATTTAAGTCCAGTGAATAAATCCATTTAAATCATACAATATCTACGGCTTCATCACCACTTACCACCAGTGGGATTGTAGTCAAGCACTGGCCTCTAATAAGAAAAAAGAATCCTTTTAAATAGTTTAATTTCAACAATGTCCAGTCCATAACTTGAAAAAAGTATGAAGAGAAGTTTATTTTATTGACTAATAGCTCATTTTATTGACTTATAACGTATTTATACCACCAAAGATATGATACATGTCTAATATCGGAATTAAAATAGGCTAAAATTAAGTGGTGAAATCCATAAAATTAGTTTTATTTAATGTATAGTATTCCCATAAATATAAGAAATTATATCTTTGTTCTCAAATTTTATGGCAGATTAGAGGAGTGTCAACAGTGTAATAGTGATTAACTGGATAGAACAATATAATATGTAAAAAACCTGTGCAGGTAAGTTTATTAAAACAAACAAGTAATTTGTTTATTTATAGTTTTTGTTTCCTTCTACCTTAGCATTAAATCTGTAGGCACATCTACAAATTACCAGTTGGATCTAGAGTGAGCGAGAGGTTGCATCACTCTAGCGGAGCGTCATATCGATGGTGGCAGGCTAGGGCTAGCCATTCTATGAATTGTGGTATGAGTGCTAAGATTTTAGATAAGACAGTGTTGTGATTCTGTTCGTGGTAGTAATTCTACTGGTGCAGGCAAGGAAGATGGTGTTGCTGTTGGTTTGCATACTTTGATGTTATCATATAATAACATCCCTCATGTTATACCACTGTGTAACCGTGACAGGGACATATGGTATGGTCGAACTGTAATTGCTCTATACTGAATGTATAATGCATTACGCTGTTTTATTGCTGATAATGTTTAATTGTGTAAGCAAGAGAGCAAGTTGAACACCTATTCTCACACTTTTTTTTTTATAGGATAAGGGTGACAAACGAGCACACAGTCCACCTGATGGTAAGTGGTTGCTGTGGCCCATAGACATCTTCATCTATCCTCGATTACGAATCAAAATGCAGATGCGTTGTCACCCGTGAGGACTAAGATCGAATGCCTCATTTCCAGTAAAAAGGGTCTCCGGTTCTCTACACTCACCATACGTAACACAGCAGCGTTGAGCTGTGAGAGTGTGGTCCTTCCCCGGTCGAGCCGATCTATTTGTTCTACAACTATACTACTAATATAGCTGCAGCATGGCTCTACCACGTGAGAACTTTTATTATTTTTAACAATTAACCTCATGATGTATTCCCGAGATATAGATTGTATATATATATTTACAATATTAACCCTAGAACCCTACATGGGGTACTGGAGGACCCCAAAGCGGTTTGTTTCCTAATTATTCCTGTTTGTATAAAACCCATAGGTTTGAGCGTCCATGTATTTTAGGTTTAGTGTTGAACGCTTTCGATTAATTAGTGCAGCGGCGACAGTCGCACTGTGTGGACGTGTCTACGAGCGACGTGGGGTACCCCAGTACCCCAGTGTAGGAAACCCGTAAGTATTTTTTTGTAATGTATAATTTTTATATAAACATATTCATTTTTCATTTGACTATTTTAATGATTTTATTTCTTAAATTACTAAGATCATCAGAAAAATCAATGTTTTAACTATTTTTTTTTCAGCAATTACTGAGTTAATGGATTAATTTTATTATTAATGTTTTTTCAGATGGCTGTCAATCGAGGTTTGATTGACGAAGAGATCAATTCTATCTTAAACCACGAATCTGGTGAAGAAGAAGAGGACGATGTGAGAAATCAAAGTCAGTTAGCATAATTATCTGATGATGAGCCCGATGGGTTAATAGAAGATTTTCGCATAACCTAAGAAGAAGATACTGTTTTTGATACCCGTGCGGGAGCAACTACGGATATTTCGCATAACCTAAGAAGAAGATACTGTTTTTGATACCTGTGCGGGAGCAACTACGGATACGACTTTAGACAAAGAGATTGATAGTAGTGATGATGAAGTGACTTTACATGAATTATCACAAAATTTCAGAAGGAAAGGAAAAGTAAAGGTTTTGGAGGTGCCAAAAGTTCTTTATGGAAGAGGAAAGAATAATAGACATAAATGGAGTGGTAAACAACCAATTGGGCGTCGCATTGCTCAACGAAACATCATTTTGCATGTGATGGGTAACAAAGGTGCAGCCAAAGATATTGCGAATCCTATACAGGGTTGGTCTCTTTATTTTACTGATGAAGTGTTGGGTAGAATCGTAGAATACACAAATGCGGAGATCACAATACAGCAAAAGAACTATGAAGGGTTTCAAGAAGAGGATAATGAAGAAGATATTGGATCATCGTCAAGCACGCCTTCATTTGTGAAATTGGTATCACTGACTGAATTAAAAGCCTTATTCGGCCTTTATTATTTAGCAGGCGTTTTCAAAATGAATGATATTAACACCAAGGAAGTTTTTGACAAATATTCTGGAGTGGCACTTTTTAGAGCTACAATGAGCCGTTGCAGATTTGAGTTTTTGACCAACTGTCTTTGGTTTAATGACAAACAAACTCGTGAAGAAAGGCGTGCAAGCGATCGCTTGGCTCCAATCCGAGAGATTTTTGATCAAATTATTGTAAAGTGTGAAGAATTGTTCTGATTGTTGCACCATTGACCAACAACTACTGTCTTTTCTTGGGCGATGTCTCTTCAAAATTTATATACTTTCCAAACCGGATAAGTATGGGATTAAAATATCAATGATTTGTGATGCAAAAAGCTATTGTGTATGTAGGTCAGACATATCAGTTCCTGAGTATTATGTCGATAAACTTTCAAGGCCAATAGAGAGATCTCGTCGTAATATTAAAATGGACAATTGGTTTATTTAGCAAAAAAATTACTAGAAAAGGACTTGACCATGGTCGGAACGACACGCAAAAATAAAGGTGAGATACCACAATCATTTTTAGAATTAAGAGGTCGGGAACAAAATACTGCTATGTTTGCATACGATGGAGCTCTAACACTTTTATCTTATTGTCTACCTAAAAAAGCTCAGAAAAATTTCGTAATTTGAATTGAATAGAATAAACGGGATGTTATCCGCAACTCCCCGTCTATGCGCGTATTTTGCGTGTGGGCAGGAATAATGTATTTATTCGAGCCATGAAATCTCCCCGAAAAAGTTCAACAGTCCTTTGATGTTGCAAGCAACTTCGGGGAGTGATCCCGGCATGCCGAGATGTTTAGCCCTGTATGCGGCGACTTCCGAACATGTCAACAACACGTGGGCCGCTGTTTCTTCCTCCCCCATACATGCCCTGCACAGGGGACTGTCCTTAACACCTATGGTAAATAAATATTTGTTTAAAGTTGCCATGTCCTGTGATAGCACTTGTTACTATCCTGATCTGCGGCTCAGGGAAAGGTCGTAATTATGCTGTCAACTCTCCACAATACTCCAGATAAAAGATACAAAGTTCAATTGGCAGAAATTATACAGTTTTATAACAAAACAAAAGGAAGGGTGAACATTTTCGACGCAATGGCCAAAAAATACTCTGTCCAAAGAAAAACCAAACGTTGGTTATTGTGCTTATTTTACGGATTATTGAATGCAGTGGGTATTAACTCCTGGATCCTCTACAAGTGCTAACAAGGGCAAATAATAAACCAAATTTAAGTTTAGACGCACTTTCTTAAAAAAATTAGGCTTAGAGCTCCATTGGTAAACATTTGGAGAAACGTTACATAAGACCAAATTTGAGGAGGGATATGAAAGAGACCATTGCAGCAATTCTCGAAAAAACACCAGATTTGCCTAGGTCTGTTACTGTACAGCAGACACCAAGATGTTGTGGCTTTTGTCCAAGATCTAAAGACCTAAAAAGCAAAACGATGTGCCATAAGTGTAAAATACCCATTTGTTCGGATCATCAGATTAGTTTGTGAAAAATGCTCAAATTAACACTAAGATTTTATTTTAAGACTGATTTGTTAAAAGAAGTTCTTGTTATTTGATAATAAAAAATATTTTCATACATTGGTTTTTATTTAAAAAAATTACACACCATTTTGTATGGGGTACTCCAGGACCCCAGTGTAGCTAGTGTAGTAACTAGTGCCCAGAATAGAGTAGAGTTCTAGGGTTAAATATGTAATATTATATTTAGGATAAAGTGTTTCTTTTGCCGACAAATCCATCAAGTCAATGTAAACAGACATATTGTTTTTGTTGTGTGACTTAAATTTAATATATTTTTGCCTTTAGAATAATGTATGTAAAAATGTTAATATTTTGTTTGCACCTGTATAATAATCATTCTGAGACTAGTTAGCAATGTATTCGAACAATCTTTACACTTCTAATACTTTACAATTAAATTGATGCGCTTAAACAAGAGTCAAATGATCCAGCTTTATCTTACATAGTCAAGACAGAATTACAATATTATTGTTTAAAGAATAATTACTCAATTTAATTTAATAGAACATTTTTATGTCAGCCTGTACTTTTGTCAAACCACTCAAAGTCAGAACGAAACTTTTCGGATTATTTCAATAATATTTCTAATATCAGATTTTGAATAACAAAATTGCAAATTAGGTAATTATTGATGATGATGATTTGTGAGTTAAATTAGGTACCAATATGATTTATCAATAAAATTTTATTGCGTAAAGCTTTTAGGTTACACTTTATAAAATACCTACATACCTATTCTGGATTTAAGAAATATATAAATGAAACATTATATTTATAAAACTGCTTTCAACCTATTTTTATGTTTGAAGAGAAACCCTATTTATTGTTGTTCTTTGACACTTTATTTGTTATTGACAGCATTATATTTACAAACTGCGCGCCTAGTTAGCTAATACAACTGCAAATCAATTTTTGATGTTCAAGGGAATATGTGTCCTTTGCTAACCAAATATTATGATAAACGTTTGTTTTTTAAAGTAATGTACACTATTCGTTTAATATTTCTATTCAAAGATAACTGTAAAATACATAAAGCAGCCATTTCATGATCTTAATTGTTTGTTTACATGTTGTATTACACAAATTTACCTCAAATTGCCAATGAGCAGCCTGAAGTAACTGTTTAGCTTGTTCTCGAGCGCATCCTGCTGCCAATACAAACTGATTTATCATAACTTGTTCACGTAACGCTGAATCCATTTTATTTTAGTTCTAATCCAAATATAAATTTACCGACTCTGCAAGAAATAGTAATAAAATAGTAACAAGTAGCAAAGTAAACTAGAATAGATTGTTTATTCTCTTTAGGGTCACCACTCACGTTTATATGTATACATAAACTCTTCTCTTTGCTTTACTCACGACGCAATTTTATCAAAATCGCTAGTGGTAGGTATATCGGTGCTATTCTTTGTTCCCAAGAGTAAAAGAGAGATCCGTATGTTTCTAGTTAGTTTGTGGATCCGTAGTTTACATAATAGCCAAGAATAACAAATAACAATACCTTCATCAAATTAGTCCATAGACTTAGGATAGTAATAGAAGGACATAGTGTGCAAGTGACCCTACGAATTTGAAGTACATATATGTAAAAAAATACTGACAGACGTATTTCAAACAGCACATCTCAAAAATATTAATTATTTAAACTGCACCCCTGTAGTTTAGAAATAAAAAATTATTTAAGATCGCTCACCTTATAACTTCGATATGACTTCACATAATTAGAATTGGGTACTTTTTGCAATATAAAAAAACTGCTCCTTGCTTGAATATAATTGCACCATCGTTAAAAATGCATAAAATGCAATGATAAGCACAAAAAGTTAATAAAAACAAATTTGTTGCTGGGGTAGGGGGTGGTGCATTCGACACTTAACTTTGTAATGAGACAATAGACTTATGATAAATACAATTGTACCACTAAACTTCATTATTTTTACTCAAATATGCGCTAAACCTTATTATTTTTACTCAAATATGCGCTAGTACTTCTTATTCGTTTGTGAATATATTATTCGAAAACTCAATCAGGTACTTACCTGATGCCGCTATTCAGTTATTATAGAATAAAAAATGCTTTATAAGAAATATAAAGCCATAGAAACTAAGAATTACGTTATTGGAATTTTAAAACATATACTACGAGTATAAGCAACGTGCTTCTATTTTTCAGAGTAAACTTGAAAATGTGCGGTCAAATTTAATAGGTACTTATAACAACAATAAATCTGTAAAGTTTCATTTAAATTAATAATACGAGAGTAAAAACTTAGACATCTGGTGGGGTAACTTAGGATAGTAATAGACGGACATAGAGTGCAAGTGAGAAGAAAATTCCTTATGGCAATATAGCAAGATAGAAAAGGATAGCAAATCTCATGACTTTGTAACCGATTTTGAATGACAGGTCGGCACAATTCGGCACGCAAGAAATAAGCTCCTAGATATTTTGTAATTTTTAGAGTATTATACTATTATTTTTATTAATAATTGTTGCTTTCCAAAGTGGTTACTTTTTCTGTGAGTGACTGTGGTGGTTAATAAAAGAAATAATCCTAATAATTGCACATTTTACAGGTAAATTCTCAAGACGTTGTCAATAATAATACGCGTATATTTTTGGTTAAAATTTATGTTATAATACTGTTTAAAATATAGAATATATTCAATTCAAAATTTATTTTGATATTTTGAAAGGAAAAAAGTCACGTTGTTGATAATTTGCAAGAATTTGGTAAATACATTTTTATATAAAATATTTTACATATACGCTAGTGATTGACTCAACTATATCAAAATTAATGTCGATATTTATCTTGAATGTTTATAATGAATCGATAGACTTGCCCACACAACAAGAAGGGGAATGAAAATAAATGCTCGGTTTGCGTTCTAAAAATGTAATTTTATTTGGCCGTTTGTCAAACAGATTCCCTCCGGATTCTGTAATTAGAAAAAAATGGTTAAGGTTAATTGGGCTGGTAGTGAAAACTACTTTAGCATCGTTGTGATTTGAAACAAATGAAACGAAAATCGACACTAAAAAGAGACAAATAGTATAAATCTATAGGAGAAAATGAGATAGAATCTATACTTAATAAAGCGAAAGAGGTTTTTTGTTTGTTTAAGCACGCTAATATCAGGACTACCAGTCCGATTTGATAAATTCTTTTTGTATATGAGAGCCAGATAAACGAGGAATAGTATAGGCTATCTAGCATTATGCTACACCTCTCAGCACTGACTAACTGACTAATATGATGCATACGCATCCTCTCAGCTAGCCTTAAATATTGATTTTTGTTAAGGAAGTCGGAAGAAAAAGCGCTCCCGACCTGCTTAATGCACGTGCGCTGGCGTAATGGTTAGTGATATGTAAATACTATGTTCTACAAAAATATACATCTTCTCTCCATCTAAAAAAAGTCCGCGATACCGTAGTCTTATTTCTTATACATAAGCCACAATAAGGTACTTTGTGACAAAAAAATTATTAAAAATTATAGTGATTTTAGAGCGTTATTATTAGGCATAGCATATTAATCCTTACGAACGAAAGCTACTTCATCATCAAGACAATTTTATGAAGATTAATTTTGTTCATTATAGCATGTTATTTGTACGCATAGTTTAAGAGACAATGAAAAATTAAAATAATTTAACACTCTGTTTGGCGCGCGAACGACGCCTAGCCACTCGATGAAAACCGAAAGAGAATAGGCGAGCTCAGAGTGTGATATACGCGGGGAACAGGTAGTTCAGTATAAAGTGTTTCCTATTATCTCGGCCTCCTCTATGTGCGGTGCTTTAAAAATGGCTAATATAACTTTTAAATGTTAAAATAAAGAATTAAAAAAATTACAAAATTACTATCAAATTAATAAAATTTATTTGATAATAAATTACAGATTTATATTAAATTAGTCTATTTTACTGACCTCCTTGAGAGTTAATCAATTTTTGTTTCTTTGTTCGATAAAATGATTTTACCTATAGAATTCATTGTATAGGTAAAATCATTTTATAGAACAAAAATTGATTGACTGCAGTAGACGTCGCTATTACAAAGCAATTTTTGTAGAAAGTGTTCGCGACGACGGAAAGTGTTTAAAAATTGTAAGTGTAATTTTACAACATGTTTACAACCTTAGTATAGAGCATCGTTTGGTAATAGCTACGAAAATAACTCTTATTTGTACAAACAAAAAGTTGACCAATCAGAGTGCGACACGTTATAGAACATTCGAGAAATTATTAATTAACTGCGTAATATTTAGTACCGAAAATGATGGAAATAATTTTATGCTCTAGAAGAATTATAAACATGGTATTGAATTAGATTAAGGTTTATAGATTAAGGAAATAAAAGAATATTAAGCGTGATGAAACTTATTTACTACTTATAGTAAAATTAAAGAATTAATGTACCCAAATATTGTGAAAATTTGGGATATATTGGTTAATAACTTTTAACATTATTAATATATTAAGAAACCTTTACGGTGTGGTAATAGACAACTGAATTACCGATTTAACAATGTATAGTACATTAGCGTAAGAAGTAATCGTGTATAGATTTTTTTTCAATTTAAGACAATTGTATAGAGAAAATGTTATGCAATAAAGAGGCAAAACGGACAATGGCAAGTGGCTTACTTTAAAGTAACGCTCGAGTCTACCTTATGGCTTCGGGGCACAGTAACATTGTAGTAGCTGAAGTGACTAGTAGCAGAACCAAGAAGTAGCTGAATATAGAATACAGTGAATAGTAGCTAGCAACATAGTAGCTGATAATAGGAGCTAGATAAACAGTGAAAATAAAAGCAGATAGCACTAGTAGTAGTAAGTTACTACCGAACAATTTAAAGAAATAGTCAACTGAAAAAATCATCTGAAAAATATAGTGACCAACCGATAGTGAACAACCGATATAGAACAACCGTAGTTGACCAACCGTATTCAACAACCGTGGTCAATAACCAATAGTCAGAAGATTTCCGCCGAACAGTCGAACCGCTGGCCACTGCCTTGTCATTTGCATTCTAGTTCGTGCATTTTGATTTAACTTCAGTTCACAGTACCCCAGCTGCACCCACAAAGACGGCAGTAGAAGTATCCTCCGGAACTTATAGGTGTAGGACGTGAGCGACTCGCGGAGTACTTTCGATAACACTTACTCCCGAGTTTCGCCCGTCCGGCACAGAAAGAAAATATTCTTTTGATTTATACACTAAAATTTAGGCTCTACATGTCTAAAAATAAGGATTGTAACATTTATTTGCTATAAAATTAAACTTTTATGTTATATTTTATGCCGCACTTGAAATGAAATATAAAACAAAAACATTTCACAGCAAATGATTTATTTAATTTGATACTTTTCAACCACATTTGAAGGTTTCACTTCTACCGCGTGTGAACTGCACACATGTTTTTTGGTGTATTGTTTTAATTGTCATGTGTGAGTTTCGTAGTAACAGACGATTGTTTTTGTGTGCGCAAATTACTCCCCGCAAAAAATGACGGACAGTTTTATATCCGACAAAAACGCTATGGCTACTCCCATCCATCAAATCTTAGATCTTTGTCTTCCTAAATTAGGAATGTTTGGTAGTTAGAAAGAACTATTTCTGACTAGCATTTTACCCGCGGCTTCGCTCGCGTGAACTTGAATTTAGAAACATCATTAAATGCTATTCCGTGCCAAATTTAGCAAAATTCGAATACTTTTAGAGTCACCTCGGTGTCTGTGTCTCTATGTTTGTCAAAGATTTTTTTTTGAATTCTAAAAGACTATTAGACGTAGATGATTTGTATTTGGCACAGATATAATAGCTACAGGAACACGTGCATATATGTATATGTCTAGAAACACCTACTATTTTTTATATCGGGCGTGTCTTCCGATGTATCCATAAGAAAGGTAAATTGTCTTGGAATCAAAATGTATTATTATTATTTACATTTTACTCTTTACATTCATTCCTAATTAAAGTCAATTTAGTTTTAACAAAATAATGATGAATTTCATGGTCTTCTATCAATTTACGGTATAATGTTTATTTGAAATATTTTATTCATATCATTGGTCCTATTTATTATAGATTAGTACCATAAAATAGATGTAGATATTTTTTTTACGTTCGAGTAGACTTCAAAATTTCATAAATGCATTTCAATAACAAGGTACATACTACACATGGAATAAAACTAATGTCACGGATTTTATCACGTTTAATTTTAACTTTTTTTACGAAGGGGTTTTTACGCATCTTTGGATGAAAGTTCCATAAAAACCCGCGTAAAGGAACATATCGTTAATGTGAAGCACCGACGCTCCGAGAAGTCTAAAGTATGTCATGTCATATGTCAGTGATATGTTTAGTATCGTCCCAACCATTATATCGGATCTGATAGACAACAAATCTTTGCATTAGAACACCGATTTCTGCCAATGATGATTCGCAAGGCTATTGAAATTCAAAAACATCCTAATTTAAATAGGGAAGATGGCTGAGTGCTACCATCTGCTAAGGACCCCATAATTAATAAAATTAAATTCAAACCCAAGCATACTACTGCAGTAATTTTTACCAACTTTAATACTACTGCATCTATTCTATTCTATTCTATTATATTCTTACTATGACATCAGGTGGTCAAACACCTCAGTCCTCCAGTTACCATTGGCGCTGTAAAGTGCCCAAAACATCGGAAATTAAAAAAAAATTAAACGCAAAAAAAATCCTTAAAATTTGTTTTATTCCTTATAAATTTTATTCACAGTGAACGTGGGAAGCACTAAACGAAACCAAGGAATGAGAAAAAAGTTTTGTGTGGATAGTAGTCGTGTGGATGTAGTGTGAGTGTGTGTGTGTATATAAACATATATACATATATACATACACATATATACATATATAACATACACATATACAAATGTATACATATACTTAGTAAGTAGGATGGTGTTACTTTACAGTTAGAGTAAATTTTCAGCTTCTTCATAATTTAGCGATAGCAAGTACTTAGTTATTACTGATTTTAAAGAATATTGGTTCAGTTTGTCAATTTTTTGTTTTTCATTAATAATTTTGTAAATATGAGGTGCTAGAAAATCATATTGTCTTCGAGCAAGGGCACTTCCAACAAGAGGTAATGGGACTCGGTATCGGCGTTGGAGAACATTGGGTTGTGACGGTGGAATTGAGCGATGATATCGTCTTATAATTTGTTTAATAAATAGCTTTCTAATGCTAAGTACCTTGGCGTTTTGGTAAAGTGCTTCAGTTGAATAGCGAAAAGGAGCTTAACATAACTTTCAGCAATTTGGGCTCTTTCAACAATTATCATTAATGATTCTGGTAAATCAGTACTATTGTACATTTGGAATAAAAAATTATGTAATGCACAGCACGCCAATATTACATAGTCTAAATTATACACATTAATGTTGATAGGTTTGTAAAATAATTTGAAGCGTGTTGCTAAAATACCAAAGGCATTTTTAGATACACGTCTAGGAGGTAATACTGGAGTTGTAAACTCTTTTTGCGTAATCGTTATCTTTAAAGGGATAAGGTACAAGTAAATTATGCAGTAAAGGAAATCCAGAATCACCAATAAAAATATACGGAGCCGTAACTTCGGAAAACGGCAAAATACTGTCTTCTGGCAAATTCAGGAATTCATCAATAAGTTTTTCGTAAAACTTTGTTCTTTTTAAAACGCCAGAATCTGCTGCTCGACCATTCATTCCAGCATGGACATAGATGAATTCATATTTAGCATTAACCACGACAAAAAGTATGACACTAAAATATTTTTTATAATTGTAGTAATTAGAACCACTTGAGTAAGATTTCGTGATACGAATATGCTTCCCATCCATTGCACATAAGCAGTGGGGATACTGCCATTTACTTTGGAAGTCCTCTGCGATTTGTTTCCATTCCTCAGGAGATGATGGGACCTAAAACAATTACGCAAATAGTATTAACAATTTTTTTTTTCTTTTAGGTAATTGGAGAAATTTCGAGTGAAATTAGAAGAAAGAAACGAGTAAATACTAAAATTCAACAGGAATTGGTCAACGTTGCGAAAAAACTTTTGGTCTCAGATAATAGTTTACAGACATTACTCATGACAATATGTTTGGTTTATATTTATGCCAGTAACTACAAAGTCTTTCAAACGATCAGAAATTCTTTGCTGAAAAATTGATGTCAGACGTTTTGTATCTGGCTAGAACTAGTCAACTAAATGAAAATTCCCAAATCATCACATCGTCACGACACGTCACAACTTGCACACCAACTTCATGCATTACATCGCCACAGATTCACACTCCATCTTCAAACATTGAATGTCCACCATCTCACAACTCCACATACTCTTCCAAACAGATTCCGTACATTACTTCGCCACAGAGTCATACTCCATCTTTTAACACTGAACGTCCACTATTTCACAACTCCACATACATTTCCACGCCGGTTACGTACATTATTTTACCACTGAAAAATTCTGTTAAAAAGTTCTACTCCTTCATCTTCCAAACAATACACTTCCACGCCAGTTACATACATTACTTTGCCACAAAAAAATTCTGTTAAAATAAGTTCTGCTCCTTCATCTTCCAAACAAAACACTTCCACGCCGGTTACATACATTACTTTGCCACGGAAACATTCTTTTAAAATAAGTTCTATTCATTCATCTTCCTGTTCGGAAAATATTCTAATATTGGATTCTACACCAGTTCAACTTTCAAACTTATCGCAGGTGCTCCCAAACACTCAATTTTTTGACACTCCGCTTGAAGAACAGAGCGTAGACAATAGCAGCATGCTGAACCAACTGTTGAATTTTAAAAATAAACTTAAAAAATGAGAATTGTTTTTATAAATTTTTTGTGATGTTTCTTTTTGAATAAGTGTTGATTTGATTTTCACTTCACTAGTGATATAAAACATAAAACTTGTTAATATTTGAATGAGCAGAGTGAATTTGTAAAACATTTCTGTCATGACATGTTTTTTAATAAATACGTATTTAATTACCAGAATTTTATTCAATTACCTTGAGAAAATCTTTTTTTAATGCTTTATAAATTGCAAAGCAAGTTTCAGGAATAATTTGACTCATCAATTGTGTTGATATTGCATGCCAACCATAAGTTCTGGATAACTTTCTCCCGTTCCAAGATATCGTAGAGTTAAAAGTAAACGTTCCTTCGCTGAAATACTTTTTCGCATAGGCGTGTCACTACGTTGAATTTCATTGTCCACCATCTCCAACAACATTTGTAGTATTTCGTTGTCTAATCTGATCTGAGATACGTGTGGAAATATATCACATTTAAATCTTGCATTATATTATTACTTTGTGTATACTAGGCACGTTTTTTATAGATTGTTTTCATCCAGAATCTTTTCCTTTTTTTTTCTTTTTTGTGTTTAAAGATAACACTAGCAGAATTCCCATCTTTTGGCGTTTTGACAACACTGGTGGCATTACAAAAAAATTGCGTGCTTTCGCTACTAAAGTTATGTTTCATCTAGCACTCTCAGTAGAGAATAGTTGTGTTCTGTGATCTAGCACCATAGACAAGCTAATCTAGCACGCTGGAAGCGCGCACGATAGTGTGCTAATAACTAATAACTAATAAGAAGTGCTAGCGCATATATAGCTTGTATGGAGTGTAGAGGATAGCTTGCCTTGCTACAACATATTTATTTATCTATGGTCGTATATAGTTGATGACGGCGGTTGTCAAACTACAGTAATCTGTGTCAAACTCAAATGTTCGTTTGATGTATTCAATCATGGTTATAATTGGTAAATAAAGTATCTGATCCACAAATCACCAATCTGTGTACTAAATGTACTTTACAGGTTCACGTTTTGTCTTACATATTTTTTTAATTAAAAATGAATAACAATATTTTAAGCGAAGAACCTTCCAATAAAAGACGTCGAAAGAATTTACAAATTACAGGTACTTATGGAAATTAGATTAGTGTAATTTGTCTGAAACATTAATAATTAACTATTTTAAGAAGGTTAGTTTAATTTGCAATTAAAGTGAAAATTACGGTCTATGTTATAATTATGTCCTACAGCTGAACACAGTGGGACATAACCTCATTGATAAGAGGGTTATTATAGATCAATTTGTCCGCTGTGTATTGGCGGTGTTATTGTTGTCGTAAGAGGCAACAGAGCATTTGAGCTTTTTGTCTTTGATCACATGCTTTAATTCCTCCCTCTCCTTTCCACCATCGGACGACCAGGCGGTCGGCGAGTCTTCACCCCTTTGTTGTCGATATTCCACGCGTTAGAACCAAACGGTTTGTTTCGAGTTTTGTAATGCGTACAGCAAAGGAGTGGAATAATTTGCCGGTGTCTATCTTTCCATCCGAATACAATTTGGGCGTCTTCAAGGCAAGAGTGAATAGGCTTTTTTTACGCTAAGACTGCGATTTACCATCTAGGGCTGCATCACCACTTACCACCAGGTGGGATTGTGGTCAAACACTGGCTTATAATAAATAAATATTAATTTAAGTTAAAAAAAGAGGTATTAGGGCTCTAATTTGTTCTCATTTTTCTCTATTATATTTTAATTTGCTATATCTGACTTGAAAGGCAACTATACTGAATTATCATATCTTATATATTAATTAATTATCTTTTGTTTCATTTACATTTGCTGTGTAGTGCTGGCTTACGAGAATCCATTAGTGCATATCATCCCTTGGGTGTCACAAGAGGCGACAGGGTGAAACTGAAAAAGGAAATGGGCAGCAGCATATTCCTCATAACAACTCAAAATAATAGAAAACTGCAGTTGCCAAGGCCCTTATGAAAGAACCCAGCAGTGGGTTTTTGATGTGATATTATAAATGAATTTTGATACCTGTTTTATATTTATTTATATTTTGGCCATGTACTAGGTACTGCTGTTAGGCCACATTCAACTTAATGTAGTTCATTAGTTTCATAGTTAGTGTTAAAAAAAACTCCCAAAAGTTTTTACATTATAAGATGAATGATGCGCATTAGTAGTAAATACAATATATTACCAAAATTAAATGAAGTGTGCAAGAAGTCCCCTTTTGCTGGAAACAAGACATCCATTTTAGTGCTCACAGGTGACAACTCATTTTGATTCTTAGTCAAGGATAGATGTAGATGCCTATGGGCCACAGCAACTACTTACCATCAGGTGAACTATGTGCTTGTTTGTCACCCCTTTCCTTTGAAGAAAAAAAGAAAGCAACTCCATTCATCACAATGGGGCAGCCTCTCTGCATCATCACCTTCTTTGCTTGTACTAAAAGAATTACTCCAATGACAACTATGCACTTTATACTTCTTGAAGGAGTGAGGAGATTTTAAACACTTTTCTTCGCACACTCCTAACACATCATTAGTCACGATATGATCCAAATTTTCTCATGTTTATAATAGTTCAATATAACAGTGAAAACTTTGACACATTGTTTACCCTATAGATCACATTATATTCACTAGCTGTAGCTTCTTTATTTTGATGGTTTCATGCAGATGAACCAACATTATTTTGTTACTGATTATGATTGATTATGGTATTAATTGTTTTTCTTCATTAGACATCGGCCTGCCCCATTGCAGAATGACATGCACTTGAGAGGCGAATTGACGATTACTGTACCAGTCGTTTGCTCTCCATTGTCGGTTTCAATATTTTATGCTAGGCATAATCGAGATAATTATACCTGAGATTTAGATCTTTCTGCCATATCCTGTAGTCGCCTCTTACAACACCCACGTCACGAAATGGGTTGATGGATTCTCTTACAGCTTCACCACATGGCACACTAATAGAATTATTCAGTGATAAAATTTATTAAACAAAAATGTTAATATGTTGTTTTTCCTAATTTTACAGAACAGAAAAAAGAAAATGAAGCTGCAATTCACATAACGCAAGAAAAGTGTCTTAAAGTACGTAAAAAACATGTTCCAAAGTTTCGATTGAAATCTTCCGGAGATTCTGCATCTTTACTTACACCAGAAAGAGAACGAGTTCCATTGATGCTCACTGATTTGCAGCATCTACTTCTGCACCCTTTATTGGGTAACATAAATCTATCTCAGCCACCACGCTGGTATGTGTTGGAAAAATGTGATCATATTAGTCAAATTACTTGCATCATATTAGAAGGAATTTCTATTCAGCACTGGGAGAAATATCAGGAAAAAATGTTACATGCCCGAAAAATATTTAGTCATTATATTGAAATTCTTACACCCTCTGTTTATAATGGTTCCCTTGTAAATGAATTAGCATTAGTACCTCTGTCTGAAACTGATAAAGAGGTAATCATACAGAAATATGGTAGCATGAATTTAGCCCTTGAAGCCAGGAAAGATTTGATGGTTATGATGAAAGCTGTATTTCCAATTGGAGACATTGTTTCTGAAAAAGTGAATAATATATGTGAAGATGCATTTCCTAGAACACAACTTATGTTATCAGCTTGGCAATTAATAGAAGAAAATTACCCAGTTCCTCTCAAGGGGAAGTTGCAGAATCTATATGCAGACTATGTTATGTCTAAAGACCAATATAAACCAGTGACGCCTAAATCGCCAATGTTTGGATTGGATTGTGAAATGTGTTTGACAAGCGCAGGTTCAGAGCTAACTCGGGTGTCAATAGTTAATGAAAAACATGAAAATATTTATGAATCTTTCGTTAAACCTTATAATAATATAACAGATTATTTAACAAAGTTCTCTGGAATTACAAAATCAATATTGTCAGACGTTAAAAAAAGACTAGAAGATGTTCAAAAAGAAATTCGTGATTTATTACCTCCAGATGCCATTTTAGTAGGTCAGTCACTCAATACAGATTTACATGCATTAAAAATGATGCATCCTTACATAATAGACACAAGCTTAATATTTAATTTCACTGGCGAAAGAATTCGTAAACCCAAACTTAAAGCATTAGCTAAAGAATTTCTTAATGAAGATATTCAGTCAGGTAAGAATGGTCACTGTTCTGTAGAAGACTCATTGGCTTCTTTAAAACTAGTGCAGTTAAAATTAAAAAAGAGTATGGATTTCGGTGATGCAGTGCACACTAATAGAAAACAATATAAAGAAAACTTTACAAAAATCGTACAAAAGCAAGAATATGCATTATCGATTTTTAATCATATAATAGAACAAAAGAAAACCTCAATTGTTATTGGATGTGATAATATTACGGGAGATTACCACACATATTTAACACAGGCAAAAGAGAGTTTGAATTCTCAGCTGAAAAAAGGTAAACTGAAAAAGGTTAAGTTGTGTACTGTTGATAGCGTTGAAGAAGTTATTTCTAAACTTTCAGTAGCTGTTAGTGATTATAATCTAGCTATGGCACACTTAAAACTAGAAAGTAACAGTGATCATGAGTTAAAACAAATGGAAACTATTGATCAGTGGATTGAACGAATTTGGAATAGTATGAAGCAGTTAGGGTTTTTTGTTATATTGTTTGGCGGAACCACAGATAATAATGGTATTGCAATGATAAAAGTAAAGGATGGTACTTAATTCTATATTTGAGTATTATTATATAATTTATAAGCGTTACTCAGACACTGTTAAATCCTCAATTTTCCTATAACATAAATGAACTATCACTGTCAAAGATCTTTGTCTCTTTCAAAGTGGTAAAGAATTTCTGTAAAACCACGCTTGGTTGGTGGATTGTTAAATAGTAGTGAGTATTAATTGCACCCTGTGAAGCTGTTATCCGCCGCTGGTAGTATGCATATTTAACAGACTTTAAAAAAGGAAGAGGTTCCCCGGCTGTATGTCTTTGTTTGTATGTTTGTTATGCGATATCTTTGTCACTTGTGAACCGATTTTGATGTTCCTTTTTTAACCCCCGACGAAAAAGAGGGATGTTATATGTTTAACATGTGTATCTGTGTGTCTGCCTGTCCTAGCTCCTAATGGTGAGCCGATTTGGATCTAGTATTCTTTTTTTGAAAGGTGACTTGATCGAGAGTGTTCTTAGCTATGATTCAAGAAAATCTTTTTAGCTGTTTGAAGATCATGAGCTTTTTTTGTTTCGGGGGTTTTTAAAGATTTTAATTTAAGTTATTATTAAATAGGTTATACTTCCTGTGTGTGTAATAATAAAAAAAAATGTACAGATTCCTTCCAGTCCACCCGGAGTCAAAATAATTAAATCTTTAAAACAAAGTAAAAGTCGACTTTGATGAACTAAAAATAATTTAATAAGTTAACAAGTACATCCATAATATAACTGCAGCGTGGCTATACCTACGTAACTCTCGGTCTGCCTAGTGATTACGCAGATGGTACGGTGCATACATTGTACGTAGCAGAGCCACACTGCAACTATATTATTGTTGTAGCACGAATGGGTCGGCTCGACCAAGTTCTGTGACACCGTAAAATAGCAGCATTAAGCTGCTATTTTACGCTCTCACAGAATATCAGCGTAAAATAGCAGCTTAATGCTGCTGTGTTTTCTATGGTGAGTGTAGAGAACCGGAGACTCTTTTTACTGGAAAACGAGGCATTGCTTAGTCCTCAGGGGTGACAACGCATTTGCATTTTGATTTTTAATCGAGGATAAATGTAGATTTCTATGTGCCACAGCATCAACTTACCATCAGGTGGACTGTGTACTCGTTTGTCACACAAAAAATATGGGTTTCATTGTATTATCTGTGTTCTACAGACGTCATGTACCAATTATCATGCCCTATCTATGAGTATTAACGTTAAAACGTCTCGGTACAGAGTAATAGTGTTCTGTGGTGTAGAGAGTAAATAAGTTGTGTACCGCCAGCAACGCAAAGTCAGGAATTTTCATTTAGAAAAACCCAAAATTAGGGGCTTTTTAGGTGCCAAGTTTAAAAATTAGGTGCTCTAAAATTTTCACCGCTACGAACTATTGAAATTTGCGTTGCTAGCAAAACGTGTCGTCATTAATAGCAAGGAATTAAGTGCTAATTAGGTGCTGCAAGTATAGGCAATGACAAGACGCCCCTAATAAAAATAAAGTAGTTATTCAGAACAAAGCAGATGCAAAATTCTGGTTTTCTAAAAATCAGAATAGAATCAAAATTGCTTTTAGAAAAAGCCTAAATTAGGGGCTTTTTAGGTGCTAATTAAGTACCAAGTTTAAAAATAAGTTGCTCTAAAATTTTCACCGCAACGAACGATTGAAATTTGTGTTGCTGGCAAAACGTATCGCTAGCAACGCAATGACGTTATTAGATATACGATACATATTAATAGCAAGGAATTAAGTGCTAATTAAGTGCTGAGCGATTATCGAAACCCGATACAGATTAAGAGATTATTCTGGGAATTATATGTAAGGTATGAACGGCATTTCATGTTCTTTATCAGTGCCTAAAAATTAAGTGCTAATTAGGTGCTGAAAGATTATTGAGGGCGCATGTAGATGACGGTAATATTCTGGAAATTATCGGGTTTAAGACCACCGTTACCTTACTATAAGGTATGAACGGCATTTTTGGTGTTTCAGATTTAATATAATCTATAATATTATTTAATATAATTTTCAACCAAATAAATGTTACAATTCTTATTTTTAGACATGTGAAGCCTAAACTTTAGAGTACTAAATCAAAATAATATTTTCTTTCCAGTAAAATTGCTTCATAATAAATATCGCCGTCTACATCTTTCTATTGTTTTAATCATTTTATCGAACCAAAAGCGATGGACTCTCAAGGTGGTACGTATAAATGACGCTAGATGGCCTAAACACAAAAATTTAACTTATTTTAACGCAATGAAGTATATCTAATAACTTCATTGCGTTGCTAGCGATGCGTTTCGCCAGCAACGTAAATTTCTACAGTTCGTTGCGGTGAAAATTTTAAAGCACCTAATTTTTAAACTTGGCACCTAATTAGCACTTAATTTTTAGGCACTGATAAAGAACATAAAATGCCGTTCATACCTTATGGTAAGGTAATGGTGGTCGTGGACCCTATAATTCCCAGAATAATATCCTAATCTGTATCGGGTTTCGATAATCGCTCAGCACTTAATTCCTTGCTATTAATATTTATCGTATAACTAATAACGTCATTGCGTTGCTAGCGATACGTTTTGCCAGCAACGCAAATTTCAATCGTTCTTTGCGGTGAAAATTTTGGAGCAACTAATTTTTAAACTTTGTACTTAATTAGCACCTAAAAAGCCCCTAATTTGGACTTTTTCTAAAAGCAATTTTGATTCTATTCTGACTTTTAGAAAACCTAAATTTTGCATCTGCTTTGTTCTGAATAACGACTTTATTTTTATTAGGGGCGCCTTGTCATTGCCTATACTTTAGACATGGCGTTAATGGTTGAATTTATTTATTTGTTAAAAGTTATTTGTTAATTTTTTTTAACAGATAAAATTAACAGTTAAAAATATTACTTACTTTGTATTGAATTTTTAATTTTAATCGGTTGTGTTATGTCCTTTTATTGCTTTAACTTCCTTTTAACTTCCCTAATATTTATTTTTACAACTTTTTATATAACCCTTATATTAATATTCCAAATCCCTTGTATTATTTTGATGAAAAGTAAACTCTTAACAAAATAATATTAAACTGACGCGCTTCCCAACCAATAATTCAGCCAATAGCGTAACAACAAAGTACATAAAACTAACATCACCACTAACGTATTCAGCCAATAGCGTTACATCTATGTGTTAAAAATATCATTTCGTACGGTTTAATAAAAATATCACTTCAAAATATTAAACGGCAAATGATTTCTTCGTTTAAATTAATACCAATCAATATTTCAGCCAATAGCGTAACAACAAAGTGCATAAAACTAACATCACTACTAACGTATTCAGCCAATAGCGTTACATATGTGTTAAAAATATCATTTCGTACGGTTTAATAAAATTTTTCAACCATAAGTGCAGCATAAAATATGAGATATAAGTTTAATTTTATAGCAAATAATTATTACAATGCTTATTTTTAGACATGTGAAGCCTAAATTTTAATGTAATATTATATCAAAAGAATACATGTATTAATGTTTTTAAGGAATCTTTTCATTCGAATAGCATTACTTTGTCGCCATCTACTCCATTCTACAGGTGTTAAAGTCATTTTATCGAACGAAAATTAATTGACTCTCAAGGTGGTTCGTAAAGAAGACGCTAGGTGGCATAAATGCCGGCTAATTTAATATAAAATTAGGAATCGGTAAGGTAAGAAATCGATCGTGGATTGTTTTGAATGGACTGGAATATGTTAATTTTATTCATTATGGTTAATTTTTTTTATTTAATAAATTTGTTAATTTTTTTAAACTGTTTATTTTAACAGTTAAAAGATATATTAACCATCTTTACTATACTTGCAGCACCTAATTAGCACTTAATTCCTTGCTATTAATGACGACACGTTTTGCTAGCAACGCAAATTTCAATAGTTCGTAGCGGTGAAAATTTTAGAGCACTTAATTTTTAAACTTTGCACCTAATTAGCACCTAAAAAGCCCCTAATTTTGGGTTTTTCTAAATGAAAATTCCTGACTTTGCGTTGCTGGCGGTACACAACAGTAAATAGGGGTAAATTTACTAAAAATGTCAATTTAAATCCCATTCAAAGTCGCCATGGATTTTGGCTAACTTTGAACACATATTATTTTTGAACAATAAAATCTATATAAGTAACTGGATTATGTGTGTGTAACAAAATATAAGAAATACGTATTTTATAGACATTAAATCAGTTTTAATATAAGTCTGATGTTTTCGAAAAAATTTAAAAGACAAAGGTATTCGATATCAACATTATTAGTTTATTTGCTGACTGTGTAAATTTGTCCAGTAAGCGGGTCAACGGTCAAAGTAGGTGGCAATTCTGCAGCCATATCAGCTAGCGCTTCCCATCGAGTAGCACGACTACATTCGGACTGACTTGGACTAGCTGAATCCTGGGGTTCTTCTTTCCTGTAAAAGTTAAAGTACAGCCTATATTACATCCAATTCGGGCCAGTCCCCTCACTTAGGAGACGGTGGTAAATGTAAATTGAAGCAATTAGTCAGCCGCATTGCTCCAGGGCGTGTTTGCGGACTTCAGAGGTCTTACAAATATTTTATTCGTCAGATATGCAGGTTTTCTTACGATTTTTCCTTCATGTTTTTCTTCCCTGTGATCTAAATAAAAATAATAATTTTGTTTAAATTTGTATTTTTGACACACAAGGGTGATGCACCGGTAGTGTGTTTAATTACACAAAGGCAGATTAAATGTCGACTGCGCCCTAAGCTAGCACCTCTTCGGCACCCCTCTAGCGGCCATATATTATAAATTATAGCTACTTACTCATTTTGCAAACAAACTATACTTATAATGATTTATAGTATAGTTTAATAGTTGCTTAATAATTAGGACACGAGTACCCTTAACAGATGGGCGTGAATGAAAAATGTGATGAGAGAGTGAGGGCGATGAAAGAGTAATCAAATAGACGATTTTTTTTTCGTTTAAAAACTTCCGCGCGTGCAAATCCGTAAAAATCGTGTAAATCCGCCACTGTATTTACGCGAACCATTTCAAGCCACTTTCTAATCTCCCAAAATTCAAAGGAATACAATAACTTCGTTTTACCCCCATAACTCCGATCTAACACAACAAACTATAAGACCTTATCAGAATTACAAGTGTGTAAGAAATACAAAGGATGTCTATTAAGGATCCCTTGAACATCTGAAGAATGTCATTTGTAACCGACTTCAAAAAGGAGGAGGTTCTCAATTCGAGTGTATGTTTTTTTTGTATGTATGTTACGCGATATCTTCGAAGATTTTTAACCAATTTTGATGATTCTCTTTTTATTAAATAGGTTATATTCAAGGGTGGTCCCATATAAATTTGGAGAAATAATTCCACCCCTAAGGGTAGCGAATAAATAACTTCTTTTTTAGCAATTTGAATCTGGTTTTTACTTTTTGTTAAAAGTTATATTTATTATCCATTACTTATTCACTGATTCACTGACACGTTCATTAAAAACCTAGGCCACTTAAATTCCAGCCTCCCGAAAAAGCCGGTTTCCGAATAGTCTTTAGTACCATAGATCATATACACAAACACAACCTTTGGCAAATTGTACAGATGACCTAAAAGTACAATCTGCCACTTTGTCTTGCGTATGAGACCTATGAGAAAGCCTTTGATTTTCACAAAATTTTGGCCGTGCTATGTTCCCTTCAGCGGCGTCAAGTTAACCGTCGGTATATCGAAGTATATTGAAGTGTTTGTACAGTAGTGCTACGATGGCTTTCCGAGTAGGGAACCACAGAACGAAACTTATCCTGTAAGTGCGGAATGGTGAAAGACACAGTTAAGTTATATTACCGAAACTGTTCACCGCTGCATTGGGAGACATTTTCAAGCTACAGGACTAGAAAGGATACGTTATTAACATCAATGGCGAGTATGTAACTCACACTCGATTCGCCGACGATATAATTGTTATGGCAGAACCCCTGGAGGACTTCTTGCTTAATGACATCAATAGTGTTTCGTAACGGATGGGTTTTATAGTTAACATGAATAAAACAAGGATCATGTTGTGTAACATCCATGTCACACCTATGCCGGTAGTTGTTGGGAGCACTACGCTCGAAGTTGTCGATGAGTATGTTTACCTGGGACAAATAGCCCGACTCGGTAAGTCCAATTTTGACCGAGAAGTCAATCGACGGATTCAACTCGGCTGGGCAGCGTTCGGGAGATTACGACTTTTGTCAGGTATACCTCAAACCTTGAAAACGAGATTATACAGATAGTGCGTGTTGCCAGTGATGACATAATATGGACCTGAGACGTGGCCTTGCACTGCTGGCCGTTTGAGGAAGCTCAAGGTCGCACAGCAAGCTATGAAAATGGCTATGCTCGGAGTTTCTCTGCGTGATAAACTTAGAAATGAGAATATCCGCAGTAGAACCCGAGTAACCGACATAGCTCAACGGATCAGTAAGCTGAAGTGGCAATGGCCAGCCATATAGCTCGTAGAGTTGACAAGAGATGGGGAGGAAAGGTTCACAAGTGGCAGCCTCGTACCGGTAAGCAACTGGTCGGAACCAAACTAGAATGTAATGACGACTGGTAAGGGATCTATGAATGCAGATTGCTCAGTACCGTTCTTTGTGGCATTCCTTGAGGGAGGCCTATGTTCAGCAGTGAGCTTGTGAAGGGCTGACATCATTTAAAGGAAAAAATCTGAAAACTACAAATTATCATATTCCGTGTCGACAGGATGCGGTTAGTTTAGAATATTGATACTTGAAACTAACGGCATAAATAATAAATGTCGACAAAGTTAAAAATAGAAAACGATACAGCGCAAACGCGAGAAAAAACGTTGAAGGTATTTAAATGAATAAAAGGGTGATTTATGTTATAGGCACCTTACCTTATCCTACCTATAACTTATTAACCGTACCTTACCAATAACTTATTAATTTCACAAATTTAATTTGGTGAAAGTACGTACTTATCTGAGCCGCGGTAGTTTGGGGCCTAGCTAACTCTTTTTTATTGATTTATTTTTATTTATTACTCTCTTTAAATTTCCTCAGTACACGAACAACGGGTTGGAACCACGCTAATCAATGAAGTTGTTAAATGCAATTTTAAGTGCTGTTTTACCATTCGGAGGTGAAGGTTATAATATATTGAGGACTCTATAAGCCTGAGAAATAAAACTAAAAATATTTTCGAAACCATGTGAAGTGTGCCATCACGTATCGGGGCAGCGTGGCGGACACTTTTTTGCCCTCAAACCCTTTTAGAAATGATAGGAGGCCTTTGCCCAGCAGTGGGACGTATATAGGCTGTAACCTTATCGCTGTACCACAGAATAAATAATACTTTACTAAGTACTTATCTAATACTTACATCTTTTGTATATAAATTAATATTCTTTGTCAATTTACGCCATTCGTATATGGAAAACAGGTAAAAAATCATAGAGACTCGATTTCCGGGATGGTGAAGTATTTACACATAATTAATTTTATCCTGAACCCTCAGGGCGCGAGTGCTTCTCGCTGTTGTCCGGTTTGTGGGTATATTCTTTGGATGGGTTCTATGCTGGTTAATCACAGATGGACTTAGAACTTTAGGAGCTTTGTTTGGCACAGTCTAAAATCCTGACTCGTCCATATAAATTTACCGTTATCGTTACAGCCTATTAAAGTTCACTGCTAAACATAGACCTCCCCCATAGATTGTCATAGGGGGGATATTTACCATAGTTGCCACGTTCGGTAAGTGGGTTGGCAACCGCAGTTTTTTTTTACGTCGTTATTACGAGGGGCGTTCAATGTATTCTTGGTATGGGTATGAATGTTAGAGAAAAAATAAAATTAAAATATTTTTTTTTTCAATATACTCTCCCATGACACCGATACATTTACTTGTTCGTGAAAAAAGCTTTTCTATTCCCTTGAAAAAATATTCTTCGTCTTGGCCTGAAAAATTCTCATTTACAGCGGACTTAAGCTCATTATCGCCAGCAAATCACTTTCCCCAAAGGTCTTTTTATAAGTTTGGGAATAAAAAGTAGTCACTAGGGGCTAGATCTGGGCTGTATGGTGGGTGGTTAATTTCCTCAAACCCGCAGTTTCGTACAGCAGCCTTGGAGAGCTGCACCGTGTGAACCAGTGCGTTGTCATGAAGAAGCAGCTTTCCTCTTCTCTTTTCTTTTATTGCTTCTCTCAAACGGCGTAAAGTGGCTGAGTATTTGTCTGCGTTAATGGTTTCACCTTTTTTGTGTACTCGATCAATAGTATTCCTTTGGAATCCCAAAACACTGGCCATGATTTTGCCGGCCGATGGAGTGATTTTGAACTTCTTCGTCTGATCCCTTTTTATGCCATTGTATAGACTCCTGTTTACTCTCAGGGTCATAGTGGTGAACTCACGTTTCATCTCCTGTAACTATCCTATCGAAAATACTTGTTCGGTCGTCACCACATAGCTCTTAAAACTCCCTACGACAGTCAACCCACATGCTTTTGAAGCGCAGTGAGTTCGCGGCACACATCTTGCACTGATTTTTGTGAGGTTGAGATAGGTACCAACGGATAGATAAGTCATTTCTGCTAACATATTAATTCTTATTCGTGCATCTTCTAATACAAGTTTTTCAATAATTTTCACATTTTCTTCTGTAGCCGCTGTGATTGGGCCACCCGAGCGGGGGTCATCTACGATGCTTTCCCTGCCTCTTTTGAATTCACTTGACCACTTCTGTACGGTTGACATTGAAGGAGCAGAATCTTGGTAAACGGCCACCATTTCTTCATGGATGTTTTTTCTTAATTTTCCCATGTTTAGTGAGGAATTTAATCACCGCACGGTGTTCGATTTTTTTCAACATTGTCGAGTCAGTCATTCCCGTCGTCTATGACTGAGGGTTACATAAAGAAGTAATGAAGCTATCAAGACGAAATTTCATATTTATACCCATATAGGTATAGTTTCGTTAGCTAATGAATTTTTTTCATTACCCACATTATCATATGCGTAATAAATACTAATAGTGAGTCAACTCCTTTGTTACACCGCAAAATACCTACAAGGCTGTAGTCGTCAAAAATGTGCCAGGGTTGTCACAAAAACATTTCCTTAGATAATAATATCATAACATTATATTTTATCTGTATTCCTCGTAATAATTTATTTTTTTATACAAAGATACAAAGTAATTACTACTTTACAAAACTAGTTGCGTCCCCCAGCTTCACCTAATTTGTCGCGATGGAAACAAAGATTTGTGCTTGTGCAGGTAGGTACCTACCTAATTTTACTACATTTTACCAATATAGCAGTATTTCAGGTATTCCGGTAAAAATATTGGGTAGGGGTTGAACAGAATAAATAAAACAGGTTAAAATTATACGTTGGTTCTGTTCTGTTTTATACGTTGGTTCTGTTTATTCAACGCACGCCGCGGCGTGCGTTGAATAAACGCCTCGTTACGTTTGTTCAACCGACAAATATTTACTATAGCATTTATTATTGGGTTCTTTTAATTGTCTACTGTTGAATTTAATAATATAATGAATTCTCATCCTTACATATAATTCAATTGAAAATCGTGATGGAAAGCATCACATGGTTGTAAGAATTCAATTTTACTTAAGGCGTCATACAATCTTTTCCCAATATTTTCAAACAAGTTAATTAAATAATAAAAATAATACCGAGTAATATCGTGTTGCTGGGTGAATACCAAACGCGTGCAACTGATTTCGTGTACGTGACATCCCTAAACGGGCGTACCGGTACGCAAGGGAAGCAGACGGGTACTACCGCAGATATCGCGGGCAGGGTGGGGGGGACTCCGCTCTCCTTCATACCACGCACCATCGTTGCTCCGTCTAGTCGCCGAGTTGACTCATTATTAGTTTTTATTACACATGACATTATTAGCAAATCACCCTATTCGAATCTAAATATGAAAACCAAATTTAAATATGAATGCCAAATACAGATATGTAAACCTTTTATAGGTGTATACAGCAAGAACATTGAATTTAATAATAAACTTCCCTAACTTATCAGTAGTATCCTTCGATAACGACGATTTGCTTGTTTACTGTGAACACTTGGGAACCTCCACGGTGATTTCAAGGAACGATTCCAGGACATTTTTAACATAGTAGACATTTGACTGACTGGGTGTAAGATACTTTTTCAAATGTGAACACAGCAGAATTATCCCAGTTGGAAGAATAATATATAGCACTGAGAACAAACGAAGAATCAAAAATTAAATTCAAGAATGGCTACCAAGAATTTTTGTCTGCAGAAGCCAATCTCGCACTTTCTCGGATTATAGTCGATTGTTCACCGATTCCTGATAGAATTCCCATCGTCATATTTGTCGTCTGAATGTGTGTAAGTGGTGTAGCAACGGTGTTAACTGAAAATCAAGAAATCGGCTGCATTGTATACTAAACGCGGCGGATCGCTGCTGTTTTAAAGTAAATTCGAGCCTGCATCAGATTCATATTTCACATTAGACTAGAATAGAATATTTTTTATTTAATATGATTTATTACAAGTACATCATCAGAACACATCGTCAGAACTGGCGAGAAACTAGTTCGCCTTCCTTCGGGAACCAAAACGTCGTTCCTACTATAATTATTGCGTGGATAGATGGTTAATGAGCAAACAAAAGGATTCAGATATATCATTTTATTTTTAAGTTAGGTACTGAAGGATAATGAAAGGTGAATTTATTTCAATTTTTGTTAGATAGGTACTATAGCGAAAAAAGAATTAAGTAATAATTTAACTACAGAAGTAATACCTAAGTACTTTATTAAAAAACTTAGTTGAAATTTACTTCACTACTCAAGTACCTACTTACATATCTATACTTGTCTTTTGTAATTAAAATATTTTAAGTTATAATAACACAAAATACTGAAATTAAAACTTTGTTTACAAGATTTTTAACTAAATAGAATACGATCACATTTCTGTTAGGAATCGTATTTCGAGTTTATTTGTTGTTTACACTATCTGCCTATTTCTTACGAGCCAAGCATCGCGATTCCCGACGAATGGCCTTGCGAGTTGCATGCGTTGGGTATCACAGAACTCACATAGTAGCGGAAATATAGTCGATCATAGTCAGAATAGTTACTTTACTTAAGTAACTTACTTACAATTTCACAATGTATTTTTTTACTCTTTATTAATAGCCCTTAGTAACCACGGAAAGTCCGTTGTGACGTAGGAAGGAGAAAAGATGCAAAGTAATACGGACACTCGCGCGCAGCGATAGTTTTATTTAGCTTGCGTGCGCGATTTATCTGATTAATAATAACTATGTAGGCTATTAAAACGTCGGCAAGCAGTCAACATCAAAGGAGTGCAACTTCTGTACGTAGTACTATTATTTATTCTGTGGTCAAATTATTAAAAATAAGTATATTTAGATTAAATATAGAATTGTGATACCTGTTAAAGAGTGAATTTTAATATTTCATTTCATTGTGTTTTTTACATATAACAAACATGACATTTGATTATGTTGGGTTTATAGTGAGTTCCTTATACAGGTTGTACCGTGGCAGGTTTACGATTAGTAAATGAAACAAATAGATATTAGATGTGAACATTTATGTATTGCCTACCAAATCAATCTACACACATGCGGGTTTTACTTTTTAAAGATTATGCCGTCTAAATGTTTTCCGTCGCGGCGTACACATTCACGGAACCTCTCGACACAATTCCGAGCGACGCCTTGCAATATTGATTGCGGAATAGCATTCACTTCTCGCTCGATATTTTCTTTTAATTCTAATATGTTTGTTGGATTGTTATCATAGACTTTTGCCTTAAGATACCCCCACAGAAAAATGTCCAAGGGGGTGAGATCCGGCGATCTGGGTGGCCACACGATGTCACCATATCGACTAATCAGTTTTCTAGGGAAATGTTCGCGGAGGAAGCTCATGGTGGCTCTCGCCGTGTGAACTGCAGCGCCATCTTGTTGGAACCACGTGTTTGAACTGTACGATTGGTGCTCTCAATGTTTCGGCAAAAATATTCGCTTATCATGCGTCGGTAAGCATCACCATCAACGGTTACTGTTGCTCCACGGGAATTTTCAAATAAAAAAGGCCCAATTATTCCATTCGTTGATAAAGCTGCCCAGACGGGCTGTGCAGGGCTAGGTGGTGCTTTAATCGCGTGTTTTGTCCTCTTGGTGCCCAATACCGGCAGTTTTGTTTGTTGACAAACCTATTTAAATGGAAATGTGCTTCGTCACTGAACCAAATTGTGTTTACAGTTTTAAATCGGCTTAGCATGTTTTCACAGAACTTTTTACGCGCTATGAAGTCATCTGGTTTAAGAGCCTGCACCAATTGGACCTTATATGGATGAAGGTTCATGTCCTTGCTTAAAATTCGCTGCACGGTCGTTTTTGGTAGCGCCAAAGACGATGCTCTCTTGCGCACGGACTGGCGCGGATTTTGCAGTACGCTGCTTTCAACACGTTGAATGTTTTCTTTGGTCCTTGACGTTCAGTTAGGGCCTGGCCGAGGGTTGTTTATGGTTGAACCAGTTGCTCGGAACTTCTACACCCACGTTCTAATTAAATTTACACTTGGCCCGTCACTTAAACGTTGAATATCAAAACGTGTGCAAAATCGTCGACGGGCAATGGTACAGGAATCGTTACTTTTAAAGTACGCTTCTACTGCGAACGCGCGTTGCTCACCGGTCCACTGCGATATCATGACTAAACAAACCGCATGAATGCGGCGTCGAATGCCACCCGTCCCCCGCTCCCTAACGCAACTGTTTAAAAATATTTAAATTTCAAGTTGTAAATCTGCCACGGTCCACCCTGTATGAGATACCAGTGGGCTCCTTAATAACTTGTTACACGATAATCCCCGACATGTTTTGACCAACAAAACATAAGGTTTTTCCATACTGCATGCACTTGTGGGCATGCAAAAGCAATTACAAATGTATGATGTTTGGTAAAGCTTACGAAAAATCAGCAACTAATGTAAACTTTTTACGTGGTAGAGCCATGCTGCAGCTATATTAATAGTATAGTTGTAGCACGAATGGGGCGGCTCGACCGGGGAAGGACCACGCTCTCACAGAATACCAGCGTAAAATAGCAGCTCAACGCTCCTGTGTTTCGTATGGTGAGTGTAGAGAACCGGAGACCCTTTTTACTGGAAAAGAGGCATTCTATCTTAGTCCTCACGGCTGACAACGCATCTGCATTTAAATTCGCAAACGAAGATAGATGTAGATGTCTATGGGCCACAGCAACCACTTACCATCAGGTGGACTGTGTGCTCGTTTGTCACCCTTATTCTATATAAAAAAAAAATGGTTTCAGAAAAACAGCTGAGTAATTATCTTTAATATAAATAAACGCTGATTGTTACTCTAACGTATAATTAAAGTCAATAAAATTATATTAATTAATTGTATTTTTCATTTAAATGAGCTCAAAAGTGGAGTTGCCTAAAATGAGACATATCTCAAATAAGGAACCCTAAGTATCTCATATTAGGATACATTCATGCTTGCATAAAAAAGTGTATTATTTGGTTATGTCACTTATATTATAGAATCGGTAAGCACTATTGCTAAAATATTTATAGTTTTGAAATATACATTAAATCTAATTACATCCACGTAAAATTACATCCTTACCCCTGTGATATTTTACGACAAATAAGCAAAAATTAAAATGGTATCTCATATTTGGCACCTTTACTGTCTATATATTAATCCTCATATTTAAATGATTGTCGTTTAAGTTTAAAAATCACGGAAGTATCATCAGGAAATAATTGTATATCATGATTATATCCTACAAGAAAAGGTAAGTCATTAATATAGACTAAAATAGGAATGGGCCGAAAATTGAGCCCTGAGGAACACCCATTAGTACAGGTGACCCGGAAGAACTTTTACCATTGATTATAAATTTCTGCGTTCTGTTACTTAAGTATGAAATAATAAGACTTAGCGCTATGGTCTTGATGCCATAGTACTGTAGCTTCCCGATTGTCTCATGGTAAACACAGAGACACAAAACGAAGACCTTGAAAAGGTTACAAAATATACTCAGATCATTTCAATTCTCCCATGCACAAAAAATATGTTTAATAATAAATTGTTGTCGAGCGACACCTTGTAAAACCAAATAGATTTTTATGAAGTAATTTATTTATATTCAAAAAAAATTTACATCTGATCTAAATCGATTTTTTCAAAAATTTACTAAATGTTGATAGTACAGGAATTGGTCTACGCTGGTTGGACCACTATATACCGGTCACGCAGTGGTCAAAATTTGACTGTAATTCATAAATATTTTAAGTTTATACAAACTTAATACAAAATTACTAGGCAAGCTATATTTTACTATCAAATGTCAGTATAAATATGTATAGTTTATGCTTTCAACTGCACATCTATACTTTAATAAATGGGTCATTGTCAAAACAGGTAATTGAATATGTTCCGTATTAAAAATTATCACTGAAAATATTTGAAAGTGTGCATTAAATTAAAATATTTTTCATTCTCTACCTTTATTTGAACTTGAAGCAAAGATCAAGCAATAAAAAAAATAATTATGTGAAATTAACTTGATTTAAAGACATCAGTCCCCTTCGGTGGTCCTATCAGAATTAACGCACACAAATATTGCACTTTCTATTTTTGAAATCACAAAAAATTGTAATAAATTATACCAATATTGTTTAATTAGAAGTTATCAAGAGTTCATTTAAAATATAATTAAATAAAAAATATAGTTCATAAAAAATTATCACCGATTGTCACGTGTTACAATACCAAGGTGTCTTTTCGGTGGTCAAGAAACTCGCAGATTAATTGGAGCATAATTAATTTTTGCGAACGCAGCTAAAACTTTACACACCATCATTAATTTTCGAACGCATCCTGGTAGCCATCTTTTGTTTGTGACTGGAGTGAAAGTGAAACCGGTGTCCTATTTACCAATAGTTGTATTTTGGTCGAACCTCAACGTATCTTTTCGGTTACGCTTTTAAATTGGTAAGTTTTTATTAATTTTCTCAAATAAATATTTGGCCTGTTGGGTATCAAGGACTTTACAAATGGCTTAATTTTTTTCCTAACCTCAAAATTTTGTTCAGCACTTACGTTTGGTTTGAAAATGTCCATTCGATGGTCATCTTTTTGGTGGTCCCCGTGACCACCGAAAAGACAACTCGTCACCGAAAAGACATTTATAAAAGATTCGGTTTTACAGCATGTGTTTTATAGATGCTTAATATATTGTTTGTGTTGAGTGTGAGCTTTCTTGCTTTTTCAGATAGAAAAATGGCAAAGACCCGGAAAAAATATCTGATGAAGAAAAGAAAAACAGAAGAAGGGAGCAGAAAAGCTTACTATGAGAAAGTTACGAGAAAAACTGAAACAAAACCCTGTAGCATTGGAGGAAAAACGTAGAGAAGACCGGGAATATTATTATAAAAAAAAAACAAGGGTTGATTAAAACTATTAAAAATATGAGTGCTAGAGATCAAAGATTAATGAGAAAAAAATGGAGGGAAAATGCAAGGAAACGAAGAGAAGTTAAGAAAATACAGCGCCAAACACAGAAAATGTTGAACGAAGAAACACCACCTTCATCTCCAATACCCCTCAATAGTCCATTAGCTTCTCTGATTACCCCTCAACCATCAACATCGAGATTATCTTCTGGGAAAGCTGTCGCAGCTAGAAACAAAAGAATTTTGAAATCTGAAAATATGTATCTAAGGCAAAGATTAAGTACTTGAAAATAAATTGGCTAAGCATACCGGGTGTTTGTGAAACGCTCCCGAAAACGAAGACAGACGATAGTACTAAGGATACCTTTGATGATGGGTCACAAAGAAATTCGATTCGATTCAGCCGACTCGTGTCGCCTCGCGCTGTGGAATTTTCACATATGAGCGTTGCCAACATGTGGGGAATTCCCCAAATTGCGGGGAATTTAAAGTTGGTTGGGGATTTTATGGGGATTGGTATTATGCGGGGAAAATGCAAGGATTTTGAAAATCGATAGCCAGGGCCAAGTCAGAACCTTTTTTCAAGAAATCTAAATACTTATCTTAACATTTTGTTAGGTTACTTATGAATATCGAATGACTTCCTTTTAATTATCTTCATTGCACCACATTTAATTTTCGTATTTATTTCGGCAACTTTTGTGTATAATTTAATGCTTTTCATTTCTTTATTTTTTTAATTTTAAAGAAAAAAAGTGTTAGTTAAAAAGTAAATCTTATAAAATTAGTTGAAAATTGATTCATTTCTTAAAATAAAAGTGAGGGGAATCTGTTGAAGTTTTGTCCTTAAATTAGGGAATTTGACATGAATTTTCGGGGAATTTGACAAATTGGTGTTGGCAACGCTGCTATGTTCCACCGAAATTTAGTTTGCCGGCGACATAAGAATTACTATAAAACTTGCAAGTAATTTTTAATAATTTTGACGTACCTCTTTTTAAATTCAAAGTATTGGTCGGATTAAAAACGGAAAGTCAATTAAAACAAAGTAAAAGTATTATTTTTTACATTAATTCTGATAGATTAATTAACTGTCGATCATAATTGCAATTGATTTTGACTATTAAATTATTCAGTACCATTTCATTTCTATTTTCTTATACAAAATCAAAGATAACGATGAAATAATGTTTATAATTGTGTGAGTACTGAGTACCCAATTAGGTACGTTTATTAATTTTAATATAATTTTTGTAGTAAAGAACTGCTTGTTGCGTCAGGGTACAATTGATTGTGTAATTGTATTAAAAATGACATCCATAACTTCTAAATTCCATATGAAGACTAGTCGTAGGGATAACTAAACTTATAAATAAAATAAACGTTGGCAATGTCGTAACGGTTAAACGATATGTGGAAGTGCTCAGTGTTTCAAGGACTTTACGAATGCCTCGTGCGCATTTGTTTTGGCGGGATTGATTATAAATTTTAGTTTTTGAGACAGTTCCGTGTTGACTGTTGAGTATCACGTGCGCGTGAGTAATTTCAATTCAATTTATTACATTCTTGTTGTTATTACTTGTTGTTACGTTTTGTTTTTCTTGTTTTGTTTTAATAATGCCTAACGCTTAGGTACGTTTATTGACATCAGGGAAAAATAGACAATCACAAGAAAGAAAAATAAGAAACAAATTAGACTTTTGAACGATACATTATTAAATTTTCATGCCAAATTTCAAAAAGAGACCGGGAAGAGTATTTCCTATAAGACCTTCTGCAGACATCGTCCTTTTTGGGTCCTAAGCCCAAAAGCATCAGCAAGAATACCTGTCTTTGCGCTAAGCACGAAAATGCGAATTATATTGTGCAAGCGCTTAAATCAGGACAAGTGATTAAAGAAAACACTGCCTTAGAAGTAGCTGAGAGTCTTTGTTGTGAAGGTGATCTAAAAGAAATTTGCCTTGAAAGAAAATGTGATCAATGTGTAAACAAAACCATTGCATTGCAGTCATACTGTGAAAATGATACCATATCATATGAAGTTATGAAGTTACTAAAAAAGTTCCAACTATTGTGAAAGGAAAAGAAAAGTTGTGTCAGAAAACTTTGAAGGAAAAGGTACTTACCAAAAAGCGAATATTATTTGATACTCTTCTCACAAAAATGCCTCAGTTCATGCAGCATATTTCTAATATATACCACCAAACAATTTTAGTTCGTAAAATAAAACAAGAAAGGTTGACTCAAGAAAGTGGACTATTGCACTGTGATTTTTCTGAAAATTACCAATGTAAATATGGTAGTGAAGTACAATCGGCACATTTTGGAGGTTCTAAAGCACAAATGTCACTACATACAAGTGTATTTTATTACAAAGATGACTCTGGTGTACTTCAACACAAATCTTATTGTACCATTTTGGAAAATCATCGCCATGATCCAGCCCTAATCTGCGTACATTTAAAACCTGTAATTGAAAATATCAGAGCTGATCTTGTCCCTAATATCAAAAGCTCTCATATTCTGAGTGATGATGGCCCTTTTACTCAGTACATGAATAAAAATATGTTTCTTCTATTGGTCGAATATTTAAGCTTTGAATTGGGCGCAGAAGAAATATATTGGCATTTCAGCGAGAGTGGACACGGAAAGGGCGCTCCTGATGGCATAGGAGGCTGCCTAAAGAGGACTGCTGATCGTCACGTGGCTCTGGGAAATGATGTTTCCGATATGGGAAGCTTAATCAGCTGTTTGAAAACAAATGCTCAAGGTATAACTGTTATTCCAACCGACGACACCTTTTTGGATGAAATTGAAAAAATAATTAATGATGCTGCAGTTGAACCTTTCCGTGGAACTTTAAAGATTCATCAAATTATTTGGCACCGAGATGATCCACGAATTTTGCATGCCAGAAGATTGAGTTGCCCATCAAATATAATATGCCCACATTTTGAAATTGGTCAAATTCCAGTAAAGTCGGCAAATTATCCAGAACTATACGAGGAATCTGAAAGCCTGAAATGTCCTCGTAGTTCCAAAAAAAATTGGAGGTACGAAGATGTTTTTTCAGATTCTTCAGATGATGTTCCTCTATCAAACATTGGAAAGCCAAAAATTACAAAAAAAACTTTCTGGTCTGATTCTGAATAAAAATATAAAGGTTCGGTTCGGTAGGCTCTATATATTTTATTTTTTATTTGATTATTGAAAATTTTTTTTTATAATTTACGTATGTTTGTTCAGGAAAGTTATTATTAAGAGTTATGAAAATAAATAGTTAGTTAAGTTTCAAACAATTTACTAATTTTTCGCTATCTTGTTCTTTTTGGTGGTCAACTGAGTCTCTTCGGTGGTCACAAAAAAAATGTTTTTGGTCCTAATTTCTTAAATATGTATGATCGGTCTCGTTTTTGTATTAATTTAAGATAATTATAAGAAACTTTATCTAAAAAACAAAAGAAAAATAGAAAAATAATGTTTTTTTACCACCTTTAGTTTTCCGAAAATGACAATGACCCAAATAGAAAACTTTGTACCCCTTTTTAAACATATTGCGCGTACGTAGGAGTTTGAGATTTGAGATAGTTTAAGTTTATGTGGAAAAGGAGTGCAAAAAGCTAAAAGGAGATGAAGTTGATTCCATACAAGCTTGGGCCGGCGTGAACAAACTTAAAATATGTCTTAGTTTGAAGATTTAAACATTTACTATTTATGTCAAAAAATCATATTTTTGCAGGACTTGGGATTTTATTTTAATTTTATGTTTTGTGATTTGTAGGTTATGTAGTAAAATCACTCGTTCTTGTGATAAGTTGTTTGAATAAATTGAAAAGAACACAAAAGAATGCAGTTTTGTAGTTATAATTAAATAAAGTAAAAAAAAAACTAAATCTTTTTTAATTGTTTAACTATTTCCTGCAATTATTAATAAAATGTCACCAAGTTGTCTCCTTCGGAATATACAATGATCAATAACCATACAGCCTATTCAGTCGTGTAGGATAATATACAAATGTTTTTTTGTTTAATAACATAGCCTATTCAATCGTTTTCTAAATGTATTATTTTATTCAATATTAATCACTACAGATTCGCGTCAATGTTTCAATATTATGATTTTTTTATATAATGAAGGCTATTTTATTATTAAAATAGCCTTCATTATCTATTGCCATAGACAAAATACAGAAAAATATATAAAAACGTTTCGTTTTTGCTATAGCAAAAGCATTAGCTTTCATTTTTCAGTTTAAAAAAATGTTTTTATGATTGTCCCAAGTACTACAGAAATAAAAACCATTTATTTATGCTTATAATTTATCGTTTTATTACCTACATATTTTTGTATAACTGTTACGAACGATGTCAAGGGCCCAATTTCATATATCTCCTTTATATACCTATCTGTTACAAATACATAAAATAAAATAAAAGAAAACATTGATTGTTTACCGTCGTAATGTCAAACATATAATTGTTGCTTGGACAAATTATCTCGTTTGTTGACGGTTGACGGTAATGCTGGCAATGTCTCAAAGTACAAGCATATGTATATTATTAAGCGCATGTATGTTTGGACAAAGGCCAAAGTTTAAAAAAGCTTAAGCAGAGGTACACAGTTTTTTTCTTCACGTATTAATGTAAGATAGGAAAACTATTTTAATGTTAATAAAGATACTTCTAAGTATTATTAAGTATGCGTTTTACTTTTAATGCCCTCATTACAAAATTATTTTTTGAAATCAGAAATAGGATATGTACTATATACTGGTTAGACTCCTATCTATCCTATCTATATAAGCACGTTCATATATAATGTTTGCAATAGCTGTTTTAATATGCGCAAAAGATGGTAAGAAAAAAAAATTTGCGATGCTTTACACAAATTTTATTCTCAAATTGCGCGGTGGACGAAATAAGTTTGAGAGCCTGTGCCTTACATCCTCTGTTTTAAAAGCAATCTATTTTACCACATTTGTTGGAAGATAGTTAAAATAATTTATATAAAAATAACTATCCTTTAGCCAAATAAACTTACTTTAATTCTTTTTGTGTAATTTCAGGAACGATGACATCTGATCTTGGTGTTTTAGATTCTTCATTCTCTTGATCTATACTATTTTTCATAACGGAAGAGGTGTCTCCAATGCTCTGCGTTTTTTGTAAAATATTATTAGATATTACATGCTCAACAACTTCTTTTAGTGAAGATACATTTTTTGGCGTCGACAAATTTTCATTATTTTGGTCTATGATATCATTCACTTTTTGCGGTTTGTCTGTGAAAGTCAGAAAGTCTTATAGTACAAAAAAAAAACAATTTAATTATTATTTTAATTTAATTTAAGCCATTTAAGATTCTTAATTCATATTTATGTATCAAAAAAGAAATCTATCTAAATATTAGATACTATTATAAAACCGTTCCCAGGTCACTCTACATATTGCATATTTTTTGAAAATTTTAATTGCATTATGCTTCTTTACATACATACATAAACACTCACGCCTGTCAACCAGAGGGGTAGGTAGAGACTACGGACTTCCATTTGGCATGATCCTGATACACCTCTCTCGCTTCCTTTACATCCATTAATCTACGCATACATGCTCGTCGGTTAAGGGTACTCGTAATCTGGCCCATTTTCAATATATCGCCAATTTGGTCGATAAACCTTCGTTTAGGGCGTCCCTTCCCGACTCTGCCGTTCACATCTGCAATATAGATTTGCTTTGTCACTATTGCCTCGTTCATTCTTTCTACATGACCAAACCACCGAAGCATTCCTTTCTTAATCCTGGTCACAACATCTTGCAAACCACACTTTTCTCTTATCACACAATTTCTCAACCTGTCATTCAGATTCAGCCCTAACATAACTCCTTAATGACCGAATTTCTATTTTCTACAGCATTTATTCTACTCTCGTGCTTCTGCCACACCCAACTTTCACTACCATACATGAAAGTAAGGACTATCAGCATTATGTATTGCTTTTTTTAAAATATAATAAGGGTGACAAACGAGCACACAGTCCACCTGATGGTAAGTGGTTGCTGTGGCCCATAGACATCTACATCTATCTTCATTTGCGAATTAAAATGCAGATGTGTTGTCAGCCTGTGAGGACTAAGATAGAATGCCTCTTTTCCAGTAAAAAGGGTCTCCGGTTCTCTACACTCACCATACGAAACACAGCAGCGTTAAGCTTCTTTATACATATAAAATCCAAAACACGTTACTTAAATTTTTTGTCTTTCTGTCCTTTTGAAGTTATGGCTTACCTATACATCGGTACGATATAACTTTTAAATTTGCAATGGAGTTATGACATAGTGCAATATTAAAATAAAAAGTTATCAGTAAGTGTAGAAACTAGACACTGAGTGACGAGAGTACAGCAGGGCGGAGCGTTCCTTTTTATGAAATTAAATCCAATTTAGTACTTAAATGAATTAAAAAAAAACACATCTACACTTAAACTAAAAAGCAGAAAGTACTACGCGCGCCCCGCCGAATGCTCTCCACTCAGACCTGAAACTTTCATATTTGTACCTTGGATGATATTCGGATTGGAAGAAACTTTAAAACAATTATTTCTATCTAATAGTGGCTTATGCATATTATCACATGTAGGAAGCACATTTTCTTTTTTTAATACATCTTCTTTTTTCTCCACAGTTACTACATTATCTTCTTTCATATCATTTTTGTCGTTGTTTTCTGAATGCTGTATAGTTTCATCTGTAAACACATATACATAATATAACATATCGAAAACAAGAAGAAAGAAACAAAAATATTTTACAATAATCAATGAAGATATGTAAGTACTATGTGAGTACATTATACTTCAATTCAATAATCATAACGGTGCGTTCTACGTTACATTTAAGTACAAGTTAAGCTTAAGTAAAATAGGAACAAACAACAAAGCCGTAAACCTAATTATTTTATATGCGTGGAGGAGATTGAATAAAATTAAGCGTCGTCTTACCCTTAACATTGACCTCGAAACCATTTAACACACCTAGCACTAGGTCATGCGGCATGCGTAATGTTTTCATATAAGTAATGAAACAACAAAGCGTAGGTATACCTAATGGGCTGTTATTAAAAGAATTAAAAATTATAATATATGTATTTATAAAAAGTGCAAATAGTGTTTGATACAAAATATTTTGCTAAATTAACTAAGGTTTTATAACGAAGAGTCACATATGTTGAGCAATCGTGTACAGCAGTGATTGTTGCTGTGATGTCACCTGTAGAATTCGCATGAACTTCGGTCACGTTTGGAACGCTGCTGGTACAGCCCATGATAGGTGAAATTTAAACTTAAAAGGTGCTCATGTTTATCTTATTAGTATGTCACAGACCGCTAATAAGGTTTGAATTTTGACCGCGAGACGAACACTTTGACCAACCGAAACTAACTCTTCTACTCGACTGGGCGCTCCACAAGATCGTATCGTGCTTGCCTATTATGGAAGGAGGGAGTCCACACAAATGACCTCGCACCCCCGCAGTTTCTTTTTTAAATTAAACGGGTGTAAAACATTCCATTACTTTGACGCAATTATTGTTCATTAAACAGACTTTCCTTGACGCAAGCGTTCTTTTTGCAGTTATATTTATTTGATATTATTCTAACCCTTGACTTATTATAAGCGCTATTGAATTAAAGGACACGTTATTAGTGTTTTTATATGTATTATTATTCTAATTAACTTGATCATATCAGGTTTTTACCATTAAAATTGACGTTTTGTTTAGGAATATTCAACCAATTTTAATGCAAATTATTAAATTTAAATTAACCGATGTATCAGAATATTGCAAAGCGCATTTGCAATTTTATGGTTAAGTTCATTAATGCTTTTGCTATAAAATTAGACCTTGTCTAATATACAATTCTATGCTATCTTTAATACCACCTATGTAACGACGAAAAATGTTCTCTTTTCTATTGAATATTGAACGCCTAATTTGACGTTTGCGGCTTACTAGCGCTTATAATTATATTTGTTAAACTTCTCATGAATTTAAGTACTTCCTCGGTGATAGAATAGCTGCTAGACCTATATGACATGTATAATAGGTATATGTATTTTTAAATGGAAACGAATTGACTTTTCAAGTAGTAAAGGTTAGGTAATTTTTAGTTTCTAAAGGTCGTTGTTTTGACTACCGACCTAATGTCTCTACGTTGGCAACCAATGTCCTATAAAAAAACTGTGGCCATCCTGGAGTATCATTCTACCACAGACTAAAAAGTGTACTTGCGTACAGTCTACGTCAGGCAAGGAAGAAGTAATCAACCAGATAACTTGATGTTGCTGTTGGTTTGCATATCCAATCTATTGTATCTAATCTAATCTATATTGGTGTTATCATATATTTTCTTGAAACTGCTTGATGTGTTGCATAAATTATTTAAGATAACGTAAATTCGTTACTGAGAAATATCCTTTTATTTAAATTGGAGGATGATTGTAAAATATCATCCTCCAATTTAAATAAAAGTTTGATTGTGTTGTGATGATTATTAAATATAGCGATAAAACCTTTGAGTGTGTTAACACTCAAAGGTTTTATCGCGTAGAGTTCCTTTTCTTGGACTACCAGAATTATACTAATCTTTTCGACAATGAGACCGATTTTATTCATGCCGGCGTAATCCGGGGTCTGTTACCGATACATTTCATCACTGGTTTATTAAAAATTATCCAGACTGTATCTAATGTACATATATAGTACTACAATAACGGATCATCATACTGTTCTACTTTCAGTATCGACTGGTAGTAGGTTTGATGTTATTCTAAGAGATTTAATAATACCACAACTAAATTACATAGTTCTGCCGAGGAACTTGCGAAATTTGACTGGAATACAATTTTCAGTCTAACTGATCCTAATGTAGCGACATCTAACTTTTTATCTACTGTGAGCCCTGTTTTGACCAAATATACTACTATAAGTACTACAAAACATATCATAGGAAAAAAAATATTTAAACCTTGGATGAAACCAAGGTTAACTGAGGTGTATTAAAAAAAAAACAAAATAAAAAATTTTGAAAAACCCACGACGGTTAAAAAGTTGTATTCGAAAAAGGATTAAATAAAAAATTTAAAAACCCCCGACTAAGAGGAAGTAAGTCACGATGGAAAAAAATAAAAGCGTTTTAAAAAGGGTTGATTTCTCGCGAGGTCTGTCATAATAAACAACTAATTATGACTTTCTTTAGTTCTTCCTATAAACACAGCAATAACATCAAATATAGGTATGTACTACACATATTCACCTACCTATTAAGTAATATAATTACAAACCCAAGTAAATCCGTCGGGGCTGCCATTCCCTGCCCTGAAATGAACTAAAATTTTGCATTTTTATAAGTTTGTGACTAATTGAAATTACGTTGGGTAAGTAAATAAATGTAATATTTATTTGATATAAATTGCTACATCTCTCAGCTTTACTATATTGAAATTGGGATCATGGCAATGGCAGCCCCGACGCATTTACTTGGGTTTGTAATTATATTACGTAATAGGTAGGTGAATACGTGTAGTAATACCTATATTTGATGTTATTGCTGTTTTTATCGCTACGACAAACAAAAGGTACACAAAGGTAGGAAGAACTAAAGAAAGTCATAATTAGTTGTTTATTATGACAGACCTCGCGAGAAATCAACCCTTTTTAAAAAGCTTTTTTTTTTCCTTCGTGAATTACTTCCTCTTAGTCGGGGGTTTTTAAAAATTTTATTTAATCCTTTTTCGAATACAACTTTTTAACCGTCGTAGGTTTTTCAAAATTTTTAATTTTGTTTTTTATTTTAGACTTTTTAGAGAATCCCTGCGTTACTGACTAAATATTTGTATAACTTTCTATCTACTCAACAATTTACGAGTGGAAGAACTGAGCATGGAACAGTATCAGCTACTTCTGTTGAGGACTCGTGTTCCTATAGAGAAAAACTTTGTCGATGGGGAAGCTGTTCCTATATATCCCAACTTACAAAACGTCACCACATTCAATCAGACAATGTTAATTATGTTAACCAAACTAACAACGAAATTGTACGTGATAAATGCAAGAGATGAGTCCAGGGTACCCAACAACTATGGACAGAAACCGCCAACCTCTGTTATCCCAGTGGACCTAAATAACACAGGACGCCTAGTATCACACATAAAGTTGGGTATTGGTACACGAGTGATGTTATAAATGAACATCAAGGTCAGCGAAAGATTGACTAATGGCAGCATGGGAGTAGTTCGGGGTTTTCAGTAGAAAGTATTAAGAAGAGACCAGTTGGAAGATGGAGAACTGCCCAAAAAAGTTCTAATCCAATTTGATGACCGCTTTATCAGCAGAAGTTACCATGATGGGTTATGATATGGTTGGGTACCTATGGCTCCAATGAGTGTATCATTTTAAGGCAACAAAGGTGCTGCCAAAATAGATAGGTTAATTATTCCACTCATATTAGGTTGGCCCGTTATAGTGCCTAAATTGGAAGGCACTACAGTCGATAAGGCTGTCATAAATCTTAGACCCAAAACATTTACCAAAGGGCAAGCTTATGTGACTTTTACTAGAGTACAATCTTTAGACGGTGTAGTAGTAACCGATCTGAATCAAAGAAAACTCTTCAAACATCCACGTAATAGCATAGCGTTGGAAGTATTAGAGCGATTGATAAGCACGTTACGCGGGTCACAAATCGAAGAAGCCGAAGAAAAGCCACAAAGATGTCTTTGATCTAGATCTGTTATTATGGCATTAACATAGCGATTACTCTAAGAACCCAAATATACTTTGTGATATCAATAACCGCATCTAAATCTGTAAAGCCGTCTCGGAGAAAAAATCACCAAAATGAATAAAATATGTTTATTGCGGCAATCCCTGGCGAGTTAACACCATAACACCTATCTAAAAACCATCGCCGATAAATCACAAAACCTATACAGAAAACCGCATCTCAATCGGTCAAACCGTTTTGGAGATAAATGGGAACATTCGTTTGCACAAATTTGCTTATTGCAGTGCCCCCTGGTGAACTAACACCACAACAACTATCTAAGAACCATTCCAAATAAATCACAAACCCTTTACAGAAAACCGCATCTCAATCGGTTAAACCGTATTGGAGATAAATGGGAACATTCGTTTGCACAAATATGCTTATTGCAGCGCCCCCTGGTGAGCTAACACCATAACACCTATCTAAGAACCATCTCCAATGAATCACAAACCGTTTACAGAAAACCGTATCTCAATCGGTCAAACCGTATTGGAGATAAATGGGAACATTCGTTTGCACACACAAACAAACAAACAAACAACCTCTCACCCTAAATACATACACTTTCTCCGTTCCGTCGCGGGTAAAAATCGAGATAGATTATCTACACCAAAAAATGAAATCAGACCCCCAAAATGCTATTCTTAAGATAAACTACACATACTATATCGAAATAATTGTGTTGTACCTAATAACTTGCTTAAACATCTTAAAAATTCATATAAAAGATCACAATCATTGATAACCCAAAGTGGGACTAGAAAACAATGGAAAAACATTAGATATATTTGTTGAAACATACATAAGAAAAAGGAAAGCTGTTTTAACCTTCATGAAATTAAATCAACTATTTCAATAATATACGTCAGTCGAAAATATACGTCAAAGAAAATACTACTGAAGGCAATCTGAGCAAAAGTGTAATTTCCTCGCGTGACTGTCCTAATTCATGCGTCTTTTTTCCAACTGAACATTAAGTGATTCGCAGCCTTAAAACATTAAAAACACCTCTTCAGCTGGCTAGGATGGTATACTGTTCCATTTATTGAAAACATATTCATATGTTTTTAACCGACTTCAAAAAGGAGGAGGTACTCAATTCGACTGTATGTTTTTCTTTTTTTTATGTGTGTTACATCATAACTTTATTCTGTGTGAACCAATTTCGATGAAAGTTGGTGCTTCACATGTGGTCCCATATAAATTTGACCAAGGTCTGACTAATAGTTTCTGAGTTATTCTTAATAATTTATATTGAATACGGTTGTACAAATTATTTTATTTATATTATTTTTGTTTTTTGTACGTATGTTACGCGATATCTTCGCAGATTGTGAACCGATTTTAGTGATTCTTTTTTTATTAAATAGGATTTACCTCAATGGTGGTCCCATTAAATTTTGAAGAAAATATTCCGCCCCCAAGGGTGGAAAATAGGGGGAAATTTTTCATATTGGACTATTGTTTAAGGAATTTCATATGATATCTTCGCAGATTGAGAACCGATTTTAATGATTCTTTTTTTATTAAATGGGTTATACTTCAAGGGTGGTCCCATATAAATTTGGAGAAAAAATTCCACCCCTAAGAGTAGCAAGTAAATAACTTCTTTTTTAGCAATTTGAAGTCGGTTTTTACTGTTTGCTAAAAGTTGTAATTATTGCTACTTCAATTACGTATATTGTCAACCAATGTCTATCACAAGGCATTTTTCCGGGTGCACTAAAATTAATCATCATACCTTTATTCAAGAAATCCATCGCTATCAAAAGTGTTAGAAAATATTATCAACTCACAAATTATCTCTAAATTTAAACCAATTTGGATTTAGACTGAACAGGTCGACTAATAATGCAGTGGAAGAATTAGTTTCCTAGTAATTCCTAAATTGATAGGACAGATGGTGGTGAAAATGTAGTAAAATCTTTCTGAACCTTTTTTTAATTGTATATCTAAGGATGAAAACGAACACACAGTCCACCTGATGGTAAGTGGATGCTGTGGCCCATAGAAATCTACATTTATCCTCGATTAAGAATCAAAATGCAACTGCGTTGTCACTTCTGAAGACTAAGGTGGAATGCCTCGTTTCCAGTAACGGTTCTCTACAATCACCGTACGAAACATAGCAGCCAGCCAGCAGCCTTAACCATTTCGCTGTCCTGTGCACTACATATAGGCCATTGCTATTGTTTTACTATTGTGTCTGAAAACCGGACAGTGAAAGTGTTAAACTGCTATTTTACTCTAGTATTCTGTGAGAGCGTGGCCCGGCAGACACCCCGGTCGAGCCGACCCATTCGTGCTACAACTAATATAACTGCAGCGTGGCTCTTTTGATAGAGTCTCTATCCAATTTTTAATTAAAAAAAAGAACTAGAACATATTGGTGTATGTGATTTACTTATATGGTTTATGTAGAGTGAACCTTAAAAACGGAACAATACTCAGTTATGTAGATGATACGGTTCTTACCTAGTTCGACATCATGCTACCTACATTACTTTTAAAATTGCAGACAAAGGTCTTGACAATGTTACCAAGTGCTTGGATAATAACTTACTCACGTTAAATATTGATAAGAATGAGACAGTGCTTATGGAATGAGGTCTAACTTACTGACTATCATATGTTTTAATATTTTAAAAGCCATAACTGCTTTTGTAAATTAAAAATATGTGTGTAAGTATATTTCTAGCACAGACTCTGTCATATATCTAGGTGTTCTTCAGATCAACATTTAAAATAGGATAAGCTTATAGATATTACGTCTAGAAGGTAGAAGGATTCATCGCCTAGCGTATATCTTTAAGAATCTGCGCCATGTATGATTTAAATAAATGCACTGCATATTATCCTGCATTGCATATTATCATGAGGTGGTGCGTGTAAAACTATCTTGCTTAAGCTAGAAAGTGCACAGAGAACACATTTTAAACTATGACTTTTAAAAGTTATAGGTATCTAACTCGTATTTCTCTATAAAGAAATTAACATTCTTTCGGTGCGATAACTTTTCTTAAAACAACTTATGGCAACATACCCTCTTTTAAATCTTCGTGGAAAACGTGGAGAAAATTTAGTTTTAAATGCAAAATCATTAGTAAATTTTTGTGTCCATTAGCTTATAAAATTAATAAACAACCTTGGCTTTTGTCTATATTGAGTAGTGAGTACTCATTATAGACAAAAGCCAATAATTATCACTCAAAAATACTCTCTTTTTAAACACGTTTTAAATAAAAACTGAACTACGAATAAACAGAGAACCTCTTATACCTAGTCGATAGTTTGAGCATGAATTTAACAACTTACTCTACACATCGTACATGTGTGCATTATTTATATTAAAGAAAACAACAATATTAGTGTATAAGTATAACTAGATTAACTCACACTCTCTTAAGTGCTCTTTCATACACAGTTTAATTTACATTAAACACTATGAAACGGTCTACATAATATTATACTTTATAACTTTATATATTCTAGTTTTATAGTTACTGATTCAATCAAATAATGCAGAAAATGTAAATAATAAAGAAAAGAAAAATCAAATCATTTGTAAATGTTGTATGTAGTTATGCAGTCTGGAAGTAGCCCTAATATCATAACAACCTGTTGATCCCAAATTGTCCTAAATAAGCATTTGATATTAGATTACTCGTAAACATGATATGTATTTGCAAGGAGCCATAATTTTACAACAACATGCTGATCACGAATTGTGCCGACTAAGGTTTTTTATATTAGATTACTCAAAACATGTTATGAAGTGTAACGTTACAGAAGACGCTGACTCCACTGTATAATTGTTATTGCTGGTCAAATATTTATTCTGTGGTCAAACCAAGATGTCATACTTTCAGTCAACAAACTTGTTTTGACCATCCTGTAAAAGCCGTTGCATTTGGAATTATATTCATTATAGTACTCATCGTAGTAATTTAATCACCTAGTTGAGGAAGTCAGTATTGCACTGAATTAGTTTTAATCTTGTATATATAGAGGTCAGCGGTTTTAATACATTGAAATAAAATAGTTAACAAATGTCATCGAGACATTTATTGTTTTTAAAATGCTTCAGCACCACTCCCGAAACTTATCTATGTACCTACTATGCTAAATATTGCATTAATGAGATACCGTTTTTCTATAAAATCAGTACAAAATGAAGAGTTTCTAATACGAGTACGTAATTTAAGAAAATTACATTGTCACAAATAATTAAAGTGTTATTGTAAAAAATTATGAGATACGTTTAGATTTAATTAGTTTATAATTTGCCTATTGTTTTTTAAAAAAAAAAGTGAGTAGGTATCGAGCTTAGAAAAAGAATTGACTGGGAACAGCATTAATTACACAAGATAACCCCTACTAAGACAGCCCCCCCCCCCCTACTTAGAAAGATGTGAAAGCAAAGGTATTATGCTGATAAGTGCTTGTCAATGATGGCGATCCGATTGGCAAAACAAGTGTGCCAACGGTTATGACTAAATACAACTCAAAATACGGTTATGTCTGAGATGTATGCAAAAGATTCCATAGAATAAATCTGCAGCTGCGCACAATAACCAGTAGAAGTACAACTTATGACTGTATAATCACGCATCAAGGCATGAGGACCGAGGTACACTACCCCACCGTAGCACTTTTCTCTAGGCTCAGCAACGCCGATAACGGAAATGTAGCATACTGATAATACTTCCTATCGACGACGAAATAATGAATTTACAATTAACGATACCTCTGCCTGATATCTTTTTTATATGAAAGAATAATGCGGATAGGGGTAAGCTCGTCACAATCAACATTAACCAGACAGATTATTTATGAAGAGTTTGGCAGATATAATTCATCATTATCATCATTACAGCCCTTCATAAGTCCACTGCTGAACATAGGCCTCCCTCAAGGAATGCCACGGTCCTGAGCCTCCTGCATTCATCGACTTCCTGCATGACTTACCAGGTCGTCACTCCATCTAATGGGGGGACGCCCTACACTTCGCCTGCCGGTACGAGGCTGCCACTCGAGAACCTTTCTTCCCCATCGGTTGTCGGTTCGTCGAGCTATATGGCCGGCCCATTGACACTTCAGCTTACTAACCCGTTGGACTACGTCGGTCACTCTGGTTCTACTGCGGATATTCTCATTTCTAAGTTTATCACGCAGAGAAACTCCGAGCATAGACCTCTCCATAGCTCGCTGAGCGACTCTCAGATCCATAAATCATCACTGGCAACACACACTGGTTGTACAATTTCATTTTCAAGTTTTGAGGTATACATGACGAGAAGATGTGTTGTAATTTCCCGAACGCTGCCGAGCCGAGCTTAATCCGTCGATTGACCTCTCGGTCGAAGTTGGACTTACCTAATCGGACTATTTGTCCCAGGTAAACATACTCGTCAACAACTTCGAGCTTAGTGCTCCCAACTACTACCGGCACAGGTGTGACATGGACGTTCATGTTATGACCTATACGTTGGGAGGCACTATTAGACGACATTGAGCATAGTGCTTAGGTCCTCCAGCGATTCTGCCATAAGGACTATATCGTCGGAAAATCGAAGTTTTTTTTTATAGAATAAGGGTGACAAACGAGCACACAGTCCACCTGATGGTAAGTGGTTGCTGTGGCCCATAGACATCTACATCTATCTTCGTTTGCGAATTTAAATGCAGATGCGTTGTCAGCCGTGAGGACTAAGATAGAACGCCTCTTTTCAAGTAAAAAGGGTCTCCGGTTCTCTACACTCACCATACGAAACACAGCAGCATTAAGCTGCTATTTTACGCTGGTATTCTGTGAGAGCGTGGTCCTTCCCCGGTCGAGCCGACCCATTCGTGCTACAACTATACTATTAATATAGCTGCAGCATGGCTCTACCACGTAAACAATGAGTGATGTACTCGCCATTGATGTTAATACCGTATCCATTCCAGTCCAGTAGCTTGAAAACGTCTTCCAATGCAGCGGTGAAGAGTTTCGGGGATATAACGTCACCCTGTCTTACACCTCTCTGCAGTTGGATAGGTTTCGTACTCTGGTTCTGTACTCGGATAGCCATCGTAGCCCTACTGTACAAACATTTTAGCACTTCGATATACCGACAGTCAACTTGGCACCGCTGAAGGGACTGCAGCATCGCCCAAATTTCGACGGAATCAAAGGCTTTCTCATAGTCCACATACGCAAGACATAGTGACAGATTGTACTCCTCGATCTTCTGTACAATTTGCCGAAGGGTATGTATGTGGTCTATGGTGCTAAAGCCTTTTCGGAAACCGGCTTGTTCGGGAGGCTGGAAGTCGTCGACTCTACGTGCGAGACGCTTCGTAATGACTCTCGAAAACAGCATGTAGCCGCGGCTCAGAAGGGAAATCGGTCTGTAGACTCAAAATCTCAGGTGTCCCGGAAACGATGCTGCCACATTCGGTCTTCAGCTTCGACAGTTGGCTCTTTCCTCTTTATGGCAGACAGATTCCTGGCAAAGACTTTGGAGCCCTGGTTCCGCTCGATCGCTTCTTGAATACGAGCAGTATTAAAGTTGCGTAAGTCCCGCCGCATGCATTTGGAGATCTGTCTGTTCAGTTGCCTGTATGTTGTCACATCAGATGAAGACTGAAGCTTCATTTCCCGTCTAACAGCCATGAGATTAAGAGTGTGATCGAAGAGTTTTTGTGTTCTTCTGCGACTAGTCTTGCAGAACTTAGCTCCGACCGTATGGACAGTTTTCACGAGCTTGTCATTCATAACGTCCACTGCATTGCAGCTTTGAGCTGAAAGTTTTCGGGACTTTGGATTAGAGCACGAGATGTTTCACAGGAAGTGGACCAGGTCGAGACCAGGTCCACTTCCTGTGGGGCCGCTTCTGGAAGAAAGAGTTTATCATACATGCTGTTGCCTTGGGTTCCGTTGCCCTATTCTGAATTTCTCTATCTTCAGCTCACCGTTTTCTCTTGAGCCTCGTCGACACACTCCCAATCTTTACAACGTTGTTAACTGTTGAGACTTGTGTACGATAAATCCGACACCTCATTGGGACAGATGGTCGCCCTCCCGGTGATAGAACAATGTGCCGGATTCAAGGATTACCTTGTCCTCCCTCTCTCTTCGGACCTAAGATAAGCCTATAATATCCCAGCCCAAATTGTCAATCTCTTCTTCCAGCTCCAGGATCTTCTCGTCAGTAATCAGGGTAAGTGCGTTATATGTTGCCAGGTCGAGTCGTCTTAGGTGACAACCAAACCTCCACCGGAGATTCTTAGCACCCCCTGCCCCGCCGTTACCGTGGTCGCCATGGTAGCCAATAGCGGGGCCGCCGGGGACTGGGGGCTCTCTTCTAGTAACTCTCGCCATAGGCAGGTATATTGCCATAGTTGCCACACTTGGCAAGCGGGTTGGCAACTGCAGTTTTTTAGTTGTTATTTATCTGTTATCAGAAAGACGGTGCTGCCCATCTTCTGCCTCAGTTTCCCTCTGTCGCCTTTTGCGACACTCACGGAAGTAGGTGGCGTAGTGGATATTCTTAACCGCCACTAAACGGGGGTAAAATTTAAGGTAAAATATTTTATTACATTATCAAAATTTACTTTCTTGTCCTTTTTGAAAGATAAAATGGTTATAAGTTTGGTTAGTCGCGCTTGGCTCATTGTGGACCTTAAGTAAGATTTTATTAACTTGAGTTTTGAAAAGATACCGAAACACAAATAGTTAAAAAAAATCTTAGACACAGCGCTAGATTCGGAACAGACTCAGAATAGTTCCATTTTACAATTAATCTGAGTAGCTCCAATGAAGTTCAACAATATGCGACGGTTATAAACAAATCACTGATTGACTGTGTTTGTTGCTACGCGCGCTACCTTCTTCGATCGCGTTACTCACTCGACCAAGCGCTACCTAATCTGAACCTGTTCAAAAGTAAATAAAAATAAATTTGCGATACATATTAAGATGCAATATTTGTATGCAGGTAGATAGTAGGTAGCTATTTATTTATTGGTGCCTTTGCGGAGTAATTCTTCTGTAAGTATTCTATGGCAGTGCGAGTGCGTACCGCCCCCACCGCCCTCCCTTTACGCCGCCACTGGAACCACTTGAGCTAAGTAAGAAACTCGAAAACTTGATCATTTTTTGTTTGTCCATGTGAAAGTCATGTGTGAAAAACGGCTCCAGGATGCATGAGAAATTTCATGAATGGATTTTTTTTAAATCAAAACTAAAAAAGAAGGCCAGAAATAAAAATAAAATTACGCATTTAACCTTACAATAAAATTCTTGTTTTCTTTTCTATTAAGATTATAAATAGGAATTCCACAAGGGCTCTAGTTCGCGTGCAAAAGAAACATGAAGTAAGTAAGTATTAATGACCTACCAACTGAACATTATCCTTGACAGTAACAGGAATGCATTGTATTTATAATAAGCATGTTAATAATTCCTTTTTATATTTCCTGCGTCAATGGTGATAATTATGAGGGAAGTGACTTGAGTTTGACATCGTATGACTAGCTACACTTTCACTCTTCTAGCATAAAGCTAACAGTCTTATTTAGATCAATAAAAGGAAAAAACTTCTTTCAGTCAGCAATGATATTCCTTATAGCTCTAGATAGCACCGATAGATAACGATTACAACTTAAAATCAACCAAAAACATAAATGTAAATAGTTTGGAAAATCCAAAATTGCACGCCTCATGAGCGTTTCATTTAATTTTGACGAAAAAAATAAATTATATTCCAGACTTTTAAAATATATTATTTACGTGTATTAAATTTAGCGCTCTATTATTTTAACAGGTAGCGTTACCTAAAGGGCAAAAATAATAATGTTTACCAAAATAAATCGATTACACATAAAGTATAAAATCCATATAGGCTGTATGGTATATTTGTCCTTTGTCTATCAAATGCTTAAAAAATATATGAGAGCACCATGATTTATTATATTTACGCGAACACTACACATTGAATAAAACTACTTTTACGGATTCTATCGCGTTTAATTAACTCATTTTTATTAAATTCCCGACGTTTCGGGTGCTTTACAGCACCCATGGTCACGGGGGACTGAGGTGATTGAAGTCCCGATGTCAGAGTTAAACCGGAATACCTTCAGCTTTTTTAATTATTAGTTTTGGTCCGATCTACGCAGAATGAACTTACTGTGTCTTGAAGTTTTGCAGTGGTATGTTTGGGTTTAGTTTTAATTTTATTAAATACTGGATCCCAAGCAGGTGGTAGTACCCAGCCTCCCTCTTTATTTAAATTAAGATGTTTTTTAATTTCAATAGCCTCGCGTATCATCCTTGGCAGGAATCTATGTTCTTTCGCGAGAATTTGTGATTTATCAAATCTAATGTAATGGCGGGGGCCGTCTAGGATATGATCACAAACTGCAGACTTCCCGGAACGTTGGTGTTTCACATCAGCTATATGTTCTTTTACGCGGGTTTTGGTAGATCGTTTTGTATGCCCTATATATGAGAGATCACATTCACAATCAAGCTTGTACACTCCTGCATCTTGTAGAGGGATATTGCACCTGACGGATGGTAAGAACTGACTAATCTTCTTAGGTGGCTTGAAGAATGTTCTAATAGAAGCTCGCTTCAAGATGTAGCCAATATTGTCTGTGACACCTCTGACATATGGTAGTACAGCAGGCACACGGTGTCTTCAAGGCAAGAGTGAACACGCTTTTGTTAAGACAGTGCGCGTCGCTATCTTAGGCTACATCACCACTTACCATCAGGTGGGATCATAGAATATGGGTGGGACTGTAGTTAAGCGCTGGCATAGAAGAGTAAATAAAACAGCTTTGTACCCACTTTTTTAAACACAGCTTTGGCATAGTTAATTTTATATGGAGAAGGAGTGCAGAAAGCAAATATGTGTTACAAATACATTAAGTTGATTGTAAAAACTTTCTTTGTTTACTTTCATACTGCCATTGACAAACACATAGTCTGTAGTCAAACAGTCGCACAGTTAAGCTATGTGACGGTAACGTAGTATGTGACCGACACTACCTTACCGTCTACCGCCCGTTTATCGCAATAATCATGGCATTAAATTATTGCCTAAGAAGTAAGAAATAATGTGGTTACACATGAGCTTACCTAGATATGACAATGAACTAGGCGGAAAAAAGTCATTTTTTAAGATGGAGGTTGAAGCTGCGACGGTGTTGTAGTGTCAGATACATGAATTTTTTACATTTTACAAAGCTTAATTAAGACTTAAAAGAAGATGGTGGATGATGCGTTTCCGTTGAGCTCATGTCGCACACTGAACAAACTGTAGTGTGGCCACTTGACGCAAAAATTACCACGATAATCGTCTTTGACATGCGAAAAAGACCGCCACCGGAGCTATTGTCTACCGTCATATGACATATTAATTGTAAAACTATGGCCATAAATCGTAGCTACACCTAGGTAGTGTTTCAATTATTGCCATAATTCTTACCATATCACGACAGTGTGGCCGTAGCGATGGGCCGTAGTATCAAAGATGGTCGCCCTTAGAGCTTCAAAAAATCGTCAAAAAATTTAAAATGTTACCAACAAATAATTACTGACAGATCGGACTGAATGAGCTGTGAATAATATAAAGTTTGTGAATAATATAAAGGTTAATTTTATATTTTATAATATGTTTATTAATACCTAAGTTTTATATATTAATGTGCAGTTCAAAGTGAAATACAGCTCACTTATAATCAAACTTAAAAAATTAACGAATGCAATAGAATTTCGACCACTTGGCGACCTCTAGTACCTAAACAATTTTAACTTGATGTCTCTACCCGTTCCTAAGAAAAAGGGTCTTGACAGACGGACGGACGAACACCAAAGTAATCCTAATAAGGGTTTCATGTTTTATCATGAGGTACGGAAGCCCAAAGAATCATCAAGTTCGGTAACTGCGGGCTGATACCATTACCGCACCACCAGCCGCAAAGAGTACAATTTTTCCGTAGATAAAGGCTTATTCTATGGCACAAACTCTTTTTGGTGGTTGGTGCAAACAATCGAATCACGGTGAACATGAAATAATATTAATAATTATATACCTATGTACTTCTACTCTCCGAAGTAAGTACATTACTTCGCCTTTTAACATTAAAAGTAAGTTACATAGAATAAAAAATTGTAATGACCTCCTAATTGGTTTCAAATATGTCAACATCTTTATATATTTATCAGCGTAAAATGTAAATATTACAATGCCGAGCCGACGATAAACATTTCATACACACTGAGCATTTTTATCAATATAATTATTTTCACTTGCCTTGGAGCCGTGCTACGAGTAGCTCAGGGACTAAGCGCTCGCTGTAAATTTAACAGTACGCGAGCAATCCGGGTACGATCCCCGCAGGCACCAATGAATTTTTTAATTGCAATTTTAAGCGTCACGTGCTCGGCGGTAAATGAAAACATCGTGAGGAAACCTGCATGTATGAGACATAAGAAAAAAAATATTTCGAAGACATGTGAAGTTCGGCAACATGCATTGGGGCAGCGCGGCTGACGTTTCCTTATAAAACCCTCTCAGAAATGAGAGGTCTGTGCCCAGCAGTGGGACGTATATAGGTTGTAACTTTAAACAACTTTTAATTTATTCTACTTTTTTTTCTATAGAAGAGGGGGCAAACGAGCATGCGGCTCACCTGATGGTAAGTGATTACCGTCGCCCATGAACAACCGCAACACCAGGGGAATTGCAGGTGGGTGCGTTGCCGGCCTTTTAGTAAGGTGTAAGCTCTTTTCTTGAAGGTCCCTAAGTCGTATCGGTCCGGAAAAATTGCCGGTGGTAAACAATTCCACAGAGAAGTTGTACGAGGAAGAAAACTCCTAGTAAAACGTACAGTGGTGGACCGCCAAGCATCCTGATGGTGAGGATGGTATATGGTAATTCCTCAGAGCACTCCCCGTGGTACATTCGATAGATAATGCAAAGGGATGCAACATCCCTACGCAGCGCCAGTGAATCGAGCCGATCAGAAAGAACTCGGTCATCGACGATTCGAACCACTCTGCGCTGGATGCGGTCAAGTGGAAGGGGCTGGCACTGGGGTGCCCTGGCTCAGAGATGAGAACAATATTCCATGTGAGGCCGAACTTGCGCTTTGTAAAGTTGCAAGCGATGTGCCGGAATGAAATACTGTCTCGCTCTGCTGAGCACGCCAAGCTCTTTAGAGGCCAATTTGGCCTTCCCTTCCAAGTGACCACGAAACTGCACACTATTCGATATGTCGATGCCGAGGATTCCGATGCTAGCTGAGGCAGCAAGGGGAGTGCCTCGAAACTGAGGAGATACGACAAAGGGGTTATTTTTAGCGGTAAATGCACAAACTTTCTTCTGGGGATTGAACTGGACTAGATTTAGTCGCCCCCAATCCGAGATTTTGTTCAGCAAAGACTCGACTTCAGACACAAGTTTGTCCCGGTACCCGGCGACGTTTTCTCGTGAAATATTAGCACGGCCGGTGTATAAGGCATTACCAGTGCTGTCGTCTGCATAGCAATTAATGTTACCAGTTTGCAACATATCATTGATATTCAAAAGAAACAGCGTTGCTGATAGCACGCAGCCTTGTGGAACACCAGCGTTAGGAGGCTTGTAATCAGAGCATGCACAGTCTACTACGACCTTGATGCTCCGATCAGCAAGGAAACTGGTAATCTAATTGCACAATTTCTCGGGAAGCCCATAGGAAGGGAGCTTCGAAAGAAGCGCTTTGTGTCAGACCCGATCGAAGGCCTTCGCTATGTCCAAACTAACGGCCAATGCCATGAGTCAGGTAGACCAGAAGATCACCAGCTGATCGACCCCGACGAAAACCGTATTGGCGGTCACTAATCAGCTGGTGATCCTCAAGGTACCTCCTGAGCTGGCAATTTATAATGGACTCCATTATTTTGGAGAACAAGGAGGTGATGGCGATAGGCCTGTAGTTGGACGGGTCTGAGCGGTCGCCTTTTTTAGGGATCGGGTGGACCAAAGCTGTCTTCCGTGAATTCGGGACTACGCCTTGAGAGTAGGAGTACCGGAAAAGACGCGTTAAAACCGATGCCAACTCCGGAGTTCTACCAACACTGAACTGTTACTTACTCTGCTACCTATTTTCTTCTTTACTATAAAGATGGAAAACTTCAGTGAAGTGTGCACCAGTGCTTTCTTTTCCACAGCCATGGAAGAGAATATGGAACTATTCAACAGCGAATTAAATCAGGAGTTGTCTAAAGTTTCTGATGAAATGGAGAAGCGTGAACGAACGAGCAGCGAAGAACCCAAGATCGTCAAAAAACCAAGAACGGAAGAAGAAGCGTCTACCTCTGCAGGGAACAGCGTCGGTAACGATGATCAAGTGGAATGTCTAACGTGTCATATATTTATCAAGAAAAGGTATTTAGCTAATCATTTTAAAAGTAATGTCCACAAAAATAATCTTTTAAATTCACATAATTCTTTATCAAACGTTAGTGTTATTGAATCTGCTTTTGGAAATAGGATTTTAACTTATAAAATCAAGAGTAGAGTAGATCGTTCGACACGGGTAAATTTTGAAACTCGTGAACTATTTTTAAATTCTATTAAAGATGATATTTTATTTTTAATGCAAGAGTGTATTCATCAACACATCATTTTTAACGTAAATTTCTTATTGCATGCTGATTTTGTTCAACAAACTAAAGATAATCATGATACGTTCGATTTTCAAACATTTAACTATATTATTTGTCAAAGAGATGACTTAAATATTTTCTTTCATCTTTAAATGATACAATTACTAGTAAAATTAGTGCATTTGGAAAAAAAGATTGTGGATGGAGTCTAAAAAACATAAAATCTATAGACATGAATGTTAATAAATTTAACCCCCTACGCGGTACTTCATACATAGATCTTCGCCGTGACATAAAATTAAAAAAGGCTGTTATAAATGTAAAAAACGAAGATTATTTTTGTTTTAATGGGCGTTATTCTCAGCGTTATATCTCGTAAATAAAAACGCGGATCGGGTATCATCGTACGCTAAACATGCAAATAAACTTAAATTTGATGGTATTTCCTTTCCAGTTAAAATTTCTGACATAGCAAAAGTAGAGAAATTAAATGATATTAGTATTAATGTTTTTGGGTTAGAATATAATAAAGAAAAACGATGTAATTCTATAGTAGGTCCATTATTTTTAATAAAGTGTCGTAAAGATAGACATATCAATTTATTATTTTTCTTTCCAAGGCACGAAAAATCATTATTGTTACATAAAAATTTTATCGCGGTTAGTTAGTAAACAAATTTCAAAAGACGGTCACATCATGTACATTTGCGAAGCATGTCTACTCCATTTTCCATCTCAGGAAAGATTAAATAACCATGAAAAATACGATTGTGCCCACATTTTTACAGAATTACCAAACAGTGAAACTTTAAAAAAGAATTGGTTTGGTCAACCTATTTCAAATGATAAAATTAAATTTGATAGTTATGAAAAAAAGATACTATTCGTAGTTTATACTCATTTTGAAGCATTTTTAAAACCAATAGAATCATGTTCTAACGATCCATCCAAACCTTTCACACATAATATTCAGAAACATGAAGTGCATAGTTTTGGTTATTATATAAAATGTTCATATGATGATAAATTATCAAAATATGTAACATAATGCGGACCCAACTGTGCACAAGTGTTTATGGAAAGTTTATCTAACAATTTAAAAGAAATAAATAGACTTCAAAAATATCTAGTTCCGCTAACAAATGAAGACAAAAACCAAATTTATTTAGGCTATACTAATAAGAATAAACTAGACCCAAATTTAAATAATAAAGATAAATATGTAATTCATTACAGAAATTTAAAGCAGTGCATAGAAATGGGGGTTAAATTAACTAAAATTCATAGTTTTAAAATTTTAACAGTCTGGTTAAAAATGTACATAGATCTAAATACAAAATTAAGAACGTTACCAAAATCAGATTTTGAAAAAGATTTTTATAAATTAATGAATAATTCAGTCTTCGGTAAGACTATGGAGAATATTGAAAAAAAGGTTAACGTAAAATTAGTTACACAATGGGAGAACCAGGGTAAAGCTTTAGGTGCTCAAGATCTAATCGCTAAACCACAATTTCATAGTCTTTCAATATTTTCAGAAGACCTAGTTGCGGTTCAGTTGCGAAAATCTAAGTTAATATATAACAAACCAATTTATTTAGGGTTTTGTATTTTAGATATTTCAAAAACATTAATGTATGATTTTCATTATAACTATATTATGATTAAAAAGTTTAGTAAAATCAAATTATTGTATACAGTTACGGATAGTTTAATATATCATATATTTACAGATGATTTTTATATTTATATAAAACCTGACCTTTCCTCATATTTTGATACCTCAGATTATGATACAAATAATATTTTTGAAAATCCAAAATTAAATAAAAAGTTATTAGGTTTTTTCAAAGATGAAAATAATGGTAAAATCATGAAAGAATTTGTAGGTTTACGATCTAAAATGTACGCTTTTAACTTAGAGAATAAGACTATAGCCAAGGCAAAAGGGGTAAATAAATTTACATATCACTAAAAAGATGACAATGAATAGTTATAAGTCTTCTCTATTTAATAAAAAAGTGTAGTATGCTTAGATTTAAATCAATTAAGCACACAATTTTCACACAACAATTAAATAAGATTGGTTTATCATATAATGACACAAAGAGGCATATTTTAGATAATAATATTGAAACATTAGCTTGGGGTCATTATAAATTGCGCTAAGTGTTGATAGTTTTTACTTATAAGTCTGTGTGTAAATAAAATTTGTATTGATTGTAAAATTATGATAATACTATAATGTGACGTAGAGTTTATTACATATTTAATTATTGTTTGATTGTAAATAGTTTAAGATAATTGTTGTTTTTATTTGTGTGTGAGTGTGTGTGTGTGTGTATACATTTGAGGTTGAGGTGATTGTAAAATTCTAATGTACTAATTGTGTTAGAAATAGTATACAGATCATTGTGTTTTATATAATTTTAGCAATATATATTAATTGTATACACCAACACTTCGCTTTCATTTTTTATTTCATCCCTTAGAACTTTAGACGTGTGTAATGTTTCACTTTATCCATCCGTTTACTGCTATTGTGGCAGAACCAAGTGGATGTGGGAAGTCAAATTTTGTAACTGATTTTATGAAATTTGTAATTGTGATTTTAATCAGATCACATGGTGCTTTGATGAAATGCAACCTTTATATAATTTACCAAATGTTAACTATCATCAAGGAATTCCAAATCTTAATATGTTTGATGGTGAAAACCCACATCTTGTTATTATTGATGATCTAATGAGAGAGTCTGATGGAAAAATTGTGGATATATTTACAAAAGGTAGTCATCACAGGAATCTTAGTGTATTTTATTTAACACAAAATTTATTTCATCAGGGTAAAGGTCAAAGAGACATTTCTTTAAACTCAAGTTATATAATATATTTTAAAAACCCTCGAGATAAAACTCAAATAAGATATTTAACACGACAAGTGTCACCAGATAACCCAAAATTCATTGAAGATGCCTACAGGGATGCAACTCTAGAGGCGCATGGACATTTAATGGTAGATTTAAAACAGAATACCAATGATTTTTGTCGTATCAAGACAAATGTCTTCCCATTTAATGGTTTCTGTACAGTCTAGTATCAAACAATTCAAATCATTTCTAAATGATGCATCATCGACTCACAACGCATAAACATTTGCTAAACGCTTTGCATACGCTTAAACCAAAATATCAAAGAGCATTACTTAAAACGTGTGATGAAGAAGAAATAAATTGTATTTGTGAATGTATTCATAACGTTTTACAAGGAAAGGTGCCTCTTAAAGATATATATACTCCGTAAAGTAGTGCGTAAGTGTAAACATTAAACTAAGAAAAAATATAATTATACAAAAAGGAGGGGCTTTCTTACCAATAATATTAGGTGCATTACTGAGTGGATTAGTAAGTGGACTAGCCAGTTAACATGGAAAATGCAAAGAAAATGATACTTATCGAAACTGGATTGATTGAAAAATTAAAACAAGAAAATAGGTTATTTGTAATTTGTCTCGATTAGATATTGAAATGCAAAATATTATGAATAGTGAGACGGAAGACCGAAAGAAGTGGATGTTATATTAACAAACACTACAAAGATACCTTCATTTTACTGAAGAGGATCGTCAACCACTCAGATTACCAATTTATTCTGATACATCTAATGAAGATTCAAATGAGTCTAAAATTTGTTTTAAAAATAGAGATCTAAAAACTTCAGTTGATGCTGAATCTTTGTTGGAGGAGAATCGATCCATTAAAAGTAAAGAAAATGATGCAAATCCACTTTACACACCAGCTTAAATACTCAGTTTAATACCAAAAACTTATAATAAAAAAGGTCAGTTATTATTAAACTTAGTTGGAACAAGTAAAAGTAAAATACATTGGGATAATGAAGGCACATTTATAATTGATAATGAAAAAATTCTTGGAAGTAATATTGTTGATTTAATAAATGATTCACTAAGACCCTTAAAAGAAGTGATCCGATAGGGTGGGATAGATTTGCTAAAGAATTAAAAGATATTAAAATACCACTTATATTGGAAATCCAAAGAGATGTGAGTTTATTAACCAGCTTCAAGCAAAAGATCTGAACAAACCCTCTGAGATTGAAGTTCAAGAGTTTTCTACACCGAGCAGTGGAGATACAAAATCTATAACTAAAATAGAGTTTTCTATGCTCGGTGTAATTTAGAGATAAAAAATTATAACTAAAATACGTAAAAAGCTTGAATGGGAAAAATGGACCTCGTACTAGAAGAAATTAACAGGATTTATTACGATTTTGTATTATTGTGTTTTTTGTTTTGGTAGTATTGATAAATTATCAAAAGCCATGAAGGGTAAAATGGATAAAAAGCAAGTAAAGGAATGGTTATAATCACAAGAAACATACATATTAATGAACTGTGGCAAGCTGATTTAAGTGATATGCGAACTTATTCTCAATATAATGATGGTTTCAACTACATACTTTGTGTTATTGATGTATTCAGTAAATATGCTTTTGCAACACCAATGAAAAAGAAAAACTTAGAAACAACTAAAGAATGTTTTGAAAGTATATTTACTGAAAGTAATTTAAAACCTACTCTCATACAATCTGATAAAGGTACAGAAATTGTTTCTAAAGATGTACAAAAATACTTTAAATCCAAAAAGATTAATTACTATACCACTAACAATCCTGACCAGGCCAGTATTGTTGAACGATTTCAAAAAACTCTAAAAATGAAAATGTGGCGTTATTTCACTCATAATAATACTTATAGATATATAGATGTTTTACAAGATTTAATATACTCTTATAATCACAGCTTTCACTCTAGTATTAAGATGTGCTCATGTGATGTAAATTCCAACAATATTATGACAGTTTGGACTAATCTTTATGATAGACGGTCAAACAAACTTTCTTTAGATAATCTAAAACCAAATTTCAATGTGGGTGATTATGTTCGAATAACTAAATATAAACATGTTTTCCAAAAAGGATATGAATCAAATTGGAGTGATGAAATATTTATTATATCTTCAATAATTGATAGATCTCCATGGGTTGTTTATACAATAACAAATTTACAAAATGAACCAATAGTTGGTACTTTTTATGAAAGAGAATTACAAAAAATTACTTACAACCCCACCTCACAATATAAAATAGATAAAATAATTGACACTCGTTATTCAGGTAACAGAAAAGAAGTATTAGTGAAGTGGAAAGGTTATCCAGATAAATTTAACAGTTGGATTTTAGCTTCTAGTTTAAAAGAAATATGAATAAAGAAAGTTTTTATTTAACTTTGCTCAGCAATAGTTCAATGGAATACTTTCCTGATAACAAGACCACACATTTTTCAACGAAATTACCAAAAGCTATCAAATTAGAAGGTGAATGGTCGGTTGGAGTTGTCGAGTTTCAATATCCATGTTTACTGTTCAAGATCATGAAAATGTTATATACATTACAAAATCCATGTTAATGCCTAATGAAGATAAACCATCCACAGTGTACTACAAAAAATATATTCCAGCTACCAACAACGATAACGTTGAGCATATTTTAAGGGCGTTAAATAGTATCGGAGAGAACTTGAAATTTCGCTATGATGAAATAACAAAATTTGTGTCTGTTTCTGTTTTGGATAAAAATATAACATCCGTAACATTATCACCGAAATTAAGTTTACAACTAGGTTATGAACCAAATAAAAATCTCCTAGAGAGAAATTTTGGAAAGTGTCCTGCTAATTTACACTTAGGGTTACCATCTCAACTATTTCTATATTGCGATATTATCGATCCTCAGATTGTCGGTGATGTTATGACTCCTTTACTAAGAGTCATTAGATCCTACAAAATACATTTATGGTGCAAATAAAATGCACGTTTTCTCTCCACCTCACTACTTACCTGTTATGCGAAGAGAGTTCGATACGCTGGAAATAGTTATAAGATCGAGCACAGGACAAAAATACCATTCCAGTTTGGAATCGTGTGTATTAAACCACATTTTCGAAAATTATAATAATGAATTCTCTTCGTGATCATCATAAATGTCCATATGAAAATTATTATACACATCAGGCTGGGTCAGGAGTTGGAGTAATTTATAAGGGTTCACCATATCAACGCGGTCATGGTATTGGGAGCTTCTTAGGGGGGGTTATTTAGATCAGTTTTACCTTTACTTTCAAGTGGTGCTCGAGTGATTGGCAAGGAGGTAATTAAGCGCTGGAGTAGGACTTTTATCGGATATGGTTCAAGCGCGTCCTATGGAAGCCTCAATAAAAGATCGTCTAAAGCAAGTTAGTACGAATTTAAAACAAAAGGCTGATAACAAAATTGATCAATTTAACATGATAGGATCTGGGTATATAACTAAAAGAAAACGATTGGCCTCGTTCATTCCACCATTAACTGCTAAAGTGAAAGCTGCGAAAAAACTTTGTCTATAACCAAAAAAATATCAAAGATATATTTTCAAATTAAATATGTCTTTCCTTCATAATCATTCTTGTTAGTGTGTTAAGTCAGAATCGAATTTGTCTGCACTACCGTCTAGACAAACAAGCATTGAAAATGGATTGTGGATTCACTATAAACCAATTTCGTCTCTTGCTGATGATGGACCTATCGAGTTTCAAGTTCCTGGGACTGGCGATGACTCCATAGATTTGTCTCATATATTACTCCACATAAAGGCAAAAGTATTAAATCAAGATTCAACTAACTTGATATCGGCTACAGTAGTAGCACCTGTAAATAATTGGCTGCATTCACTTTTTAGTCAACTTGATGTTTATTTAAACCAAAAACTTGTATCACCACCTAATAATACCTATGCATATCAAGCAAACATGGAAAAATTAAACTATGCTGCTGCTGCTAAACAATCTCATCTTACTTTGTAGTCTTTGGTATGAGGATACAGCAGGAAAAATGGATTCTACAGATGGTAAAAACATAGGATTTGTTAAAAGACAGGAATTGGTTAATGGGAGTAAGGAAATAGAAATGATTGGACATCTTCACGGTGACATTTTCAACCAAGAATTTTTTTTAATTAATGGTGTTGAAATGAGTGTAAAATTAGTTCGATCAAGAGAGAGTTTTAATTTAATTGCTGGGTCAAACGATGTAAAGTTTAAAGTTTGCATTACGGATGCAACTCTTATTGTCCGACGAGCACGAATTAATCCAAGTGTATTTCGCACATCAAAAGTTTTAGTACCACTGCTAAATATCCTATTACTCGAACTGAAGTAAAAGTTTTAACAATTCCATCGGGTGTTCAAGGAAAAACTCTTGATAATATATTCTTAGGACAGGTACCCAAAAGATATACCTATAATTGGATTTGTGAATAATTCTGCATTTAATGGTTCCCTTACTAAAAATCCATTTAACTTTGAAAACTATAGTATTAATTCTTTCAGCTTATATATTGATGGTCAACAAATACCTTCAAAAGCTTTGCAACCATCTTTTAATAATAGTATATTTACATCAGCATATCATACTCTATTCTCGGGAACTGGTATTCACTTTCTTAATGAAGGAAGTGGAATCTCTTGTGAACAGTATGCCAAAGGTTACTGTCTATTAGCATTTGACTTAACTTCCTGATTTATCAGCTAACTCATCAGCTCATTGGAATCTCATAAAGCATGGTAGTGTAAGATTAGAAGTACGATTTGAATCCTCACTAATACAAACAATTAACTGTATAGTTTATGCTGAGTTTGATAATATTATTGAAATAGATAAAAATAGAAATGTTACTGTAGACTATAGTAGTTAAGGTAATAAATAATGTGTGTTGTGTATTACATTTATGTGTCATGCGTAATGCATTTTGTGTATATGTAACTATGTGAAACATTATAAAATTAAATAAAACAAATTGTATGCAATATATTATTTTTTATTTCTATATAAACCCCCTATTTAACAAAACTCTTATACAAAACACTGTTCGAGTTTAAACTTACATAAGCACACCCAATCTTTTAAACCACCACCACAATGGAAACACTTGGACCTGTCTGCATGGCCAGAATAAAAGAAACCGGATTCTGCAAGATCTTCAGGCTGTTGTCGCATAACGAGAGGCCAGTCTTCGAAACTGAACAACCGACTAGATTTTGAACTAAAGAATGGATATTCAGCTCTTGAGTACTGCATATTCTTCTCTTTTTCTTCTTCACTCAGTGTTGTGGTTTTGCTATTCAATGACGTGTTCTGTACACGTATGCCACTCATCTCTTCCTTCTGCTCTTGTCTTCCTCTCAGCAGCACAAGACGACAGCTCGTTGAATCTAATGAGTACACAGAAGTTATTTAAGTAAACACACACTAATCACATTCACTAATGATCACTAATGATTCACTAATGATATTTAAGTAAACACACACAATCACATTCACTAATGATCAGCTAATGACTGTCATTGTTATAAAAGTTTTTTTAACTTTTTCACTTTCTGCTATTGTCTTTGTAATATTGTATACGAGGGCGTTTGTGTTGTCGTATATGCTATCCTTATTAGTCTTTACATAATACTAAATCCTCGTGGAAGCATGTTTCCAATGATTAGTAGTTGGAATCTTGGATAGCTTCTTCATATCGTACGAGGGCGACACTGAAAGTTTTTAGAACTGGCCACTTGTAAACGATATAATAAAAAAATTAGTTTTGAAAATGGAACTCTTTGCTAATATTATTGTGTATGTGTTTTATTAATTTGTCATTTGTTTACGATTTGGCGGCAAATTGAAAATTGTCTGTGTCACGTCCGCATGAATTTAACGTGAGAAAATTTTCGTACAATGATTTTTTATAACTCGCTGTCATTTAAGTCAACAAGAAAGTTATGATTGACTTCGATTGGCCTTTCGCGATGAAGCCCCATCTTGTGCCACTGTTTACAACTGGTTTAATGAGTTTAAACGTGGTCGCACTAATCTCACCGATGATCTGCGTGAGGGACGGCCTTCTACGGCGACGACTTAAGATAACATCAGTGTTGTGCGGCGTATGATAGAAACTGACAAAAGAGAGGCTTATTAGCAGATTCGGACAAGCTTAGGCATCGGTATGAGTCAAGTGCACAAAATCCTCCATGAACATTTAGCGGTCAGGAAGCTTTGTGCCCGGTAGATAGCTCATAATTTGACAGAGGCCCAAAAACTCCGTCGTGTTGATTGGTGTCGTGAAATGGTTCAAAGATTTAACGGAGGTGACGCAAATGCTGTGTTCGACATACTTACGGGTGACGAAAGCTGGATTTATTGTTATGATCCTGAAACTACGGACAGTCTGCTGTCTGGGTGTTTCCTTCCAAGGAGTTGCCAACTAAAGTGAAGAGAGGTCGAAGCGTGGGAAAAAAGATGGTGGCCTCGTTCTTTGGAAGGACAGTTCATTACGCAACAATTGTTTTAGAGGATCGAAAAACAGTTACTGCAGAGTGGTACACAAACAATTGTTTGCCACTTGTCTTGGAAAAAGTTCAGGAGAAACGACCTCGCAGTAGGATCCTCCTTCACCAGGACAACGCCTCGTCGCACACCGCCAAGCAAACAATCGACTACTTGGCGACGTCAGACGTGGAATTACTGGGTCACCCGCCCTATAGCCCCGACCTCGCACCTTGCGATTTTTATTTATTTCCGAAAATAAAAGAAAAACTTGGAGGAAAACGTTTTATGGACGCCGAGGATGCAGTGGCTGCGTTTCAAAATGCCATCGAAGAGACCCCTAAGGACGAGTGAGCAAAGTGCTTTTCTCAGTGGTTCCATCGGATGCAGCGATGTATTGATGTAAATGGACACTATTTTAAAAAGATATAATAAAACTAATAACTTGCTAGTTTGTTCAGTTTTTGATTTTCTAAGAACTTTCAGTGTCACCCTCGTACATTTAAATTTTTATGAGATGCGTCGCTTGGTCTCCGTCGTCAGAATTAGTAGAAATGTATGATGCACCATCTCTAGCGGCTCGTGCTACGGTTGACGATAACAGCTTCCTCTTTTTTATTTTTTATTCGGCTTCAAAAAATGATCAATCGATTGCGATTTTCTTTTTCCACCATCGCATGTGTTATTATTAATGACGATGTCATCACTCACTTCTTCAGCGGAGAGTGGCGAGTAGTAATACTGTTTATAGGTATTTTCATCGAAGCTAAATAATTTGTGCAACAACACAGTAGTCATGTTAATATTAATTTGTTTACACTTAATCACTCACACACACACACACACACACACACACACACACACACACACACACACACACACACACACACACACACACACACACACACACACACACACACACACACACACACACACACACACACACACACACACACACACACACACACACACACACACACACACAAGCGCGCGCGCGCGCACGCGTAAGAAAAAACCAGAAAGAAATGTAAGTTTGTCAATAGAATAAACACTTACGTCCATGACCATTGATGCGTTGAAGTAACACAAACGTAGTATTGGTAGATCCACTGCGGTCAAACGACCATACACTGCCTCCATGACTGCAGCTGCTCGGTCTTATATATCACCAGTAAGTTATATCTAATCTAAAGCATTTCCGCAGTTAAACTGATAGTAACTTTATGAGTCAACAAGCTTATATATATATATATATATATATATATATTATAACTTTCGTGTTGCGACTTGCGTTACACCGATGACTCCTACAAATCATCACAAAATAATGCGATTTAATATTTACAAATCACTATAATTGATCATTCCTATGTTAACCATTGAATGGATTGGTACCGTAATAATCTACTAATAGCAGTAATATCATGGATACACTAGATGTACAACAACATCTGAAAAAGATTCATCCCAGTAGAAAATAATGTTTATGCTGCTAATAGACTGCCCATGTATACCCACGTACCAACGTATATAATATGCAATTTGGATACAGATGATAAACCAGGCTCACATTGGATAGCTTTATATATCGATACGAATGGCATCGGTCAATATTTTGATTCATATGGTCGATCACCTGCACGATTTCATCTAGAGTTTTTAAAAAGGAATTGTAAAATATGGGACTGGAATGTTGATAAGATTCAGAATGAGTGGACTTCAGTTTGTGGTGAATATTGCTTAATGTATTTGCTATATAAGTTTCAGGGATGTTCAATGCATAGTTTTACGAGCATATTTACAGGGAACACACTGTACAACGATATTTTAGTGGATGAGATGTTTCGCTCCTATTTTATAGATAATAAGCAATAACATTTTGGAAATAAAAATTGTAACAAAATTAAGGAATGTGTTTTATTGATGATTCGGAATAGCGTGGTAGCTATGAACAAAGAAGTACAATACAATAGCACTGATAAGCAGGGTGTACAACGAGTAATAGATAAGAACGGCAATGACGGTGTTCAAGGGACAATAGATAAATGGAAAGCCTGAACAATGGAACGCTAATGAGAGTGCAGGCCCACCGGATATCAATTAGATATTAGTTAATTGATCTGCACATCTCCGGAACCACGCATCCTACGCAACGCTGTTTTTTTAGAATCCATCAACCCACCTTCAGCCAGCTCAGTGAACTCAGTGAGCCAGAACTGGTACAAACTAACTACTGCCGATATCTCTATAAATAAAAATCAATTGCTTTCCGGTAGTCTCGCTAAAACTCGAAAACGGCTCGATAGATTTTGATAAAAAAATTGTGTGTGTTTGAGTAGGTCCCTGAATGGTTTAGATTCACAATTGGATCCAGTAGGTGGCGCTATTATCGAGATCCAGAAATCACCCGTGCGAAGCCGGGGTGGATCACTAGTAAGCAATAAAATTGCTAGAGTATGTTCAACGGGAATTAATAAAAAATAATTTTATTCCACGTTTAAACAAATTAAATCAGACAATTGGTGTTCAGAAATAGCGCATACACTTGGGCACTATATAATCCTTTTAGTAACTGTCGAATACAACATAAGAAGTTTATAACGTATCTTTGAGTAATAACAACCCGTTTAACACTATATTTTTTATTTGAATACATGTTGAAATGTTAGTGGAGGCTTTCAAATTGAATAGACAAAGATGTCATACAAACAAAATTACGTCATTAAGATTATCATCGAATTTAATATTGCCGATTTCTCTATTTTGCGGGAAGAAGACGGCAAAGAAAATTTTAACATTGTAATTTTTTTTACCTAAGCATTGCCCATGCCCATGTGTATATGCACACATTACAATTAAGGAGGCAATTAAGGGTCATCCCCACACCTACAACTAGATTGCCCCTGCGACAGGCGTGTGAGTAGCTTAGCCATCCATGAATGGGTAATTAAGTCATTGGGCTGTGAGGTGTGACATTTATACCAGGTGTAAAAATATATTTAGCCCGGCATCAGGAACCATCGTCAAAGGTGCGAGGCATCGGACAGACTGACACTACAATCGCCAAATCGCCACCAAGGGTAACGATTACGGTAAATCCTTCCTACTATGAAAGTGGCCTATGTCCAGCAGTGGACTTTTTGTGGGCTAATTACAAAGAGGAGGAAGTAGTATTATCTTACCAAGAATAAAAAGTGTGATAAAGTATAGTATAGAATGTATTCACCTCCTGTTAGATTGTTTAAAAGACGCTTTTTAGAATAAATAGAACAACACAAAGGAAATTATACAAAATGGCATTCACACTAGAAGGCCTTTGCTCCAATCCATTAAATTTAAATAGATTTAAGTAAAAGATTCGCAACTCGTAGCACGCAACGTCATTTATAATAAAAACCTGGAACGCCTATGTGACGGACGTACGGTAAAATGTCTAGAATTGGCATTACCACGAACTTTGGAAATGTAAAAATAAAAAAAAATCCGACTGAAGTTGGAGAAGTTATGACAATCTAAATTTTTTCATTATAAAGCATTGTTTTATGACGTTTAATTCATCTTTTATTTGATCTTCTTTTACTTCTTTTCTACCGACTTCAAAAAGAAGGAGGTACTTAAATGGACTGTATTTTTTTGTGTGTTACCTCATAACTTTTTTCTAGGTGAACTGATTTTGATGATTCTTTTTTTTATTTGAAAGCTGGTGCTTCTCGTGTGGTCCCATATAAATTTGATCAAGGTCTGACCAGTAGTTTTTGAGTTACCCTTATCACTTGTACTTCGTCAACCCGCAAAATGTCCACAGCTGGAGAAATGCTTCTGTAGTTGTAAAGAGGATTTGATTAACGATCGCAGTACCAGACGTATCGCACCTTTGATACTACTTCTCGTTGCCGGTCTTACGTAGGCTGGTTCTTACGTCTGATTTATATTGCAAGAAATTCTTTGATTTTCTTTTACACGTGACTCTTTCTGGTATCGCTTAATAATGCGATAGATAAAGCCTTTTGACGGTGGATTATGCTCGTGGGCAAAGAGTTTTTTTTTTATAGAAAAAGGGTGACATACGACGATACAGTCCACCTGATGGTAAGTGGATACTGTGGCCCCTAGACATCTACATCTATCATCGATTAGAAATCAAAATGCAGATGCGTTGTCACCCCTTAGGACTAATAATAATAATAATAATAATAGATAATAATATGTGGGGTATCAATATAGTTTTCTCATCTGGTTGGGCTGTATAAATATATAATTGTAAATGAAAATGATAAACATACATAAATATCAATAAAATAAAATAAATACATAACAAATTACATAAATAAATAAAATCCCAACCAGATGGAAGCCCTCGGCAGGGGAGACCAAACGGCCGAGGGTTAGGGGGAAAGGGAAAGAAACCGGCGGACGATGCGGGCGGTATCGAGGAGCACCGCCTTCTGCATTTGAGCTTGGAGCGGTCTGTCACGGAGTCCCAGTCGCTTCAGATGACTCGAGAGGCTGACTGGGATTAACCCTTTCGCAGAAACGACTACAGGTATAATTTCGGCGGCAGTCCACCCCCATGTCGGTCACCTCGTGAGCCAGGTCCAGATATTTTGTTCGCTTATCTGTTTCGGCTTTCACGAGGTTCTCGTCATACGGAATGGTAATGTCGACCAAAATATCTTGACTGTGCCCGGTCCATCAGCACAATATCAGGCTTATTCGCAAGAATGGTCCCGTCTGTGATGATGGCCCGGTCCCAGTAGAGCCTGGCGCGGTCATTTTCGAGCACGGCTTGCGGCATGTACTTATAATAAGGCAGTTTCCGATCTACGAGACCGTATTTCAGAGCGAGCTCCTGGTGTAGAATCCTGGCTACTAGGTTGTGCCTATGCAAGTACTCAGAGTTAGAAAGCGCCGAACAACCAGAGATGACATGCTAAGTGATTCACCGGGATGGCGACAAACTCGGCAAATGTCGACGGTGCCATCCTTAGGATGTATCTCCGATAGTTGTTGGTCTTAATAACCTGATCCTGTATTGCACAGACAAAACCCTCGGTTTCCGAAGAGGTCACCAAAACGTAGCCAGCGGAGGAGGCAACTGTGTCACGAAAGGCTCATGTAGAGCTTGTAGAACCTCCGTGGAGCTCCTTCTCCTTCCATACGGTCTCCCGGTCGGAAATGCTCTGTACTGGCGGGTCTTGCCATTGCTCGTTGGCTAAGGATAGAGGGGTAAGTCCTTTATCACAAAAAATAACGTCCCTATAGAATGGATCATCCGCTTTCGTCATAAAGTAATTACGAAGGCTGCACACTTCGCGATTATGCATGGTAAGCGCGCTTAAAAAGCCGCGCCCACCATATTTCCGCTGCAAGTACAGCCTCATTACTGACGATCTCGGATGATGCATCCTATGGGACGTCATAATAGTGCGGACTTTTCTATCCAGAGCGTTCAGTTCGGTCTGAGTCCACCTGAGTATGCCAAATGTATACATGAGAACAGGCATGACCCAGCCGTTATATGCATGTGTCTTAACACCCGACAAAAGGCTGTTAAGCACTTTTGTCAAGCGTGCATAAAACACATCGCAAACTGACTGCCTCATGCCCGCCTCATCGATACCTATAATATCTTTATTTCGACCAACAAGGATCATATTACATAATTACCTAATATAATTAGGTTATAACATAGCCTATTTTTAATAATTAATTATAATAATAAAGAAATGTTAAATAAAAATAAATAATTAAGAGAATAAATAAAAATCTTTCAGTAAGAACATTTGTTGATTTCAGATTATACTAAGATGGAATGCCTCGTTTCCAGTAAACGGTTCTTGCCCGGTCGAGCCGATACATTCGTGCTACAACCATAATATAGCTGCAGCTTGGCTCTACCACGTAAAGTATATATAAATGATTACATTTACTCCTGGGTTTATTGATCTCATTGATTAGCCACACTTCAGATTTGGTGTTCGCACATAAATAGCATAGATACACTTACTCTAAAAAAGCACATCATAAAATATATTACACACACAGGTAAATTATTATTGTGTGAATGTAGCAGATCTATTTATATAAAGATAGACCAGTATTTAATTTTCAGATCTATGTAATAATGAATAAATATGAATAAATGAGTAAAAATAAAAGAAAAAATAGTGTATTTGTGATTCTGTATTTAAATAGTTATAATTTATAATTTTGAATGTTTAGATAATCCAATACTACTTTAATTACAAAAAACTATAAAGAAGAAATTCAATTATTATGATATATATAGTATACAAAGTACAAACGTCTGTTAAATGTATGTACGAGCGCAGGGGCATGAAGTTCCATCGGATACATCTATTTCGCCACTCAAAGCCACCGCCTCAATCTCGATGCAAGCATTAAGAGGCAGTCTAGCTACTTGAAAAGCCGCACGCGCTGGAAATTCTTGCGGGAAAACTAGAAAAATTCATAAATTTCTTCAATATATTCGGAAATATCATTTTATTACAAAATCAATCATATGTACAGATATAACTATAATCCACTCTTAGGTTTCAAGGCTTGCCGTATTCGTACACGCTCGCTTTATTAGATATGAGATATGAGAGCATGGTCCTGCCTCGGTCGAGGCACCGCAGCACGATTCTAACACGTAATAATAAATATAGATCGACAATAACAATTCTCTATCAATGGTCTATAAATTTTAGATAAAGCATACGAAAGGGTTATCCAACGATTAGACCGTGAGTTTTACTGCCAAATGGCAACTCTTTGTATGCGTTTACCGACTGTCGGTCGGTTATAGGCTAAAGGCTATAACCGGCTATAACAGTCGGTTATAGATAACGGCTTGACTTCCCTAAACTGCCTATTCGATCATGTTCTCTTTTCTTCAATTCTGGTTTATTAACACTGTTCTATTCTATTCTATTTCATTCCATACTATTATAATTTTCTTCAGCCTTATTATATTACTAGTCACATAGGCTTTGTCGTTTGTTGTGTTAAATAACATGCTTCCTTGAAGTATTTGCCTTATTTTTAATGGGTTTCCGCTTTTAATAGGTTGCAAGTTTCGTGTGTTAGTGGGCAGAGTATGCATGTTAATTTGAGAAAAAATCACATAATCCCCGTTACACCTCCCATGATTACCAATTTTTTTCAAATTACATGTTTTAGGTGGTAGAACTGCCTGGGAGTCCGTCTGGATACTTACCACAGTCCTACGTATTTGTGTATGCAAGCAGTGCATCCACTATTATGTTCTGAGGCATTTCAACCTACGAGTAGTCCTAAAAAAAGACTGCAAATGCGAATAAGGCTCAATTTACATTGCGGCGGAATGGAATAGAAGCGAATTTTTGTAACGAAATAGTACATAGTAAAATGAATTTTATGTTAATTGCGTAACACAATTAACATAAAATTCATTTTACTATGTATAATATAATTCGCTTCCATTCCATTCCGCCGCAATGTAAATTGAGCCTAAAGGGCACGCTGAAAGTTCTGCGCTCCTGGTACCTCATTATTGTTTGAATTTCGAATGTATACTTTTTAAATAACAAACTTGATTAAAATAAATAATTATTGGCGGGAAGTCGCGTGTCAATTATTTTTTATTACAAGTTCAATTTCGTCATCCGTAGCAAATGTGGAATTAACTCGAAAAAATGTTAGCATGATGATTTTATAAGCTTTTAAAAGTTCACTCTCTCCGCACGATTGCATTGCTCGTGGAATGATGAAATCGATGAAGTCATTCATACTTATATAATATAATATACTATTGTTACATTCGAGGAAAACGACAGTAAACCAACAAAATTGAGGCAAGCAAAAGCATGGGCAAAAAATGAATGAGTTTTCTTTCTCCCAGACGAGTCCACTCTGTACAATCCAACTTGATGAACAAAAAACAGTTAATACTGAGTGGTATACCGCTATTTCTGTAAAAAAGTTAAGGAAAATGACGAAGAAGTCGCATCCTATTGCACCTGACAATGCTTCACAAGACAGCGATTTTATATTTAACGGTATGCGGATTTGTTCTTTGTTTGAAGTTGGTTGCAGGTGTCCAAGGTCTATATTAGCCACTTACCAATAGATAAATTGTTAGCTTGATTTTATGATTATAAAAAAATGTATGTCTGTAATATTAAAATAAATGCCTTATATCGCTGAGGAGGTTATTTGCATGTAAGAAATTAATAACCATTTTTTAATACTGTCTGTCTGTCTGCTTGTTTGTCTGTCTATCCGGGCCGATCTTCGGAATGGCTGAACCGATAGTAATAAAATTTCACGAACAAATAGAGAGTAAAAATGTTAAATTTTACCACTTGTATCCGAAAAGCTACGATTTTTTGAAAAAAAAAAGCTATAAAACAAATGGTCTTTGACTATCTTAAAACTAAATAATACCACATTAACCCTTTCGCTGTCCCGTGCACTACATATATAGGTCATTGCTATTGTCTTACTATTGTATCTGAAAACCGGACAGTGAAAGTGTTAATAGACCTTAATCATTAGACCTAGGCGAAACAGAGGCTAGTCGCTTGTTTTCTAATAAAAAGAATACTAGCAGTGCTATTAGCACTACTAATATTCCCGTTAACTAATCCAAATAAGGTTAACATGCTGGTATTAGGCGTCGTTCACGACAGTAGTCGAATGGCGGATTCGAAACCACTACCTTTAAGTTTCGTAGTCCGTAGGTACCTTGTGTACGCTACTGTCATTTTTATAAAAATAAATCTACATTTGAGAACTTTTTATTTAATAGGATAAGAGTGACAAACGAGCACACAGTCCACGTGGTGGTAAGTGGATGCTGTGACCCATAGACATCTACATCTATCCGCGATTATGAATCAAAATGCAGATGCGTTGTCACCCGTGAGAACTAAGATAGAATGCCTCGTTTCCAGTAAAATGGGTCTCCAGTTCTCTACATTCACCATATAAAACACAGCAGCGTTAAGCTGCCATTTTACGCTGGTATACTGTGAGAGCGTGGTCCTTCCCCGGTCGAGCCAACCCATTCGTGCTACAACTATACTACCAATATAGCTGCAGCATGGCATGCAACTTACGAAAATACTAAAATATTCTAAAAATATACTTACATTCTGCGTAGATTGGGTTGACTACTTGCAAGTCCTCAATGCAAGCTAGCAGTATCGTCGTTTTAACGACCCCTCTAAGAGAAGAATCACCAGCTTCTAAGATTAGTTTAAGATTGCAAAGCGCTTGTCTTGCTTGGCCCTCTACTCCACATATCATATTCGATGATGCGTCCAGTCCCAACACGCCTGACACATATAGTGTTCTATCGGCTAACACTGCATGACTGAAAATAATTAAGACATGCCCTGTAGTGGCGGCGTAAGATAGTCCACTACCCCTTACCATCCTGGAGTGTCGTGGCAGCAACAGTCTTCCTGATAACAATTCAGAATATAAAACTGCGGTTGCCAAGCCGTTTGCCAAGTGTGGCAACCGTGGCAAAGTCGCGTATTCCCCCTATGAGGCAATCTATGGGGTAGGCGTATGTTTAACAGTGATCTTTTTGATAGGCTGTAATGAATAATGAATAACTAAATGAATAAAAAGGAATCTCTATACAGGGTTATTTTGCAATAACCGGCCAAATTTGCAGAGAAGGTTCAGAATAAGTAATATAGGCAAATGGTGAAAAAAAATTAATTAAAAATATCTCAAGCATTCTGTCCTTTTTATCTTTTAATTTCAAAATGCGTGGTAATGCATTATTTTAACTGATTTTACTGCGCACGCACACATCCGTAAGGGTTGACCGGTAGGCAAAAACGTTGTTGCCCATAAATCACATTCAATTTGGGATAATTTCAAATAAAAGTAGAAACCTTATTTAAGCACCCGTACGGAGCCGGGGCGGATTGCTAGTGTGTTATAAAAACGGTGGATACAAATCCAAAAAATATGGAATAGCATAACTGTCTATTACTGTTCTTCTATACATAGTCCAGTCAAATTAGCGATCAACCTCTGAATGAGATATAATAAGGAATTTTCGTATATAAGTACCTTTATTTTGGCGTTCTAAAAATAGTCTCAAAAGTCTCATATAATCTCGTGTTTGCGTCGTAAGTTACTCAAGGTCAAAGGTAAAAAAAAATTGTAGAGCATAAAATTTGCGATTTTTTTTTGAAAAATGTTTTCATGTGCTCAACCGTTTTTACGATAGAGGGCGGTGAACGCTCAGCGCTCAGCCACACGTACTGTAATGCAAGGTCAACCGTGAATATCTGTGAATACTACCTTGAATCTTGAATAAATTGTATCATTTATCAGTTAATACATTGTATTTAATAACATTTTACATATTTTTAATATATTCATTTAATAATACTTACCTACTTTGTGTGATTAAAAGCTCATTAACGCCAAAATAAAGGTATTATACGAAAATTCAGCTTATTATCTCTCATTCCGAGGTTGACCCCTTTTTTATGCTAAAGTGACTGAACTAAAATATAAATAAAATTGAAGTGTTTGTCTGTAATATTGAAATAACTAGCTTCTATTAAGCTCAGGGGGTTATTTACATGCTATTAGGTCCTTACAATTATGAAATTGCGTTTTATATGGAAAAAGTAAAACGATTTTTTTTTTATGAAATTATAATTAAAGTAGGTACCTATGTACCATTGTTATCCATGCACTTTCGCCATTTTATGGGTATTTCATTGATTGCTTTGCTGAAAAAATTGTGGGAGCGAGAATCAATACAATGTTTGAAGGCGGTTTTGACTGCCTCGTCGGAATTGAATTTTTTTCCTGGTAAGAAATTGTCCAAATTCGTAAAGTGGTAATCTGTTGGAGCAAGTTCCGGGGAGTATGGTGGGTGTCAGAGACATTCCAATCGCAGCTCCTCTAATTTAGCGACCATCTGTTGTGCATTGTGTGGTCTAGCGTTGTCCTGAAGCAGCAGTTGCCCAGAGCAATTGACCAGTCTCGGTTGTTTAACAGCTAGCTTTTCCATCATGGTTTGCAATTGATGACAATACAAATCTGCCGTAATCGTCTGGTCAGATCTTAGAAAGCTGTAGTGGATGACACCAGCACTGGTGCACCAGACACTTACCAGTACCTTTTTCTGAGTAAACTTTCGCTTGTGACAGGATTTGGCCTGTTCTCCTGGGTTTCAACCAATGTATGAGCATATCTGACTCTTACAGGATCCATTTTTCATCACAAGTAGTGATACGATTCAAAATCCCCTCTTATTGTGACGATTGAGTAATGTAACACAGCACTCGATCCTTATTTATTGGTATGCTTCACTTAATTCATGCGGTACCCATTTTTCGCATTTTTTCACTTTTCCAATTTGTTGTGAATTAAAATTGTTTTATCACACCGAAACCTGCAGCTAGTTCTGACGTGGTTTGCGATGGATCCGATTCCACGATCACTTTTAATTCTTTATTGTCAACTAGGGTCTTCGGCCGTCTACGAGGTTTGTTCTGTAGGTCAAAATTTTGAAAACGTTGGGACGAAAAACTTACCGTGTTTTCTTTTACAGTAGTTTCCCCATACACACCATTAATTCTTCGAGCTGTTTCTGCAGCGCTGGTGCCACGGTGGAACTAGCAGGTAAATACCGCGAAGTTTTCCATATTGTGAACAGAACGATGTCAAAGAAAAATCAAATGGAGCGAATACAAATGAATTTTTATTTTATTTTATAGAATGGGGGTGACAAACGAGCACACAGTGCACCTGTACATAGACATTTACATTTACCTTCGATTAAGAATCAAAATGCAGATGCGTTGTCACCCCTGAGGACTACGATGGAATGCCTCGTTTCCAGTAAAAAGGGTCTCCGGTTCTCTACACTTACCATACGGAACACAGCAGCATTCGCTTCTATTTTACGCTGGTGTTCTGTGAAAGCGTGGTCCTAAACACTAAATTCGAAAAACAAAGACACAAGCCTAAATATATTTTTTTTTTATTATTTAAACGAATAAAAAGCCAGATATTTAAGATGAAAGTGGCCAGTTCGACAAAATGCCAATTTCATAATATGTACCTAATATTTCTTGTACTATTATTTATTCTGTGCCAATATTAAGAGCCATAAACAGCCATTTTTAAATTTTGTTTTTTTCTGTCAGGGCTAATCTTTGGAATGATTGAACCCATTGTGACAAAACTTTAGAATAGATAGGATAGGAGGGATCTAGACTATATTTTATCCGAAAAACAATGATTATTTTTTTGAAAAAATCAAAAAAAAAATCTTCTATAAAAAATATCTATTCACACACTTCTAGTGGTTAACAATACAAGTGAATGTTGGCGTTTACTAGAGGCCGTGAATAGGGTAGTCGATGGAAAAAGCGAAAAAAATTGTCAAAAAGCTCAAGAATATCATTCAATAGGTTAAGAGCGCCGCTTCACTACAACTATCAAAAGGGTGGAGAAAGATTTGGGGTTGCGTCTGAATTCGGAATTCCATCTTAGTCCTCACGTCTGATAACGCATCTGCATTTTGATTCGCAAACGAGGGTAGATGTCTATGGGCCACAGCAACCACTTACCACCAAGTGGACTGTGTGCTCGCTTGTGTGAGCCACCTGCATACATCGACTTTATGCATATCTTACCAGGTCATCACTCCATCTAGTGGCGGGCCGCCCTACACTTCGCTTACCGGTACAAGGTTGCCACTCTAGAACCTTTCTTCCCCATCGGTTATAGGTTCTTCGAGTCATATTAGCCAATTGTCACTTCAGTTTACTAATCCGCTTGGCCTATGTCGGTTACTCTGGTTCTACTGCGGATATACCAATTTCTAAGTCTATCACGCAGCATACCCCTCTCCATAGCTCGCTGAGCAACCTTGAGCTTCCTCATACGGTCAGCAGTGAAGGATCACGTCTCAGATCCATATGTCACTCGTAACGCGCACTGGTTGTTTAATTTTGCTTTCAGGTTTTAAGGTATACCTAACGAGAAGATTTGTCGTACTCTCCCGAACGCTGCCCAGGCGAGTTGAATCCGTCGATTGACCTCTCGGTCGAAGTTGGTCTTACCTAGTCGGACTATTTGTCCTAGGTAAACATACTTATCGACAACTTCGAGCGTAGTACTCCCAACAACTACCGGCATTGGTTTGACATGGACGTTACACATGACCTTTGTTTTGTCCATGTACATTTTAAGAACTATCCGTTGGGAGACACTATTGAGGTCATTGCGCAAAGTGTTTAAGTCCTCCAGAGATTCTGCCATAATAACTATATCGTCGGCAAATCATAGGTGAGTGATGTACTCGCCATTGATGTTAATACCTTATCCTTTCCAGTCCAGTAGTTAAAGCGTATCTACTAATACCTACATTAAAATAAAATAATTAATTATTATTGTTATGCGTCATATTTCATACTCGTGGCATACATTGATTTAAAATTAATAAGTTGTTAGATTTTATTACTGTGTCTCTAAAACTTAGCTAATTACCAAAAACCTATGCTAGGCAATAGGCACACAAAACGCCGACTTTCCTTCATGACACCTTTTTATATTTATCATCGTTTTTGAAATTTTTCTTGAAATCGACTGACGATTGAGAGTGAATGTGCATGACATTTTTGAATAAACAACATGTCCTGTACTCGTAAAATAGTTATAGGGGCAGGGCATCCACCCTAAGGTATTATCAACTTCATCCAATTTAGTTATTGTATGATGTGCTCACACGTATCGAAAGTATATTGTACCTATGTATAAAAAGGTCAAATAATGTAACTTACAGCAGGTAGGTACCTACAATGGAAGCGTAAAATCGGACACTAGAAGAACAAAATTGTTTTAAATCTTCAAAAGGACCAAAAAATTAAACTTATCTCTTTACTCCAGTCCCATTCTATCATTGCTACTCTTCAGTAATTTAACCACATAAACTCTATGATAATCTATATCGATTTAAAATATTTAAGTAAACAATTTGTAGGTATTAAAGTGCGTTACCTGTATGGTCCAACGGGTTTATAAACTTGAGGAGAGGTTATAATTCTTTTCGTCAATTTTGCTGGAGCATTTGAATTGCTTGCTTTACTGTTTGCCCTCGACATATTTGTTGAAAACTACACACGTCTGACTTGCAATTTATCGTAAGTGCATTAAACAAAGAAAACACGCAGTATAAGTTGCTTTAAGGGTCAAAAGAATCACAACATAGTGCTCCGTTAGTGATAAGACACATAATTTATTTCTTAAATTATCATAACGATGTAATTTAGCTTTATTTGACTTTTAGTTTTTAATTTTTACAATATTATGTCAATACATTCTAATATAAATTATTTTTAATTGTGTTCCATTGCCATTTGCCAGTAATTTTATTATTATTTCGGTTCCGGGTCATTATGGTGATTATAAACCGATTGTTTTTATGCACGGTTTTATCTCATGATTAAATTTTTTTTTAAATGCGTTCGTCTATCATTTTTTAAGATACTACCCGCAGCTCCGCTCGTGTGAACCGAAGCTCAAGCAATCTGCAACCAACGTTATTAGTATTGGAATCATACAGACAGACACCGAGATTTTTGTCTGTATGTCGCGACTATTTTACGTAGCCATGAGAAGAAAAGAGAGATAATAAGCTATAAACTTCTTGAAACCTTTGTTTTGGCATTCTATAATTTACCCTTGAAGTCTCATAGAAACTCGTCTACGCGAGTCAAGACAAGATATACACGGTTGCAATATTGTTTTTTTTGGTCTTATAGATATCCTATATCTTGTTTTCTTTGATATTTTTCTTTATAGGATAAGGGTGACAAACGAGCACACAGTCCACCTGATGGTAAGTGGTTGCTGCGGCCCATAGACATCTACATCTATCCTCTATTACAAATCAAAATGCAGAAACGTTGTCACCCGTGAGGACTAAGATGGAATGCCTCATTTCTAGTTAAAAGGGTCTCCGGTTCTCTACACTCACCATACGAAACACGGCAGCGTTAAGCTGCTATTTCACGTTGGTATTCTTTGAGAGCGTGATCCTTCCCCGGTCGAGCCGACCCATTCGTGCTACAACTATACTACTAATATAGTTGTAGCACGAATGGGTCGTTGTAATGCAGCTATCTGCAGCATGGCTCTACCACGTATAAATGACATTGGAGTTATTAGAAAAGTTGTAGAACATATCAGTGCGGAGAGTGGAATTATTGTACTACTACGCTGTTTATTAATTTAATTTTTTAGGAGCTGAAGATTAAAAAGAAATGATTGTGATGATGAAATGTGATTAGGAAAGAAGCACTTGAGTGAATATTATGGTAGTCGCAAATCGCCAAGTTATCCGATGTATGTTACATCCAAACCGCTTGTCAAGCATGGCTACTATGACAATATATCTCCCCCTTCCTCATGACGAGAAGTACCCGTTCAAGGGCTTTCAAAAATCTAAAGCCCCGAAAATTTTTAGCTCGTATTATAAAATTGTTTTCAGCGCGTAGGAGATTGTAATACACATACAGTGGACGATATAAAAGACAAGCTCGTGGAAACTGTCCATACGATCGGAGCTAAGTTCTGCAAAACCCATTGCAGAAGAACCCAAAAACTATAGTCTTCAGCAGATATGAGAGCATACAGGCAACTAAACATACAGATCTCAAAATGCGGCGAGGATTACGGTTCTTCAATAAAGCTCATTATTAGAATTGATTGAGCGGAACCTAGGCTCCAAAGATTACAATGGCTACAAACACTCTTGAAATTTGTCGGAAAGAACCAGTTGTCGAAGTTGAAGACCAATCGTGGCAGCGACATTTTTGAGTACTACAGCTATATTCTGCGTACACATCATCGTTGGAGCCCAACGCAAGTGTGAGTAACGATACAAGAGCAAGTCTCATCCGACACTTTTCCGATGATATTGTTGGCTATATTATTAGATAAACACCTCAATTTCAAAATACATATAAATCTCGTTCACAAACTGATTTATATGTTCAAAACACTACATACATTCAAACACTATGTGTCGCCAGTTCCTTAATTACACTCAACGTTTATTAGGTACACATTATGTCAGTCCATCATCACGTATGTAGTATTTGCTACTTTTAAACCAATGTTAATTCCAACTATTCAGTAATACCAAAATTGCGCAGTTCTTAGCGTGAGACAGGTCTTTATTCTGCATACAGTATTACTACAACATAATAGGCCTATCTTCATTGATATTACAAAACGTCGTAAAGATAAAATATGCACTCCCACTAATCAACTCTTCATTTACAAAAAACCTAGGTATACTCCATTATAAAAAAATATGCAAAGATAGTAATTTAAAATATCAACTTTTAATTGTAAAACTGCTGTCCGCTTTTTCATGATAAATTAGTTAATAGTTAGATACGGAGCAATACTTGTTGACATTGCTATAACAAAAAAAATATTATAAATACGTCACGGCTGCATATATCGGGTGTCCGGTAATGAATGGATAACCTTGAAATGTCTTATAGTACAACTTATGGCCGTTCTGAAAAAAATACGAAACATAATATATCACAAGTAGTACCTTTGATATATTTTTTTTAAAGAAAAGTCGATTTTTTTTCTATCTTATTTTACTGTCTTGAACACTATGACCAAAAACGAATGATTTCTATTGGTTTTTTTGTTGTTTTATTATTATACACTAACTGTGCTGATAGATAAAAAGTAAATAGTATAGCTTTTGCAGTTTTTATTTAAAAAATTCGCATATCAATTTATTTTTGAAAAACTTGCAAATAATATTATTTAAGCGAAGTTCAAACCTCTTGGGTATGAAAAAAATGTATGAATGTATGGGTGACCAATAATTTTACAATAATATCGGTTTCATGTAGATTTTATATTGGTATAATTCATAAATGTATCTTCCATAAATAGTGACTTATTGCCATTACTGTAGAAAAGGAGAAAATTTGACTAAGTAACAAAATTTGTAATATGGGAACATTTTTTAAATTGAATTGTGTCTGATCATTGGGGATTAATAAAAAACAACATTTAAAATTAAAATATTTTATTTTTCAACAAACAGCATAATGCGCAGGACAACCGTCATTTTGCAGCCAATACGATTCCCTCAGCTCCTCGGGAACCTCTTGTAATAAATTGGGGAGATCATTTTGAAGAAACTCCAAATAACTTTGCTCCGTTAAATTCCCCGGTAATTCAAATGGGCCAATTATCATACCATTTAATATTCCGGTCCAATAATTTATTTTAAATTGGTATTGCGACCTGTCTTCACGCATAAGATGGGGATTTTCTAGTTCCCAACTATGTAAATTGTGTAAATTTAAATAACCGTCTCTTTTAAGCGTTGACTCATCGCTCCACAAAATTTTATTAAAAAATTGCGGGTCTTCTTCCATCTTTGCCAGCATTTGCCGGCAAAAACGCACTCTTGAGAGATAATCTCTTGGTTGGAGAGTTTGCACGCGTGTGACGTGGTAAGGGTGGAATTCGTTTTTCTTTAAAATATCGTGTACGGTCGATTTTCCAATACCTGTGCGTCGAGCTATTGCTCGCGTACAGGTTGAAGGATCGTTTTCAATCTCCTCAAGCACCACGTCTTCTACATCAGGACGAGCGATTCTTCCAGCGCTAGCACCACCGACACCACTACCCGGCATTCTTCCTTCGGAGTAACAACCGTGGACTCTTATAAATACGCGGTAGTCTGGGTGGCGCGCATTAGGGTACCTCTCCTATAAGAGCTGCTGCGGCTGCATTTGCGTTGCCTGCATTCTCCATAAATAAAATGCATGTTTGCATATTCTTGTGCCGTGTACTGATGACGTGGCATTTTGATAAGTACACAAAAGTCCAGTTTAGTCCAGAAACAAGCCAAATCGTCGCAAATGTCACCAAACGCAAAACAAGTCCAAATCAGTAAGCAAAACGAATAGTCTGGTAAAATAGCCAAGTGGTCGTTTTAACACTGATTTAAATAATTGCAAACGGAGACAAAATAAATACATGCGAAGTCCAGCAAGTCGAGTGACGCACTAAGTTCTCTTTTACATTTAGCTCTTCTCTCTCCCACTTACCCAATTCAGACCCCTCTTTGTCTAATATAACAACAAAAGACAGCAGGTAGTAAATATGAAGGTCACACGGCCCATTTCACGCTAGTAAAGTAACCATTTTAACATTTAAATTGGTTATTTTATTACATTTAAATAAGTTAATTTCTAATACTTAATTTGGTTTCAATTTGTTTAAAAATAGCTGTTTTCATGTATGATCAACTCCTGCTGTGTTTTTATTAATTCCCAATGATCAGAGACAATTCCATTTAAAAAATGTTCCCATATTACAAATTTTGTTACTTAGTCAAATTTTCTCTTTTTCTACATTAATGGCAATAAGTCACTATTTATGGAAGATACATTTATGAATTATACCACTATAAAATCTACACAAAACCGACATTATTGTAAAATTATTGGTCACCCATACATTCACACATTTTTTTCATACCCAAGAGGTTTGAACTTCGCTTAAATAATATTTTTTGCATGTTTTTCAAAAATAAATTGATTTGCGAATTTTGTAAATAAAAACTGCAAAAGAAATTTATACTATTTACTTTTTATCTATCAGCACAGTTAGTGTATAATAATAAAACAACAAAAAACCAATAGAAATCATTCGTTTTTGGTCATAGTGTTCAAGATAGTAAAATAAGATAGAAAAAAATCGACTTTTCTTTAAAAAAATATATCAAAGGTACTACTTGTGATATATTATGTTTCGTATTTTTTTCAGAACGGCCATAAGTTGTACTATAAGACATTTCAAGGTTATCCATTCATTACCGGACACCTGTATAATTAATTTATATTTTTTTTTTATAGGATAGGGTGACAAACGAGCACACAGTCCACCTGATGGTAAGTGGTTGCTGTGACCCATAGACATCTACATTTATCCTCAATAAAGAATCAAAATGCAGATGCGTCATCACCCGTGAGGACTAAGATGGAATGCCTCTTTTCCAGTAAAAAGGGTATATGGTAAGTATAAGGTTATATGTATAATTTTCTACACTGTATGTATACACACACACACACACACACTCGCATGCATGCACTCAGCACCCATCCATGCACGCCCGCACGCACGCAGTAGGAGTGGGCTGTAACAGGTAAAATCACATATCTGTTCCGCCAGTTCCAGCTCCACATAAATAATAGTTCCAAAAACCTGTTACAAAATAGCAGTCTGTTACTACAGTGTTGGTAGGTACTTCTCTACCTAACTAAGATGTTGATCCTATGCGAGAAAAGAACAGAGCTTGTGACAACTGTAATAGGGTGTCACAGTCTAACAGTAACATTTTTTTATCTTATTCAGGGTGTCACAGTAATATTTTTTTCTTATTCTAACAAAGGTAACTGTCATATATATGAATTAAAAAAATGTTACTATCTTTTAGTGGATTTGTTATCTCGTGGAACAGGAGCTGTTTTTTCAGTTTGTTTACAGTCAGCTATTTTAAAATACCTGTTTTTTTATCTGTTACGATAAATACGCCTCACTTCTAGCACGCAGCACGGAGCACGCAGCAACGCTTATATAAGAAATACTGGGATATTTATATACTTGAGATATTTTTTTGAACAAAACCCAAATATTTTCTTTTATTTGTAATATTCTTTCACGAATTTTAAATTTATGTACACCATGGCCACAAATAAGTTAATTTTGTCGATTTTTTGTTGATAATATACTTTAGGTTAACTGTGCCGATATATTATAGGTAATAAATAATATGACCAGTTGAGTTTTTAAGTCTACATAAGCATTGCCTTGAGTCGATCCGATCCGATCTTCATCGACTGTCTGCTGGTTCAAGCTACAGTGTAAATCTCCCAAAAACTTCGCAATGTGACGTATCAACTTATTAAAAAAAGGTATACAAATTAATATAAAGGACAATTTCATAATTTTAGACACAAAAAAATAAAAGTTAATACTCTGACAAGGTGGTGATTCCTGTATAAGAGAGATATTATACTCTTTAGTATTTTTTAGTAGTTTTGGTGGGAACTTGACAATCGGCGCAATGATTCTCTGGGCAAAAATGGATTTCGGGGCGTAAAAATTGTGCGATTTGGTGTATTCGTTTCGTCGTTTCCACCAAAAGTGAACTATTGGTGGAAACGATGAAACGATGAAATGGTGAAATATATTTCAAGTTATTTTGTCTGTAAGGTGCTTTGAGATATTACCGTCATTATATAATTGTTTGCTGGCTCAAGCTGCCACTGTGACTTGAATAACATTATGAAGAGGTCTATACAAATTATTTTATAAGTTATTTTTTTATTATTTGACACCGGCAAAAGCGCAACTATAGGAGTCCATTAGCAAAAAACAAACAAATATATCATAGAGTAGAGTAATTTATATATAATATACTAGGTGAGGATGAAGTCTTCGAGTTCGAGCATAAAATAAAGTTTTTTATGCTCGATGGATGAAGTAGACGTTGACGTAAATGGAGAATTAGAGAATTTATTAAACCTAAACCTAAGTTTATGCTAAAAGAACTATAATCTTCGAGGATAGAAAACAGTAATAACCTTTCCATACGACAGTTTTTACACTTTTTGATAATTATCTATGTATTAATCTGTTGATGCGTAAGTAAGCATCATACCTATTATAATCTGTGAGGTGATCTGCTGATCTGATTCTGTTAATGATCTGATCTCTGACTAGTTTATAGTATCTGTAGCTTGCTACATATCTATTTATCTATGGTTATTGTGTCTGTGTAATGTGTGTTGAATGTTAAGAATTTTGGCGGGAACTTGACCGGCGGCGGTTTGCTGCTCCTGTATTATTGTTTAAATAATGGTTCGAAGTGGATTTTGATATGTAAAAGTAGTGCGATTTTGTGTATTAAGTGTCTGTGCATGTGAACTATTAGTGGAAACGGTGAAACAAGTGCTCTGATGGTGATGTGATTCTCAAGATAAGGTGTCTGTCTGCTTAGTGGCTTAGGCGCCTTGAGATACCATCGCCAACTGTCAGCTGTCTGCTGGCTCAAGTTGCCGTCAAAATCTCCCAAGGGCTGCACAATGTGACGCACCAACATATTGTGAAGCTGTATACTATGAAGGATAATTATACAATAGGTAGTAGTAGATGTAAGGAGATTTACATTTAAGGACATGGCAATCTGAGATAGGACTTATTCCGTGGTACTGTATACTCGATTCCATGTCGTATCGTGAAACAATATGGTTGTATCATCTGCGTAAGCAATTACATTTAAATTAGGCAATTTTTGTTCGAGGATATCGTTCAAGTACAGGCTGAAGAAACTAAGTCCAAGGCCTATCAGAAAGGCTAGAACCCAGAGCCGTAAAGCCAGTTATAAAAAAAAGTTGAATGTTGATTGATGTTGATGGAGATTGAAGAAATATTTCCAAATTCTAAGCTTAACCTTAATCTGAAGAGAAATAGATAAATAGGATAGGAATTAGGAAATAAGTTTTTTCTGCTGTCAGCTTGTGTACGTATTAAATCTTGTAATCGCTTGCTACCTTGCTATTCTAATTATCTATTTTTATAAATATACATATACCAAAGTAAAAATCGAATACTAATAAATTTATTAAAATGCCACTCTAATTTATTTAACATAGAAATTTTATTTTCAGACAAAATGCAGAGTATTCTTTCTATAAGTCGCAAGCTTATGAAATTAAACCTAAACGTGAACATAGAAAAACCACGTTTTTTTAGTACACTTCAAGACATCTCAACGAAAAAGATTTTACAGGTTTATAATCCAGTAATAAATCCTGTCTGTGGTTTTAAAGTAAAAGGCCGCGTCAGGAGACGTTGTAAATCATGTTACTTTGTTTTCCGAGATGAAAGAAAATATGTGATTTGCCCTGAACACCCACGACACAAACAGATGGCAATGAAACCTAAACCTCATAATACTTGGATTTTAACACATGCTAGTCAAAGCCCCGTAAGACCATGGTAGAGTAAAAACAAAATAAAATATTATTAAACCTGATATTAGTTGATAAAAAGAATGTCTTTTCTTTTCAAATAATTGTGTTTTATGTATAGTATGAAGTTGGTTTTTACCCCTTCCGGGCTTCAATGCCTAATTCCAAAAAAATGTGTATGAAAGCTTTAGTTGTTTGACCTAGTACCGACGGTAAAGTATTGATGATTGCATTTTTGTTTTATTTGAATGATCCGATTCAACCAATAAAATAATTGATGGAACCTTTTTTAACCTGTGATTGACTGTGTTGTGCAAGTTGTGAATGTGGAGGAAGAAGTTCAAACTACAATAATCATCATCATCATCATAATTACACCCTTCACAAGTCCACTGCTGAACATAGGCCTCCCCCAAGGAATGCCACAAATCACGGTCCTGACCCACCTGCATCCATCGACTTCCTGCATGTCTTACCAGGTCGTCACTCCATCTAGTGGGGGGACGCCCTACACTTAGTCTGATGGTATGAGGCCGCCACTCGAGAACCTATTTTCCCCATCGGTTGTCGGTTCTTCAAGCTATATAGCCGGCCCATTGCTACTTCAGCTTACTAATCCGTTGGACTATGTCGGTGGCTCTGGTTCTACTGCGGATATGCTAATTTCTAAGTTTATCATGCAGAGAAACTCCGAGCATAGCCCTCAATAGCTTGCTGAGCCACTTTGAGCTTCCTCATCCCAGCAGTGAAGGACCACGTCTCAGTTCCATAAGACATCACTGGCAACAATCACTGGTTGTACAGTCTCGTTTTCAAGTTTTGAGGTATACCTGACGAGAAGATGTGCCGTAATTTCCCGAACGCTGCCCAGCCGAGTTGAATCCGTCGATTGACCTCTCGGTCGAACTTGGACTTACCTAGTTGGACTATTTGTCCCAGGTAAACATACTCGTCAACAACTTCGAGCTTAGTGCTCCCAACAACTACCGGCATAGGTGTGACATGGACACTATACATGATATTTGTTTTGTCCATGTTCATCTTAAGATCTATCCGTTGGGAGGCACTATTGAGGTCATTGAGCATAGTGCTTAGGTCCTCCAGCGATTCTGCCATAAGGACTATATCGTCGGCAAATCGAAGGTGAGTGATGTACTCGCCGTTGATGTTAATACCGTATCCTTTCCAGTCCAGAAGCTTGAAAACGTCTTCCAATGCAGGGGTGAAGTTTCGGGGATATTACATCACCCTGTCTTACACCTCTCTGCAGTTGGATAGGTTTTTTTCTACTCTGGTTCTGTACTCGAATAGCCATCGTAGCCCTACTGTACAAGCACTTCAGCACCTCGATATACCGACAGTCAAACTGAAGGGACTGCAGCACCGCCCAAATTTCGACGGAATCAAAGGTTTTCTCATAGTCCACATACGCCAGACATAGTGGCAAATTGTACTCCTCGGACTTCTGTACAATTTGCCGAAGGGTATGTATGTGGTCTATGGTGCTAAAGCCTTTTCGGAAACCGGCTTGTTCGGGAGGCTTTAAGTCGTCGAGTCTGCATGCGAGACGATTCGTAATGACTCTCGAAAACAGCATGTAGACGGGGCTTAGAAGGGAAATCGGGTTGTAGTTCTTTAAGAGAACGTTGTCGCCTTTCTTGAAGATACAAGACCACCCCACTTCTGCTCCACGCCTCCGGTTTACGAGGGCGACACTGAAAGTTTTTAGAACTGGCCACTTGTAAACGATATAATAAAAAAATAAGTTCAAATTTTGAAAATGGAACTCTTTGCCAATATTATTGTGTATGTATTTTATTAATTTGTCATTTGTTTACGATTTGGCGGCAAATTGAAAATTGTCTGTGTCACGTCAGCATGAATTTAACGCGAGAAAATTTTCGTACTATGATTTTTTATGACTTTCGATGTCATTGAAGTCATCAAGAAAGTTATGATAGACTTCGATTGGCCTTTCACGATGAAGCCCCATCTCGTTTACAACTCGTTTAATGAGTTTAAACGTGGTCGCACTAATCTCACCGAAGATTTGCGTGAGGGACGGCCTTCTACGGCGACGACTGAAGATAACATCAGTGTTGTGCGGCGTATGATAGAGACTGACAAAATAGTGACTTATCAGCAGATTCGGACAAGCTTAGGCATCGGTATGATGCAAGTGCACAAAATCCTCCATGAACATTTAGCGTTCAGGAAGCTTTGTGCCCGGTGGATACCTCATAATTTGACAGAGGCCCAAAAACTCCGTCTTGTTGATTGGTGTCGTAAAATGGTTCAAAGATTTAACGGAGGTGACTCAAATGCTGTGTTCGACATACTTACGGGTGACGAAAGCTGGATTTATTATTATGATATCCTGAAACCAAGAGACAGTCTGCTGTCTGGGTGTTTCCTTCCGAGGAGTAGCCAACTAAAGTGAAGAGAGATCGAAGCGTGGGAAAAAAGATGGTGGCCTCGTTCTTCGGAAGGACAGTTCATTACGCAACAATTGTTTTAGAGGATCGAAAAACAGTTACTGCAGAGTGGTACACTAACAATTGTTTGCCACTTGTCTTGGAAAAAGTTCGAGAGAAACGACATCGTAGTAGGATCCTCCTTCACCACGACAACGCCTCGACGTCAAACGTGGAATTACTGGGTCACCCACCCTATAGCCCCGACCTCGCACCTTGTGATTTTTATTTATTTCCGAAAATAAAAGAAAAACTTGGAGGAAAACGTTTTATGGACGCCGAGGATGCAGTGGCTGCGTTTCAAAATGCCCCTAAGGACGAGAGGGCAAAGTGCTTTTCTCAGTGGTTCCATCGGATGCAGCGATGTATTGAGGTAAATGGACACTATTTTGAAAAGATGTAATAAAACTAATAACTTGCTAGTTTGTTCAGTTTTTGATTTTCTAAGAACTTTCAGTGTTACCCTCGTAGTGCCACCATGGAGGACGGAATTAAAGAGCTTTTGAAGGACTTCAAGTAACGGTTTTCCACCCGCTTTCAGAAGCTCCGCTTTAATTCCATCCTCGCCTGGGACCTTGGCGTTTTTGAGGTGCTGGAGAGCCATTCTAATCTCGCTCAGACTGACGTCCGGAATAGTGTCGGATAAGACTTGCTCTTGGATCGTTACTCACAATTGCGTGTGGCTCCAACGATGATGTGTACAGCTGCCCATAGAACCTCTCAATCTCACTCAAAATCTCAGGTATCCCGGAAACGACGCTGCTACACTCGGTCTTCAGCTGCGACAGTTGGCTCTTTCTGGCAGACAGACCGCTAGCAAAGACTTTGGAGCCCTGGTTCCGCTCAATCGCTTCTTCAATACGAGCGCTATTAAAGTTGCGTAAGAACCGCCGCATGCATTTGGAGATCTGTCTGTTCAGTTGCCTGTATGCTATCAAATCTACTGAAGACTGCAGCTTCATTTCCCGTCTAACAGCCATGAGATTAAGAGTGTGATCGAAGAGTTTTTGTGTTCTTCTGCGGCGGGTCTTGCAAAACTTAGCTCCGACCACATGGACAGTTTCCACGAGCTTGTCATTCATATCGTCCACTGCATTGCAATCTTCTAGGCACTGAAAACGGTTTTGTAGCTCGAGCTGAACGGTTTCGGGACTTTGGATTAGAGCACGAGGGGGACGGAGCGTTGACTTCATTAGACGTGACCTCTCCAACTTAACGTTTAGGTTCAGTGTGCCTCTCACCATCCGGTGATCGCTGCTAGTTTTCACCCTCGCGATCACTGAGATATCACTTAACAGTTGTCGTCTGGTCGTCATAATGAAGTCAATCTCATTTTTTGTCGAACCGTCGGGGCTCGACCAGTTCCACTTCCTGTGGGGCCGTTTCTGGAAGAAAGAGTTCATCATAAAGAGTCCCTCTTTCTCCATAAAGTCGGCCAGCTGCTGGCCCCTTGGGTTGCGTTGCAATATTCCAAATTTCCCTACCTTCAGCTCACCGTTCTCTCTTGTGCCTAGTTTTGCGTTGAAGTCTCCCATTAACATCGTATAGTGGGTTTTGAAGGAATGCATGGCTCTAGATATACCCTCATACATTTTCTCCACCTCCTCATCGGGATGTGCCGAGGTTGGTGCGTAAACCTGTATGACCTTCAGCGAATACCGTTTGGTGATTCTGAGTATAAGGTACGCAACCCTCGTCGACACACTCAATCTTTACAACGTTGTTAACTAGAGACTTGTGGACGATAAATCCGACACCTCCTTGGGACAGATGGTCGCCCTCCCGGTGATAGAACAAGTAGCCGGATTCGAGGATTACCATGTCCTCCCTCTCTCTTCGGACCTCAGATAATCCTATAATATTCCATGGCAACTTGCCTATCTCTTCTTCCAGCTACAGGATCTTCTCGTCAGTCCTCAGGGTGCGTGCGTTATACGTTGCCAGGTCGAGTCGTCTTAGGTGGCAACCGAACCTCCGACCACTTCGCACGGAGATTCTTATCACCCCCTGCCCCGCCGTTACCATGGTCGCCACCGTAGCCAGGAATAGCGGGGCCGCCGGGGACTGGGGGCCGTCTCTACGTAACTTTAATCATGGGGGGTATATTGCCATAGTTGCCACGCTTGGCGAGCGGGTTGGCAACCGCAGTATTTTTTATTGTTGTTTTGCTGTTATCAGAAAGATGCTGCTGCTCATCTTTTGCCTCAGTTTCCCTCTGTCGCCTTTTACGACACCCACGGGAAGATATGGGGTAGTGGGTGGGTATTCTTACCCGTCACTACACGGGGCTACTATATATAACTAGAATAATAGTAATAACTAAATAGTTATTTTTCTACTTACCATTCAAATTAAATAATATGATAGTCGCTTCAGCCAATTTGTACTCGTATTATTGTACTTTTTTTTTAAACTCAGGTGACTGACAAACTTAACAGTTCACCTGATCGTAAACGGCTAGTGTAGTCCAATAACACTTGCAGCCAACTTTAAACGAAGAAGGCTACAAATGCATTGTCACGAGGACTAAGATGAAATGCCTTACAGCCTGAGCCTAATTATACTAGCCATCTATGCCCTTCAGACCAGAACACAACAGTGCCCAGCTATATGGTGGCAAAAATAGGTAACAGGGTAGTGCTTGCCCAGACTGACTCCTAGGCAGCAAAGGAAGCAGTATGCGAGTTTAAAATAATCATGAAAACCACTAAACTATTTCATCTTTTGCGGCACATTATGTAAATGAAATTACAAAATCTTTCATTTCCGAAGTATAATATATTATTCCAAATATTAATTTTAACACATTTATAAGTTCAGAAGACTGTAATAAATATTTATATTAAAATAAAGTATTTATTTGTGTTCAATTGATTGACCTGCGCTTGCTGCAACTGATAAGACACTGAAACATATTTACGTTAAAATAAATGTATAAAGAACATATTTTTAACATTTATTTGGTTTATATTTATTTTGTTGTAATACGATCAAAATAACAATAACCTTTTGATTAGCAAGAGTTATAACATAGCCTCATAGGTAAAGAGCCTACACAGCAGCGACCCCGATACATTGCAGCGGCACAAGGCGCAACTCAGCAGAACGTGAGCATTGACGTCAACGGATGCAATCGGAGCTCTGCAATATACCTTTACTTTATTTTTAATGTAATAATTAAAATTCATTCTAGATCTAGCATCGATCTGATTCACTTTTATTTTTGTAGTAGTTATATTGTAATTTTTATATTATAATAAAGTATTTTAAATTAGTTTCGGTTTTTTGGGTCCTTCGGCTGCAGTTAACGTAATTGGCGCAGTCGGTAGGATACTCAAAAGTTAGTTAGGCTATCGTAGCTTTCAAGCTTTAAACGAGTATTCGAATCTACTACGGACCAACTGCGAGCCAAGAGGATACATCAAGACATCGATCCCGAGAAAACCGAGATGAAATTATGTAAGTACAGAATTTTATCTAGTGTTGCTTCCTTTTTCTAGTGTAAATCTTTCCTGTCAAAATTTTCCATCCAAGGAAATCATCCCTGTGACCCCATCGCGTAGGCAGCCACGTAGACAGAGTTTAGATTATAATAGAGATTTAAGTTGTTATTTAGAGTTAGATATAATTACCGAGGAATCGAAAATGGCCCACGACCCTGACACTATTTTTAAAGTTTTACGCCCAGTGCCAGAGTTCGACGGCAACAATGTACTAACTAGATTTATAAAATTATGTGACCAAATATGTGCTGCATACCTAAGTAATGATCCTGGCAGTGAACTATCGAACTTATGCCTGCTTAACGGGATATTAAATAAAATAACTGGACCCGCCGCGACCACTTTAAATTCAAATGGTATTCCTGAAAGCTGGCATGGCATTCGTACAGCATTAATCAATAACTTTTCGGATCAAAGAGACGACGGCGCTCTAATGACCTCTCGTTAGCTACTCAGGAAACAGCTCTCCCAAGAATTTTATGCACGATGTCAGACACTGTTCAGCACTATCATGACGTATGTTACGCTTCATGAAACCCACATACTACAATAGAAGCCAAACGTATATTATATAAAATCTAACGAAGCAAGCTTTCGTACGCGGTTTAAAGGAGCCACTTGGCTCACGAATACGTTGCATGCGTCCTGATACCGTTGAAAAGCCTTGGAGTTTGTACAGGAAGAACTGAACGTTATGTACTTGCAACAACGCGGTGAATCTTTCGCTGAGAGGAAACCTCAAGCACCTAAGCCTCTCAACCTATCCATATGACCTTACCTTTGCAAAACCATTCAGTTTTCCTGCACCGATGCCAATGCCTAATTTACAGCGACCTTTACATGTACCACAACAACAAGCTTTCAGGCCTCATGCCACCACAGTATAATATGCCTACGCGAACTCAACAAATGTTCCTTTGCCACCTAATTATACACCCCATAATAATACGTTTAGATTACCAAATAGAATCCACCCCATGACTCAGGTCCGAAGCCTATGAGTGGCGTTAGCCATTACGTACCTAAACCAATGCCTCCGACAGGACTGACCGGTCACGATTGGCGCAAATACGGTAACCCGCCACCTTCAAATTACTTCAAAAGTAGGGAAATGAATTTTAACGAATTTACAGATTACAATAGTTACTATTATCCTGAACACCAATACGACTATTACGACTATAATGATAATGACGACCATACCAATACTGTGACCTATGACTATGACGACACACAGCACTACCAATATCATGACGCAACTGAGTTAAACGAGCAAGATGACGTAGACTGTCAACCTTCTACAAGCAGTTCGACTCAGGATTTTCAAAAGACTCGTTCTTCAAAAAAGCCAAAATAGAAGTAAACTTACATACGCAGAGACAGCTTCCATATATATGTATTTCTAACCCTCCGTTAAAATTTCTAATCGATACCGGGGCGAATCAGTCCTTCATAAATCCAGAAGCCATACAAAAATATTTTTCACATATACCTTTAAATTATGACCCGTTCGAGGTAACCAATGTGCATGCTACAACTAGGAATAATTATTCGATAACTATTCCATGCTTTCCCGAATTCCAAGAGCCTGATAGTATTAAATTATACATATATTTATAAATTTCACGATTACTTCGATGGCCTTATTGGTCTCGACCTATTAGAGAAATGGGAAGCTAGAATAGATTTAAAGGATAGATTACTTATAACACGATTAGCTAACAACCCTATCTTAATGTATAACTCTAGGAATGTTAATTATTACGAGGACGTGATACCATCCCAATCTTCAAAACTGATAAAACTACCTATTAATGTCCATGACGGAGATGCGTTAGTTAGCGAACAGTATATCTCTAATTGCGTCATAAGCGAATGTCTAACATTAGTGTCGAATAACCGCGGTATTATAGAGGTAACCCGACTCCGCACGATATAATTTTCTCCTAGATCGCCCAATATGTGCCGAGACGTATAACATCGAGTCATCTCACAACGTTCAACCACTCCCACGTTACAAGGAAGTATTATCACGTTTACGCACTGACCATCTAAATGCCGAAGAACGCGCTAATTTAGAAAGATTATGTGCCAAATACGACGTTTTTATATAGAAGGCGAACAACTAACATTTACTAATAAAATAAAGCATAGCATCCGGACCACTGATGAGATACCGATATATACTAAAAGCTATCGGTACCCATACGTTCATAGAGACGAAGTTAAACAACAAATTAGTAAAATGTTAGAGCAAGGTATAATTCGTCCATCCGAATCTGCATGGAGCTCTCCCATCTGGATAGTTCCTAAAAAAGTTGATGCTTCTGGGAAGACTAAATGGCGACTCGTAGTCGACTTTAGGAAGCTAAATGAAAAAACCATTAATGATAAATACCCAATCCCGAATATATCGGATGTACTAGATAAGTTAGGAAATTGTCAATACTACAACCTTGGATTTAGCCAGTGGATTTTACCAGGTCGAAATGAACCCTAGTGACATCCCGAAAACAGCATTCAACGTTGAACATGGGCATTTCGAGTTCTTACGGATGCCCATGGGATTAAAGAACTCACCATCTACGTTTCAGCGTGTCATGGATAACGTGCTCCGCGACCTCCAAAATACAGTTTGTCTAGTGTACTTAGATGATATTATTGTGTTCAGCACTTCTTTGCAAGAGCACATGGTAAATCTCGAGAAAGTATTTCAGAAACTACGGAATCAATTTTAAAATACAAATGGATAAATCGAGTTTCTTAAATTGAAACCGCTTATTTAGGACATATAATTAGCAAAGATGGCATTAAGCCAAATCCTAGCAAAATATCAGCCATGAAAGTATCCATTACCTAAAACCGCAAAAAAATTAAACAGTTTTAGGCCTTATAGGTTATTATCGCAAGTTCATCCCAGACTTTGCTCGAATTACTAAACCTCTGACACAATGTCTAAAAAGGGACGAAAAATAACTCTTGACACAAACTATATTAACTACTTCGAAAAGTGTAAGACTCTCTTGACCAACGACCCAATCCTACAATATCCTGACTTCAACGAATTCATCCTAACCACTGACGCATCCAATGTAGCGATAGGAGCCATCCTATCTCAGGGACCCATAGGATCAGACAAACCTGTATGTTACGCTTCTAGAACCTAAATGAGGCAAGTGAACTACAGCACTATAGAGAAAGAACTCCTTGCCATTGTGTGGGCAACCAAGTACTTTAGACCTTATCTGTTTGGCCGAACTTTTAAAATCTTAACTGATCATAAACCCCTTCAGTGGGTAATGAATCTTAAGGAACCGAACTCGCGACTTACTAGGTGGAAATTAAAATTAAGCGAATACGATTTTTCTGTCATATACAAAAAAGGAAAAAATAACACCAATGCCGATGCGCTTTCACGGGTGGAAATACATAACGAAGAATCATGTTCTATGTTAGCTAACCCATCAGTAAAAACAGCCCCTAGCACTGGCTCGACAACTCTAACGGCCCACACAAGCCAAGAAAATCCGATCCTCGAAATTCCCATCACCGACGAACCTCTTAATAAATTCCACAGACAGCTAATATTAACAATTGTAGGCGACATAAAAAGACGACCAATAGTGACCAAACCTTTTGATACACATACTCGAACAGCTGTACAGATAAGACAACCGGAAATGGAAGTAGACCTTGTCAACGCCATAAAAGAATACGTAAACCCAAAAGTCAAAACCGGATTACTAATTAAACCCCCTCTTTGCATGTATGACGTCATTCCAATCTTACAAGATAAATTTAGAAGCTCATCCATGAATCTTGTCTTAACTAAAGTGGAAGTCGAAAATGTAAAAGAATATTTGCAACAACAAGAATAAAGAACTACCACGAAGGTAAAACCAACCATCGCGGTATCAACGAGAGTTTCTGGCCCTTTCAAACGATACTATTGGCCTAAGATGAGAGAACACATTACAAAATATATTAATGAATGCACCATATGTGGTCAGGCTAAGTACGATAGAAACCTATAAAACCTCAACTGAATATCGTTCCCCGCTACCAAACCTTTCGAGATTATCCATATGGACATGTTCACAGTACATAATGAAAAGTATCTCACATTTATAGATGTATTCTCCAAATATGCTCAAGCGTATCTTCTAAGAGACGGAACAGCATTGAGCATTTTGCAAAATCTACTTACCTTCTGTACGCATCATGGTCTTCCTCTTACTATTGTCACCGACAATGGGACCGAATTACGAACCAGCTATTCACTGAGTTCGTACAATTACCAAAATTAACCATCATAAAACGTTAGCCCACTGTCCTAATGACAACGGTAACATAGAGCGGTTCCACTCGACTATACTGGAACATCTGCGAATCCTAAAACTACAAAGGAAAGACGAGCATGTAGTAAACCTAATGCCCTATGCTATCCTAGGATACAATAGTTCTGTACACAGTTTCACTAAATGTAGGCCTTACGATATTGTTAATGGACATTTCAACAAGAGACCCAATCGACATCGACTTGACAAAACACTTACTGCAGCAATACATACTAACACACCGAGCAAATGAAAACAGTGTATAAATAATTAACGAACATTCTTTATCCGAACGTTCAGCATTAATAAATAATCGGAATAAATCGGGGAACCAGAGGTTGAATACCAACCAAATCAACAAGTTTTCATTTCCAACCCCTAGCTAACCGACAAAAATTGGCCCACGTTACACCCATGACCATGTTCTAGCTGACCTACCAATTCACATTTACACGTCTAGGAAACGCGGTCCGATAGGGAAGTCTAGACTTAAACGTGTACCTAAACCTGCCGAATTGTTACAGGACTCTAAAATTACTGACTGTACTGACCGTGCTGACGATCGAAGCCCAAGAGATAAAACTTGAATATCTTGAAGACGGACCAGGCCTACTACCATTTAGACTTGGACCAACGACTCTCATAACTCACTATCATACATTTCTTCAATATGTAAACTTGACAAAGGGTCGCTCGACAACTGACGCTGGAGTTGAGCTTATTAAACATATTTTTGTGCATGGGAGAATTCGGAGGATGCTTTGGGTATATTTTGTGACCTTTCAAGGCCTTCGACTGTGTTCACTGAGACATTAATCAGGCTACAGTACTATGGTGTCAAAGAACAGCGCAAACTTATTATTTCATATTTAAGTAATAGAATGCAGAAAGTTATTATCAATGGTAAGTTCTTCCGGATCACCTGTACTAATGGGTGTCCCTCAGGCTCGATTCTCGGCCCATTCCTATTTCTGGTATATATTAATGACTTACCTTCCTTGGGGATAATCATGATATAGTATTATTTGTGATGATACTTCCTTGTTTTTAAACTTAAACGTCAATCATTTAAATGTGACGAAGTGAATAATGCTATATCAAAATTAGTGCATTGGTTTAACGTTAATAATCTACATTTAAACGGAAATAAAACTAAATGTATTAAATTTACAACAACGAATGTTAAAATCTGGGTACCAATGTGTTTTAAATGGGAAGAACTGAGCCCTGTTGAATCCACTGTTTTCTTGGCATCACTCTCGACGCAAAGCTTCAGTGGGACCCCATATATCAAACTAGCAGACTAAGTTCTGCAGCCTATGCTGTAAAAAGATTAGAGGTCTCACTAGTGTCGAGACAGCTAGACTAGTTTATTTCAGTTATTTCCATTAATGTCTTATGGGATTTTGCTATGGAAATCACTGATTCAGAAACTATTTTTGTTTTACAGAGAAGGCCATTAGAGCTATTTACAACCTAAAACCGAGAGAGTCTCTTAGAGATAAATTTAAAGAAATAAATATATTAACTTTGGCCTCTCAGTATATTTACGAAAATTTAATGTATGTTCACAAAAACAAAGGTAGTTTTAGTAAAAAAGTGATATACATTCTGTAAACACTAGGAACAAACACAAGCTAGTGATACCAGTTTCGACTCCATAGAGTCAGTAATTCATTCAAATGTATACGCTATTACAACAAGGTCCCGGAAAGTGTACAGGCTCTCTATTACCAAGTTTAAATGTTTTGTTAAGCTGAAACTGTATAAAAGGGTTATTATAGTATAAATGAATATATGATTGATAATAACCCTGGGAATGAGGTGGTCGCTACAAGCAGTTTCTAAAATAAATTTTGTACTTGAATAGTTTTACACCATTAATGTAAAACTTACTTAAAAAAAAAAAAGTCCCGCTGGGTTTCTTGCTGGTTCTTCCCAGGACAGAGGTTTTTTCGAACCAGTGGTAAAGAAAATGACTTTCAATAAGAATACACATGTAATCTATATTGAATAAAAATTATTCTATTCTATTCTATTCTATCTATTCTGACGACATCAGAGACAAAGTAACCCTATTACAGGTACAGCTACAGAACTACAAGAACAGACTTGATAACGACACCAACTTACTGTAATGAATTGCAAATGGACTATCTTTCTAGCAAATTAGATAAAGTATTAATACAACTAAATAGCTAGAGCCTAGTCGCACTAAGAGAGGTCTAGTAGACGGATTAGGCTCAGTGATCAAAAGCGTAACCGGTAATCTAGATTATTTAGATGCCGCAATATAATAATGCCATAAAAGTTTTGAAGGATAACCAAGATAGGATCGAATCAGAATTCAATAGTCACATTAGTATTAGTAAGGAATGGATGTTGCAACATAATAGTGTAATATCCCAGATAATTGAAAATGAAAACAAAATTAACTCAACACTTATCCAATTATTAGATAGAGCCGCTTATAGAGATAGTAGCCTCATCAAGTATGCCAAGTTTGCCCAACTCCTAACAATTTTAACAGAAAATATCGATGATATGCTCAATGAGCTTAATAGGATAGAAAATACCAATGGATGTAAACGGAAAAGGCACCCCAGCAGTACCACGAATCAGCCTTAATACAATCAACCTGAAAGGACTCCATGCAGCCTAGGACCAACTCATGATGCAACCACCACTTCATCTGAGAGAGATGGATCTCCTAACTTTATATCACACTACTATTCCCTTTTACGCCGTGTTATCAAGCGTAGTAGTATTCTCTATCATAATCTCAGTTCGTTACTACTACAAGACTAAGAAGCAAGAACAGATCCAGAATAACACCCAACATAGCTACGAAAAGCCCGAAGAATCTCCTAAGAATCATTATCCCGAAGTCGAAAAGGCATTACCAGCAACTTTTTCTCTCAAAGTTCTAAAATAGTTGCTGATCTGAGGGTGGAGGAGTTATAACATAGCCTCATAGGTAAAGAGCCTACACAGCAGCGACCCCGATACATTGCAGCGGCACAAGGCGCAACTCAGCAGAACGTGAGCATTGACGTCAACGGATGCAATCGGAGCTCTGCAATATACCTTTACTTTATTTTTAATGTAATAATTAAAATTCATTCTAGATCTAGCATCGATCTGATTCACTTTTATTTTAGTTGTAGTAATTATATTGTAATTTTTATATTATAATAAAGTATTTTAAATTAGTTTCGGTTTTTTTTGGGTCCTTCGGCTGCAGTTAACGTAATTCAAGCCTAAGAGATTCCTCAAAATGTTTGAAACAAGTTTTGTGCAGCATTCTCTTGTTCTCTTCTTTCTTTTTCTTTTTTCTTCAGCTACAACAAACAGAACAACTGTTCTCACAGAAGGTGTGACCTACGTACCTTTCTAATAATTATTTCTGAAATATAAGAATTTCACCTAACCTAGGCTATCAGTCAGTGTACCGTAACAAGGTAGATTAAAGGTACCAAGGTAGGTATAAGTTAGATGAATAACTAATTTCATTTTTAGTAAATTGTATTGATGTCCAACGTCCATAACAGCGAAATTGGACTGCACGAACGGGACATATGCAAAAATACCGATACAAAAATAAACATAAATCAAAATATTTATCTTTACACTGACTAATTTAGGTACCATTAAAGAAATACAGCAATTGTTAATAGAATATTTTCCTACAAATATTTGTGTGTATTTTATTTCATTCTGACCTAGAGATTTAGACTGAATTGATGGTTCTCATACCTAGCCTACATGTTTAGAAACTAATGTTATTAGTTCGCCCAGCTATTGATGAGCAAGAGAATTTTTTTTATTGATATATATTATTTCGTATCGATATTTTAACCAGCATCGATATATCCATCCATCCATCCATCTATTACAGCCTATAAAAGTCTACTGCTGCACATAGGCCTCCCCCATTAGATTGCCTCATAGGAGGGTTTTGGTATCGTTGCCACGCTTGGCAGGCCGATTGACAACTGCAGTTTTTTATTATTTTGAGTTGTTATCAGGAAGATGTTGCTGCGCATTACCTGTTTCGAGTAGTGTAGTGGCGGTCTAAGACTGTCCACTACCCCATATCATAAGAGGCGACAGAGGGAAATCGAAACAGGTGATGGGCAACAGCATCTTCCTGATATCGATATATCGTAATGTTTTGCAAAAGTTTTATTACTGGATGGTTAGACGACGAAAACCAAAACGACAACAGCACATTAATGCTTTTGTTGCTTAACCGATTCGTTGCAACACCAATTTTCGACAACTTTTAGCTGTGGTGACAAATTTCGACAACTTTAACTTCGGTTTTCGTTATTTTTGAAGATATTGTAGCCCTAATCTGCTCTGCCGCTTTTAAGATACTTCGAAGTTCTTCAAGAGAATTCACTGGGGTCACGTAGACTAAGTCCTTCATGTGACCCCAAACGTAGAAGTCTAGTAGCTTCAGATCAAGACTTCGCGCAGGCCACGGAATTGACCGTCCCCTCCCAATCCAATTATTTGGGTATTGGCTATTTAGCCACTCTCGTACAGATAACCGGAAGTGAGCTGGACAACCGTCATGCTGATAAATCAAATCACTTTTAATTTCTTCTGGAACATCTACTAATAAATTTTCGCAAATTTTCCTATTTAAATTGTCTAGCATAAAATAAGGCCCAATAAGTTTGTCATTTACAATACCCATCCAATCATTCAAAGAAAATCTGCGCTGTGACGCTGTTTCTTGTAACACCTTCGGCGCCATGTGTATATTTTTGGCACACATTGTCTGGAACATTGTGTATCCAAAAGTATACACATCTTTCTACTTGCTCAAAGTGCTGTGTATGTTTTAGGCCCACGTTTTCTATATATTTATAATGCAAAAATAAAAGCCCTGGCCTGTCACATTTTTTCAGTATAAATGGTCTGTAAATCGGTTATTTTTCAAGAAAGTTATAGGCTTTTAAATTTTAGGGTGATATTTCCCGGGTACCTAGGCAAATAATCAATAAAACCATTTATAAATTTTAGTGTTTTTATTATATGTTTCTTTATATATGGTACCATAAATGAAAAAAAATAAAAAATTATTATAATTGAAAATAAAAATAAACGAAAAAAAAAATAGTGGCGATCATTGAAACAGCTCTTACAAAAGGCCACTTCACAAACAGAACATTTGGTTACTACTTGGGAAGCTTTTCATAGTTTTTCGTCGATGGTTTTTCCTTTCCTGCCGTATTTTTTATAGCATTCAGAGCAACGGCCTTTCTTTTTCACTCCGTCTTTCATATTAGTGACCAGGTAGTGTTTGGCACTGACTGATGAGCTAGGTGTAGCCGTCATTGATGTATTGGCTTTTTCAAGCATACCTGTGATAACCTGCTCACGAAACTCTGTTATTGTTAGTTTCTTTTTATGGGTATATTGGTTATATAAGAAATGAGCGTTCACCAAGCTTGTACCCCATATAATTTCAAACATCAGTTTCCGATACCATTTGGTGCATCTACGTAAAGCTGATCCATAAGTCGCCATCTGGTCACTGACATCGATTGAGGATTTACCATGGTTATAATCTTCAATACATGCAGATTTTCTTATGCTTTCACCTCTTCTGTTTCTTTTGATGACCGTTTTTAGACCAGATTGCTTTGTGGAAAGCATGAGAACATCTCGCTTGTCACGCCATTTCAATACTATGATACCGTCACCTGATTGTTGAGCTGCTATTTCGCCTTTTTTCAATTTAGTGCTGGTAACTTGCCTAGGTAAGTACTTTCTGTTACTTCTCAGTATCCATACTAAATGCGTTTTTCTTTTACGCATTCGCAGTGCAAGTGGAACACTTGTGTAGTAGTTGTCCGTGTACATGGTTCTGCCCTCATTGAAAAGACCATCTGCCAAAGATGGAACCACCTTTTCTGAGACTTCTGTGTCAGGTTCCTTCGATTTACCACAGTACACAATCAGGTTCCATGTATATCCCTTTTCAGTACACAATTTGAATAGCTTTATTCCATATTTGGCACTTTTGTTTGGAATGTACTGCCGTAAAATAACTCTGCCGCGCCAAGCGACCAATGACTCATCGGCACAAACTTTTTCTCCTGGTGTGTAGACATTTTTATAGTTTTTTATAAACATATCGATTACTTAATGATTTCTTATATTTACGCGAACACTACACATTGAATAAAACTACTTTTACGGATTATATCGCGTTTAATTAACTTATTTTTTATTACTTCCCGACGTTTCGGGTGCTTTACGGCACCCATGGTCACGGGGGACTGAGGTGATTGACGTCCCGATGTCAGAGTTAATCCGGAGTACCTTCAGCTTTTTTAATTATTAATTTTGGTCCGATCTACGCAGAATGGACTAACTATGTCTTAAAGTCTTGCAGTGGTATGCTTGGGTTTAGTTTTAATTTTATTAATTACAGGATCCCAAGCAGGTGGTATTAACCAGCCTCCCTCTCTATTGAAATTAGGATGTTTTTTAATTTCAAAAGCCTCACGTATCATCCTTGGCAGGAATCGATGTTCTTTCGCGAGAATCTGTGGTTTATCAAATCTAATGTAATGGCGGGGGCCGTTTAGGATATGATCACAAACTGCAGACTTCCCGGAACGTTGGTGCTTCACGTCAGCTATGTGTTCTTTTACGCGGGTTTTGATAGATCGTTTTGTTTGCCCTATACCGGGTGTTTGTGAAACGCTCCCGAAAACGAAGACAGATGATAGTACTAAGGATACCTATGATGATGGGTCACAAAGAAATTCGATCCCGAGGAAAAAAAAATCATCTTTTCACAACGTTTTATTAACTTTATTCACGCTCCATCATGTTAGTAGAGTTAAATGAAACGATATTTCATTTAAAAAAATCATGAAAATACTTAAACATAAAACCAGCAGTGGAATTACTGAATTACAATCAGCTGACTAGGGGTCAATGTACGCGCGAACGCCGAATTCGCGCGGTCCGCAACTAGCGATGGTACCACAATACCTAATAATTTATAACACTTGTCTAAATACCTAACTTATCTACTTAACCTACTATGCAATGCAAGAAAATTAAGGAATTAATACAAATTAAGTTAATTAAACGCGATATAATCCGTAAAAGTAGTTTTATTCAATGTGTAGTGTTCGCGTAAATATAAGAAATCATTATGTAAACCAGTACGGACTGGAAATAGCAAATAAAATACGTCGACTAGAAGATCTCAAGACCAAGCGCGCAAGATACGTAACATCATTAAATTTCTTAAAGAGATGCAGAGACCATAATCTCATTCCTACGTGTGTCAAGATATCTACTAAAAAAGACATTCGAGGAAGCGCTAAGATCTTAAATCAGGCAAGCAAAAAGTTGTTAATAACGGTGATTCAGCAAAAACGTACCGATCTATGTTTCATAAACAAAACCATAGACACATCGTCCAGTGATCTAAAGACAGTTTTATCGACATTTGATTATAAGAATTGCATGGAAACTTTAGATAAACGGGAGACAACTAAATACAATGAATGCAAAAATAAACATATACATAAATACCAAAAACTAACAACTAAATCAAATGTCCAACACCAACGTTAACGTAAGAACGAAATGCAACCATTGACAACAGACGCGAGTAATAACGCGCGGTCTATAACCTGTCAAAACAATCTCTGGACGACGCGACAATAAAAGTTTTGGCCAAAGATATGCATTTCGCAATAACACCGCGAAAAATCCCGTATGAAAACATTATCTGTAGTGTTGAGGACTGTCTGTATAAAAATAATATTGGTAAGGAAGATTTAGAGGCCATACGTCAAGACATTTCGTCTTTGTTACGTCGAAGCTCAGTGCCGAAATTAAATCTTCCCAAAGATGAATTTAATGCATTGAAAAATTTACACAACAGACCAGATCTAACGATTCTCCGCGCAGATAAAGGTAATGCTATGGTGATAATGGATACGTCGGATTACAATTTTAAAATACAACAACTTTTATCGGATGAAAGTACGTACGTAAAGGTCAAAACAGACCCTACAACTAATACGCTTAAAACAAATAGCGATCTAATTAACAAATACTCAGAGAAATTGAATCTAGACGTCAATTCGATAATACCTGCGTGTGCCAAACCACCGAAGTTGTATGGGTTACCAGAAATACACAAACCGAACGCTCCATTACGTCCAATAGTGAGTCAGATCGATTCGCCAACTTACAGATTGGCTCAACTCTTAGCAAAAACACTATCACCACTCAGAGGACACACAAGAGCACACACTAAGGATTCATACCATTTTGTTAGTGAGATAAAAGACCTATTTTATTTTATTTTATTAAAATTGGTTTACCAACAACTTATGCACCAACATCTTCCCATATAAATCAAGCGATATAGTAAACAAAAAAACTAAGTACACAGTCAATTACAGGTAAACACCACATGCATAACTTTTATCGCGACAATTAAAAGACGAATTTGTACTTATTGAATAGAAACACTGTAGTATTGCTATTATAAAATGCACCAAAACAAACTGACCAAAAACAGAGCGGCAAGGTATGGATTTACAAAATTTAAAAAAGAAAAAAATTAAAAATTAAAAAGGAAAAAGTGTTTAACAAGGCAAATGTTTATAATCTGAGGTACCTATCATATAGACAGCCTTTCGAAACTTTCCCAATGAAACATGGTTAATGTCGACGAGATCGCTAATTTGGTTAAAAAGTCTGATCATCCTACAAATTGGCGAATGTGATCCCAAAACAGTTCGTCGTAATGGAGGACTGAGTGGTGTAATAGGTTTTCGTGGAGGCCTGAAGGGAACTCTAAAATTAATCTTTTGTAAAAGTTCTGAGCAGTCTATGATATTGTGGAGTAATTTAAATAAAAATAACAAATCTGAAACCTCTTCGTTTGGATAAACTGGTCATGTTAAAGCGCTTAAGACGGGTCTCGTAACTGATATGCCTGCCTCGCATACCCGAAGAATACGACAGATGCCGAAGAAAGCGCTTTTGCACCCGTTCTATTCTCAATGAGTGAGTAGCGTAGTGTGGTCGCCAGATTACACTACCATACTCCAGTATACTTCTGACCAGACTACAATAAAGGATTTTTTTAGTTTTAATGTCTCGGAATTCCTTACTATTTCTTATAACAAAACCCACCATTCTCGATGCCCTGCCGATCGTTTGTTCCATATGTGGTATGAATGTAAGTTTTGTATCCAATAGAACGCCTAAATCACGCATGATTTCTGTCTCCTTAAGTATGTTGCCTGCTATTGTATATGAAGATGAAATTTTGTTTAGTTTTCTAGTAAATTTTATGTGTGTACATTTTTTGGCATTCAATTTAAGTCCATTTTTTACGCACCAAGAATTCAAGATGTCTAAATCCTTTTGAAGCTTCATAATATCGCTCTCATTATTTATGACTTTAGACAATTTCAGGTCGTCAGCGAACATATGGTGAAGAATAAAGAAAGTGATCAGGCAGATCATTAATAAATATATTAAATAATATTGGGCCCAATGCGAGCCTTGGGTACGCCAGAGGAAATAGAGTGTAAGTTAGATTGGTACCCATTGACTACCACATAAAAGGATCTATCGCTTAAATATGATTCTAGCCAATGCAGAATAGGTCCAGCGAAGCCATACATTTCTAATTTTTGGAGAAGCACGTTGTGGGGAACTGTATCAAATGCTTTGCTGAAGTCCGTATAAATGGCGTCAACTTGCCGATTGTTATCCACAGCTTCCATAAGGTCTTCAGCAAAGCACATGATTCGTAGAAGTAGACCTTCTAGCTACAAATCCATGCTGTTTACTAGAAGTGTATTTTTGAAGTGATTTTGTATATATGGGCAAATGATTGCTTCTAGCAACTTAGCAAAACAGGCAGGATAGAAATTGGCCTATAGTTCCGAACGTCTTGGTCATCATCAGACTTATGAATCGGCACGACCTTGCAAACTTCCATCGCTGGAAATACTCCACTTGTCAACGATTCATTTAAAATGAGCCTTAAAGGCGCTGATAAACTATTAGCACAGTTAACTATGAAGTATGGTGGAATATTATCAGAGCCTGCACTTTCGATATATCTAGACCCTTAATACGTTTGAGAATATCATCGTGACTTATTGAAATATGTGCTAAACAATCCGAGTTGATACTAATATTATTAGTTGCATTATCATAGAGTGACGGCTGTTTGCAATCACTATACACCTCGAAAAATAATTTGCAAACATTTCACAGATACCCTTACCTTCATAACTTGTGGTAGATCCATTTTTCATGGCCGTTGGGTATGTTCCATGACCACCTCTTTTAGTTTTGATATAAGACCAGAAGTACTTTGGGTTGTCAGCTATTTTTGCCTCTATGCTTCTAAGGTAATTTTTATAACAATCCGAAACTAGTTTCTTACATCTTTTTGACATTAAATGATATGAAATTTCATCAAGCGGATTTTTGTATTTTTTAAATCTAATTCTAAACCTATTCTTTTCGCGCAGTCTTTTGATAAGCTCCTTACTGTACCATTGGGGATATTTATGTTTTTTCTGCCTTTGTTCCGGCACATGTTTCTTAATGGTGCAGTTAAGTTTATCATAAAACACATCTATCATTTCATCCACGTTCTTGGTTAGTGAAAAGAGTTCTGGCCATTGGACACTATTAAGCTCTAGATTAACTGCCTCATAGTCAGTTTTGCGAAAGTTCAGTTTTATATTGTTAGGGTTAGCTAACATTGTGGCTAATTCGAAGCTCAGCTGAAATTCCAAGGGGGGATGAAGATTATCGACTACGCTCAAGAAGTCTAATGACTTGGATAGCTGACACATAGGGAGATCTACAAGAACTAAGTCTAAAATTTTACCCATTTTATTAACAATATTATTGACTTGTTTATAGTTATTAATATTACAAAAGTCCAATAAATATTGGCAAATAGCAGAACTATGGTAGTAATTGCTTGACTTACCAAACTGCTCCCAATCTATGCTTACCAGATTAAAATCACCAACAATACAAATATGGGACTGGTTTTCCTCAATAACAGAGTTGCAATTATCCACGAAATGCTTTATTAGCTGCATCGAGACTGGTGGTGGCAAATAAACGGCGCAAAATACGAACCTTCGACAGGTATTTGAAAAATATATGTCAACCGCAACCCAGAGATCCTCGCAATCGCTTTCCCACATAGTTATCCTTTTCGAGTTAAGCTCTTTGGATACTGCTATTAAAACTCCACCCCCTTCCTTTCCGTTATGAAAGCCAGACGTCTCTCTGTCCCTTCTAAATACCTTATAACGATCATCGAACAACTCAGAACTCATAATATTTTCATTTAACCATGTTTCACTTAATATTATAATATCATAGCTAGACGCTGTTAGATTTTGATAGAACGAATGAGTTTTAGTCCGAAGGCCTCTTACATTTTGATAGTAGACATTTAATTTATCGTATTTTATTTTGTTAACAATAAGTACCATGCAATAAGATTACGAGTTTAAATAAAAAAAAAAAAATAACAAAGTTTTAACTTAACTTTACTTAGAGAGTCCATATCTCTTATGACTATAAAGTCTGAGTTGTCCGTTTTCCTTACAAAAATACGACCATGACGTATCCACACATGCTTGTATCCATTTTTCTTCGCAGCCAGCCTGGTAGCTGCGTGAAGCGCCTTGTTGCCGGGGGACAGGTGTTCAACCACAAATACTGGTTTTTTCTCTCCGCTGTAACCCAAGTGGGTGGTATTTAACTTTTCCGATACCGGTCTAGGTTTATTGAATTTAATAGCTGCTGCCAGGAAACAATCACGGTCTCTAGGTGTGGCGAGCTGAACTATAATCGATCTAGGGCGAGCGTGATTATCGCGATTGAATTTGGCAATTCTGGTGCAGTGTACTATTTTCTCCGGAGAGATGGGGAAGTCTATAACATTGCTCAATTTTGATACTATGTTTGTAAGGTTCTCCTCTTTCTTTTCGGGGACACATTGTATTTCAATATTATTTGAACGAGCGTTTTGTTCAAAGTTATTTAGCCTGAATGATAAGTCTTTGATGGTAGATTTCATCAGTTCGTTCTCCGACCGCAATTCTCGGACCGTTTCACTTGTTTTCTTGTTTTCCTTGATCATTTCCTCGTACTGATCACCACAAAGGTAATGGACTCTCTCAGATCTTTTATCTCATTCCTCATGGTGCCTAGTTCAGAGGTCATAATAGATCGAAGAGTGTTTGTTAGTTGCACCAGAAGAGTCTCAAATTTTCTTTCCGTGATGTCTTCCACTATAACTCTTAGATCACTCCTGGTAATAGGAGCTTCCGAGTCCACTGCTTCCGGTGGGGAATTGGGTGACTGTCTTTTTTGTGTTCGTATTGTAACATTTGGATTAAAACGTACAGGTGTGTTGTCTTTGTTGATGGTTTTCGTATTAGAATTTATACAAGTAGGGCATATCCAACTCCCAGTTGCATCGCTTGCACGTGATTGACACGTTCCCAAGCATTCCAAGTGAAACGCTTTAACGCAAGTATTGCATTTCTTAAACTGTTTACTCTCACCATCCAATGAACAGCAGCCCCAAGATAGTGTTAGATTATCCATTATAAAAGTTATAAGAAAATGCAATAAAAATATTAAAGCCAAAAAGAAAGAAAAAAAAAAAAAATAAAAAAAAAAAAATTGTTTTGCTTCAGGCGGGGTTTGAACCAGCTGCTCTCATGCGTGCAGTCCGTGCGTCTACCGAATCGGCTATCTGTGTTAGTAACTCTCTGACGAAACAGTGATACACTTCAGCAGAATGCACTGTACACAATACGCAAGTGTACCGAGTAGTAAGGTCCAAAGTCCAGGTTATTGTTCGACGACACGAATTGGCGTGTAGATAAATATTTTCTTACTAAACCCGCACACAATTTTATGGCGATATTACAATTTATCCTCCGCAATTTCACTTTTCACAAGCACAGTCAGATTCCTTGCGTTTTAACGTTTATTTTGATACTGTCTTTCAAGATAAACATGCACTATTTCACCAGTATATAATTTAAAACTCCGGAGCGTTTGTATAAGCGTCTTGCCTTGTCGCACTACCGTCGGTATAGTAAAAGAAGTATCTTACTGGCAATGAAACTATGGTCAGTTTTAATGTTCAGTCTCTATTTACATGCCTACCTGTTGAAGACTGCATCTCAATTGTAACTAGGAAACTAGAGGAAAACAACATGCCACCAGAATATGCAGTATTACTTAGACATTGCCTTACATCTGGCTATCTATTGTGGAAGGAAGAGTTTTAAAAGCAAGTAGATGGTGTTGCAATGGGCTCACCGGTATCTCCCATTGTCGCCGATAGTTTCATGGAGGACTTTGAGGAGAAAGCCCTGCTCTAAGGTTCTACAAGCGGTACATAGACGATACTTTCACAATTTTACCATCAGACAAAGTAACTGCATTTTTAGAACATCTTAATTCCATAAACTCTAAAATTCAATTTACTATGGAGTTAGAGGCAAATAATTCTTTAGCTTTCCTAGATGTGTTAGTCATTCGAAATCCTAACAACACCATAGGTCACACTGTATAGAAAAAAGACCCATACAAACCGATATTTAAATGGTGAATCCCACCATCATCCTTCACAGTTAGCTACCGTGGGCAAATCTTTGTTACAGAGAGCACGAGCGATCTGTGACAGCAAACACCTGGCCGCCGAGCTTCAGCACGTCAAGCAGGTTCTGCACGACTGCACGTTCCGCGCCTACGTCACAGTGACCGAGTGAAGCCGGCCACAGTCGAGCGTGTGCCTGCTGTACTACCATATATCAGAGGTGTCACAGACAAGATTGGCTACTTACATCTTGAAGCGAGCTTCTATTAGAACATTCTTCAAGCCACCGACGAAGATTAGTCAGTTCTTACCATCCGTCAAGTGCAATATTCCTCTACAAGATGCAGGAGTGTACAAGCTTACCAACGTTCCGGGAAGTCTGCAGTTTGTGATCATATCCTAGACGGCCCCCACCATTACATTAGATTTGATAAACCACAGATTCTCACGAAAGAACATCGATTCCTGCCAAGGATGATACGTGAGGCTATTGAAATTAAAAAACATCCTAATTTCAATAGAGAGGGAGGCTGGGTACTACCACCTGCTTGGGATCCTGTAATTAATAAAATTAAAACTAAACCCAAGCATACCACTGCAAGACTTCAAGACACAGTTAGTTCATTCTGCGTAGATCGGACCAAAATTAATAATTAAAAAAGCTGAAGGTACTCCGGATTAACTCTGACATCGGGACGTCAATCACCTCAGTCCCCCGTGACCATGGGTGCCGTAAAGCACCCGAAACGTCGGGAATTAATAAAAAATAAGTTAATTAAACGCGATATTATCCATAAAAGTAGTTTTATTCAATGTCGATTACTTCTTTTACTTTGTACAGCCTTTCATTAGTATCAGCAGTTTGGTTGTTGGCGAAATGGACAAATTTCAGAATCAGCTCGAATCGATTCCGAGGCATAACAGTACGAGCTAGGGGTATACAATAGAGTTTGTGGTTTCTCCAGTAATCTTTGATGCTTGGTAATTTGACCAAACCCATCCACCCAACTAGAGCCGAAAATTTCAACCTACTGCTCTGTTTACTGGAGTCCATAGGTGGTTTCTTGATCCAGCGGAAGAATCAGAAGATAACAGACACTGTGTTGCGTATAAGTTGGTTTGCTCAGTGATATGGTTTAGAATATCAGGGGTCAGAAACAAGTCATAGTAGTCTATTGGAGCCGCATTTGCTAAAACTCCGACATAAATATCCTTTATACCAGAGCTTGGTACAGTATAATCTATAGCAGAAGGATCATCATGACTAGGAATGTACCAATGCATATTTGCCAGTTTCTCTTTCACCCAATCTTGTTCATAAATTTGAGCATCATTAGTACCAGAAGTACTTGGCACATTTGGTTGCTGCTGTTCTAAATTGACTGGTGCTGTTCGTGATGACTTACGCCATTCTATTTCAGGCAATGGAGGTATGTCACTAACAGAGAATGTTGACAGACGCCTTGAAAACCTAGGAGGGTTCCAAATCTGACTGTCATCGTCGTCACTTGTGGCTGTGTCATTATCACTAAAGTCATGACTAGGCATAAAATTGGGGTCTTCAACGGAATCATCACTTGAATAGTCCATTATCTCTCGTAAAATCACTGATTTGAACTATTCGACAATTACACTGTAACAATAAATAACAAATATAAGAAAAAACATGAATCAAAATTTATGTTATCGTATATTTTCTTTCCAGCGTTCTTGAGTCCTGAAACAAAAAAATATTAGCTTTCGTTTTGTTTACTTTATTTTTACCCGTGCATCTATTTGGATACACATGGCCTAGGAGGTATGCATTTCACATAAACTATTTCCCAGGCCACGTATATCTAAATGTCACACGGATAAAAATCCCATAAAAAAAGGAGAAAAGTGTCAAAGACAAATACGATTATTATGTCGTTTTAAACACATCCGAACAGAAACACAAATTTGCAAAATGTGAAAGAACGGCCACTTAGGGTCTGGCGCTGAAGGTGTTAAGTTTTTTTTGGATTTTTGTCCACTTTCAGTGACCAGTAATGAAGATTATGGTAGTTTGTAATACCATCTCGGTCAAATTTGGACTCATCCGTCCACAGAATATTCTGCGTCGGTGTTTAGCATGAAACGCCAAAACTGGAGTCTACTTGCTGAATCGCCCTCGTACGGCGTTTGTACCGGTTGGTAATGATGATGTCAGCCTGACAGGTGCACCACCAACCATACCTTCCACTGCGACGAGCCGGCGTGCTACAATGTTCCTTGAGACGTTAGGGTCGTCAATAACATTTTGCATAATTGTTTCTTCATCGTCAGCCGTAAAACGTCGTGGTCTGCCAGTGTCCACTTGATTTCTGTGAATAGTGCCGCTTTCACTTAATCGTCGATAGGTAGCTCCGAAGACAGAAACGTAGAGAAGCTGGCGATCAGGAAAGCAACGTTGGTATTCTCTTCGAGCCCCAGCAACGTTGCCGTCAGCAAAACCATAACAGTACATGATGTCGGCATATTCTTTATTAGAATATGACGCCATTTTAACTTCGACGCACAAAAACAGTAACAATGAACGGTCAGTAACAGATAACGGTAACAGCAATAATAACAATAACGATAACGACTGAAAACAATAACAAATGAATTAACGCGATGAGAGTTTATTAGAAGGAAGTTTAAACAATACTTTTGTATTCACAATAAAAAATTATGAGTTAATTATGTTTGAAGCTTCAAGAAAATAAATAAACTTAAAAAAACTACAAAAAAAGGGTTTTATTTTTATTTAGAATTTAATACGCAATTCTGGGTGAATTGAAAAACCTTTAAAATCCGTATATCTCAAGACCTGTTCATTTTCGGCCATACATATGATGGGTCAAATTTGTAGCATTTTGACTCCCCTATCATGCCCTGCCAGCAAGTTGTCGAGTTCCCAGTAACCCTGTATAATATGGTTTTTAAGGGGGAGTAAATTAATTAGATTTTTGTGTTTGATTAATAAACACCGTTTCTTAAATTCGTACCTATGTTTTATTGAGCTAAAACATACCTTATAATTATCGCTTACCTAATATTTACAAATACTTACATAATCAAATAAAATAACTTAGGAGTCCGCTTACATTTCGGCGTTACGCAAATTTAGGTATTTTACGCACCGAGCGGGCGGCGAGCTATGCGAGCGATACTTTCTTTCATATCTATTCACTCGCTCGCACTAAGATACTGTGATTATGGCGACTAAACGATCTTGATCTTCTATAATACAAGTTTTCTTATGATGGAGTTCAATGGATGGAAAACTTTTTGGTGTGTCATTTTAATGTTATCGAATTAATTTATTATAAGGTCATCCGGGGCGAAAGCAACTAAATAAAATAAAATTATAACTTTGCTGTCCTCCACCATGAGCTACTTAATATGGAGGGTTACTTGAATAAACTTACTGAATTCCACACCTTTCAATGAACATTTTCTATATGAAATACGTTACAAATAGGCTTAAGTTTTTTAATAATTTACATTCTTAATCAAGAAGAGAGGTAAAAGTTACATTCACCCCACCTTGGGGTTGATGCAACTATTAGTGATATGACACTGTTGTAATGTATAACTAGATGTTAGGGATAAGAATATATGTAGTTTCACCATAAAACTATTCGAAAATGGTATATAACAGGACTGTTTCCAAAAAAAACGTTTTTTAAGTTTTTTGGGGCGAATGCGACTGTGCTCCATGCTGACTAGTGCTGTGATAGGTACATATTTACTTATCGATAAATCTTCGGGAAACAGATTCGCAATGACAGCAATGAAGTAATCTGACATTTAGGTAAAAAGAAAAAGCGATTTCTGTTTTTATCTTGTACTTATGTTTATTTAAAAAAATCTTCATACGAAAAGGTTTTTCACTTTTCTAATAAACTAATAAAAATATCTGTAACGACAGTACAAAAACTTGAAATGCCTTGACTTCTTTCGTTGTCAAAGGAAATCCTTGACAACGAAATTCCTTTGTAGTCAAATAGGAAGATATTTCTTCGATCGATCTAAACGATCGTGAAAATACAGTATCTTTACCAGGGTTTATCTGTTTTTGTCCGCGTGTAGCGTATACATGAGATATGATTATTGATCGAGGAATTTTAAATCGCTCAGCAGCAGTATAACTGTTTAACTCTTTTAGCTTTACTAGTTGTATAGCTTCAAGAAGCGTTTCTCGGGTATAAGCTTTCGCCTTTTTTCTTTTGTAAGTTACAACATTTTGATATTGTTGTAATACTGTACATTTGTCTTTTAAATAAATAATAAAACCATCTTCACTACATTTAGGTACGTAATATGTATATATTTATATATTAACACAATAATTTATGTATGCCCTTTGTAAATTTATAATTATTTATTTTCTGTCCATAGTTTTTTTTAATTTACTAGCGAACCCGGCTTGGTCCTGCCCACCACCGCACCATTACCGCAGTGGTGGTCGTGTGGTGGTAGTCTAGAAGTAGTGTGGTGGTAGCGGTAACCACACCTCTACACCACCACCACATCACCAATACATCATCATGACCACACGACCTCTACAGTACCACCACACTACTTCCACACTATCACCACACGACCACCATTGCGGTAATGGATTTCCTTTAGAAATAAGCTGCACTTTTTGTGTCACAATTAATTGTAAATAAATAACCAAACATAAACATAATTAATTCATAACTTCACTTATCGAAATATCGACACGGAACATCACTAGCGATTTGCATTTTTCATACAAATTCTATGGGGCGAATGCAACTGCAAAATAGTAGCAATCATCTGCACAAAAATTTGAGGTAAATGTAACGATATCAATAAAAGGTTAATTATAAGACCTAGCGTTTAACCAAATATATCAAAAGCATTTACGTTTTATGTTTTTACTAAGACGAATTTGAAATTTTGCTGGAAACGAAGTGGAATATTTTTTATAGCACAAAACCGAACAGACGTCGCCGCAAAACGTTGCTCCAAAATGGCGATTGTCAAAAAATGGTCTGTCGGTACAACAGTTAGCGATTTAGAACCGCCATCTACACTTTATGTGAAGAAACAATAATTGGTCTACGCTCCAACAGATGACACGTTTTACAATAACCATTAGATTGAGAAAAAAAATCAGTTAGTTACTTTAGCCTCATAGTTGCTTTCGCACTGGGGGACCTTAATCTATTTTGATATATTTTTCATTATTTATGAACCTTGGTGTTGAAATAAGTACACATAAATATTTTGTTACGCAGTAATCGATTGTTAACCAATGTCGGTTAATAATCGATTATATCTACTACCGGTAGCATAGTGGTATAAATAAATAAATAGTACGGTTGCAACCTGTTTTAATAAATAAAACAACCAAATGTAACTAATATTTATTTGAATCGGTACTTACCGTCAATTACCATATTTTTTTTATTAGAAAAATATTTGCCGCAACGGCATTGATCTAGCTTTTCTCAAGTCGTTAATTTCAGGCAGTACACAATTTTCATAAAAAGCTTGTAACTTGGGTAACATATTCAAAATCCAAAACTGGTCGTCTTTGTAGATTTTTAGTACTTTTACTGCATAATTTGGGCCAGTCCATATGGCAAGTATGCAGACATTTTTATTTGCTATATGAAGCTGGCCTTGGATTTGGTAAAACCAGTCATGATTTTGATTTAATGTTACACCTGAATCACTGAATTTAAAACCTTTAACTTTTTTTGTTCGAACGGCCGTGTCAAAGTCTATTCCGAAAGCTGAGATAGGACATTTAACTTCAATAAGACCGTCACTGTATAAACCATCAGGTGAAACCCCAAATAACAATGATCTGGGTCAATGAATAGACCACATTTTTCTATAATAATATTTTCTTGTTTGCTCAATTGTGCCAGTACTACAGACTCGTTGTCTCTACCATGTTTGATGGAAGAGACGTGATCTAGATTATAACTATATAAGATAGTTTTATACCGATCAATCAAAAATTGCAGTGGTAGTTGACGACGCTCTAGCACGCACACAATAGCAGCGCCTATACGGCAATCGACACACACTACGATAGTATCGCAACGACGCAGCGCGCGAAATCAACTGACGCAGGTCCAACCTCGACAAGCGCTCGCGCGATTCTGATCGCAGATGGCCGGCGCAGTGAAATATATGGCACTTTTATTTAATTAATTAAAAAATAATAGTAACGATTTAGAAAGTAAAAATAATCGTATAGTTTAAGCAAATGTTGATGATTATTTTGGTATAAATTTTACGTCAAAATGATGTAGAACTTCGGAGATATTGGGGCTTGTATCGAAGATTTTTCGGTCGCTAATTGAATTATGTCGATTTTTTTCCTTGCGTGAAAAGCATATAACGAAAATTTATTCTATGATTATTAAAGTATAGGATTTCGTTTGGTTAGTGCAGGTGACCGGAGGCCCAATTCATTCTCCCCCCCCCCCCATCAACATGGTAGCGGAATTAAATTTTAGACTACCCCAGGAGGGTACCAGCACCCCTGGAGAAAATCTCGCTGAGCATCCACGACCATGCTACTCCACTCCTGAGCGTGGGTGCTCAGGCTGCCCCGCGTATTCTGGGCAGCAAAACTTCACTCGAACCTAAACGCCGTCCACTACCATCTCGAGACGGCGAAGCCGGCCTTGCTCTTTCTGAACGAGACGCAGGTGTCCTCTCCGGCTGATACTTCGTATCTCTCCTACCCGGGGTACAAATTGGAACACTCCTTTGTGCCTCGGGCTGGAGTTTGCGTATACGTCAGAGAGGACATCTGTTCTCGACGCCTCGGCAGTCTTGAAGGTTCGGACCTGTCCATCCTTTGGCTACGCGTAGATAGCGACGACTATACTATAGGTCCCATAGCGGTAATGCCGAAACAGACCGACTCATCGACCACGTCCAAATGGCTACAGATTCCTTGCTACAACAGGTCCCATCCGCAGAGATCGTGATCTTTGGCGATTTTAACGCCCACCACGCCGAATGGCTTGGTTCACGTTTAACCGATCATGCGGGGAGATCTGTTTATGACTTTGCCTTGGCATATGGTCTGACACAGCTGGTTACTTCGCCTACGCGGATTCCAGATGTGAAGGATCATACACCTTCCCTGTTGGACCTTCTGCTGACCTCTCATCCGGACGGATATCAGGTTTCCGTCGATCTCTTCGACGCCCCTCTCGGCTCTTCGGACCATTGTCTGATCCGGAGTGGTGCCACTCACGCTCCCCTCGCGGTTGCGTTCTGCAGGTTGCCGCCGTGTTTGGCATTACAGGTCGGCGGATTGGGACGGAATGCGGTCTTTCTTTGCATCCTACCCATGGGGGCGGGTTTGCTTCTCGCCGGATGATCCCAGCGCTGTTGCTGACTCTGTCACTGATGTGGTGTTACAGGGAATGGAACTATTTATTCCATCATCTGTGGTACCCATCGGAGGCAGATCGCAGCCTTGGTTTGGTCGCTCCTGTAAGACTGCATTACGCAGTAAGCAGGAGTGCTATCAGGCCTGGGCTGAGGCTTCGGCGGCTCGGGATGTAAACACCAGCATGCTTAAAAAGAAGTATAACTTCGCCTCCAGGTCCTTCAAAAGTGTTATTGCCAAGGCAAAGTCAGATCACATAGGCAGAATTAGCGAGAAACTAGTTCGCCTTCCTTCGGGAACCCGTGCATTCTGGTCTCTCGCCAAGGCTGTCCAAGGGAATTTCTGTAAGCCATCACTACCATCTCTGCACAGGGAGGACGACTCACTGGCCCACGCCGCAAAAGAGAAAGCCGACCTTTTAGGCTCACTTTTTGCGTTTAATCCCAGCCGCCACATTTCACGAACGCACATCGCGGCAGAACTCCCGATACCATCCACACCATCTGGATGATTGGCGGTCCACCACTGTGCGATTTAGAAGATGTTTTCTTCCTCGCACAACTTCCTTGTGGAATAGTTTACCACCAGCGATTTTTCCGGACCGATACGACTTAGAGACCTTCAAGAAAAGAGCCTACTCCTTTTTAAAAGGCCGGCAACGCATCTGCAATTCCTCTGGTTCCCCTGGTGTTGCAGTTGTTCATGGGCGGCGGTAGTCACTTACCATCAGGTGAGCCGCATGCTCGTTTGCCCCCTCTCCTATATAAAAAAAAAATATTTGGGAGATAAAAATATTTTTTTGATGGTCGATATTTAATAGAATCTACAAATTAGAGCTTCCAAATCATGTCTCCGAGAGTTTTTGCCTAAACATGCATCGGGAGAATGATTATTACTAAATAAATTAATAAGTTATCTAAAATTCGCTTTGAGCTTATTGTAGTAGAGAAAACGAACTATTTTTACCAAGTAATTGTTATTTCAAGCAACGAACGAAAAACATACAATTTCAACGAGGAAACCTTGTAATTTCGCGTTTTTTTTGTAATAGTCCTCTTAAGTACAATAACGCATAGACGTCAATCTTGGCGCATCACTATTCAACCACTCTCTACTATTTATCAGTATCTATAGAACATATTGGTTACGCTTGGCATAACGGGCATTAAGCGATACGCGCGCTCTATACTTTGCTTATTTGTACTCTTAGTTCTGAACAAACTATCTATTGTTCTAAGGGGTCCCTTCAATTATACCTTCTAATCTATACTCTTTGGCGGGGTACTTTGACAAGTAGATCGCCATTCGGATACGGATTCCGATTAGCTTGCTACATATCTATTTATCTATGATTCCGATCACATTATTTATTGAAGTGCAAGTAAGTAAGTAATAAAAAAATGACTTGAAGAATTGTTTCAAAGATCATTGGCCCTTTATAATGAAAAATAACAAAAACAACAAACCCTCGAAATAATACTTTAACTTATTCCGCCGCTTTTATTTAAATTACTGGAAACTACCTACTATTATACTTAATAATTATATGTTGAATGTGAATACTGGCAGTTCAAAAAACTTCCAGAATAGCGCTAGCGTAGATACAGGGTATGGTATGAATGTAGCAGTTGTAGATGGATTGAAGTGTGCAGAGTTAAAAAAATTTTTGAAAGTCAAATTTTCAACTTCACTTGTTACATCGCTTCAACAAGTAACAACTGTAGGGAGAACTTGTGCGAAGAAACGACAAGAAACTCACAAGTAGACTATTTTTCTCTAAAGAGTTACAATTAAATAAACAAATACAATTCTTATAAAATATATACATAAACAAGAAAATCTAAGGGAGCTCATTATGCCCACGCATTCTTATCTTTTAAGGGTGCGTTTGCAAATCGGGCGAAATTATGCTGTTTTTCGGTACATTTTGTGACAAAACTAAACCAAATCAAACATAGCTAATTGCTACCACGTATAGAATGGTTCTTCATCTTCAAATGGTGGTGACTTTTTTGTTGAAAATAATAGTTTTTTATATTGTAAATACGATCTTCCCTAGCCATTTTCTACAAAATTAACGAAACCGGCTCATGTTTAGGTACATTTTTGTTCTATTATCAACATATATTAAGATTTCTAAAAATACTATAAGTAGGCAGACATATTCAATAAAAAATAGTGGTATTTACTTTTTATCAAAATGTCACAAATAGTCGTAAAAAAATAAAAACTGATGCTTATTTTTTCACATATTTTGCTAATACGGATGAATCATAATAGATTGCAATAAGGGTTATTTTATTTTTGATGCCTGTTTTGATTTATTGTACAAAAATTTCGATGAAACCTCAGTCCGCGCTCGGTCGCCGTCATGAGTGGATACTGTGTCGCCTGCCTGATTGCAGCAGCCGAAAAAGATCGCTGTATATACACAAAACATTCGAATTTGATACATAGGTACTTGACAAGGCAAAATAATATTATTATTTTTATAATCACACATTTTTGTTATAATATTTTGTTTCGCTGAAAGTAAGTGGATTTATATATATAAATAATTATATAAATGCCTATTCGTCTTGGACTTTATGGAGTGATCTGAAAGTGTTCATCGGTGACTGCTACTGGAACTCTAGTCGAGTAGAACTAGATGTGCCGAGTTTGGGCTCGTTTTGTTAGTTATGATGAGACTTACCTCCGGACGATGGAGAGACCTGATGGTGTGCTTCGGTGACCATTACTGGAACTCCTGGACGAGTAGAACTAGGAGTGCCAAGTTTGGGCTCGTTTGGTTAGTTATGATGAGACTTTACCTCGGACTTGATGGAGACCTGATGGTGTACTCGGTGACCATTACTGAACTCCTGGACGAGTAGAACTAGATGTGCCAAGTTTGGGCTCGTTTTGTTAGTTATGATGAGACTTTACCTCCGGACTTGATGGAGAGACCTGATGGTGTACTTCGGTGACCATTACTGAAACTCCTGGACGAGTAGAACTAGATGTGCCAAGTTTGGGCTCGTTTTGTTAGTTATGATGAGACTTTACCTCCGGACTTGATGGAAAGACCTGATGGTGTACTTCGGTGACCATTACTGGAACTCCTGGACGAGTAGAACTAGGTGTGTCTGTCACTCCATCAAGTCCGGGGGTAAGTTCTTATCATAACAAAACGAGCCTAAACTCGGCACACATAGTTCTACTCGTCCAGGAGTTCCAGCAGTAAGCACCTAAGTACACCATCAAGTCTCTCCATCAAGCCTGGAGGTTAGGTATCATAATAACTAAGAAAACGAGCCCAAACTCGGCACACCAAGTTCTACTCGTCCAGGAATTTCAGCAGTAGTCACCGAAGTACACCATCAAGTCTCTCCATCAAGCCTGGACGTTAGGTCTCATAATAACTAACAAAACGAGCCCAAACTCGACACACCTAGTTCTACTCGTCCAGGAATCCCAGCAGTAGTCACCGAAGTACACCATCAGGTCACTCTATCAAGTCCGGAGGTAAGCTCTCATTATGACTAACAAAACGAGCCCAAACTCGGCACACCTAGTTCTACTCGTCCAGGAATTCCAGCAGTAGTCACCGAAGTACACCATCAGGTCACTCTATCAAGTCGGGAGGTAAGCTCTCATCATGACTAACAAAACGAGCCCAAACTAGGCACACCTAGTTCTACTCGTCCAGGAATTCCAGCAGTAGTCACCGAAGTACACCATCAGGTCACTCTATCAAATCCGGAGGTAAGCTCTCATCATGACTAACAAAACGAGCCCAAACTCGGCACACCTAGTTCTACTCGTCCAGGAATTCCAGCAGTAGTCACCGAAGTACACCATCAGGTCACTCTATCAAGTCCGGAGGTAAGCTCTTATCATGACTAACAAAACGAGCCCAAACTCGGCACACCTAGTTCTACTCGTCCAGGAATTCCAGCAGTAGTCACCGAAGTACACCATTAGGTCACTCTATCAAGTCCGGAGGTAAGCTCTCATCATGACTAACAAAACGAGCCCAAACTCGGCACACCTTGTACTACTCGTCGAGGAGTTCCAGTAGCTGTCACCGAAGTATACCTTCAAGTCACTTCACCAAGTCCGAAGCTAAAGTCTTATCATAACTAACAAAACCAGCCCAAAGTCCACAGCCACCATCTCACTGCTAGTATTGGGCTTCTAGTGCCTAGCAGTCTCTGGAGCAGCTATTCGTATTTCGTATGTAATATGTTTTTGTAGGTATAAGAAATGAGAAAAAAAATCAATCTTTCAAATTATCAAAATGTTTTTACTTGATTACGATTCCCACACCCGCAGCTAACCGTGCGTACACTTGTGTGTGTGTGACCCGTGTCAATGTAATAGTTCGATTCTATACCTATCAATTTTGTAAACGCGTCCTTAATACCGTCGAAATTTGGGCGGGTTTACAGTCCCTTCAGCAATACCAAGTTGACTGTCGGTATATCGAAGTGCTGAAGTGTTTGTACAGTAGGGCTATGACGGCTCTCCCAGTGCAGAATCAGAGTACTCTCAAGGTCGCTCAGCAAGCTATGGAGAGGGCTGTGCTCGTAGTTTCTCTGCGTGATAAACTTAGAAATGAGGATATCCGCAGTAGAACTAGAGTAACCGACATAGCTCAATGAATTAGTAAGCTGAAGTGGCAATGGGCCGGCCAAATAGCTCGAAGAACCGACAACCGATGGCGTATAAAGGTTCTCAAGTAGAAGCATCGTGCCGGGTGGCCCCCACTAGATGGAGTGACGACCTAGTAAGACATGCAGGAAGTCGATGGATGCAGATGGCTCCCGACCGTGTTTTGTGGCATTCCTTGGGGGGGGGCTATGTTCAGCAGTGGACTTGTGAAGGGCTGTAATGATGATAATGATGATGATCGTCGGAAGTAAAGGTTAAAAAAATCGGCGATTGCAGATTTAAGGTATCTACTTAAATAAAATATTCCACCCGTCAATGACAGCCATTTTTAACTATATAGGTTAAATACACGAAATTCAGTCCAGTACGCTCTTTAAATTAAAAGCTTTGTACTAGAAAATCAACTAATTATAATAGCGTTTTAGCACTACTTTACGTAGTGATTTATTATAAAATATATTATATAAAAAGAAAATTTAACGTTGGTTGAGTTTTCTTTATATTGAGTGGAAGAGAGCCCCATCCGATGAATTTGCCACGGGCCTCTAACGGCATAGTTACGCCACTGGCACCATCATTAAAATGCATAAAATGCAATATAATTTGCAAAAAGTTTATAAAACCTAATTTGTTAATTGTCGACAAAGATTATATAATCACTGCGTTTAAGAGGCTTAACGAGAAGAATTTTATAAAAGTGAATGTATGAAAGAGCGCCCCAATCTACTCTATCAACATCAAGACAACATTTAATTACTACGAATTTGGAGTATATTTAAAAAAAAATACTAGGACCGCATGGACTTATACTTTGACAGAGGGGAACGCCTGCGTATGGCTACTCCCCTCCGATTCGCCGGTGGCTCGTGTTGCTTAGTGTGTTTATGATAGGACATAACACTGACTGAATTAAACCAATCTTGCTACATCCACAACTGTAAACAGCTTTATCTTTTTTACTGCACACACAGCGGAACTAAGTCTTCTTGACAAGGCCTCAATATGAGGTGTACATTATAACTCAATGTATGAGGTCCCCATTGTAGTCGGGTATAATTGTAATCCATGTTGCTATATTAATAGTATAGTTGTAGCACGAATGGGTCGGCTCGACCGGGGAAGGACCACGCTCTCACAGAATACCAGCGTAAAATAGCAGCTTAATGCTGCTGTGTTTCGTATGGTGAGTGTAGAGAACCGGAGACCCTTTTTACTGGAAAAGAGGCATTCCATCTTAGTCCTCACGGCTGACAACGCATCTGCATTTAAATTCGCAAACGAAGATAGATGTAGATGTCTATGGGCCACAGCAACCACTTACCATCAGGTGGACTGTGTGCTCGTTTGTCACCCTTATTCTATAAAAAAAAAAAAACTCAGTATTTTATTGTTGAACTTAATTATAAGTAGTAACCCGCCTTGCATTTGGCAAAGAAATTTATATTAGTGCAATTGAAATTTAGTGCATTTCATTTTGTTGGCATTCTAAAACAAGTTGTCAGTTAGATTTTAAAGAACCTACTTTTTTAAGAAGACTAAAAAGATAAGACAAAAATTATAAAATATAAGTAGACTATTTTATTAGACGTTGCCTAAACTTATAAAAACAAAATATGTAGCAAAATTCCGGTTTAAGAATTTTTAAGCAACGAGTAACACTGACAATCTCGTTCCGGAATTTCAAAATGATAAACTCAGACAGTGCACAACACAGATTAATAGATCCGTAGCAAACTAGTGCACAAGAACACACGATTGTGCATGCTAAATAGTGGTCTGCTATATCGAATTCTCGGATCGGCTCGGAAAAATACGAAGGGTAATTTCACCGTGGTGTATAAGCCGCCTTGGACTGTATATTTTTCCGTTCTTTAATTAACTTCATTCATTCATTACAGCTTATCAAAAGTCCACAGCTGAACATAGGCCTCCCCCAAATCACAGTTTAAAGACAGTATACAGTTTGGATACGCGTTTGATGTCAGCCGATGCCGCCGCCCGTGTAGGTAGGGCTCGGAAACCGGTTCAAATTCTAAACCGGTTTCGGTCATTGACCCCAAACCGGTTTTTGAGGAATACCGGTTTTTCACAAATTTAGGTTTAGGTAGTAACAATTAACCGGTTAAAACCAACCTTTGTAATGTCCCCGCCCTCTCCCTTTCCCGATTGTATCCAACCTTGTACGGCTGCGCTCTGTTTAATTCACGCAGTTTTTAGACGCACGTACGATATATTCATTGCATCAACGCGACTTCCTTATAACGACATACCTCATATTTTTTCATCTTTCAGCAACGACCGTATTATAAATAACAGAGGTAAGTTTTGTTTCAATTAATTATGCGTTATCTCCACTTTAAAATTAAGTTTCGATATCATGTTTAATTTGACCTTATATATTTATATTGACTTTAATTACTTATATTGAAAGTTTTCTACTAAAATTACGCTTTGCATCTTTAATTCAATGCCTTTAGTTTTAGTAATATATCGCAATAAATGATGAACTTTCTTAACAGAAAACACATTTTTTTTTAAAGTTGATGAAATTATATGTTATAGTATTTGTTCTTTTTAGGACTGAAGTGAGGCAGATCACCTTATTTTTTTTTATTTTTTTTTTACTTTTTATAATTTTTTTATTTTTTAGAAATTGACTTTACTGATACTGAAGTTAATAAAGAAAGATAATAATTTGAATCTAACAAATCATTATGATTAAAATCGGCTATATTTTGCTGTCGACTGTCACCAAATACATATTCTGAAAATTCCTGTCATTTACTAAAGGTAATTATTTAATAACTCCCAATTAACTAGATACTCAACAATATAAATTACACTGATATTTACGATCTTGTTTTGAATTATAAACGAGAATGATTAAAAGTGCAACGAAGTTTTCTCACGCCTCAAGATCAAAATAATATAGTGATCGCTTTGGAATTTTTTACAACCTTTCATACTTCACGAATATGGAATTAAATCTATTTAAATAAATAAAATTGAAGTATCTGTTTGTAATGTCAAAATAACAGATTTTTACTAAATACATATCATGAAAGTATAGGTGCGTTGCCGGCCTTTTAGAAAGGAGTAAGCTTTATTCTTGAAGGTCCCTAAGTGGTATCGGTCCGGAAAAATCGCCGGTGGTAAACAATTCCACAGAGAAGTTGAACAAGGAATTATTAGTTTTATACGTGGTAGAGCCATGCTGCAGCTATATTAGTAGTATAGCTGTAGCACGAATGGGCCGGCTCGACCGGGGAAGGACCTCGCTCTCACAGAATATTAGCGTAAAATAGCAGCTTAACACTGCTGTGTTTCGTATGGTGAGTGTAGAGAACCGGAGACCCTTTTTACTGGAAGAGAGGCATTCCATCTTAGTTATGTGTAGATGTCTATGGGCCACAGCAACCAGTTACCATCAGGTGGACTGTGTGCTTGTTTGTCACCCTATCCTATAAAAAAAAGGAAGAAAACTCCTAGTAAAACGCACAGTGGTGGACCGTCAAGCATCCAGATGGAAAGGATGGTATTGTGAATTTTGACGCGATGTGCGTTCGTGAAATATGGCGGCTGGAATTATTCGAACCTCAGAGTACTCCTTGTGGTAGATGTGATATAAAATGCGAAGGGATGCAACATCCCTATGCAGTGCCAGTGAATCGAGCCGATCAGGAAGAACTCGGACGTCAACGATTCGAACCGCTCTGCGCTGGATGCGGTCAAATGGAAGGAGCTGGCACTGGAGTGCCCCGGCCTAGAGATTAGGGATTGTTGTTGGGTGCCCCGGCCCAGTATTCCATGTGAAGCCGAATTTGCACTTTGTAAAGTTGCAAGCGATGTGCCGACATGAAATACTGCCCCGCTCTGCTGAGCACGTCAAGCTTTTTAGAGGCCAATTTGCCTTTCCTTCCAAGTGACCACGAAACTGCACACTATTCAATATATCGACGCCGACGACTCCGATGCTAGCTAAGGCAGCAAGGGAGTGCCTTGAAACTGAGAAGGTACGACAAAGGGGTTCTTTTCAGAGATAAACGCGCAAACTTGTGTCTTATGGGGATTGAAAAGATTTAGTCGCCCCCAATCCGAGACTTTGTTCAGCAAAGACTCGACTTCAGACATAAGTTTGTTCTGGTATTCGGCGACGTTTTCCCGAGAAATATTGGCACGGCTTGTATATAAAGCATCACCAGTGCTGTCGTCCACATAGCAATGAAAGTTACCAGTTTGCATCATATCATTTATATGCAGAAGTAATAGCGTTGATGATAGCACGCAGCCTTGTGGAAAATCAGCCTTAATAGGCTTGTAATCAGTGCATGCACCGTCTACTACAACCTTGATGCTCCGATCAGCAAGGAAACTGTTGATCCAATTACACAATATCTCGGGAAGGAAAATTAACAGATCGGCTTTCTCCTTTGCGGCATGGGCCAGTGAGTCCCTCTCTGTGCTGAGATGGAAGAGAGGGCTGACAGAAGTTCCGTTAGACAGCCTTGGCAAGAGACCAGAATGCACGAGTTCCCGAAGGAAGGCGAACTAGCTTCTCGCCAATTCTGCCGATGTGCTCTGACCTTGTCTTGGCAATGACTTTTTTGAAGGACCTGGAGGCGGAATTATACTTCTTTTTAAGAGCGCTGGTGTTTAAATCCCGAGATGTTGATGCGTCAGCCTAGGCCGGGTAGCACTCCTGCTCATAGTGTGATGCTATTTTACAGGAGCGACCAAACCATGGCTGAGATCTGCCTCCGATTGGCACCAGAGAAGTTGGAATAAAAAGTTCCATATCCTGAGGTACCACATCAGCGACAGAATCAGCAACAACCCTGGGAGTGTCCAGCAAGAAGCAAACCCGCAACCAAGGGTAGGATGCAAAGAAAGACCGCGTTCCGTCCCAATCCGCCGACCGGTAATGCCAAACACGGCGACAGCCTGCAGAACGCAACTGCAAGAGGAGCGTGAGTGGCACCACACTCCGGACAAGACAATGGTCCTAGGAGTCAAGAGGGGCGTCTTCAGAAACCTGATATCCATCCGGATGAGAGGTCAGCAGAAGGTCCAACAGGGAGGTGCATAATGCTCCACATCTGGAATTCGATTAGGCGAAGTAACCAGCTGTGTAAAACCATATGCCAAGGCAAAGTCATAAACAGATCTCCCCGCATGATCGGTTAAACGTGAACCAAGCCATTCGGCGTGGTGGGCGTTAAAATCGCCAAGGATAACGATCTCAAATCAAATCTTGATCTCAATCAAAGAATCTGTAGCCATTTGGACGTGTTCAATGAGTCGGATTGTTTCGGCATTACTGCTATGGGACCTATAGAGGCACCCGTAGACACGGGGATGGTCGTCGTTGTCTACGCGCAGCCATAGGATGGACAGGTTCTCAAACACAGGTCAGCTTCGCCGTCACCAGTTGTAGTGGACACTGGACAGCGTTAAGGTTTGACAGTTTTAGTCGCGAGCGGAATTCCCCCCCCCCCCCCCGTATACGCGGACCAGCCTAAGCACCCACGCTCAGGAAGAGTAGGGTAGCTTGGGCGTGGATGCACAGCGAGAGATTCTCCGTCAACAGGGGTGTTGGTACCCTCCTACGGTAGTTTTTGTTTGATTCCGCTACCATTCATGGTATTCTGCGAGGTCGTGGTATCACCCTGGTTCGTGCCGGCCCATCCGTGCGACATCAAAAGCTGCGGCGTGGTTCTACCACTGTTAAAACGTAAACATGGAACAAATTCTATTTACTTTTTTTCTCCCCATCATAAATAAACAACCGATACATAAAAATAAATTATTTTCTTCGTTATGAGACAAGTCCAGTCTTAACGAATAAACCAAACACAATAACTGCCTTTCCACCGGGCTCTTTTTTGCGCGAATACTTCTCTAATACTTTCACGTTTTTCGTAAATGCCAAACTCCCACTAGACACTCTGATCGTGAGTGAAAGAATGTGTCGCTTAAAGGCAGATAATTGACGATAAGTATGCCCGCATGCGGCGATACGGCATAAGCACCTCACAACGTGAATCTACCTGTCCCATTCATAATTACTTTTACGTTTTACGGAATTAACCGGTTAATTTGGGTGTAAAAACCGTAAGTAACCGGTAACCTTTACCGTTTAGGTTAAATAAAAACCGGTTACTTGTTTAGCGATATATTTACCGGTAATTAATCGAAATTAACCGCTCTTTTTAAACCGGTTCCGAGCCCTGCGTGTAGGTATTTACTATTTACACCGTCCCGCGAAAATATGCTAGGGGTTGTCACAAAATTGGGAATAAAATAATTTAGGATATTAGACTCATCATTTTATTAATATTATGGACATTGTACATACTTGTAAGTTAAAAACATTTATTAAACAAGATCATTTTTTGCCAAATATTTTCGTGACACTTTATAGATATTTTCAGTTTTTGATTGTTAAATTCAATTATGTAGTGTACTCGCATTTGGATTTTATAAAAAAAAAACTAGAGAAACTTAAGCATGGCCGTAATTTGAGTTCAATTTTATTTAGTAACTCATATAACTATGACAATGATCCACCATTATAGGTATTATATTTTTCGAAAACGGTACTAAAAATTAGTTTAATAAGTAGTTTAAAACACGCTCACGTCAACCTCATGTATTGTACAGCAATGTATTGTTATGTATTGTAGTTATGTATTGTACGCAAGGCCCCCCGCCGTTGCTCTACACAAGTACATTCGTTTCTCAACTGTTATACTCTCTTTAAACTGTGCCCAGATGTCTCAAAGGGTATGTCATAGTTATCACGCATGGCAGGCAGGTTGGCATCCGCAGTTTGTTTATTAAAGTTACAGCCTATATACGTCCCACTGCTGGGCACAGGCCTCCCCTCATTTCTGAGGGGGTTTTAGGGCAAGGAAATGTCCGCCGCGTTGCCCCAATGAGTGTTCGCGAACTTCACATATCTGCGAAATATTATTTTTTCTTTATTTCTCAGACATGGGGGTTTTCTCAGGATGTTTTCCTTCACCGCCGAGCACGGGGTAAATCAACACTTAAAATTGCAACTAACAATTTCATTGGTGCCGGCGGGGCATCGAATCCGGGTTACCCGCGTACTGTGAAATTTACAGCGAGCGCTAACCATCTGAGCTACCACGAATCTTCAGTTTGTTAATTATTTTATTATAATCAGGAAAATGCTGCTGCCCTGGCTGCTGATGCTCCTGTTTCATTTCCCTCTGTCGCCTCTTACGTCACCCACGGGATAATAATATGATGAAATAGTTTCTCTTAAGTCGCCACTTCACGGCTTCTCAAACACAGTTGTCAATATTCCTGACTATAGAATTGTGGTTCTAGGGTTCATATCCCAATTAGAGCCAATATAATTGTTACACAAAAATTTTTAGATCTGCATGGTCTTAACAACTTCAAATGTCTCATTAAAAATATACTCAAAACTGTAATAACACATTTTTTTTAAGATTATAACAACAATAATATAGCTGTAAGTATAGTATTACAAAATTAATTGCATAAGGTTAGGCGGACGTATTAGATTTTTGAGATATTATCTGTTCCCGGTATCAGGCAAATCACTTGCAGTTTCTTCTTGGGTCCGCAATGTAATTTCACTGAAATTGTATCAAAATATTAATTAAAAAATTCTATAAGTATGATATTTTTTTTCATTCATTCATTACAGCCTATCAAAAGTCCGCTACTGAGTACAGGCCTCCCCCGTAGAGTGCCTCATAATGCCCATGTGGATTTTGTATTGCCATAGTTGCCACGCTTGGCAGACGCCTTGGCAACTACAGCTTTTTAATTATTTTGAGTTGTTGTCAAAAAGGTGCTGCTGCCCATCTCCTGACTTCGTTTCTCTGTATCACCTCTTACGAAACCTAAGGGATGTTATGGGATTAATGATTCTCTTATGCCGCCACCTCACGGCGATATGTAAATGCATTATATTAAAATACATAGGTATTTACATATTATTATTTTAATTTTTTTATTACAAAATAAATAAAAAAATAAAATTAAATTATACCCTATAAGCTTATAATTTAACAAAAAATCATTTTTTAATAAAACTGAAGTGAAGTGAAATTGATATTGTAAAAATTAGATTGTTAATAAAACGCAAAAGCTGACTTCAAGGAAATAAAAATAATAAAATAATTTTCATATAATAACTTCAGAAGTCGGTACTAAGACTTCTTTTTCTTTAAAAATAATCCTGTATATATACACTATATACAGGATTATTTTTCAAAGAGTACCCAAATTTTATATTTAAGTTCAAATATAAAGATAAGGATATGCCGTATTGCAGTTTTTGAAAATGCGAGTAAATAAGGCTTTTACTTTTATTTGAAATTATTAGACTTATGGGTGTTGCCCAACTACACGTACGCGCGCTCCTCTGTGTGCTATGTGCGAGTCAATCATGAACGTATAAAATAGGCGGACTGAATTTTGTTAAGAAAGGACTGATGCACTTTAATGGCGACGGTGCAAATATGTTTGAGTGCAATAAGGATGACAACCCTTATTGCACTCAAACATACTTGCACACAAAAAACAAAATTTCCCCATTTTTTAAAAATAAAACAATCCATCAAAATATAACAAACGTGCCAGAGACTTTATGGTCCCATATATCTGTAAGTTGGCAAATCTTTGTTTTAGTATAGGAGTCTTTCCTAGTGCTCTAAAGCGATCTATAGTAACCCCTGTTTACAAGAGTGGAGATAAATCAGTCAATAATTATAGGCCAATCTCTGTTTTGACTTCAATTTCAAAAATAATTGAGAAGCTTCTTAATAAAAGGCTGATTAATTATCTTAACAAATACAATATTTTATCCGAATTTCAATACGGGTTTCGTAAAGGAATATCAACTCAAAACACAATTCTAGATTTGATCTCTATTATAGCGAAGGAAGTCGACAAGGGATACAAATGCCTTACGGTCTTCCTAGACCTCAAAAAGGCCTTTGACACCGTGTCTATCTCCATTCTTGTAGACAGGTTAGAGAGCATTGGCATCAGGGGATTGTGCTTTCTCTTTTTAGTAGTTACCTTCGTGACAGAACCCAAGCCGTAAAAGTAGATAGCTTCATTAGTGACGAAGATACCATTAAAATTGGTGTCCCACAGGGGAGTGTCCTTGGCCCGACTCTCTTTTTAATTTATATCAATGAATTGTGTAACTTACAGGACATCGGGGGAAGGAATATCTCTTATGCGGATGATACCGCTATTGTCTTTACTGGCAAGACTTGGGATTCCATACAACATCTGGCTGCAAAGGGCTTAGCTCGTGTGTCGAAATGGCTGAGGGATAATCTTTTAACTTTAAATATCCAAAAAACGAACTACATCTGTTTTGCTCCCTATACATCGTCGCAACCAGGACATATTTTATGTATCAAAATCCACAGCTGCCCAAATCTTGAAAATACCTCGTGTGAGTGTCTGATTATAAATAAGGTGAACGAAACTAAATACCTCGGCATCATCGTTGATCAAAGGCTTAGTTGGCACTCGCAGTTGGAAGCTGTTATAAATCGGATCAGAAAGTTAATCTGGGTATTTAAATAATTAAGGTCAGCAATGTCTAGTACTTTATTAAATAAAATTTACATAGCCTTAGCACAATCGATAATTTCCCAATCTGGGGAGGAGCCACCAAGACCAACTTTTTAGATCTGGAAAGAGCACAGAGGTCTCTTATAAAGGTCATGTATTTCAAACCTTATAGATTGTCTACTAACACCCTATATCAGATTAGTAAAATTCTCTCAGTTAGAAAGCTTTATGTTCTTAACCTCATTCTAAAATGTCATAAATCCCTACCGTTCAATGAATCCCTTCAAAAAAAAAGAGAAGAACTGATATTGTGGCCCCTATACCTATTGTACGTACTGTCTTTGCTATTAGACAGTACCTTTGTCAGTCTGCTTTTATATATAATAAATTAAATTAAATACTTGAAATATATCCTATGCAATTAAATATATGCAAAAAAACTTTAATGCATTGGTTGTATACAGTGACTTATGACGAGGTTGAAAATCTTTTAAATAGAATTGTCTGAAATCTATCTCACCAACATCTTATACATTTACAGGTAACAGTCTAACAGTATGCCGTCTTTCATATTTAATCAGTAAAATTTTATTTTGCAAGGCAACTTCGTACTTATGCTTTCTTCATCCACCAACACATACACACACCCCACATCATACATACAACAACACTCCTACACTCACATTCACATACTCATTAATATACACATACTAATTACAAATTCTCTAGAGGTTAAACTTTTTGTAATCTTACTTTTTGTAATCCTTAAGGGAAGTAGCGGGTCATTCCCAACACGAGTATCCTCTGATTACTCACTGGGAAGTCTCAGTAATATGTTGTTACAAGATTACCGAAATAAACGCATTATTATTATTATTATAACATAACTTTGACACAATACTAATATTAATATAAATATTATTATGTTACTGATAAAAATTAACGCAATTGAAGATAAAAAAAATTTAAGAATTTAGATTTTGATTAAAATGGAATAATTCTATTTCGATCGCTTTAATAGATAGGTGCAATAAAAACGTGTTTATTTAAATTAATTTTATTACATACATTATATCAAGTTCTTAGCGGTCAGCCACCGCAGAGTCTACTACACCTGAAGATGCCTCGTGTAGAAGCGAAACACGTGTCGTATTGTCGTCGGTGGTGTGTCTTTCCTAGTGTAGTGGTGGTAGGAGTAGTGGTGCTGGGATTAGTGGTAACGGGGATAGTGCACTCAAATGAGGGAGGGCGGGAGGTGCTCTACAAACTAGGTAAGACACATAATTTTACTTAATTGAGCGGATATTGGCAAAGTAAATTTTTCCAACTTTAATATAATGGATTTCAGCAAAGTAACGCCCGATTCTATTAATTATTATATCATAAAAAAAAATTAAAATTATGTTATTGGAACGAAACATATTATAAACCAACTATGTACAGGTATAGTAGGGAACCGAAAAAGATTTCATGTATGAACGTTAATAAAATATAATAAGTGACGGAGATAATTAATTACGGTATCTTAAAACTAAAGCTCTTAAAATTAATATGAAATTACCGAAGAAAATGATGAGCTAGATTCATTTTACCATTGGTATGGAACCCAAAAATGATTTTTTAAATATAATCATTTTTATTCAATACAGATTACAAGAATACTAATTGAAAGTCATTTAAGCTTTACCACTGGTTCGGAAAAAACCACTGTCCTGGGAAGAACCAGCAAGAATTCCAGCGGAACGTTTTTTTTAAATAAAATTAATTTACAATATATTATTTAGACAATTAGTATAGAAACATTTAGAAACAACATGGTAACGATCACCTCATTCCCAGGGGTTTTTATCAATCATGTACTCTTTAGTAGTATAAAAATTTTTGCTTAGTAAAAATTTTAAACTTTTTGACAGATAAGGCCTGCATATTTTCTGGGGCTTTGTTGTAAAAGCGTATACATTGCCCCATGGAGTCGAGAAACTGGTATAACTATCTTGTACTTGTTCCTAGTATTTACATTCTATAACAAGCACAAGTGCAACATAGTGGACTTTGGCCAAAAAATATATCTAAGAACCTTCTCAGAAGCTATACATATCTAGTGCAAAAGACCGCATTATAATCGATAGTTTTTCAGGAAAATGGTAACAAAAAAGTGTACAAAAAGCAACCTTTTGAAGCGTAGCAACCTCGAAAATCCGTTCCAACGTGGGTAAAAATTGATATTTCCCAAATTTCGGGTAATTTTACTTATAATGGTAAAATTATGTCGATGGATGCAGGTGGTTGGTGGTGGTGGAATCAATACTTCTTGAAATATTATATGCTCGGGAAAAATATGCGCCTACATGAATTCCAGAAACATGTATCCCGCTGAATTGTCGATGGATGCAGGTGGCTCAGGACCGTGCTTTGTGGCATTCCTTGGGGGAGGCCTATATTCAGCAGTGGACTTGTGAAGGGCTGTAATGATGATGATGATGATGATGATGTCGATGATGAATTAACAACACTGATCACATTTCCAAATAAGTGATTATAATTACTGATTTACCTATGAAAGGTGATTCCTTGATGTTTTTTCATAAAATCATTATGATTTTGTAAGATTTATCGACGCAAGACGGCATATTTATTTTTGTTTTTATTTACGACAACTACTTCTCGCGGAGGACGTTTTACGGTGTTCGATTTATTATTTGTGTTTTAATGCTTCACTGGATTGTATAGCGAGATTCAGTCCGCCTTTTTTTATACGTCCATGGAGTCAATTCACAACGTTTTACCCACAGAGCGACCGTTACGAATGTGTGCGTGCGTAGTAAAATAGAAGGCGTTAGATATTTATGAATGACAATCTGTTAAAATAATGCATTAACCACGCATTCTGAATTTAAAAGATAAAAAGGAAAAAATGTTTGAGATTATTTTAAATTAATTTTTTCTTCACCTTCGCTAATATTATTTATTCTGAAACTTCTCTGCAAATTTGGGCGTAAATTGCAAAATAACCCTGTATATATGAAGTATTTATTAAAACCCTGACTCGAGTTCTTTGAAGTCGATTTTTAATTTTTATTAAGGCCAGGTTATACGATACGGTATTATACGATTTTGACGCTCGGGAATTGATACTTCTTGAAATATGAAAATGCTCGAGAAAAATATGCGTATACATGAATTCCAGAGACATATATGCCGTAGCTACACAGCGTAATACACAGGAGGGAAGAATAGTCGTCGCTTCGGTCAAATTTCAGCGAGACGCGCATCATCCCCTCTGGGGAATGGAAAAACCCAATGAACGAGGTAAGGTGTTAATTGAATATCATTTTAGCACTAATCTAACCATTTTAAATACAGTTTCCGAACCAACCTTCATAAACAAACATTGTCGAACAATAATCGACCTTACACTTGCAACAGAAGGAGCAGCTAAACTGATCACGGAATGGCATGTGTCGAGAGAGGCTTCATGCTCAGACCATAGATGAATCTGTTTCGTATTACAGGTCGATATCCCCACTACACCACCACAGAGAAATCCCTGCAAGACAGATAAAACAAAATACCTTAACAGGCTGACGTCTTTGCTCGCGGGTTTTGAGAGGACAAACGCTATAGCAAATCAGTCGCTCCTAGACGAATTGGTAGCAGCTGTTACTAAAGCCATGATGGATAGCTACCATGAATCATGTCCAGAAATCACCCCACCAAGGCTTGTGAGGGCAAGCAACCGTGGTGGGGTAAAGAACTAGATAGGAAATGCAAGAAGGTAAGAAAATCCCTAAATAGGGCCATGAATACTTCAATGGATGAAGACTGGCTACTATGCAAGAAAGCTAAGTCTGAGTACAAACAAGTGGTAAAATTAAAAAATTTGTACAACCGACTTCAATATAAATTATTAAGAATAATTCAAAAACAGATCTTGATCAAATTTATATGGGACCACCAAATGATGAGATGATGAGAAGCATCAGCTTTCAAATAAAAAAAGAATCATCGACATCGGTTCAACCAGGAAAAGTTATGAGAACACACATAAAAAAAACATACAGTCGAATTGAGTACCTTCTCCTTTTTGAAGTCTGTAGAAAATTTATTAGGTATCGACGTTCGACAGGATAACGTAAATTCTGTGGTAACATAGAAACCTGTGAACAAGCGAATCGGATAAGAAAAATCATAGCTAACCAGAACACGCCGGGATCCATCTCTTTAAAGAAACCCGACGGAAGTTACTTAACATCGCCGGATGACACCCAACACTTCATAATTGAAACGCACTTCCCAGATTGCTGTGTAACTCAGGGAGTAAACCGGCATGAAGATATACCGATACCGACAGCAGAAGACTGGAATTTAGCAGAGAGTGGTAACAATGGATAACATCTATTGGGCCATTCATAGTTTCCTCCCCTATAAAGCGGCAGTACCTGACGACATTTTCCCAGCACTCCTACAGTGCTCTGCAGTAAAGGCCTAATAGTCAGACTTGTTGCCATAATGAGAGCATATCTGGCTTTCAAATATGTTATTAGGGGATGGAGGGAAGTGAAAGTTACATTCATACCCAAAGCAGGTAAGAGTGACTATACGGACCCTAAATCCTATAGACCCATTAGCCTCACATCCTTTCTCCTAAAGACGATGGAGAAGTTGTGTGAAAGGGAATTAAGGGGGTCGGCGCTAATTAACTTACCGCTACACGACAAGCAACATGCGTAAAGCTTAGGCAAATCGACAGAATCAGCACTTCACAAGGTAATAACAAGGATTGAAGAGGCCATCCAAAACAAAGGAATATATCTAGGTTCTTTCATTTCAGTTGCCAGAACGAACTTCTCCAACATAAAAGTGGCACTAAATAGACATAAAGTGAAACCGGCACTGATTGACTGGATAGTAAACATGCTCAGTACACGAACAATAAAGATTGCTGTTGAATCTCTAACAATCCAGATTATGAAAGGCTGCCCGCAGGGTGGGGTTCTTTCACCTCTCCTGTTGAATATGGTCATTAATGAACTCATCAGCAAATTAAATGCCAATCACTTCTACACAGTAGGTAATGCAGATGACCTGACAATGCTGGTCTCTGAAAAGACAGCAAGCATGGTGTGCGACCTGACCCAAGCGGCCCTCCGTATAGTGGAGAGATGGTGCAGGGAATATGACTTAACCGTTAACCCAAATAAAACGTTTAATTTTTGCGTGAATGTTTTTTTTATGGGATAAGGGTGACAAGCGAGCACACAGTCCACCTGATGGTAAGTGGTTGCTGTGGCCCATAGACATACCTATCCTCGTTTGCGAATCAAAATGTAGATGCGTTGTCAGCTGTGAGGACTAAGATGGAATGCCTCTTTTCCAGTAAAAAGAGTCTCCGGTTCTCTACACTTACCATACGAAACACAGCAGCATTAAGCTGCTATTTTATGCTGGTATTCTGCGAGCGTGGTCCTTCCCCGGTCAAGCCGACCCATTCGTGCTACAATTATACAATTAATATAGCTGCAGCATGGCTCTATGACGTATAAAATGTTCTAGTAATGTTCACACAAAAACGAATGCTGAATAATTATCACCTCCCAAGTCTTTTAGCACAAAACTCCAGCTATCCTCTGAGGTAAAATATTTAGGTCTTACCTTGGACAATAAACTGAACTGGAATAAACACATAGAAAACAAAATCAACAAGGCTAGAATAATTTTCTGGCAATGCAAGAACATGATTGGTAAATAATGCGGTCTGATGCCAAAAATTATATTGTGGCTAAACAAAATCGTAATTCGGTCCATGATCACATACGGTGCTCTGGTATGGTGGACCAAAACAAATGAAGCCACCACCATTAAGAAGCTTCAGTGTTACCAGAGACTGGCATGTATGGCTGCCACAGGTTGCATAAGAACTACAACAACAGCAGCCTTAGAGGCTATGCTGGAGCTAACCCCGATAAACACCTACACATACAACAAGAACCGACTTTAGCTGCCATTAGACTCAAGACCCTTAATCTATGAAGTAAGAGTAGAGTACCTCATACGGGTATAATTGATAGAATTTACACCAAAACTCCTATCTTACAAGCCAAGTACGATGAGATCCTTAAACAATTTGGGTTTGATAAGAAATATAAGATACAGTTAAATTAAACTAACCAGCCGGAGTAATTAAGCCCAAAAGAACTTAGACTTTGCACATATGGTTCCAAAACAAATGAAGGTACAGGATCTGGAACTTTATCGGAAGACCTCAACATCCACATATATACACTGCTGTTTAACCACAACACAGTCTTTCAGGTAGAATGTATGAGTATTATCCAAGCGGCCATAGCAATAGATGCTAGGAAGGTGAAAGACTTCTACATCAGAATACTGACCGACAGCATGGCAGTACTACAAGCTCTGAGTTGCAATGTGGTGAACTCGGGACTAATATATGAAAGCCATCTACGACTAAATGAGGTATGTAAACACAACAATGTGACTCTGCAATGGATCAAGGGACACAGTGGATCCACGGGCAACGATGCAGCAGACGAACTGGCCAGGAGAGAATAGGCTCTGGCTACTATAGGGCCGGAACCAATCATACCAATCTCTTTTGGTAACATTTGTTCACTGGTATGTAGAAACTTCATTAATCAACACGCTCAGCTTTGAAAAAATCTAGTAGACTGTAGACAAACTAGGGAGACACTGCCAGAAATAAACCTAAGGTTTTAATGAGATTCAACAAGCCAAGATCAGGATAGCAACAAGTGCTATTACAGGATATGGCTCTTTTAACAAATATTTATTTACCATAGGTGTTACAGATTGTCCCCTGTGCAGGGCATGTATGGGGAAGGAAGAAACCATGGCCCACGTGTTGGTGGCATGTCCAGAGGTCACTACATACAGAGCTAAACATCTCGGCATGCCGGGATCACTCCCCAAAGTTCACATCAAAGGACTGTTGAACTTCAGGCAATTTCATGGCTCGAATAATGACATTATTCCTGCCCACATGCAAAATACACGCTTAGACGTGGAGTTGCGGAAAACAGCCCGTCGTAATCTAATCTAATCTAAAGATATAATGTTGCTTGTTATTTCCATGTTTTAAATGACAGCAAAATATATAGGTCTGGACTTTATACATACTGTCAAAACATGCTCAATTCTATTCACATTAGTTAATAAACAAGGGATTATTCAAGTACAGACTCATGGTTATTATAAGTAGCAGACATTTAATTAATTACCTTAAAGTATGGGCAATTTCTGAGATAAGATCTTCCTCAGAAGCATTAGAATTTAAGTCTTCAGATACTAGAATTTCTTGATTGTTTTCAGTATTTTCAGAATGTTCTCTATGTAGTTCTGCCTCTATTTCTCCTCCTGGATTTTTGCTGTTTGTTCTAATTCCAGCAATACCTGAAAAAATATGTATTTCGTTTAGTATAATTTAATGTATAGTAAACAGTTCACAAATGTATTAAAAATCATAGTATCCAAGCACATGGTACAGACAGCCGAGATAAAGTCTAAGAGGAAAACAATGTTGGTATTGCAATGCTCTACCTGCCCTATAACCCGCTCTTACTACCCTCTGCGACTTAAGTTTGGGCGTGCCTGAGGAGGAGAGTTATCCTGTCCTGACTCTGGGAAGAAAAGGAGAATTCTGTGTCGACAAGGATACCATTGCATGTGTGGATTGAGTTATTGTAAAACGGACAGATTAGAATCGATCATAGTTTTTTTTTTTTATAGAAATAGGGTGACAAACGAGCACACAGTCCACCTGTTGGTAAGTGGTTGCTGTGGCCCATAGACATCTACATATATCCTCGATAACTAATCAAAATGCAGATGCGTTGTCAGCCTTGAGGACTAAGATGGAATGCCTCTTTCCAGTAAAAAGGGTCCCCGGTCTCTACACTCACCATACGAAACACAGCAGTGTTAAACTGCTATTTTACGCTGGTATTCTGTGAGAGTGTGGTCCATCCTCGGTCGAGCCGACCCATTCGAACTACAACTATGCTATAAATATAGCTGCAGCTTGGCTCTACCACATACAAAATTGTTGATCACTCTCAATTGTCTGCTTTAAGTTGTTAGCTCAAGACGAGCAGATCTCTGGGCTTCCAATTATTCATACTAACCACATACATACAACCACATTATATCATTACCCAAAAGATAATCAAATTTAGAACTGCAATATTTTAATAAAATTCATACCTTTAGAAGGTAGAGTAGGAGTGTCTCTTCGAACACGACGACGTTTTGTTTGATCATTTTGGCGCACTTGCAAGTTTTTTTCAAAATCTACATGATATAAGGCTCCAGCTAGTAGGAGCTTACATTGTTTTTCCCCTCTGATAAAAGCAGCTTCCAGATCACAATTACTCCTTTCATCATATTTCCACCAGCCTGCGAATCAGAGGGAAAAACTATAGAAAGATAAATTAGTAAATAAACAACTAACAGAACAAAATATAACTAAAATTATACCATTTCTTCCTTCATAATACCACTGATAATCATGATTCCTGCAATCTGTTGAAGTTTTTTCACTTGGTATGTTGTCCAACAATACTGGATTATTTAAATAATCATGAGGTATCTCAGTACGACACATGGCACATTTCTTGCTTTGTATTGCAATGCCCTGTTAATAAATAAAAACAAATACCCATTGAAAATTTTGTTAATAATCTTAGGTTTTATTCACTAAACTTTTTACACAATAGAGCCATGCTGTAACTTATGGTTTTAAACATAAATAGACTGGTTTGACTGGGGAAGAACCCTCTCTCTCTCTACCTGATATTCACTTAGAATATCAGCATAAGAGAGCAGCACAATGTTACTGCATTTTTTACTGGTAACTAATCATTTCATCTAAATTATCAGAAGTGACAATGCATTGTATTTTAATTCTGAATTGCGTCTATTTTTAACACTCTTACTTTACCACCAACATAAATGCTAGAAGCTTAATTTCTTTATTTGATGACATAATATGTACCTATATATTAAATACATTGCTGTCTATTATAGATAATTTAATTTCTCTGTGTAACATACCCATAGTTTAAACATTATGGCCACAAAATAAAGAATATAAGTAATATTAAATATTAAGACTTCTTACCTTCACACATAAAAAGCAAAATATATGTCCACAGGGAAGTTTTGTAGGATGATTATATTTTTCTAAACAAACACCACAAGCTTGTTCTGCAAAATTATGAATGATAATGACACAATTCTAATAATGGCTGAAAAATTAAAGACATTAAACCAGAGGTCTTTACCATCAATACAAAATGTATTTTTTAATAACAATATTATGATGTTAATATCTAAATATTTATGGCGTTAATTGTATCGTATGATGGCAAACATTAAATGATAATTAATTAAGAAATAATCCAGTTTACTTTTCATTTATTTTGAAAACAACTTATAGAAGCAAATCGCTTTAGTGTATCTTACCTTGAAGCTCATATTGAACGTCAACCATTATTAATATTCCTTATTATTTACAAACTAATATAATGAGAAATTAAGAAATGAACTATTTTAACGTATACGTTTCAATTGATTCCTTCCTGTATTAAATAATTAAATTATAATTTCTTGTATAAAGTATATACAATCTACTCCACAGAACCAAAGATTTCTTTTTTTTTTTTTGGAGTTTATGGCCTGGTATCTAGACCTTTAGGCCAACAGAACCAAAGAATATAGTAATCACCATAGATAAATAGATAAGTAGCAAGGTAACCACAGAACTGCACAGAACAAAATTACTCGTAACCATCGAGCATTTAACCGGAATAGAGTAGTAATGTGAGCCATCCAATTCCGAAACTGATCAGTGATTTGTCACTGACAAATAGCAAATCACGCTCGCACTAAAACAGTAACACACCAACAAGTGATCTGTGTGTACGTCCCCCGATACTCCCGAAAATATTCAAACTTTGTTATATTAAACCCCATAATGTCGTGTTGTTCTATTCAGTGGTGTGGAAAAAACAGCAAGACATCGAATTATAAAACAGACGGAATCACGTTTCATCGGTAAGTATCAATAAAAATAAAATGAAACACTTGGGCACAGTGCTGCGTCATTATCAAATTACTGAATTTTACTGTTTTTTTATTTTACCAGATGTTTACCGGAAAAGGTTATTTGTTTATACAAACAAATAAATAGATGTAATAAATTGAATACATTTCAAGACAAAGTTTAATTAGGTCGATCTAGAGTGAGTAGTAGGTAGTGAGTTAATTTGTCGATTAATTTAAGCAGACCAGACCTCAATACAAAAATATCTTACTAATAATAATACAAATCCTACTAAAAATATAAATGTGAAAGTTTGGATATTTAGATGTTAGGATGTTTGTGTGTCAATCACGCAAAAACCACTGAACGAATTAGAATGAAATTTGGCATACATACAGTTTATATCCCGGTTATCCCTCGGAAACGGGAACTATGCTAGTAATATATATATGCTAGTATTAATATAAAATAAATAATGAACTACAAAATTTCAGTCAGCTACTTTAATTAAAATTTTTCACCTTTTTTGTAATTTGTTTTTTTTTAGGTTTCCTAAGGATTCGAATCTTAAAAAACAATGGATAGATTGTGCAAAAAGGGAAAACTGGTTTCCAAGTAATTATAGCGTCGTTTGCTCCAGACATTTTACAGAAGATTGTTTTTATACATAAAAAAGTCGCCGCCGCTTGTTTGATACCGCAATTCCTACACTAAATTTGCCTGTGGTGGTAAGATATATAATACATAATCTATTTTATTCAACTTCATTATCAAACCTATTATGTCTTTACCGACTCGATATAGGTATTATTTTGTTTTCTTTGCAGAGTAACATATCAGTTCCAGTAAATGCAAGTCCGATACCATCATTCTCTTCTCAAAGGGAGTCGATATCAACTACACCAAGGGCAACTAAACGAAAAGTTACCGATCCTGAAACACTTTCAAAGTTTCACTCTCCGACCAAAAAACGTCTTTGCAGACGTGTTTTACAGTTAACAAGTCAAGTTAAGCGTAAAAATAAAACAATTAAAATATTACAGGACAAAGTCCGTTACTATAAAAAAAGAGTGGCATCTTTAAAGGTTATAATAAAGGAATTAGAGAAGAAAAATCTCCCATAAGATACTTACCTATGCACAAAATTTCACAGGATCACATAGAACTCTTTTTTGCTAATATGAGATCACATGGTGGTTCAAATGACAACCCCAAACCTCGCTTATTCGAAGCTATTTACAAGAAATGCTTAATTCACACAGAATTATTACAAACATCGACGGGTAACTGCATACCGTTAGAGAAGATATCAATTCTTAATTGTTCTTCGGCAATCACAAGAAACTTGACCACTCACAGCCAAACTGAGCAGACTGTTAATGATGACGATCATGAAAACCAAGAAGAATTTAATATTCGGATGGAAGCTGTCGAGCTTTCGCAGTTTTCTGACAACCCAATCTTTCAACAGTTTACAATCTCGCGAGATACCTAGATATTAATCTTACGATTACGATTTTTATGGTTTACGGTAACAAATATTTTATTGCACAGCTCTAGTGCAATACTTGACCTCGAGTCGGCCAATCAGAGCGCAGTGACCGGCGCAGCGTTTTGGCGGAATTTGTTTCACTACAAAACAAATAACAATACCGCTCTATTTCAGGTTAAATGCTCGATGCTTGTAACTGTCCTATACGTATACAGGAAAAGAGAGCCCACTCGTGCGAAATCTGTCAACCGAGGAGTACTAGTGCCGTCTGGTGTCGTTTCGGCACAATATAGTGAGAATGTGTACGTACGTATAACACATGCACCTCTACATATACACTACTGTTTATGGTAATTCATTACACTATAAGTACTAGGATTAATTATCAACAACCAACAGTGAATTAAACATTTGAAACATTTTTTTAAAGATAACTGCATAGTAACTAAATGCTTCAAATGTTTAATTTAACAGTCGGTTGTTGATAATTAATCCTAATACATAAAGTGTAATTCATAAATTGTAAATAGGAATTAACTACGATATTTTTTAACATGAATGAAATTAAACACAAATAATTAGTATATTATATTATTTTTTGAACTTAAGGGAAATAGATAAAGATTTAACCTAGTTTTGACAATACAATGGTTAGGTTGTAACCAACGACCACTCCTTTAAAGTCTCACATACTTGTAATAAAGGGCTGCGACTGTGTGTGCTGGAACAGTTGGAGATATTAAAAAATAAAAATAGTAATGTTGCACTGCTGAATGAACAAACAAATGTTTCTAACTCACCTCTCTTAAACATCTTTAAACCTGCTCTCCAATAGCGGACAGCCTCGCAGTATGGTCGTTCGTCACCTTCACGGTGATTAGCGATTGGTTGCGTGGTTGGAGGGTAGGCGGGCGTTTCGCAGCGGCTTGTTATTAATTTAATAGCAGGCGGTTGCGTACGTTAGATGGTGATTGGTCGCATGTTCTATCGCATGACGCGGTCGCTCACTACTTAAGTGGGGAGCGGTTGTGTCGGCGAGTCTTATAAATAGCAGCTGTTTTTGGCTCGCCGCTCACTTAGCGTTCAGCCACCGTAGAGTCTACTACACCAGAAGATGCCTCGTGTAGAGGCGAAACACGTGTCGTATTGTAGTCGGTGGTGTGTCTTTCCTAGTGTAGTGGTGGTGGGAGTAGTGGTGCTGGGATTAATGGTGACGGGGATAGTGCACGCAATTAAGGGAGGGCGGGAGGTGCTCTTCAAACTAGGTAAGACACATCATTTAATTTTATTAAGCGGATATTTACAAAGTAAATATTTACAACTTTAATATAATGGATTTCCGCAAAGTAACGCCTGATTCTATTAAAGCACCAGCTTCCAAATAAAAATAAATAAAAAAGAATCATCAAAATCTGTTCACCGAGAAAACAGTTCAAAGGTAACTTTTGAAGTTGGTTGAAAAAAGAAATATCTGACATACTGCTCTCTCAGTTACCACGGCAGTATAGGCTGTAATAAATGATATATCTAATAATTATGTATCTGATAACCATCAGGTTTTTTTTAAGGCGAAAAGGGGGCAAATGAGCATACAGTTTACCTAATAGTATGTTAGTAGTTAGTAAACTAGTTATCAAGTTTATAAATCTCGTCACAACATTTTGTATACTTATTATATTGTATAACATATAATATGATTTAAGTGGCCACCCCAAGTACTCAATTCCAAATTACCACCCTATAGAGATTATAAAAACAGTTAAAACAGAAAAATTTAATTATCTCTTTCACCACTGAACTTCTTTTCTACAGGTTGTGGCTGATTTGTATGATCTGTCAGGTATGTATTAGGAGTACACAAATATAATACAAATATATAACTACAAATCATCTTCTAGATATAAGGGTTAGTTATGATCTTGAAGATTTGTTAAAGATTGTTCAATAGTTGTGGTTACGCGGTCCGCAGAAATTGTCTCTGTCATTGAATAAGATCTCCAATTACAAAATAGACGCGAATTATATGTTTCATTCTGATTATCCATACTTAATATTATAAATGCGAAAGTGTGTTTGTTTGTTTGTTTGTTTGTTTGTCCTTCTTTCACGTCGCAACAGAGCGTCGACATGGCATGATTATTTGTATGGGGATAGTTCGGTGGCTGTAGAGTGACATAGGCTACTTTTTTCAGCGGAAAAACATATCATTCCCGTGGGAAAATCGAATATGTTGCAAAATTAAATTTAGCTAGGTGGCGCCACCGTGATTCTACAAGACGGACGACGGTACGATGGATGAACACAGAAGGTCAGAATATCTGGATTATTATGTATTTTTACCAAAATTAAGATAAAAAATGTATGGATCTGTATTTTTCCACGCAGGACCGGGAAGAGAGCGATAAAAAACATAAAATTCACCAGCTGATTTTCTTCAAACGTTTTGGTGCATCGTAATTCACAGAATAGGCGATAACCTCGCAGACGATATTAAGTAATTGCTACTGAAACACCTGCTCAAAGTCAGCAAAGGCTATTCGAACAAACGGAACGTCAGGCCGCCTTAAGAGCCGCGGAAACACCTGATGAAACTCAACACAGACTCATTGAGCAAGCTGAACGTCAATCTACTATAAGGGCATCTGAAACACCAGAACAGACACAGGCGCGAAGAGATGCAAATGCACAGCTCCAAGCTGAACGTCGACAAAATTTTCAAAGAAACAATTGGTCGGTTTTTAATGACGCAGCATTCAATTATGATCCGTTGATTGATTATAAAAATCACAGGTTAGTTGTTATCGGTCTGATGGACAAGGCGTGTCGATTTTGCAGCGCTTTAAAATGGAAAGATGAGACCGCAGGCATGTGCTGTTCCAATGGCAAAGTGTCTCTTCCGTTACTTGGGGAACCAGAAGAACCTTTGAAAACTCTCTTTTATATGATGCTAATGAGTCACGGCGCTTTTTAAACAGGATCCGGAAATATAACTCATGCTTTCAAATGACATCCTTCGGAGTTGACCGGGAAATAATAATGCCGGGATTTTCGCCTACATTTACGGTGCAAGGGCAAATTTATCGTAGAATAGATTCACTTTTTCCAGCTGAAAACGAACAGCATAAATTTTTACAAGTATATTTTATGGGTGACGAAGAAATTGAGGTAGACCGTCGCTGCCAATTTATCCAGGGAGTTGAGAGAGACACAGTGTTCAAAATTCAAAGATTCTTGCATGAACGTAACATTTTAGTCAAAACATTTAAAACTGCTTTAGAAAACCTACCTGAAGAGGATTATAAAGTCGTCATTCACGCAGATCGGACCCCTCGAGGAGAGCATGAAAGGCGCTACAATGCACCTTTGATAAACGAAATAGCAGCCGTAATTAGTGGTGATCAATTTTCTTCACGAGACATTGTCTTGCGAGCACGTGATGATACGTTGCAACGGGTAGCCGATACACACAAGTTTTATGACGTTCTGCAATACCCATTGATTTATTGCAAAGGACAAGAGGGTTATCATTTTCAAATTCCACTCATTAACCCGGTCACAAAGGAGCCTACTCCGAACAAAAAAAGTATCATGTATGGATTTTTATGCGTATCATATGATGTTGCGAGAAAATGATTTTAACCTCTTAGCCCGGTGTAGACAATTATTTCATCAATTTTTGGTAGACATTTATGTGAAGGTAGAAAGTGAACGTCTCCGTTATATATCTTTAAATCAAAAAAAGCTGCGCGTTGAGAATTATATACATTTACAATATGCAGTTTCTAGCGACGCCAATGTAAACCCCAGAGATTTAGATAAAATGGTAATTCTGCCCTCATCATTCGTTAACAGTCCCCGCTACCTTACATGAGTACACACAAGACGCATTCGCCTATGTACGAACTTACGGAAGACCTGATCTTTTTGTTACTTTTACTTGCAATCCCACATGTAAAGAAATAACCGAGGAGCTAATGCCGGGCCAAAAAAGTACTGACAGACACGATTTAGTTGCTAGAGTATTTAGATTAAAAGTACAAAAATTAATGTATGTAATTACCAAAAGGGAAAATTTTCGGAGAGGTGTAGTGCTTCATGTATTCAATTGAATGGCAAAAAAGAGGATTACCGCATGCCCACATTCTAATATGGCTTAAAGAGAAGTTGCGGCCCAGCCAAATAGACGACATAATAAGCGCCGAGATTCCGGATCCTGAGCAAGATAAAGAATTGTATGATACCATCGTCCGAAATATGATTCACGGTCCATGTGGAGCACGAAATTCAATATCGCCATGTATGAAAGAAGGAAAATGTACAAAGAAATTCCCTAAACAGCTATTAAAAGAAACAGAGCACAATGACAATGGCTACCCTTTATACAGACGCAGAGCTCCTGAAGATGGTGGCAGGAAAGTTACAATCAAATCTCGCTCTGGAGCGTTCGAAACCTTAGATAACAGCTGGATTGTCCCGTATTCGCCCATTCTATGTAAAATGTTTAATGCCCACATTAATGTAGAAGCATGTAGCTCTGTCCGCGCAATCAAGTATATCTGTAAGTACATAAATAAAGGAAGCGACCAAGCAATATTTAATCTCAGGAGTGAAGGTGAGGCAAATCCGTTAATGAAGTACAGACCTTTCAAGCAGGGCGTTATGTCAGCAGTAACGAGGCAGCGTGGCGTCTCCTTGGCTTCCCTTTACACGAAAGGCACCCAACAGTTACTCACCTTGCTGTGCACTTAGAAAATGGAGAGCGTGTATATTTCCCCGAAAGAAATTTCCAAGAAAGAATTGCATCACCGCCAAAACTACACTAACAGCCTTCTTTCAACTTTGTCAAACCGACCCCTTTGCAAAAACGTTGTTATATTCTGAAGTCCCCCGCTATTATACTTGGAACACATCAAGGCGCGCCTGTTGCAAATTGGCCCGGTGTAAAGTCATCAGATGCCCTTGGTCGTGTGTATACCGTCCATGTAACTAATTTTGAATGTTTCTGTTTACGATTGCTGCTGCACCATGTTCGGGGTCCTACAGGATATAAAGACCTTAAAACTGTCAACGGTCAGGAATGCGCAACTTATAGAGAAGCATGTGAAGCTCTGCATCTTTTAGAAAACGATAATCACTGGGATGAATCCATGGAGGAATCTGTGCAGTGCCAGTCACCAGCCAAAATTAGGGATCTTTATGCAACTCTCATATCATCTTGCGGGCTATCTAATGCACATAAATTGTGGGACAAATATAAAAAGTACATGGCGGAAGATATTTTGCGAAGGTTACAGCAGACACACGCGAACATGACATACAATGAACACATTTATAATGAAGCACTTGGAAAAATTGAAGATAAAGTAATGGCAATGGTAGGCAAAAAATTAAGCGACTTTGGAATGATAAGCCCTCAGCGAACAACCGAAAATGAACTAAGTGATGAAATTATACGTGAAACAAACTACGATATACCAGCTTTGCAGCAGCAAGTAGCTGAATTTGTACCCCGCTTGCTTCCCGAACAAAAACGAGTTTTTGACAAAGTATTAGGACAAATTGAATCTGGAAATGGTGCACTTTTCTTTTTAGATGCCCCTGGAGGAACTGGGAAGACATTTTTGTTAAATTTATTATTAGCGCAAGTACGGAAAGATAAAAACATTGCTTGTAAAATAAAAATGTAGCTTCCTCCGGTATAGCCGCCACGCTGCTAAGCGGGGGCCGCACTGCACATTCTGTTTTAAAACTCCCTCTAAATCTAGCCCAGGAAGAATTTCCGATCTGCAGCTTTAGCAAAAATAGTGCACGAGGTATAATGCTACGACAATGCAAACTTTTAGTGTGGGACGAAAGTACAATGTCGCATAAAAAAGCTGTAGAAGCACTAATTCGAACGCTCCAGGATTTGCGCAGAAATACCTATGTAATGGGAGGAATGGTGGTTTTACTGGCTGGTGACTTTCGCCAAACTTTACCTGTCATTCAAAAGGGCACACCTGCAGATGAAATTAAAGCATGCCTCAAGTTGTCTATTTTATGGAACAAGGTGACAAAATTCAGTTTAACTACGAATATGAGAGTGCATTTGTATAATGATATCAATGCTGGAAACTATGCTGACACACTTTAAAAATTGGCGATGGGCGGTTGGAAACGGATGCTGAGGGCTGCGTTAAATTGACGAGAGATTTTTGTAATTTAGTACAGAGTCATTCCGAATTAATTGCAAGCGTTTATTCAGATTTAACGAACAACATGCATGAAGACAAATGGTTATGTGAAAGGGCGATTCTTGCACCAAAAAATGAGAGCGTTAACAAAATAAATTCAGATATATTAAGCGAAGTAGCAGGAGAAATAACAGGGTATTTGTCAGTAGACACAGTTATGGACACAGAACAGAGCACTTCATATCCCGTAGAGTTTCTAAATTCTCTAGAGTTGTCAGATGTGTCCTCACATAAGCTTCAATTAAAATTAGGCGTCCCAGTCATGCTAATGCGAAATTTAGATGCTCCTCGGTTATGTAACGGGACAAGGCTGCGTGTGACACATCTTGGACGGAACATAATCGGTGCTACAATTTTGACAGGCGTAGGAAAAGGTGAAAATGTTATTATACCACGGATCCCTATAATTCTCACAGATCTTCCTTTTCAATTAAAAAGGTTGCAGTTCCCTATTAAGCTCAGTTTTGCAATGACAATTAATAAAGCGCAAGGGCAAACGTTACAGGTAGCGGGCGTCAACTTAGAAAAACCGTGCTTCTCTCATGGTCAGCTGTATGTAGCATGTTCGCGTGTGTCAAATGCCCAGAATCTCCACATTCTTTCCCTGAATGGAAAAACATATAACATTGTGTACAGTAGCGTCTTAAAATAGTGTTCAGTTAGTTTTTTTTCCAAAATTCCCACAATCAATTAATCAGAATTCCCACAGATCTTCCCTTTCAATTCAAAATTTCTTAATTAGCTCAGTTTCTTTTCAATTCCAAATGCTGCACCTCTGACGGACCTATTAAGCTCAGTTTCCTTTCAACTCAAAAGGCTGCATCTCTGACGAATCAATTTAGCTCAGTTTCTTTTCAAAAGTCTGCATCCCTGACGGATAATTATGCTCAGTTTCCTTTAATTAAAAAAATATCCCATTTCCATTTGGAATAAACAGGCTATTTTCATGCTTTCCTATACGCTGCGTTTCAAAACATTTAAATAGGCTGACGAATCAATTTTGCTCAGTTTCCTTTTAATGGCTGCATCTCTGACAAATCTATAAAACTCAGTTTTCTTTCAATTCAAAAAGCAATGGATAGTTCATTTCCCAGTGACCATGCGGGCGAAGCCGCGGATAACAGCTAGTGATAAAATAATTGTAATTCATAACGAAACCACTTACATAAATTGAACGGCGCGTGTTCCGACGCGAGTTTGTAGTACGTGTGTGTGAGCGTACGGATACATAAATTCATTAAAAGTCATGGAGTGTTTACCAGAGTCTATCAAAAGTAATTAACTGTATTTAATTCGAATAAAAATGAATAGGTTGCATATATCTCGTAAAACAAATAATCGCTGAGACACAATAAGTACTTTTGATTAAACTAAAACTGTAAATAATGACCGCCACTCGTCACACGTTGAATTATGTGCACTCCAGTATTATATATTAGTCTATGATGTGCACCTAATGAACGTTCACCAAATGCTGTTCTAAGTGATGTGCGTAAAGTGTGTTTTAAAAAGTTATTAAGTCACATAAATGACCTTTGTATTACAATAAAATGCACTATTTTGTTTTTCTTTTACTTGTTAAAAACTATTATTGTACTTTACAACTTAAGTTATTAAACGCGATATAATCCGTAAAAGTAGTTTTATTCAATGTGTAGTGTTCGCGTAAATATATGAAATCTTTACCGAGTTTCTAAGAACCAGTTTAATCAAAATTGTAATTATCCACTTTAAAGCTAGGTCATAACGTCCAAATTTGAAATGTTAGAAACAAATGAGTTTTGCATAATACAGAACTTATCGAGAAGAGTTCAGTGCAGCCCCGTGACAGCTTAGTTCCATTCTACGCAATTTGGCGCTACCGTCGCAATTTGTTCTCTGTCTACGGACGCTATTTTGAGACGCCATATTGTGTTAATGTCAAATCAAAATCAAATTGTCAAAAGGGAGTTTTGGCGGGAACTTGATCGGTGGCGGTTTGCTGCTCCTGTATTATTGTTTGAATAATGGTTTGAAGTGGATTTTGATATGTAAAAGTTGTGCGATTTTGTGTATTACATGTATGCGCAAGTGAACTATTAGTGGAAACGGTGAAACAAGTGCTCTGATGGTGGTGTGATTCTCAAGATAATGTGTCTGTCTGCTTAGGCGCCTTGAGATACCATCGCCAACTGTCAGCTGTCTGCTGGCTCAAGTTGCCGTCAAAATCTCCCAAGGGCTGCACAATGTGACGCATCAACATATTGTGAATCAGTGTACTATGAAGGATAACTATACATTGAACTTCAGGCACAGAACCCAAAGCCGTAAAGCCAGTTATAAAAAAAATATTTTGTTTTTGTTTACCTGTCAGCCTGTCACTGATCACTCAACTCAATATAAAGAAGACTTGGCTTTAGCCTTTACGGTTTTTGAAAATATGAAGAATTAAACAAAATAAGACTTGACTTCGGCCTTTATGGATTTTGAAGAGACGGAAAGAAGAAAAATAAGACTTGGTTCCGGCCTTTACACCTTAAAATTCTATATATCCAAAATAAAAAAGACAAGGCTGTATGGCTTAGTTTCTTTGCCTGCTCTCTCGAGCGAATAATAAAAACAACAACAACAACAACAACAAATTGTCAAAATTATCGATATTGATTGCTGGTCATGAGAGTAATTGTGTTCTGTGTTGCTGGTATACCGGATGTCAATAGTTTTACCATTTTCAAAAGATTTTCAGAAGACCTGATTTTTGCGTCTGCTTTGTTCTGAATAACGACTTCATTTTTATTAGGGGCGTCATTGCCTATACTTGTAGCACTTAATTCTTTGCTATTAATATTTATCGTCACTGCGTTGCTAGCGATAAGTTTTGCCAGCAACGTAAATTTCAACAGTTCGTTGCGGTGAAAATTTTAGAGCACCTAATTTTTAAACTTGGCACCTAAAAGCCCCTAATTTTGGGTTTTTCTAAATGCAAATTCCTGACTTTGTGTTGCTAGCGATACACAACTCCTAAATTCGAGCGCGTCAAAAATGTAACTATTAATAACAAAGTGCTTTTAAGATCCTGCTACTGAATGTTCCTTTGGAGTAAGTGAAGCTCGTATCTTGGTTTTATATTAAACGGCAGGCTGACAAAAAACACGAAGTTGGGCGCAACTTTTACATGTTCAATGAAATCCGAATATTTATTCGGTTAAATTTCACTTTATGAAGCTCTTGTTCTCACTAAACGGCGTTACGGTCTTTTGACCCTGCAGAGTTTTATCCGACGTATAAAAATGCATGTGGCGTTATTTTCCGATCCCACTAGCACCTATTTTCAATTAATCGTGACTGAAACTGAAAAGCTTGTTTTTCTTGTTTTTTTTTTAAAGGTTACCCCTACACTAGAATTTTCTCCTGTATCGTGGAGGCATTAAACAAACAAATTCCACAAGGACAAACATCCAGACCCGGAACAATTATTTGTAGGCCATACAAATACTTGTTCCGTGCGAGATTCGAACCCGCTGCCCCCAGCGCCGCAACTCATTGCTAAGCCACTGCGTCACGGAGCCATCGAAGTCGAAAAGCTAATGTAAATAGGCCAAAACATGACTAGGGCCCGCACAATCCCGTTTGCGAAACACACTTATAGTCAGATATGCATTAGGCATTCCACAGAAAAGTAGAATATTCATTAAGATTGGAAAGGTAAAATTTATAATGAGGAATTTAATGAAAATAAAAATAATACTTCTTTATTAAACATTTAATCCCCATTTTTATAAAATGAATTACACATAGTAATCTGGAATGCAGTGCTAAGGAAAAGATTTTATTTATTTTGACTTATCTAATTGAATTAAGTAGAAAAAACTTGAGTTTACTTGTCTCTTACTTTAATTAGATCATTTAGATCTAATGCTACACATATTTCCTTTGAATCTGTACGGGGATTACGGTCCAGAATTTCTGTTATTGGATAGTAATTGTCACGATTATCAACATTCCATCCTGAGTACTGAAAACAAACACATAATAAATTAAATGGCATTCCATGAGATAATAGTTTAAGAAATAAAAGAAATTGTTTATCAATAAATTTTATAAATTAGCATACCACACATGTACATTTGTGAAGTATTTTTCCATTTGATTCCATAGGTATAAATTTTTGTAATAATGCTTTTCCATCGATTTTCCACAAATTCAATTCATCCAAATTTGATATAACTGTATCACCGTCCCATTTAACATCAGACTTCAAGAGGACAAAATTCCCAGACTAAAAATATTAATAAGCCACATTAATTAAAATCAAAAGAAAATAGTTAAAATAAGCATATCTGGACAACATTATTCAGAGACCCAAGCAGTTTTACTGTACCAATTAGACCAGTTTCCCAAATAATCTAGTCTTAAAATGTCTTAGAGTATACACAAGAAAGCTATAGAGCGCGAGTTAGCGAGTATGAATAGTAAGCACGGATATGAACAGAAGCAAACTTAGTATTAGAATAATAATATTTCTTTTCATTGATAAGTAATATTTTGATAAGAAGTGTGTTAGTGTCCCCTCCCCCTCCCCGCTTAATGCTTTCCTCGAATTAGAGCTAGTACTGTATCACGTTGCACATGAATATTTTGTAATAACATAATTTTCTATGTAATAATATATACATTCTATGTCTGTTAAGGGAAATGGGCAATCACAGATTATAGTTGTGATAGATATTTTGCAGCTAGATAATTTAAGAAACTGAACTCTTTCATACTGTAAACATACACTACATCTCAGGGCATTATTGTCCAGAACAGATTATATAATACATACATGGAAATGCTTTGGTACATCTTTAGATTGGCTTGAATCTGACTTATTACCATCAGAACCATTTTTCTCCTCATCAGAACCTTCCTCTTCATCTAGCTCACCCTCATCATCTTCACCTTCTTCGTCTTCCTCACCCTCTCCTTCACTTTCATCAGATGAAGAATTCTTATGTTTCTTTTTTGAATTACTCAAAGGAGCTCTTGATGCTCTTTTACGTCCACCCCGTACAGATTGTTCATTCTAAAAGATCATGAAGACTATTAACCAATAATTATACACGAAAAATAAATTAACGTAGTTATATTATATGGTGAGTATATTTGTGATATTCCTCGGGGGAGGCCTATGTTCAGCAGTGGACTTGTGACGGGCTGTAATTATTAATAATGATGATGATGATATTTTCAGAAAGAGAAAGTCCGCTAGTTAACCCTGACAAGCCTCCTAAACTGCTGAAAACAATTAAAATCAAGTACCGGACGTCTACGCTTTCTATTGACGTCCGCCGAGTTGGGGGTTGATTTTTACAGAAAGGTTACATTATTATAAGTACACACGCAAAGTTTCAACATGCGGAAACGCGTACTTTTTGAGAAAAAAAATATTGAAAATCAATTATTTTTGCAATATTTTTGTCAATTCCTACCGTAAAACTGACGCTATTTTGTATTGTCATTGTCATCGTCAGTTGGGATGTCAATTCTTTCCGAAAAAGATCGATTTTTAAATCGATTCGAATCGTAAGCTGATGTGTGTTGATGTGATGTTCAGTAGAGATGGTTATAAAGAAGACTTCACAGACTGGCTCATTGAATATTCTTGGCAAAGAAAAATAAAAATAGCGCATAAAGATGTTTTCGAAGAATGAATTAAAGCAATACAATATGTGTATAAAATTGATTAATAAATTATTAATTATATTTGATTTGTTTAATTTTAACAGTACCTATTAGGGCAAATAACAAATAAAATAGGTTAGGTTCAACTTATGTCAAAGAACCGAATTGATTGACCCCCGACTCCACCTGGTACGAGTCTGTCCTACCCCCTAGAGTGTTTTTTATAGAGCCGGGGGCGCGTAGGGGGAGCTGCCTCCGCCTGCTGTAACAAAGCTATAAAAAAACCTCGCCTCTGCAGCTTCGGCTTGTTGGTCACCTTCAGCAACCAGCCTTAGCCGCTCCGGCTCGTCCAATGCCTACGATTTGTTACAGCAGGCAGAGGCTGCTCCCCTTACGCGCCTCCGGGTCTATAAAAACACTCTAGGGGTAGGACAGACTCGTACCAGGTGGAGTCGGGGTCAATCAATTTGGTTCTTTGACATAAGTTGAACCTAACCTATTTTATTTCTTATCTGCCCTAATAGGTACTGTTAAAATAAAACAAATCAAATATAATTAATAATTTATTAATCAATTTTATGCACATATTGTATTGCCTTAATTAAATCTTCGAAAACATTTTTATGCGCTATTTTTATTTTTCCTCGCCAAGAATATTCAATGAGCCAGTCTGTGAAGTTTTCTTTATAACCATCCCTACTGAACATCACATCAACACACACCAGCTTACGATTCAAATCGATTCGATCTTTTTCGGAAAGAATCGAAATCCCAACTGACGATGACAAAAATATTGCAAAAATAATTAATTTTCAATAATTTTTACCATAAACCAGCCTCAGCCGCTCCGGCTCGTCCGATGCCTACAATTTGTTACGCAAAAGCGTAGAGGCTGCTCTTCCCGCAGCGCCGGAGACGTTGCAGTCTCAAAATAGATACAGAAATCCCTCTGAATCAGTCCCCCTAGTTTTTTCTGATGGAGGGGGTTCCCCCTTCCATAGGGGGGAACCCCCTTCCCCCCAACGGGTTTCCTTGGTTTTTTAAACTTAATATTAATCCATAAAATGAGGAAAATTTCCTCAGAATTAAAAATGAAAAAAACTAGAAAAGGGGGGCTCCGTAACTTTCCTATTAAGGGGGGTAGTACACCTTCCCCTGCACCCCTCCCCCCTCAAACAATGTAAAAGGTTCAAGCTTAACCCTGACAAGCCTCCTAAACTGAAAACATAATTAAAATCAAGTACCAGACGTCTATAGCCAACCCATAATAAAAAATAAAAAAGTCATGTAATGCGCAATGAATACCTAAACAGTAAATGATGAATGCCCACTAGGTTGCAACTCCATAGTCACGAATGTCACTAGGCACGAATTAATTGCAACCTGTTTGTCCACTTATTCGCGAAAGACACCTCGCCTTATGGCGGATTCATAACGCAACTCGATTGTACCTATGTGTTAAAGGCATGTTGGATTACAAGGGGGTGCAGATTAGCCATAGGCAGGGTTACTAGAGGTCTACTGTATTGGCAATTGATTTAAGAACAAAATAGTTGTTTTTTGGCATAACAAGTATTTCTCAAGCTAGCATAATTAGATCAGAGACATGTACTTGATCCTGTTGGGAAAGGTAATATAAGCAACAGTAGGTTGAAGAGCGGCTAAAAAAGCCTAAAGCCACAAACATCTGGTTCCTATTAAGTAGTTTTAGCCTATTAAAAACTAATTTGTTCTAATATCAAATTTGGCTGATAATAAACTTTTAGCTATGGATTTGCTCAAAACTAGTTTTGGCGGGAATTTAAATAAAAAATAATATGCATACTTAAAAGAGGGTTTTTCTATTTCAAAAAAATATACTAAAATTCTTCATATTGCCACTCAATTATGAAATTTACGTATTTTCAAAGGGGATGAGCGCCGCAGCGGTTTCCCCTCTTGTCCCTCACCCCCCACCAATTCTACATTAAGGGTAATCTAGCCCTTCCGTTCTTTTTATTAAAAGTTAATTAGAAAGCACGTTTTTAATTAAATACAGAAATAAACTACTATTTTGAAGCTAATAAAAGATTAGCCAATACCTACTTTTCATATAGAACAACATTAGGGAAGATTTTACTTAACAGGTCAACAAATATGACGCCAGAAAAGAGAACTAACCTAATAACAAAATATTATTAAAGAATGTCCCAACAAATTTACTGCTACATAAGTCGTGTGAAAAATAACAATGTTTATCAAAATAGATTTTTAACATACATTAAAAAAGCTTCAACATTACCGAATCGGCATCCGGTGTCCAGTCTTCTCCCGAATCTTGAAATTCTTCTGGTTCACCGCCTTGCTCCGATCCATCTGACTCATCACCAGCTTTTTTAAGGGACTTTCTTTTACGCATTTCTAAAGTTAGATTTCAGGTATGGCCGAAAGTATAATTTGATGCTAAAATTATCCTTAGCAAAAGACGTAAACGGACGCTTTTCTTTCACGGAAATCCGAATGAACCATAGATAAATAAATGTGTAGCAAGCTAGAATTAGAATGAACCACAGACCAAAGAGTTTATTGTTATTACGACTAACCTATTAAGGCAGGCAAAGGTCTTTTACTATACAACTTAGTCAAATTTGTATTTTGTTCTCAAAAATATCTTCACAATATTCTTATACGTCACATTGCAAAATTCTTGGGAGATTTTTTTGACAGCTTAGCCCAGCAAACAGTTTAAAACGTTAATATTTCAAGGTCCCTAAGCGGATCAAAAAAACCAAAATAGTAAGGGGTGGGCCATTTAAGATTTGGAATTTGAATCGGCTATAAACAAAAAACTAATGAATATTTTTTCAAAGATATGAGTTTATTAGAGAGATTAAACCTTTCCATTTAGGAATGGAAGACAACATCATTCAAATGACTGCCACGGCTAGCCTTACAATATTTTTCAAATTTACTTCTGCAACGGCTTCCCCATACGATCAGTCCAATTTTTCAGTACATTTTCGATTGTTTGGGCCTCTATTTCATCAATGGCAACTTCGATTTCATGTTTCAATCGTCTCTGAATGGTTAGCGTAACACTTGTCCTTAACGGTTCCCCACAAGAAAAAAACAACGGAGTCAAATCGCAGCTTCGAGGTGGCCAATTGACATCAACATTTCGGTTGATTATGCGAATGTCGACGATGTCATCCTCGTCAATTTTGGGAAACAAAAAATCGCTTAGCATGGCGCGGTAGCGATCGCCATCCACTGTAACGGCGTTTCCTTGTTCATTTTTGAAGAAAAATGGCCCAATAGTGCCACCAGACTAAAATCCGCAACAAACTCATTGTGGATGCATTGGTTTCTCCAAGATGACGTGTGGGTTTTCTGAGTCACAAATACGACAATTTTGCCTATGATTTTTCAGTAAAAATGCTCATCTTCGATCAAGCGGTCTTCGGCCTATTGAGCAAACCGAAAATGCATCGGATGGTCATGCGGCTTCAGCTCCTGCTCTAATTGAACTTTGTTCACATTCATACCGAGATCTTTCTGCAAAATTCTTCTCAAAGAAGTGCGTGAAATGTTCAATACTTGAGAACGATGACGAGTTGATGTTGATAGTTGTTCACGCACACTCTGAGCAACAGCAGCGATGTTTTCGGTTAAGCGCACTGGACGAGTACGTACACGGGTTGTTTTATCCAACAATGATCCAGTTTCACGAACTCGCTTCACAAATTGATCCACTAACTGCGTTTTTGGCACATCCTTTTTGTCAATTTTTTTTTCGTAAATTTCTTACCGTTTGATTAGAAGACTCATCACTTTGGAAATAAGTTATTAATATTTGCCAACTTTGTTCAAGCGAAAAGCGACATCATAAATGTCAAACATAAAACTTGAGAGTCTTCTTCTTCGAGACATCAGAAATGTCATCAAATGTTTTTTTTTATGGCATCCTTACAATTACTGCCAACCTCCAGTCAATAAATAATACTTGTAAGAAACGACGAACAATAAAAATGAAAACTATGATTCTGATTAAAAACCGAATAAAATTAAGAACTAATGAAGAATTGTACTTGACTTGTACTGAAGTTTATTAAATACTTAAATGAAGAAAATTATGAAGAATTAAAATAAAACTGAACTCTTTACCACATTTAAAATATTAAATAAAACTAAATAAAGACTATTAAATGCTAAATAATGAATAAAATTTAATAACTTAATACTATTTGAATCTAAATATTCCATAAGGCAATTGAAAACATTTTTACTTTTTTTAGAATAAATTAAAAGAGAACGAATTTCTGTAGGTCGAGGTATTTTAAGTTTTACCAAAGTGTTAAATAATGAAGAATGATCATACAGAGGACACGAGAAGAAAATATGATTGAGGTCACCAATATCTAAACCACACTCACATATAGAAGAATTATTAATATGAAGCCTAGCAAGGTGAACCGAATTACAACAGTGACCCAAGCGCATTCTACATAAGATTGATGCATGTTTCTTATTTAAGGTTAATTTATAAAACCAAGGCTTAGAAGGAATGATGGGTTAAATTTTGGCATAGTGACAGCCTTTCGTCGTTTTCCTTTTGTACCAATGTTTTGACCTCCTATCCCTATACAATAATTTCGTATTCCTTATAAGGTCATAGCAATAATTTTTAAATAGGAAAGTATCCCCACAGACTATAGCTTGTTTAGCAAGTTTGTTAGCATATTCATTACCAGATATACCAATATGACTAGGAATCGTATAGAAGTAGAATTTTATAGAATTTAGAATCGAATAGTATAAGAATAGAAGTTTCTTAATTTCAAATATCAAAGGATTGCGGGAAATGTCATAGAAAGGATTGCATAACAGTGCCTGTAAAGTACTAAGAGAATCTGAAAATATCACGCTTGATTTAAATGACTAACATTTCTCCAGTAAAAACTGAAGATTCGGGAGGACTTTTCATTTTTTGAACTATTCTCCAATTTTGATGGTATATTGCGTAGCCAGTAGAACCTTTTGAGTTAATTTTAGAGGCATCTGTAAAAATATAATGATAACCTGGGAAATTCTTGTCCAACGCAAGTACAATTTTTTTATTTGATTCAATAGAAAATTTATTTAATCCTATATCTAATATAACATTGGGTTTGAAAAGTGCAACCTCAAACGAATTGGAGAAAAGAGGCAGAGTCACCGACCTATAAATAGGATGTAGTAAAGAATTATATTGTTCATAGCTTTTTACTAGGTTAGGTGTTTCTTTATTACGCCAGTATTTTCCTGAATTAATTAAAATGTAATGAGAAAGTAAACGAATTTTAAGGTTTAGTGGATGTTTGGAAAATTGAAGAGCCCGAAAGAAAAAGCATCCGATAAATATTGTCGTCTAATAAAAAGTGGAGGATCACCGCATTCAATCTGCAAGGCATTGATAGGCGACGAATTCATAGCGCCTATAATTAATCTTAAAGGCTTGTGTTGAACGATATCTAAAATTTTTAATCCTTTTTTATTAGCAGGTTCAAGAAGAAATGAGGCATAATCTAATCGACTTCTTATAATTGCATTATATATTAATTTTAAGGAATATGGATGGGTGCCCCAACATACCCCGCACAAAGCTCTTAGAATGTTTATATTTTTTTTCGCATTTTTTTTTTGGTATAAATGATATGAGGCATGCCAGATAATTTATTATCAAGTATTACACCAAGGAATTTAACTTGCTGAATATTTTCCAGCGGATAATTAAAAAGGCGAACCTGTATTTCAGGTAAAACTTTTTTGCGGGAAAAAATTACTGTATTACTTTTATTTGGGGAAAGTTCTAGTCCATGATCATCTAACCACGTGGTCATAGAGAGGAGATCTTGTTCTATCGCGTTAGCACAGGATTCTATACATTTATCATTTACATAAACTAATATATCATCAGCATATTGCAAAATTCTATATTTTGAAATTGACTGGTCTAAATCTGACGTATAAATATTGTATAATAAAGGACTTAAAATGGAGCCTTGTGGAATTCCTTTGAAAACCTTTCAAGTATATTTTAAATCATCATAAATTTTAATATGTATATATCGATCTAGAAATAAATTGATAATCAAATTTGTAAGTTTTTTGGATATATTACGCTTAAACATCTTTTCTCTAAGGATGTTGAGTCTGACATTATCGTAAGCAGAAGAAATGTCAAGGAAAGCAGCAAGGACCGATTCATTTCTCGAAAATGCTAGTCTAATATCTGTGGTGAAGATTGAAAGACTGTCATATGTGCTTTTACCTTTTCTGAATCCATATTGAGTATTTGATAATAATCTATGACTTTCTACATACCATTCAAGACGATTCTTCATCATGTGATCAAAGGTTTTAATTAGAGTTGAGGATAGAGCAATCGGTCGATAGGAAGAGCCGTCGTTAGGGTTTTTGTCAGGTTTCAAGATAGGAACAATTACTTGAGTCCGCCAAGAGTCAGGAACATGCCTATGTCAAACAAAGCGTTAATGATATTTAAATAGTAGATTAAAATTTGATCGTTACATTTGGCAAGTAATGAATAAGGAATACCGTCTAGACCAGGTGGTGAATCGTGAACGTGAGAAAGGACAAGCTTTAATTCATATAGAGAGAATGGACGTTCTAAGGGATCAAAAAAAGATTCACAAGGAATACTTTGAGGAAGCTCCTCTCTCGAAGGAGCAGAAGAGGGGGCAAGTTTGTCTAGAAAAGAATTTATTGATTGAGGGGGATGGCACCACTGTAAGAACAAGATGAAAAACAACCGCGAAATTTTCTTATATTACGCCAAACAACTGATGAAGGGATTGAAGGAGATATTGAGGAACAAATGGCATGCCAACTTGTATGTTTTTTTGTGCGAAGAGTATTTTTAGTCACTTCTTGTATACGTTGAAGGTATGAATAGTTTTCCGAACTCATGTCTAATTTATATTGTTTTTCAGATTTTTTCTATTACGAATGGCCTCAGTACATTCAGAATCCCACCAAGGAGGGGAGGGCTTACACTTATTATTTAGAGTTTTAATAGGAATTGAATGTTCTGCTGCATTTATAATTGCGTTTGTAAATGCTTCAACATTCATTCATTCATTCATTCATTACAGCCCTTCACAAGTCCACTGCTGAACATAGGCCTCCCCCACGGAATGCCACAAAGCACGGTCCCGAGCCACCTGCATCCATTGACTTCCTGCATGTCTTACCAGGTCGTCACTCCATCTAGTGGGGGGACGCCCTACACTTCGCCTGCCGGTACGAGGCTGCCACTCGAGAACCTTTCTTCCCCATCGGTTGTCGGTTCTTCGAGCTATATGGCCGGCCCATTGCCACTTCAGCTTACTAATCCATTGGGCTATGTCGGTTACTCTGGTTCTACTGCGGATATCCTCATTTCTAAGTTTATCACGCAGAGAAACCCCGAGCATAGCCCTACTCCATAGCTCGCTGAGCGACCTTGAGCTTCCTCATACGGCCAGCAGTGAAGGACCACGTCTCAGTTCCGTATGTCATCACTGGCAACACGCACTGGTTGTACAATTTAGTTTTGAGGTTTTGAGGTATGCCTGACGAGAAGATGGGTCGTAATCTCCCGAACGCTGCCCAGCCGAGTTGAATCCGTCGATTGACCTCTCGGTCGAAGTTGGACTTACCTAGTCGGACTATTTGTCCCAGTTAAACATATTCGTCAACAACTTCGAGCTTAGTGCTCCCAACAACTACCGGCATAGGTGTGACATGGACATTAAACATGATTTTTGTTTTGTCCATGTTCATCTTGAGACCTATCCGTTGGGAGACACTATTGAGGTCATTGAGCATAGTGCTTAGATCCTCCAGCGATTCTGCCATAAGGACTATATCGTCGGCAAATCGAAGGTGAGTGATGTACTCGCCATTGATGTTAATACCGTATCCTTTCCAGTCCAGTAGCTTGAAAACGTCTTCCAATGCAGCGGTGAAGAGTTTCGGGGATATTACGTCACCCTGTCTTACACCTCTCTGCAGTTGGAATGGTTTCGTACTCTGGTTCTGTACTCGGATAGCCATCGTAGCCTGTACAAACACTTCAGCACCTCGATATACCGACAGTCCACTTGGCACCGCTGAAGGGGACTGCAGCACCGCCCCAAATTTCGACGGAATCAAAGGCTTTCTCATAGTCCACATACGCAAGGCAAAGTGGCAGATTGTACTCGTCGGTCTTCTGTACAATTTGCCGAAGAGTATGTATGTGGTCTATGGTGCTAAAGCCTTTTCGGAAACCGGCTTGTTCGGGAGGCTGGAAGTCGTCGAGTCTGCATGCGAGACGATTCGTAATGACTCTCGAAAACAGCACGTAGACGCGGCTCAGAAGGAAATCGGTCTGTAGTTCTTCAAAGAGCGTTGTCGCCTTTCTTGAAGAACAAGACCACCGCACTTCTGCTCCACGCCTCCGGTGTAATACCACCATGGAGAACGGAATTAAAGAGCTTGAAGGACTTCAAGTACCGGTTTTACACCCGCTTTCAGAAGCTCCGCTGTAATTCCATCCTCGCCTGGGGCCTTGCCGTTTTAAGGTGCTGGAGAGCCATTCTAATCTCGCTCAGACTGACGTCCGGATATCATCGGAATAGTGTCGGATAAGACTTGCTCTTGGATCGTTACTCACACTTGCGCGTGGCTCCAACGATGACGTGTACAGCTGCCCATAGAACCTCTCAATCTCACTCAAAATCTCAGGTGTCCCGGAAACGATGCTGCCACAATCGGTCTTCAGCTTCAACAGTTGGCTCTTTCTGGCAGACAGATCTCTGGCAAAGACTTTGGAGCCCTGGTTCCGCTCGATCGCTTCTTCAATACGAGCTGTATTGAAGTTGCGCTAGTCCCGCCGCATGCATTTGGAGATCTGTCTGTTCAGTTGCCTGTATGCTGTCAAATCTGCTGAAGACTGCAGCTTCATCTCCCGTCTAACAACCATGAGATTAAGTGTGATCGGAGAGTTTTTGTGTTCTTCTGCGACGGGTCTTACAGAACTTAGCTCCGAACGCATGGACAGTTTCCACAAGCTTGTCATTCATATCGTCCACTTCATTGCCAAATTCTAGGCACTGAAAACGATTTTGTAACTCGAGCTGAAAGTTTTCGGGACTTTGGATTAGAGCACGAGGGGGACGGAGCGTTGACTTCATTAGACGTGACCTCTCCAACTTAACGTTTAGGTTCAGTGTGCCTCTCACCATTCGGTGATCGCTGCCAGTTTTCACCCTCGCGATCACTGAGATATCATTGAACAGTTGTCGTCTGGTCGTCATAATGAAGTCAATCTCATTTTTTGTCGAACCGTCGGGGCTCGACCAGGTCCACTTTCTATGGGGCCGCTTTTGGAAGAAAGAGTTCATCATAAAGAGTCCCTCTTTCTCCATAAAGTCGGCCAGCTGCTGGCCCTTGGGTTCCGTTGCCCTATTCCGAATTTCCCTACTTTCAGCTCACCGCTCTCTCTTGTGCCTAGTTTTGCGTTGAAGTCTCCCATTAACACCGTATAGTGGGTTTTGGAGGAATGCATGGCTCTAGAGATATCCTCATACATTTCCTCCACCTCCTCATCGGGGTGTGCCGAGGTTGGTGCGTAAACCTGTATGACCTTCAGCGAATACCGTTTGGTGATTCTGAGTATAAGGTACGCAACCCTCGTCGACACACTCCCGATCTTTACAACGTTGTTAACGAGAGACTTGTGGACGATAAATCCGACACCTGCTTGGGACAGATGGTCGCCCTCGGTGATAGAATAAGTTGCCGGATTCGAGGATTACCGTGTCCTCCCCCTCTCTTCGGACCTCGGATAGTCCTATTATATTCCAGCGTAACTTATCTATCTCTTCTTCCAGCTCCAGGATCTTCTCGTCAGTCCTCAGGGTGCGTGCGTTATATGTTGCCAGGTCGAGTCGTCGTAGGTGGCAACCGAACCTCCACCGGAGATTCTTAGCACCCCCTGCCCCGCCGTTACCATGGTCGCCACCGTAGCCAGGAATAGCGGGGCCGCCGGGGACTGGGGGCCGTTTCTTTGTGTCGTTGCTCATGGGGGGTATATTGCCATAGTTGCCACGCTTGGCGAGCGGGTTGGCAACCGCAGTTTTTTATTGTTTTTTGGCTTTTATCAGAAAGATGCTGCTGCCCATCTTCTGTATCAGTTTCCCTTTGTCGCCTCTTACGACACCCACGGGAAGATATGGGGTAGTGGGTATTCTTACCCGCCACTACACGGGGAACAATTGAAGTTAAATTATTTTCAGAAATAGGAGTGATTTTTAGAATTTCATTGTAAAGAATAATATTATACAGGTTCTAGTCTGCTCTGTCTAATTTGTATTTAATACATAGTTTTTTGTTAATTTCTGCCGATTCTTTGTTTGGAAAGGAAATCAGTAAAACTGTCCAATTTAAAAGAGAGGTTAAATCAGGAGTACAAATTGATAAATCTACTGCACTTCTAGACCCATTGGGACGAGAGTGTTTGGTGATTTTACCAGTATTAAGGACGCCAATGTTAAGCTCGTCAATTTTTTCAACTAATAAACTGCCGAATCTATCAGAATTATCACCCCATAAATAATGATGGCAATTAAAGTCACCAAGAATTAAAAATGGTTTGGGGAAGGAGGCTATTAAAGATTTTATTCTGCGAACCATAATGACAGAAGGGGGGGGGGGACATAAATAAACGAAAGTAATATTTTGAATTCTTACTGCTACAATATTAAAGTCAAATATTTCATCATAAATATCTATAATGGTATAAGTTATATTATTCTTTATAAGCAAAGGACATCCGGCATAACCATCAGATCTGTCATTTCGAACACAACAAAAACCAGGGATACTGATGTTGGAATCCGGTTTCAACCATGTCTCTGAAATAGCAGCGATACAAATATTGTATTTTTTTAATAAATAAATTATTTCAGTACGTTTATCTAAAATGCTTCTATAGTTCCATTGAAGGATTCTTGTGAGAGTGAATGTCCAATTATCTTTGTCGCAAGAAGAAGAAGAGTGATCATCGCCACATTTTGAGCATCTTGGCTTGGAACGACATAAATCTTTAGTGTGTCCAAATCGGCAGCACTGAAAACATTGAATCGTTGGAAGCTTATAAATTTCAAGGGATGGAAGAATAACAAAAATAAACCCTCGAGGGAAGAATTGACCGTCAAATGTGATTACGACACTTTCAGAGCTTTCATATCTGACTTTGTCTTCGTTGCGTAATCGGTAATTTAATCTTCTTACTTTTAATATAGGTATGGTGTTTGGATACGTAGATAATTCAGAAATAATCTCTTCTGGTGTCCAATCTTTTGATACACCTTTTATAACACCCATACGAGATACGTGGAAGAATGGGATAAACATTTTGTATTTATCATTGACAGAAGGATTTTCTAAAAATAGATTTGCATCAATAAATTTAGAGAATTAAATCGTTATTCTATTCCTCCCGATACGTTTTAGGCCTCCATTAACTATATTTTTAATATTTAATTTTTTCAAGAAGTGACCAAATGAAATAGCATTTAAAGTTTTACCAGAATTAGGAGAATCTTCTTTTACTTGAACATGGACGATAAAAGGAGCTGAATCTTTTGAATTATAAGGGCGAAGAGACTGAAATCATTGTGCAAAAACATCATCTTGCAAACCACACTCTTCTCTTATCACACAATTTCTCACTCTGTCATTTATATTCAGCCCTAATATACTCCTTAATGACCGCATTTCTACAGCATTTATTCTACTCTCGTGCTTCTTCTGCCACACCTAACTTTCACTACCATACATTAAAGTAGGGACTAACACAGCATTGTGAATTGCCATACGTGCCTTTTTGGACACATTCTGACTTTCCACAATAGAGTGTAGAGCCCCATTTACTCTATTTCCTGCGTTCATTCGTCGTTCTATATCCTTATCATATCTACCATCCCTGCTAAATACACATCCCAAATACACAAACTCATTTACTTGCTCGACCAATTCCCCTTCTATTCTTATTTCACATATCGTTTTACTTTCTTCTCTTTCAAAAACCTTTCTTTCGCATAACCATTCTGAATTAGTATAATTATCCACAATATTCGGGTATACCACATTTATAAGTTATTCAGGTGTCTCAACAACATTGCACGATTCATTTATCAGTACGATTTGGCTATAATTTTCATCTATTGGATAGGTGCCTTCTCCTATTCGTAGTAGATTTTGGGAAAATTCTTGAACTTTAACGTGTCCTGAAATTTGTGTTCTCATATTTGTTGTTAACTTGACTGTTTGTATATGTTGTTATATGGGGGATTTTTTTCAAGCAGGCATTAATTTCATCCGCTGGTTTTGATTTCGGAATGACAGGCATCGTTTGACGAAAATCACCTGACAATATTAACAACGCACCTCCCATTAAGCTTGTATTATCTCGTAGATCTTGAAGTGTTCTATTTAGTGACTTTCGGTGAGCCATTGTGCTTTCGTCCCATAAGATGGCTTTGCACTGTTTCAATATTTGTCCGCGTGCTGATGATTTGGTAATGTCACATATCGGAAATTCATAGTCAGCAACATTAAAAGGTAATATCAGTGCGGAATGTTCTGTTCGTCCACCAGCCATTAGTGTAACTGCTATTCCCGATGATGCTAAGGCGAGTGCAATTTCTTTATTTGCACGAATTTCAGCTAGGATTAAATTAATTAAAAATGTCTTTCCAGTACCACCAGGTGCTTGCAGAACCCCCCCGAACGGGTTCCCGCCTTGTCGTGGCGGGGGGCTTAGTAGCCGTTGCTTTGTCACCCGCGGTGAACAAAGAGGAACCCCTTGGCTGGCCCGTGGTGTAGGGTCGGCCCGAGGTGGCCACTCCGAGTGGGCTTGGCGAGCCCACTTCGGATGTGTGTCGGTGGGCTGCGACGGGAGGGGTGTCCTCTCCCCCTACAGCCGAGGTGGAGTCGCGGAGGAAGAGGAGTGTTGGTATGGCGATTCGCAACTCGCCCTGTCCTCCGCGACTCTGACGGGGCCGCACCGTTGATGCGGTGGTGGTGGGGCCGCGTGGGGAGAGTAGTGTCGGTATTGCGAGGCGCCGCTCTCCCTATCCTCCGCGGCCGAAACTTGGTTGGCGGCGGAGCCAGAGATCAGATCCGCAGCTGGGGTCGGAAAACCGGGTGCTACTGAGCGCTTGATTTTTCTGACCCCATGGCCTCCACGTATCGGACTCGTGGGGACCCGTTACGCAGGTGGATTTGGAGGCCGTGGAGGGGTTGTGCCTTGTGTTCCTGGTGCGCCTTGCCTGAGAAGGAGAATGGGGAGGAGAGATCCTCCCCCGAGAAAGCGCTGCCATGGGGCGGCCGGCGCTGGTAGGGCGCGGATGTGTGCGATAGCGTTCCCGTGGCCCTGCCAATATGCGGCGATGGTGGAACACCATGGGGTTTTAGTTGGTGCGAGTCCGACATAACCCGTCTTTGCCCTTGCGAGGCGGGTATGCGTAGGCATTTCCCCATGTAAAAAAAAGGTGCATGCAGAAATATAATACTACCTTGTTAGTTTTTATAATAATCCAATATTATATCATATACCTGTTTTTGACTTTGAATTAATAAAGGTTTGTTGTGTTGAATGTAGCTCTGCAAATTGTCAATGTTATAATTCGTTTCTCTTAGTAATTCACTGTTTATAGCATCAAATAGATTTAGTTGAGGTGCTTGAACTCCCAGTTGTAGTAGCGTTTGGTTGGATATCGCTAAACATTTATCTTCCAGTAATATCAAAGCTTTGTTAAAAATTTCTTCATTAAAATTTATTTCTAAGTCAGGATTTTGTCGTCGTAGTTCAGCCAGGATATCGTCACTCATACTTTCTATAGAGAAAGTATAAGTATAGACTTTAACCATAATCGATTAGGATTTGATGGATTACATGTAGTTAATATAATCACAAACAGCTCACGAATTTGATTTGCTGTTGCCGTTTGTACAGCTTCATTCATAGCTAATTCCCAATGATTGTCGTTTTCTAATAAACCTAATCTTTGACATGCTTCACGATATGTTTCACAGATGTAACCGTTGACAATTCTCAGATCTTCAAAACATGTGGGGCCACGAATAGTGTGTAGTAATAAACGTAAATAGAAGCATTCAGCGTTTATTCAATGCACGGTGTACTCTCGTGTACATTACTCTGAAATACTCCATCGTGTCCTTGCACTGCCATTCCACGTTTTCGAGGGATAAATATTTTACTTGATGTATCCCAAGTGTAGTAAGATGGTAATTCCGAGTAAAATAAAGTTTTAGCAAATGGATCTTCTCGGCATAGCTCAAAAGACGCTGTCAAACTTGTTCTCGTTGGTGGTCTGTGGCAACTTTTGCTGCAGTTTCTTTAGTAAAGAAGAAGCATTGTCCGTTTTCTAAGTGAACAGATAGATGGACAACCGCTGGATCGCGATCGTGTATTGGAAAACCCAAAATTCGCCAAATTACTTCATTGGCATTGATGTAACGACCTGACTGGATGACCTGATACTGGTTTTTTGAGCCACTGCAAAGACAGCCATATCACTGACCTTGTTAATATAATTGCATAAATATTTGATGGATTTAACAGAACTGCAGTATTCGACATTGATGTGAGCTTTGAACATTTTACATAGAAGCGGATTGTATGGAACTACCCATTGGTTTTTAATTCCAATTTCTTCATTTCCTCGTATTTTAATTTTTGCTGTGAATCCACCTTGTTCTCGTGATCGACGTCTATATTTTGGACATCCGTCTTCGCCTGTTAGTGTTTCATTAAGAAATTGTTTTGGATAGCGTTTTGTACATTTATCATCGTTCATGCACGGAGAACTTCTATTTAATCCGCCGCAAGAACCATGAACCATGTTTTCCACTATAATTTCATAGAGTTCTGGATTTTATTCCGGGTTTAGAAATTCAGCCTGGATAATGTTGTCTATCGTATCTGGTCGGTTCGTATTTTTTAACCAAATTAAGTTGTGAGAGTGGGGCAGTCCTCGTTTTAGCCATTTAATTGAATATATCCAGCTGAGAACATCACTAAATATTCGGTTTTTGACGATAGCGTCGACAAATTTAATTTGTTTTTGTCGAAAAACTCGAGCAATAATATCTTGTCTGTCGTTGGCCACCTGTCCGTATTATAATTCTTCTTTGAATTCCGACCAAGAAAGATTACATGTGAATGTTATAAATAGACAGGTCGATCGTATTTTCTGACACAGGTCATTGCATATTGCATCTTGAGCGTATTCGTACATACAACGTGGACTTCCAGTAAACGTATAATGGTAAGATGACTAATTTTCCCATGTTTTCGATGTTTCCATCATTCATCGTTGCGTCTTTTAAATAAATATATTCTTAATTATGACGAATAAATTCCAATCTTTCTGTCTTAAGTTTTGCATAAATGTCAACAATAAATTGCTGGAATAATTCCCGACAATTTAGAATATGATTATATTCACCATTTCTAACCATAATTCGATAAGAGTAGAGACGCATCGAAGATACTTATTTGGTAGTTTCAGCACCTGTAGTTGGATTTACTTGTTGGATGTTAAAGTGGTAACCGTCTTCACCTTGCCAAAATATTAACGGATACTGCAGTGCATCGTATCTGCGATGTGTTTCAGTAATACGTTGCAGTTTGTTACTGTGAACAGTGATATCACGATGACTATATTCATTATCAACGATTACTACTGCAACTTCATTCACTTGAGGTGCATTGAATGGTGCGTTTGTGTTCACCGGCTGGTCTTTTATCTTTTTTTTTATAAGAGAGGGGGCAAACGAGCATACGGCTCACCTGATGGTAAGTGAGTACCGCCGCCCATGAACAACTGAAACACCAAGGGAATTACAGGTGCGTTGCCGGCCTTTTAAAAAGTTTAGGAGTAAACTTTTTTCTTGAAGGTCCCTAAGTCGTATCGATCCGGGAAAATCGCCGATGGTAAATTATTCCACAGAGAGGTCGTACGCGGAAGAAAACTCCTAGTGAAACGTACAGTGGTGGACCGCCAAGCATCCAGATGCTGTTCGTGAAATTTGGCGGCTGGGATTAATCCGAACAATTCCTCAAAGCACTCCCCGTGGTAAATGCGAAAGAAAATGCAAAGGAATGCAACATCTCTTCTTATCTGCCCGAATGACGATCATATAGTTGTCTGCAACCATTTGTTTTTAGAGAAGTTTTAAACACATTAATCAGTTGATTGTGTTTAACGTTGTAACTCTTGAATAATATCTTTCTTTAGCATCTGAATGTGAGTGCAACGCTGATCTATTTCAAGCTGTTCATTTCCTATGAAATATACTTGAAGGAATTTTAGTGTTTCATCTGGTAAAGGCATTAGCGAGCCTATTCAGTGATAAAATTGTCATTGGATTTTGAAAACCGGACTGAAATTACCTTCATTACATATTGATGTAGCCCCGAAAGAAGTCATTTGAAATGAACACGTAACGTATATTTTGTAGAAAATGTTTTGATTGTAGTTTTGGTGTCGTCTCGTAAACATAATTAAAAACCTCAAATTACAATCATTACAAATACCACTACCCCAGTGGTTTATATAATTATAATGATTGTAATTTGACTTTTCCAATCACACAGCACTTACCAGCAGTTTCACACTTAAATTTATTTGCGTTGCAATATTCACATAGCTACCGTATATAAATTTTTCCGATAACAATACTTGGATGTTCATCGTACTTTTCCTTGGGATCATAATGAAACGCTTGAAGTTCTAAACTCTCATTTGTAAGTCGTTTTTGGCGTATTGTTGCCATTCTTAATCTACTTCGTTCATTTTCTTTTTCCCTTCGATCAGCTGATTGATGAAGTCGAATAGAACTCTTTCTAGTCCGCATATTTTCGTTAGACATTGTTCTTCGTTCTTCACTTTGACTTCTTCTAGTTTGCTGCACTCTTTCCCGATTTATCGAAAGCCGTTGTTCTCGTTGTTCTTCCGTTTCATTTTTACGCGCTGCTTTTTTCTTCTGAACATTCACATGAGATTGTGTAAAGTATTAAAATTTTCTAAAGATCTCCAATGAAGATGGTACTCTTTTTAGAATATCTGTCTGATGTTAAATGGGAACAGATCTTGACCATACTACCAGTGCCAAATATACTTATACCAGGTAGGTAACAGAGTATTCTACAAGTTTCCAGAGCCAGTTGCTCTATTTGAATAGTAAATTGTTGATTGTTTTGTATTAAAGTAAAATATATTAATTTAGTCGAAATTATTGATTATGTTCCTTGCAAAAAATTAAAGTTGTCATTAATACTGTGAATTGATAATTTTTAAGTTTATTTATTTAGATAGCCTCGATAATGATAGGTGTTTCATTAGATAGTACTATTGTTTTGTTTTGTTAGCGAAGTTTATCTTTTGTTTAATTTAAAAGTTTTATTTAGATACGCCTCAAACGTTGCTTTAAGATTTTGAACATTTTATAATTAAAACTGTCAAACACTATGTGCTGTAATTTTATATTAGATAATTACTTTAAATCTCAGATGAGACTGATAAGTAAAAAATATTAATTCCGTTATTTGATTCGGGCAACTGAAACTTAAGCATTAACAAACAATTAATATTAAAAATTAATTCGTTGAAAGAAGCTGAAGAAACTGTTAACACTGAATGTATCTAATATATTAAAAAATATCTAGACTATAATTTATATATGTTTTATTCAATATCATTCCCCTTTCTTAGCTAATAATCAATGGCTTGTTCACTTCCCTGGATTAATTTGTCACTATTCTGCCAATTGTGTCACTCCCTTGATAACGCATTTTCCCCTGGTGTTTATAAAATTCAAAAAAATGGAAAAATCATCTGGCCCGTATCAACAAATGCACAAATAGTATCATATTATTAGTATGGAATTAAACAGACTACATTTCCTTCAGGGACACAAAAAATCAAATACCGTATTTTCACCCGTAAATAATTGTAATTTTATATATTTACCAAATAGACTACTAAGTAAAAAACAATATTTTGACAAACTTTGTTATAAAATCAATTTATTAATAGACTCAAAAGATTATTCAAATATGTTTTTAAAGCCCCAAAGATTGAAAACCATCTCGCCAACAGTTTAAAAACTGGGTACTATACCCTATTATTTTATAAAAATGCAAAACACATTATATTCCAAAAACAAATAACCAACATAAGCCACCAATTTGAAGAACATAAAGTAATAAAAAAGGGGACAATACCATATTATAAAAAAAAACAAATATCACACACCGTATCTATGCATGATACCGACTTAAAACAAGATACTAATTGTTTTCGTTAATTTTAATGAATTAAGTAATAGTTATAATTTTTCATCAAAATGTTGCCGGACTTCTTAACAAATTATTAATGTTACAAATATGTATTAATGAACTTTCTGAATCACACATAATTATATTTAAATGTACTTTGTTTTACTGAAACTTTTATTAAATCAGGACATGAACTTAACAACAATTTGAAATATTTTCGAACAGCTAGTTCCTATCGTAGATTAAGAGAATTTCGTGGCCATTCGTGGCGTTGTTTGTATTCTGGTAAGGAAACACTATGATTTTAATGTTATACATTTTTGTAATGAATTATCAGTAGAAAAATCTTTTGAGTGTTGTGACGTAGAAATACCACATTGGAATTGTATTATAATATGTATTTATAGAACACCAAATTGAATGCATTTATCTTCTTTAATAAATTACAAAGTATTATTAAATAAATTATTACACTTAAAAACTAGAAAATTGTTATAGCGGGATATTTCAATATAAATACTCTTGTAAAGAATAAATTATCAATAGAATCAAATGGACTTTTTATTTTATTTAAAATCACATATATTAGGCCCTACTCGTAAAGCATCGTGCTTAGACCATATTGTAAGCAATATAATGCAATATGTATAACAAATGCAGTAGGAAAAATTCATGCGCTACATTTATCAGACCATGACACAGCACAAATGTTAGAATTCGTACCAACAATTTTGACCCATAAACCAAAACCACATTTTTTTATATTTATCAGAGATTATAACAAGAAATATATTATTATTGATTATTATGAAATTCAGACAGTGCCTTTCCATTATCTGGAACTTTTAATTAATATATTTTTTTTTTTATTAAAAATTTAAAAAAAAAATATTCTGTCTATGCTTACTACATACTCTACTTAACATACGTTAAGTAGAGTATGTAGTAAGCTTAGACAGAATATTTTTTTTTAATGGCAACCTTACAATTACTGCCAACCTCCAGTCAATAAATAATACTTGTAAGAAGAAACGACGATCAATAAAAATGAAAACTATGATTCTGATTAAAAACCGAATAAAATTAAAAATTAATGAAGAATTAAATGACTTGTACTGAAGTTTAATAAATACTTAAATGAAGAATATTATGAAGGATTAAAATAAAACTGAACTCTTTACCACATTTAAAATATTAAATAAAACTAAATAAAGACTATTAAATGCAAAATAATGAATAAAATTTTATAACTTAATATTATTTGAATCTAAATATTCCATAAGGCAATTGAAAACATTTTTACTTTTTTTGGAATAAATTAAAAGAGAACGAATTTCTGTAGGTAGATTTTAAGTTTTACCAAAGTGTTAAATAATGAAGTATGATCATACAGAGGACACGAGAAAAAAATGTGATTGAGGTCACCAATATCTAAACCACACTCACATATAGAAGAATTTTTAATATGAAGCCTAGCAAGGTGAACCGAATTACAACAGTGACCCAAGCGCATTCTACATAACATTGTTGTATGTTTGTTATTTAAGGTTAATTTATAAAACCAAGGCTTAGAAGGAATGATGGGTTGAATTTTGGCATAGTGACAGCCTTTCGTCGTTTTCGTTTTGTTCCAATGTTTTGACCTCCTATCTCTATACAATAATTTCGTATTCCTTATAAGGTCATAGCAATAATTTTTAAATAGGAAAGTATCCCCACAGACTATAGCTTGTTTAGCAAGTTTGTCAGCATATTCATTACCAGATATACCAATATGACTAGGAATCCAAACAAGAGAAATGTTGATGTTTTGAAATTGGTATAAGAATAGAAGTTTCTTAATTTCAAATATCAAAGGATTGCGGGAAATGTCATAGAAAGGATTGCATAATAATGCCTGTAAAGTACTAAGAGAATCTGAAAATATCACGCTTGATTTTAATTTAAAACTATAGCAATATTTTATTGCTTGTAAAATGGCTAACATTTCTCCAGTAAAAACTGAAGATTCGGGAGGACTTTTCATTTTTTGAACTATTCTCCAATTTTGGTGGTATATTGCGTAGCCAGTAGAACCTTTTGAGTTAATTTTAGAGGCATCTGTAAAAATATAATGATAACGTGGGAAATTCTTGTCCAACGCAAATACAATTTTTTTATTTGATTCAATAGAAAATTTATTTAATCCTATATCTAATATAACATTGGATTTGAAAAGTGCAACCTCAAACGAATCGGAGAAAAGAGGCAGAGTCACCGACCTATAAATAGGATGTAGTAAAGAATTATACTGTTCATAGCTTTTTACTAGGTTAGGTGTTTCTTTATTACGCCAGTATTTTCCAGAATTAATTAAAATGTAATGAGAAAGTAAACGAATTTTAGGGATTAGTGGATGTTTGGAAAATTGAAGAGCCCGAAAAAAAAAGCATCCGATAAATATTGTCGCCTAATAAAAAGTGGAGGATCACCGCATTAAATCTGCAAGGCATTGATAGGCGACGAATTCATAGCGCCTATAATTAATCTTAAAGACTTGTGTTGAACGATATCTAAAAATTTTAATCCTTTTTTATTAGCAGGTTCAAGAAGAAATGAGGCATAATCTAATCGACTTCTTATAATTGCATTATAAATTAATTTTAAGGAATATGGATGGGCGCCTCACCATACCCCGCACAAAGCTCTTAGAATGTTTATATTTTTTTCGCATTTTTTTTGGGTATAAATGATATGAGGCATGCCAGATAATTTATTATCAAGAATTACACCAAGGAATTTAACTTGCTGAATATTTTCGAGCGGATAATTAAAAAGGCGAACCTGTATTTCAGGAAAAACTCTTTTGCGGGAAAAAATTACTGTATTACTTTTATTTGGGGAAAGTTCTAGTCCTTGATCATCTAACCACGTGGTCATAGAGAGGAGATCTTGTTCTATCGCGTTAGCACAGGATTCTATACATTTATCATTTACATAAATTAAGATATCATCAGCATATTGCAAAATTCTACACTTTGAAATAGACTGGTCTAAATCTGACGTATAAATATTGTATAATAAAGGATTAAATATTGTACAATAAAGGATTGTAGGATTAGTAGAAGGCGAAAAATTTATAGGGTTTTTTGAGATCAGAACATCAGCATATGATTTTGATGAAACTTGGGGATATTTTTGTGATGCTTCTAGGTATGAGATTGAATTTTGTGCCATTTCAATTTTAATATTATTTTGTCTTGTGCGTTCAGGGCATCTAGAATCCGTGGCTTTGTGGTTACCTGAGCAGAACAAGCAACGAAAGGCCCCATTATCTTTGTCGCAAGAAGAAGAAGAGTGATCATCGCCACATTTTGAGCATCTTGGCTTGGAACGACATAAATCTTTAGTGTGTCCAAATCGGCAGCACTGAAAACATTGAATCGTTGGAAGCTTATAAATTTCAACAGGGATGGAAGAATAGCAAAAATAAACCCTCGAGGGAAGAATTTGACCGTCAAATGTGATTACAACACTTTCAGAGCTTTCATATCTGACTTTGTCTTCGTTGCGTAATCGGTAATTTAATCTTCTTACTTTTAATACAGGTATGGTGTTTGGATACGTAGATAATTCAGAAATAATCTCTTCTGGTGTCCAATCTTTGATACACCTTTATAACACCCATACGAGATACATGGAAGGATGGGATAAACGTTTTGTATTTATCATTGACAGAAGGATTTTCTAAAAATAGATTTGCATCAATAAATTTAGAGAATTCAATCGTTATTCTATTCCTCCCGATACGTTTTAGGCCTCCATTAACTATATTTTTAATATTTAATTTTTTCAAAAAGTGACCAAATGAAATAGCATTTAAAGTTTTACCAGAATTAGGAGAATCTTCTTTTACTTGAACATGGACGATAAAAGGACCGGAATCTTTTGAATTATAAGGGCGAAGAGATTGAAATCTTTGTGAATCTATTTTTGCATTATCGCTATTTATATGTGTGTTAAGAGATTTCGAAGAGATTTGACTATATGCAGAATTTAATGTTTGTGGTAGAGGAATGTCAGATGATTGTGAAAGAGGGATTTCAGATGATTGAGTACAAGCAATATTGGATGATAAAGACATGGGAGATTCATAAACACTTTGTCCTGATATGTTACCTTGGTTAGAGTTAGCTCCCATAATTTTAATTTTAGATGTTAAAATATTACCAGTATCGCAGTCCGATTCTGAGAATGAGGAATTGGTGGAAAAAACTGAAATTTTTCTATTTAAGTCAACCCGATTAGCATGTTCTTCTTTCTTCCTTTCCTTCGTTTTATGTTTCCTTTTCTTTATATTGGAAATAACTTTGAAGTTGTCATCAAAAATTTCTTGAGATTATGACAGCCATGGTTTTTTAAATGAACCTTCTAAGTCATTTTGAATTTCAACATAAGCAGCTGGAGAGGAAATAATGTTAGGATCGGAACAATTCGGATCCGGTGGCTTAGGCGGAATAGATGGATTAGACATGGCGACTACGGGAGTCTAACACTACGTTAGACTATTTTGTAATACTAAGAAATTGTCGCTAAATGAGTGATAATATGAAAATACAGATAAATATTATTAATATATACTATAGTAAATTAGGAATGTAATCAGAATATTAAAAGAAAACTTAAAATAATTAATATGACACCAAAAACACGTAAAACCGTTATTGACGTTCAGTTGCCAGTCTTCAGACAGAATATACTGGCGTATTAGACGACCTGACACCCTGACAGCCCAAAAACGCGTGACTAATTTTGATTTGTCATTGTGTGCGTTAGCTAATAATGTACATTTTACTTACAAGGACTATCGAAAAATGATTGTTAAGGAAGCGGTAAAAAGATTTAAGAAAATAGTTTAATGCACGAAATTGAATAACTTAAAAATTAACTGAATTTTTACTATGATAATTAAAAAATATTAATAAGGGGGGAATAAGCTGAACCTACCTGCCTTTTGTTGGATTTTAATTCAAATGTAAAAAATCCCAGGTGACTCTACCGATAAACTTAAAAGAAACTCCCCAAAAATCAGATCGGAAAGTTGTATTTTCGAGTTATGATCTTTGGACAAAAAATATTTCATACCATGGACAGTTTCCCCGGAATTTCTTTTTTAACACATTTTTAATATAAATAGGTAGATACTTAACTAAGTATATACCTATTTATATTTTATATATTTTATAAAATGTTTTGATGGGGAAATAAAAAACGGTGACAGACCGGCGTACATAATGGCTGCTTTATTTTTCATATAAGTATTACTTTTGATAATTACAAACATTTAATAATTAATAATTAAATACATTATAGAAGTTTATTTTAACATTCGACTTAAATATGAATGTAAACTTAATAATTCAAGTAAGGAAGGAAATGAGGAAGGAATCAGTTAAATAAGATTGCTCTGTTTAAAGGCCAATATGTTTATTAGGCTTCATCATGCTTCATGTTTATATTCTTTCATCTGTCTCTTAATAGTATGAAGTAATAATAAATTTATTATCATTTTAGCTGCATGAATGTTAAAAACATAATGATCTTAACAGAGTAAAGTGCACCAAGTGTTTGAGGATACAGATGCACTCTCTATTCTCTCAATATCGGTATGTTAAGAAAATGGTCACTCATTCATGGACTGACCGCGACAAGTGCAATTTGATCTGGCAGATCTATTGATCACGAGTTCCTCTTCTCTACGACTAATGCTGTAGGCGATGAACCACGCTATTTAAGCCCTCGGCGCAATTTCGTCGGCTATCAAGCATGAATCGGGCATCGAGCGTTGTGAGTATCAAATGCTATGGAATTTATACTATCCTGGCAAATTGAACCGCGCGTCTCATGCGCGCGCGTCTAGTGGCGCTTCAAGAGTATTACTAAATATATTATATCTAACTGCGCTAAAAGTTTTATCATTGTGACTTGGGAATATAATCCAAAGCTCCGCACAACCCCTTGGTGGTGAAGTAAGGTTACACTTTTTTTTGGTTGATAAATAGATACTTAGTTGGTTTCATAATGGCTTAAATAGGATAATCTCAAGGTTTTTTTATCTTTAATGTACTACAGTTTTATAATGTATAAAAATCTGTCTTTATTTTTAACTAAAGTTTTGAAAGTTAAATTTTTAAAGTCTTATTATAACAATGTTATACTTACTGGTACAAATAATGTAGAAATGGCTTCTTTTAAAAAAAATGTTTTTATTCTACTTTTTTACTACTTAAGTAAATGTTTGCTGCAAATTGTTGAGTTTTTCTTTGGATTCCAACCAACCCGTCCAATTAACTTTAACCATTTTTTCTAATTATAAAATCCGGAGGGAATCTGTTTGACAAACGGCAAAATAAAATTACATTTATAGAACGCAAACCGAACATTGATTTTCTTGTTGTGTGGGCAAGTCTATCGATTAAATATAAACATTCAAGATAAATATCGCCATTAATTTTGATATATTAAATGAAACTAATTTTTACGGATTATATCGCGTTTAATTTTACTTTTTAATTCCCGACGTTTCGGGTGCTTTACAGCACCCATGGTCACGGGGAGGACTGAGGTGTTTGACGTCCTAATGTCATAGTTAGGCCGGCTACCTTCAGTTTTTTAATATTAATTTTTGGTTCAATCTACGCAGAATGAGCTTACAGTATCTTGAAGTCTAGCAGTGGTATACTTGGGTTTGGATTTAATTTTATTAATTATAGGATCCCAAGCAGATGGCAGCACCCATCCATCTTCTCTATTGAAATTAGGATGTTTTTTAATTTCAATAGCCTCGCGAATCATCCTAGGTAGGATTCGGTGTTCTTTTGCGAGGATTTGTGGTCTATCAAATCTAATGTAATGGCGGGGACAATTTTGAACATGTTCACAAACTGACTTCCCATATATCTGATATAATCCGTAAAAATTAGTTTCAATTTAATGTGTAGTCTTCGCGTAAATATAAGAAAACATTAATTTTGATATAGTTGAGTCAATCCCTAACGTACATGTAAAATATTTTATATAATAATGTATTTACCAAATTCATGCAAATTATCAACAACGTGACTTTTTTCTTTGCAAAATATCAAAATTAACAAAATAATTGAAAACATTCTATATTTTAAACAGTATATAACATAAATTTTAACCAAAAATAAACGCGTCATAACATTGACGACGTCTTGAGAATTTACCTGTGAAATGTACAATTATCAGGATTATTTCTATTATTAACACCACAGTCACTCACAGAACAAGTAACCATTTTTTTTAAAAGTTACTTACTAAAAATAACCACTATTACACTCTAAAAATTAAAATTCTTTGTACACGCATTTACATTTTGTTTAAGTAATGATTCGGCAACGGCAGGAGAAGAATTCAGTGACTTAGTGGTTAAGATCGGAATATCAGTAAAATATTTCTCAAAAACCATTGCAACGTCCTGATCTGATTCAGTTAATTTGTTGTTAACACTTAACTGGTAGTTTGAATTGCGAAAGTTGATCTTACCAGTTTCGCTATTAATTATACTCCATGTCATTTTAATTTTATTAGAAGCCGTTTAAATTTTGTTGCTCAAATGCAAAGACTTGGCTGTGGAGCACACTCTTTTAAATATTGACATTCATCTTTATGTGTCTTATGAATTTTTAATCTTGAAATTATCATAAAATTATAATTAAACAGATTTTTTTTTAATAGAATCATGTAAATTTTATAAAATTATGTATTTGCATGCCACTGGCGAAATATGCTTGTACTATCTTTAATCATAATGTCTGTAACCACCATATTTCTTGCAAATAAATTATTATTATTATTCAAATTTATTAGTTCTCTTTTAGGGGTAAATAGATCTTCTGTAACACGGGCCAACGGCCAAGTGTTATAGAAAGGTAGCATATTATCTTGAGTAGCATAATTTGAGAGAAAATTGCGATCAATTCTGCATGTATTAAGGATAACGGCTTTTTGCATAGTTATATACGTATTATGTGATAATTTTAGGACTCTAAGGCTCTGATGAAGGTGCTTCGATACAACACCTGTAGTAGAGAGCACTATCGGTACTATGAAGGTTTTATCTAGATTCCAAATAAGAGTAACTTTTAAGGTGTGTGTACTATTAATTTTATCAGTTATGATTGATGAATATTATGATTTAAGAATATTATGGGTATTTGGAATAGTTATGTCTATTAAATAAGCTATTTTTGTGGATTTGTTAATAAGTGTGATATCTGGTCTATTGTAATGAATAGTTCCATATGTTTGAATCGAATCGGAGATCGATTATTTTTTAAGTGAATCGACATGCCTACTATAAATGTCATTTATAGGGAGTAAACATCGATATCGATGGGAGTAAAACATTAAAAACATAGACATAGAGCATGGACTAAGCTTTCCCTAGCCAAATGTCTAATAAAATTGACTATACCCAATATCCATACTTTCAAACTTAAAAGTAAATTCCCTATTCAAAAATCAAATCCCCGACGTGTAATGTCGTAAAAATTATGAAACTAATTACTATTAAATTGTGTGACAATAGTGAGACTTTTTGGTACCACTTTTGGTCATTCTCCTTATTGTTACCATTTGTATCAGTTTTAATGTGTATTTTCTATAAAGATGATAAATTTTCATTTATTATGTTAATAACTACGCAACTCATAAATATCCTATAAATGAAATGTTTAATATATATTTAATTAAATCTTTTAAACACTATTATTTTTATATTTTAGTACGTTATTTAGACGCTGTTCTAATCCCATACAAAATGAACAACTACTTTCTGCACGACCTTTACACCACGGTAGAAAGCTAGTGCTTTCTCTGTCTAAATTACGGCTATCTCTGTTCATTATAAAACATTTTTTATTTACATAATATGCTATACTTATCTAGCCATTGTGTACCTTAGCTCTTATCATAAAAATATAACATGTTTTCACTAAAACAAGTATCCAATTTAATGCAAATCTTTTATTCGTATTACATAGCCGATTACTGCATAACAAATGACTCTAAGTTGATTAATAAACAATTTTGTGGAATTAGCTCTCAGCCGGGGAATCGAACCCCGATCTCTCGCATGACAATCGAATATTCTTATCATTATATTGAATCTATTTACTTTTAACATAGATTATTATTTAATTTGGAATATATTTATTTTTAACATTAAATTATTATTATTAATGTAAATACGCTTGTTTTTAAAATAGAAAAATATTTTAATGAACATTAAAGTTCGTCGCCAACAATAACATTTATTATTAATTAATAATTTTCAGTGTTTGAATATATTGGTGCGCCAATATTAATGGTTTATACATGGCAACACTAGTTACCACTAGCGCCCTCTCTAGCATCAGCAGAACCAGGAGAGTCAAGATCCTTCTAGAAATTTCGGGACCGATATAAAATTGAACATTCTAGATGTTTTACAGTAGAAGGTTCTGAAACTATCTGAGGCCCTATATAAGGCCGGTATAGACCGCGACCGAGTCAGTATTGAATTGGCGATACAAGCGAATACTTCTGAAGGATACAACTGCGAATTAAAGTGATCTGTAGTACAATTGTATTTTGTTATTAGTGTGGTTTTTAGTTGTATTAGTGTTCAATTAAAGTGTCAATTTGGTAATTCACTGGCAGTTTTAATTGTCTCGAACCCCAAGCTCAAAACAATTGTGTCAGGGCGGGATTTAACCATGCCGATTTTACCTAAAGATGACACGGAGGTATCCGCATCGAAGTCAACGCCAACAGGAGACGGACCAGACGACGGTGGTACACATCGCAAGCGTCGGAGGGCCAGCTGCCGACCACGGAGGTCAGCCTCCGTCAGCAGCTCCTGCATTTGCAGCACCTGACTTAGGTGCTCTGATGATGATGTTGCAGGAGCAGGCCCGCTGACAGGAGGAACAGGCCCGCCGACAGGAAGACACAGGCCTGTCGGTTGGAAGAGCGGCTGCAGCGGGACAGGAGGAGCAGATGCCTATGAAGGACCTTCACGCTACCTTCGGGAAAGAGATAAGGAGGTGAATATAGGGTTGCTCAACATGACAACCGCCTGTCGGTTGAAACCCGAATCAACCAAGGAACAATCGGGTTAACAACGTGCTGGCTGATGTTAAGAGCCCCAAGATTTCGATCTCACAAACCCATGATGGACAGCCTAATCATCAAAGGCGATCAACGGAACGTAAACTGACCATAGACACTGGAGCCTCTCACGGTTGTCAGTTCCCAACTTATAAGTCAGTTCCGGGGACCTGCATACAACCGAGAGCGCATTAATTTGTAACAGCCACCGGTCAGCTGCATACCCGTCCGTGGAGAGAAGGAGGAGTTGAAGTTAGGCAACATGATCTACCTGCATAATGTCATCGTATGATATAATGGACGACTGCATCCTGGGCCTAGACTTCATGAGGAAGAATTGTCAGAGATCGATGTTAGCAAGGTGTTTTGAAATGTGGACATGAGGAACCGTGGAAGTAGCGATACCGGGGAATGTGTACAGCCTTAAGAAGATTGTTCTGCTGTCGATCGGAAACGATTGTGCCGGTTGTTCCTCGAATCCTGGGCAAGCTCATCGTTGTGTACTCGTGGAAAGGTGGACAATGACCTCCGTGAAAGTGGCTGAACTTTGGTCAGAACCACCGACATCTCAGGAGCACGTGTGCTGAACTTGTGATCAGGAACAGATTATGGAAAAGGCACACTGGTTGGTACTTGAGAGGAAGTGGATTGGTTGCGTAGGTGCCAATACCCATCGACTGGGACCCCAGCGATGCACAAACGAGGGTGACCACACTTTAGAAGACTGTCGCAGGTTCTCTCCCGAATGAAGTGGTCAATGAAGAAGTTGTTACTCAAGTACGCCGATGTTTTCTCGTCAAACGATGCTGACATAGGAAAGACTGGCTTAGTTCAACACAAAATAAACACAGGAGAAGAATTGCCATCCGTCAGCGCCCAAGAAGATTGCCGGTAGCACGAAAAGGAAGTGAAACCATGATTGAGGGAATGGTGAAGGATGGTGTTATTGAACCTTCATCTAGCCCATGGTGTTCACCTGGGTGCTGGTAAAGAAGAAGGACGGTAGCATGCGGTTTTGTGTTGACTACCGCCGTCTGAACGACGTTACGAAGAAGGACAGCTATCCCTTGCCAAGAATTGATGACACGCTGGACATGCTTAGGCGTAAAGTGGTTTAGTACGCTGGTTCGAAAAACCTCCGTCCTGGGAAGAACCAGCAAGAAACCCAGCGGGACTTTTTTTTAAATAACAGCTTAAAATCATGTATGTTACACAATTAACAACACAAAAAAAATTAAAAATAGCTTGGTAGCGATCACCTCATTCCCAGGGATTATTATCATCCATAAATTCCTTATTATTAATTATACAAACTTTGTTTAATAAAGTTTTTGAACTTTGAGCAGGTCAAATTATGCATATTTTCTGGGATTTTGTTGTAAAAGCGTATACATCGCCCCAAGAATGAATTACTGACTCGATGGAGTCGAGTAACTGGTACTACTAGCTTGTGTCTGTTCCTAGTATTTACAGAATGAATATCACTTATTTTTGTAAAACTACTTTTATTTTTGTGTACGTACATTACATTTTCATAAATGTATTGAGAGGCCAAAGTTAATATATTAATTTCCTTAATTTTTTGTCTCAGCGACTCTTTAGGCTTTAAATCATAAATTGCTCTTATGGCCCTCTTCTGTAAAACAAATATAATTTCAGTGTCAGCTGCGTGTCCCCATAGCAAAATACCGTACGACATTATGCAATGAAATAGCTAAAGTAAACTAGTAAACTAGCTGTTTCAACACTTGTAAGATTTCTAATCTTTTTACAGCATATGCTGCAGAACTAAGTCTGCTTGCTAGTTTTGATATATGGGGGCTTCATTGAAGCTTCGCGTCTAGTGTGATTCCAAGAAAAATGGTGGTATCTACAAGACTCAGTTCCTCCCCATTTAAAATCACATTAGTATTTAATTGTTTGACATTTGGAGTCATGAATTTTATACATTTCGTTTTAGTGCCATTTAAATGCAAATTATTAACATTGAACCAATTTACTAATTTAGATATAGCATTATTTACTTCGTCATATTAAAGAAGTGTCATCAGCAAATAATACTATATCATGGTTATCCCCTACTATGTAAGGTAAGTCATTAATGTATACAAGAAACAGAAGGGGGCCGAGAATTAAGCCCTGAGGCACGCCCATTTGTACCATCGACCCGGAAGAGCTCATACTGTTAATGACAACTTTTTGCGTTCTGTTACTTAAATATGAAATAATTAATTTAAGAGCATCACTTCTTACACCGTAGTGTTGAAGTTTCCTGATTAATGTTTCATGGTGAACACAATCGAAGGCCTTGGATAGGTCACAGAATATACCCAAAGCATCCTATGAATTCTCCCATGCATTAAAGATATATTTAATCAGCTCAACACCGGCATCAGTTGTCGAGCGAACCCTTGTGAAACCAAATTGATTTTTATGAAGTAAATTATTTATATTAAAGAAATTTAACATTTGATCAAGAATAATACAGAAATAGGTTTTAAATTGGCAGGGTCTAATGTACTACCAGATTTAAATAAAGGTATTACTTTACTATGCTTCATTAAATCAAGAAACACACCAGATTCGATACTAGTATTAAAAATAATAGCTGGATGAGGCGCGATTGTATCTATTATAGACGCAATAACTTTAACGGAAATCCCCCACAGATCCGCAGTTTTCTTAATATCAATAGTTTTAAAATATTTTATAATATCTTTTGATGATACTTTATGAAATTTAAAATTCTTTGTACACGCATTTACATTTTGTTTAAGTAATGATTCGGCAACGGCAGGAGAAGAATTCAGTGACTTAGTGGTTAAGATCGGAATATCAGTAAAATATTTCTCAAAAACCATTGCAACGTCCTGATCTGATTCAGTTAATTTGTTGTTAACACTTAACTGGTAGTTTGAATTGCGAAAGTTGATCTTACCAGTTTCGCTATTAATTATACTCCATGTCATTTTAATTTTATTAGAATCCGTTTAAATTTTGTTGCTCAAATGCAAAGACTTGGCTGTGGAGCACACTCTTTTAAATATTGACATTCATCTTTATGTGTCTTATGAATTTTTAATCTTGAAATTATCATAAAATTATAATTAAACAGATTTTTTTTTAATAATATCATGTAAATTTTATAAAATTATGTATTTGCATGCCACTGGCGAAATATGCTTGTACTATCTTTAATCATAATGTCTGTAACCACCATATTTCTTGCAAATAAATTATTATTATTATTCAAATTTATTAGTTCTCTCTTTTAGGGGGTAAATAGATCTTCTGTAACACGGGCCAACGGCCAAGTGTTATAGAAAGGGTAGCATATTATCTTGAGTAGCATAATTTGAGAGAAAATTGCGATCAATTCTGCATGTATTAAGGATAACGGCTTTTTGCATAGTTATATACGTATTATGTGATAATTTTAGGACTCTAAGGCTCTGATGAAGGTGCTTCGATACAACACCTGTAGTAGAGAGCACTATCGGTACTATGAAGGTTTTATCTAGATTCCAAATAAGAGTAACTTTTTTAAGGTGTGTGTACTATTAATTTTATCAGTTATGATTGATGAATATTATGATTTAAGAATATTATGGGTATTTGGAATAGTTATGTCTATTAAATAAGCTATTTTTGTGGATTTGTTAATAAGTGTGATATCTGGTCTATTGTAATGAATAGTTCCATATGTTTGAATCGAATCGGAGATCGATTATTTTTTAAGTGAATCGACATGCCTACTATAAATGTCATTTATAGGGAGTAAACATCGATATCGATGGGAGTAAAACATTAAAAACATAGACATAGAGCATGGACTAAGCTTTCCCTAGCCAAATGTCTAATAAAATTGACTATACCCAATATCCATACTTTCAAACTTAAAAGTAAATTCCCTATTCAAAAATCAAATCCCCGACGTGTAATGTCGTAAAAAATTATGAAACTAATTACTATTAAATTTTGTGTGACAATAGTGAGACTTTTTGGTACCACTTTTGGTCATTCTCCTTTATTGTTACCATTTGTATCAGTTTTAATGTGTATTTTCTATAAAGATGATAAATTTTCATTTATTATGTTAATAACTACGCAACTCATAAATATCCTATAAATGAAATGTTTAATATATATTTAATTAAATCTTTTAAACACTATTATTTTTATATTTTAGTACGTTATTTAGACGCTGTTCTAATCCCATACAAAATGAACAACTACTTTCTGCACGACCCTTGGCACCACGGTAGAAAGCTAGTGCTTTCTCTGTCTAAATTACGGCTATCTCTGTTCATTATAAAACATTTTTTATTTACATAATATGCTATACTTATCTAGCCATTGTGTACCTTAGCTCTTATCATAAAAATATAACATGTTTTCACTAAAACAAGTATCCAATTTAATGCAAATCTTTTATTCGTATTACATAGCCGATTACTGCATAACAAATGACTCTAAGTTGATTAATAAACAATTTTGTGGAATTAGCTCTCAGCCGGGGAATCGAACCCCGATCTCTCGCATGACAATCGAATATTCTTATCATTATATTGAATCTATTTACTTTTAACATAGATTATTATTTAATTTGGAATATATTTATTTTTAACATTAAATTATTATTATTAATGTAAATACGCTTGTTTTTAAAATAGAAAAATATTTTAATGAACATTAAAGTTCGTCGCCAACAATAACATTTATTATTAATTAATAATTTTCAGTGTTTGAATATATGATGGAATTTCTTAGATCATTCGTGGAATTTTGAGAACAATTTAGAACTTTCATTATCAACTACAATCACTTACTTTCATAGTTCCTTTTAAAAATTGTAAAATATCCTAGAATATTGTAGAATATTCTGGAATATTCTGGAATATTGTAGAAAATATATTATCACGCACAAACTTAATTTACGCCTTGAGCTTATATGAGTCGTACAATATGTTAGAAAAGGATAGAAATATCTCATTACACCTTTTTACCACCCACATCCAACCACTTCCACCCACAGCAACCAAACTCCCTTTCTTGCAAGTGCACACGTGGGGGCTTCACTACTGCAACCACAAGTGGATGGCAGTGGGTGGTCATGGAGAAAAGGCTGGACATACAGACGATATGTATATATTCATCTGACCCAGATGAATCGTCTTCCGGCGAAATCCACGGCTTCATGAGATCAGCTGAGGTGGTTGTATTAATCGGGCCTTCGCTGATACCAATCTTCTTTACAACATAACGATCGTTCGAATTGCATTTAACAACTTCATAAAGTCCTAAGTACTTAGGACATAATTTACTCCCTTGTGAGAACTGTGTCTTTTTTATGGCTACCAAATCTCCAATATTAAAGGGTATTGCTGCCCTTCGCTTTTTATTATAGCTTTTTATGTTCTCTTCTTGTACTTTCTGTATAGATTCTTTGGCCTTCTTTCTAAGTTCTTCTCTTTTCTCGTTAAAATTCTGTATGCTTTCTTCTTCTATTAATTCCTGAAGTTCATCATCTTTATCTCTCATTTTAGTGCCAAAAAGCAGTTCAAATGGTGTCATTCTTATACTTCTTTGGTATGTTCCATTCAAACATCGTTGTACTTTGGACACACGGCGATACCATTTAGTCGGGTCATCAGCACTTAGTTTGCTCAACACGGCTATGATAATCTGATGGATGCGCTCAACTTGGCCGTTTCCTCTGGGTTGTCCGGTGGTAATTGTATAGTGCGTTATATTTTCACTCTTACAATACTCCTGGAAGTCTCTTGAAGTAAAAGCAGCGTTTCGATCAGTAACAATTCTTTCAGGTGCTCCAAAGGTTTGTTGTTGTAGTCTTAGTTTCTCTAAAGTCTCTTCCGTGGTTAAAGTCTTAACAGGGTAAATCCATGTAAATTTCGTATAAGCATCCACGACGGTAAGGATGTATTTGTAACTCTTGTGAGTCGAAGTCATTGGTCCTAGATGATCCACATGGTATGTCGATAGTGGGACATTACCTTTGTCTATCGGGTGTAGGAATCCTTCTTTTTTACCTCTTTTGTGCGACATGAGAATGCATTCAATACAATTACTTATGACTTTTTTTATTTTTAATCAGTTCTTCAGTTTTTAAGATTCCAAAATGTCCTTTTTCGTGATTTTTCCTGATTATCTCATACTGCATTTTCTTAGGCACAACAATCAATTTACTTCCATCTTTCTCTTTATATAGTATTTCGTTCTGTATGATATAATCCTCGTATTTTTCTGTTTCTAAAATTTTTTTAATCAGTCTCACATAGTCGTCTTCATTCTGTGCTTTCTTTAAACGAGCTGTAGTTTCAGTAAGTATCATACAGATAGGATATCTGCTCAGTGCGTCGGCGTGTCTCATTCGTGTTCCTGGTCTGTGTTCGATCTTGTTGTCGTATTCTTCTAGAAGCAGGGCCCAACGAGCGACTCTAGGTGGTAAGTCCTTTTTTTGTAGTGTCATAGTAAGAGCAGAGCAATCTGTAACTATTTTAAATTTTATCCCAAGAAGGTAAACTCGGAACTTCTTTATGGCAGCAACAATAGCTAAAATTTCTAAGTAATAACTATGGTATTTTCTTTCAGCTGGAGTTGTTTTTTTACTCATATAGTACACAGGGTGAAATTGATTGTCTTTAGGGCTTCTTTGTAGAAGAACAGCTCCATAACCGTCAGTACTTGCGTCGGTGTGTAATTCTGTCTCTAAATCTGGATTGAATATTCGGAGAACTGGTGAGTTACACAATATTTGTTTCAATTCTATAAAAGCTTTCTCACACCTTTCATCAAAATTGAATACAGCATCTTTCTTTAACAAATCCGTCATCGGTTTTGCAATCAAGGAATAGTTTTTTATAAACTTTCTGAAATACCCTGTCAGTCCAAGGAATGACTGCACAGTTTTTATATTGTTTGGTTTCTTGAAATTCGCTACAGCCTTAATCTTTTCTGTAGACGGTCGTACTTCGTTGTCACAAATAATGTATCCAAGATATTGGATTTCCTTCTTTAGAAAATGGCATTTCTTCCAATTAAACTCTAGACCGAATTCTTAGCTTCTTTTAAATACTTTCTCTAGCTTACTTATTCCTTCTTCTTCTGTTATCGAGGGTATGATTAAATCATCAAGGTACACTTGCAGTGTCCCATCGGTAATTAGATAGCTGAAGATATCGTTAATAAATCTTTGAAACACAGATGGCGCTGTACATAATCCATAAGGCATTCTTTGAAATTCGTACTGGCCTTGGGGTGTTACGAATGAGGTGTACTTTGACTATCTTTGTGTACTTTCACATGTAAAAGCCATTCTTCAGATCAAGGACGTGAACGTTTTGGCCTCCTTCAACTTGTCTATCTGGTCTTCTATTATAGGTAGAAATCTTTCTTTAATTACCTTTTATTTAATCGTCGATAATCTATACATTCTACGTGACCCATCTTTTATCAGCCAGAACTACAGGACAGGCGAAATCAGATTTGCTAGGTTTGATTATTCCTTTGTCTAACCATTCTTTTACTTGCATATTCACGGCATTCATTTCTAAGGGTGACAAACGTCGGGGATTCTGAAAACTGGTCCTTCATCGGTAAGCATTATTTTCAATTCAACGTTACTTTCTTTCTTCTTTTCATTAGGTCTGTACTCTTCACACATCTTACGAATCTTTTCCGCGTATTTAGAATCTCCTATATCATATTCTTGTTCATTATCCTTTTCCTCCATTAGAAGTGTAAGATGCATAATCTTTGTATAAAGACACCTTCAGGAGTGAAACACACTTCGAAATCTTTAAGGATAGGATTTCCAATCAGTAAACTTACCGATATCTCGTTGTCTTTTACAACATGAAACTTGACATCTGTGTAGTAATTGTCAATTTGAACATTGGCTGTAAACATTCCTTCAGTAAGAATTTGTTTTTCGGCTATTCCTGTTATACACGTTGATTCTGTTTTATAATCTTTAATTCCCTCTTTAACCTTCTCGAATTCTGATTTTGTTATGAGGTTAATATCACTTCCAGTATCTATTAAGGTAACAAATTCTTTACCATTAATCTTTATCTTTTTGTAGGGTACTTTCTCTTCTTCACTTTTATTTCTAATTTTCAGCGTCTTCTTAGGTTTGCCTGTACATTCAGTTGATTTGTGACCAAATTCATTGCATTTAAAGCATTTGACTCCCTTTGGACAGGTGGGCGATTGATGATCCAGTTCGCCACAGTTGTAACATCTTTTTACATGAGTCATCTTACGGGTTGAATGATGCCCATGTGATTGGCCAGACTGTGCCGATTTGTTAGGCGCCTTCGTTCTAAAAGCACTGTAGATTTCCAACTTCCTGCGAAAATCCTTTATGTCTGTAGCGCCATATAAAATAACTTTATTGGTCTCTAGATCACGAATACCATCAATGACATACTCAATCAGCGCAGCGTCTTCAACCTTGCCATGAAGTGCTAATTCTTTCATAGACAGGAAATATTGTTGGTAAGTTTCATCGTTCTTCATCTTACGCGATGCAAGTTTCTTATGTATGATTGCGCTATTAATCTTGGGGCCAAATTCTTCCTTAAGTGACTTTTTCAAACTCGCGTAGTCTTTTACTCTTCCCAAAGATCGTAAAAATAGCTTGGCAGTACCGTCTAAAAGTCTCTTTGCATAGACCAGCTTCTCGACTTTAGTCCACTTCATAATTTCGGCAGTATCTTCAAATTCGCCAATAAATGTCTCAATAGGATAGGTGTCATCTCCGGTAAAAATGTTCATTGACTTCTCCAAGTCTTTAAATGAAATCTGTATATCTAACTCCTGCTCTTCATCTTCACTTTCTTTTACATCTTTCGGCGGCATTGTGGTTGTCAAACTAGTATTAGTCTTTCTTTTTCTAGTCGTGCAAAATGATAGCTTATTTGAACTCATTAAGTCTTCAGTCCTTAAAATAAATTTTCATATCCAAATTCCAAAACGACACTTTCTGTTGAATGACTTGTAATAAATCTTCGAATCTTTAGTCTTCGTCTCGCCTCAAATTTTTGGCTATCCCGGACGAGCCCCCAAAGTTGTGGTGATATTTCAAGAATTTGAGACAAAACACTCACTTTTATACTGCTTCTTTTATTTTCATTAAGTAACAAAAAACACATTACATCTTGCTATCTTGATTACAATGACATTTTCCTAAAGTGACATCTTACAATTTTATTTTCAGTTCAATAAACCAAGGAGGTCAATATTCTACAACAAACAATAAAAACAAACTACTCATTGCTAAATTATCCCACATATATATATATATATATATTGATTAATTAGATTAGAAATGGATAAGCCAAACTACAGATCATGGAGCAACACAGGAGGGAAGTAGCCAAAGCGTTATTTTCCGATACCAAACTGTCTGTCATTTTTTGCGGGGGGAAATCTGCACCACGCACATTTTCTCAGACTCTCACACAAAAATATTTGTCTGTCACTACGAAACTCACACTTACAATTGAAGGGTTTTTTACAAAAACAACATAACTTTTTCGGGATTATTTTTCAGGAAACATAAAAAACTCATGCTGATGCAAAATAATACTTTCACAAATACCATAATCTGATAAACTGTTGCCAATGTAATAATCTATGGATTTTATAGTAAAATTTACATATCCCTTGAGTCATTCTTCCAAAAATACGAAAATTAAGAACTGCACTTCTGTTGTTTTTGCAAAAAAATACCAGTTTAGTAATTTTTGCAATAAAATAAAATAGATAAGCTTGTTTTGCAAAAAAGTATTTAATTAATATTATGTTAACACTATTGTAAAGTTAATTACCTGATATATGCTTGGTAATAATATGTTAGTGGCTGAGAAAATAATAATATTAGAAAACTCTCATTGTATCCTATGTTGTTGGTATTCCGAAAAAAAAAATATTATGACTTAAAAATAAAATACAACATAAAGTAATAATCATGGTTATTTTTTCAATGTAATGTTATACAAAAAAATTATTCTTCTCCACTACTATTGTCTTCATTATCTATTTCAATATAGCTTGCGTTTTCAGTCTCTTTTACAGGTTCTCTTACTGCTATAATTTCTTCATAGAAAGCTATTTTAGAAGGATCGCTAAGAAATTTTTTTAATTTATTCAGATCTTTCTGCAGCCTTTAACGGTATTTTATTTTTGTACAGTGATTCGAATGTAGCTTCGCTGGGAAGCGCACATTTTGTACGGATTTGGATTCTTGTCCAACTTCCAGTGAAGTTGTACTTAACAAATACAAACGGGCTTTCTTTTTTAATTTTTAGCATTCGCACTTCTTTTATTTTCATGGCAGGTTTGCCTTGCTTCAGGAAGAATGGTTCCAAAAACTTTTTCAGATCATAAAACATATCGTGTTTTATTTTTTTAACCTCAAACGCAGATGGATGTTTGCGAGCAGAATGTATTAACACATCCCATTCATCGTCAGTCTCTATGGTGCATGTTTTCTTTAATTTGCCAATGAGTGAAAAATCTTGATCATTTGGAAAATATGAGTGGACACGAATTGGAAAAATGTATTTGATGGACTTGAACAGCCCTGATATATGAACTAAGATATACAAAAAGTAAATCATAACATAATTTTTGTTTTGGCCAGGACATCCATCACTTAATAGCACTAAATGCTCATTATCAATATCATGCTCATTAAGATACTTTAACAGCAACGATGTCACATCATTTTGTCCCTTTTTTCCTTCAGTCTCTAAGTAAGTATTCATACGTACTTGATTATTTTTAGCTAAGTTATGTATACCAAACACATAATACTGCTGTCTTGAATAAAATATATCTCCCATTCTTATGTGTGGCAAAGGCAAGTTTTGCATGTAGTCAAAACTGATGCATATACATTTTCCTTGCTGAGCTAGTATTTTTTGTTTTGGTACGACTTTCCATTGACGTCCGTCGAGTTGGGGGTTGATATTTTTTTATAGAAAGGTTACATCAGTATAAGCATACACGCAAACTTTCAACATGCGGAAATGCGTACTTTTTGAGAAAAAAAAATATTGAAAATCAATTATTTTTGCAATATTTATGTCAATCCCTACTACAGATTATATCGAATTCTCGAATTGTATTTAAATTACAGAATTATTTTATTACGAATTTCCATTGACATTCGTCAAATTGAGGGGGGAGGGGGTGCAAGAGAAGGTGTACTACCCCCCTTAAAAGGAAAGTTTCGGAGCCCCCCCTTTTCTTGTTTTTTTCACTTTTAATTCTGAGGAAATTTTCCACATTTTATGGATTAATATTAATTGTAAAATACCAAGGAGACCCCTTCGGGGAAAGGGGGTTCTCCCCTACGGAAGGGGGAACCCCCTTCATCAGAAAAAAATAGGGCGACTGATTCATAGGGATTTCTGTATTTATTTTGAGACTGCAACGTCTCCGGCGCTGCGGGAAGAGCAGCCTCTACGCCTTTGCGTAACAAATCGCAGGTATCCCTCCTCGCCTCCGCAGCTTCGGCTTGTTGGTCGCCTTCAGCGACCAGCTCTCCGGCTCGTCCAATGCCTACGATTTGTTACAGCAGGCAGAGTCTGCTCCCCTTACGCGCCTCCGGCTCTATAAAAACACTCTAGGGGTAGGACAGACTCGTACCAGGTGGAGTCGGGGTCAATCAATTCGGTTCTTTGACATAAGTTGAACCTAACCTATTTTATTTGTTATCTGCCCTAATAGGTACTGTTAAAATAAAACAAATCAAATATAATTAATATTTTATTAATCAATTTTATGCACATATTGTATTGCCTTAATTAATTCTTCGAAAACATTTTTATGCGCTATTTTTATTTTTCTTCGCCAAGAATATTCAATGAGCCAGTCTGTGAAGTTTTCTTTATAACCATCCCTACTGAACATCACATCAACACACATCAGCTTACGATTCAAATCGATCTTTTTCGGAAAGAATCGACATCTCTACTGACGATGACAATGACAATACAAAATAGCGTCAGTTTTACGGTAGGAATTGACATAAATATTGCAAAAATAATTAGTAATAATAATAATAATAAGGCGTAGGGAAGTGACGACCCCATCGCCCGCTGACGTAACGGTTATGTGACAAAACTGCTACGTCAGCGCAGTCAGTCAGCGCCTGCCATGAGGTGTTAGTGCCGTGCCTCGGCAAAACTGAAGGTGCAAGGCCCGCTTGTGCACATGGCCTCACCATGAAACGGTGCCGGGTCTGGGCGTCTCCCGTTAACTGACGCCCATTACATGGATGATGGAATTGAGGAATACGCGCAAAGGGCCGCTGCCTGGAGGTCGCCAGGGCGCGTCTGGAGCTGGCGCTCGACGCGACAGCATGCGAACCGCCAGCCGATCACGAGGAGCTGCACGACCACCCAGCAGACCGCATCCATCGTCCCCACCAGCTGGCTTGGTGTCGGCAGGGTCTTTGCGGGCCCAGCAATCGGCACCCGCCATCAGGAGTACGCCGCATGCGATGGACAATTGAATGAACAGCAACGCATTGCGGGCGTATTTTAGGCTGGGAGAAGTTGGAGGTTTTGCGTACCGGCCAGGATGCATCGACTTTTTGCTGAGCTGGAGCCATCTATAACCGTCACCGAGCAAAACCTGGCAGACCGAGTTCGGTATATCTTGCGCTCAAACATATTTGATGGCACCGAACTCGAACGGCTACGACGTGAGGCTGTTTCCTCATCGGATGAAAATACTACGACTGTGAATGCGGCGCCACAAGTTGCAGAGCAACCCACACACGTGGATACCGCCGTGAATCCCCCAGTTGTGGTTGATTCAGACGATGATGAAACAATCGCCCAGGAACTAGAACTAGAGCAAATGAGGAGTACATTGGAAGAGGCGATTGTGGAAACGCGCAGTACGCCTCTCGAAAATCGACCGCGACTTCCTCGCATAACCCTAAGCAAGCGGAATCGGGATGTCGTGACGGAAACCAGCCGGGACCTTTGCGATACGGACTCAATACTCTTTGGCGCCGCTTTGGCAGTTTGCCGCATTGTTGGTGCCAAACTTCCCACGTCTGGACGTGCTACTGGGCAAAGTAGCGCTATCCCAGCCTGGAGAAGAAGGATTGAGGACCGTATCGCAAAGGCAAGGGCTCTCATCGGCAGACTGATAAGCTTCAGGTCGGGCAATAATAGGCCGAGAATTGTGCGCACCGTCAGGATGGCGTTTGCTGGGACAAATGTCAGTTTGTCCCAGCCGGATATAACGCAAAAACTGACGGAGCGCATAGACGACCTGAAGCAGAGAATCGCTGCTTGGGGAAAGCGGATTCGGCGATATACCGAGAGGTCAAGACGGTTCAACCAAAATCGTCTCTTCCAGAGTGATCAGAAGAGGCTCTATGAGTCATTGGAGCGACCAATGGTACGTGGAACGGGCCCAGCACCGAATCAGGCCGACACTGTTGCATTCTGGCGCGGCCTGTGGTCAGAGCCCGTAAACCACAGCGAGGGCCCTTGGACGGAAGTTGTGGCGAGTCAGTGTGCGAGTGTAACACCCATGGACCCCGTCATCATAACGCGGGATGACGTAGCTGAGGCGGTCCGTAGGGCCCCGAACTGGAAAAGTCCGGGACTCGACGGACTGCATCACTACTGGCTGAAGGGGTTCGTGGTGTGTCACGCTGTGCTCGCCCGACAGTTTCAAGAGGCTCTCGACCAAAAGTCGCTCCCGAGCCTCTTCACTACTGGGATCACTCATTTGGTTCCTAAATACCATGATTCCACAGACCCTAGCAAATACCGCCCCATTACGTGTCTACCCACCATATATAAGACACTGACATCCATTTTGAGTACGCGAATCATTCGTCACCTGGATTTAAATCAGGTGATGTCGCGCGCTCAAAATGGATGTCGGGGCGGTGGTCGTGGAACCAAGGAACCACTCCTCATTGACGCGATCATTGGCAAAGTGGTTAAACGCAACCGTCGGAACTTCTCCGCCGCCTGGATAGACTATAAAAAGGCATTCGACTCGGTGCCCCATACATGGCTAAAGAGGGTCCTCGAGCTGTACAAGATTGACTGTACAGTTAGAGACTTCCTCGGGCAGTGTATGGGGCAATGGAGTACAATCCTTTGTCATCTAGGCGAGCGGATGACGGATGTGAAAGCCACATAAGGATAAGAAGGGTATCTTCCAGGCGATTGTTTGAGTCCAATCTGGTTTTGCTCTCCCTGAACCCTCTCAGTACCTTACTGGGGACTCCGGGAGGATTTCAGCTTCGGAAAGGAGGTACAAAAGTGACCCACCTTTTCTATATGGATGATCTCAAATTATTCGCCTCCAGTCGCTCCCATCTTATGGAATTGCTAAACATCACTTGTGATTTTAGTAATTTATTAGAATGGAGCTGGGGACGGATAAGTGTGCGGTCCTCCATGTTGAAAGGGAAGGGTTGTTAACTCTGAGGGCATAGATTTATCTATGCCCATCAACATAAGAACCCTTTCTGAGGCTGAAACATACCGATACCTGGGTATGTCACAGAACATCGGTATCGATGAGGCGGGTATGAAGCAGTCAGTTTGCGATATGTTTTATGCACGCTGACCAAAGTGCTTAACAGCCTTTTGTCCGGTGTGAATAAGACACACGCATATAACGGTTGGGTCATGCCTGTTCTCATATATACCTTGGCATACTTAGGTGGACTCAACTGAACTTAACGCCCTGGATAGAAAAGTCCGCACTACTATGACGTCCCATAGGATGCATCACCCGAGATCGTCGATTATGAGGCTGTACTTGCCGCGGAAACATGGTGGCGTGGCTTAAGCGCGCTTACCATGCATAATCGCGAAGTGTGCAGCCTCCGTAATTACTTTCTGACGAGATCGGATGATCCATTCTATAGGGACGTCATTTCTTGTGATAAAGGACTTACCTCTATCCTTGGCCAACGAGCAATGGCAAGACCCGGCAGTACAGAGCATTTCCGACCGGGAGACCGTATGGAAGGAGAAGGAGCTCCACGGGAGGTTCTACAAGGCTCTACATGTGCCTTTCGTAGACACAGTTGCCTCCTCCACTGGCTACGTTTTGGTGACCTCTTTGGAAACCGAGGGTTTTGTCTGTGCGATACAGGATCAGGTTATTAAGACCAACAACTATCGGAGATACATCCTAAGGGATGGCACCGTCGACATCTGTCGAGCTTGTCGCCATCCCGGCGAGTCACTTAGGCATGTCATCTCCGGTTGTTCGGCGCTTAACTCTGAGTACTTGCACAGGCACAACTTAGTAGCCAGAATTCTACACCAGGAGCTCGTTTGAAATACGGTCTCGTGGACCGGAAATTGCCGTATTACAAGTACTTGCCTGAAGCCGTGCTCGAAAATGACCGCGCCAGGCTCTACTGGGACCGGGCCATCATCACAGACAGGACTATTCTTGCGAATAAGCCTGATATTGTGCTGATGGACCGGGCACAGTCAAGGATATTTTGGTCGACATCACCATTCCGTATGACGAAAACCTCGTGAAAGCCGAAACAGATAAGCGAACAAAATATCTGGACCTGGCTCACGAGGTGACCGACATGTGGGGTGGACTGCCGACCGAAATTATACCTGTAGTCGTCTCTGCGAACGGGTTAATGTGAGGCGACTGGGACTCCGTGACGGACCGCTCCAAGCTCAAATGCAGAAGGCGGTGCTCCTCGATACCGCCCGCATCGTCCGCCGGTTTCTCTCCCTTTCCCCCTAACCCTCGGCCGTTTGGTCTCCCCTGCCGAGGGTTTCCATCTGGTTGGGTTTTTATTTATTTATGTATTATTTATTTATTTATGTTAGTATATTAAATATATATTTATGTTTATTTATTATTCCTTTAAAATATTTATTCAGCCCAACCAGATGAGAATACTATATAAATACCCCAATAATAATAATAATAATAAGCCTCTCCTGAACCTCTCAGTACCTTACTGAGGACCTGGGAGGAATTTCAGCTTCGGAAAGGAGGTACAAAAGTGACCCACCTTTTCTATATGGATGATCTCAAATTATTCGCCTCCAGTCGCTCCCATCTTATGGAATTGCTAAACGTCACTTGTGATTTTAGTAATTCTATTAGAATGGAGCTGGGGACGGATAAGTGTGCGGTCCTCCATGTTGAAAGGGAAGGGTTGCTAACTCTGAGGGCATAGACTTATCTATGCCCATCAACATAAGGACCCTTTCTGAGGCTGAAACATACCGATACCTGGGTATGTCACAGAACATCGGTATCGATGAGGCGGGTATGAAGCAGTCAGTTTGCGATATGTTTTATGCACGCTTGACCAAAGTGCTTAACAGCCTTTTGTCCGGTGTGAATAAGACACACGCATATAACGGTTGGTCATGCCTGTTCTCATATACCTTTGGCATACTTAGGTGGACTCAAACTGAACTTAACGCCCTGGATAGAAAAGTCCGCACTACTATGACGTCCCATAGGATGCATCACCCGAGATCGTCGATTATGAGGCTGTACTTGCCGCGGAAACATGGTGGGCGTGGCTTTTAAGCGCGCTACCATGCATAATCGCGAAGTGTGCAGCCTCCGTAATTACTTTCTGACCAGATCGGATGATCCATTCTATAGGGACGTCATTTCTTGTGATAAAGGACTTACCCCTCTATCCTTGGCCAACGAGCAATGGCAAGACCCGGCAGTACAGAGCATTTCTGACCGGGAGACCGTATGGAAGGAGAAGGAGCTCCACGGGAGGTTCTACAAGGCTCTACATGTGCCTTTCGTAGTCACAGTTGCCTCCCTCCACTGGCTACGTTTTGGTGACCTCTTTGGGGAAACCGAGGGTTTTGTCTGTGCGATACAGGATCAGGTTATTAAGACCAACAACTATCGGAGATACATCCTAAGGGATGGCACCGTCGACATCTGTCGAGCTTGTCGCCATCCCGGTGAGTCACTTAGGCATGTCATCTCCAGTTGTTCGGCGCTTTATAACTCTGAGTACTTGCACAGGCACAACTTAGTAGCCAGAATTCTACACCAGGAGCTCGCTCTGAAATGCGGTCTCGTGGACTGGAAATTGCCGTATTACAAGTACTTGCCGGAAGCCGTGCTCGAAAATGACCGCGCCAGGCTCAACTGGGACCGGGCCATCATCACAGACAGGACTATTCTTGCGAATAAGCCTGATATTGTGCTGATGGACCGGGCACAGTCAAGGATATTTTTGGTCGACATCACCATTCCGTATGACGAGAACCTCGTGAAAGCCGAAACAGATAAGCGAACAAAATATCTGGACCTGGCTCGCGAGGTGACCGACATGTGGGGTGGACTGCCGACCGAAATTATACCTGTAGACGACTACACGAGACGACTCTGCGAACGGGTTAATCCCAGTCAGCCTCTCGGGTCATCTGAGGCGACTGGGACTCCGTGACGGACCGCTCCAAGCTCAAATGCAGAAGGCGGTGCTCCTCGATACCGCCCGCATCGTCCGCCGGTTTCTCTCCCTTTCCCCCTAACCCTCGGCCGTTTGGTCTCCCCTGCCGAGGGTTTCCATCTGGTTGGGTTTTATTTATTTATGTATTATTTATTTATTTATGTTAGTATATTAAATATATATTTATGTTTATTTATTATTTCCTTTAAAATATTTAGGCAGCCCAACCAGATGAGAATACTATATAAATACCCCAAAAAATAATAATAATAATAATAATTAGTAGGCGTAGGGAAGTGACGACCCCATCGCCCGCTGACGTAACAGTTAGGTATAGGCGTAGGGAAGTGACGACCCCATCGCCCGCTGACGTAACAGTTAAGTGACAAAACTGCTACGTCGGCGCAGTCAGTCAGCGCCTTGCCAAGAGGTGTGAGCGCCGTGCCTCGGCAGAAATGAGGGTGCTAATTTGGGCCCGTTTGTGCTTACGGCCAAATCATGAAACGGTGCCGGGTCTGGGCGTCTCCCGTTAATTGACGCCCACTTTATGGATGATGGAAGAAAATAGAACGCGCATAGGGCCGCTGCCTGGGGGTCGCCGGGGCGCGTCTGGAGCTGGCGCTGGACGCGACAGCATTCGGGCCGCCAGACGAGCGCGAGGTGCTGCACAACCACCTAGCAGCCCCTCGCATCCATCATCCCCACCAGATGGCTTGGTGTCGGCAGGGTCCTCTCGGACTCGGCAAGCGGCACCCGCCGCTGGTGGAGTAGTGCGCCGCATGCGTTGGACAAAAAATTTGAACACAAACGCATTGCGGGCGTACTATAGGGCGAAGGAGGAAGAAACTGGAGGGATAGCGTATCGGGCCCGGATGCATCGTTTTTTTGTTGAGCTGGAGCCATCTGTTCCCGTCACAGAGCAAAACCTGGCAGACAGAGTTCGGTACATCTTACGCTCGAAAATATTTGATGATGCCGAACTCAAACGACTACGGCGTGAGGCTATTCCCTCATCGAATGAACCAGCTATAGCTGGGAATGCGGCTCCTAAGGCCATAGACCAGCAGCCACGTGTGGAAGCCGCCATGGATCTTCCCGCTCTGGTTGATTCAGGCGATGATGGAATGGTCACCCATGAACTAGAGCAGATGAGGAGTAAATTGGAGGAGGCGATTGTGGAAACGCGCTGTACGCCTCTCGAAAATCGACCGCGACTCCCGCGCATAATCCTAAGCAAGCGGAATCGGGATGTCGTGACGGCCTGAACCCACTGCTGGCAACCTTTTTGGAAACCAGCCGGGACCTTTGCGATACGGACTCAATACTCTTTGGCGCCGCTTTAGCAGTTTGCCGCATTGTTGGTGCCAAACTTCCCACGTCTGGACGTGCTACTGGGCAAAGTAGCACTATCCCAGCCTGGAGAAGAAGGATTGAGGACCGTATCGCAAAGGCAAGGGCCCTCATCGGTTGTGCGCACCGTCAGGATGGCGTTTGCTGGGACAAATATCAGTTTGTCCCAGCCGGATATAACGCAAAAACTGACGGAGCGCATAGACGACCTGAAGCAGAGAATCGCTGCTTGGGGGAAGCGGATTCGGCGATATACCGAGAGGTCGACACGGTTCAACCAGAATCGTCTCTTCCAGAGTGATCAGAAGAGGCTCTATAAATTATTGGAGCGGCCAATGGTACGTGGAACGGGCTCAGCACCGAATCAGGCCGACACTATCGCATTCTGGCGCGGCCTGTGGTCAGAGCCCGTAAACCACAGCGAGGGCCCTTGGACGGAAGTTGTGGCGAGTCAGTGTGCGAGTGTTACGCCCATGGACCCCGTCATCATAACGCCGGATGACGTAGCTGAGGCGGTCCGTAGGGCCCCGAACTGGAAAAGTCCGGGCCTCGACGGACTGCATCACTACTGGCTGAAGGGGTTCGTGGTGTGTCACGCTGTGCTCGCCCGACAGTTTCAAGAGACTCTCGACCAAAAGTCGCTCCCGAGCCTCTTCACTACTGGGATCACTCATTTGGTTCCTAAAGACCGGGATTCCACAGACCCGAGCAAATACCGCCCCATAACGTGTCTACCTACCATATACAAGCACTAACATCCATTTTGAGCGCGAAAATCACTCGTCACCTGAACGCAAATCAGGTGATGTCGCGCGCTCAAAATGGATGTCGGGGCGGTGGTCGTGAACCAAGGAACCACCTCATTGACGCGGTCATTGGCAAGGTGGTTAAACGCAACCGTCGGAACCTCTCCGCCGCCTGGATAGACTACAAAAGGCATTCGACTCGGTGCCTCATACATGGCTTAAGAGGGTCCTCGAGCTGTAAAGGTTGACTGTACAGTTCGAGACTTCCTCAGGCAGTGTATGGGGCAGTGGAGTACGATCCTTTGTCATCTAGGCGAGCGGTTGACGGCTGCGGAGAACCACATAAGGATAAGAAGGGTATTTTCCAGGGCGATTGTCTGAGTCCAATCTGGTTCTGTTTTCTGAACCCTCTCAGTACCTTACTGGAGGGTTCTGGGAGGATTTCAACTTCGGAAAAGAGGTTCAAAAGTGACCCACCTTTTCTATATGGATGATCTCAAGTTATTCGCCTCCAGTCGCTCACATCTTGTGGAATTGCTAAACATCACTTGTGATTTTAGCAATTCTATTAGAATGGAGCTGGGGACGGATAAGTGTGCGGTCCTCCATGTCGAAAGGGTAGGTTGTTAACTCTGAGGGCATAGACTTATCTATGCCCATCAACATAAGGACCCTTTCCGAGGCTGAAACATACCGATACCTGGGTATGTCACAGAACATAGGTATCGATGAGGCGGATATGAAACAGTCAGTTTGCGATGTGTTTTATGCACGCTTGACAAAAGTGCTCAACAGTCTTTTGTTGGGTGTGAATAAGACACACGCATATAACGGTTGGGTCATGCCTGTCCTCATATATACCTTCGGCATGCTCAGGTGGACTCAGACCGAACTGAACGCTCTAGATAGAAAAGTCCGCACTGTTATGACGTCACACAGAATGCATCACCCGAGATCGTCGATTATGAGGCTGTACTTGCCGCGGAAACATGGTGGGCGTGGCTTTTTGAGCGCTCTCACCATGCATAATCGCATAAGGCTGCACGCCTCCGTAATTACTTTCAGGCGAGATCGGATGATCCATTCTATAGGGACGTCATTTCGTGTGATAAAGGGCTTACTCCTCTATCCTTAGCCAACGAGCAATGGCAAGACCCAGCAGTACAGTGCATTTCCGACCGGGAGACCGTATGGAAGGAGAAGGAGCTCCACGGGAGGTTCTACAAGGCTCTACATGAGCCTTTCGTAGACACAGGCGCCTCCCTCCACTGGCTACGTTTCGGTGACCTCTTTGGGGAAACCGAGGGTTTTGTCTGTGCGATACAGGATCAGGTTATTAAGACCAACAATTATCGGAGATACATCCTAAAGGATGGCGCCGTCGACATCTGTCGAGCTTGTCGCCATCCCGGCGAGTCACTTAGGCATGTCATCTCCGGTTGTTCGGCGCTTTCTAACACTGAGTATTTGCACAGACACAACCTAGTAGCCAGGATTCTACACCAGGAGCTCGCTCTGAAATACGGTCTCGTGGATAGGAAAATTCCATATTATAAGTACTTGCCGGAAGCCGTGCTCGAAAATGACCGCGCCAGGTTTATTGAGACCGGGCCATCATCACAGACAGGACTATTCTGTGAATAAGCCTGATATTGTGCTGATGGACCGGGCACAGTCAGGATATTTTGGTCGATATTACCATTCCTTATGACGAGAACCTCGTGAAAGCCGAAACAGATAAGCTGACAAAATATCTAGACCTGGCTCACGAGGTGACCGACATGTAGGGTGGTCTGCCGACCGAAATTATTCCTGTGGTCGTTTCTGCGAACGGGCTAATCCCGGTCAGCCTCTCGGGTCATCTGAGGCGACTGGGACTCCGTGACGGACCGCTCCGTGCTCAAATGCAGAAGGCGGTGCTCCTCGACACCGCCCGCATCGTCCGCCGGTTTCTTTCCCTTTCCCCCTAACCCTCGGCCGTTTGGTCTCCCCTGCCGAGGGCTTCCATTTGGTTGGGTTTTTATTTATTTATGTATTATTTGTGTTAGTATATTTAATATATATACATATATATTTATGTATTTTATTTTCTATATTTCTTTTATATATTTATTCAGCCCAACCAAATGAGAATATTTTATAAATATCCCGAATAATAATAATTACAATTATATTAATAATAATTACTAGTTTTAGTTTTTTTTTTATTATAGTTTTTAATATTGTATATAATAAAATATTGTATATTTTAAAATAATTGATTAGATATATAAATTTTTTCTCAAAAAGTACGCGTTTCCGCATGTTGAAACTTTGCTTGTGTGTTTATAATAATGTAACCTTTCTGTAAAAAAAATATCAACCCCCAACTCGACGGACGTCAATGGAAAGCTAAGCCTTTGTTTTTTCTTTATTTAATAAACATTTTCAGCTTAAGCTAAATGTAATTTGTGTTCAGTTTGTAAAAGTCGAACAGTTTCAGGCAAAGCAGCACATTTAATCTTTAAGTTATATGAATCAAAAACTGCACAGGTATCTGTTCTAGGTAGACCAAATTTGAGGTTGAATTCTTTCTTGAAAATAGACCAGTACACTTGAGAACTGACATTTATATGGTACATGTCCAGGAACATTTCATGCATTTTTGTAACTGTCAGTTCCTCGTCGAAATAAAAACAATATGGATTGTCACGGAGTTAATAGCGAGATTGTCGGGCAAGGAATGAACCAATATGCCGGCGTATCAAATGTAGAATACATTCTGGAGTCTTCCTTGCTCGGTTTTCTCGGTGCTCTAATTTCAGAATCACTTCCCGGCTTCCCGCGGTATCCGACATCTTTGACAGCTATCAATCTATGACGCACGCATAGACAATAACAATGAACAATGAAACGTTTTTTTTTTACAAAAACTGCTAAACTGCGTTCACATACGTTATTTTTACAAAAATGAGAAAAAGTTAAGTAGTTTTTGCCAAAGTTGTCGTTTTTTAGATGGCTTTATCTTGTAAAATAGTTGGTTTTTGTAAAATCGAATTAATTTGTAACATTCCTTTTTTTTTAAGGAATCCAGTGTTGCCAAAATCAAAAAATCACCAAAATTGTAAGTTATGTAGTTTTTGTAAAAAACCCTTTAATTTACAATTTTACACACACATAGATATCTTCTGTGTCATTACAGTGTAATGAAGTGACGCAACTACATTGTTACAATGGCTGTAAAACTGTCGATACGCATTATCGATGAAAAGGTGGATATGATAATAAAGATAGGACTTTGTTTATTATTACTATAATAACCTATCATTCAAGAAATAAATTTAATGTTTATATAATTTTAAAAACCAGTGATAGCTTTATCTATCACTGGTTTTTAAAATGGGTTAGTTTTGTATAGATATAACGAATACTTTTTTGTGGGTTCACTTTTTTCATTAAGAAAGAAATTATTGTATCTGTATAGAGAGTTAAAGCAAAACATCGCAGTTTTGGTGAATAATTAGCTCGTGAGAGCTTCCCACTGTTACATTTTTTCTTAAGTTGACACTTAATAAGTTCTGTTTTTTCAAAGCCAATTTTTTCAAAAACCGTCCATTCTTCTTTATCTATCAAAGATGTTTCATCCAGATTCTGAAGATATTTTTCCAACCCAGCAACTTTTTTCTTTAAAAAAAGAGGTTTAGCTTGGAGCCTTTAAATTTTTCTGATAATATAGGTGTTGCTGCATTTTTCTTTTTCTACCGACTTCAAAAAGGAGGTACTCAATTCGACTGTATGTTTTTTTTATGTGTGTTACCTCATAACTTTTTTCTGGGTGAACCGATTTCGATTATTCTTTTTTTATTTGAAAACTGGTAAACCATATAAATTTGATCAAGGTCTGACCAATAGTTTTTGAGTTATTCTTAATAATTTATGTTGAAGTCGGTTGTACAAAATTTTTAATTTTAAATTATTATCTTGGTGTAAGTGCAATGGTGGGAATTGAATTATAATTTTCAGATGTTTCCTTTGACTGAGCCTGAAAAATAAATAGGCTATATTATGCTGTTATCATCTTTCTATGCAGCTTACTCAATCTCAATAATAAAATAGTATAAATTACTATTTGATAAATATGTACCTATTAATTTTAATCAAACATACAACTCTGTGTAAAAGTATCGAATATGTCAATAAAAAGACCCGCGTAAAAGAGGTCGTTCTAATTTTTACTGCATGTTGGTAGCACTGTACTGATTTAGCGCGCAAAGTTTGAGCGGGATCTGTCATTTAATTTGTTTTAAAACTACACTTTTGTTGGTCATAGTTTTGAGTTATTTAATTTTTACAATGGAAAATATTGTTGAACAAAGAGTGTGCCTTAAATTTTGTGTTTCGAATGATATTTCATGTGGTGAATCACTAAAAATGTTGCGGAAATACCTACGGCGAATCGTGTATATCGAAAACAAGGGCTTATGAATGGTATAAGGCTTTTAAAGAAGGTCGAGAAGTAGTAGTAGACTTGCCTCGTTCTGGTAGACCTTCAACTGCTACGACCAAAGAAAACATCGACAAAATCAAGAAGCTAGTGCTCGAAAATCGACGTATGAGTCTGAGAGAGTTGGCTAGTGAGGTGAACATATCTTTTAAGTCCGTCCACAACATTCTCATTGACATTTTAGGCATGAAACGCGTCGCCGCTCGACTAGTTCCAAAAGAGCTCAATTTTGTTCAAAGAGCGCAGCGAAAGCATGTCGCTGAAGACATGGTTTCGTTTCTACGGATCCGACCTTATGAAACGTATAATAACTGGCGACGAGACATGGGTTTATGAGTACGACATGCAAACAAGCCAACAGTTCAGAATGGCGTCTCGAAAACGAGCCGAAACCCAAAAACCGCGGCAAAGTCGCTCCAAAATCAAGGTGATGCTGACAGTTTTTTGACTACCGTGGTGTGGTTCACTCCGAATTCCTTCCAAAGGGAGAAACAGTGAATAAAGAATATTATTTAGGCGTCATGAAGCGTTTGCGTGAGAGTATCCGCCGAAAACGTCCAGATTTGTGGCAACACAACTCATGGATGCTGCACCATGATAATGCACCATCACACACAGCCATTATAGTGAAAGAGTTTTTAGCGAAACATTCAACAAAAGTTCTCGACCAAGCACTGTATTCACCTGATATGGCTCCGTCTGACTTTTTTATTTCCCAAGTTAAAATTACCACTTCGAGGAAAACGTTTTGAGTCGATAGAAGCTATAACAAAAATTGCTGAATGAGCTAAAGGCCATACCGCAAATAGCCTATGAAAATGTATGGAAGACTGGGTGAAGCGTTGGAGATGTTGTATTGCAAGCGATGGGGCCTACTTTGAAGGCGATAAAATAAATTTAGATGAATAATTTGTATTTTTGTTTTATTGACAAATTCCCTGATATTTAGTACACAGAATGTATTATCTATAGTAAACTATTAAAATGAAACTCGCACGTAGAGGAGTTAATGTTGTACATGCAGATGTCAACGAATCAGGAATAGTAAGAGTGGCACTAATGGCATCGTAAAATGACAGTCTGTCATCTGGTAGAGTAAATGATAATTGATGGCTCTGGAAAGTTAGATTTAACAGTGTACATTTTTTCAAGTGGAGATCTCTTGGCATCGTAAGACGATAGTCTGTCATCTGGTAGAGTAAATGATGATTGAAAATTAGATTTAACATTGTACATTTTTTGAAGTCCAGAAATCTGAGCTTCATCTCACAACTATGACTAAACCACACTACACTATACTACATATTCTACATTTTACGGGTGGCACTGACCATCTTAGTCCTCAGAGTTGGCGACGCATTTGCAATCTGTAGCAATTTGTTGGCCTTGAGATCGTAAATGTCCATGAGTCACAGTTTACTTACCATCAGCTTAACTGTACGCTAGTTTGCCTTCTCTATGATGTAAAAAAAAGTTTACGGAACAATATACAGTGTGGTATTAAAGTTGGCTTGGTGCCCTCGACCAATCGCCTTCTATTGTTCACCAACACTTGAAAGTCAGAGGTCTGGAAATGATTAGAAAAAATGACAATATTACAAAAGTACAAAGGAAAGTGGGATAACATTCCATAAGTAAGTGAATTTACAACTAATATTTTAAAAAATTAACTATTTGATAATGTTGGTACTTAAAAATGTGTTACTAATCTTAATATCGTAATTACCAACATGTTTGACTTTATATTACTGAGTTTTGATAAACAATAAAATTCAATAGGGTTGTCGAGTTCCTTATCTATAATACTTATCGATGTTCTCTTCTACCCATATCTGTTAACAACCAAAGTCACCGATAATAGATAATTATCAAATGTTACTTTTGTTATTGATTCACAAACTCTAGAGTATTAATACCCAGTTTTGTCTACTCCACGTTTGTGTTGAAAAAACGCAAAGATATCTGAGAGTAAGACCAAAGTAAAATTATTCGAGGGTTAGTTACTTTGGTGTAACATGATATTTGGTGGAATCCACCCTTAATACCATATTTTTACTACACGGTTAATTAACAATGTAATAAAATATGGATTTTTTTAATGTAATGTTGTCCCGTCATGGTTCTTTGAAATATGTCATCTGAAGAGGTCGTGTCTCTATACGTATTCCCCTGGTTTTAGAGCATGGTAGAATATTTAGAGACGATGGCAGGAGACCCGACGGTATGGCTTTAGATGCTTGGGAGAGAGATAAAGCTTTAGTGTGGGATACTACTTGCTAAGACAGCTTTGGCAGCCTCTCATCTCAGGGGTACCTCGTTTAAAGCAGGGGTGGCATCAGAGGCAACCGAACTATGTAAGTAGCCCAAATACGAGCCTCTAAGAGATGAGTATATATTTGTGCCATTTGCTGTAGAGACTATCGGTCCATGGGGTTCACGTGCGGTAAAGTTCCTAAAAAAACTATTCGCTGCTGATCGTCACTGCTGGTGATAGAGCCATTCAGAGAGGAAACGCAGCCAGCGTTCTTGGCACTATACCGCGGGGAGTAGGACTGTAAGATAAGTTCAGTTTATAGTTTGCTTTTTTTATTTTGTTTTTTAATATTGTAATTTGAATTTCGAAAATGAAGTTGTAAAAACTATTAAGTATGTAATTTAAAATTTATATCTTTTTTATGTCTTGCTAGGTGGTATCCGGCGCATTGCTGCCGCAGAAGAAAGAATTGTAGAAATATCGTTTTAAATTTGGAAGACTTATATTGTTTAATTAGGAATGATAATACAATCATTGAAATTGAATTATCTATAACTTTCAGATAAATTTTCAGTACGATACCCGCGCCACCTAGTACAAGTTTATATTGTATTATGCCTATAACCTTCGCGCAAGTGCAAGCAATAAGTTGACAAAGTTTTACCGCAATCTGATGAACGGTATGCCAGTGCATAAAATACGAACAAACAAACATTAATTTTTATACACATTTTTATACATATTAGAAGATAATTTTATTCTGTCTATGGACAGACCTGAAAAATAATTAGAATAAGCGTTATTTTAGCATCTGATTTGTTTTCTACAGTACTAAAACTGAATGAACGGTTGACAATAAATTATTTGCGAAATTATGTTTTTACTTTTATTTTGTACAGTTACTTACACCAGTTGAATATTTTTCAGTTCTAATTGAATACTTATTAAGCCTCATACCCAATATAACATACCCAATGTTGAAACCCGAATTAAAATCCGTTCTGTAGTTACGAATAAAAACGTAGATAGACGTAGATAGAGGTATTATATATATAAAATTAGTTAGACGTAGATAGAGAAACGTAGATAGAGGTATTAATTGATACGTTTATAAATTATATGGCATTATATTAATATGATACATAAATAGAATGGACGTTACGGGTAGGCCTGGGTATAGAATTTTTATCGATATATTTTATCACATAGTCTTATCTCTATTTTTAGTTTCCCTGGACGCTCACTTCTGCTGTCAGCGCCAAAATGACGAAAATCAAATCGCCTCATTATGTCACGGTGTATGGCCAGTCTATATATAGAGGTCAGAGATAGGTATGATTCCTTCGAGAGATTTAAAAAGGTCCAATGAATAGGAAAAACTGGAGTAGGTAACTACAAAATTAAAAATTAAAAGTTGCGAAAATAATGTTTGTTTCAACAATATCGATAGAATTAGATTTTTACAAACTTTAATTTACATTAAAAAATAACATATCGCAAATCATTGACATCATAATCAATTTGATTCGGACGCCAATTCACAAGTTTTAAGCATTTTAGTCACAGTTTTATTATAGAGTCAGTTGAAATCCTGTAAATTAATAAATATTTGATGATTATCTGTTGTCAGCGATTTCATTGTTGTAAATAGATATATAGGTAGAAAAAATCATCAATAAGTATTATCGACAAGGAACTCGTCAACCCTATTGGAATTTATTGTTTATCAAAAATAGGTAATTTAAAGCGAAACATGTTAGTAATTTAATAAGATAAGTGACACATTTTAAGTGCCTATATTATCAAACAGTTTTATTTTTTAATATAAACTGTAAATCCCCTTAATTCTGGTATGTCATAAAATGCTTGTCAATGCTATCATAAATGCTTTGGAAATGCTATAACTAGTATAGGCTATAATCAGTACTTAGTGTTGCACCCTCTAGCTCTTCGAGCTGCTTCCAGTCTTTTCATTCCAGATTCTTTCTGTAATGCGTATTAAAGATCTCTTAAATTAGAGGGGTATTTCTTTTTTTAAGTATTTCTTTTCTTAATTTGTCTTCTTTGTTCATGTATGGGGTTTGTATATACTATAAAAAAGGCAAATGGCACTATAATTTCTTCGCGGAGTTCCTTAGGTGCCGCCATTTAAGTACCTCCCCATACAATAGCTAGCTATCTCGTATCCCAAGGAAATCCTCAGTTTTCGATCCGGTTTTAGATACGAAATAGAAATGTCATCTTCTATAGGAGAACTTGTTGATTTATTAATCATAAATAATCATTTTGTTTCTTCAAGATTTCCTGAAGTGTGCACTGCATTTTTGTTATTTTAACCATTCCTGTGACTAAGGATAGTGCCGAGTGATCATTTTCAAAATTAAAATTAGTATAAACTTATTTAAGAAATTCTAAGGGACAAGAAAGGTTACGCGATCCAGTATTACGAAGTATAATGCTATGTTTAATAAAGCAGGTCGAGTGAGGGCGCATCGCAGTGCAAAAACCCACCTGATTTAAGATAAATGATGCCACTTGATGATAAATGGCTATTGCAGCCTATGGACAACTGTGTAGTCTCCTAATATTAATACGTTTATTATGCAAAATAAACAGGAAGTCAAAATGGACAAAATCACTCGTCGAGGTAATTCGCAGGAAGGGGTTAAAATTTCAATTGTAATGTTGCCGTGATATACAAAAAAGAAATACAATTTTGGCATAAAAATTTAAATAGATTTATGTTCAGCATTGTACTCAACACTGAGAACTAAGATAGCACGCCTCACAGCTTGCAATTATATTATACTATAGTGCCCGCGTTATCTACTGAGTCGTTGGGCAATATAATATTAATAAATAATATATATAATATTAATATAATAATAAGTATTTTGCTCGCACTCATTGGGCTCATGGAGCGTCATAATGATGTACGTAATAGCAGGTAGTCGACATCGATAACATTTAATGAATGGATTTTTTAAGGTTTGAAATTATAAAACTATAATAATAACACAATAAAATAAATAAAATATAATCTACATTTATAAATATTTTAGTATATTACAAATTATCTTCTTCATCCGTGTCATCTGTGTCACTATGGTCTTCCTGTAGATTTATAATCAAAGTTTCAACTTGATCTCTCCAAAAAGCATTCTTCAAATCCGTTTCCTGTAGGTCTTCTGCATTCTTCATACATTTAACCCAGTTTTCCCTGGTAACGTTTTCTATTGCTTTATGCAGAAGATCTTTAACATCGGCTATTTTAAAAATATGATTTCGCACTGCAATTTCTCCTTTTACCTGAGCCCATATGAGCTCAATAGGATTATATTGACCATAGATTTAGTAACTAACTAACGTTAGAATAGAATGGCAATGCAAAAGAGAAAGAGCATAATTTACGCGTATGTTAGAGCGAGAAAGATAGACTAGACCATTCAAGTACACGCTATCAGCCTGTATCAGCCTGGTGTCATTCGTGAACAAAATAAATCCCGCTTGTATTTGCAAAATCTCAGGTTTTAAAGTGAAAATTAGTGTTTAATAGACGTTATTATGACTAGGTGCGTAGTACCTAAAGAAACACCACATTATTATACATTTTACTTGTAGATACGATTGAAATGTTTAGCTGTCTAAATGCTGTCTTTTAGAGCAGGTACAAACAATTTGTACTTCAATGGATAGGAAATATCATCACATTTTATAATAAGAATCATCTGAATGCAGAGCAATTGAAATTAAAATAATTACAAATACATGAAATTCTGTTAATTTTAACCTCACCTTTGTAGAGATTGACATTATCGATAATATCTTATCGAAATGTTCTTAACAAGCAGAGGTATATACTTGCATGCAGCCTTATTCAACTTAGTAATATTTTATTTTTTATATTTATGTTACCGTAGCTAAATATTCTTCTAAACGTATGAAAAATTATTTTTTAATAGAATTAGGGTGACAAACGAGCACACAGTTCACCTGATAGTAAGTGAATGCTGTGACAGATTTTCACAAAATATTGATATTCGACAAAAATGTGATGATATTCCCAAAAGCAAATAGTCGACTATATGCAGCAAGTACTTTGAAGAAAAATGTTTTCTTATAGACGTGCCCACTACCTCCGTGTAGTGGCGGTGTAAGAATATATCCACTATCCCCATATCATGCCATGGGTGTCGTAAGAGGCGACAGAGGGAAACAAATTAGGAGATGGGCAGCAGCGGCTTCCTTATATCAACTGAATAAAATAAAAAACTGCGGTTACCAACCCGCTTGCCAAGCGTAGCAACTATGGTCAATCTATGGGGGAGGCCTATGTTCAGCAGTGCACTTTAATAGGCTGTAACAGTAACATAGAGGTGCATTAAGGGAAAAACTATAACACATCCAATCATAAACACTTATTAGTAAAATTACATATTATTGAAGCTTATTTTATTATTAGAATATATAAATAATTTATTTATTATAGATATGTACCTGAATAGCAATAGGTATCTGAATATGTTTCGCAATATTTTAAAAATTGACATCGTAGTCATGTTTACGCACGTACATCGCGTACATCCATGACGTACGTCAAGTGACGTACGTCAAACCTATTTCTTGTCGTTTTGCATCGTGCGTCATGCTGACCTTGGCGGGACGTACGTGAAGATGGACCGTGTATAAGACGTTTATTACTATCCTAAAACGTCTTATCAATGACGTACGTCAAGTGACGTACGTCAAGCCTATTCATTATTGTTTTGCATCGTGCATCGTGCATGATCTTGGTGGGACGTACATCAAGATGGACCGTGTATAAGACGTTATAGACGGCCATTGTGTGCAAAGGAGAAGTAAATTCCTTATGGCAATATAGCAAAATAGAAAAGGATAGCAAATCCCATGACTCTGTAACCGATTTTGAATGCCAGGTCGGCACAAGTCGACACGCAAGTAATAAGCTTCTGGATATTTTATTTTTTTGATTTATTTATGTACACACAACAAGATACAGAAACAGTCTTTTAGTGAGTTTGTACAGAGGTTCTACTTATTCCATAATTTGCTGAAATATCTTCCAGTAGACCCACAAAGGAAAATATATTAAAATGCAAACTTAGTGCGTACAATACTACTAATACTATAAATAATATACAAAAAGTTACGTAAATTATATTAAATGATACTATAAGTAGAAATAAAATAATACCATAAATAAAAATAATACATACAATAGCTACATATAATATATATATAAAGTAATACAAATATAATAAAATAATATATATTAATTAACAGGATGCAAAGAAATTATCTCTAACACGTTTTTTAAATACCAATAATTTTTCAGAATTTCTTATATTAGGCGGTAGTGAGTTCCACAACCTAACCGCGTGGACAGAAAAGGAATAGGAGTAAAAACCGAAATTATGGACGGGAAAGTTACGAAGAGTTTTAACAAGAGATCTGCATGGTTTATCCGGAGAATGTGTGAAGAAAAATCGGCTTCTGAGGTATGAGGGAGAAGATGGATTGTGCAGGATGTTATCTATCGAGTGCTCCTACGAAGTTGAATTGGGAGCCACTTGAGTTGCTTGCGAACCTGAGATATTCGGTCAAATTTTTTGAGCCCAAATATGAAGCGGATACACTGATTTTGCAAGCACTCGAGTTTGATAAGGAGCTCCTCTTAGCATCCAAATAACACACGTCAGCATAATCAAGCAGTGGTAGGATAAGAGCACGATAAAATTTTTAGACATTTTGACGACATTTAAATGAATGCAAGGTAAAGTAGACCTTACGACTAACCTCAGTGGTGTGCGTGGACCATGATAAATGGTGATCAAATATGACGCCTAAGTTTTTGACAGTACCGGCAAAGGCTATAGGAACGCCGTTAAAGCAAACGTGAGGTAAAGATGTAAATTCTAATTTATTTTGTAATATTTTAGAGTATAACAGTGGTTATTTTTAGTAGGTAATTGTTTTTCAAGATGGTTAATTGTTCTGTGAGTGACTGTGGTGTCAATAATAGAAATAATCCTGATAATTGCACATTTCACAGGTAAATTCTTAAGACGTCATCAATGTTGTGACGCGTCTGTTTTGATTAAAATTTATGTTATATACTGTTTAAAATATAGAATATTTTCAATTATTTTGTTAATTTTTATATTTTGCAAAAAAAAGTCACGTTGTTGATAATTTGCATGATTTTGATAAATACATTTTAAAACAAAATATTTTACATGTACGCTAGGGATTGACTTTAACTACATCAAAATTAATGTCAATTTTTATCTGGAATGTTTATAATAAATCGATAGACTTGCCCACACCTTCTTCTACCAATCTAGATCTTGCACCAAGAGGAGGAATGAAAATAAATGCTCGGTTTGCGTTCTAAAAATGTAATTTTATTTGCCGTTTGCTATACAGATTCCCTCCGGATTCTATGATAAAAAAATATGGTTAAGGTTAATTGGGCGGGTTAGTTGGAATCCAAAGAAGAACTCAACAATTTGCAGCAAACATTTTCTTGAGAAGTATTAAAGAAAAGGTAGATTAAAAGCAATTTTATTAAAAGGAGCCATTTCTATATTATTTGTACCAGTAGGTATAATATTGTTATAGTAAGGCTTCAAAAATTTAACTTCAAAAATGTATTGAATAAAACTATTTTTACGGATTTTATCGCGTGTAATTTACTTATTTTAATTCCCAACGTTTCGGGTCCTTTACAGCAACCAACGGTCACGGGGGGAAGGGGGGGGGGGGCTGAGATGTTTAACGTCCCGATGTCACCTTCAGTTTTTGAATATTAATTTTCGGTTCGATCTACGCAGAATGAGCTTACAGTATCTTGAAGTCTTGCAGTGGTATCCTTGGGTTTGGATTTCTTTTATTATAGAATCCCAAGAAGATGGAAGCACCCATCCATCTTCTCTATTGAAATTAGGATGTTTTTTTAATTTCAACGCCTCGCGTATCATCCTTGGTAGGAATCGGTGTTCTTTTGCGAGGGTTTGTGGTCTATCAAATCTGATGTGATGGCGGGGACGATTTTGAACATGTTCACAGACTGCAGACTTCCCAGAGCGTCGGTGCCTCACGTCAGCTATATTTTTTTGTTTGTCCTATGTAAGAGATACCATAGTCGCAATCAAGCTTGTACACTCCTGCATCATGTAGAGGGATATTACACTTGACGGATGGTAAAAATTTACTAATCTTCTTCGGCGGCTTGAAGTATGTTTTAACAGAAGCTCGCTTCAAGATGTAGCCAACCTTGTCTGTGACTCCTCTGACATAGGATAGTACAGCAGGGACACGCTCGATTGTGGCCGGCTTCACTCGGTCACTGTGATGTAGGTGCGAGACCCGAAGCTTGTCTTGCAATACTTGCTCGACGTGCTGAAGCTCGGCGGCAAGATGTTTTCTGTTACAGATCCCTCGTACTCTCTGAAACAAAGATTTTCCCACGGTAGCTAACTGTGATGGATGATGGTGCGATTCACCGTTTAAATATCGGTTGGTATGGGTCTTTATCCTATACACAGTGTGACCAATAGCGTTATCAGGATTTCGGATGACTAAAACATCTAGAAAAGCTAAAGAATTGTTTGCTTCTAACTCCATTGTGAGTTGTTTTTATTCAATGTGTAGTATTCGCGTAAATACATATAAGAAATCATTATTCAAAAAATTTATTTAAAAATAGAGATAGATTCTTATACATTATAAAACTGTAGTACATTAAAGATAAAAAAAAATTGAGATTATCCTATTTCTGCCATTATGAACACAACTAAGTATCTATTTATCAACCAAAAAAAAAATGTATAACCTTACTTAACCACCCGCACCTCATGGTCACACCTGTACTAGACTAGTACAATATTAATAGCATCACGATATTTTCCACACGTGGTTGAGCGGAGCTTCGGATTATATTCTCAAGTCACAATGATAAAACTTTTATCGTAGTTAGGGACAGAGTTAATCGTAGAGATGAGAAACTTGTGGTTAATTAATAGTTGTACGGATCAATAGATCTGCGAGATTAAGCTGCACTTGCCGCGTTCAGTCCATGGATGGTGGACCGTTTTCTTAACATACCGAGATTTAGAGAATACAAGAGTGCATCCGTATCCTCAGGAATTTTGTGCACTTTAATATCTCCTGCGAATTGGGCTAGTAAGTTTATTTTTTTATTTATGTTTTTACTATATTTAGTAGCATAATAAGTTTATTATTACTTTATATTTTACAGGGACAGATGAAAGAGAGAGTAGCCTCATTAACATATTGGTCTTTAAACAGAGCAATCTTATTGAACTGATTCCTACAAGTTTCCTTATACTTAAATTATTAAGTTTATATTCATATTTAAGTGAAATGTTAAAATAAACTTTTATAGTATATTTAATTATTAATTATTAAATATTAAAAATAAAGCAGCCATTATGTACTCCGTATCCCCGTTTTTTATTTCACCAGCAGAACATTTTATAAAGTATATAAAATATAAATAGGTATTTACTTAATTAAGTATCTACCTATTTTTATTTTATTAACATTATGTTAAAAAAGAAATTCCGGAGAAAATGTCCATGGCAGTAATTTTTTTTCTAAAGGTCATAGCTCGAAAATTCAACTTTCCGATCTGATTCTTGGGGAAAATTGTTTAAGTTTATTCGGTAGACTCACCTCTTCAGAGATTATTGGGATTTTATACATTTTGAATTAAAATCATGCAAAAGGCAGGCAGCTTATTCCCGGGAACATGTACAATATTTTTTAATTATTTTAGAATATTATTTAAAAATTCAGTTAATTTTTGAAGTTATTAATTTTCGTGCACTAAACTATTTTTTTAACCTTTTTACCGCTTTCTTAATAATCATTTTCCGATAGCCCTTGTAAGTAACATGTACCTACATCACTAGCACACAATGACCATAGACTTAGAATATACTAGCGTATAGACCACCTGACAGCCCGAAAACGCGTGACCAATTTTGATTTGTCATTGTGTGCGTTAGCTAGTGATGTATATTTTACTTAAAAGGACTATCGAAAATGATTGTTAAGGAAGCGGTAAAAAGATTATAAAAAATTGTTTAGTGCATGAAGTTGAATAACTTCAAAAATTAACTGAATTTTACGATGATAGTTCTAAAATAATTAAAAAATATTCATATAACATGTTCCTGGGAATAAGCTGAACCTACCTGCCTTTTGTTGGATTTTAATTCAAATGTATAAAATCCCAGGTGACTTTACCGAAAAACCTAAAAACTCCCCAATAATCAGATCAGAATGTTGTATTTTCGAGCTATGATCTTTGGAGAAAATATTTACTGCCGTGGGCAGTTTCCGGAATTTATTTTTAATATATTGTTAATATAAATAGGTAGATACTTAACTAAGTATATACCTATTTATATTTTATATATTTTATAAAATGTTTTGATGGGGAAACAAAACGGGGACACGGAGTACAACATAATGGCTGCTTTATTTTTCATATAAGTATTACTTGTGATAATTACAAACATTTAATAATTAATAATTAAATAGATTATAGTTTATTTTAACATTCGACTTAAGTATGAATGTAAACTTAATAATTTAAGGAAGGAAACTTGTAGGAATCAGTTAAATAAGATTGCTCTGTTTAAAGTCCAATATGTTTATGAGGCTTCATCATGCTTCATGTTTATATTCTTTCATCGGTCCCTGAAAAGTATAAAGTAATAATAAACTTATTATCATTTTAGCTGCATGAATTTTAAAAACATAATGATCTTAACACAGTAAAGTACACTAAGTGTCTGAGGATACAGATGCACTCTCTATTCTCTCAATCTCGGTATGTTAAGAAAATGGTCACTCATTCATGGACTGACCGCGGCAAGTGCAACTTAATTTCGCAGATCTATTGATCTGCGCAGCTATTACTTAACCGCGAGTTCATCTTCTCTACGAACCACGGATAAACCACGCTATTTAAGCCCTCGCGACAATGTCGTCGGCCATCAAGCATGAATCGGGCATTGACCGTTGTGAGTATCAAATACTATGGAATTTATACTATCACGTCTCATGCGCGGTCGTCTAGTAGCGCTTGAGGAGCATTACTAAATATCTACGCCTAACTACGCTAAAAGTTTTATCGTTATGATTTGGGAATATAATCCGAAGTTCCGAAGCTCCGCTCAACCCCTTGGGGAAAATAGCATGATGCTATGAATATTGTACTAGTGTGACCGTGAGGCTGTGCGGTTGGTTAAGCTAGGTTATACATTTATTTTGGTTGATAAATAGATACTTAGTTGGGTTCATATTGGCTTAAAGAGGATAGTCTCAAGATTTTTTTTATCTTTAATGTACTACAGATTTATAATGTATCAAAATCTGTCTCTATTTTTATCTAAAGTTTTGAAAGTTAAATTTTTGAAGTCTTATTATAACTTACTTACTAGTACAAATAGTGTAGACATGACTCCCTTTAATAAAATTGTTTTCATTCTACTTTTTCTTTTATACTTCTCAAGAAAATGTTTGCTGCAAATTGTTGAGTTCTTCTGTGGATTCCAACCAACCCGTCCAATTAACCTTAACCATTTTTCTAATTATAGAATCCGGAGGAATCTGTTAGACAAACGGCAAAATAAAATTATATTTTAGAACGTAAACCGAGTTTATTTTCTTGTTGTGTGGGCAAGTCTATCGATTCATTATCGATCAAGAAAATGTATGCTGCAAATTGTTGAGTTCTTCTTTGCATTCCAACCAACCCGTCCAATGAACCTTAACCACTTTTTCTAATTATAGAATCTGGAGGGAATCTGTTTGAAAAACGGCAAAATAAAATTACATTTTAGAACGCAAACCGAGGATTTATTTTCTTGTTGTGTAGGCAAGTCTATCGATTCATTATAAACATTCAAGATAAATATCGACATTAATTTTGATATAGTTGAGTCAATCCCTAGCGTACATGTAAAATATTTTGTATAAAAATGTATTTACCAAATTCATGCAAATTATCAACAACGTGACTTTTTTCTTTGCAAAATATCAAAATTAACAAAATAATTGAATATATTCTATATTTAAAACAGTATGTAACATAAATTTTAACCAAAAATAAACGCCTCATAACATTGACGATGTCTTGAGAATTTACCTGTGATATGTGAAATTATCAGGATTATTTCTATTATTAACAGCACACTCACTCACGGAACAATTAACCATTTTGGAAAAAAGTTACTTACTAAAAATAACCACTATTATACTTTAAAAAATTACAAAATATCTCGGAGCTATTTCTTGCGTGCCGAATTGTGCCGACCTGTCATTCAAAATCGGTTACAGAGTCATGACATTTGGTATCCTTTTCTATCTTGCATTTTTGCCATAAGGAATTTTTTTCTCCCTTGCACACTATGTTGGTCTATACGCTAGTATATCCTAAGTCTATGACAATGACAAATCAAAATTTGTATTAAAAAAAAATTTTGTTGTTACAAAGTTTGTAACTATCTACGTTTGTAACGCGTTTTCGGGCTGTCAGGTCGTCTATAGTCTATACGCCAGTATATTCTATTCGTCATCCATTTCCATAAACAATAATATGCTTTGATTTTAGGCTTCGATTATATACTCTCTAGTACTCTTTATATCGTAGTTTATTGATGCGTAAGCAGTAAGCATCATAATCATATTAGTCTGTGGTTTATTGTCATATCAGCTGATTGCGTCATTGCATATAAAACAATCGCAAAAACAAAAAAACAAGTCGCAATTTTCGTTCAGGTCAATAAATTTGGAAATTATAACGTGCGTAAAGATCAAAAATGAAATTCCAATACAAAGAAGAACATTCTTTTGAAAAGAGAAAGACTGAAGGTGAAAAAATACGCAGGAAATATCCGGATCGTGTTCCAGTAATTGTAGAGAAAGCACCGAAGGCTAGACTTGGGGATCTCGACAAAAAGAAGTACTTGGTACCGTCTGATTTAACAGTTGGACAGTTTTACTTTTTGATCAGGAAACGTATCCACCTTCGGCCCGAGGACGCACTTTTCTTTTTCGTGAATAACGTTATTCCTCCTACATCTGCTACGATGGGCTCACTGTACCAGGAACATCACGATGAAGACTTTTTCTTATACATCGCATTTTCTGATGAAAATGTGTATGGATTTTAATTTATTTTTAACCAATTATAAAAATCCTTTTAACTACGTCATAAATTGCTAAACACATTGTATGGCGAATATTTAGGTTTAAGGCTTAGAAATATTGATGTATTATGTTTTTAATGGTGATAATTATTTTTTTTGCAAATTCCACTCGCACTTATGTAAATGCAATGTTATTTTAGGTTTAAAAATATCACATATTGGCAAAAATGTTGCAATGTTTCCATTTCTTTGTTTGAGAGTGTGATAATTTCTTATTATTCATCTATATTAAACAATAAAAATTTACAAAAAAATATAAAAGTTTTAATTCCACCTCAAACACTTAATTCCACTTTGCAATAATATTATTGACCCACAAAAAAATCACACTAATCACTATTTTTACATTAGCATTATTATTATGACCTTTAGTACATAATTAGAGATGTGCAAACAGTGATCTTTGATTCCTGTGCCAGAGTTATTTGAGTCCTGTGTTGTGTTACAGGAGTCAATGAAATGATAATTAGTGGCAGTGGCTAAAGTGTGCGGGATGCAAACTTGGTAACCATATATATAAAAAGTACTTTGTGCTTGGTAAGTTGTAGGTTCGAATTTGAATCCACCATTAAACTACATTCTTAATCCACATGTAAGACAAACATTTTAACAGCGTTGCTAGTATTCTTTAAAAAAAAATTGAGTATGATTATCTGAAGCAGAGTGGAGATTTCAATTTCGCACTTTAAAGTTAGTTAGTTGCAGACTTTAAAGTTTTAAGTTAAAAGTATATGAAATAAATTGACCAAGATACAAATGCAAAAGAAAAGTTTTGTAAAGATATTAATCTTTTTTTGTTAAGTACAAATAATAATTATTCGACCTTGTTTTTCAATTCTTTTGTTACAGACATGGTTTACATTTTTTTTTTCAAATCACAATTTAATTCAAATTGCTAACTGTAATTCATTTTTTTACTCCCTTCTTTAGGGGCCCTTCATTTGCTATGAGTTCTTAAGTATAAAGTCGTAAAAAAATAATTCAATACTCAATAAATTTATTTTTCATCTATATATTACAATTTTGTTGGTGTTTAATAGTACAGTAGATTATTATAGGCCCTGTTAGACTATAACATGTACAAAAAGCTAGTGATGAGATTGACCTGACAATTAAGAATAATTTTGATAGAAAACCAGTAGAAGCGGTCTTAACAAAGGCGCGTAACGGGCTAAGTGATACAGACACTCGCACGCGGACGTAAGGTGCATTTTGATTTAAGACGCGCGCCATGTAATTTTTTTTTTCGACGATATAAACGGTAGGCTAATTTCACGAAGGTCACTTCCGAGGCTTGCAAAGTATTATGAACACAAGCGGCGTTGTAAGTTGTAAGTGAGTTTAAACTCGCAAGTTTGCTATCAGAGAGTGATCCTTCTGTTCTTTACAGAATACACCGAGGTGTCATGGAATGTATTAGTAATTTGCTGCTAATAAGAACATTATTGTTCAATGTGAGGAAGGTTAATATGCAACATCGAGAAAAATTAAGATAATAACAACGTGAACGTCTTTGAAACTCAGATAATTTACCTACTTACCATTTTAACCGACTTCAAAAAAAGGAGGAGGTACTCAATTCGACTGCATTTTTTTATGTGTGTTACCTCAGAACTATTTTCTAGGTGAACCGATTTTGATGATTCTTTTTTTATTTGAAAGAATATCCTTGAGACGTTTGTGTCCTATTGCTTGTGTGCTGGGACGGATATTCATCAAAGTAATGGCTGTCTGCCTTAAAAATTAAGTCACATATGACTTATTGCACGATGTTTTTAGTGTGCTCAGAATATTTCATCATTTTACTTCCTACAAAACCCAAAAAACTTTTAATTTCATCATTTTGCGTCTATTGGTTTTTGATGAGGCTGATTTTAAAGTTCCAAAAGCTTCTTTGAGCATTTGCAATTTTGGGTCGCATTTTGCTATTTTACTTGGCGGCCCTGGTGTTTCTCCAGGTTATACTGAGTTATTTGGTGGCCCTGGGATTCCTTCTGCTCCAGCTTCATCTTCAATGTCCGCAGTTTCCATTGTATTGCTTACCCAAAATATGATAAAATTTTAATAGTTGGTATTATCACTTGCAGATCCCTGACAACCCACTGGATTGGAAAAATATATCCGAAGATTTTAACAATTTATGGAATTTTCCTCACTGCGTGGGAGCAATGAATGGAAAACATGTGTTGCTACAAGCACCATTTAACAGCGGAGCAGAATATTTTAACTACAAGTCGACACACAGCATCGTTCTGTTTGCTATGGTGGATGCAAATTATAACATTCTCTTCGGGGATGCCGGATGCCAAGGGCGAATCTCGGATGGAGGAGTCTTTAAAAATAGCAAACTACATGACATGATTGAAAATAATAATCTAGATCTGCCCGCACCTGTACCTTTGCAAGGCCGGAATAAGCAACTGCAATACTTGTGGTGATTCTGCATTTGCATTGAATGAAAATGTGATGAAACCTTACCCCGGACAGACTCACGCCAAAGAGTCCAAAGAAAGAATTTTCTATCGACTTCAAAAAGGAGGAGGTACTCAATTCGACTGTATTTTTTTAAATGTGTGTTACCTCATGACTTTGTTCTACGTGAACCGATTTCGATGATTCTTATTTTATTTGAAAGCTGGTGCTTCTCATGTGGTCCCATATAAATTTGATCAAGGTCTGACCAATAGTTTTTGAGTTATCCTTAATAATATATATTGAAGTCGGTTGTACAAAATTTGTAATTTTAAATTATCAATTACAGACTCAGTAGAGCCAGGAGCAGTGGCGGATTTACCAGCACGCTGAGTAGGCTGGAGCTTAGGGCGGCAGATTTTAGGGGCGGCAAATTTGGGTCCAAATTTTTTTGTGTTTTACTGAAATTAAAAAGATTCATATTTATATACCTAAATGTTATTAGGTCCACAAACAATGCAACATGTAATATGTTTCACCACTTAGATAAATGTTTCTACATTTTGCGTAATCGCGTTTGATTGTGGCGCGGAAACGAGTGACATGACCATTCGCTAAGCGTGTCTGACCGAAATGCCGAATTGACTACATGAACGCGGCGCTCTCGAGAGAAAATATAATCTTTTTTATTTTAGTTCTTTGATAAAAAATAGAATGAGTGATGGAACAAAGCGACAGTGGAGCTGAGTATAAAAAGAAGGCCAAAATGAAAAAAGAAGAACAAGGACAGATTATTACGTTTTACAAGGACAGATTATCCGTAATAATCTGTCCTTGTAAAACGTAATATCGACAGTTTTTTTAAAAGTGGAAGTAGAAGTAGTGTTGAAAGACCAGGAACTTCAACAACATTCACAGCCACAATACAATCAGGAAAAGATGAAACAGATTTGAACTCTGCGGCTTAACAACAAAATTAATCTGTTGAACAATCTACTTTAGAAAAAAAAGGGATATTTATGTTTTTGACGAAGAGGCGGTAGAGGAATCATCAATAAGTATAACAATTGAAGATGCGTCGCAGAATCAGACGTTAAGTAATAACCGAGTGCAAACAGCAGTAAATCTATACAAAGATCTAGGTTTATGGAAAATCAACGATACCGTAAGGGAGAATATTGCAAGGTACGGCTTCGATCAAAGCAAGTCTTGTGACTTCTCTAAAAGTGAAAAAATATATGCTGATCAGCGTCGTTTCTTGCTAGTAAGTATCTTCCAAATTGGCTGGTTTATTCTGTAGTAAAAGATCTGTAACTATGTTACGGGCCCTGTTTGGCATTCGGTCCATCGGAGAATAAGACTCAGTTTGAGAACGAAGGATTTAATGACTTAAAATATGCAGAATACCGAGTAGCTCAGCATGAAAACTTTGCACGTCATAAATCTAGTATCCTTAGTTTCAAAGTTAGAAGTGAGATTGATGGTCGACACAACAATTTACTGCATGTCCAGATTGATAAAGAAATTACTCTTTGTAGAAACGTTTTGAAGAATTTCGTTGCCGTAGTCAAGCGACTGTGTTCAAGAGGCCTCACTTTCAGGGGAAAAAATGAAAAGTTCGGTGATCTGCACAACGAAAATTATTGTATAATTTTGGAACTGTTAGCTGAATTCGATCCTTTTTTAGCCAGTCATATTGAACGATTTCGGAACCAACAATCTGGAAGTACTAATTACTTATCTAAAATATGAGTTTATTCTCTTTTTGGGTCATAAAGTCTTAAAACAGATTGGAGGCGAGATAAGAAGGGCGAAATATTTTTCGTTATCATCGATTCAACACCAGATATAGCACATATGGACCAACTTACATTTTGGAACTTACGTTTTGGAAACAGACGTACCCTGTGAAAGATTTCTCAAGTTTTTGCTCTCATTGGGGCATAAAGCTGAAGAAGTGTTTTCTGTCATTATTTCGGAACTCAAAACACTTGTCATAAATATTGACAATCATGTGAAGACTGTCGTGCACAATCATATGATAATGTCGCGAACATGTCTGGTGTGTACAATGGCTTACTACTGGCTAAAATTCAAAGCCAAGCATCTTTTGCTTTCTTCGTTCCTTGCTCTGCCCATTCTTTAAATTTTGTGGGAACTGCGGCTGCTGAATCTTCCACAGAAGCTTGTCGCTTCTTCATGTTGCTTCAAAAATTTACTTATTTCTTTTTATAATAATTTTATAATTTTACGTTATTGACTGAAATAGGGAAAGGGAAAACGCTAAAGAGAATAAATCTGACACGTTGGTCAGCTAGAGAGGACGCAGGTAGAAGCTTAAGAGATTCTTAGCATGAAGTCCTTAAAGCTTTGGAATCAATCAAGAATGATTGTACCAAAAAGCCTGCCTGTTTGTAACACAAAACGAAGCGACGGGATTACTTTTGAATTTAGAAAAACTTGAAACATTGGTAATGATTGTTGTGTGGAATGTTTTTTGGAAAGAATAAATAAAGTTAATGTATAAATTCAGGCTTCTACCGTAGGTTTGATCACTCTCCTTGCAAGTTTTTCGTAGCTGAACCAGAAAATTTTAAGTATTTCGACAATTTCGGAATTAAGCGTACTGTTTTAAAGCAGTATACAAAAGATTGGGGTAAAAAGACAACCGAAAAGGAAAAAAAATGATGAAACACCCGATAAAGAAATGAAAATAACTATGAGTGATACTTTCAGGGTTAACACATATCTCATCCTCATTGATATACTCGTATCCGAATTAAAAAAAAACATCAGGAGGCCTACAACAGGTTTAATGAAAAGTTTTAATTTCTGACAAAAGTGAGTGGATTTTCATCATCAACCCTTACGGGAAAAGCCATTTTCTTGGAAGAAATGTATTAGAGACTGACTTAATTCAAGAATACCACCGTTCATTCATTTTCAATGCCACCTTTCTTCTGAAAGAATTTTGAGGAAACCATATTCTGGATTACTGAAAAGTATATCTTCGTTCCTGCGACAGAATTTTCAAAACGTTTATCCAAAATGTATATAATTAATAGTAGTTCGCAAAGCTAGAGCTATGTGTAGAGGTAGACCTCTACACCAGCGACAGATTGTTCGGGTGAGGAGGCTTTTTTTGCTTAAATCGGGTGAAAAATTATCTAAGATTTACCTTAAGCCAAGAAAAACTAAACGCTTTAGGAAATCGCGCATAAAGGTATTACCTACTTATTACTATGAATTATTGTTTTTGAACTGTAAGTAAGTGCAATTAAAATTATGTAATTGCGCTTTTTACCGAATGTACATCATTCTATAAGTAGTATTAAGGCATGCCTTATTTCGCCTTATTAGTAGTATATGATTGAGCCTTTATTAGATCAGAAATATAGCCAAATACTATTTCTTGTGCAATCTTAACTAAATCATTGGATTGTAAATATAATGTAGGAACTGACACATCAATCTAATTCACTATCATACTAATTACGGGAAAAGGGTGGAGTAATTAGGACGATTGTGCACAAATCATAACCTATAATTTCATTGACGAAAAAATTATAATTAATATGATTGTGAACTAGGGTATCGAATTGTAGAGGTCGGTAGGGGCGGCAAAATTTCAATAGCCTACTGGCGGCAAATGTGTAAATCCGCCACTGGCCAGGACCGCCACTGGCCAGGTTGAGAACGTCTTCGGAATCATGTCATCCGTGTTCAGGGTATTAAGGAAGCCAATACTTATTGAGCCAGATAAAGCAACAACTTAAGTGATGCCCATAGTTCACTTGCACAATTTTTTGAGGCGCCCTCCTCCCGACCGCTTTATATGCCACGTGGCAGCTTCGACACAGAAGATGAACATGGAGAATTAATTAGTGGGACCTGGCGACGTGATCAAGAAATGACGTCATTCTATCCCATAAGAAATGTTGCACGCCGTTCTCCAGCGACGGCTAAAGAATTTAGAAATGAGTTAGCAGACTACTTCATTGCAGAAGGAAGGCTTTCCTGGCAAGACGAGCGTGCGTCTTGCCAGGAAAGCCGAGCGAGGAAAGCTGAGCGATGCGTGAATTGAATAACGATACAGGGGTAGTTTAATCCGCCTTTGTACCTGACTATTCATGGTATAAGATAAAATTAAGGTACTTACAGTATTCAATCTGTTTTTGCGTGGAGTGTCTCTGTTCAATAAAAATGACATTGCTTCAAAAGCAAACCATTTACTATTGTATATCTCTGAAATTCCTGTAAAAGAAAGTTACCTAATTTTGCAAACTATTATATATTGTTCCGCGACATTTTGTAAAAAATATTAATAAACGTTTCATACTTTTACCAGTTCCACGACTTTTTTTAGTTTCACTTTCTCTCTCCTGTAGCAAATAAGGTCTTATTTTTACAGTTTTCGCCCGACGTACCCATAGCTTCTCCAATATTTTCCCAAGCATCCACTTATAGATTTTATTTTATAATAATTTTTATCTTTAGGGTCCCACAATACCGGAGTATTTTGAAAAAGTTAAATTAAATTTAATACTTTGTCATCTATCCACTCCATGATGAAGAAGTTCGTTTGAAGCTCGCGCCTACGTACTCACTATACAAGCGGTCGTGTCGCCGTCCACGCGCACACTGCAAGTCGTCTTTGTATTCGCAGTGATACCGCCACTGCGGGTCACTGCAAGCTCACTGCGCTCCACGCGCGAGCGGCTCGCAGCGGGTTCGTGCCTATGTACTCACTTGATACAGTATAAGATACATTACATGTTACACGGTTAGGTGAGTACGCGGCTTAAGAGAAAAATACTTTTTTGTTAACGTAAAGCCGCGTATCGATTACGCGCTCCTGGCGCGCGCGCCTTGAATGACCGCGCCGACCAGTGCGTTCCGCGGAACGCGTTCCAAATTTTCGAAGTGTATCAACTAAGCGCGCCTGGCGCGCGCGGCAGCCGTTCCAGTGTTTGACCGTTCAACATGGATGTCGGTCGTGTACGAACAGCTGCTGCTTTCATAGTTCCATGCATCTTCTCTGAGCGCTTTATTATGATAAAAATGACTTTTGCTATTCCACAGCAGTTATTTTGAATCATATAATTTTATCAATTTACGGCAACTCTGGTTATCCATAGCTCGGAACGCAACAAAAACCCGAATGATGAAAACAACCGTCCCAACTGGCGCGCGCGCCAAAATGAACCAGATGGAAACGGCCCGCTCCACGTTTGAGCGTTCTAACGAACAATTTGGCGCGCGTTCGCGAGTGTACCGCCACTCGACGGGTCACTGCGAGCTTACGTGGTGCGCACGCGCGAGCGGCTCGCAGCGGGCTCGTGCTTACGTACTCACTTGATACAGTATCACATACATTACATGTTACACGATTAGGTGAGTACGCGGCTACTCGAGCGCGTGCGTGACAACCTCACTGAATTAGCCTCTTGTAGGCGGCCGCGCAACGTAGGTATATGTTCATGCCTAAAGCGCGGAATAAAACAGGCCTGCTTTAAGAAAGTAGCGTTTTTAGATTTCATGTGGTTCAATTTAGGAATAATACTATTTGTATCAATTTCTCCGAGCAAATCATATTCCATAAGTCATTTTTGTATGGTTCAATGTAGAAAATGAATGTTCACCGCTGCAGTTATTGATCATGAGAGTAAATAAATGCGCAAATCAATTTCTAAATTGGGGAAACACGATTCTAATGAATTATCAATTAGTAATTTATAATATTGAATTTCCAGAGCTTCGTTTTTTGTACTTGCAATCGCACCAGCTGCATCCGTTTTGAGCAGCTCGGCAAACTGCACTAATTCGCCGTCTAGGCTGTCTTCTGAATAATTGGAATAAGCACTGACCATAATTGGAGTTTTTTTTTTCAAAATCTCTTCTGCTGTAATATATTTTAAAAACACTAGTTAGTTTTGGTATGCTTTCATGCATTTATCTAAAGCAGATACCAGATAGTGTGTTATCAATGTGACCACAAACACCTCACATGACATTTGAGGGGGGTGTATTGTCATCACATAATTTGATATTTCAAACTGTTTACCAGGTGTTTCTTTTTCAACAAATTCGTCAAGTGCACTAGAACCGCTAAAATGGTCGTAGTTGTGTTTGTGTTTCGCATGCTTCGTCTTGAAGTTTGTTGCTGATATTCATGACAACCTGTCAGATCTTTGGCTTTTGCTTCAATAACTGAAAATGTGGATCGCATTGTTTGTACATATCCATATAATGATTCAAAAAGGTTATGCATTAAAGGTAAGGCATTTGTTATGGGTTGTATTGTTGATTATGATGTGCACTAGGGATGTTACAAATACAGAATTCTTTACCCCATCATTAGTCCCGTTCCGTTTAAGGTCTATATTTGACGATCGCAGCGACACACTAGTCGCTTGCATGCGTTCTAGGATTCCATTCCACGTATTTGTCATTATTCTCGTTTCCAACTTATTCATCCGTGAAGCGAGTCCGTAAGCTTGATTATGACACTGCCTTTTGATCTATCGATCATTCGATATGATCGATCGATCTATTGGAAATGTCATCCAAAAATTGGTCGATAGTGGTAAAACCACATAAAAGTGCCTTCGTAGCATCAGCTCTGGCGTACCACCTAGTATCCGACAACCTTTTCAAAATCGGAATTTTTAAAGTAAGAGTTTTCGTAAGAAGACCATAACGATGTGTAGAAGCGAAAATAAGTTATAAAGATTTTCGATAAAATCGAAAAAAATAATGCTTCTGTACAACAGTCTGCAGTGCACTTAGGTAGCAACTGCGAATGAATGTGCAAGACAGGGAATGTATTCTTGCTTATGTTCTTACTACTTATGTTCGTGCTTGCATGCCGCTGTATTTTCACTCGTGTTGCTGGTATTATCATAGCTTTGACCCCGACAATCTTTGACACCAATGTCATTCTTACTTAAGAAACCTAGTAAACTTTGGGCGAGTTGTTCAGCAGTACTTATATCCTTCTATATCTAAGAACTTAACAAATCTCTCAACTGACCCAGACGGTAGAACATAGGGCACTATCAGAGTGAGTTGGTCTACATGCGATATATCTGGAGTAGAATTTAATGACACTGAATAGTACTTGGATCTTATAATTTCGCATAAAATTTGATCCAGCATGCTTTATGCAATTAATTTGATAAATTCCTCGCATATTGTTTTAGATAAATATGACGCGTGTTCTTTTCCTTTATGGACATAAGTTGAATATGTTGGGCCATAAAAACGTCAAATTCAGAAAGTAATTGTAGTAAGTCTAAGTAATTCCTATTATGAGTTGAACCAAGAATTTCATCAGTACCCCGAAGCGCATGATCTTCGTCTGATAAAAACTTTATTAGGTACTTCAATAATTCGTTTTAAAGAGCATCTGCCAATTATTTTGCTGTCTCAATTTGGCTCACAAGTTGAGAATAGACACAAGCATTCTTGTTTTTGCGAACAGCGAAATTATAGCTTTTCTATGCGGAGTGCTTTCTTTATGCCTTTTCAACAAATTTTTTAACAAATACAACAATAAGAACGCGAGTTCTTTCAGTCATCGAATACATCTTTCGTAAACCGCGCTGACTGATTAGTATCTGAATTTATAACTTTGCAAACAAAACAGAAAAGTCGCCCTTTAGTTTCTAAATAACACAACCAATTCCTGACGTGAGTTTTATTATTTGGTTTATGTTTATAAAAAATGAGTTTTGGCAGAATCGTGGACTAATTCCTTTTACATACAATTATTTAAACTTAAAAAGTCACTGCAGTACGCTGTTTCCTTTCGCAATCCAATCATCTCTGTCAAAGTTGCTCGGTCATTGACTAATATCGTTGGAGTATATTTTACTTATATTTAGTTTTTTGCTAGAAGAAACGGTAGCAGTTGAATCATGTAATATATAATTATATCATCGACTTCCATTTGGCTCAAGTAAGACGACTATGGGTCAAGGAAACTTGCTGGGTTTTCAGCTTATAATCGTAATAGCAGTGTAATCCTTAAGATTACATTTATTGCAAATGAAGTTCTATTCGCACTGAACGTGGGTATAGAATGTGAACATGATCGGAAGCAGAAAAATGTTCGCCTTGTTTTGGCGGCGAAACAGATTCCGCCACCTCATATCCTTCCGTGTGTGTCCTAAGAGGCGACAGAGGAAAACAAACAGGAGATGGGCAACATCATCTTCCTGACAACAGTTCAAAATAATAAAGGCTGCGGTTGCCAACCTGCCTGCCAACTATAGCAAATATTCAGCCTATTTGACAATTTATGGGGGAGGCCTCTGTTCAGTTCAGTGGACTTTTGACAGGTTGTAATGATAACGATGATGAATTCTATTCTTTCGAAGCTTTGCTACCGTTAATATTTACGGTAGCGTGAAATCAAAAAAGTAACATCACCGAAACTATGAATGAAATAAAAACAGCGTAATTGCCCCATTAAAACTAAAAAAGTAGCAGCCTACATACATGTCACTACTGGAAACAGGCAACAGAGCTTTTGGCCAAAAAAAGTGCCAACGCGCGATCACCTCAACTGGAGAACTTCTCAGATATGCAGGTTTTTTTCACCGCCGAGAACGTGGTAACTCGACACTTCAAATTGCAATTAACATATATGTAAAAATATATAATAATGCTTATTTGTACTGGATACTGTGCACACAAGACACACGTGTTGTGTATAACAGTGTTGTTAGCCATTTTGCCAAACGTGGTAATTGTGGTAAATCATCCGGATAATGGCCACCGGTCTAGATATTATTAAGTGTGACAATTTTTGATGCTGCACCAATATTCAGTAGCATTCTAAAATTTAATTTTATCAGTTACTTATCATTAGTTTATTTAGCAGAAAGTAGAAACAGAAACAGAAACAGAAACTTTTTTATTCAATATAGATTATAAATAATACTTATTGAAAGTCACTCTTTTGTCTAATTACCACTAGTTCGAAAAAAAAACCTCTGTCCTGGGAAGAACCAGCAAGAAACCCAGCGGGACTTTTTTTTTAAAATAACAGCTTACAATCATGTATATTACACAATTAACCACACAAAACAAATTAGAAACAGCCTGGCAGCGAACACCTCATTCCAGGGTTATTATCATCCATAAATTCCTTAACATTATAATAACCCTTTTATACAAACTATGTTTAATAAAGTTTTTGAATTTTGAGCAGGTAGAATTTTGTATATTTTCTGGGATTTTGTTGTAAAAGCGTATACATCGCCCCAAGAATGAATTACTGACTCGGTGGAGTCGAGTAACTGGTACTACTAGCTTGTGTTTGTTCCTAGTATTTACAGAATGAATATCACTTATTTTTGTATAACTACTTTTATTTTTGTGTACGTACTTTACATTTTCATAAATGTATTGAGAGGCCAAAGTTAATATATTAATTTCTTAAATTTTGTCTGAGCGACTCTTTAGGTTTTAAATCATAGATTGCCTTATGGCCCGCTTCTGTAAAACAAATATAATTTCAGTGTCAGTTGTGTGTCCCCATAGCAAAATACCATAGGACATTATGCTATGGAAATAGCTAAAGTAAACAAGTCTAGCTGTTTCCACACTGGTAAGATTTCTAATCTTTACAGCATATGCTGCAGAACCAAGTCTGCTTGCTAACTTTGATATATGGGGCTCCATTGAAGCTTCGCGTCTAGTGTTATTCCAAGAAAAATGGTGGTATCGACAAGACTCAGTTCCTCCCCATTTAAAATTACATTAGTATTTAATTGTCTGACATTTGGAGTCACGAACTTCATACATTTCGTTTTAGTGCTATTTAAATGCAAGTTATTAACATTAAACCAATTTACTAATTTAGATATAGCATTATTTACTTCGTCATATTTTAATAATTGTCGTTTTAATTTGAAAATTAATGAAGTGTCATCAGCAAATAATACTATATTATTTGTAATATAACTTCCATATAAAACTAACCATATAAAATTTATAATATTATATGGTTAGAGGGCGCTATATTACAATAAAACTATGAAAGTCAAAACTATACTATCTAGTAATATCAGCTATAGAAGGTTGGTGTGCGACTGGCTCAAAAGCCACCCCAAAGCCGCGAACATTTATTTATTATATAAAAAAGGCATAAAGTGATGTTCATTCTGTTAAAAATCTGTTTTTGTTAAAGACACGCTATCAGCGCCGCTAGCGGTGAAAAAATATTTGACGATATGACCAGCATATATCATGTAATAGCAATGTTGTGTTTAGTTATTAACATCGTTAACACGTTGAACGCCACGCGGCCTTCCGGTGGACCTATCATGACTTTTCGTTGGGGCCAAGTCAAAATCACGTAATCCTTAATTTTTCACAACTTCAGATTTTTATACCAAAGTTTGGTAAATGCAATAACACGAGTAGAAAATAAAAATAGGCAAAATCTATGGACTAGTTTAAGAGTTATAGCAAGAGGCTCACCGGTGGGCCGCGTGGCCTCCTAGGAAGGTTTATGGAATTTCGGTTGGCGGGGGCCGCGGGGTCACGCGGCGGCTCACCGCGCATCTCTCATCTTGCAGTCACCCACGCACGCGGCTACGACTTAGTAGAGCGCATTGTGTCGGCTAGTGTGGTCAACGTTTCCCTCCCAAAATGGATAATTTTGAAGAATTTGAACTATCGCAAGAGGGCTTAACACAATTAGAAAATATTGAGATAAATCTTCTAAATCAAAGCTTTCAAATAGAAGATTCAGACGACAACGTAAATCAACCTACAAAGAGAAGATGCCGCCGAATACTTTTGTCAGAGAGTGATAACAGCGACGATGAAATATCACAGCTTATAACCAATACCATTGGTAAGTTTTTTTTTTTCATGAAAACATATTTTAATTTTATATTAAACGCCTACGCCTTTGATGTGTGAATTCATGACTATCCACCAATCTAATCTTGTTTACACTAAATTATCACTAAAACTCTAATAAGTGTTAGCTTTTCACTTTCTTTCATACTTGAACAAATCGCACTATGCTATGTAAATAATACTTTTATTGTTCAGGTAATACAACACCACCGGATTCTTGGTCATTGCCAAAAGGTAACTAACGCAGAGTAATACCTTTTACTGAGCATCCTGGCCTTCCTACTAACCTTTGTATAAGCATGCATGACAAATCTCCAACTGATTTCTTCCAATTAATAGTTACGGACAGTTTATTTCAGGAAATAGCTGATTTAACAAACCAGTTTGCTACTAACAAAATTTCTAGATCAGAAGAAGCTTCTCGATGCGCTAGGATCCGTAAATGGGTGCCTACTAATTTAACGGAAATTAAAAATTTTTTTGGCTTAATTCTGTTCATGGGCCTCACAAAATTACCTAGGTTGGCGGAATATTGGTCAACGAATGATATGATAGGTCATCCATTTCCACGTACAGTTATGCGACGAAATCGTTTTGAACTGATACTACAGATGCTTCATTTTTTGAAACACGATGACACTAACAAAGAACATCGCCTCTATCGCATTCGCTTTCTTTTGGAAAGATTGAATGAACAATTTCAGAAAAACTACACTCCCGGCGAAGACTTGTGTATTGACGAGAGTATGATCCCGTTTTGTGGCAGGATTGTATTTCGACAATACTATAAGCAGAAACGCTACAAGTATGGCATCAAAGAGTTCAAGCTATGCAGTATTCCTGGATATACTTACAAAGTAATTGTGAACGCAGTGGCGAAGCTAGGGCAAGCCCAAGATATGGTTTTGTTGTTTTTAGCAGTTTTATAAAAATACACCAATCTTGATCTGTTTCCACTCTTCAGTTTCATATTCAGTGCTGTCGAGGACGTATTTAACAAAGCACACAGAAGGCATACTACTGCTTGATAGATTGTATGACATATCAGCAATTGCATACCTTCGGTGGCTTTGAAAAAAGCCGTTTGGGTTTGCTTGAGCGAAAGAAAAATATATTTACATACAATACACGAACAAAAGAAAAGCATGAACAAAGTACAAACAAATTGTGTACAAAATTAAAAAAACAAATTATTTATATTCTAAATCGAATCGTCTCTCTTTCTTAAGGAAAGATGAAAGATTTTACCTTTAAAGATTTTTACCTTTTCCTCGCCGATTAGCACTTTAACACACTTCAATTCATCACAAGGAACACTATTATCCTCTATTTTCAATAAAAATCTAATTATAGTTTCTTATATTCTATTAATTAATTATATTCCGTGATATTAGTTATTAATCTAATTATTATTCTCCATGTTCACTAAAAATCTTTAAAAAAGTATAAATTTTCAACTCAATATTGCGAGTTTCATTCGCTCAAGTAAACACACAGAGCAAACATTGAAATGTGAAGTGCACTGCAAATGTTTCGCCCGAACGCCCCCACTCTCGACAACTTCACACTAAAAGCCTGGCTTCTGCGTTCCATATTAATTGCTATATAAACAATCGTAGTTATATTTCATTATAGAATATTTTGCCACAGGTTAGAAAGGGAGCGATCGTCTTTTCGAAAGCCCGGTAAAAAGCCCACGCGTGCGAGAGAGACGAATAATCGACAGCACTATCACACAGTTTTGCCGCGTGTTGACGTTCGTGGTCACGACCTGTGTATATTGTATAACAGAGGAGCGCGCGAAATTTGAAATAGTTTGAAACAGTTTACGAGTTATTTTATTAGTTGATATTATTGATTGAGCAGTTTGATAGGGCAAGCCTGGCTTCTCGGCTTCTATGGAGGCTTCGCTACCGTGTGTACGCCGGAAAAAACAACGAAATCACAAATACCACTCCATACAATATTGTCATGAGTTTGTTGGGTGACCTTTTGAATAAAGGGCACACTCTTTATACCGACAACTGGTATACGAGCTTAGAACTTGTAAGAGCATTGCTTGACAATGAAACCCATTTAGTAGGAACCATCCGCAAGAACAGGAAGCGCCTACCAAAGAAAGTCATTGCCACCAAACTGAAGAAAGGGGAACACATTGCCAGGGATAATAGTGATGGTATAACCGTTATGAAATGGAAAGACAAAAGAGAGGTGCTACTCTTGTCAACCAAACACACTGGCAAATTCAAAAAGATAAAAAAACGTCATGGAAATGTATTAAAACCACAAAAAAAAAGTAATCGACTACAACAAAGCTAAGGGAGCTGTCGACTTGTCCGATCAGATGACTGCATACTCGACCCCGTTTGAAAAATCCGTAAAGTGGTACAAGAAACTGGTTATTGATTTATTGCTAAATATTGCAATGGTAAATGCTTTAACTCTATATAAATCAGTAATTAATAAAAAATAAAATTTTGGGTCGGCTCGACCGGGGAAGGACCACGCTCTCACAGAATACCAGCGTAAAATAGCAGCTTAATGCTACTGTGTTTCGTATGGTGAGTGTAGAGAACCGGAGACCCTTTTTACTGGAAAAGAGGCATTCTATCTTAGTCCTCACGGCTGACAACGCATCTGCATTTAAATTCGCAAACGAAGATAGATGTAGATGTCTATGGGCCACTGCAACCACTTACCATCAGGTGGACTGTGTGCTCGTTTGTCACACTTATTCTGTAAAAAAAAAAAAAAAAAAACTAAATATAATATACAAATGACACATTTCCGAAGATTTGTTATGATGGATTTTTGCAAAGTCCAACAAGATGAGCCTGAGCCAACAACAGAAAGACCGAGAACGAAACATACTCTGGAAAAGAAAGAGGGCTTGGCAAGAACCGTCAGAAGGACATGTCGCCAATGTTACGCAGACAACGTACCAATCATGGGTAGCAAACAAGCTAAATCAAAAACGGAGTCTCGATTTTTGCGTGGCGTTCAACGTGTTAAACGATCTCTATTCATTGATTTGGCTAAGCTATATCATGAAATAGTCAACAAACAGTGGTAAATATCATGAAATGACACCATTTTACGAAATAATGATTTAATGAGTAGTTTTTGAGTAATCCTTAATAATTTATATTGAAGTCGGTTGTATAAATTTTTTAATTTTAAATTATTTGTTTTACGCTTTGCACTTTTTGACAGAAGCATAATGCCGACCCGTATCTCTAAGTCTGCTGCTTATAACACTGCTATTCTTTGTTATTATACACAGAAAAAAATAGAGTAAAATATACACATTTATAGTGCTATGTAGTAGTAGTACCCAATACAATACCTACTCGAAAACGAATTGAAAACTTATTTTTTTTTTATGAATAACGTCTCAACTCGTTTAATTTAATTAGTTCAGCCTTATCGGACAGAAAACATATTTAGATTGGAATTGGAAAGAACTCAACATGAAATCATCATTAATAATACCTGTACGTTTAACTCTCTTACGTGACGAAAACAAAAATCCTATCAGAATTAGGCAAAAACAATATACCTACTGATGGGTATGCAAAATAGTCTCTCTCCCTATATTGTTCGAAAATATTCATTTTTATTTAATTCTACTTCATATCAATATTCTGAGCATTAATTCATTGTAAATTTATGCATAACACTGACGAAATGGAGATATCAAACACTTTGCTCGAATTCTAAATTCACGATTAGTTTTAATAACTAACCTGAAAGCGTGACGGTAGGTACTTTAGAATAAATACGAATTTATAATAACTTGATAAGTATTCAAATTTGATGACAGTAAAATTAGTTTGTTTCTCAGTCAAATAAACTCGAATAAAAAAGAATTTTATTGGATTCGAGTTGGAAAAAAACTACGAATTTCAAATCATGAAAAAAAAACCAAATTGAAGCTACATACTTTATACTCAATTAATATTAGGTCTTTACCTATGAAATTGCCGTTTTTTATGAAATAAGTTATAACGTAATTGTTTTCCTTTTTTATTTCTATTAATTAAAATAATCAATGTAATAGATGCAATAGATGCGTCTTTTCCAACGCAGTGGCAGTTTATTGATCCCCTTCTTGAAGAAATCATTATATTTACGTGGTAGAGCCATGCTACAGCTATATTAGTAATGTAGTTGTAGCACGAATGGGTCGGCTCGACCGAGGAAAGACCAGCGTAAAATAGCAGCTTAACACTGCTATGTTTCGTATGGTGAGTGTAGAAAACCGGAGACCCTTTTTACTGGAAAAGAGGCATTCCATCTTAGTCCTCACAGGTGACAACGCATCTGCATTTCAATTCTTTATTGAGGATAGATGTAGATGTCTATGGGTCACAGCAACCACTTACCATCAGGTGGACTGTGTGCTCGTTTGTCACCCTAAAAAATCAGCTGGACGGGAGGCAACAAATTCTTAAAAGGCATTTTGTTCTGCCTCTCAGGTATTGAATTCACATTTTCAAACCAAAAAGTTATCCAAATTCTGCAAAAAGTAGAAGTCTGTAGGCGCAAGGTCTGGTGAGTACGGCGGATGACGGAGAGCTTCCAACTCGAGCTCTTGTAACTTGGAGACCATCTGTTGTGCAGTATGAAGTCGAGCGTTGCCGTGCAGGAGCAGCGGGGACGAGCGATTGACCAAAGCTGGTTGGACGTGCGAACTTCTCCATCATTTTGTTCAGTTCTTGTTTTTTAAATGTTTGATAAGAAGCTGTGATAAATCGCACTGGCGTTAGACCACCAAATAGTGACCATCACTTTTCTAGGGGTAAGTTTTGGGGCATTGTTTAGGTGCTGAACCAGGATCCAACCAACTTGCTGAGCGCTTGCGATTGTCAAACAGAATCAATTTTTCGTCGCAGCTAACAATGCGGTTCAAAATTCTTTCGTTTGTGTGTCTGTTGAGCAGTGCAAGGCACGTCTCGACGCGTACTTCGCGCTGGCGATCATTAAGTACGTGGAACACCCATTTGTCAAGCTTTTTTACCTAGCCAATTTTACGCAAATGGACCAATATTGTTTTGATGCTAACATCGAAAGCTGCTGCTAATTCAGCCGTAGATTAAATATCATCAGGTTCCACAATCGCCTTAAATTCGTCATTGTCGACCAACGTTTTGGACGACCACGGGGTTCATTTTTGAGGTCGAAATTTCTAGAAGAGAAGCGGGCAAACCACTAACCGGTGGTGCGTTTGTTTGTAGTACTCGCTACGTAAACGTTGTTGATGTTGCATGCCGCTAGTGCCGCGTTGCTGCCACGACGGTACTCATACTCCATAATTATTCGAATTTTTAACGTATCCATGATGACGAAAACGATTCAAATACGATGAAAAAATAACGCTTATCAATAAACAAATGACTAATTTTGAAAAAAGAATTCCATGATTTTAAAATAAAATTAATATGAAATTAGAATTCTTAGCCAAACAAGAATCATTTTGATTTGAAATAGCCAGTACTGCAGAACGGCAATTTTATAGGTAAAGACCTATTATTATTAATTAGTTTTCGATTACTAGACGGAGGAGGAGAGAATAGTTCTAATTCCAATGTAACGAAGATTTTTTAGCGAGGAGAGCCACGGGTAGTCTAGTCGAGAAGTGAGTTTCCTGCGAAAAATCGTTAGTATATTGCGGCAAAAATATGAGCGATACCTTATTCGATGCTGAATCAAATTTTGGGAACGACGTTTCCTTTATTCTGGACATCAAAATTTCAATTTGTTATTAACAAAAAACATAAACAAGCAAGCAGCAATGCAGGTTTAGAAAGACCAGTATCACTGCGACCTATAAGATCTATTGTGATCGCTGCTATGGCTATAGTTCACTGCTAAGCCCTATATCTTTAATGAATTGAAGAATATGCTTAGCTGTGAGCAATTTCACTTCTTCTGGGCTAAGTACGTAGTTCCCCAGATGAGTGTAACGTTTGCGCATTAAGGGTCCACAATCAGTCAGGATGTGCAGAGGTGTTTTTTCCGTTAAGGAACAGAATCGGCACATCCTTGAGTTGCTTAGGATTTTTTTCAAATATTGCAACGTTTACGAAATATGATCGAAGTTTCTGACAGTGATGAAGGATACATTCCGAGGGGTAACACCGTCGGGGTTTTTTTTTGTTTTCTATGACACAGAAATGTTTTTTCCACGAGTTCCAACAGCAAGCTTTTCTCGGAAAGTTTTTTATTTATTATATACATTTTATTTATTTTACAATTTCCACAACATGGAACACAACAACTTGAAAAGATAACTTGTAATTCCATACACATGTATGCATAGGGGGAACCTACAATTCTACGTATATAGAGTCAATACACTTGTCTCGCTTTTTCTAATTGAATTTTTAAATAAGGCAAAAAGTGCCAAACCTTTTTAAGATTTTGCGTGTGTTTATGCGTAGAGTAAAACAAAGACAACCTGTCCAGTATTGCACAAAGTTTTTCCTACGAAAGCTAAATAAAAACAAGCTAAATACAAAAAACTAAGAACTATCTTTTGCGATTTATATTCTGCACTTAATTTATAACATAAATAAACACTTTTTTTATTTTTACTTTGTACCTTATTATAAATAAATAATTACATAAAAATACATTTGTAAGATTTTTTGTAGTTCGTACTAATAATGTGTAGTATTCAAAAACTCCTCTGTCTTGACAGTTAAGAAAGCAGATACGCCTTTGTCCTGACAGGTTAAAAGCAGAGAAGCCTCCATAGATAATATACTATATAGGGCAGAAGCCTTTGTCCAAAGGTTAAAAGCAGATACACCTTTGTCCAAATTTTAAATTAAAAAAAGATACGTAAATTAATGATAAATATGATTTTTCTTAATTTATTAATCACACAACAATGTTCTTTCCTAATTAATATAAAAAAGATTCTTCTATGTCACTTCCCTCATCTCCAAAACAAATATCGCTTTTATCTCAATTTAAGACTTCCACGGACAAAGGCGCCTTTGTTGTTAAGGTTCTTATTGCATAAGACATGACGTCTTTAATCTATAGTGATTTCGTTCTCAATGTTAGCAACAATCGACATCGATATACTCTTTTTTTATTACTTTATTATATTGTCTATAAATATAAAGAAAATAGGACTAGACTTATTATTATTCGAACAATGAAATGAATTGTTTTCGAAATCACGAGATGATCACATTGCAAATATTCGCAATCTTTAAAATCTTATAGTTATGAATACTAAGTCTTGACAGTCACACGGTTCATAAGCGAGTTGAATCCCATTTGTAATCCCAATTTTATATGCTGTTTTACCACTTGCTCAGCGGAAAATTAAACCATCGAGAAAGCTATATCACATTATTATCATTACCCGTATGAGGACGCTCAAGGTCGTTCAGCGAGCTATGGAGAGGCTATGCTCGTTTCCTGTGATAAACTGAGAAATGAGGATATCCGCAGAACCAGAGTGACCGACATAGCCCAACGGATTAGTAAGCTGAAGTGGCAATGGCCCGCCATATAGTTCGAAGAACGACAAACGGTGGGAAAAAGGTTTCGAGTGGTGAAGCGACCCTTCACTAGATGGAGTGACGACCTGGTAAGACATGTAGGAAGTCGATGGATGGTGGTGGCAGGACCGTGCTTTGTGGCATTCTGGGGAGGCCTATGTTCAGCAGTGGGCTTTTGATAGGCTGTAATTAATTAATGAGTGATGGATAATATCTTCAGGTAGCAGAGAGGAAAACGGGTAATACGTTCGTAATCAATTTACTGGTAGTTGTGGTGGAGTGAACAAGGAGGCGGCAGACCGCGGTTGTGCCGCGATATTTATAATATCGTAGCAATGCCCTCTGTGTACGTTCCGTGAAGTAAGCCCGGTGTCGATTAGACAAACACAAATAAATAAGATATTTCAAAGACGTACTTGGTTACATGTTTACAGTTATTATTTCCTGTGAAACCCATAATAAGGCTAGAGATAATTTGGCAGAAATATACCGGCTGAATTTAAGCAGATAAATTTTCATAGTGGCCTTTTCAACGATATATTTTACCTTACCACGTGAAATTCTGGATTATTCGACTACGTCTTTGTTTGATGAAGCTTAGATTAACATTCATTAATATACATAAATAAGTATTATACAAACTGGATTAATCAAAATCCTTACTTTTACTACGTCATAGACTAAAAGATTATTGATTCGCTAATGGCACATCAATTGAGGAGTCTATGGAAAGGAAAAAGTGCAACAACCTTGTAAAAGAAAGAAGGTGAAAATAATATAGCATCTTATTTTGTACCACGTAAAGCGTCATAATATGGATAAAAATCCAACAAAAAAGAGTAGGTTCAGCTTATTCCCAGGAACATGTTATATGAATATTTATTAATTATTTTAGAACTATTATGGTAAAATTCAGTTAATTTTGAAGTTATTCAACTTCATGCACTAAACAATTTTTATAATCTTTTACCGCTTCCTTAACAATCATTCTCAGTAGTCCTTTTAAGTAAAATATACATCACTAGCTAACGCACACAATGACAAATCAAAATTGGTTACGCGTTTCTGCTGTCAGGTGGTCTATACGCTAGTATATTCTAAGTCTATGGGGAACCTACAATTCTACGTATATAGAGTCAATACACTTGTCTCGCTTTTTCTAATTGAATTTTTAAATAAGGCAAAAAGTGCCAAACCTTTTTAAGATTTTGCGTGTGTTTATGCGTAGAGTAAAACAAAGACAACCTGTCCAGTATTGCACAAAGTTTTTCCTACGAAAGCTAAATAAAACAAGCTAAATACAAAAAAACTAAGAACTATCTTTGGATTTATATTCTGCACTTAATTTATAACATAAATAAACACTTTTTTTATTTTTACTTTGTACCTTATTATAAATAAATAATTACATAAAAATACATTTGTAAGATTTTTTGTAGTTCGTACTAATAATGTGTAGTATTCAAAAACTCCTCTGTCTTGACAGTTAAGAAAGCAGATACGCCTTTGTCCTCTCAGGCCTTGACATTTTATTGGGCCAACTTAGTCAGACCTATGGTCAAGTCAAAGAGTATAGTAGGTCAGGCCAAAGACAATATTTTTTTGTAAATGATGGTAAATATAACTTAGAGTCATTACTCATTACTATGTTCTTATCCAAAAATAAAAAATTATCAACAATTAAAATATCGCATTACTTGTATGAAGGTCAAGTGAACGCTAGAGAAACGACGATTGCAAGACGTTGTCGATAAATAAAATGTTTTGAGAAATTATCAATTACCGTGTAGTGGTTGTGTACGAATATTCATATCATACTGTGGGTGTCGTAGAGGCGACTAGACTGAGGTGTTATTTTAATAACCGTGACGGATGCTCTAGTTCCATATTTTCCGAACCCGTGGTAAATAAAATTACTTTCAATAAGTATTATGTATTAATCAATATTGAATAAAATACCATTCTATTCTATTCATAAAAATAACAGTAAAATATCACTTTGTCACGTCCATTACTCATTAGACATGATTAATAAAATCGACATTAGACATGGACCAAAACGTTATTTTCACCGTGACGTTATTAACCCATTCATTGCGGTGCACGCACAACGGCGTTATTTAAATTGCCATTCTTAGGCGGATGACGCCGATCGGCCTAAATTATATTTTAGCCATAACTTGGCCAATTTCTATTCTAAAGGGATATACTTTTATATGTGCATGTTTTACATACATACATCATTATAGTCGCAGTTTCTGTAAATAATGATTTTAGAAAAATAACAAAACTATCCTCAGGCGCGAAACGCCGAACGGCGTCTTCAAAGGTTATCAACATTAAAAACATTTTGATTAAATATTTATTTTGCTATTTTATTTTATGGAATTAAAAACAGTTATATAGGCTTTTCATGAACCAAATGGTCTTACACCGTCACTCAATAAACTCTGTGACGATGGTCGAGCCTCACCTTCAAGTCATTATTAATTATTAAGTGAAACAAATTACGCTGCACTAGAAATAGTATGTAACTGAATACCTTCTCGATGTTTTCTCTTCCTTCAACTACTAATTCAAAACTCTACTTATTATACTTAGTACATTTAAAATAGTAGACTAAATACTATTATTAAAAGTATTTAACTTAAAAATCAGAGAAAAGGTTCAATCCTGGTCATATTTCAATAATTCCGAAATTATTAATATAAAACCAATTTCTTTATTCAGTGTAATAAGAAATCTTTCTATAATGTGGAAAATATCCCTTACTTTATACTGAATAGAAAAGAAACAAATTCACTTACTATTTCCAGCCATATTTATGGTAAATAAAATTGCCAGTATTTTTAATAAAACTGCACTGTTAATCACAAAATAACTTATTATATACAAATGAAATTTCGCCACTGAGTACGCAGTCACTTGCACATGGCGTAATCTGATGAGCGTCAGTAAAATTCTGCCTAAATAAGCAAGAAATAATTTTCATGTGCGGGAAACGCCGATCGGCGTCAAAGTGTTTAAATATGAGATGCGTTAAACGCCTACCGGCGTTAGTCCTTTGAACCGCCCGCACCTACGTAATAAGTGAGATTTTTTGAGCGGCCTTGAATGGGTTAATCACTCATGATTAGAGGCGACAGAGTGAAACAAATCAGAAGAATCAAGCAGCGTCTTCCTAATAAAGACTAAAAATAAAAAACTGCGGTTGCCAACCCGCTTAGCAAACGTGGCAACTATGGCAAATATCCCGGCAATATATGGTGGACGCTTATGATCTGTAGTGGACTTTAATAGACTAAAAAGGACGAACATTTTTTTTAATTTAGTCTCGGCGGAACGCGGGTGTTCAAATGCTATATTTAGAACAGCGTTGTCGTGCTGGGCGACATTTGCGGCAGTAAAATCTTGAGCTCCTCTTTATTTCTATGACCAATGGCAGTAGTGGATTGTTACGACCTTATGATAAAGAAAGAATTGTAAGGAGAATTGTAAGGAAACCAAAAGGAGAGGAAGGGGGGAGGTTAATTTTATTATTTGAAAAAATATTTGTGTGTAAAAAAGTCATCAAACATCAACATCAAACAATTTATTAAACAAGTTGCATAAACAAGTCCAATGGTTAAAACAGTAATAAATAACAAAACCAAAAGTTTCCTGAAAAGAAAAAATCTAAATATTATATGTCACTTTCACAACTAAAGCAAGTCGAACAACACCCCATATGTTAAAATCCATCAAGCAGTTTAGGCTACAGAGTGTAAAAGAAAAATACATCCATACATGCGTACTGAAAACATTACCCGTCTTCTGAAGTAAAACATCACTGATGACTGACTGACAGTTCTACAGCGTACCGGTTCGTTTCTGTCGCTATATGAGACATGATACTATCGTCCCAATATTGGCGGAATGCCTCATACGCACTTCCGGACGGCATGGTTGGCCCAGTTGTTTCCGCAAGAAACGTTTCTCTTTCACCTTGAAAGGAGTCCATGGGGCGCCAATCAAAGTTAAGAGAAGTCGCATCTTCGAATAGGGCCGCACGTCCAATGCCATCTGCCTCATCATCATTATCATTATCTACTTCCATCCTTCTCCTTTCGGCCCTCCTCTCCGAGCTTCCTATTAGCCACCAGTCTCAAAATCCTATCTCGCAAATCCTCAGGCACATCATCATCTGTCACACATACTTGTATAAGTTGGTCGCCGCGCCACCACGATGAGGAGACGGAGGCGCGAGCACCACGGGCGCGTCGACCGCTTCGTGCCCGTCGCCGGCCTGCTGTTACCCGCACGCCCCGCTCAGCACCACCACTCGAACTCGCCAACACCTCGTGGAAAGTTCGTGTTCGTCCGCGAACAAGTACTTGTCGCCGTCCAACCGCTCAACGACAACGACCACTTCTGGACTAACATTTCGCCTACAAGACATATATAAAAACAATATAATATAATTGAGTGCATACATATTTTATAAAATACTATATACAAACACAAAACAAAAATAGTTTTATTAAAAATAGCGATTTACATTCTGTAAATACAAGGAACAAGCATAAATAGATAGATTTTTAGCGCATAATGAAGTGTTATCAGATAGATACAAAATTGCATTTTTAATTATAAACCATAAAATAGTAATAAAGATACATAAAATAAAATGGTATATAAGTACATAGATAGGATGAATACATACTTATTAATATCTTTATATATAAAATTACGTGTCACATTGTTTGTCATGCGATGAACTCCAAACAAACAAAATTGTTCTGCCCTTTCCAAGACAAAGGGCTGGAAAGGGCAGAACAAAGTCTGCCTGGTCAGCTAGTATGTTTATATATATATATATATATATATATATATATATATATATATATATATATATATATATATATATATATATATATATATATATATATATATATATATATATATATATATATATATATATATATATATATATATAAGTACAAATATATGTTTTAAAACTATTGCATATAACATAAATGTGCAATAAGTATAAACAAATACTGTAACTAGACAATAGAAGAATAATTATATACAAATGAATTAGATTGAATCAAAGATGAAAGTAGTAACAAGTTAGTTATACCAGTTACTAGACTCAGAGTCAGTATAATTCCTTCATGGGGCAACATAGGTATATGTATTTATAAGAAAGTCCCAGAAAATATACAGACCTTATCAATGAGTTATAAATTTTTAGTAAGCAAAAATTGTTTAGTAAAGGTTATTATCAACCATGTAAACCCTGGAACCTTGGGAATGAGGAGATTGCTACCATGCTGTTTCTAAATGTTTTCATACTAATTTTATTCTATAAAAGTTATCATTGTGTGAATTAATTCTATTTAATAAAAGTCCTGCTGGGTTTCTTGCTGGTCACTCCCAGGACAGAGACTTTTCATATCTCTAATTTATAATATACAATTGAAATTCTTCACTCTTATGAGACAGAATTTTAAAAACTGTGGTAGCTTCTACTTGCATACATTTTGAAAAGCTTTGATACAAACATAATAACAAAATTTACTTACGGAAAAGGTGGTGACGATGTAGCGGATTTTCTTGTGCTGGCTCGGTGGAAGATGCGGGTCCTAAAGGAGATTTGGACACTCCAACTGCTGGCCATGTTCATCAAACATGGCCAGTAGGATAACCTCATTGAGTTACCTAGTCCCCTGATGCATATCCGTCTCCTGAAAAACATGTATGATAATAAGACATTATAGATATGCATATGACATATTTTTGGTTATGAATTAAATTGACCAGGATGGTGCTGCTGCCTTTATTTAGTAAGTGAGAAAATCTGGAGACCTTTTCATAGACGCATGTTTGCGTTATATGATAGGTGTAGATAATTTATCATTTATCACCGCCAACTTCTTGACTCAGGGTGCTACTGAGACTTTATTGACGGAAAACTTAATAAATGATTTTTTGACCCGACCCGGGATTCGAACCCGGGACCTCATGATCAGCAGTCACTTTATACATCCAGTATATGCACTCATATTTATAATTATAATATAGAAAAAAGTATAATAAATTACTTACAACAGAATATGAAAACATTTCTTCCTCTCTGTCACTGAGATATTCGTCGTCCGAGTCGCGAAATAGCTCGTCAAATTCCGCCATTTTTCTGAAAATAGATGTAGTACAGTACACACATTTGAACATTTTGTGTCTTCATGAGGCTCGAAAAGAGTTAATAGAAAGTTTATAAATTTACATATAACATATAAGAATAAATAATAAGAATAATAATAAGAATTATGAGATACCAAATTACTACACTCAAATAACTACTATGTAGAAAAAAAACACTCGAAATTTCATAAAGAAAAGAAATATATAACATTATTATATCGATATCGTAATAATATACACTCATTAGGAGCCTCTAATAAAAAAATTCAATCATTATTACGCTATCTTTGACCAACGCCATTTTTGTTGAAAACAATTTCGCCATAATATTCACGATATATCGAAATTATAACATAAAACGTAATTTTCGCACATTGGACTTTGTAAAATATGAAAATTTGTGTTTTTTACATGATTTATGGTGATAATTTATACCTTATATTTCATTTTCAGTTACTTTTATTGACTATTTTATTTCATATGTGAACGACAGTATTTGAAGTACCAATTTTATAAATTTAGTAAAATTGTTACGAGACGAAATATATGCAAATAACTTTTTATAAACTGTGTAATTACTTACCTTTTGTATAAAAACTCACAACAAACTTTCCTTTAAGGGTACACTTATAACTTATAATTAATACAGTGGCTTCTTGCACTCGCGGCGAACTAGATGTACTGTAGTAAACGCGACGCATCATGGCGGAAACTAGTAATTTGACGTAAATTCTCTTAATTTATAAAAGCGTAATTTAGTAACGAAACTAATTCTAATAAAAAATTTAGAATTTGAGTTGTATAATTCTTATAAATATCATTTAAAAAAGAATTGTTTTGAGGGGTCTACAAAGGTGACATTTGAATATCTCTTGTGTACTCCAAAGAGTTCAAAGATTAAAAGCAGAGAAGCCTCCATAGATAATATACTATATAGGGCAGAAGCCTTTGTCCAAAGGTTAAAAGCAGATACACCTTTGTCCAAATTTTAAATTAAAAAAAGATACGTAAATTAATGATAAATATGATTTTTCTTAATTTATTAATCACACAACAATGTTCTTTCCTAATTAATATAAAAAAGATTCTTCTATGTCACTTCCCTCATCTCCAAAACAAATATCGCTTTTATCTCAATTTAAGACTTCCACGGACAAAGGCGCCTTTGTTGTTAAGGTTCTTATTGCATAAGACATGACGTCTTTAATCTATAGTGATTTCTGTTCTCAATGTTAGCAACAATCGACATCGATATACTTTTTTATTACTTATTATATTGTCTATAAATATAAAGAAAATAGGACTAGACTTATTATTATTCGAACAATGAAATGAATTGTTTTCGAAATCACGAGATGATCACATTGCAAATATTCGCAATCTTTAAAATCTTATAGTTATGAATACTAAGTCTTGACAGTCACACGGTTCATAAGCGAGTTGAATCCCATTTGTAATCCCAATTTTATATGCTGTTTTACCACTTGCTCAGCGGAAAATTAAACCATCGAGAAAGCTATATCACATTATTATCATTACCCGTATGAGGACGCTCAAGGTCGTTCAGCGAGCTATGGAGAGGGCTATGCTCGGGGTTTCCCTGTGTGATAAACTGAGAAATGAGGATATCCGCAGTAGAACCAGAGTGACCGACATAGCCCAACGGATTAGTAAGCTGAAGTGGCAATGGCCCGGCCATATAGTTCGAAGAACCGACAAACGGTGGGGAAAAAAGGTTCTCGAGTGGTGTAGGGCGACCCTTCACTAGATGGAGTGACGACCTGGTAAGACATGTAGGAAGTCGATGGATGCAGGTGGCCCAGGACCGTGCTTTGTGGCATTCCTTGGGGGAGGCCTATGTTCAGCAGTGGGCTTTTGATAGGCTGTAATTAATTAATGAGTGATGGATAATATCTTCAGGTAGCAGAGAGGAAAACGGGTAATACGTTCGTAATCAATTTACTGGTAGTTGTGGTGGAGTGAACAAGGAGGCGGCAGACCGCGGTTGTGCCGCGATATTTATAATATCGTAGCAATGCCCTCTGTGTACGTTCCGTGAAGTAAGCCCGGTGTCGATTAGACAAACACAAATAAATAAGATATTTCAAAGACGTACTTGGTTACATGTTTACAGTTATTATTTCCTGTGAAACCCATAATAAGGCTAGAGATAATTTGGCAGAAATATACCGGCTGAATTTAAGCAGATAAATTTTCATAGTGGCCTTTTCAACGATATATTTTACCTTACCACGATAGTGCGAAATTCTGGATTATTCGACTACGTCTTTGTTTGATGAAGCTTAGATTAACATTCATTAATATACATAAATAAGTATTATACAAACTGGATTAATCAAAATCCTTACTTTTACTACGTCATAGACTAAAAGATTATTGATTCGCTAATGGCACATCAATTGAGGAGTCTATGGAAAGGAAAAAGTGCAACAACCTTGTAAAAGAAAGAAGGTGAAAATAATATAGCATCTTATTTTGTACCACGTAAAGCGTCATAATATGGATAAAAAGTTCAACTACAAGAATTTTGTTCTTATTTTAGGATTCCCTTTATGCTAGTAATTACTTTAAGATTTTAATTTTTATTGACAGTTGACACTATTATAATCCGGCAAATTATGTGGACATAAAATCTTGCGTTGCGCTTTATAAACAATTGTATTTCAATTTTAGTTGGCTTACAAGTTCATTCATCATTCTTTCACCAACTCTAGAGTAACAATACCCAGTATTGGCTACGCTACGTTTGTGATGGAAAAAAACAAACGAAGTTAACTGAGAGTAAGACCAAAGAGTAAAATATTTGAGGGTTAGTTACTGTGGTATAACATGATATTTGGTCGAATTCACCCTAAGCAAGAGAGCAAGTTGAATATATAATATTAAAAATAATAAATAGTATGAGAGTGTATAATATTGAATAACACTCTCATACTATTTATTATTTTTAATTAAAACCTCTTAATGATCGTTGAACCTTTAAACTTTAAAATTATGTGTAGTCGGTGTACATCACGACGTCAGAAAAATATAAACTAGTCTAGTGATTTGTTTAATTATCTTTATTGAAAAGACTGATACTGATCATTAAATATAAATCTTACTAATACATTTATTGACAAATCTATTATTAAGTATATCTATTATTTTAAATGGAAATGTTTATCTTAGACATTATACCACAAAAATTAATAAATGCCGACAAATTAACATAAAGCGATCAGATACGATATGAATGTTTATGAATGAATGAAAACAGTGTGTAAAGCGTCTCCCACACACAAGCGGCTTGCGGTGGCGGCCAGTTGTATTCGCTTGCAATGCGAGTGTGCAAGACCGTGCGGCCACGGCGCGGCCATGGCGCGGCTGCGAGCGGCCGGCCGCGCCCCTCCGCACCGCGTGTGTTTAGCGAACGCGCGCCCTATCGGTGGCCGCAGCGCGGTCACTTGCAAATTTTTACAACAGACCGCGTGTACCGCGTGAAAAATGCTACTAAATACAGAGATTATAATAGAAACTGCAAAATTATCCAGAACTTTATGATACTTCACACCGTGATTACAAAAACATTAGGATTAAAAACAAAATGTGGGACTATTATGCTAAATATAATAAGAGTAATAAGACTTCGTCACGGTTAGCCATGTTGACTGACGTCCGATCGAAGCACAGACACCACAGTGAATGGCGCTTCAGGCCGCTACCGCGATTGCGGTGGTGTGTTGTTGTAGCGGCTGGAGCCGCGGCTCGCGATTAGCCGCCACCGCAAGCCGCTTGTGTGTGGGAGACGCCTAACACTTTGTGTGTCTTAAATATCAATATAATATGGAAGATGCACCATCGTCGTAACTCTTACAATAAATGTTATATTTTATATATTTACGGATAAACGTTCATACTAGTTCATCAAAAGATTTATATGAAGACATTAAAATGTACGTAAGTTATATTCAATGTTTGCAGAAATACTGCATTAACACTATTACTGCGACATCCATAAACATCAACTGCTGCTTACAAACTAATTACAATAACTACAGTCACACAAATCACTGAATTATTCCAATACCACATTATGTCCATAACAACAAATAGTAAAGTTCTGACAAATAGAATCATATATTATACTTGAGAAACAAAAATGTCATCACATGTTTACTTAATTTCACAAACAGTGTTTTCAGTTTAGTTACATACCAAAAGAAAGTTAAGCTAGTAGTTATCTAATGATTAGCACTTGATTAGAACCTCATATAGTGAGATCTTCTTGAGGGTCGACCTCGTGACCTCATACCTCGCCCACGAGGTCCGCTTTCACTGTCTGTAATATCAAAGATTTACATTATTATTTGTAGTTGCATTTTCAAATTATTTACAACCTGTTAATTAAGTGTGAAATTTTATGAAAACGTAAAAACAGTTCTCAAATATTCTCGAGTTAGATCACATGGCGGCCAGTCTCAGCAGAGACTAGCCATCTGCGCAGGGCAGGATTATAATGAATTCCGGGACATCTTTATATTGTATAATATAAGATAAAGCACAATTTTATTAAATTAAATTACTTTAGATAATAAAAAGTTACAAAAGGATTTATTTTGTTTTTTATTTATTCAGACTGAAGAAATCTAATAAAGAACTATCAGTGACACCTTTAATTGTTATACATTTAATATCTTTACATATAAAATTCAGGTGTGCGAATGTTCGTAACTCCTAAAACGGCTTGACCGATTTTCGGGTATTTTTGGGGTCACCTAGAACGGTTCTTACCTATAATTGAACGCTTTTAGCGCTTTTGACGAGATCCAGAACCCGTGCGAAGCCAGGGCGGATCGCTAGTATTTAATATTATTTGTCTACTCGTTGCCCTCTTAAATATCTGTAGACTTTTTTCGTGCAGTTGACTCTTATTTTGAAGTGAATAGAAAGTGTGAATGATCTGTGCAGCATGGTGAAAGAGAAAGTCTGCTGTCGAATGTAAAAAGGGAAGAATCTATATGTATTCATAAAACTTAGCTACTCCTACCATATGCGTTTTTCCTTAATGGTTTAAAATATAATTAATTAAAGGGCGAAATTACAGAACAGATTATTTAAAAAAAAACGAGAAATAAAATAAATTCGTTCATCATTGGATCTGAAATTTAAATAGAAACTTGATGGAATGATACTCAATGTGTAAATATAAAATAAGCAGAAATACAAACGAGTAATATACGCAATTTGCGAAACGTTAATAAAAAGTTAAAGACAGTCGAATTGATAAGGTCCCCGGCGGTTAAAAATACACCTTTTTACTTATGATCTTCATAATATAGTCTATGCAGGATGATGAGAAAGGTTCATTCGAAGTAAAACTAATCTCACGCGGGATGCTAAAAGCGTTTCGATCGCCTCGATTGCGAAGGGAGGTCGCTCTCGCTCTCGTAGGGAAGTGGTTCAAACTGGAGCACATACAACCGAGCATATAATTGAGGCGAAACTTACTCTGGGGGCCATGAGTTCCTACAGAATCTCTATTGCATGCACATCTCCAAAATTATTTTGTATGTAAGCAATTAATAACCTCGAAAATCGAGTTTATTGCTTACATCACTCAAACTAAATGATACTAGAGATAAAAACGCGGCAAGTGGGGTTTTCTATGTGGTGGAGCTACGCTGCAGCTATATTATAGTTGTAGCACGAATGGGTTGACTCAACTGGGAAAAAACCACGCAATCACAGAATATCAGAGTAAAATAGTACCTCAATTTGAGTGTGGAGAGTCGGGGGAGACCCTTTTTACTGGAAACCTACGGACTTATTTTTACTTTACTTATTTTTTTACTGGAAATTCGGACGTGGTTATGCAAGAAGGATCCAACTCGTGAAAAGTTAATTTGAGATTATGTTATTAGTATGGATCGGCATGGTTTGTGCTGTTTGTAATTTTTCTTTTTATTTATTATATTCGCTAAAATTGTTGCATTACATAATATTATAGACCACAAACATTTTTCAAATTGAAATTTTTTGACACAAATTGAGATCGTATTGTTTTTGTGTAACTAATGCTCAAGTCGGTGAAAGAATATCCACTACTTCATATCATCCCGTGGGTGTCGTAAGAGGCCACAGAAGGAAACAAATCAGGAGATGGGCAGGAGCATTTTCCTAACAACTACTAAAAATAAACGAACTGCGATTGCAAAGTATTGCAATTATGGCAAATATCTCCCCTATGAGGCAATCAGTGGGGGAGTGTTAAATTCAGTGGTGGACTTTAATAGGCTGTAAGCTGTGACGGTAATGGATGCCCAAATATTCAAATGTTACTCAATTTTAAGATGCCGTTAAGTCTCGTGCTGTCTCTATCACTTTAAGTCAAAGTGACTGTGACACCACGAGACTTAACATCTTAGAATTGAGTAGCGTTTGAGTTCGGGCATGTGTAATTTGTATGAAGGAGGTGGTGTTGTGTGTGTGTGTGTGTGTGTGTGTGTGTGTGTGTGTGTGTGTGTGTGTGTGTGTGTGTGCGTGCGTGTGCGTGCGTACCGGCGGCGCGCATCCAGCGCTGGTGCGGGGTGTGCGGGGTGTGCGCGGGCGCGGCGCGGCGCGGCGGCGCGGGCGGCGCGCTGGCCTCCGCCTCGCGCCCCTCCTCCGCCAGCTGCGACGCCTGCGCACCCTGCTGCACACAACAATCCAATGGGTATGTTCCGATATACACTACGAGCACTGCTCACTGCTATCACTGGTGAAAAATTCGTTCTGTTATGGACTGCCAGCATACTGCCGAGGTACCCTAGGGAAATATATGACGTCATAAATAGCCGCCATTTTTGTACAGTCAGCACTGGCGCTTGCGAGGTAAGGTGCTCTCAGTACTTTGATCACAAAACAACAGCGCCTAGAGATTTAACAGCTTCCACCAATGATTTTTATTATTATTAATTAAATATTTTTATTCAAATAAACTCGGACATTAAGTTTTAAAAGCAACAACATTCATATAATAATTTTTCTTGTTGAACAGAAAACATGTACATGATAAATATTTTCATTTGAAAACAGTGTAAAAAATGGAGATGACAGTATATTGGACTGCATTCCGTTTTGAACAGTAACCAGTATAGCAAACTAAAAAGGAACTCACAGTATACTGAACTAACATGCATCTTACAGTGGTCACAGTGTATATCAGATCACACCTCAAAATAAATGTTTTTTTATTATTTATTTATTCTTAAAAATAGTGTACATTCTTCACTTTTTAAATTTTGCCAAACTGTGAACCAGCTTGTCAGCAACAAAACAGTTTAACGTTTCACACTCCTTAATGACAATATATGGTACTTATAAATAGTTAAATCTATGCTTATCATAAATACATTCACCACTATGGACACAACGACGGATAATGTTTCCTCAAGATGGTTTTGAGCTGCTACTTAGTTACGCTTTCGTCATATATGTCCGACACCTCATTACACAAATTCCGAGTTATCCATTGCCTTGTACGCCGTCCAAAGTAAATTTCAACACCAGGTATGAGATATTTCCTCCTTTGTGTATCTCAGTCAAAATAATGCATTACCACGCATTTTGAATTTAAAAGATAAAAAGGACAGAATGTTTGAGATTTTTCTTAATTAATTTTTCTTCACCATTTGCCTACATTACTTATTCTGAACCTTATCTGCAAATTTGGCGGTTATTGCAAAATAACCCTATATATATTTTGTATGTAGTTATCTACAAGCCACCCTTGTTCTATAAAAAAAAAAGATTGCCACAAAGCACGCTCCTTAGCCACCTGCATCCACAACTTCCCGCATAGTAGGGAACCGCCCTACCCTTCGCCAACCGGTTATATCTCGCTGAGCGACCTTAAGCTTCCTCATACGGCCCACAATCTTAGAAACACTTCTCTATTTGTTATCACTGGCAACATACACTGGTTACACTCACTTGTTTTTAGGTTTTGTGGAATATGTGACGAAATTTGTCGTAGTCAATACCACAGAAAAACTGGTTACAAGTCCACTGCTCAACGTAGATCCTTCCTCATAGATTACCACAAAGTACGGTCCTGAGCTATCACATTGTCACTACTCCACTTAGTGAGAAGTCGCCCCAGTCATGTAATTGTCTGTAAGAGCCTACCCCTCCATCATTTGAATCAAAATTATTTGTATGTCGTCGTACAAAGGCATGTTGAGTGCGGTATTCGAACTCGCGTTATACAAATGAAACTTACTGAAAATAATAACATAAATAAATAAAAATACTAGGTTTTAATAAATTGTTGAGGAAAGGTAGAAAAAACCTGGAATTTACTCCACTAACAAGAGTTAAGACGCCAATCTGAATTATGCTCATATTCATTTTTAACACTTAAGGAGTCGCTAATGAGTCCAATGGATCCAGACCTTAATATTTTGCTTAATAACTATGAAAATTCGACGTTTGCAACGTTGCCGCTCTTAATACCTTTCAACATATAGCACAGCAAATAACGACGTTGGTATTCAGTTAGTTTAAAAAGTGTCAGTAGAATGTTGGAAAGTATGATTTTAATTCAAAGAAGATATTCCATTTTTGTTATTTTTTTTAAATATTTCTATGATGATTGATCCCAGTTTATTTCGTATAAGTGAGTATATTATTGTGTAAGAAAATATAGAAGATTTTGTTTGATATAAGTAATTATAGAAATTTTAACGATTAACTTAAAACATGTCACAAAACTATGAAGAAATTTAGTATATTTTTGTCACAGCTTTTGTTTAAGTAAAATATATAAATATTAGTATTTGATTCAATTATATTTTTCTTTACACATATCGAATCCTTATAAGAACGTAACCATATACTTTTATAAAGCAGTTTTGGAATAAGCTTATATGATATTATACTGGTTCCAGTGGACCCGGTAGCGAGTACTTATGCTTAGAACAAATTAGGACGCGACTCCCGAAGTGGTAAAATACATGCAAACATGCATGACGCTGCTGGGTTAAGTATGGTGAGTGCAAGGAACCAGTGAACTTTTCACTAGTGAGATGACAACTCATCTGCATTTTGCTTTTTTAATTAATGATAGATGTACCTGTCATGGGCCACAGCATCAACTTACCATCAAGTGGACTGTGTACTTGTTTAACAGCCTTACTTTTATAAAAAAGGATCAATTTCATAAAATAACATGTTTTTATAACGGAAAAAGATGGATTTTATTAAGGATATAAAATCCATCTTTACCACAAGTTTTAAAGTTAAAGTTACAGCCTATACTTATATACGTCCCACTGCAGGGCAAAGGCCTCCTCTCATTTTTGAGAGGGTTTTAGGGCAAGGAAATGTTCGCCGAGCGGCCCCAATGCTTGTTGGTGAACTTCACATGTCTTCGAAATAATATTTTTTTTCTTTTTTCTTAGATATGCAGGTTTCTTCACGATGTTTTCCTTCACCGCTAAGCACGTGGTTAAATCAGCCCTTAAAATTGCAATTAACTATTTCATTGGTGCCGGCGGGGATCGAACCCGGGTTGATCGCGTACTGTGAAATTTACAGCGAGCGCTTAGCCCTTGAGCTACCACGGCTCTACAAGTTTACTTGAACACAAATGAACTCACCTGATGCGGTGATGAAGGCTCACTTCCCTGTGAACTGACTGCAGCTGCCTCTTCTTCTGCACGCGAATCCTCCCATTCGCGAGATTCACTTCCTTCAACACCTGTAAAATATTTTTTTTATCTATGCAGAAACAATTACAGCTCGGTACCGTAGCAATAGCCAAGCGTATGACAGCAGCTTTTTTTATAAAACTGAAGTGACAAAAGAACACACGGTTTAACTCACACTTGATAGTAAATGGCTACTATAGCCGATTGCATAACAAACCTTAAGACTCACGATTTGTAGAAATTGACCGCCTACCTTATAGTCAGACCTGGCCCCCAGACTTCCTTCCTTTTTTTTAAATTGAAAAAGAAGTTACGGGGACGAAGATCAGATTTCATTAAGCCAATTTAATTAAAGACTTGGCATTCCATTTCAATAATGCACTGAAATTACAACGCACATAACCTTTTTGTGTAACGTCATCTGCATTTATCCATAGGCGTCGTTAGTCAGTTACTATCAGGTGGGTTGTTGCTTGTTTAGTTAAACTGTAGTTATAGTTACTATACAACCTTCATTTCTACTTATCAAATTATATTTTCTTTCTAAAATCTGTTAACCGCGCTATAATGAAGGATCAAATTATAAAGGGATTATAGTTAAAATAGTGAGTTCAACTTGCTCTCTTGCTAACGCAATTAATCATTATCATCAATAAAACAGCGTACCATACTACAGTACGGCCGTTTAAACTTGATCTCGCTATATTTCGTGCGCATCCGAGACCTCCCATCGACAAAATAACATTTTTTTGTGAAAGTGTTTAGTCTAAAGTTTTGAAAGAGCAACACGGTAAACAACTTACTATATTACAATATTATAAAATTGGATAATATATTAGTGTCCGACGTATTATTTTTAGCTAAAGGCTTTTTTTGACAAAATCAATGCCACAGTAATCAAGTTAAAAAAAAATTGGGGTGTGGCTGTGTCGTGGACACGTCCGTGTGTTTTACGTGAATACGTGTACGTAAAGAAACGACCTCAAAATGGCGGCGCTCACGCGCGGCGTGCGTCACAGGCCTTACTTAATGTAACAAATTATTTGATCCTTTAGCTATGTAGCTGCAACACCAAACTGTATCCCCCGATTATATTATCATGAGTTTTCTAAATTGCCTTCCACTATTTAAAACTTTTTATTTTCAAATTTTAAGACATATTTACGTCAAAACTTTTTTCTAATGGTATAAAGACGGAGAGTTTTGACGGGAACTTGATTGTTGGCGGACTGGCTTGAATGGTTTGAAGTGGATTTTATTATGTAAAAGTGGTGCAATTTTTTGTATTTAAATATCTGCGCATGTAAACTAGTGGAAACGGTGAAACAAATGCTTCGATGATGATGTGAATCTCATCACCATCGGAGCATTTGTCATCAATCTCAAGGCGAGATACTATCGCAGACAATTGGCGATAGTATCTCGCCTTGAGATATTATCGCCAACTATCTGCTGGCTCAAGTAGTCGTCAAAATCTCCCAAGGGCAGTATAATGTGACGCATCAACATAATATTGTGAAGCAGTGAAAATACTATAAAGGATTATTATCACTTGATACTGAGATAAATGAAGACATGGCTTAAAGGACAAGCATCCAAGCCAAAAATCTTTCAAAAAACTGGCATAAACTAAAAAAAGAATACTGACGTCTGTCGGGGTGCGCGCGCGTGTGGTGCGGCGCGGCGTGCGGCGGCGGCAGCGCGGCGGCCAGGTCGGCGTGCGTGTCGTGGTGCGACGCGGCGCCCTCCGCGAACGTGAAGCGCGCGCCGCCCGCCGCCTCCGCGTCCGCGCCGCCACCCGCGCCGCCACCCCCGCCGCCCGCACCCAGCGGCGACACCACCGCCTCGCCGAACCTTTTTCAAGTGAAAACTTCTTTAGAATCGTTGTGATTTAAAACTCGATGAAACTAAAATGCCACACTTAATTGAGACAAACATACATGTATTAGGATTTTGTATGCGAGAGAATGAGATGAATATTATATTAAATTAGTCGGGTTTTGCCACTTTGCCTTGCGTATGTGGATTATGAGGAAGCCTTTGATTCCGTCGAAGTTTGGGTGGTGCTACAGTCCCTTCAGCGGTGCCAAGTGGACTGTCGGTATATCGAGGTGCTGAAGTGTTTGTACAGTAGGACTACGATGGCTATCAGAGTACAGAACCAAAGTACGAAATCTATCTAAAGGTGTAAGACAGGGTGACGTTATATCACTGCATTGGAAGACGTTTTCAAACTACTGGACTGGAAAGGATACGGTATTAAAATCAATGGCGAGTACATCACTCACCTTCGATTTGCCGACGATATACTCCTTATGGCAAAATCGATAGAGGACCTCATCAAGTACTAGTAGTACAAGATTGTACAACCAGTGCGTATTGCCAGTGATGACTTATGGATCTGAGACGTGGTCCTTCACTTCTGGCCGTATGAAGAAGCTCAACGTTGCTCAGCGAGCTATGGAGAGGGCTATGCTCAAGGTTTCTCTGCGTGATAGACTTAAAACGAGGATATCCGCAGTAGAACCAGAGTAACCGACATAGCCCAACGGATTAGTAAGCTAAAGGTGCAATGGGCCGGCCATATAGCCCGAAGAACCGACAACCGATGGGAAGAAAGATTCTCAAGTGGCAGCCTCCTACCGGTAGGTGAATTGTTGTGGGGCACCCCATTAGATGGAGTGACGACCTGGTAAGACATGCAGGAAGTCGATGGATGCAGGTGGCTCAGGACCGTGCTTTGTGGCATTCCTTGGGGAGGCCTATGTTCAACAGTAGACTTGTGAAGGGCTGTAATAATGATGATGATGAATCGTGTTTTAGACCATCTAGCAGCTATTTTGCGTACCTTGAGAGTTGATAAATTTTTTCGATAAAATAAGTTTACATATAGAATGAAGTAGATGGCGCTATTACAAAGCAATTTTAAAGTTTAGTTTTCTGAAAGTTTTCTTCTGCCGCGTGAATTTAACTACACACATTTTTTTTTATAGAACAAGGGTGACAAACGAGCACACAGTCCACCTAATGATATGACGATATGAATAAGTGGATGCTACGGTCCAGACTCCTACATATATACTCAATTAAGAATCAAAATGCAGATGAATTGTCACTCCTCAGGACTAAGATGGAATGCCTCTTTTCCAGTATAAAGTCTCCGGTTCTCTACACTCACCATACGAAACACAGCAGCATTAAGCTGCTATTTTACGCTGGTATTCTATGAGAGCGTGGCACTGCCCCGGTCGAGCCGACCCATTCGTGCTACAACCATAATATAGCTGCAGCTCTACAACGTAAAAATACAATTTTACATGTCTCACACACACATACGCTCTACTGCACTCATACGTGTGCTTAACCAGACAGGAGCTAGCCACAATCACAATTTATTCACAATTCGCATTTAGTCAAGAAATCGTTGAAATGTCAGGTCAGGACAAACTATTTTAAAAATAATATGCTATATAAAGAAAAAACAGAGAAAGAAGTTATTATTGAGTGCATCCAGGTAGGCAGTGAGTGGTGAGAATGAAAATAAGGCATTTTACTTATGACCTGACGCGATACGAACGATATCGAATCGATTGTTAACTTGAATTCTGTATGGTAATTTTATATATACGGGATCGCCTACGTGTTATAAATTTTTAAGGTGGACATCCAGCATTCTGCGCTACTACTACATTTACTTATTGGAGAAGTAAGGAAAAATTTAAATAATAAACTAATAATTATTTCAAGAGAAAAAGGAGTTAAATTTTCTTTTAATTACAGGAGTAACCAAGCAAAAAGGGCCTAGTATTAAGATGTATATAAATGTTAGGTTGGGTCAAATTATACAAATAAACATGTGTATAAAATACGAACCCATCATTCCGTCTTGGCACATAGAGAGTTGGAGTAGATGGCACTATACTATCATCTCCATCATCTGCTCCATTACCACCTAATGATAGCGCACCACTTGCTGTAAAAGAAAATAATATAGAAGTAAGCTTATTTAAGCACATTGATTGAATTGTTATTTTTATTGCATTTTAGAAAAATGCGTAAATATTTTGCCATTCTAATATTTTAATTTTTTTTAATCCATTATATTATTTTAACCCCTTTAATCAAACTGTTGCCAAAACTAAAATTGGAAAGAGTCATCATCATTAGCAATATCTGTAAATGATACATGGATATAATATGACATTTTTACAATACCTGCAAAAATTTCACTGTGGTGATTATGACAATATGATTCTACTATTTTCTGTCTATGGGGATGAAAAAGTATCTAATGACACGTCACTCTTCAAAATCTGTCAAGTGATTTAGATTATGGGAGGTAACAGAAGTACAGTCAATCACGCATACAAAAAGTGGGATATGAAAAAAAAACAAGAACATGTGTTAAAATAGATATTGCATTAAAATATTATAATAAAATACAGTTGTATTTAGAAGTTTTATTTGAAGTTGAGAATACAATGAATAAAAAAGTAAAAGGAAAAAGCCTTTTACGTTTTTATTAGTTACTCAGTAGAGGGAAGTGGATGGTACTCACGCTCGGTGCCGCTACTGATGGCCTCGATCTGCTGGTGCTGCGGCGCGGGCTCGCTGTCGGGCTCCGGCGCCGCGGCGTCCGAGCCCGGCTCGTCCTCCTCCCCCGCCTCGCCCGCCTCCATCGCCTCCCCCGCAGACCCCGCCGAGCCCGCCTCCGGAGACTGCGCAGGCGTGTCCTGCCAAACAAGTAGAGGGATAGCAGCAAATTAGTGTTGAATTTAGAATCGTTTGGCAGGAATTAGGAAAAGTAAGGTGTTGTATTTGAGGTTTGGTCCCCGATTATAACAATACCACTCGCATTTAAAAGGTATTGCACTTTTCTCACACTCCCCCCCCCCTCTTCCTGTTTTTACCGCAAATTATTCAATCAGTCTGTTTGTGAACAACTTATTCAGAAATGACACACGGATCATAGATGGCATTTATTTAAAATCTTCAACAAGTATCACCTTCATTATTATACAAGATTACCCATAATGAAATGAAAGCAACGCTGCTTTCCGACGCCGATCTGACTAATTTCGAACGAAATCAGTCAGAGGCGACAAGTTTTTCATTTAGGTATTCCCCTAATTCGTTTATTTCATTTATTTCAGTTATTCATTAGCTTCAAAAATTCTTTAAAAATTGCAGTATTAGCCATAACGTCTTCTGAACTTACTAACTTTTTTAAATACTTTCAAATTTTAGCACAAATCAATCTGATTTGTGAATGCAAGATGATGAAATGATGAATTAATATCTTTTTGATACCTGTATACATACACCTCAACCAGATAAAATAAAAAATTGAGCAATGATACCTTTTTTTTCAACTTAATATAGTAACTAGCGTTTTGAACTGGCGATAACGAAGCTCATCGAAAGCACATGAGTAAAGAAACCGACCAGAGGCAACGCTTCTAAAGAGCGTACAAATTTGACCCATTTTGGCGCAGGAGGATAAAATTAAATAAACAAAACGTTTATCACCTTTTTATTATGTACTTAAGATAGAATATTTTTTACAAACTACTTATTCTAAATATTTTATTTTTATAATTTTTGTTCTTCAACAATTTGTTGTGCCTTTTAATTAAATGGTAAATTCTATTGAATTAAACTACTTTTACGGATTATATCGCGTTTAATTAACTTATTTTATTAATTCCCGACGTTTCGGGTGCTTTACAGCACCCATGGTCACGGGGGACTGAGGTGATTGACGTCCCAATGTCAAAGTTAATACGGAGTACCTTCAGCTTTTTTAATTATTAATTTTGGTCCGATCTACGCAGAATGAACTAACTGTGTCTTGAAGTGGTATGCTTGGGTTTAGTTTTAATTTTATTAATTACAGGATCCCAAGCAGGTGGTAGTACCCAGCCTCCCTCTCTATTGAAATTAGGATGTTTTTTAATTTCAATAGCCTCACGTATCATCCTTGGCAGGAATCGATGTTCTTTCGCGAGAATCTGTGGTTTATCAAATCTAATGTAATGGCGGGGGCCGTCTAGGATATGATCACAAACTGCAGACTTCCCGGAAGTCCACCTGCTTGGGATCCTGTAATTAATAAAATTAAAACTAAACCCAAGCATACCACTGCAAGACTTCAAGACACAGTTAGTTCATTCTGCGTAGATCGGACCAAAATTAATAATTAAAAAAGCTGAAGGTACTCCGTATTAACTTTGACATTGGGACGTCAATCACCTCAGTCCCCCGTGACCATGGGTGCTGTAAAGCACCCGAAACGTCGGGAATTAATAAAATAAGTTAATTAAACGCGATATAATCCGTAAAAGTAGTTTAATTCAATGTGTAGTGTTCGCGTAAATATAAGAAATCATTATGGTAAATTCTAAATGTAATGTAAAGTTTTTTTTTAAAATAATCTAATGGAAAGTACTCACTAACAATGTTTCTTTCTTACTTTTGTTTTTAAATGTTTGCTCAAGCAATTCACCAAACACGATAAATTGTCAGGAGGTATTATTAATAAACCTGATTGTACAATATCATTATTAAAATCCTTGTAATGGCTGAAAAAATAATCTTTTATTTTAAATAAAAATTTATAGATCACGATATTGCGAAAATAAATGCGGAGTGCCGCAAGTAAGTATACTAGGACCTCTATTATTCATAATCCACATAAACGATCTTTCCAACATAACACACAAATATGTGCTTTTTGCTGATAACATTACCATTAATATTGAAAATAATAATAAAACTTTTGTCTACGAACACGAAATAAATAGGACTTTAAAAAAATAGATTGGTTAAGGCATAATAATATACAAATTAACATCGGAAAAACTAAAATGATAAGATTTCAGACATATAATAGTAAACAAGCACCACTTAAAATCGAATATGGGAAAAACGTCATCGAAGAAGTTGACCATACTAACTTTTAGGTGTAACAATAGACAAGTTCAGTAATTGAAAGATACATATTGATAACCTATGTAGAAAGTTTGATAAATTTGTCTTTGTTCTTTTTTTATAGGATAAGGGTGACAAACGAGCACACAGTCCACCTGATGGTAGGTAGTTGCTGTGGCCCATAGACATCTACATCCATCCTCAACTACGAATCAAAATGCAGCGTTATTACCCGTGAGGACTAAGATAGAATGCCTCGTGTCCAGTAAAAAGGGTCTTCGAATCTCTACCCTCACCATACGAAACACAGCAGCTTTAAGCTGCTATTTTACGCTGGTATTCTGTGAGAGCGTGGTCCTTCCTCGGTCGAGCCGACACATTCGTGCTACAACTATACCATATGTGTAATAAATACTAATAGTGAGTCAACTCGGCGACTAGACGGAGCAACGATGGAACGCGGTATGAAGGAGAGCGGAGTCCCCCTCCTGCCCGCGACGTCTGCGGTAATACCGGTCGGCTCCGCTTGCGTACTGGTACGCCCGTTTAGGAGAGTCACGTACACGGAATCAGTTACACGCGTTTGGTGTTCACCCAGCACCATGATGTTACTCGGTATTATTTTGAAATATTGGGAAATATTGTATGCCACTTCAAGTAAAATTGAATTCTAATATGTGATTGCTTTCCATCACGATTTTAATTGAATTATATGTAACGATGAGAATTCATTATATCATTAAAAAAAATGTCGTAAATATTTGTCGGTTGCACATCTGTAACGAGGCGGTTGAATAAACAGAACCAACGTATAATTTTAACCAGTTTTATTTATTCTGTTCAACTCCCTATCCAATATTTTAAGTGTAAGGCCTTAATGCGGAGCACACCAATTAGATAGTTGTATTCCTCTTTTTCGCAAACATAAAATATTGCTGCTTCCAGTATTATACATTTACGATTATTATTTATAATAGTAATTTATTTCAAAAACAGAACGATGTTATAATTAGGACTAGTAGAAACATACACAAATAATTGTGTGTACCAAAGCAAAGAATACAACTATACTCAAAAGATGTATACAAAAGAAAGATGTATAGTATGGCAATATATGTCTACAACAAATTGCCTGTTTGTTTCAAAAAGATGAATATAGGAATCTTTAAAAGTAAATTATTTCAATTTCTTTTAAATAAATGTTATTACTCGATAAATAACTTCTTAAATGATAAATTTCACTCGAATGTTTTATTGAAATTAATCTCAACTTAATTTATTGACATGTTTAACTAAAAAATATTATGAATGATATTTTTGTTTTTATATAGATGCTATTTAGTTTCCTTATGTATAACTGCAAGTATCTTTATATTCTAAAATAATTAATGTCTTGATTTTCTATATCCTAACATAATCTGTGTGAAAATATTTTTATTTAGGATCCGAATTATTTTGTAACAACTGTAATGTTCCATATTCTAACAAATAAATCATCTTATCTTATCTTTACCATATTTATAGGTTGTTCAGACATACAATTTTGTTTTGTCACATTTGTGGTGTTAAACCATTTCTAAATAAAAAATAAAATATTTTTATTTGTTCTATTACTGTCCATCATACACACAGTACAGTAAACCATATTTACTTTTTTATATTTTACATGACACTTATTCTTTATTCATTTGTTATTTTAAATCAAATTTGAAACGAAAACAAGCACGATGCGCAACGTGTACACCCTGAGTTTGAGCATTAACCGAGCCGGTTTAAAGCAGTTTCTCGCTGTACTAACGAGCAGCCAGTGCTCACGCACATACGCGCCTTAAGTTTGTAGTAGTGAACCTATCCCAGCTCGGTTGTATGAAGCTTTTCCTGTGATCGGTTTCTTTACACATAAGTAAAAGAAAGTCAGCCGATTCCCAAGCACAACATCAATCAATCACTTTAGAGATACCGTGGAGAGATTGAAAATTTTTAAATTAAAATTTAGTTAAACAACTCAATTAACAATTTTCTTCACTTGTATTTTTCATAAAAATCTAAACATGAAAATAAAATTAAAGTATCTGTATGTAATATCGAAACAACTGCCTTATTGCACTTTGTAATACTTAGCATTAAGATTAGCTATTGTGAAGAGAGAATAAATGGATTAATTAATTAATTGCAGCATCTCAGTGGTGGGTCGCCACACACTTAACTTACTTCTTTAGGATATATGGCCGACCCATTGCCATTTCATCTTACTGATCCATTGAACTACGTATTTTACACTGGTTCTGGCTCAGGACAATACTTTGTGGCAGTCTATCGAGGAGGCCAATGTTCAAGATATCCATTAAATATTACACACAACAGTAACTGTAAATTGTTTATTTAGTACTTGAGTGTACTTGCGTAAGATAACACAGCTAACTTCTCTCGTGGCGCATACAAGTTTGGTCCGTATAATAAAAGCTCTTATGAACGTTAAAATTCAATTCCATTTCAATAATGTTTGTTTTTTATTTTATAAATTTCTTACCTGTCGGGCAGCATTTTCTCCATCATCCCCCTCAATTTCTTCTTCCTCTTCTCCACCCTCAACTTCTTGTTCTTCTTCCACATCTTCATCATCTTCCTCACCTTCCTGCAATAAAACTAAAACTATAAACATCTTGCCATTGTTTTGCAAATACTTCATATTTCTAACTATTTGTTCTTTAATGAATACAATAAGCTTGAACAATGTTTATCCAACAAGAGACATGGGAATACAAGTTTTACAACATTCAGTATAAATAAATTTTATAGTATAAATTTTGGAGAAATACTCGGCCCATAACATGTAACTCCATTTGGAGATGACCAAATAATATCAATATGCAAATTGCACTATTTTGGAAATGTGAAAATAAAATATTACTTAAACATTTACCCTGTACATGGTGCCAGAGCATCGCTCGTCGTCTTCCTCTGAGTCCACTACAATGACTCCTTCGTCGTCTTGATCACAACGCGATGACGTCGGCACTTGGTACTCTACTTCTACAGATCTTTCAAAGCCCTGAATAACCAAAACATAAATACTTTAAAATTATTTTAATTAATTTTAAGAAAAGTCTCGAGTGACAACCTCAAGCGGAGAGAGATGGAGTAACAACTTTGAATACACGTGGAAGTCGATGGATGCAGGTGGCTGAAGAATATGGTGGCCTTCCTTGTCAGAGGATTTTTGAGAAACTGTAAAGATGATGATTATATTTACATGGTAGACCCAACTTAAAACAACGGCTGCCAACCCACTTGCCAAGCGTAACAACTATGGCGAATATCCCTCCTAGAGGTAATCTATGAGGCCTAAGCATGTTCACTTTTAGATGTTTTGACTGTAATGAAAAAACAAATTTTTAATGGCTTTTAAAACTTTTACTAATGATGACGTAGTTAAGCACTAAAAATAATACATAATAATAACAAACTCTATAGACATTAGTTATAACATAGCCTCATAGGTTAAAAGCCTACACAGCAGCGACCCCGATACATTGCAGCGGCACGAGGCGCAACTCAGCAGAACGTGAGCATTGACGTCAACGGATGCAATCGGAGCTCTGCAATATACCTTTACTTCATTTTTAATGTAATAATTAAAATTCATTCTAGATCTAGCATCGATCTGATTCACTTTTATTTTAGTTGTAGTAATTATATTGTAATTTTTATATTATAATAAAGTATTTTAAATTAGTTTCGGTTTTTTTTGGGTCTTTCGCTGCAGTTAACGTAATTCATTTGTCATTTTACATAGATGTCATGTTATTGTTTACATTATCGAAATACAAACATTATTTTTCGCGTATTTTGTCATTAGATCAAATCAGCATATGAGTAAGAGAAAAGGCTTGATGTAAAATAATTGTAAAAGAATATTTGTACCGAAGCAAAAGTTACTTTGTAATATTTGACTACTTATGTCACAACATTTGCACGACCTCGCACAAACTGTTGATATTTAAAAAACTTTAGGAAAACAGTCCCTCATAGCATAACAATGGTCAATGCAAGGATTGTTGTGAATTAATAAAATCAGTAAAGTAACGGCCTATATACGTCCCACTGCTGGGCACAGGCCACCTCTCATTTCTTAGAGGGATTATGAAATGAATAATATTATTTTGTAAATAAAACCGAGAAAGTGATTTTTGACAACTTTGCAAGCAAGACAATATAATTTTTAAATTGTTATAAGTTTGCCTCATTTTATGCATTTTTGATAAAATAAATGCCATCTCGTATTTTGAAGATCCCAAAATAGGGTTAATAAGTGAACAATCTTAAATCTGTTTCAAAATAAGCATGGCTCATAATTTTCTTTATGTAACGAATTGTATGGGTATACACAGGTCACGGTTAAAATAAATCAATTGCGTTACCTGTACACGCGTCCTCTTTGCGGTGACGGGCCTCGCTTGTAGGCGTCGCTTCGGCGGTCGTGCGTCGGGCGGCGCGTTGGACGTGCTGACGCCGGGTGGAGCGTTCGAAGTGCTGACGCCGGGGACCGCTTGCGACGTACTGACACCCGGTGCAACATGGGAAGTGCTAACTCCCGGCATCGCGTGGGTTGTGCTGACGCCCGGTGTAGTGTGAGACGTGCTCACGCCGCTTGACGCTTGACTGCCGACCGAAGTTGGTGTTGCGCTTGTTGCACCTAAGTGGGTTTATTAAGTGTTTATTAATTTATCAAGTGCCAGGCAATTAGCGTATTTAACACCTAAGTGACTTAAGATTACGTTGTATCTTGTATCTTGATAAAAGTTAGTAATGTTAAGGCCCTAAGAGTGGTTGAAATGCCTAAATTCTTGGATATTTAAGTAAAAAATATCACAACTGTTAACTTAATCCATAAATATAAAAGTATAGAATGACTAATAAACATTCGATAAACGTTTCTAGTTGAATAAAATTGTATTTTTGGCAACCCCTATAAAATATTTTTTTCTGCTCAATGTTCCTGAAATAGTATGAGAAATGAGAATGATGTATGCATAATGCATATGAAATAATGACAGCACAGGCCAGATAGGATTGAAGTCTGTTTTTTTAGTTATAACTTCTACTTTATAATGATATAATATATTATGCAATAAACTATCAGAATGCTTTTGGAGCAGAGGCGGTGCTGCAGTGCACACGTGGATGGCGTAAAAAAAAGTTGCCTCCCTACTGCAGGGGTTGTGAACCAGTGAACATTTTGAATGTTATATCTGCACAGCAGCACTGAGCATTTCGTCTCAGAGTCCTAGTCGCCTCAGGTTAAAAGTTAAAAACTAACTTATCAGCCTTGTATAAAATCCACTGCTGGATACATACATTTTCAATACATGAATGAAAATAACCTCTAGTAATAATAAGATGATTCCTACTATGCTGTTTCTACATTCTGCGCATTCTACATCACACTGTAATCTCTAAGACCTTAAACTTTTACATGATGAGGATGGATAAACGAATGATGAACAATGATGAATGAACAAATTAAATGAGTGTTGTGCGAGTCCACCAATGCGTGCCAGACGTGGCGTGGTAAGCTAACCTGACTGTGGCGGGGCGGGCGTGGCCGGCGCGGCGGCGGTGACGCTGGTGACACTGGGCGCGGCGGCCGAGCTGGCGGCCGACGCTCCCCCCGCGCCTCCCGCACCGCCCGAGCTCGCGCCACTCGGCTGCTCGATGCGAGGCATCACTAGCGCGACCGCCTTAACAACAATCAACGTGATTACACGTTAATATAACTATTCCTATATACACTATTACAACTTTAGTAAATGCTATTTAATAGAAAAAAAAAATGTTTGGAATGTTTTTTTTTCGAATTTGATGCCAGATGATGGAAGAATTAAAGTGGGGACACGTCCGGGAGAGAGCTACGCTCAGTGCAACATCATAGGAAAAGAGACTTATGGTGGAGGGTCCCTTTTTGGTATGGGGAGTTATTTGTATGGGGGCACGTACGGAACTCCACGTCATTGAGAATGGGTCATTAACAGCGACATGATATGTAACTGAAATTTTGATAGAAATTAAAAAATAAGCAAAATCTAAATTAACAGTTACCGTTACAGCCTACTAAAGTCCACTGCTGAACATAGGCGTCCCCCATAGATTTCCTCATAGGGGAGATATTTGCCATAGTTGCCACGCATGGCAAGCGGGTTGGTAACCGTATTTTTTATATTTGGTCGTTATTGGGAAAACGCTGCTGCCCATCTCCTTATTTGTTTCCCTCTGTCGCCTCTTACGACACCCACGAGATGATAAGGGTAGTGGATATTCTTACACCGCCACTACACGGTAAACCCAAATTAACTTAATTGTCACAAATATGCATGATATTTTTATACACAATTTATTTTGCATTCCTCTTTTGTCCATGAGCCATAAGTATATAAAGATATAATAATTAATACGAGATCTTTTTTATAATTACAAAAAATTACATATAACCATGAAACAAAGAAATCTGTACTAATATTATAAAGAGAGAGTGCGAATTTTATGAGTTTGTATATGTGTGGAGGGTAATCTCCCACTTATTTTAAAATTTCTTTTACCATTTGAAAGGTACATTATTCCAGATGGACATAAGGCTATATGTTATGTGTATATATTTATATTATGGCTAAAATTTATGACGATATTTGTCAACTAAGTCTGAAAAAGTCGTGCCTTTTGAGAGCTTCCACAGCGTGCGCTACATCAATAGTTGCACGAAAATAATGTACTGCTGAATTATTCCGCATAAAATGTTCTAAAAAAAGTCCGCGACTGCATATGTCTACCTTCTAAGGATAACTCACAATAACTATTTTTATATAAAAACTCTCGCATGATAATATAATTATGATGGCGTACAGCGCGGCGCGGCGATGACGGGAGGGGCTGCGGTATGCGGAGGGGGGATAAGGTGTCGAAGTGAGCAACGTCGTAGCCGGTCATCTTAAATTTGCAAATTTGCATTTTTAGTTTTAGTGCTGCCTATCAAATAATTAGAACTTAATAGTACTTAAGTCTTTATTTCCTTAGTTTGAGCAGACTTAATTTTTTTGGTTAGGTGTATAAAAATAAATCGCAAACTATAACTGCTGGATATTTGTTGTACTTATTTAGATTAGTTAGTAAGAAGTACCCACGAAAACTTATAGCAGAGACGGAAACAGGGGTGGACGTTTATCCAGTTTATCGTCGTAGAAGCGCTAAAAACAGTGGCAATACAGTGACATTGAGAGTAAGAGGAGAGGAGCTCACTGTTGATAATAAATGGGTAGTTCCATATTCCCTGTACTGTGCAGAAGCTTTAATGCACACATCAATGTCGAGTATTGTCAATCAATTCAAGCAATTAAATATATGTATTTGAAAATATATTAACAAAGGATCCGACCAGGCGACAGTGTCTACTGAAAACAAACAAAACGAGATCGAAACTTATTTAAAACAAAAACTTTGTTATACCACGAAGTTCCTCAGTACTAAACATGGGCAACTAACAAGTTTTCACGGAAAAAACGAGGACAAGAAGGGTCGAAGGGCATCCCGGAATTAAGAAAGACTCTGCTCTTGGTAAAATGTACAGTATTCATCTTAGCTAATCTGAATGCTTTCATTTAAGGATTCTTTTACAAAATGTTTGCGGTCCAACAACTTTAAGGCTTTTGACCGTTGTTGGACAGATTATGCCAACCTATCAAGCAGCCTGCAAAGAATTCGGCTTAATTGAGGACGACGAACATTGGAAGCATACCTTAGTTGATGTTGTGCTTTCGGATTTGGCTCCTAAACTGAGAGAATTATTTATGACAATTTTATTATTTTCTCTGCCTTCAGACTTCATTGGTTTATGGCAAACATTTAAAGAAAATCTCTGGGAAGACTTATTACACAGAGAGCGTCAGCGGAATAACGACGACGATATGCCATTATAAAAATAATGTAATAAATCAAAGTCTTATTCAAATAGAAGACAAAATTTATCTTTTAAGTGAAAAGACATTAAGAGGCTTTGGCCTGCCTAAACCGCAGAGAACCAACGAAAGTGATTCTGTAAGGATAACATTAGTACATGATTGTAACGAATTGAATGAGTACGTTTATTTTCACATACCAAATTTAGTACCCGATCAGCGACAAGCTTACGACGCCAAAATAATTAGCGTTGAAAACAAAGAAGGTAAATTATTTTATATCGATGCACCTGGTTGAACTGGAAAAACTTACCTAATAAGTTTAATACTGGCCAAAATTCGATCAACCGGCATACTGGCTCTTGCTGTGGCTTCTTCCGGTAGAGCCGCGACTTTACTTAGTGGTAGAAAAACTGCCCATTCCACGTTTAAACTACCTTTGAGTGTCTACCTCTAGAAAGAATCCGTATGTTCTATACGAAAAAACGGGCCACTAGGGCAAACTTGTTCAAGATATCTGTCTTATAATGTGAGATGAATGTATGATGAACCACCGCTCACATATACACTGGCCTCCAAAAAAATCGACCCACCCGTTAAATTTGAGTAACAAAGTTGTTATCTTAAGTATGAGTTAAGTGTTTTTGCTTATGCGTTATAAATTAACATCTGAGTACCCACTTGACATTGTTTTAGAGGAATACAAGTGCTATTGTGGGTATTTGTAACATTTTAAGCGCACTGATAAAAATTGTCGACTTGTGCATAGAGTGCAAGGTTAGTTTATTTCGGACTTTTGACGCGTAATATTCTTGGTTCTGTGCATCGTAGTGACTTAATCTTTTAATTCTTTGTTGGAGCAGACATATCGTTACTTTTAACCATAAAATATGGTGGTAGCTCGTACGTGAAGGGCTAAGTCAGCGAAATGTGGCAAGGAGATTAAATTTGAGTCGATCAGCAGATCAGAGAGTACCGCCGGAGACCAGGGTCTGGAAGAGGACGTCTCACAAACCCGACGGATGACCGTTTTATTGCCTTGACTTCTTTGCGAAATCGGCATCTTTCTGCTGTTGATGTTCAGGGTAGGCTGAGGGAAACTCGTGGAGTGTCTGTAAGTGAGAATACGGTGAGAAGAAGACTTCGGGAGCAAAACCTGACACCACACAAGCCAGCGACGGGACCAAAACTCACTGCATCTCATCGGCAAGCAAGGTTAGAATTTGCTAGGCAACACGTGCAATGGAATCTTGGTCAATGGGAGACAGTTCTCTTCAGCGATGAAAGCCGAATGACCCTTGTAGGCTCTGATGGACGTCGTAACGTTATGCGAAGACCAGGAGAACGTTATGCTCAGTGTTGCATAAGAGAAACAGTCCGGTTTATTGCATGCTCTACAATGTTTTGGGGTGGCATATCTTTAACCGGATGTACTGAGTTGGTTTTCTTTCGCAATCGTGCGGTTAATGCTGAAAGTTACATTACGGACATTTTGCAACCTCATGTGATGCCTTACGCTGGGTATATTGGGGACAATTTTCAACTCGTGCATGATAGCGCGGTCTTGCGTTCATCACGTTCGCACGTCGCTAGAATTATAACTGGATATCTTCAGGAGGTCGGAATTCCAGTTATGCAGTGGCCAGCTAATAGTCCGGACTTAAATCCCATCAAGCATCTCTGGGACCAGATAAAAAGAAAGGTTAGAGTCCGAAATCCAGTTCCCGAGACGTTGGATTAACTGGAAGCCGCCATAACAGAAGAATGGGAACAGACACCCCAAGAAGACATAAAAAAGCTGATCCGTTCCCTTAATAGGCGTATGCAGGCGGTGATAAAAGCAAGAGGAGGAAACACCTCATATTAGAGTAAGGTTTACATTTTTTTAAATGTCAAAAAATGTAAATATCGATCTTCACAGTAAAATCGTAAATTTTGTAAAATGTTATGGTTTCAATGTCTCATCACATTTGTATGTAAAATATCCGGTTTCACGCGCCGTTTTTTAGTTTTTTACAACCCTATAATTGCATTATTACATTATCAGGATAAAAAATATCTATCGATTGTGGTAAAAACCCATAGGACACTTTTTTGCGAAAAAACGTAGGTGGGTCAATTTTTTTGGAGGCCAGTGTAGAAGCTGTAGACAGAACTCTAAAAGACCTAAGAGATTCAAATAAAATTATGGGCGACATCACCTTCGTCTTTGCTGGTGATTTCGTCAAACTATTCCTGTTGTGCTTAGAGGAACACGTGCAGATATATTTAAAGCCTGCTTAAAGGCCTCTCCTTTATGAAGCTCTGTACAATCAATCACCTTAAGAACAAACACGAGAGTCCACTTAGGAGGGTTTAAAACGCATTTCGCGAGTTTTCTATTACAAGTAGGTGATGGGAAAATACCTGAAGATGGCCTTATTAAAATAAATGAGTTAGGAAAGTCTATCTCAAGTCTTAATGATTTGATTCTAAATGTTTACCTAGCAATTGAGAATATTTCTCAAAAAGATTACACATGGATGTGCGAGAGGGCAATAGTTTCGCTAAGAAATTCTTCTGTTGATCATATCAATGAACAAATATTAGAAAGAATACCAGGTAATCAATAAATATATAAATCCGTTGATATCGTATTTAGATACAAAGGAAGCTGTGCATTACCCACAGAACTCCTTGACTCCCTTAACCCTTCAAGACTTACCCCTCATACCCCAAAAATTTAAGTCGGTATTCCAATAATTTTATTGCGAAACCTGAATCCGCCTAATCTGTGTAATGGAACTAGACTTCAAGTAAAATCGCTGCGTAATAATGTGATTGAGAGTATTATTCTTACAGGACAGTTGGCTCATATTCCCCGCATTCCCATGATCCCTACAGTAAATCTGTAGGGATCATGGGAATTTTAAGGGATTACAGTTTCCAATAAAAATTTCTTTCGCAATCACCATCAACAAATCCCAAGGCCAAACACAAATATATTGGACTTGACTTAAGGGAAGATTGTTTTACTCACTGACAATTATACGTTGGTCTCTTTAGGTCAGGAAATGCGGAGAATCAATTTATATTAAAGCCGCAGAAAAATGGAACAAAAAATGTGGTATATAAAGAAGTTTTAAAATAAATTATATCTACTAAGCTAAATCTGAAATATATTATGCCTATATAAATAATTGTTCAACCCGGGCAAAGCCGAGGCGTGTTGCTAGTTTATATATAAAATCTGCTTTGTGAAACAGACCATCGAAATATTTTAATCGTCAAATATTACAGTAATGTCGAAACATACCTGTTGTGGTGGTTGGGAATGTGAAGAAGATTGTGCAGTGTTATCACTAGATCCAGAGCTGCCCATACCAGCTTCACTCGTATCCATGTCCTAACAGAAAGAAAAGTATACTTCTTACCATGTTATATTAACCTGCTTTCTTGTTTATCTGTTTGATACAAATTTTATGACTGATTTGAACTAACTTTCCGGTGAGTTGGAGACATTGAACTTTAGGTTTTTATAACAAATTAAAATAATTTCTCCAGGCCCCACCCTGATTCCTTACCTCATACATATGGTCATAAAAATAAGTGATTGTTAAATTTTTAATATCTATGAAAATACTTGTAAGATTTAAAACGAAAAACGTGGAATGCATGCAATAAATAGTATGGAGTAGCTGTTGTTGAGAAAACTCACATTCATATGATGTGATGTAGTTGAACTACTAATGCATCAATTATCTATTACAGACACCCCACGTTTTTTTGTTTAAAATCTTTTCACAACTATTGAAAATATACAATCACAAGTTTTCAGGACAATCTGTACGGCGTTAAGAATATTCATGGGGCTAGGAGAATTTAATTTATACTTTTTAGCCTGTTTTAAAAATGTGAGATATTAAAAAAATATTAAAGTAATTTAAAAAGATAAGTAGTATAATAAGCATTTTTTAAATTTAAAAACAAATTAACGTAAACAAAAACAATACAACCATAGATTAATATCACGTACTTGCGTCGACTCAGGGGGAGCGGAAGATGCTGAAGAAGCTGATGTGGCAGCAGATGCTGTAGTAGCTGATGTGGCAGCAGCGGTAGCTGAAGCTGCTGACGCGGCAAGTGCAGCACGTGGTAAAGGACGGGAGGAAGACGCTGGCATGTATTCAGTTGTGTGCGCGTCGTGAGGGGCAGTAGGGCCAACCTGCGCCATTGGTCGGATCGATGCCAATGGAGTCTCGCCACCGCGTCGACTTGCTGTCACACTTTGTTGTGATACACCTGTTTTCGTTATAATTGTAGGTAGTAGTAACAGAACAATTGTATGCATACATTTCATATTTTATATTGCATGAGTGCAATGCAATTTTTACAAGTTTTTTATTTTGTGCAATAGTTTGTGTCTATCAAATTAGAAAGTCATATAATTTCTTTTAATTATTTTAATACTTTGAGATGCAAGAGAAGCTTACTTTCTCAATTATGTATAAATATCATATAGTTGAATATATTACAAATTATAATAATCTTACCAGCCATAGGTTTTATATTAGCCGTAGGTGGATCAGTGGTTGTTTTTTCCGCAGTGGTCTGCTGTTTACCCACCGACGTTTGATTAGCTAATTGCCGCTGAAGCATATTCACTTTTTGAAGAAGAGCCTCTACTTCCCTTGTCTTTTCCGCTTGTGCCTCGCCACGTTCTTTCTCCAGTCGGGATAGTCGACCTTCATATTGAGATTTTATCAAAGCTAATCTCACATCTTGTTCATCCCGCGTGCTTTGTTCAATAGCTCCAATTTTACTACGTGATTCATCTAATTCTCGACTCAATGTATTTTTCATTTCGGTCAATTGAACAATTTTACTCTTTGCTTGTTTCAAAACTTGTTTTGCTTTTTCTTCTTTATCTAAATTAGCTGTTCTTAATGACTCTAATTCTTGTTTTAGTTTCTCGTTGTTTGTCTTTTCTGATTCCAATAGACTTTGAAGTTCACTAAGTTGATCTTCTAGTTTCTTAGAACTTTCAGCCAATGCTGCTCCCGCCACGGCCGCTTCGCCTTCACTTTTCTTTTTGTCTTCATCAACTGTTTTCACAAGTTCCTCATACTGACCTTTGTATTTCTTTGCTATTTTTCGTATTTGCATTTCCTTATTTCTTATATCACTTAATGAGGCATCTTTACTGCTTAATTCTTCAGTTAATTTTGCATTTGTTTCTAAAAGTGAACTATTTTCTGTTCTCAATTTAGTTAATTCTTCTGTTAGCCGTGACATATCATCCTTAAGAGTCTGTAGCTCCTCGTTTAGTTTCTTATTATCCTCCACTAGAGCATTTTGTTGTCGAGACAATACTGTATACTGTTCTTCTAACTTCGATTTTTCTATTTTAATGGCACTCAATTCTTCATTTACTTTCTTAAGTGATTCTTTTTCATTAGTCAACATTTTAGCAAGGGTTTCTCGCTCATTTTGCAGACGTTTCCAATCCTCAGGACTTGTTTTATTTGCACGCTCAACCAAAGCGTTAACTCTGGTTCTCCATCTAGCACAGTCAGATTTTAGAGACGTGTTTTCAGATTGTAGGGTTTCATTTTTAGATATTAAATCTGCAATCTTTTCTTGTAAAGGATTTAGTTGCTCTTCTAACGCTTTCACAGATGCCGTTAGCTCCTCTACACGGGCAGATAAACTGTCTCTTTCTTCTCTTAAAATTCTGTTACTATCCGTTAATGCATTGAGCGTCTCTACTTTTCTTAATATATCCGACTGCTTATTAATTGTTACAATGCTAACCTCAGATCTTTCTCTTTCGGCTGCAAGGGCCAATTTTGCTTCATCGAGTTGTTTCTCAGTAATTTCTAGCTGTGACCTCAGTCTCATAGTTTCCGCTTGTAAAATATCAAATTTCGCAATGGCAATGTCTTTTTCTTTTCTCAAAAACTTCAATATTTGGAAAAGCTGTTCGGAAGATTTACCGTCATCTTCACTGATAGATATATTTATATTTGAATCATTACCTGATTCGTTAAGACTTTCGGACTGGGATCTTGATGCATGTGAAACTGAAAGCTGTGTACCTAAAGCTTGAATTTGATCATGTAAAACGGAATTTTGATCATTTAGATCTTTCAGTCTTTGTAGAAGCTCTTCATTTTCACTTGTGAGGGTTTTTTGTCTGTCAATCCATGATGCTTTTTCAGCTTCTAACTTATCAATTGTGTTATTCTTTAATGCTACTAATTCGTTGAGTTGGTTTTGAACTTTCGATAACTCCTCCTTAACATGAGAAAGAGTTTGAATGTCGGTTGAATGTAATATCATTTCATGGGTATATTTATCTTCAGCTTTCTGGACTGCTTCAGATAATTTAGTGACCTCAGATCGTGCACTTTCCATATCCGTGCGACAAGTCTCTAAATTAGATAACGCCGTATTCAATTCTTCTTTACAACTAGCTAATTCATTTTTCAAATTAGTGTTGATATTAGAGTATTCACCATTGTTTTGAAGTGATAGTTCTGCTTCCAACTCTGCACATTTATCTTCCATAGATTGTAATTTTTCGGTATATTCTGCAAGTTTCACTTCAGTTTCTTTTTTGTAAGTCTCATATTCTTTGTTTAAAGTCTTCATTTCCTTTTCTGCCCCTTCCGAAATATCACAATATTGTTTTATGTGCTCTTTGGCTATATTTAATTGTTCTATAAGAGATTTGACTTCACCCTCCCTGTCAGATAGTTTATTTTCTAATTCCTTTATTTTCTTGATTGCGTCAAGAGAACCATCGGTATTAGGCGATAGAGCAGCTTTAAGCTTTTTCGCGAGTTCTTCATTTGCTTTATTTTTTTCAGTTAAGTCATTTCTTAGCTGAGTTATTTCCTTTCTCATCACATCTGCTGCATCTTTTTCTTCTTGCATTCTTTGCTTTGCAGTTTCTGTTTGACGCTCTAGATGTGCAGCTAACTCTCTAAATCTATCTTGTTCTTCTTGAAGTCTCCTTCTTAAAGCAGAACATTCTCTTGTGGCTTCGTCTAATCTTGATTCTAATTTAGTACGGTTTTCGGCTTCTACGCGTTCTAAACTGGCTTTAATAAGTTCCAAGTTTTTCAATAATAAAGACTGTCCTTGTCTTTCGCGATTTAATATCTCCTTTTCAGTTTGTACGCGTAGTTCTGCATCTTTAAGTAATTTACATTCCAATTTTAAATTCTCTAATTGAATCTCAGCTGCAGCTAATTTGCTTTGCGCATTTAATGCTTCATCCCTTAAGTGTTGCAAGGAAACTTCATGCTTAGCAATAGTTGCGTTATATGCTTTATTCTTTTCTTCCAATGAACATATTTGTTTTTTGTAAGTGGTGATATTTGTTTGTAATATTTTAAGTCTTTCATTATTATACTCCGAAGTCGATGCGCATTTGCTATTAGCCGCTGTTAATTTAGCAATTTCTTGTCTCATATTATCAATTTGATCGAACAACATTCTCTCATTTGTTACTTTTTCTTCTTTGTAAGTTTTATATTCTTCCTTTAAAAGTTCAAGTTGTTTTTCAGCTTCCTTATATTTAATTTCATAAGCTGATACATCAGATGCTAAAGTTTTGGAAGATTTATCTGGTAGTGTTTCCATTACACTTGAATCACCTTTTTCTAAGTCAGAAGCGTCTAACATAGATGACATTTCATGTCTTTTTCCTTTCATGTGGTCATGATATAACTTTTTAAACATATCACGCTGTCTGATTAGACCATTTACCATTTTAGTTTGTCTTTCTTGTGCTTCAGTTAATTCTGATATGCGATGTTTTAAAGACTCGATCTTATTCTGCATTTCCCCGCTTTCAAATTGTTCTTTATGTCTCTCAAGTTCCTCCTGTTTATCAGTCAATTCGCGAACCATTCTTAGAAGCTTTTGGTTATTAGACTGTAGTTCTTGAATATCACTGAAAGTTACAAGTGTTTTCGATATAATACGTGACGAATTATGATCTGATGTACTAGATGTGTTATGAGATTCATCGTGGTCACCATTTAACAAACCACCTCGGCTAAGTTCTATTTCTTTCAGTAAAAAGCAAACCTGTCTTCCTAGGTCAGCTAATTCTCCTTTCAATTTAGCATTCTCTCTACTATAATGATTGGCAATTTTAGAAGACTCACTATAGTCATCTCTAAGTCTATTACATTCTATTACCAAGGAATCAATTTGTTGTGTTAACGCTGTATTGCTTTCTAGAGTTTCTTCATAATCAGCCTTTTGTTTTTGTAAGAGAGGTGCTTTTTCTTCTAATTCTTGTACAATAGTATTAATTGTTATGTTGAGTCGTCTATTTTCTTCTTTTTCTTGACTTAATTCTTCAGTTACTTTAACCAACTGTGAGTAGATTTGAGTCAGTGACATTCCAGATTTTAGTAACTTACTTGCTGTTGCTGCTGATGGTGCTAGATCACTAAGTGCCATATCTAGATTTTGTGATGCTGCTGCTTTAAGCAAATCATTAGCATGTTCTAATTCATTCTTTAAAGATGTTATTACCTCATTCTTCTTTTCCATTAACTCTTCATGATCTAATTCAGCTTGTTTATACTTTGTCTCTAATTCACCATATTTCTCAGTAGCTTCATTTAAGAGTTTCTGTAATTCAGTTATTCCTTCAGTAAGCTCCATTGTTTTCGCCTCAGCGTCATCATGCATTGTCTTAAATAGATCAGCAAGTTTGGTTTTAGCATCAAGTTCTTTTTTATAATTTTCAGACATTTTATTTTCTATTTCTCTCTGTTCCATCAATCTTTGTGTGAGATTTTCCACACGATTATTAAGGTTTTTCTTTATTTCATTTAACTGGGCAATTGTTTCAGTTGCAGCATTAAGTTCTTCTAATTTTTCAGATAGTTGGGTTTCTACACTTACTAATCGACTTGTGCTGTTTAGTCTTTGTGTCTGTAATTCAGAAGTAAGTCTATTAACTTCATCAGTCAAACTAGATATCTGAGAGTTCAACAATGTTCTTTCTTGTTCTATACGTTTTTCTCGGTATTGCAGGGATAACTCTCTGCTTTGAATCTCATCATTTAAAGCTAAGGCTTCACATTTTGAATCAATAGCGGCGCGGAGTTGTTGTGACAGAGATGTTTCATTTGCAATTAACCTCTCTATTTCGGCATTACGACGTTCTAAAATACGAGTCAGGTCATTTCTTTCATCAACAGCAGCATCTCTTGCACTTTTAAGAGAAATAATTTCATTTTCCAAGCGAACAATTTTATCATTTGCTTTACTCAATTCTGCACTTAATGTTCCTACTTGCTTTTCAAGTTCTGCAACTGTTTCATCAGCGACAAATAACTTTTTAGATGTCTCTTCATATTTTGTTGTCAACTCTAGTATTGTAGCTTCTGATGATGCTATTTTATCACCTGTAATGACAAAACAAAAATATTTTTAACTTTTTTACTAATCAAGCTTTCATATTGTTAACCACTTTGATCACATATGAGAAATTATTTTTGTTATTGTAAATATTTGATATTTAAATGAATGTGTCAAATACATAAATGAAATTAGTAAAAGGCACTAAATAGGACAATTAAAACACATTTAACATTTGTTATTAAATAAATATTTGATACTCCGACAAATATATTATGCCAAAATATATAATTATCATAACAAAAAAATCATGAATAATTCTAATGCACATGAATTCAACTTATTCTTACGTACTGCATCCTGGTGTGGGCAGGTTAGCAATCTGTTACTTAATACCTATGCTTGGAAAGGGTTTAAAGAGCGGGATTGAAATGGATGCTTCAAAAACTTTTTGTTACCCCCATGACATTATTATTTGAAGAAGCACAGGTCCTTACTCCATTCTCTAAATAACAGTCAATAACAAGTCAAGAGATGGGTAAAACGCACTTAAGTAAACTCAAATTACGTAATGACTTTTACTCAACATTTTCAATTTTTATTTTCCCTTTTATCTATTACAGAACAGTCAAGTCATGTGATATACACGAGAACACTTCTTCACTATTATCAAATGACATCTCCAGTCCTGGAGCTATGAATTCTCCGAAAACGTTATAAAAACTTATTATTTTTGTTGTATGTTATGTAATAACTGTGTAAATGTTATCCATTATCCATCATCCATCCATACGAGGGGCGGCTGATAAGTCCGCGTTCTAAGGCATTGAATTAAAGAAAAGTATTAGTATTTTAATTTTATTTTTCAATAGTCTCACTCAACCAAAATACATTATTCACATCTGGCAGATAACGCCTTCAAACCACCACAAAATATACCTTTTGTTTGCCCTCAAAATGGCTTTTAACAGCCGCCTTCATTTCATTGTCATCGACAAATCTACGACCTCATAACTCCTTTTTGAAATTGGAAATAATTGCTGGGAGCCAGGGTTGAATGGTAGGGTGGGTGATCAATTTCTAAGAAGCTCTATCCTTCAGGGCCTGCCTCGAAACCCGCGTCGTTTAGACATTATCTTGCAAAAATAGCACTCCGTGCATCTTCCCACGTCGCTTCTGTATGGCTGCCTCTCGTGCCTGACCCAATAAATTTGGGTAAAATTGACCATTCATAGTAGTTCGCTTTAGTAGTTAATCTATCAGCAAAATACTCTCGCTATCCCAAAAAACAGTTGCCATAAGCTTTGATACCAACTTTTGAACCTTGAATGTATTGGCGAAAACAGGTTTCAATTGTTACCGTAGGTAATAATTCGATCGCAAATTTTGTCTAGATTGTCCCTAACTCCGAAAGTCCATACTCGTGTCGAGTCGCCGCTGTTTGTCGAACGGCGTTAGCATTTTTGGGACCTAACGCGCAATTTTTCTCATATTCAAATGCTTGTGCATTAACTCTCCAACAAGTTTTTTGTTAATCTGCAACTCTACGGCTATCTGCCATAATTTTATTCTTCAATCGGCCAATAATTAATTTTTCGACATTTTGAACATTTTCCTCTGTCACTTTCATGGCAGAATGCCCAGAGAGGGAATCTTCACAGCTCTCTCATCCTTGTTGAAATAAGCATGCCCATTTTTTTACCACGGTATACGAAGGCGCAGATTCCTGAAGGACTAATGACATGTATTCGTAAAATTCATTATTACTGAAATTTGACGAATCTGCAAACAAGATGACATTTGTCCTTCGACAGAAAACTTGCTAATATCGTTAAGTGTCATTAAGTGCAAGAAGTGTCGCAATTATTGCTAAAACAAGTAAGATAATCGGTCATTGCTAAGTACCTCGAGTCACGGACTTATCACCCATCCCTCGTACATTGAAATCCACAGCTGACCATGAGCATCCCCAATAGATTGTCTCATAGGATTTTTATGTTGTGGAAATGCTATTTGCCATAATTTCTATGCTTAGCAGGTAAGTTGACAATCACAGTTTTTTCATTTCGTGGTTTAATTGCCTTGTCGCATCTTACGACACCTACGAGATGATATGGGATAGTGGATATTTTTATACTACTTGGGTTCTTCTAAAAATGTTATTTGCATTTAAATAATACATTTAATTAAAAAATATGACAAATAACAAGGAATTAGATTCAAGCGAATTAGATTTTTTTTATTTTAACTTAATTATAGCACAAAGTATTTAGGGAACTGGTTACACCTCCAGGAGAATGTCTTTATGTTTGTTTTAGATACTAACTATTGAGGTTTTTTTTCTTTCTTTGCCACATATCTTTTGATGGCGCCAAGAAAGAAAAACTCTCTAAAGAGATTTTACAAAGAAAAAGATAAATAAGCAAACGGGATATGCGCATAACAAAACCCTTTGCAGTAAAGGGAAGAACCCCAACAAAAAGAATGTCTTAAATACCTTAGGGAAATAGAAAAGGTGACTAGAAAGTGTGTTGATGATATGACTTCGTTCCGGAGACGACATATGCACTCGTAACTTATACCTCAAAGTTCAAAAACAAATATACAACCAATGTGTGTTGTCAGTGATGAAATATTAAGGATCTGAGACGTGGTAATTCACCAGTAGCTGTATGAGAAAGCATAAGGTCACTTAGCAAGCTATGGAGTGGTGTGACGGGAACTGCGCTGCGCTTCGTTTCCACCACAGCCTTCTAAACTAACTCAAATGAAAGGATTTCTGGGTGTTCAAGTATTTCTGAGTGGTAAAAAAAAATAGCCACGAAGGCTGTGGGTTGGGTGTAAAGTATATAATAATAATCATTTCTTTATTGTTTGTAAACAATTTATTAAGAGAATATAGAAACACAGAAGAATAAAAATACCATAGAAGTAAAATAATGTGACACTAGTCTTTGATATGGTCTTACGTCTTTGTCGCACTTACACAAAATTATGTATGCTATTCTGCTTTCACAGTAATATTGCATTCTTTTTTCCATGTTTTACCCATTTATAGGTTATAATAGTTTATTATTTTCTCGAAAATAGTGCATTAACTTTTGAGTGGTATAATGATATTGTTATAATTGGGGACCAAACCTCTACTAAATACACCACCTTACTCCCCCAAACTCCTGCCAAACAATTGTAAATCCAACCCACTAATATAGCTGCAGCATGGCTCTACCACATATAAATTAATTACTGTGTGGAGTCAAGTAACTTGTACGAGGGTGACACTGAAAGTTCTTAGAAAATCAAAAACTGAACAAACTAGCAAGTTATTAGTTTTATTATATCTTTTCAAAATAGTGTCCATTTACATCAATACATCGCTGCATCTGATGGAACCGCTGAGAAAAGCACTTTGCCCACTCGTCCTTAGGGGTCTCTTCGACGGCATTTTGAAACGCAGCCACTGCTTCCTCGGCGTCCATAAAACGTTTTCCTCGAAGTTTTTCTTTTAATTTCAGAAATAAATAAAAATCGCAAGGTGCGAGGTCGGGGCTATAGGGCGGGTGACCCAGTAATTCTACGTCTGACGTCGCCAAGTAGTCGATGGTTTGCTTGGCGTTGTGAAGGTTGCGTTGTCGTGGTGAAGGAGGATCCTACTGCGAGGTTGTTTCTCACGAACTTTTTCCAAGACAAGTGGCAAACAATTGTTAGTGTACCACTCTGCAGTAACTGTTTTTCGATCCTCTAAAACAATTATTGCATAATGACCTGTCCTTCCGAAGAACGAGGCCACCATCTTTTTTCCCATGCTTCGACCTCTCTTCACTTTAATTGGCAACTCCTCGGAAGGAAACACCCAGACAGCAAACTCTCTCTTAGTTTCAGGATCATAACAATAAATCCAGCTTTCGTCACCCGTAAGTATGTCGAACACAGCATTTGAGTCACCTCCATTAAATCTTTGAACCATTTCACAACATCAATCAACATGATGGAGTTTTTGGACCTCTGTCAAATTATGAGGTATCCACTGGGCAGGATTTTGTGCACTTGACTCATACCGATGCCTAAGCTTGTCCGAATCGCTGATAAGTCACTCTTTTGTCAGTCTTTATCATACGTCGCACAACACTGATGTTATCGTCAGTCGTAACCGTAGAAGGCCGTCCCTAACGCAGATCATCGGTGAGATTAGTGTGACCATGTTTTGTAAATAGTGGCACGGATGGAGCTTCATCGTGAAAGGCCAATAGAAGTCTATCATAAGTTTCTTGTTGACTTAAATGACATTGAAAGTCATAAAAAATCATTGTACGAAAATTATCTCGTGTTAAATTCATGCTAACGTGACATAGACAATTTTCAATTTGCCGCCAAATTGTAAACAAATGACAAATTAATAAAATACATACACAATAATATGTATTTTATTAATTATAAATATTGGCAAGGACTTCCATTATCAAAATTTGAACTTATTTTTATTATATCATTTACAAGTGGCCAGTTCTAAAAACTTTCAGTGTCGCCCTCGTATCAAGAAATTATAACATGCAGTTCAAAAAACATAACAATCTAACTTACTAACAGGTTATTTTGTCCTGTACTATGCAATGATAGAAAATGAAGTTTTAGACGTTTAAGTTGTATAATGTTTATTTCATTTTATTGTACAAATAAATTATAAATCTTCAAATTGATTACAGGAATAAGGCTGCATTTCCACCTGTAAGAACACTCGTGGAAGTCTTACATAATCTTCAACTTCATTAATCATCTAATCTTACTTTTTTTCTTCAATAAATATCTCGCGAGAAGATCGCGAATCATACTATCGCAACTTATCGCAGAGGTGTTTACACACGAGAGCTATAGATGTCGCGAATTTATATTTTTATAGATCATCTTGGCCACTTCCACTCTTCTTGATCTTTAATTTTTTTTAATTCATTCTGGCATTGACTTCTTAAACTATGCAGTTTTAGGACACTTCATTCTCAGTTGTAGAGAACTCTTGCGCGATGTTATTAAGTATAGTTTTTTTTTAAATTCTATTTTTATAATCAACAGGTCGGTAATCCCATAAACAAGGGTTGCACTCACAAAACCCTATTAATTTAATAGTAGTTCCTGAGACCATTCGTGTTTGTCGTTAACTCATTTTTATTTAACAAGAACAAAACCAACCAGCCGCTTGTGCGAGATATACAAAGCTAAACCGATAAGCAGCGAGATCTATCGCGAGTCGATGTTAACATGTTGAGACTTGTAATTAATTGCACTCGCAACTACTTGCAGGAAATATTTAAGAAACTGTCGCGATTGTGCTTGCTACGTAGTTTACATCTGCAAGCTACTGTCTGACAGGCTGTCGGACTCTTGCAGGTGGAAACACGGCCTTATACAGTTGAGCCTTTAGATACAATAGTCTTTTCATTTATTATTTAAACATTACACGAGCAGCCATTAGACAGATCGGGTTAAAATTGGGCAAGCAAACTCGAAATAAAAAACTGGCCACCTGCGAGTCGAACTTGTGCATGAAGGGTTCTGTACCATCACACATGTTTCTAGTAGGTGAGCCCCCTTTAACTTTTAATTTATTTTATTTTTATTATTTGTTGTTATAGCGGCAACAGAAATACACATTCTAAGAAAATTTCTGTCTACCTATTATGGATCATGAGATACAGCCCGCTGACAGACAGACGGACGGACAGCGGAGGCTTAGTAATAGGGTCTCGTTGGTTACCCTTTGGGTACGGAACACTAAAAATGTATACCATGAGTGTAGGTAGTTTGATTTTGCGTCCTACACAAACTTTATATCAATAAAGTTAATGTACGACGCAAAATCAAACATGACTAACAACATGATTTTAACTTAAAGGATCACGCGATATAAATGTATTTATCATAAAAAACATAAAGAAAGCTTGAGCAGAAAAAAAGACCGGTTACTTACCTATTTGTGTTTTACTGCTTTCTAGAAGAGCCTTGGAGGTTAGGTATTCTCCAAATTTGGTGTCAATGTAAGCATTAATTTTATCTGCAACATTATTTGGCAAATTCGCAACTTCATCTTCTGATAAAACATTGTCTAAGTGATTTTTTCCACCAGCTTCCACACTTTCGGCTTCCATCTTTGTCGCATTAGTGATGGATCAACTCGATTTACTAATTCGAATTAAATCGAGTTGCGTTCAACTCGAACTACTTCGAGTCGGATAATCACTAACTCGTGCTCGGGCTGGCGATATTTGAAAAAAATATGCAAGCAAGCGAGAGCAAAATTGATAAAGCCAAAGATTTTTGTTATATGTTTGTTACAATACTAGAGAAAATTCCAAGAAAATGGTGTTTTTATTTTTTTCCTATCTTAAAAAATAGCTAAGATAATGAAGACTAAAGTACGTATTCCCGTACGATGTTATCGTCAAAATTCGGCCGGCCGGACAAAGTACGGGAAATTACTATTTCGCTCGCAATTTCGAGCGGGTCACTCACCGGCTCACCGCTGTAACTATTATTTGTAACTAAAATTGTCATATAAGTATTGTGTCGTCCCCAAGTGTTATAATACGACCAAAAACTACTAAATAAATTGTTTTTTATGGTCCAATACTAGACAAATATAAAAAAAGTGGATGATTGTTTTATAGAGAGTAGATTTTATAGGATCAAAAACTACTGCATTCTGTTGTGAGAATCATTTTGATGTAAGAAAATATTATATTAAGTCCTTACATATGAAATTGGCGTTTTGTACGGGAGGAATATAAAGTCAATTTTTTTTAAATTTATATTTAATTAATCAAAGTATGCACCGTTTTTATCTATGCACTTTTGCCATCTCATAGGTAGTTCATTGATCCCTTTACTGAAAAAAAACCATGGGGGCGAGAATCAATAAACTCTTTGAAAGTGGTTTGGACTGCCGCATCGGAGTTGAATTTTTTTCCTTGTAAGAAGTTGTCCAAATTCCGGAAAAAATGGTAATCTGTTGGAGCAATATCCGGGGAGTACGGTGGATGTCACAGACATTCCAATTGTAGCTCATCTAACTTAGTGGTTGTTTGTTGTGCAGTGTGTGGTCTTGCGTTGTCGTGAAGCTGCAGTGGCCTAGAGCGTTTGACCAATCTCGGTTGTTTAGCAGCTAGTTCTTCCTTCATGGTTTGCAGTTGCTGACAATAAATATCTGCCGTAATCGTTTGGCCAGACTTTAGAAAGCTGTAGTGAATGACACCGGCGCTAGTCCACCAAACACTCACAAGTAACTTTTTCTGACTCAATTTTCGTTTAGGGCAGGATTTGGCTGGATCTCCAGGGTTCAGCCATTGCGACGAGCGCTTCCGATTATCGTACAGTATCCACTTTTCATCTCAAGCAATGATTCGACTTAAAATCCCTTCATTATTGTGTCGGTTGAGCAAAGTAACACAGCAGTTGACGCGTGTTTGCAAGTTCGATTCACTCAATTCATGAGGTACCCATCGTTCAAGTTTTTTTACTTTCCCGATTTGCTTCAAGTGGATTAATACAGTTTTATCACTTACCCCGAAGCCTGCAGCTATCTCTGAAATGCTTTGTGATGGATCCGCTTCCACAGTAGCCTTTAATTATTCATTTTCCACTTTGGTCTCCGGCCGTCCACGGGGTTGGTTCTGAAGGTCGACATTTCCAGAACGAAAACGTTGAAACCAAAAACGTACCGTGCTTTCTTTTGCGACACCAGCGCCGTACACATCATTAATCCTTCGAGCTGTTTCTGCAGCACTGGTGCCACGGTAGAACTCGTACTCGTAAATATACCGATATTTCATGTTTTCCATTGTGCGGTAATAAGCGACGCCAAAGAATAAAATAATGAGGAAAAAACAAATCAATGATTGTTTTCAAAACTCAAATGTACCAGCTAAATGAATTTATGAATTTGGAATTCTTAGCCAAAGAGGAGATATTTCAGATCAAATTTGTCAGTACAACAAAACGCTAATTTCATATGTAAGGACCTAATATTATTGTGTATTTAAAAAATCATAATAATAATGATTCCATTATATTACACACTAAGTACTCGAATCAAGATTAGGTTTCACATTTGGTATCACACCGCCATCGGCGTTAAAAGGTCCATATGAGTGCATTACCCATCTTAATTTTGTTTATTTTATTATACTCGATTTCAGCAGCTAGTGGGCCGCATTAAAATGCGTTCCGAACGCAAGTCTTCCATTCCTTACGGGAGGCTCCCACTGTGCGTCGCACGACCGAAGCGAGTAAGTGTGTTTATGTATGTTTTAATATGTTTTAATATGTAATCTTATATGTGTATCTCTTTTCGTAACCTTTCATCTTATTATGTTTAATAATTCGTCGAATGAGTTTATAGACATCCATATTGAAAAAAAAAGTCTGGATAGGTAGATCTTTTTACATAATATTGACTATATTGCAATCTTAGGGTGTTAAGGGGATTTTTTTTAATTATTATAAGCCAGTGCTTGACCACAAACCCACCTGGTGGTGCAGCCCTAGATGGTAAATCGCACTGTCTTAGCGTAACAAGAGCCAATTCACTCTTGCCTTGAAGACGCCCAGATTGTATTCGGACGGAAAGATAGACGCCGGCAAATTATTCCACTCCTTTGCTGTACGCATTACAAAAGATGAAGCAAACCGTTTGGTTCTAATGCGTGAAATATCGACAACAAAGGGGTGAAGACCCGCCGACCGCCTGGTTGTCCTATGGTGGAAAGGAGAGGGAGAAATTAAAGCGTGTAATTCCTGCGCAAACTTACCGAAATGCATTCTATAGAATACCGAGAGACTGGCTACTCTGCGCCTGTGCTCGAGGCTGACAAGATTGGTTTCAACCAAATCAAGGTCGCCACGTCTCTCCACTGAGTCCAACGCTCCTAGGTGGCATTTTGCAGCACCAACCCATATGTGACAGTAGTACTCCATGCACGACCGGAATTGCGTTTTATGTAAGGTAAGAAGCTGCCCCGGCGTGAAGTACCGCCGCACCCTTGCAAAGACACCAAGTTTCTTTGCGGCTGCTTTGGCTCTGGACTCAATGAACCGCCCATAGTTGAGGTTCGGAGAAAATTCAACCCCTAACAACTGAAAGCGGTCAGTGTACTCCAAGGATACATTCCGGAAATTAGGAGCCAGGGTGAGTGGGCTCCTTTTAGCGGTGAAAAGACACGCTTGTGTTTTGGAGGCGTTAAATCTCACGAGATTGGCATCGCCTTTTCGGAGACTGCCTGTAGTATGAGATTCACTCGCTCAACTATAGCCTCTCGTTCGGAGTGGATTTGATCCCGATTGGCCCGGGCACTTGGTTGGTATCTCTCCACAACTGTGCTGTCGTCTGCATACCCATAGATACCGGGAATTAGCATATCATTTATGTGCAGCAGGAAGAGAGTTGCGGAGAGAACGGACCTCTGAGGAACTCCGGCGTTTGTCGCTATAGGACAGGAAGAGCAGCTATCGATGATGACTTGGAGAAATCGTTCACTCAGGAAGTCCTTCACCCAGTCAATCAGGCCAGGGAATAAGCCGTACGCTGAAAGCTTGCCCAATAGACTAGCGTGCCAGACCCTGTCAAAAGCCTTTGAAACATCGAGGGAAACAGCAAGTGCTTCACCACTGTTCTCGAGGGCTTCGCCCCATATGTGAGTGGCATACGCTAGAAGGTCCCCAGTTGATCGATTTCGCCGAAACCCGTACTGGCGGTCACTGAGGAGATCATTCTGCTTTAGGTATGCCATGAGGTGGGCGTTCAATATACGCTCCATAATCTTGCAGAGTATGGAGGTAATTGAAATTGGCCGATAGTTGGCAGGGTCGGTACGCCTACCTTTTTTAAGCACAGGCTGCACATTGGCCAGCTTCCAAGATTTGGGCACTATTGCAGTCCTGAATGAGAGGCGGAACTAGCGCGTCAACACAGGAGACAACTCAGGTGCGCAGACCTTTAGAACTATAGCTGGTATACCATCAGGTCCACTAGCTTTCTAGACTTCGCAAGGTTTTAAGAACCTCCTTGTTGGTGATACGAACCTATGACACAGAGTTTCCGCAGTGAGGTAATTGAGATGGTACGCTGTTGCTACTGACAAACGCGAATTGCAAGCAAAAAGAGAAGCAAATAAGTCCACTTTCTCCTTATCGCATGCGCCAGTGAGCCAGGTTTTACCAGCGGAGGCAGTGTAGACCGACAGAAGTTTGTCTCGACCGCTTTGGCGAGAGACCAAAAAGCTCTACTGGTTCGATTGATTTCAGCAGCTAGTGGGTCGCATTATTTGTAACATATTCATAAAAATAGACGCAACATCTCCATTTACTTTGGCGAGAGACCAAAAAGCTCTACTGCCAGATGGTTTGACAGAGAGCTTTGTACCGATGCGCTTAATGCGGTAGAAATTGGCTTGCCGTAATGCCTTTTTGCATAAATTGGCGGCTTGGTTAAAGGCTCTCTTCTTAAGGCTAACATCCGGAGCTTTGCGGTCTCGATCATCGACCTAGGATAAGTACGCCATATGCTTGTGCTTTTCAGCACGAGCGCTTTCGGCGTTGAACCATGGACGAGCTTTTCCACCAATGGGCACGTCAGCAAAGGGGATGAAATACTCCATCGCTTAACGTATCACATAGGTTATGGCTCCTGGTCACCGCTGTGCGATCGGTAGATACAAGAATAAATAATTTTATCCATTCCTGTGTCTATCAATACCCAGATCGTAGAGAAAGTGGGGTTTTCAAGGGGACGGAGACGCTTACAGCAGATGTCGTTGCGGACGTATACACAGACTCCGGCGCGCTGATGGAAATTATGCTCCAATATGTACCCAGGGTAGCCAAGGTACGCCGCATTTAGAGGACATCTGATCTGCGTCTCAGTCAGAAGAGTAAGTGCGGCTTGTCAGTCTCAATGTGGTAGTGGACTGCATTGAGATTACAGTGCAGGCCTCTGATGTTTGTGAGGCGTACTTTGATGGAGAGGGAGTGCAACTGCTGTATAACCTTACTCTTCTTTTTCCTTTTTTTCATAAATGGTGGAGTGAATAGGTTGAGAGAATGGAAGTTGGACGAGGCCTCACACATATAACCTAGGGACGCAAACAGAGTCACAACATCGATGGTACCTAGCATGGAAATCGCGGGGACGCTCAAACCCCCCTGGAAATCGGCACCAGCCCCTCTTCTCCGGTTGCCAACCGGCATGGTGGAGCCATCCCAGAATTTTTCGTAAGATGGTGGGGCAGCCTTTCATGAGTGGCTGGCTCATTAATTGGGCCCCCAACTATCTACGGTCGGCCAGCAGTGCAACCGTGCTTTGGATCCCGCTAACCTCCATAACTAGGTACCTGACACTAAGAAACAGCGGCGTCACAACCGGTTCTTATGCGCAACGCAACTGTCCATACCCATTCTTCCTAAGAAATGGGTTTTACCTAACATCATACCGAAATACGACTTGCATCATTTGGCGATATATCTTTGCCAGGTGGGTGGTAAGTGGTAACTAACCCTCGGCCGGGCTTCTCACTAGTAGAGGACCAACCTACCACCAGTATGTAGTGCTGCTCGTTTAGCACTACCCAGGGGATACGTGTAGGGAATCAGAATTCAAGTAATTCCTACGGACGCGAGCAGCTTCATCCCCCGATGCACCCAGTAACAATGATACAGCAACAATGGAATCGCAATCAGAAAATCGCCGTCATTATTAGCCGGCATAATTTCTAGACTCGATGGCTAGCGTCTCTCAACTGAGTCTTGTTATTCCGAAGGAAAATAAACTTATGTGTGTGATGTATTTACGGAATCCCGAATTGGAATTCCGAAACGGAATTCCGAATGTATATGGCCGGCCTTAGATAGGAAAAAAATTGCGGAAAACTAGCATGTTCGACCGTTGCCTATAGGTGAATGGCTGAGCAGTGGGAGACGCGAGAGATGACGTCACTCACACCCAGAGCGCGCAAAATCGTGAGAATTTGAAAACCGCTTCCAACTTCTCGTCGTTATCATAGCATGTATTGGCGTGAAACAAAAACTAGTGCGATGTACGTAAATTAACTTTTATAATAGATATTAGTTATTTAGTTAGTTAACGATGGGCTGTTTTCCGCAACTCCACGTCTAAGCGCGTATTTTGCATGTGGGCAGGAATAATGTAATTATTCGAGCCATGAGATCTCCCCGAAGAAGTTCAACAGTCCTTTGATGTTGCAAGCAACTTCGGGGAGTGTTCCCGGCGTGCCGAGATGTTTAGTCTTGTATGCAGCGACCTGCGGACATGTCAGGAAAACGTGGGCCGTTGTTTCTTCCTCCCCCATACATGCCCTGCACAGGGGACTATCTGTAACACCTATGGTAAATAAATGTTTGTTAAAGGTGCCGTGTCCTGTGATAACACTTGTTACTATCCTGATCTCCGGCTTGTTCAGTCTCATTAGAACCTTGGTTAAACGACTGTTTATTTCAGCCAGGGCCTCCCTAGCTTGTCTACAGTCTACTAGATTTTTCCAAAGCTGAGCGTGTTGATTAGTGAAGTGTCTACGTACCAGTGAACGAACGTTACCAAAGGGGATTGGTATGATTGGTTCCGGCCCTATAGTGGCCAGAGCCGATCCTCTTCTGGCCAGTTCGTCTGCTGCATCGTTGCCTCTGGATCCACTGTGTCCCTTTATCCATTGCAGAGTCACATTGTTGTGTTTACATACCTCATTTAATCGTTGATGGCATTCATATATTAGTCCCGAGTTCACCACATTGCAACTCAGAGCTTGTAGTACCGCCCTACTGTCGGTCAGTATTCTGATGGAGAAGTCATTAACCTTCCTAGCATCTATTGCTATGGCCGCTTGAATGATACCCATACATTCCGCCTGAAAGACTGTGTTGTAGGTACCCAGCGGTGTGCATATGTGGATATTGAGGTCTTCAGAGAAAGTTCCAGATCCTACATCTTTATTTGTTTTAGAACCATCGGTGAAAACTCTAAGCTCTTTTGGGCTTAATCACTCCGGCTGGCTGGTTTCATTTAATTGTATCTTATACTTCTTATCGAATACAAATTATTTAGGAATCTTATCGTACTTGGCTTGTAAGATAGGAATTTTTGAGTGAATTCTATCAATTATGTTTGGCAGCTAAAGTCGCTTCTTGTCATATGTGTAGATGAAGGGTTAGCTCCAGCGTCGCCTCTAAGACTGCTGTTGGCGTAGTCCTTATGCAGCCTGTGGCAGCCATACACGCCAGTCTCTGGTAACGCTGAAGCTTCTTTATAGTTGTGGCTTCATTTGTTTTGGTCCACCATACCAGAGCGCCGTATGTGATAATGGGCCGAATTACAGTTTTGTACAGCCACAGTATGGTTTTCGCGTCAGGCCCCATCTTTGCCAATCATGTTTCTGCATTTCTAGAAAATTATACTAGCTTATATAGTGTTTAGTCCAGTTGAGTTTACTGTCCAGAGTAAGACCTAAATATTTTACCTCAGAGGATAGCTGGAGTTTTGTGCTGAAAAGACTTGGGAGATGATAGTTACTCTGCATTCGTTTTTGTGTAAACATTACTAGGACCGTTTTATTTGGATTAACGGTTAAGTCGTATTCCCTGCACCATCTCTCCACTATAGGGAGAGCCGCTTGAGTCAGGTTGCACACCATGCTTGCTGTCTTTCCAGAGACCAGTATTGTGAGGTCATCAGCATAACCTACTGCGTAGAAGTGATTGGCATTTAATTTGCTGATGAGTTCATTAATGACCATATTCCACAGGAGAGGTGAAAGAACCCCACCCTGCGGGCAGCCTTTCTTACTCTGGATTGTTTGAGATTCACCAGCAATCTTTATTGCTCGTGTAATGAGCATGTTTACTAACCAGTCAATCAGTGCCGGTTCAACTTTATGTCTACTTAGTGCACCTTTTATGCTGGAGAAGTTGGTTCTGTCAAAAGCACTTTCTATATCTAAAAGCAACCTAGACATATTACTTTGTTTTGGATAGCTTCTTCAATATTTGTTACTACCTAGTGAAAGTCGATTTACCTAAGCTGTAGGCGTGTTGTTTGTCGTGTAGCGGTAAGTTCATTAGCGCCGACCCCCTCTATCGTTTTTAGGAGAAGGGATGTGAGGCTAATGGGTCTATAGGATTTAGGGTCTGTATAGTCGCTCTTACCTGGTTTGGGTATGAATGTGACTTTCACTTCCCTCCATCCCCTAGGAAAATATTAAAGAGCCAAACAGGCTCTCATTATGGCAACAAGTCTGACTATTAGGGCTTTACCCCTGTAGGAGTGCCGGAAATATGCCGTCAGGTCCTGCCGCCTTTTAGGGGAGGAAACTGTCAATGGCCCAATCGAATTTGACCATCGTTACCACTCTCTAAATTCCAGACTTCTGCTATTGGTGTCAGTGTATCTTCATGCCGGTTTACCCCCTGAGTTACGCAGTGACCTGGGAAGTGCGTTTCAATTAGGATGCGTTGGATTTCATGCGGCGATGTTGAGTAGCTTCCGTCGGGTTTCTTTAAGCAAACACCCAAACACGGAACCAAAAATTCATCAATACATAATCTCGCAAAGCAAATTTAGACTTTAAGTACTTAGCAGTAAGGATAATATTGATCGCATATTTCAATTTGCAATGATTTCCATAGCCGACAAACCGAAATCCAAATGGCAAAATTCACGCCATCCTTTTCATTCAGCTATGTTGTGTTTGGTTAGAAAAAGAGAAACTGAGAAAACGGATTTCTACACATCAGTTTGCGTTTGGATTCCAAATGCAAACTGATGCGAGAAATCCGAATCAAACAAAAGAAAACAAAGTTTGGATTTGGTTATTGTCGATTCGTTTGGGTGTACAAATCGTAAAATCGTAGCTTAGTTAGGTCGATTTTTGAAATCGGATTTTCTGGTTTGAGAAATCGATACGATTCGATTTGTGCTTGAAATCGAATTTTAGATTCGTGTTGATATATTGACGCATGCCTAATATATATTTAGTAAAAGGCTGTTATTTTGATATTACAAACCGCAGAGGGAGTATGTACAATAGAGTAGTCCTTGCCGTGTACCTAAGCGGGATAGCAATAGTTTAAGGTTAGTGTTGCCGATGATTTTCCATTTTTATTTCCTTGATTTTTGGGAAAAGTAAATTCTGTTTACTAATTATAGGTAGAATCAATACACAGTGTTATATATAAGAATATAGAATATATATTGAATAAAACTACTTTTACGGATTATATCGCGTTTAATTAACTTATTTTTATTAATTCCCGACGTTTCGGGTGCTTTACAGCACCTATGTACGAGTGGTAGTTTCAAGGTACGAGTGCTAGCGCCTTTTGCTATATGTGTATTAGTTTTGCCAGGTTCAATGGGCCAAATATGGGAACGGAAGGTAAAATAATCGAGAATTTGGTTTATAAATCTAATGAAATAAAAATAAAAAATGGTTTTGTAGCCATTTTGGCCGCCATGAGTTATGATAAAGTCTTTTTGACACAATGCGTAATTTGCTTTATAATTATTTTTTTTGCCTGAGCTGACCAACGAATAATTTATCGTCCATGCATCGGAAACACTGCATATTCGTCTATGTGAGTTTTGTTTCCGTAAATCAGAATTTGTTGAACGATTAGTTCCAATTCCAATACATATTTACGTGATTTTTATATATTCGATTTATTTCAAAACCGATTTTTGATAGTCTGTGGTTGTTCGTTATGGCATGGCATAGTTTAGCGTGGCACATCACTGTCGTAAGTGGGCGGTACCCATCCATGAAGTACAACAATATCTGTAATCTGTATTGCTGGGGCTACAGTTTGTCATGACAGCAGTTTGTCTAAAAAAATACGAAACTTCATAGGCGTCAGCTGTCACCCGCACCATGATATAATGCAAAGACTATAATCTATGGTATTTACACTTGTACAGACTTCCTTGTAGAAATGGAATCAATGGAGGAAGAACAATGTTTACATCAATGTGAAAGTTATATTCAAAGTCACAATGTTCAGTTATTGTTAAAGGATTGTATCGTACAACTGTGTTTAAATAAGCCTGAAAACCCTGTTACGTTTTTGCGACAGTATTTTCAAAAATTGGAGAGAGTAAGTTTTCACTAACTACCAAGGGTTATTTAGTTGGTTTTGAAGTGAAATATCGTCGTTATCACATTATCATAATTTTACATTGAAGTTTGTATAATATTTTATAATAATTCGTATCCACTTACTATTTGATGTTTTGGACTACACTTAATTTATTTGATGTTTTGGATTTTACTTACTGCACTGTATTACTAATTACCTATTTATCATTAATAATTGATATAAATTGCTTTCTTTTTCTCTAATTTTCTGTACCACCGTAAAATATCACATTATACGTAACTATTAAGCTTGAGAGATGAGTAGAAATGATAGGCTTGTACTGTCATTCAGAACATAATCGGAAATAATGCTTATTTGTTATATATTATATATATGATTATATAAAATTATTAAAATATTGTCAACGATTCTCACTAACTATAATATACACTCTGCTGTTAAATTAGGTGTTGTGATGGGTGTGATATGTTAATCGATAGGCTATAAAAACATTATTATGCACTCCAAAAACACAAAAAAAAGATACAAAAGAAAACATTAAATTTAAAGACAACAGGGTAAAATGCCCTGAACATGCCCCACCCCCTAAAGTGGTTTCACAAGGGGTTGCTCAACAACTGATGCTGGTGTGGAGCTGATTAAACATGTCTTCAATACATGGGAGAATTCACAGGATGCTTTGGGCATATTCTATGACTTATCCAAAGCCTTTAATTGTGTTCACCATGAGACATTATTGAGGAAACTACAACATTATGGTGTAAGAAGTGATGCTCCTTAATTTGTTATATCATATTAAAACAAAAGAATGCAAAAAATTTTTATTATAACAGTATGAGTTTTTCCTTGTTGATAGTACAAAGGAGTGTGGGTATTTCTTTAGTAATCTGCGGCATGAATAAATGGTCACCGAGTGGCCGGGGGAGGGGAGTGGAGGGGTGGGAACCTCCCCCTAAAAGTGGGAAGTGCCGGAAACCCCCCTTTTTTTTTAATGAATTTTTAAAGTTTTGTTACATATTAAGGCAAAATCGCTTTCGCTTATTAAAAAAAAGTCACATTCGGGTCCCGGTGGGAATGTGGGAGTTTTCAGGGTGGGAAAAAACCGTGGGAATTAACACTATTTTAATTCTGCTTCTGCTCCAGCGCTGCGGCAAGTGCAGCTCCTTCGCCCTTGCGTAACTAAGCACAGGCACCTAGCTCACCTGCGCAGCTGCGGCTGTTTGGTCGCCTTCAGCGACCAGCCTCAGCCGCTACGGCTCGTACGCTGCCTCCGCTTAGTTACAGCTCCGCGCTTCCGGGTTTTCATATACACTCTAGGGGGTAAGAGCGGAAAGACCACGTGGAAGTCGGGGTTGACAGATTCGGTTTTGTGATTTATACCTTCTGGTTTGTTCAAAAGAAACGACCAAATATAATATTATAAAAACATTTATTTATAGACATGTATGTATATTGTTGTTGCGTGTTATTTTTTAAAACATACAGACCATGCTCTATTGCTATCTCTTTCTAATAATTATATTGTTATTTTGTTTTCGTATCATTTTTAAATGGATATAACCTCAAAACTATAATTATCGATATCTCGAAAACTAAAGATTTCCGGCATAAAAAGCAGCTAGATGGTAATCAATAGCATCATTGCCTGTCAACTAAAGCTAAAATGATCACTTAAATCGTGCCGCAGATTACTAAAGCCGACCCGGGGTGTGCCTTAGGGCTAAATTTTCGGGCCCTTTCTGTTTTTTTTTCTATATTAATGTCTTACCTTACATGAGTATAAGTATAATATAGAGAGATGGAGAGAGATACCTTATAGAGGATAACAGTGATATAGTATTGTTTGCTGATGATATCTCATTAATTTTTTAAAGTAAAACATGTTGAAGTAAATAATTTGCATTTAAATGGCACTAAAACTAAATGTATGAAATTCATAACTCCAAATGTCAAACATCAAAATACTAAAATAATTTTAAATGGGGTGGAGTTGAGTCTTGTATAGTACCATTTTTCTTGGAATTACATTAGACGTGAAGTTTCAATGGAGCCCTCACATAAGAAACTAGTAAGCAGACTTAGTTCAGAACCATAATATGCTGTAAAAAAAATTAGAAATCTTACCAGTGTTGAAACAGCTAGACTTTATTTATTTTAGTGATTTCCTTAATGTCGTATGGTATTTTGCTATGCTATGCAACTGACACTGAAATTATATTTATTTTACAGAAGATGGCCATAATATATGACGAATATATACAGTCGGGGCTCATATTATTAGAGCCACAGTAAAAAAAGTAGATTAATATTAGTTTAGGTAGGAATAAAATCATGATGTGGAGGTATTTTTTTTAGAATATATTTTATTAAGTATATTGCTTTATTAATACACTTAAGAAAACGGAACTCGTGTATTGAATAAGTGCAAAAAATATAAAAATACAAATTAAATCAATATTTAATGACACCGCCTTTTGCTTCTATAACCGCCTGAATTCTCCTGGGCATACTTTCGATACATTTTGAGCAATTTATCTTAATTGATTCACTCCTGTGCCAAACATCTATCAAACGCTCGATCAGTTGGTGTTTATTAGTGACAAGTTCTTTGGAAATTTCTCGTTTCATCAACTCCCAGAGGTTCTCTATGGGATTAAGGTCCGGCGAACTCCCAGGCCAGTCAAGAACCTTTACTTTCTGGGCATTTAGAAATTTCGTGACCTTTTTTTCTTTGTAGCAAGGAGCAGAGTCATGCATGAACGTAAATTCGCTTCGGAAACTACTCCTGGACCTGGGGCAGCATTTTTGTCTCAAGGACCTGGATATATTGATCCTGCCGCATCGTTCCCTCAAAATGTATAGACGACCAGTGCCTTTGCAGCTTATTATAGACCATACCATGATGCTGAGTGCGTGCTTCACTCGCTTGATTATGCAATCTTCTTTGAATTTCTCACCCTTCCTTCTTCTTACAAATTCAGCTTTGTCCGATAAAATTTGCACTGACGATTCATCAGAAAAACAAACCTGAAATATTTATTATTATTTTAGTGTACAGAAATAAAAATTTAGATTTAATTTAAATTAATGTGGATCTCGCTTTTTACTTCCAGCAGCTTCAAAAATTATTCACCTACCTTATTCCAGTCTTCGGCATTCCAGTTATGGTGTTCTTTTGCCCATTTTATACACTTCGACATCATAGCCTGTGTAAGGAGAGGTTTTTTAGCCGGTCGACAACAAGTGAACCGACCCAAGTCTTTCATGCGTCGACGAACTGTTGCTAGGGAAATGTTGATTGCAGCGTTCTGTACCTTCTTCGTAAGAATCTTCCGAGGTGCCTTTCTGTTTTAAACACATATCCCTGATTTTCTTTCATCACGTGGCGTGGTAATTTTCTTTCGTCCACAATTTTTCGCACGTTTCGGCGTCAACTCAACATTTGTGTCAAGTTTTTTTTTTATTCGGTCAACTGATGCCCTCGAAACATTAGCAATCGATGCAATCTTCCTTTGGGAATGCCCAGTATGCAATAATAAAGTTTTGAATTCGGAAATTTTCCTTGGAGACAGATCTTTAGCTTTTCCCATGATTAAAATATATCCTGCAAATAAAATAACAAAATTTATGTGAAAATGAATTTTTTTAGCGACAAACATATTTTAAGCAAGCTGCATATGGACGAACATTGTTAAAACACACCAACACTACAAAAAATTCGTTAATAATGCATAAATAATCTCAAAAATACTCACCCGAACAACGAGACTGTTAAGCGTCGACTGACTGTTACAACAAAAAGACAGTTAAAAATTCATAATCTGCATACATCCATAAATTCATAATAACAAAATATAAACTTAGCAGACATAGTTTGAATACAATAATGTCCTCCAGACCGAATTTCGGTTACGGCGGCCACTCTCAACGGAGACTAGCCATAGGCGCAGGACAGGATTATAGTGCCCAAGTGTGTGCGCAAGCACAGGTGCACTCTCTATTCCCTCACTCTCACAGTCCGATGGGACGGTAAGCCGACACGACCGGAGAGAGATCAGGCGCAGGACCAACGGCTTTACGTGCTTTCCGAGACACGGGGGTGAGACACCGCCAACTTCCTGATTCCGGGCAGCTACTGAGAATTTCTTGATGGAAAAACTCGATAACTGATATTTTTGGCCCGACCCGGGATTCGAACCCGGGACCTCATGATCAGCAGTCGTACTACAACAACCACTAGACCAACGAGGCAGTGAATACAATATATATTGATTAAAATGCCAAATCGTAGATTATTTAAGTAGATGGCTCTAATAATATGAGCCGCCACTGTAATTTAAGCGATGGTAGCTCAGAGGCTAAGCACTCGCTGTAAATTTAACGGTACATGAGCAACCCGGGTTCAAATTCCAATGAAATTGTTAATTGCAATTTTAAGTGCTGATTTACCACATGCTCTGCGGTGAAGGAAAACATTGTGAGGAAACCTGCATGTCTGAGAAAAAAAAACATGTGTGCAGTTCACATGCGGCAGAAGTGAAATCTGCAAACGAAATGAATTATAAAATAAAAATATTTCATGGCAAATGATTTATTTAATATGATAATTATCAAACACAAGTTCGGCATAAAATATAAGATAAAAGTTTAATTTTATGGCAAATAAATGTTACAATCCTTATTTTTAAACAATAGAGCCCAAATTTTAGTGTAATAAAACAAAAGAATATTTTGTTTCGAGTAGATAAAATTGTTTTGTAATAGTGCCATGTACTTCATTCTATAGGTAAAGTCATTTTATCAAACAAAAATTGATTGACTCTCAATGTGGTACATAAAATACACACAAGATGACCTGAAGTTATAAAATCCTGGATTGGATATGATAATTTTATTCAATAAGGGTAATTTTATTTATTCAATAAATTTTTTAATTTCTCTTTAACTGTTCATTTTAACAGTTAAAGTTTATACTAATCATCTTTAAAGCATCACACAAAGAGGAGACCGAGATTATAGTAAACACTGTTTTTAACACAAAAATATTAGCAATGCTATTAACATTACTACACTACTGGTAAGCTGAAAATGCTTGTATTAGGAGTGGTTCACAACAGTAGTCGAATGGCGGATTCGAACCCACAATCTTTCACGTTCGCGATCCGCACCTTGCCATTAGGCTACTACACTACATTCTATCTCTTTCTCCCGCAGGCTAAATCCTATAGATGTATATGTTTGTCTCTTTTTAGTGTCGGTTTTTCGTTTCATAGAGTTTCAAATCAAAAATATTTTCAAAGACATGTGAAGTTCATCAACATGGACTGGGGCAGCGCGGCGGACATGTTCTTGCCCTAAAATGCCTTGCAAAAGTGAGAGGAGGCCTGTGCCCAGCAGTGGGACGTATATGGGCTGTAACTTTAACATTTATATAATTTAAAGCCTAGAAGTCTAAGAGTCTAAAACAAAAATTGAAGGAAATTTATATATTAACTTTGGCCTCTCAATACATTAACGAAAATGTAATGTATGTACCTACACAAAAATATAAGTAGTTTTAATAAAATAAGTGATATTCAGGAAGGAAGTAGGAACAGCCACAAGTTACTCGAGTAACTGGTACTACAGCTTGTGGCAGTCAGTAATTCATACTTGGAGCAATGTATACATACGCTTTTACAACAAAATTCCAGAAAATATACAAAATCTGACTTCCGCCAAATTTAAATACTTTATTAAACAAAGATTGTATAAAAAGGATTATTACAATATTAAGGAATTTATTGATGCTAATAACTCTTGGGAATGAGGTGATTGCTATCATGCTATTTCTAATTTGTTTTGTGTTGTTAATTATTGTGTAACTTAAATGATTGTAAAATTTTATTTTTGACAAAACGTGGTTCATCCCATGACAGAGGTATTTTCCGAGCCAGTGGTAAATTAAGCATAACAGTGACTTTCAATAAGTATTATAATCTATATTGAATGAAAAAGTTTCTATTTCTATTTATATTTCTAAAGCCAAAAGTGTAAGATTCTTCCATAATTTATTTTCCATTCTATTTGTTATTGCACTAAATTATTAATTGCTTACTCCCTGTTTCAAAAAACAAAACTAACAGCAATAATGGTCCAATGAATATAAATGAATGAAATAAATAAATATATTGAGAAGGAAAAATAAGAGATTTATCATCCACAAGTCTCTCGTGAACAACATTGTAAAGATCGCACTCCCAGTGTGTCGATGAGGGTTGCGTACCTTATATTCAGAATCACCAAACGGTATTCGTTGAAGGTCGTACAGGTTTACGCACCAAACTCGACACATCCCGATGAGGAGGTGGAGGAAATGTATGAGGATATCATTAACGCCATGCATTCCTCCAAAACCTATACGGTGTTAATGGAAAACTTCGCAAAACTAGGCACAAGAGAGAATGGCGAGCTGAAGTTAGGTAAATTCGGAAACCAAGGGGCCAGCAGCTGACCGACTTCATGGAGAAAGAGGGACTCTTTATGATGAACTCTTTCTTCCAGAAGCGGCCCCACAGAAAGTAGATCTGGTTGAGCCCCGACGGTTCAACAAAAAATGAGATTGACTTCATTATGACGACTAGACGGCAACTGATTAGTGATTTCTCAGTGATTGGGAGGGTGAAAACTGGCAGCGATCACCGAATGGTGAGAGGCATACTGAACCTAAATGTTAAGTTGGAGAGGTCACGTGTAATGAAGTCAACGCTCCGTCCCCCTCGTGCTCTATTCCAAAGTTTCGAAAACTTTCAGCTCGAGTTACAAAATCCTTTTCAGTGTCTAGAAGACTGCAATGCAGTGGACGATATGAATGACAAGCTCGTGGAAACTGTCCATGCGGTCGGAGATAAGTTCTGCAAGACTGTTCTAACATGGCTGTTAGACGGGTAATGGAGCTGCAGTCTTCAGCAGATTTGACAGCAAACAGGCAACTGAACAGACAGATCTCCAAATGCATGCGGCGAGACTTGCGCAACTTCAACACAGCTCGTAATGAAGAAGCGATCGAGCGGAACAAGGGGCTCCAAAGTCTGCCAGAGATCTGTCTGCCAGAAAGAGCCAACTGTCGAAGCTGAAGACCGATTGAGACAGTAACGATCCAAGAGCAAGTCTTATCCGACACTATTCCGATGATATCCCGGATGTCAGTCTGAACGAGATATAATGGCTCTCCAGCACCTTAAAAACGGCAATGCCTCGGGAGAGGATGGAATTACAGCTGAGCTTCTGAAAGTGGGTGGAAAACCAGTACTTGAAGTCTTTCAGAAGCTCTTTAATTCCGTCCTCCATAGTGGCACTACTCCGGAGGCGTGGAGCAGAAGTGCGGTGGTCTTGTTCTTTAAGAAAGGCGACAACGCTCTCTTGAAGAACTACAGACCGATTTCCCTTCTACGCCGCGTCTACTTGCTGTTTTCAAGTGTCATTACGAATCGTCTCGCACGCAGATTCGACAACTTCCAGCCTTCCAAACAAGTCGGTTTCCGAAAAGGCTTTAGCACCATAGACCACATACATACCCTTCGGCAAATTGTACAGTAGACCGAAGAGTAGAAGTAGAATGAGAAAGCCTTTCATTCCGTCGAAATTTAGGCGGTGCTGCAGTCTCTTTAGCAGTGCCAAGTTGGCTGTCGGTATATCGAAGTGCTGAAGTGTTTGTACAGTAGGGCTACGATAACTATCCGAGTACAGAACCAGAGTAAGAAACCGATCTAAAGGTGTAAGACAGGGTGGCGTTATATCCCCGAAACTCTGCACCGCTGCATTGGAAAACGTTTTCAAGCTACTGGACTGGAAAGGATACGGTATTAACATCAATGGCGAGTATATCACTCACCTTCGATTTGCCGACGATATAGTCATTATGGCAGAATCGCTAGAGGACAACGTGTGATGACGTAGTGATGAATTATGGATCTGAGACGTGGCCCTTCACTTCTGACCGTATGAAGATGCTCAAGGTTGCTCAGTGAGCTATGGAGAGCGCTATGTTCGAGGTTTCTCTGCGTGATAAACTTAGAAATGAGGATATTCGCAATAGAACCAGAGTAACCGACATAGCCCAACGGATTAGTAAGCTAAAGTGGCAATGGGCCGGCCACATGCTCGAAGAACCGACAACCGATGGGGAAGAAAGGTTCTCAAGTGGCAGCCTCTTACCGGTAGGCGAATTATTGTGCGGCACCCCATTTGTTGGAGTGACGGCCTGGTAAGACATGCAGGAAGTCGATGTATGCAGGTGGCTCAGGACCGTGCTTTGTGGCATTCCTTGGCCTATGTTCAGCAGTGAACTTGTGAAGGGCTGTAATGATGATGATTTTATATTTGTTGGTCTCAAGTCGTGAACCTATTACCTCTGGTACAATATTGTCCAGTAGGTGTCGTAAGATGTGACAGAGGAAAATGAACCAGGAGATGGGCTGCACCACCTTCCGGATAACAACTCAAATAAAAAAATTACAATTTCCAACCCACTTGCCAAGTGAGGCAATTACGGTAAGGATCCCAGCTATTCGGGAGGCCTATGTTTAGCAGTGGACTTATAATAGACCGTAATGGCAATGTTATACAATATTGTGTACACAATAGGAAATTATTGATTATTTGAAACATGCTCGAAACTTGGGACTTCTGACATTCACTTTTAGCAACATTTACTAGAATTTGTAAGATACTATTTCTATTGGTTGAAAGAGTGCCAACCAAGTGCAAAAATATTTGTGTGTATTAGAAGGAAATTATGAAAATACTGATGAATTTTATAATACTTTTAACTCATAAACAGATTAATTTACTAAAATTAAAACTATCCTAAAACATACACATTTTTACGTGGTAGAGCCATGCTGCGGCTATATTAATACTATAGTTGTAGCACGAATGAGTCGGCTCGACCGGGGAAGGACCACGCTCTCACAGAATACCAGCGTAAAATAGCAGCTTAATGCTGCTGTGTTTCGTAAGGTGAGTGTAGAGAACCGGAGACCCTTTTTACTGGAAAAGAGGCATTCTATCTTAGTCCTCACGGCTGACAACGCATCTGCATTTAAATTCGCAAACGAAGATAGATGTTAATGTCTATGGGCCACAGCAACCACTTGCGATCAGGTGGACTATGTGCTCGTTTGTCACCCTTATTCAATAAAAAAAATGCATTCATTTAACATTCATAAGGTATCAATATGGCTCCACTCAGCGTTATGTCTTTTTTCTTAAAAAACTTGACGCTGATATTCCGTGAATGTCCAAAACAAATTCCTCCATTGACTAGACTTTACTTTTTGACTGCAAGATTTTGTTGAGATTTTCTTCATTATCTAATGCTGAGGGACGACTTGACTGAGGGTCGTCTTCAAGATTGTATTTAACCTGTTTTTATTTATCAAACGAATTGATAAATACAAACAAGGTAATTACCAAGCAAGTGTTCCCTTGGGCTTATTACCTCTTTTATCAAATGCTTGGCATACTCGCTCAAAAGATACACAAAGCCTTAAGGCCAGAATGGAAATACGAAATTATGTAAGAATGTAGCTATTCATGTGTAATATTGAAATCTTCTGCCATTATTAAAGCAAACACTAAACAGGACTGCATGATAAGAAGTTTTTCAGATAACTGATTCATATATAATATTGTAATTTTACACTACTAGAAATAGTGCAAAGACAGCAGCAACCAAATATACTTTTTGGTTAATAAGGATTTAAAATAATGATGTTCACTTTTGGTTTCCTTTCATAGCTTTTCGATTATTCAACAGGAACAAGTAAAAGCTGCTGCGGCAGCTGCAGCTACATCAGAGGGCGAAGGCGATGGTGAGCTTTCGCCGCTACCACTACCCGGCGGCCAGCTACCGCGTCGACGCGGTGGCATCAGTGCCGAGCCTGTCACTGAGGAGGATGCAACCAGCTATGTTAAAAAGGTATAAAATCTTTCTCATCTCTTGTGTAATTAATGGGCGATTGTAAAACTCAAGTCAGCCTATACAAGTCACATATGTATATGTCACGAGTCCCAGCTCCCTCCCAATCGTAACCTTTAAAAATTAATGTTATAGTCACTATTTGAAAGGTAAGAATAAATAATAAATTAAAAATGTTTTATTTTTCAGGCATCGTTGGCTCTTAGCATGTTAGTAAACATATAAACTTAAAAAAAAACGATGTTAGTAAATACAGCACATAAATAAAACTAGACAGAAATTACAAAATTGGTGGATTTAACATGTAGTAAATGTAGATTCACAAACTTAAAAAATAAAACATTTTTTTTTATTTCATCATCATAGGCCTCTCCTAAAGAATGCCACAAAACACGGTCCTAGCTGCATGTCCCATCAGGTTGTCACTCTATCTAGTGGGGGTAGCCCGACATTTCATTCACCGGTACGAAGCTGCTAGTCTGTACTTCGTTTGTATTAAGTTTTGCTTGTGTACTTACACTATACTACAGATATGTGTCATGGTTAACCAGCAACCCGCGAAGGTCCGCATTCGGTCACTTCTTACTGAAAGAAGTAAAAAAAATGTCAAGCATATGGATAAACCATACAATTCGGCATATATTATATACGTAAAATAACTGACAGCACATACCTGATTAAAGTGAAAATCTTATGATGATTTACGGCTCATAGATTTTGCAACAGCCTAACATTTTCTTTCTGGGGCATACTGGTAAATACAGTATCTGGTAAATCCTACTTTTGAGCCTCATTGAGGCTGTGCACTCGTAGCAGTGCCCAATTTATACACACTTCCCGAACAAATCTGCATCACTAAAGCTGCTCATGATTTTTGGGTCACTATTTGAAAATTTGCGTAAATAAAAGAATATCAGTTTTTATTTTTATGCGAATATTAAACTTTGCCCCGTGTAGTGGCGGGTAAGAATACCCACTACCCCATATCTTCCCGTGGGTGTCGTAAGAGGCGACAGAGGGAAACTGAGATAGAAGATGGGCAGCAGTATATTTCTGATAACAGCAAATTACAATAAAAAAACTGCGGTTGCCAACGTTTTGTACGTGGTAGAGTCAAGCTGTAGCTATATTTATAGCATAGTTGTAGCACGAATGGGTCGGTTCGACCGGGGAAGGACCACGCTCTCACAGAATACCAAAATAGCAGCTTAATGCTACTACAAGAGTAAACGCTGCTGTGTTTCGTATGGTGAGTGTAGAGAACCGGGGACCCTTTTTACTGGAAAGAGGCATTCCATCTTAGTCCTCAAGGCTGACAACGCATCTGCATTTTGATTCGTTATCGAGGATAGATGTAGATGTCTATGGGCCACAGCAACCACTTACCATCAGGTGGACTGCGTGCTCGTTTGTCACCCTATTTCTATATAAAAAAGCGTGGCAACCATGACAAAAGTTACAAAAAGACGGCCCCCAGTCCCTGGCGGCCCCGCTATTCCTGGTTACGGTGGCGACCATGGTAACGGCGGGGCAGGGGGTGCTATGAATCTCCGGTGGAGGTTCGGTTGCAACCTAAGACGACTCGACCTGGCAACATACAACGCACGCACCCTGAGGACTGACGAGAAGATTCTAGAGCTGGAAGAAGAGATAGACAAGTTGCGCTGGGATATTATAGGATTATCTGAGGTCCGAATAGAGGGGGAGGACACGGTAATCCTCGAATCCGGCAACTTGTTCTATCACCGGGAGGGCGACCATCTGTCCCAAGGAGGTGTGGGATTTATCGTCCACAAGTCTCTTGTTAACAACGTAGTAAAGATTGTGAGTGTGTCGACGAGGGTTGCGTACCTTATACTCAGAATCACCAAACGGTATTCGTTGAAGGTCATACAGGTTTACGCACCAACCTCGGCACATGCCGATGAGGAGGTGGAGGAAATGTATGAGGATATCTCTAAAGCCATGCGTTCCTCCAAAACCAACTATACGGTGTTGATGGACAAGTGAGACCGGCGAGCTGAGGGTAGGGAAATTTGGAATAGGGCAACGGAACCCAAGGGGCCAGCAGCTGCCTGACTTCATGGAGAAAGAGGGACTCTTTTTGATGAACTCTTTCTTCCAGAAGCGGCCCCACAGGAAGTGGACCTGGTCGAGCCCCGACGGTTCGACAAAAAATGAGGTTGACTTCATTATGACGACTAGACGGCAACTGTTCAGTGATGTCTCATTGATCGCGAGGGTGAAAACTGTTAGCGATCACCGAATGGTTAGCGGCACACTGAACCTAAACATTAAGTTGGAGAGGTGTCGTCTAATGAAGTCAATGCTCCGTCCCCTCGTGCTCTAATCCAAAGTCCCGAAACCTTTCAGCTCGAGTTACAAAACCATTTTCAGTGCCTAGAAGATTGCAGTGCAGTGGACGATATGAATGACAAGCTCGTGGAAACTGTCCATGCGGTCGGAGCTAAGTTTTGCAAGACCCGCCGCAGAAGAACACAAAAACTCTCCGATCACGCTCTTAATCTCATGGCTGTTAGACGGGAAATGAAGCTGCAGTCTTCAGTAGGTTTGACAGCATACAGGCAACTGAACAAACAGATCTCCAAATGCATGTGGCGAGACTTACGCCACTTTAATACTGCTCGAATTGAAGAAGCGATCGAGCGGAACCAGGACTCCAAAGTCAAGAACTGTCTGCCAGAAAGAGCCAACTGTCGAAGCCGAAGACCGAATGTGGCAGCATCGTTTCCGGGACACCTGAGATTTTGAGTGAGATTGAGGGGTTTTATGAGCAGCTGTACACATCATCGTTGGAGCCACACGCAAGTGTGAGTAACGATCCAAGAGCAAGTCTTATTCGACACCATTCCGATGATATCCCGGACGTCAGTCTTAGCGAGATTAGAATGGCTCTCTAGCACCTTAAAAACGGCAAGTCCCCGGGTGAGGATGGAATTACAGCGGAGCTTCTGAAAGCGGGTGGAAAACCGGTACTTGAAGTCCTTTAGAAGCTCTTTAATTCCGTCCTCCATGGTGGCACTACTCCGGAAGTGTGGAGCAGAAGTGCAGTGGTCTTGTTCTTCAAGAAAGGCGACAATGCTCTCTTGAAGAACTACAGACCGATTTCCCTTCTGAGCCGCGTCTACGTGCTGTTTTAGAGAGTCATTACGAATCATGACGCACACAGACTCGACGACTTCTAGCCTCCCGAACAAGCCGGTTTCCGAAAAGGCTTTAGCACCATAGACCACACACATACCCTTCGGCAAATTGTACAGAAGACCGAGGAGTACAATTTGCCACTATGTCTTGCGTATGTGGACTATGGGAAAGCCTTTGATTCCGTCGAAATTTGGGCGGTACTGCAGTCCCTTAAGCGGTGCCAAGTTTACTGTCGGTATATCGAAGTGCTGAAGTGTTTGTACAGTAGGGCTACGATGGCTATTCGAGTACAGAACCAGAGTAGAAAAAAACCTATCCAACTGCAGAGAGGTGTAAGACAGGGTGACGTTACAGCCCCGAAACTTCACCGCTGCATTGGAAGAAGTTTTCAAGCTACTGTACTGAAAAGGATACGGTATTAACATCAATGGCGAGTACATCACTCACCTTTGATTTGCCGACGATATAGTCCTTATGGCAGATTCGCTGGAGGACCTAAGTACTATGCTCAATACAATACAATCACTTTATTTCAGGCATCAAGGACTTAGAAACTAAGAACATTGGCCCATAGAAATATATACCTTAACCGAAAAATATATATAAAATATAAACATAACACTATTTAGGGAACTTTCTTCTTCGGTGCGTACCTGTATCGGCGAAACACTATCCCAGAGGGCCAGAAATCGGGAGCGAGGAATGTCTCTTTGTATTTTGCAGAAACCTGGAGTACATAGGATTTGAAGTTCGTTGACCTATTAGACTCCAGACGCTGCAAATGTAAAAAGATCGGATCCTCTATGCGGCATCGGCTTCGTTCTTCCACAAAACGCAGGACGTCTTCTCCCGACGTACTTCTGTCCAAACGGGAGATGTAGAGCTGTATGGTAGGCTCCACAGCACGCAGGGTTGTACTTGCGTTTATTTTGGCGGTCCCACGCTGGTTACAGACGGGTCTCAACCGACGTCTCTTCTCAACAAGAGTAAACCCGTCATTATCAATCTTGTTTTGGGTCACCACTGGAACTGATTTTATATCCCTATTCTTTCGTTTTCGACCACAAAAGGGTGCCGGACGTGAAGATTTTCGAGCAACATCCGCAAACGTCTTCACTTGTTGTGAGGTTGACTTCGGCGGTGGAGTACTCATGAGTTCAGTCAAGGGCTGAGGTGGTGATGCAACGACGACTGAGGTCACCCTAGTTTCACGGTCATCAACCCGCTGACAGACGGTATCGCGTGACGGAGTCGCAATCATCGGTGAAATATGACTACTATTACGGTTACCGCGTGTCGTATTTACATTCTGCGACGGCGGTGAATTAGCAGATGTTGCAATTATGTTGCGCAACGTAGTGACTTCGTTCCTCAGCTCTGTTGCAGCTCGTTCCGATTCTTCAAATTTGAAACGGATGTTGGTGGTCTTGGTTGGTTGGTTTGGTGGTCGAACGTCACGGGAGGCAGCTTGTTGAGATCACGCGCGACGAAAGTTGGGATGTTATCAGGGTCATCTCATTGTACAGCCTGAAGATGTCTTGCAAGTCTTTCTTACCACGTCCATCCCTGTGACGTATGATAAGACGGATTTGAGTCACGGCTAAATCTGCTAACACCTTCTTCGCTTGGATGATCTCGTCCTCGGTGAAGCTAGTCATCAGTATCTGCTCCAGAGACACCTGGTCCATGACGTCCAATTTTTGTTGAACAAAGGCCAGGAATTCGTGGACTACGACGGTATCGGAGCGTTTAGGTTGACACGCCATTTCGAATTATTTTCGCGCAGTAGGTATGCTTACGCTACGAAAATATTGTAGGTTCGGCATTAGAGCCGCCACATCATTATGAAGCGACTGCACTGACCGGTAGTAGAAGCGCGACTCAATAGTGCCTCCCAACGAATGGGTCTTATGATGAACATGGCCAAAACAAAGATCATGTATAACGTCCATGTCACACCTGTAGTTGTTGGGAGCACTAAGCTCGAAGTTGTTGACGAGTATGTTTACCTGGGACAAATAGTCCGACTAGGTAAGTCCAACTTCGAGCGAGAGGTCAATCGACGGATTCAACTCGGCTGGGCAGCGTTCGGGAAATTACGACACATTTTCTGGTCAGGTATACCTCAAAACTTGAAAACGAGACTGTACTGAGACGTGGTCCTTCACTGCTGGCCGTATGAGGAAGCTCAAGGTCTCTCAGCGAGCTATGGAAAGGGCTATGCTCGGGGTTTCTCTGCGTAATAAACTTAGAAATGAGGATATCCGCAGTAGAACCAGAGTGACCGACATAGCCCAACGGATTAGTAAGCTAAAGTGGCAATGGGCCGGCCATATATGTAGCTCGAAGAACCAACAACCGATGGGGAAAAAAGGTTCTCGAGTGGCAGCCTCGTACCGGTAGGCGAATTGTAGGGCGACCCCCCACTAGATGGAGTGACGACCTGGTAAGACATGCAGGAAGTCGATGGATGCAGGTGGCTGAGGACCGTGCTTTGTGGCATTCCTTGGGGGAGGCCTATGTTCAGCAGTGGACTTGTGAAGGGCTGTAATGATGATGATTAAACTTTAAGTTAAATAATGTAATTTTACAGATTTTACCGCGGATTATTATAATTTATTTTGGATTCCCGACGTTTCGGCTGTTTTTATCTTATTTTTTTATTGTTTTTAGGTTGTGCCAAAAGACTACAAAACAATGGGAGCGCTGTCGCGCGCAATTGCTTCCAACGTGCTATTTACCCATTTAGACGAGTCGGAGCGGGCAGACATGTTCGACGCTATGTTTCCAGTACAATGTCTGCAAGGCGAGACTGTTATTCGTCAGGGTGATGAAGGCGATAATTTCTACATCGTTGACTCTGGAGAAGTTGAGGTAAGAATGTTATAGAATTCTCATCAACATAAACAGACCTTGGTTAGACATAAATCTCTTCCACTCCCTGAACTTTTATAATCAAGTAATTAATCTCCTCCCTTTCTTTTTTAAATAGATAAAGTAAACAACAGATCATATTCATTAATTGAATACCTTGTTATACAATTTGACATGTTTTAATAGTGACATTTTTGTATTATTTGTCTTTAATAAATTTTATTTTGACAAAAGATACTTTGTATCTGATTAAAAATATTTGAACAATATTGCTAATTAGGCTGATAGCCTACAATTTTAGCAATGATCACTGTATCCAATCAAAGTCATTTAATGGCATAAGAAGTAGTTTAATTAGTAGTTGTAGTTATAGGTGCAGTTTAGCAGTTTGGGGCTAGAGTATAATGGAGAAAAATTTAATAATCAATACATTTGAAACTAAAATGTTAAGTCTTTTCTAAAGAACATTTGGTTTCGGTAATATGTTGTATAACAGAATCTGTTTATCCTAATAAACATTATATCCAAAAGTGTTATGGTTCTGCACAAAGATCTACTTGTCTATTTTATCAAGTGCTGTTGTGTTAACTATGAGCAAGTTATTAATACCATTTATATATGTACCTATATTAATATGTATATATTTATGTATAGTAGATATTGGTATTGTTTATTTATTTTATATATTAGCAAAATGTATATATTAGGTAGTTAATTATCACTTATATATTGTTTATATTCTGTATGTATTGCCACACCTACGTCAAATTCTCACCACTCCATGGGTTGACTGGTAGAGAATGCCTCAAGGCATTAAGTCCGCCCTTTGTATTATTTTGTTTTAAGGAATGCAATAAAGAATAAATAAATAAAAAAACAAGCCTTTGATTCCGTCGAAATTTGGGCGGTGTAACAGTCTTGTCAGCACTGCTAAAAAGATATTGGTGTATCGAAGTGTTAAAATGTATGTACAGTAGTTGTGAATCGCCAGCAACGCAAAGTCAGGAATTTACATTTAGAAAAACCCAAAATTAGGGGCTTTTTAGGTGCTAATTAGGTGCCAAGTTTAAAAATTTGGTGCTCTAAAATGTTCACCGCAACGAACTGTTAAAATTTGCGTTGCTAGCAAAACGTATCGCTAGCAACGCAATGAAGTTATTTGATATACGATAAATATTAATAGCAAGGAATTAAGTGCTAATTAGGTGCTACAAGTATAGGCAATGACAAGGCGCCCCTAATAAAAATAAAGTGAAGCATGAAAATCAGAATAGAATCAAAATTGCTTTTAGAAAAATCCCATATTAGGGGCTTTTAGGGGCTTTTTAGGTGCTAATTAGGTACCAAGTTTAAAAATTAGTTGCTCTAAAATTTTCACCGCAACGAACTATTGAAATTTGCGTTGCAGGAATATTGACATAGTTACTTCTGCAATACAAAAACACTAGGGGTAGGGCAGACACGACTACGTGGAGTCGAGGCGTTCTGATTCGGTTTTAGTACAGATTCGACCTATCTTATCTATAATATATAACTGATAAAGAACAAAAATGCCGTTCATACCTTATAGTAAGGTAATGGTGGTCCTGGACCCGATAATTCCCAGAATATTACCGTCATCTACGTCCTACCTCAATAATCTTTCAGCACTTAATTCCTTGCTATTAATATTTATCGTATATCTATTATCGTCACTGCGTTGCTAGCGATACGTTTTGCCAGCAACGCAAATTTCAACAGTTCGTTGGGGTGAAAATTTTAGAGCAACTAATTTTTAAACTTGGTACCTAATTAGCACCTAAAATCCCCTAATTTGGGCTTTTTCTAAAAGCAATTTTGAATCTATTCTGATTTTCAGAAAACTGTTTGCATCTGTTTTGTTCTGAATAACGACTTTATTATTAAGTATTAGGGGCGCCTTGTCATTGTCTATAGTTGCAGCACCTAATTAGCATTTAATTCCTTGCTATTAATATTTATCGTATATCTAATAACTTCATTGCGTTGCTAGCGATACATTTTGCTAGCAACGCAAATTTTAACAGTTCGTTGCGGTGAACATTTTAGAGCACCTAATTTTTAAACTTGGCACCTAATTAGCACCTAAAAAGCCCCTAATTTTTGGTTTTTCTAAATGCAAATTCCTGACTTTGCGTTGCTGGCGAGACACAGCTCAATAGGGCTATGATAGCTATCCGAGTACTGAACCAGAGTACGAAACCAATCAACTGGAGAGAGGTGTAAGACAGAGTGACGTTATATCCCCGAAACCCTTCACTGCTGCATTGGAAGACGTTTTCAAGCTACTGCACTGAAAAGGATATAGTATTAATATCAATGGCGAGTACATCACTCACCTTCGATTTGCCATAGAACCGATGATATAGTTATTATGGCAAAATCACTAGAGGACCTCAGCACTATGCTCAATGATCTCAATAGTGTCTCACAACAGAGAAGTATTAAAATCAAAATGGATAAAACAGAGGTCCCTATGCTCGAAGTTTTTAACAAGTATGTTTACATAGGACAAATTGTGGAATTAAGTAAGTCTTTGACCTGGAGTTCAGTCGACGGATCCAACTCGGCTGGGCAGCATTTGGGAGATTATGACACATTCTCATCGTGTATACCCCAAAACTTGAAAACAAGAGTGTACAACCAGTGCATGTTGCCAGTGATGACATAATATGGATTTGGGACGTGGTCCTTCACTGCTGATTGTATGAGGAAACTCAAGGTCGCCCCATCCATCCATCCGTTAGAGCTACATATAAAAGTCCACTGCTGAAGATAGGCTTCCCCGATAGATTGCAGATTGCTAATCGCAGTTTTATAAAATTTTGAGCCATTATCAGGAAAATGCTGCTGCCCATTTCAATTTCCCTCTGTCACCAATAGGCGACGACACCTAAGGGACTATATGATGGAGTAGGTCTATAAAGATGGCTATACTCGAATTTTCTCTGCATGATAGACTTCCTGATTAGGATATCCGCAGTAGAACCAGAGAGCGCAACAGACAGTAAGCTGAAGTGAAAATGGGTGGGCCATATAGCTCAAAGAACCGACTACCGATGGTGAAGAAAGGTTCTCGAGTGGCATTCTCTATTATAGACTAGACACTGGGTGTGTTCCGATTTACACTGACCACTATAAGGTGTGACGTCAATTCAGTATACTGTGAAGCCGTTCCTTTTTAGTTTGCTATACTGGTTACTGTTTAAAACGGAACGCAGTCCAGTATACTGTCATCACCATTTTTCGACACTGTAATGAAAATATTTATCAGTTTTTTGTTCACAAGAAAAATTATTATTTAAATGTTGTTGCTTTTAAAACTTAACAATCATTCGTGGAACCTGTTAAATCTCTAGGCGCCGTTATGTTTTTTGATCACGCGATCAAAGTACTGAGAGCACCTTACCTCGAAAGCGCCAGTGCTCAGAGTACAAAAATGGCGGCGATTTAAGTCGTCAAATATTTCCCTAGGGTACTGCGGCAGTATACTGGCAGTCCATGACGGAACGAATTTTTCACCAGTGAGAGCACTGAGCAGTGCTCGCAGTGTATATCGGACACACCCTTTATAATATTCAATTACAGGTGTTAGTGAATGGTGAAGTGGTGACCACAATAAGCGAAGGAGGCAGCTTCGGCGAGCTGGCATTGATATACGGAACACCACGTGCCGCTACCGTGCGCGCACGTTCGCAGCTCAAGCTGTGGGGACTAGATCGCGATTCTTACCGCCGCATACTCATGGGCTCCACTATACGAAAACGACGCATGTACGACGAGTTCCTATCGAGAGTATCCATACTAGGTATATTTTGATTGAATATATTTATTTGAAAACATTCTACTAGTACGTTTACGCTATGCTGTTTTTGATTTATTTTTGAATATAGCCTTTTCTGTGGAGATACTTTTTAACCTCATTAGTTCTGCTACGGACATCCTCGGTTTTCATAACGCAGAGATAGCATCCAAGAACAGGAAATGGGAAGGTTTCCTGAATTATCAGTAGTGAAGGGCCACATCTTGGTGCCGTATGACATCACTTATAAGATTCTGCAGCATACCGTATGAGAAGACGTGGGAAATTTTCCAAACGCGCCACGGCCTAGTTGGATTTGTCGATAGGTTGAAGTTGGACTTAGACTTGAATGGACTCAGATAGCTCCAGCACCTCTATATACTAAATGTTAATCTTGTACCGCTCAAATGAGATGTATCGTTTGTGCAATATATTAATGAACAGGAAAATAGAGATATTTGATTTTTTTAAAGAATAAGGGTGACAAACGAGCACACAGTCCACTTGATGGTAAGTGGATGCTGTGGCCCATAGACATCTACATTTATCCTCGATTAATAATCAAAATGCAGATGTGTTGTCACCCGTGAGGACTAAGATGGAATGCCTCGTTTCCAGTAAAACGGGTCTCCGGTTCTCTACACTCACCATACGAAACACAGCAGTATTAAGCTGCTATTTTACGCTGGTATTCTGTGAGAGCGTGGCCCTTCCCCGGTCGAGCCGACCCATTCGTGCTACAAATATACTACTAATATAGCTGCAGCATGGCTCTACCACGTACAAAATTGTGATTAGGGTTCTTGTTTTGGTTCACCAAATGATATACTTACAGTTTTTGTTGATTTGCCACACGACAAATTACTGAAATATGATATGGCTGCTGAATGGCGATGTAATCGCTAGATGTCTTCGTACCAGATGTGCACATTTGACGCTGCTTCCTGTCGTCAGTTTGGATATTTCACTTCAGTCATCAACAAAATGATGGTGAGATCTATTTTGCATATTTCTTAGTCACCTCTTACCACCACTCAAGGTATAAATTGTAGTGATGGAATCCGCCACGCCATAGCAAGCGCCATGAATACCGCCACCACATGGCCACGCTTGCGATGCCATATGGTGGCGGTACGCCGCCACCACATGGCATGGCAAGCGTGGGATTTTATTAAATTTCAATAAGAATTACACATGTAATCTATATTGAATAAAAAAAATATTCTATTCTATTCTATTCTAATTAAATTTTGAAGTTATTCAATTTCGTGCACTTAACAATTTTTTTAAATCTTTTTACCGCTTCCTTAACAATCATTTTTCGATAGTCCTTGTAAGTAAAATGTACATCACTAGCTAACGTACACAATGACAAATCAAAATTAGTCACGCGTTTTCGGGCTGTCAGGTCGTCTATACGCCAGTATATTCTAAGTCTATACATAATACATAAATACTCACGCCTGTCTCCCAGAGGGGTAGGCAGAGACTATGGACTTCCTTTTGGCACGATCCTGACTCACCTTTCTCGCTTCCTCCACATCCATATACCTACGCATACACGCTCGTCGGTTAAAGGTACTCTTAATTTGGCCCATTTTCAATATATCGCCAATTTGGTCGATAAACTTTCGCCTAGGGCGTCCCTTCCCGACCCTAGGGCGTTCTTTCCCGACCCTAGAGCGTCCCTTCCCAACAATCATTTAACAATTATATGTAATATAAAGATTAAATAGAATATTGGGTCTGGTTTCAGAAAGCTTGGAGAAATGGGAACGCTTAACAGTCGCGGATGCTTTAGAGCCCGTGTCCTTCAACGACGGAGAGATAATTGTGCGTCAAGGAGAGCCGGGGAATGATTTTTACATCATTGTCGAAGGTAAAATTTAGAAATTATAGAAAGTTATTCTGAATAAGTTTAAAATAAGGTCACTTAATATGTGTTACGGAATCTAAATTAACGAAAAGTATTTCCTATCATAATGTAGTCGTAAAATCGAATTTGACAAAAAATACATATACAACAGGACAGTTAGTGGGAATCCATCTCAGCAACTAACCTGCTGGTGATAAGGAGCAGTATCTCAAGTGTTAGGCATCTTGTATTTTATATCTGTAATACTAATCGACCAGCCAAGCTGAAATTTACACAATATCTTCCACGCTTAGCACTACAACAAAAAGCTGTTTAATAGAATTTTGTAAAATATTTCGACATCATAGGATGTTCACCATACACACGTCATCCCAATACAATGTTTTTTTTTTTTATAGGATAGTGTGACAAACGAGCACACAGTCCACCTGATGGTAAGTGGTTGCTGTGGCCCATAGACATCTACATCTATCTTCAATAAAGAATCAAAATGCAGATGCGTTGTCACCCGTGAGGACTAAGATGGAATGCCTCTTTTCCAGTAAAAAGGGTCTCCGGTTCTCTACACTCACCATACGAAACACAGCAGTGTTAAGCTGCTATTTTACGCTGGTATTCTGTGAGAGCGTGGTCCTTCCCCGGTCGAGCCGACCCATTCGTACTACAACTATACTACTAATATAGCTGCAGCATGGCTCTACCACGTATAAAATCTTTGTCAAATATAATGTCAAATAAAACCAAGTATTTCTTATCAAATATATATTATTTGAGTATTCTGTCATACTTGACTTGCATGATAGAAACATGCATTGTCACTACTAGTATAGAATACTTCGGTTCTCTACACTCACCACACGAAACACAAGAGCATATTAGACTGCTATTTCATATCAGTTTTCTGTGAGAGCTATACAATGTTCGCAGCACACAATAGTGTAATAATATAAAAAAACAATGCGAACAATAATGGTAGAGACAGATTGGTCCCACGTATGCAACACATTATGACATCTGAATTCTTGATTTTGTACAAAAAATTATGCATTAGAAACACACTTCTCGTATGCAATGCAATCACATGCTTCCGACGCAACGTCGACGTGCGATGTCCAGATCGGCGTATGAAGGTGGAGGGGATGTTCATACGTAATCCTACGCGTGTTCCTAGAACTTCGTGTAGCACGTCATAAACAAATAGAACTTTCCACCTTACACGTGTTTTGTTGTCAAAATGGGAGATGAACAGCTCATACTTTGTGGCGTGGATATATTCGTTTATGAAGATCGGACTAAATAAATTATTCTCCAATTCACTCTCACGATCAGAAAATATGAAATGAATTTGTACTTGGGTGTCCAAAGTGACAAGAGTGTGGGACGCCACACGTACGTTGCATACGTAGGTCAAGTGTGTACATGAATGTAAGAGCGTTCATCGCATACGCTGCGTACGTGGGAGCAGTGTGTCCCTAGTGTAGCGTGGGCGGCACCCGGCAGGCACGGCGGTGGTGCTGCAGCAGCGCGGTGCGGGCGGCGAGGCGGTGGAGGTGGGGCGGCTGGGCCCGTCCGACTACTTCGGCGAGATCGCGCTGCTGCTGGACCGGCCGCGCGCCGCCACCGTGCGCGCCGCCGGCCCGCTCAAGTGCGTCAAGCTCGACCGCGCCAGGTACGCCGCAAGTGTGCATGCGTGTGCGTGTGCGTCTCTCTGTGTGTGCGTGTGCGTGTCTGTCTCTCTCTCTCTCTTTCCCTCCCTCCCTCTTAGTCTCTCTCTCTCTTATTATTATAACATTCAATTGGGTTTTATGCTCAAATAATTGAATGAAATTATCTAAAAAATTAGTCTAAACGAATTTGACTAAATAAATAAGGGTTATTAGTCGCCAGTAGGGAATAAACGTAAACAATGTACTTGTTATGTCTAATTTAATTTAATGTATTTGTAACACATGTTATATTATATAAATTTTAACTTTTTGCCGTCCTTCTCCATATTAACTTTAACTATGCCAAATCTGACACTGACAGATGGCTCTCAACGGAGACTAGCCATCTGCGCAGGACAGGATTATAAAGCCCGAGCGTATGCGCAAACACAAATGCACTCTCTATTCCCTAACTCCCATAGTCTCATGGGACGGTGATCCGACACAACCGGAGAGATCAGGCGCGGGACCCACGGCTTCACGTTCTTTCCGAAACACGAGGGTGAAACACCGCTAAATTCCTGACTCCGGGCTGCTGCTGAGATTTTCTTGACAGAAAAACCCAATTACTGGTTTTGGCCCGACCGAAGGTGAGCGCAGAGTCTAGTCATGGTAAGTGGATGCTATGACCCATAGACACCTACATCTAATCTTGGTTAAGAATCAGATGTTTTGTCACCCCTGAGGTCTAGGATTGAATGTCTCATAAGTAATTCGAAGATATCTAATACAATGAGTTTATCCAAGTGTCAAATAGAAGCAAGCTATGAGTTGAATTATAAGAATAAAGGGAAGAGAGATAGGCAGGAGAGAGGAGAGAAAGTGAGAGATAGGAAGGAGAATAATAAGAAAAGTTATAATAAATCGCTATAATATGAAATTGCAATCGTAATCTCAAAGACATGTAAGCGCGACACGATAACAGTTATATCTAATGTGTTACAGGTTCGAGAGAGTGTTGGGACTTTGTGCTGATATTTTGAAACGCAACATAGCGCAATACAACAGCTTCGTGTCACTGTCCGTCTAGTATATTATTATAATTTAATCGATAGTTAACTATCTGCAATAATCTTTCAAAACGCTAAATTGTAACTAGTATAAGTATTTGTTAACAGTTTATGTAATTAAAGTTTCTCATCTAATGGAAAAATATATAATTTAATATTTTGTTTAGTCCTCTAATAATAAATGATGCAACTTTTTTTATAATTGAAACCTATATAAGTTACTTAATATTTATTGTTGTAATTGTAAAGTTTTTTTAATGATATGAAATTTGTTTTAGTTTCTTTGTTAATATTTTTCTTTTAACATATTTTTGTAGAAGTATTTAAAGCGAAGGTTAACACGGAATGAGTTCTTTAAATAAATGCAGTACTACTATATTTTAATTGTTGCGCTACTTCGTGTGAAATGTAGATGAAATGAAATTAGATTTTTTTTTCGTTCTCGTGATATAATAATTGTTTATAATGAGTAAAATAAATAATGCTAAAACTGTTCTTAACTGCTGCTGTATTGTGATTCTAAAAGTCAAAATGAAAGCGATTTGTAATTATATTCCGTCCAAAGTGTTAATGTTCTGCGTATGACGATAAAGTTGTTAAAAATTAAAACTCAAGTAGTGTTAATTATCCGTTTACATAATCGTTATAAAAACAAGCACTCTTACATCACATATAAAATTTTTTTGGTGTGACATTAATTGCGCTTTCAAGTTTCATTTTATCTACATTTTTCCTGTTTTATTTTGTAAATAAATAAATGTTATCATAATATGTTGTACATTTATTCCATTCACAAAACTGCTATATTATTAGCTTTTATTAAAACGGCATTTTATCAGAGCTATAAATATAAAAAATATTGTATAAAACTGAGCAGATAAAGTCATCTACCCGTAGTTTTTGGACTTATTCTTTGTTCTGTTTTAATTTATTACAAAATGCTCTTTTGTAGTCAACTCCAAAAAAGAGGATGTTCACAATTCGACTATTGTGAATAGTCACAGTCTAAGAATAATAGTGTGTATAATTTACTTTACATTCGTTGTGATTTCATGAGTGTATCTGTAGGGCTCTGATAAATAACATAATTTGCATTTTTACTTGTTTAAGCTAAACAAAAAATACACTTTTGGTGAAATTGCGAAACTTTGGTTGGATTTAAGCGACAGTAGCCTAAATCCGCCATTCGACTACTGTAAAATTCACTCATAACACAATCATTTTTAAGCTTACTACTTAGAATGGTTCACGGGAGTATTAGTAATGTTAAATAGCGTTACTAGTCTTCCTTAAAAAGCAAAAAATATATATGGACACTTCATTTTAGTACACAAGTAATCTCCTTTTAACCGACTTCAAAAAGGAGGAGGTACTCAATTCGACTGTATGTTTGTTTTTATGTGTGTTACCTCATAACTTTCTAGGTGAACCGATTTTGATGATTCTTTTTTTATTTGAAAGCTGGTGCTTCTCATGTGGTCCCATATAAAGAGTAGGTAGTTTTTGAGTTATCCTTAATAATTTATATTGAAGTGGGTTGTACAAAATTTTTAATTTTACCACTTGTAGGTATTAAATTCTAAACTATATATGTAGTAATATTTCCCCTATTCGACGGTCTATGGGGGAGGTCTATAATCAGTAGTGAAGTTGCTAGGCTGTGATGAATAGATAATATCTTGAAGGAGCGTAGAGAGAAACTGATAACGTTCGTAATCGATTTATTGGTAGTTGCGGTGAAGCGAGAAGACAGGACAGACAGTTCGCGGGAGTGCCGAGATAGCGTACCTCTGTGTACGTTATTACGTTATTTATGTTTAGCAAACGCAGTGCCGGTTAGCAAACAAAAATAAATAAAATATTTCAAATAAATTCACGGTTCTATTTTTTCAGTTTAATTTTAGTGTCAAACCCATAATAAGGCTAGAGATAATTTGGAAGCAACATACTAACTTAATTTAGAGAGTACGTTTTTAGGTAATCTTTTCAGTGGTATATTTTAAATTACCACGATAGTGTGAAATCCTGCACTATTCGGCTACGTTTTTGTTGTAAGACGTCTCTAGCTTTAATTTACGTTTTTTGATATTCATAAGTATTATAACTACATTAATCAGAAACCTTGATTTTACTAAGTCATAGACAACATGAATTTATCGACGTTTTTTGTTTCGCTAATGGCAGGTTTTTTAAATATTATTCTAACCCAGCGCTTAACTACAATCCCACCTGATGGTAAGTGGTGATGTAGCCTAAGATGGTGAAGCGCACTGACTTAACAAAAGCTTATTCTCTCTTGCCTTGAAGAAAGACGGATGCTGGCAACTTATTCCACTCCTTTGCTGTACACATGATGAACGACGCAGCGAACCGTTTGGTTCGAATGCGTGGTAAGTCAACAACGAAAGGGTGGAGACTGGCTGAACGTATGGTTGTCCGATGGTGGAAGGGAGAGGGAATTCCTCTATGCAATTCCTGCGCACACTCCGAAATGCATCTTGTAGAAAACCGAAAGGCTGGCTTCTTTGCGCCTGTGTTCGAGGCTGGTAAGATTGGTTTTAACCAAATTCGGGTCACCAATAAGCCTCTTAGCACGCCTTTCCATTGAGTCCAAAGCTGCTAGGTGGCATTTTGCAGCTCCAGCCCATATATGGCAGCAATACTCCATGCACGACCGGACATGCGCTTTATATAAAGTAAGCAGCTTGTCCGGGCGTGAAGTATCGCCGCACCTTTGCAAGGTCAATTATATTTACTTTTTTACAATTTATTACTTTAACTAGCTGTTCTCCGCGACTTCGTCCGCGTTGAATTTATTACATTACGGTTTTATTATTTTTGCGCGGAACCCTAATTCTTTTTCTAAAATAAAAGTAGCCTAAGTTACTCCTTATAACATTAGCTATCTGCTAAGGAAAGTCCCGTCAAAATCGGTCCAGCCCTTTCGGAGATTAGCCGGAACAAACAGACAGACAAAAATTTAAAAAATTGTGTTTTTGTCATAAGTACCCTATAAACTGTTATATGCATTTAGTAAATGGTAAAAAGCTGTTATTTTGATATTACAAACAGACACTTCAATTTTATTTATTTGTATAGATTATAGACACTGGTCTATAGAATGGAAAAAAGACAACCTTATGAAAAAAGGCAGACGACAATAATAGTGAGTCACGGGGGACTGAGGTGATTGACGTCCCGATGTCAGAGTTAATCCGGAGTAATTGAAAAAGCTGAAGGTACTCCGGAATAACTCTGACATCGGGACGTCAATCACCTCAGTCCCCCGTGACCATGGGTGCTGTAAAGCACCCGAAACGTCGTGAATTAATAACAAATAAGTTAATTAAACGCGATATAATCCGTAAAAATAGTTTTATTCAATTCTGTAATTATATTAAAATAAGATATTTTAAGTCGTTTTTAACACTAAACATAGGCTGGCTATATTGTTAATTATTAAGAAAACGACAAGAAATTAAAACATAATTTTTTTATTCATAATTATTTGTATCGCAGAACACAAACAAATTTTGAACATATTCTGAACAGATAGATTGTTGATTGTAATTTTCAGTGTAGGTGTTGATGGCACGTAATAACGTGCTTGGCAGTACAGGACAACATGAAAACCTACATGTCTTAAAAATAAAATATTTGGTGGCAATAGTACGCGAACAACCCGGCTTCAAACCCTGACGGCACCAATGAAATTGTTGATTACAGCTTTAAATGCTGATTTACCACGTGCTCGGCGATGAAGGAATCCATCTTGAGAGAACTTGCATGTCTGGAACAGAAACTTTTTTATTCAATATAGATTTTTTCACTTTTTGTCACTCTTTCCCTCTTTTTTAATTTACCACTGGTTCGGAAAAAACACAGAACAAACAAAGGACATGGTGTAGTAAGCTCCGCAAAAGATAATATTAATATAAACAAATAAATAAAATTGAAGTGTCTGCTTATAATGTCAAAATAATAGCTTTTTACTAAACGCATATTAAAGTATATACGGTACTTATTACAAAAAACAATTTTTAAATTTTTTGCCTGTCTGTCTGTTTGTTCCGGCTAATCTGTCTCCGAAACGGTTGGACCGATTTTGACAGGACTTTCACTGGTGTTACATAGCTGATGCTACAAGGAGTAGTTTAGGCTACTTTTTTTTTAGAAAAAGAATTAGGTTTCTACGCAAAAAAATATTAAAACACATGAAATCAAATCGTAATAATGTTGCGATGTCGCGGAGAACAGATATAATTTACTAGACATACTGATGTCCTGATCGAATCTTAAGGGATTATGAAATATTAATACTTTATTAACTCGTATTTCGAGACTTAATTCTATATAGATTACAAGTACTTCTTATTGAAAGTCATTTTTTTACTTCTACCATTGGTTCGGAAAAACCTCAGTCCTCGGAAGTAAAATTTTACAATAAAATACAGGTTGTACAAACTACTTATAAAACTTATTAAAGAAACAGCTTGGAAGCGACCACCTCTTTCCCAGGGGTGATTATCAACCATGTATTTATTTATATCTGGTATCACTAACTTGTGTTTATTGCTGGTGTTTACAGAGTGTACATCACTTTTTTTATTAAAACTATTTTTGTTTTTGTGGACATACATTAAATTTTCGTAAATAATATACTGAGAGGTCAAAGTTAATATATACGAGGGGTGATCCAAAAGTAATGATAATCGGTTACTTCAGGTCTGCATAAAAATCCAAAAAAAATATTTTTTGCTTGCTTATATACTCACTACGTCAGCCTAAAAAAATCATATAAATAGATCACGAATTCCGGGCGATACATTCATTTGAATACGAACTGTCAAAGAGATAACATCAACATGGAGAAAAACGAAATTAGAGCTGTCATCATGTACCTCTGTTTGAAAAAAATGTCTTCAAAAGACATACACAGTGACTTAGTGGAAACATTGGGGGACTCTGCTCCTCCATATTCTACAGTTGCACGCTGGGCTAAGGAGTTTAAACTGGGCAGAACATCCACTGAAGATGAACATCGCGAAGGACGCCCATCCACGTCCCTCACTGAAGACAACGTGAAAAAAGTCGAAGATGTTGTGTTGGCAGATCGAAGAGTGACCATCAGGCATGTAGCTGAGGTCACAGGGATCTCATATGGCAGCGTTCAAAGAATCCTTGCGAACGAGTTGCATATGAAAAGGTCTCTGCGCGTTGGGTACCCAGAATGTTAATCGACGAGCAAAGAAAAATCGAGTTGACATTTCGAGGTCAATCTCGAAAAGTTCCAAGCAGATCAAGAAAATTTTTGTTCCGTTTTGTGACTATGGACGAGACCTGGATCCACCATTTTGATCCTGAAACGAAACAACAATCGATAACTTGAAGCGAGCCTCCTCACCGACGTCAAAGAAATTCAAAGTTTCAAGTTCGGCGGGAAAGGTTATGGCATCTGTTTTTTGGGACGCTCAAGGCATAATTATGGTGGAATATTTGGAAAAGGGAGCCACTATTACGGGCTCTTACTACGCAGACCAAATAAGAAGATTACGGGAGGCCATTAAGGAAAAAGACGCGGCAAACTGCGAGCTGGAGTGCTGTTTCACCAAGACAACGCACCGGCTCACAAAGCCGCAGTTGCGATGGCTGCCATTCAAGAAACGGGATTCGAACTGCTCGAACACCCTTCCTATTCGCCAGATCTAGCTCCTAGTGATTTCTACCTCTTTCCTCGGCTCAAGGAACGCCTCCGAGGCAAGAAATTCGAAGACGATAGCGAAGTAATGGCCGCTGTTGAAGCGTTTTGGGAGGGTCAAGACAAAGAATTTTTTTCAAAGGGAATCCTGGGTTTAGAAAAAAGATGGACTAAATGTATTGATTTGTTAGGAGACTATGTAGAAAAATAAATAATTATTTTAACTTTAATTACCGTGTTTTATTTTCATTATCATTACTTTTGGATCACCCTCGTATATTGAATAAACTACATATGTTTACGGATTCTATCGCGTTTAATTTTTACTTATTAAAAGTAGTTTAATTCAATGTATAGTGTTCGCGTAAATATAAAAAATCATAATACGTATATTTATTTGTTTAAATTTCTCTATGAGAGACTCTCCGTTTTAGATTGTAAATAGCTCTTATGACCCTTTTCGTGACCTGACACTAAGGAAAAGAGTAAAGCCCGCTTTTCATTACGGGATATAATATAATATATATTACATCTCGAGATATAAATTAATATCGCTCACCATACTTTTAAATGGAACCGTTTACACTGAGCTATAATATATATTACTATAAATATTTTTTCGATCGACCGAGCGATATTTTCATATTATATTTCGCCCCCTGTACCCCGCATCGTTCCGCACCGCCGCAGAACCGTGTGCGGGGTACAGGGGGTAATCCAATGACGAACACACTGGTTAAAAGATATATCTCAGTGTGAAAGCCAATCGCGGGATATAATTTATATTTCGGGATATAATATATATTATATCCCATAGTGAAAAGCCAGCCTAATTGTTTAATGACTACCCCTGCCTAAAGTTTTATACTTAGCTCCACCTCGCTTCACTCGTTGTCGCACCTATAAAAATATGACTATACCTTAGACTAGTCATTATTATAAGAAGAAATTGTTTAGCTATTTTCTATCTATTTATATTAAAGAAAATTGCATTATTCGAACAGTATATCATATTAGTTCATGCATCATCATCATCATTACAGCTCTTCACAAGTCCACCGTTGAACAGAGGCCTCCCTCAAGGAACGCCACAAAACACGGTCCTGAGCACCTGCATCCATCGAATTCCTGCATATCTAACCAGGTCGTCACTCCATCTATTGGGGAGCCGCATTACACTTCGCTTACCGGTATGAGATTGCCACTCGAGTACCTTTCTTCCCCATCGATTGTCGGTTCTTCGAGCTATATTGCCAGCCTCTAGCTTACTAATCCTTTGGGCTATGACGATTACTCTGATTCTACTGCGGATATCCTCATTTCTAAGTCTATCACGCAGAGAAACCTCGAGCATATCCCTCTCCATAGCTCGCTGAGCGATCTTGAGCTCCCTCATACGGCCACCAGTGAAGGACCAGGTCTAAGATTCGTAAGTCATCACAGGCAACACGCACTGCTTGTACAATCTTGTTTTGAAGTTTTAAGATGTGCCTGACGAGAAGATGTGTCGTAATCTCCCGAACGCTGCCCAGCTGAGTTGAATCCGTCGATTGACCTCTTGGTCGAAGTTGGACTTACCTAGTCGGACTGTTTGTCCTAGGTAAACAAACTCGTGGACAACTTCGAGCGTAATGTTCCTAACAACTACTGCCATAAGTATGTCATGGATGTTGCATATGGCCTTTGTTTTGTCCATGTTCATCTTAGGACCTATCCGTTGGGAGACACTATTGAGGTTATTGAGCAAAGTGCTTAGGTCCTCCAGCGATTCTGCCATAAGGACTATATTGTCGGCAAATCGAAGGTGAGTGATGTACTCGCTATTGATATTGATACCGTAACGATTCCAGTCCAGTAGCTTGAAAACCTCTTTCAATGCAGCGGTGTAGAGTTTGGATCGTTTACTCACGCTTGCGTGTGGCTCCATCGATGACGTGTACAGCTGCCCGTAGAACCTCTCAATCTCACTCAAAATCTCAGGTGTCCCGGAAACGATGTTACCACGTTCGGCCTTCGACTTCGACAGTTGGCTCTTTCTAGCAGGTAAAGACTGGAGCCTTAGTTCCGATCGACCGCTTCTTCAATACGAGCTGTTGCGAAGTTGCGTAAGTCTCGCCGCAAGCATTTGGAGATCTGTCTGTTCAGTTGTCTGTATGCTGTCAAATTTGCTGAAGACTGCAGTTTCTTTTCCCGTCTAACAGCCATGAGATTATGAGTGTGGTCGGAGAGTTTTTGGGTTCTTTTGCGACGGGTCTGGTCGAAGCTAAGTTCTGCTCCGACCGCAACGACAGTTTCTACGAGCTTATCATTAATATCGTCCACTGTATTGCAGTCTGTTAGGCACTGAAAATGATTTTGTAACTAGAGCTGAAAGTTTTCGGGGCTTCGGATTAGAGCTCGAGGGGGACGGAGAATTGACTTCATTAGACGTGACCTCTCCAACTTAACATTTAGGTTCAGTGTACCTCTCACCGTTCAGTGATCGCTGCCAGTTTTCACCCTCGCCATCACCGATACACAGTTGCCGTCTAGTCGTCATTTTTTGTCAAACCGACAGGGCTCGATAAGGTCCTCTTTCTGTTGGGCCGCTTCTGGAAGAAAGAGTTTATCATAAAGAGTCTCTCTTTCTACATGAAGTCGGACAGGTGCTGGCCTCGTTGCCCTATTCCGCTGCTGGGTTTCGTTGCCCTATTCCGAATTTCCCTACCTTCAGCTCACCGTTCTCTCTTGTACCGAGTTTTGCGTTGAAGTCTCCTATTAACATTGAAATGCATGACTCTAGAGATATTCTCATACATCATTTCCTCCACCTCCTCATCGGGAAGTTCCGAGAATGGTGCGTAAATCTATATGTCCTTTAACGAATAGCGCTTGGTGATTCTGAGTAACAAGGTACGCAACCCTCGTCTTTACAAGGTTGTTGACGAATGACGAGAAACTTGTGAACGATAAATCTGACACCTCCTTGGCACAAACAGTCGGCTACCCGGTAATAAAATAAATTTCCGAATTCAAAGAATTACCATGTCCTCTCCCTCTCCGAAGTCCGAAGAGAAGGAGAGGACACGGTACCTCCCCCTCGTTTCGGACCTCAGATAATCCTATGATATCCCAGTGCAACTTGTCTATCTCTTCTTCCAGCTCCAGGATCTTTTCATTAAACCTCAGGGTGCGTGCGTTGTAAGGTGCCAGGTCGAGTCGTCTTAGGTGGCAACCGAACCTCCACCGGAGATTCTTAGCACCCCTTCCCCGCTGTTACCATGGTCGCCACCGTAGCCAGGAATAGCGGGGCTGGGTGTTGTTTCTTTGTAACTCTCGTCGTGGAGGGTATATTGCCATAGTTGCCACGTTTGGCGATTGCAGTTTTTATTGTTATTTTACTGTTATCAGAAAGATGCTGCTGCCCATTTCCTGCCTCAGTTACCGTCTATCGCCTTTTACGACACCCACGGGAAGATATAGGGTAGGAGGATAGGATATATTCTTACACTACCTCTACCCAGTGACTTAGTTGTTATTAGTTGCACACAGAAGCATATTATTTCAGTTGGTCGGTAAATCAAATGTGGATATAGTTTCCAAATTTTAGACAAAATCATCAATTGAAGTTATAGGTTCAAACAGTTTATTTTTCTTATCACGTATCGCAGTGTTAGACGTTAGAATTAGAAGTAGCGTTTTCAGACGACATTCGAGGTTATGAAATTCCTGAGACCACTCAAAAAAAAAATTACCTAGTGAAACCCGACTTCAAAGAACTAAAAAGAATAATATAATTTTCACATAATAGCTTCTGAAGTCGGGACTTTAATACTTCTGTATACACTATGTCTTAGCAATGACTTCTGAAGACGTTATGTGGAAATTACTTTATTCTTTTTATTTTTTTGAAGTCAGCTTTCACTAGGTTGTAGGACTTATTTTCTGCATAGGAGTCTATCTGCGTAGGTAGGTGCGCCTTACCTGAGAAGGAGTAGTCCTCTTCCGAGGAGGGGTCGGCTGGCGTTGGTGGGGCCGCGGATGTGTGCGAAAGCGTTCCCGTGGCTCTGCCAATATGTGACGAAGGTGGAGCACCATGGGGTTTTAGTCGGTGCGAGTCCGACATAACCCGTCCTCGCTCCCGCGAGGCGGATATGCGTAGGCATGCCTGAACCGCTGTGCTATGGTTTAAAGGGTAGGTATATAGCCAGTTAGTATAATAACAGGCTGTGAAACATTTCTTAAGCTTATTATTACTTAAGCCTTCTTTGTTTGCCTGCAGGTAACCAAGGATTACAGGTGAACTATAAGTCCGTTTATCATTTCAGTAATACAAAAAGCTTATTATAAATTTATTTAATTTTGTATTAGTCAAAGTTAGATTTTTTAGATATCATAACTTTTCCAAAATGTTCCATCTTATTATCAATAGATTCATTGTTTTGAGACGATATGTCCATATTCAAAGGCAAACAGTCAAATTTAAAACTATTTTCAATTTAGTCTTGTATATAACTCATAAGAACGTCAAAATCTATACCGGTTCGTAAAATCAAGGCCTTCTCAGAGAGGAAAAGAAGCTCTGAGTGCAATTTTTTTAAAACCATATTACAATTTCATTTATATATATAACAACTTTAATAATATATCAGTATCTAGGAAACTTGCAAGTGCAGAGTAAGAGTTAATTCCACGCATCATTATCCTCAATACTTGATAAGTATTGAGGAATGAGGATAATGATGTGTGGAATTAATTTGGAAATTGGACAATGATTTTATATTAATAATAGGTATATAATAATTTAATAGTAAGCCTTTTTAATAATGTATAATGAGGAAGAGTTTAAAGAAAACAAAGCGTCATTTAAATAAACATATTATTTATTTTTAATTAAGATTCATTTCATTTGAATTATTTGTTGTGTAGCTATTCTAGTTAAACCATGAAAATCTTCATGTATATGAGCTCTCCAAAATTTGCATTTGCCCCACACCACAGCAGGAAAATTTGGGGATGATATTCCTTGGAAAATTCTAGCTATGCTTCTTCCTGTAAACTTGCAGTCTTTATATGTAGCAATTAATGCACGTATATCGGAAATAGCTCGGTCTACATCTAAAGGCCTTTCTGGCAAAACAATGTTAGTAGGCAAATCACTTTGTCTCTGGAAATAATTTGTTATTATAATTTTTAATTGATTTGATTTTTCTATAAGGAACTCTTCAGAGAAGTCACTCTTTTCTACTGAGTAATTACAAAGATGTCTGAAAGCCTTATCAATTTCTTCAAGCTGGTAGAGGCTGATTTCTTCTTGTTTGCGGACAGATTGATGTAAGTCATCTAAAATACAATCAAGTTCTGTTGCAGATAAGTCACCTTGAGCTTTTATTCTGAATCCCAGAGTATGGAATTCTACATTTAATTGAGATCTTTTTGATGACCCACCGATTGTTTCCCATTCCAGATTTTTTAAATGGTATTTTGTCATGCCGCTTTCCCAGCCAATTGCAGCAGCAGCTTCTATCACATTAAATTCAATAGTGCTACTTTTTGTAATATTTTGGTCTTTTTTGCTTTCAATTAGATAAGCCATGGCAAGTGGGGGACAAACTTTGGCAGCTTCTAAAATTTTTTTTGGGCCACCATATGAAATAACTTTACAAATAGTATAAGCATTATTGAGAACTTTTATATAGTTTTTAGGATGCAATTCAACATAACATAATAAGGTTGCTATATTTTCTGAAGGTATGTCTAATTCTTCAACAGTGGTATCTATGGGTATTCCAACTTCATGACCTTTGCATCTTGAGCAGTTCTTAAAATCTTTTGAACAATGACATGATATAAAAACCTTTTGAAGCAATCGTCTTATTATAGGTCTGTCAATCGAATTAGCAAATATATGTTTTAACAATTCATTCTTATCATTGCTGTTATCATTTATAAATACATGACAGTATGCTGGAAGCCCATCTCGTCCAGCTCTACCAACTTCTTGAACATATGATTCAAAACTTGCAGGCATATTGTAATGTATAATACATCTTATGTCTGGTTTGTTTATTCCCATACCAAAAGCAACTGTTGCAACAATAATTTTTAATGTTCCATCCATAAAATGCTTTTGAATTTTTTTTCTTTGTGCAGCTGACATACCTGCATGATATGCTTCTGCAATATAAGACATTCTCTTTCTCTTTTTATTCCCAACTTCCATGTTTATTTTTCCTGGTTGTGATAGACATGATCTCAATACAGCTGCCACTCTTTCACATTCATTTCTCCTTATACAATAGACAATTATTGAGTTAAAATCACTAATGTTTTTAGAATTTAGGAACGTTATTAGAGCTCGATCTTTATTTTTTTCAAAAGATGTTGATAAATACAAGTTATCTGGAAGAGATGGATTTTCTACCACTCCTTCCAAGCCGTCAGGAATGTGGATATGATTGATAATACTCTTTATTGTAGATTGACTTGCTGTTGCTGTCAGTCCAAGAATACATTTTACATTTAATTTTTCTCTTAATATACGACAAATCATTAAGTAACTAGGTCTGAAGTTGTGGCTCCATTGTGAAACACAGTGGGCTTCATCTATACATGCAAATGCTATTTTAGGTAATGATTTAAATAGACCTGCAAATCCATTTGATGTATCTCCAGATATTAAAGCTTCTGGTGATATAAGAAGAATATTTATTTCTCCATTTCTTAAGTACTCTATTATTTTACGGCGTTGTGTGGGTGGTTGATTAGTATGCAAACACCCTGCTTTTAAGAAATCAGGCATACTTAAAACCTGATCTTCCATTAATGAGACAAGTGGAGATATAACCAAGGTTATACATTTATAATGTTGACTGTATATATATGCAGGTAATTGGTAACACAATGATTTTCCGCCTCCTGTCGACAAAATTAATAAGGTTGACATGCCACATAATATACGCATTATTGCCTGTTCTTGTCCCGGTCGAAATGATTGATGACCAAACATTTGTAATGCATTGTATAAAACCTCAGAATTTTTATTTTCATTAGTAAATACTGGTTTAATGTCACTATTGTGCTCTGTTATGGGTGTTTCAGCAAGTAATTTTAAGAATTCATTAGGTATTTCACTAGAAGAATATACACATGCACTTAATTCCTCTTCTATAGATTCACTTTTTGTTTCTCTCTCTACAATTTTTTCCATATCTCCTAATGTGGGAATATCATCTTCAGATACTGTTCCTAATGGCAAAAGAGAATTTTCTTTATGAGATGTGCAATATCTGGCCATATGACCTGATAATCCACATTTGAAACATAATACTTTACCAGATTCTGGAAATTCCATACCACCATGCAAGGCTTTCTTATCTTTCCACTGTTTCTTTTTGTATTTTGAAAAGTTAAAATTTTTTTTTCCTCTTACATAAATTTTTTTTTCTATATTAACTTTAACAAAATTGTCATTAATAGTTCCAGCCTGAATTTTTTTCTCTAACTTGTCTAGTTCTGATTGGGCAATATTTTTATTAATACATGTGGAAGATGTATCTATAACATCAAGTAGATCAGTAACTTTTGATATAAGTGGTTTAACTTGCTTGTCTAGCCCAAAAGGCAAGTACTCTCTAATGTCTGGTGGTTGATCTTCACTAATTTTATTTTCTTCTTTCGATATTATCTTCTTAGTGTTTCGTTTACTTTGTTTTTTATTTATATGTTTCACATCTTCATTGGGATCTGAATTTAAAATATTAATTTTACATTCTGTATGCCTATTATGTAGTTCAAGCAAATTGATTGTTTTTTCAAGTTTTCTTTTTTTTAGAGCAGGTTTAAGTTTTTCAATTACTACATCATCCTCTTCAGATTCACTATTTTCTATATAGTCACAAGGTTTTTCTATAGGAGAAGGCAAAGCTATATTACTTAATCCAAATTTATCTATTAAAACTTTTCCATTTTTGGCTTCATTTTTCATGTGAAATTCATTTTGTACCCCACTAGCTCTTTCTAGCCATGCACTATTTATTTGTCTCACTGAAGTGTTTTTTAAAGTATCTTTAGAATGGTTAATACTTATTAGTGTATTATTAAAATGTATTTTAGTGTCACTTATAAATGAAGCATCATTTAAATGGGATGCACAAGAGTCTGGATCAGTCAATTCACTATTTGATATTTTGATGCTAAATTTGTTTTCAAACTGGTTTTCTTTGTTATCTTTAGATATTTCGTTATCTTCTGTTGATTGGGATTGAGATTTATTTAAATGCAATTTTCTAGGATTCCTTAATGCAAATTTTCTGTTATGAAATAATTTCTTTGATAAATTTTCTACAAAAGGGTTTTGAGAATTAACGTCATTTTGTACCTTTGAAGCAGATAACAATTGCTCCAGTTCTTGACCGCTAGGTAGAGACGACAATAACGGTTCTTGTTCTAAAGGCCTGACATCTGATACAAAATCAAGATGATCTGGAGAACCAAAGTCTTCCTTTTCAACTTCACAAACTGACAACGAATTCTCAAGAGCTTCACTTTTTAGATGAAAATACTTTTTGTATGCGTATTTTATACTGGATGGAGCTTCCTTAATATCAAACTTTGATGGCGTTCGCGAATGTTTTATTTTGAAATCTTTTTCCCAATTTTTTACAATTAATTTGCATTTCATATATGCCTTGTCTTTCTTTATGTTTTCAATTATATCCATAGTTGATAAATAATACTGGGCTAAAGAATTAATTGAGTTTGAAAAACGTACCAAACAATAAGTTACAATTTGTAATAAATCATAAATTCATAAATGACAGATGACAGCTGAAAGTCCGCCAGAATTCCACAGACTAATACACAGAACCAGGGTGATGCAACTTTGTATGAAAACTGAAAAATCTGCACATAATCATGGTTTTGTCCACAGACTTAGGATATACGCTAGTATATTCTAAGTCTATGGTTTTGTCAATGTTCGTCTTGGGCTTGTATAAATAAAGCGAGAAAAAAATATCGCTGTTTCATTCCTTCATTTTGTTTTAGATTGCCATTTCAAAAATTAGATACAAAAATTCATATTATATCGGAAGAAACTAAAAATGTTAATTCTGTGTTAAACTTTTTTTGGTTTGCTCTTTAAAGTATAATTACTAGAAATGGGCCGACTATGGTATTTGCCGACTAGCCGACTAATCGGTTTTAAAATTGCCGATCAGTCGGCCTACTAGTCGGCAATGCCGATCATTTTAATACTAGACTTTCGGAGGTATTCGGGCTATGTCGTCATCACTTGGCACCGTTCGGCCACGCCGAGCGTTTTGTGACTTGTGTTGTGAGCTGTGACGTGTTTTGTTTACGTTTTAATCGTTTTGTGCACATTCACTCTGCCGGTGTAACCTAGTTGAAATAAATAAAAAAAACTGTGTGTGGGGTCGTAAAATGTCGAAAAAGAAATCGCGAGTGTGGACATTCTTCGATGATGTTGAAGGAGAACTGACAAAAGTGAAATCGGCCCATCACTAATAATTACTAGAGCTGTCTTGAATAGTTTGTTGTATGTATACTTCGCCTCTCGCTGAAGTTGATGGAACTGCCGTCGGTGACAAGGGCTCAGGTTGCGATTGAGAAGACGAAGACAAATGGACTTCATTCGAACTACTTTTAATAGAACCTGCCAATTAAGGCATCAACTCGTTGTGCTTATATTTTATGTGATTTGTCATACTTGTCGTATTTGCTTTTCTACCTTGACCACCGCGTGAAATGATTCCCTGGCACTGGTTATATTTCACTTCTTTTTCTACATTTTACGACCCCACACACAGTTCTTTTATTTATTTCAACTAGGTTACACCGGCAGAGCGAATATACACAAAACGATTAAAACGTAAACAAAACACGTCACAGCTCACAACACAAGTCACAACACGCTCGGCGTGGCCGCACGATGGCTCGTACGCATGCGCGAGCGTGCCGAGTGATGACGACATAGCCCGAATACCTCCGAAAGGCTAGTATTAAAATGATCGGCATTGCCGACTAGTCGGCCGACTGATCGGCAATTTGAAAACCGATTAGTCGGCTAGTCGGCAAATACCATAGTCGGCCCATCTCTAATAATTACATACATTTACCTATTAATTGTTTAAAATTAAATTATTAAATATTAGCAGAATTCTATCAAAAGAAGCCATGAATTAATAGAAGAAAAAAAATTACATTTGTTAGTCAACGTCTTTCATATTAAACATATTTTCTGAAACTTATTTCATAGGTTTAGATTTTAATATTTATTATTGATTTTTGCTTAAATTCAGTTATTATGGGCTCAGAATACTTCATTTTCGTTTGTAGGCGAATACACAGTCATAATATCGTCGTGAATATACAGTAAAGATTTTTGTATAAGATATTGTATAAGATATTGACTATAAATGATTCAAAATTTTATGCACGATGTGTGGTCATCATCGAAAGTAACTTAAGTGTTGTGCAAATAAAAAGCACAAAATCATCTGATCACTTTCTGCAGGTTTCCTGTAATAGGAAAAGAAAATCTTATGACAATATTGTGGTAAGTCTATAAACATTTTGAATTTATTGACCGTTATGTGTAGAAATTATTACTATATTGACTCAAATTGTATCTGTTTCAGATCACGTATTTGGGCTGAGTTAAGTTTTCACCATGAGAATTTTGCTGATTTAAATTTACGTTAATGTTCTGTGAAGAATAACTCTCTGACAATAACATGTGTTATATATCAGTCACAAGCGTTGAAATATTATGTGCAAAAGCAATAAAAAACATCAATAATAATTTATAGTTTATAAAACAATCTGTCTTCCAGAAAATAAAATTACATAACTATACTTATTTATAGTTTTATTTTATCTCACATACAAATCTAAAGTATTGTTACGAGCTTGGGGTTCGAGACAATTAAAAACTGCCGATTAATTACCAAAATTGACACTTTAATTATACAACACTAATTACAACTTTAAACCACACTAATAACAAAATACAATTTTACTACAGATCGCTTAAGTTCGTAGTTGTATCGCTTTGAAGTCCTCGCTTATGCCAATTCAATACTGACTCGGTCGCGGTCTATACCGGCCTTATAGGGCCTCAGATAGTTTCAGAACCTTCTACTGTAGAAACATCTAGAATGTTCAGTACATATCGGTCCCAGAAATTTCTAGAAGGATCTTGACTCTCCTAGTTTCTACTCGATACTAGGGTGCTAGTGGTAACTAGTGTTGCCATGTATAAACCATTAATAGTGGCGCAACAACTGCCCCTCTAAAATGCTCGTCCCGAGCATTATTGCCCATAATAACGCGCAGTCGATCCATATGGACGATCTTGAGGTACCTTGCACCTTTCTGTATCCGGTAGGTTACGTCATTGATCCTTGTCACAATCCGGTACGGTCCGTCCCATTTAGCTTGAAGCTTAGGAGATTTCCCTTTGCTGCGAACTGGATTGTGTAACCACACTAGTGAACCTTCGTCAAACTCTTTGTTGTTCATTTTGCGACACCAGTCCTCGACATCGTCACGACAGTGGACCCAGTAAAACCGTTCTCGGATCTTCAGTAAAGTTCGTTTGACTCCCAAGTGGCCTCCTGAACAACCATTATGGTACAGCTGTAGAACATCCAGTACTTTAGCTTTAGGGACAACCATTTGCAAATGACAACTGTCTCCCCGACCATTTTCCCATTTACGGCACAAGACTCCATCCTGAATCAGCAAGCTGTCCCATTGGGCCCAATAGCTTTTCGTGGTCGAACTCATCGCTGAGACGTCACTCCACTTGGGCTTAGGAGCACTGGCCTTCATCCATTCCAGAATCGGCTTGATGTCTGGATCTTCCTGCTGCGCATGTTGTAGGCTGTCCTTCCACTCATTGCTGAGCTGGTCTGTCCTGAGCATCCTCACAGACACCACTTCTTTACCTCTTGCCTAGTACAATGCTTGCAATCTTCAGGACAAGGCCTTCTTGACAATGCATCTGCGTTGCCATGAGATCTCCCGCTGTTGGGCGGTGCTGATAGCCGCACTGCCCCTCGAGATAGTTCACCTTCCCTTTCCTCGCTTAGCAGCTGGATCGAAGATGGCCCTTTTCCCCACAGCCAGCACCTAGGCCTGTATCCTTATTGCGGTCGCGAATGTAGCTGCTGCGACCTCCTGACGCGATGGGAACGATGATCCTGTCGCACGGCTTCCACCTCCAGTGCATGGGCCAATGCGGCCTTAAGCGTCTGGTGGTGCCTGAGCCTCACAGCAGCTCTGACTTCAAGGTCGCGGATGCCGTCGATGAATGTCTGCACCAGGTTCCCTACAATGAGCGCAGGTACAGACTGGTATGCTTTTCGAACCAGCTTTTCCACCTCGGGCCCACTGCTGCAGGTTTTCGTTGCTGCGTTGCACGCGATCTTTGAGCTGCGCACGAAAGACGTGTTCCAGGTGAGCGTCGCCATATCTCGCTTCCATGCCTCAAGGAGCTGCTCGTAAGTCACTTCCTTACCGAGAGCTTCCAGAACAGTTAAGGCCGTCGCGCAGGCCTAGGGTGAGAGCAGTCATGGCCTGACTTTTATTCCAGCCGTTCGCCTTCATGACAGCCTCGAACTGGATTTTGTAGGCCGACCAGGAAGAAGTCCCGTCGAACGGCGGCACTTTGAATCCACGTAGCGAAGGTGTTAGCTACCACGAGCTGTAACTCCATCCCCAAGTTTGAGGTCGTCGTTTTCTTCACGTCAGCAATCACGTTGTCAACCCGATTGTTCACTTGGTCGATTCGGGTTTCAGCTTCCGACAGGCGGTTGTCATGTTGAGCAACCCTATCCTTCACCTCCCTTATCTCTTTCCCGAAGGTAGCGTGAAGGTCCTTCATGAGGAGCATCTGCTCTTCCTGTTGGCGGACCTGTTCCTCCTGTCCACGCTGCAGCTGCTCTTCCAACCGACGGGCCTGTTCCTCCTGTCGGCGGGCCTGTTCCTCCCGTCGGCGGCCTGTTCTCCTGTCGGCGGGCCTGTTCCTGTCGGCGAGCCTGCTCCTGCAGCATCATCATCAGAGCACCTAAGTCAGGTGCTGCAGATGCAGGAGCTGCTGACGGTCCCTCCGTGGTCGGCAGCTGGCCTCCGACGTTTGCGGCGTTGTACCAAATCGTCTCTGGTCCGTCTCTTGCTGGCGTTGACTTGGGTACGGATACCTCCGTGTCGTCCTTTGGTAAAATCGGCATGATCTGATCCCACTCTGACACCAATTGTTACGAGCTTGGGGTTCGAGACAATTAAAACTGGATTGAATTACCAAAATTGACACTTTAATTATACAACACTAATTACAACTTTAAACCACACTAATAACAAAATACAATTTTACTACAGATCGCTTAAGTTCGTAGTTGTATCGCTTTGTCCTCGCTTGTATGCCAATTCAATACTGACTCGGTCGCGGTCTATACCGGCCTTATATAGGGCCTCAGATAGTTTCAGAACCTTCTACTGTAGAAACATCTAGAATGTTCGAGTACATATCGGTCCCGAAATTTCTAGAAGGATCTTGACTCTCTAGTTCTGCTACTCGATACTAGAGGGTGCTAGTGGTAACTAGTGTTGCCATGTATAAACCATTAATAGTGGCGCGCAACAGTATATTCAAGTAATTTTGGTGCAACCTCTCAAATGTATGAGAATTTACCCCATAGGTTTGTGAGGCTTGAGCCAAAATTACTCGAATATGCCTTAAATAAAAATTTCAGAGTTACAGAATACAAAGGTTTGAAATTCCCTCTAAAAAGTTTTATATGGGCGCCCACCGTAGTGCTTGTAGTGTACACTCATAAACACGTGTTTCTGTTTTTTAGTATGAAGTTGGCATTCTTCTCTTGGTAGAGTAATTGTGTTCTGTGCACAGAACACTATTACGACCATAGACATAGAATATACGCCAGTATATTCTAAGTCTATGATTACGACTAATATGATGCTTACGCATCCACAATTCTTTCAAATAGCATCTCTTTAATAGTTTGTAAATAAAAAAATTGCAAAGGCATGTGGTCTATACAGTCATGTCTCTCGTGCATATAGCCATTTTCGAGATTTTTTTTTTATATTGAGTTTATAATATAGTTTAATATTAAAATTGTATCAAATAAAATAGAATACAATACTTAAGAGAATTAATACATTATATTAAAATTAATAAGTGTGAACACCGACCATACTGTTTTTTATTTATTTATTGCAGGTATGCTAAAGATCAGAGTTTAAGAGATATATGGAAGAACTTTTGTAATAACAGACTTACCTGGATTCCCACAAAAAACAGTGTCATTTGCTCAGATCATTTCCAGACCTCTGACTTTCAAGTGTTGGTGAACAATAAAAGGCGATTGGTCGAGGGCACCAAGCCAACTTTAATACCACACTGTATTATTGTTCCCCGTGTCTTCCCGTGGGTGTCGTAAGAGGCGATAGTAGTAAATAATACAGTATTGGTAAGCCAGCACCAGGCAAGACCAAAATTGGAAGAAAAAGTATGAAAATACACATTGTGAAACACATTTTTTTACCTTTCAGATAAAGTGGGTCTACCCAACCATTTGGTGTGATTGGGTGTTAAGTGAACAAACAGTATGTAGTAATAAAACGTAACCAGAAGATTCAATCTAAAAACTTTATTGAAAATTTTCAATGATACCTATAGAGGCAACAAGATTACAATTTAATAAAAAAATGTTATAACAATTTATTCCTAGGTCATAAAATTACTATGTTTCACCGTATTTGATCGCATCTATTTAGCTTGTCCTTATACCAAGTACAATGGGTCACACCAACATGTGATAATTTGACAATAAAACCTATATATCTTTAAAGCTATGTTTATGAAAATAACAATAATTTTGTTTTATACAAATTGGTGCAGAAATACGAAAGTTATAACGTTTTGAAGTTTCGCAAATTTTTTAAACTTATTACCCGCACGTTCACTGTGACGTGACGTCACAATTCGATAGAGCGAGCGCGGAGTAGGTACTTGATAGGTTCAGTACCACAGAACACAATTACTCTCTACCTAGAGTTCAGTACTAACCGCGCGCTCGGAAGTATACGGTCGTTTACCTACATATTATAAACTTTAAGCATTTAGCTTTTATATGATTATATTTGTATTTATATGTGTAGTCACGGTGTGTAGTGCGTTAAAAAAAAAGAAAATGGAAGCGGGCTTTGAAAAAGGACAGTAAGATAATCTGCCAAAAGTGGATATTTTTATGGTTGCGCAGTATTTTTCTGAAAATAATGATTTTTTATCATCAGAAATGCGTGACATAAAGCTCCAAAGGTAAGTTACTAATAAAAGATTACGAAAAGTATACAGTTTTACCATTGATTAGTAGGTTTACGCAGTAATACATAGGTAGGTATTAACGACATAATATGAAAAAACTTACTTAAACTTACTAATGCAATGAGTATTAATCAACTCGTACTATTATGTATTTAGTACCTAGTGACACGTGAAGAAATTTTGTTGGTTACGTAGTTCGTCATTGGTTGCAAACATTTGGTCCTAGTTTTACTTTGAATTACTTTTGATTGCGGTATTACGTTGGTAAACTCTGATTTTTCATTCCGTAAAATTCTGACATTTCATAAGTACTAAAGAAGTTCTCCACCGAAAAAGGGACAAATTTGACCCATTTGAGAGCAATAAAAAATAAAATGCTACGTATTTTTTGTTTTACCTACAAAAAGGTAAATCTAAATATTTACTTACTCAAGTGACCTAATACAAAAATAACAAATATTTCAATATCACGAACAATATATCGAATTAACTTTAATTACTTTCTTTTATTCTTTAGCTGGCATCACTGCCTACTAATTCCAGGTTTAGTAAACCTTTTAAAAAAAAATGTTAGCTGTCACGTCGCGTCTGTCACATTGATTGATTTTCATTCGACTTCTTTGAATGCTCGAATGCGCTCATGTGTTCTCGGTGTTTGCTGCTATTTGTTGTTATTATCTTGTTATATATGCTAAGTTTCGGTTATTCTGTTAAGATTTTTCTTGTAGACTTTTCGTGTTGTGATTGTTTGTTGATTTTTATAAACGTTATGGAGCCACAACCTGACCCTTCCCGGGAAGCAGCCCCATCTGACAGAGCACAAGACTCAGACTTTCTTTCTCCCAGAAGAAGCGCCCTCATGGTGTTTTTACGCCCAACGAAAAGACCATAATTCTAAATATTTACAAATATAATATAGAAAATTGGCCGCAAACAACTGATTGGAGTGCAACGGAATGTGCTAAAAAGACTTCTGAGATGACTGGCGTGGGTCTGTCAAGTGTCAATAAAATTACCAAAGAACATAAAGACACAAAAGAGTTTCAAAAGCCGAAAAAGAGTGGACCTCAACTATCTTTCATACAAAAATTTGACGAATTTACTTTCGCCGCAATTCGACGAAAGGTTCACGCGTTTTTCTACAGGAACGAGATTCCGACTATTGAAAAGGTAAAGTTATTGCTAATTTTTTAACCCCTCGTTGCTGACATCCCCCATTGTTTTAAAACTATAATTTAACCTGCGTTGCCTCTCTACATTTTAACTGTAATGTAAATGCTTATTTCAGATTCACCAAGAGATAGCTGGTGATCCAAACATGCCTGTTATGTCGAAATCAACATTAAGAAAAGTGTTGAAGCATTTAAATTTTAAATACGCAAGTTGCAGACGTCGAAGTGCGCAAACAGATCGCAAGGAGATAGTACTATGGTGTCAAAAATACTTGCGCCAAATTAAACAATATAGAAGATAAAGCAGGTTTATATATTACCAGGATGAAACGTGGGTAAACGAAGGCAAGTATTGAATAATGTGGTAATTAACTTTTTATAACCTATTTTTTCTTCAAAGTATTAGTCGGCAATCAAATTCTGTACTTATGTAACACTTAAATTAACCTTGTTAATACATTTCTGTTGCCGAAATGAATAAATATATAAAGAAATCCATATTTATAGGTAATATTTTTATTTTCAGGACATACCGTCAATAAAGTGTGGTGTGATACCAACATTCAATCTTCACGACAAGCTTTCCTCGATGGCTTGATAACAGGGCTTAAGGCACACAAAGGAAGGGGACTTATAGTTAGCCATATAGGGAGCGAAGAAGGATTTTTGGAAGATGGCTTATTGGTTTTTGAGGCAAAAAAAAGCTTGGCAGATTACCACACGGAGATGACTGGGGTCTGAGATGAGGAGTGTTTCACAAAAATACTTCCAAAATTAAAACCAAACTCGATAGTAGTGTTGGATAATGCTCCCTATCATTCGAGGAAGGTCGAAAAAGTACCAACAAGTGCATGGAGAAAAGGCGATATCCAAGCGTGGTTGACTTCAAAAAATTTAAATTTTGAAAAAAAAAATGCTAAAAGTTATTTTATTGGAAATTGTGGGTCAGGAGAAATACAAATACCAACAGTGTATTGTAGACGAGATGGCCGCAGCACAAGGCATTACTGTGCTTAGACTGCCCCCATATCATTGTGAGCTCAACCCTATTGAATTAGTGTGGGCTCAAGCGAAGGGGCATGTCGCAAGACACAACAGAAGTTTTAAAATGGCGGAAGTTAAAAAACTATTACTGGACAGTATAAGTAATGTTACTCCTGATAAATGGCAAGAATGTATCAGCCATACAATCAAAGAAGAAGATAAGATGTGCACTCTCGACGATTGAAATTAAAGAGTCTGCGACGATTGACACAGTCGCAGACTCTTTAATAATTCATGTCAGCGATGATGATGATGATGAAGATAGTGATATAAGTATTAATGATGATTAAAGATTTTAATAAAAATATAATATCTTTACTTGTGCGTTTTTTACTGTTTGTGATGAAAAGGGACGTAATTATCACTTGCCGTAAAACCACTTTTAATATGAAGCACCGCACTTAATAAAATGGATACATTCACTAACAAATAAAATGTATGTATAGACTCAGATGTTCAGACTCGTATTGAAATTGAAAAATGTGCCCGGCCAAAAGGTTTGTAATCTCTGACATGTCAAAAAATAATAGCTGTCAGAATTCTACGGAATGAAAAATCAGACTATAGTTTATTACCTATTGTGTTTTGAAAATGCAGTTGTCGCAAACATTCATGCGTGTAATACTAAACTGATTTGGATGAAATTTTGCATAAAGGTATAACACGATCTACAGGATTTTATCTTCTCATATCGGACTTTTATTCCTAAATTTGAACGTGTTCCTTAAGGAGCGTGATATAACAGAAATTAAAAAAAAAAAACAGAAAATAAAGGTTACTGATAAATAAATAACATGACAAGAAAAAAATTAAGATAAAAAGTTATATGGCAAGTGGGACTCGAATCCACTATCTCGACGATTTTTATGGCTGTTCGACACGAAAACCCGTTTGGGTTTGTAGTGTGTCGTCTGGCAAGTTAATACACATTATTGTTACTTAACTTTAACGTATTGCTATTGTATGTAGGTTAACAAAGAGCCAAAGTTTCGCTATCCCTCACTTCACTATCGATTTTATTCTTGGATTTATTTTAACACATACTGTCACAGCAGTTTGAAGTAAGGAGCCAAAGGTTTGTATTCCTTGATCAATCGCACTCGTCTTATCAGCGCACGCACCACACGCACATAGGCGTGCTACGCTGTGTAGTGCATTGCATATCGATCTTGACCTTGCAAATAGCGATACGAACGTATTATGCTTTAAGCTTACGCGTTTATTAGCATACCTTTACGTACCTTTACATACCTTTACGCAACTTTACACACCTTTACGCACGCATCTATTAGCAATGCTAAAGGTATGTTACGATACTTTACACACATATACCAAGATAAGTAGGTAAAGTTGTAGGTATAGGTTGTGCCACGAGAGTTATGTATAAGTTATGAGCGCTGACCTTGACTTGAATACGCAGAGTAACAATTTAGGTAATTTTGTGCCTTATACAAACGACGTAAGATGGGCTGACACCTCGACCACTTAGCCGAGCGCTCCTATTTCATGAACAGGTAAGTAGGCATATAAAACCCAAATAGTTATTAACACTGGTGTGTTGTGTGGTGTGTGGCTGGTAAACATTTTGTAGGTAACAATAGGTATATATGTAAACAAACAATAATAAAACTTACATCAAAATGATCTTCATAACAATAAACACTACTGGTGGCTTTGAGAGAATCTGCTCTTCTTATCGCCTTCAACCACTTTTTTCTTATTTTATCCTTTTTCGGGACATTAAAAAACAGCTTGTCAGATGTTTTTTCACTTGAATTTGTAAACAGAGGTACAATGCAAAACTTTCTGACCATTTTTAATGTCTAGAAAATGCACGCGCCTCGAAACGAGTAGCGGACTGGCGGGAAGGCCACCGACTGAGCGAGCGTGTTGAATTGTGATGTTACATCGCGGTGCGGAGCAAAGCGGTCGCCCGTACCGTAAAACACCACTTTACTCATCAATATTTTAGTCATTTTTAAAGTTAATTAAAAGTAATATTCACAAAGTATAAATCTTTTCGACTTACTGGTGAAAGGATATACTTTTATTCAAATTTCACATCCGGCTGCTTTTCCAACTCGTAATAATTATCGCACAATTCGGCATTTTTGAAACAATAAATAAATTGCACCCAGCAACCATAGATAAATAGATACCAGCACCGCTTGACACAAAAATTGGGCTACGACCATAGACTTAGAATATACTGGCGTATAGACCAACATAGTGTACAAGGGAGAAGAAAATTCCTTATGGCAAAAATGCAAGATAGAAAAGGATACCAAATCTCATGACTCTGTAACCGATTTTGAATGACAGGTCGGCACAATTCGGCACGCAAGAAATAGCTCCTAGATATTTTGTAATTTTTCAGAGTGTAATAGTGGTTATTTTTAGTAAGTAACTTTTTTCCAAAATGGTTACTTGTTATGTGAGTGATTGTGTTGTTAATAATAGTAATAATCCTGATAATTGCACATTTCACACGTAAATTCTCAAGACGTCGTCAATGTTATGAAGCGTTTATTTTTGTTTGAAATTTATGTTATATACTGTTTAAAATATAAAATGTTTTCAATTATTTTGTTAATTTTTATATTTTGCAAAGAAAAAAGTCACGTAGTTGATAATTTGCATGAATTTGGTAAATACATTTTTATACAAAATATTTCACAAGTACGCTAGGGATTGACTCAACTATATCAAAATTAATGTCGATATTTATCTTGAATGTTTATAATGAATCGATAGACTTGCACACACAACAAGAAAATAAATCCTCTGTTTGCGTTCTAAAATGTAATTTTATTTTGCCGTTTGTCAAACACATTCCCTCCGGATTCTATAATTACAAAAAATGTTTAAGATTAATTGGACGGATTGTTTGGTATGTAAAGAAGAACTCAACAATTTGCAGCAAACATTTTCTTGAGAAGTATAAAAGAAAAAGAAGAATAAAAACAATTTTATTAAAAGGAGTCATTTCTACATTATTTGTACCAGTAAGTAAAATATTGTTATAATAAGACTTCAAAAATTTAACTTTCAACACTTTAGATAAATATAGAGACAGATTTTTATACATTATAAAACTGTAATACATTAAAGATTAAAAAAAAATTGAGACTATCCTCTTTAAGCCATTATGAACCCAACTAAGTATCTATTTATCAACCAAAATAAATGTATAACCTTACTTAACCAACTGCACAGCCTCACTGTCACACTAGTACAATATTCATAGCATCACGCTATTTTCCCCTAAGGGGTTGAGCGGAGCTTCGGAACTTCGGATTATATTCCCAAGCCACAATGATAAAACTTTTAGCGTAGTTAGGTATAGATATTTGGTAATGGTCCTGAAGCGCCACTAGACGCCCGCGCATGAGACGCGATAGTATAAATTCTATAGTATTTGATACAATGCTCGATGTCCCATTCATGCTTGATGGCCGACGACATTGTGCCGAGGGCTTAAATAGCGTGGTTCCTCCCTCTACAGCGTTAGTCGTAGAGAAGAGTAACTCGTGGTTAAGTAATAGCTGCGCGTATCAATAGATCTGCGAGATTAAGTTGCACTTGCCGCGGTCAGTCCATGAATGAGTGACCATTTTCTTAACATACCGAGATTGAGAGAATAGATAGTGCATGTGTATCCTCAGACACTTGGTGCACTTTACTCTGTTAAGATCATTATGTTTTCAAAATTCATGCAGCTAAAATGATAACAAGTTTATTATTACTTTATACTTTTCAGGGACAGATGAAAGAATATAAACATGAAGCATGATGAAGCCTCATAAACATATTGGCCTTTAAACAGAGCAATCTTATTTAACTGATTCCTACAAGTTTCCTTCCTTAAATTATTAAGTTTACATTCATATTTAAGTCAAATGTTAAAATAAACTTCTAGAATGTATTTAATTATTAATTATTAAATGTTTGTCAAAAGTAATACTTATATGAAAAATAAAGCAATCATTATGTACTCCGTGTCCCCGTGTTTTATTTCCCCATCAAAACATTTTATAAAATATATAAAATATGAATAGGTATATAATTAGTTAAGTATCTACCTATTTATATTAACTATATGTTTAAAAAGAAATTCCCGACAAACTGCCCACGGCAGTAAATATTTTTCTCCAAACAACATAGCTCGAAAATACAACTTTCCGATCCTCTTCTTGGGGAGTTTTTTAAGTTTATCGGTAAAATCACCTAGGATTTTATACATTTAAATTAAAATCCAACAAAAGGCAGGTAGGTTCAACTTATTGATAAGAACATGTTATATGAGTATTTTTTAATTATTTTAGAACTATCATGGTAAAATTCAATTAATATTAATACAGAAGAGGGCCATTAGAGCTATTTACAACCTAAAACCGAGAGAGTCTCTTAGAGATAAATTTAAAGAAATAAATATATTAACTTTAGCCTCTCAGTATATTTACGAAAATTTAATGTATGTTCACAAAAACAAAGGTAGTTTTAGTAAAAAAAGTGATATACATTCTGTAAACACTAGGAACAAACACAAGCTAGTGATACCAGTTTCTCGACTCCACAGAGTCAGTAATTCATTCTTGGGGCAATGTATACGCTATTACAACAAGGTCCCGGAAAGTGTACAGGCTCTCTATTACCAAGTTTAAATGTTTTGTTGCTGAAACTGTATAAAAGGGTTATTATAGTATAAATGAATATATGATTGATAATAACCCTGGGAATGAGGTGGTCGCTACCAAGCAGTTTCTAAAATAAATTTTGTACTTAAATAGTTTGTACAACCATTAATGTAAAACTTACTTTTAAAAAAAAGTCCCGCTGGGTTTCTTGCTGGTTCTTCCCAGGAAAGAGGTTTTTTTTTCGAACCAGTGGTAAAGTAAAAAATGACTTTCAATAAGAATTACACATGTAATCTATATTGAATAAAAAAATTATTCTATTCTATTCTATTCTAATTAAATTTTGAAGTTATTCAATTTCGTGCACTTAACAATTTTTTTAAATATTTTTACCGCTTCCTTAACAATCATTTTTCGATAGTCCTTGTAAGTAAAATGTACATCACTAGCTAACGCACACAATGACAAATCAAAATTGGTCACGCGTTTTCGAGCTGTCAGGTCGTCTATACGCCAGTATATTCTAAGTCTATGGCTACGACTAGCTTGATACATATCTATTTATCTATGGCAACGACCATCGACTGTGACCATAGATAAGAGTTTATATAAGGGAAACTGTAACGTCAAAAGATGAAAAGAAATGTGTTGACGCGTGAGTGTTTAGTTTGTGGTTGACACTTATAGGTGTAAATTGACATAATGGATACACGGGCACCGCCCACTCCTCCGTTCTATTGTGTATGTATTATTATAGTATTCTATGCATTTTATCTATCGACATATGTACTTTATAGAGCGAAGTAGGCTTGGTTAAAAAATATCGATATATCGATATTTTTTTTAGAGCATCGAAAAACGAACAAAAGCAACGTCGTCCGTCGTCCAACCGTCAGTAATAAAATTTTGGGCCTTATCCTAGTACTATAATAGTTTGTACTACAACCATTCATGTAAAATTTACTTTCAAAAAGTCCTGCTGGGTTTCTTGCTGGTTCTTCCCAGGACGGAGGGTTTATTTCGAACCAGTGGTAAAGTAAAACATGACGTTCAATAAGAATTACACATGTGATCTATACTGAATAAAAAATTATTCTATTCTATTCTACATCATACAAAAAATTACGATATATATCGATACGGTTTAAAAATATCGATATTTATTTTTGCACTTGCCCATCCCTAGAGTAAAGCTAAATTTTATCCATTCTTCCGCCCCCTCACGGGTGAGCCCCCCCCCCCTCGCACAAGAAATTGTCCGCCTATTGTCCTACCACGAAATGTGATTTTTTTATCATTTATCGATTTGTTTTGGTCATCGTTTACACTCTTTAATTTCATTTTAAAATTTAATTGATTCGGCCCTTCAGCAAAATATAAATATTTTTATTATTAACTTTCTATCGGCGACTAAAAAAATAGTCGGTACAGAGATGTACCGACTATAGTCTTTGCGTTATAGGGTGAATCTTCTAGAGGCTAGAAATTTGTGTCTCGCGATAATACTCATCAATGGCTTAATATTTTTTTTTAAAGAATTTTGTTTTATATACTTAAATGATTACTTAAAAAGCAATCTTAGTCACGTTCACGTAGAAGTAACAAAAAAAAAGATTTTAAGAAAAAACTATCAAAAATTCCATTATTTTGCATGTCGCTTTACGTAGTTCTCAGCAACTTTCTCACATAAAAAAAGATTATTGAATTCATATTAAATTATTTTATTAGCTCGAGCTTGAAATTGATATAATTCAACTTTATGACAATAAAACATTTAAAATATGGCTGGAAATCTATTAAAAAAATATCAAAAATTGTGCTTAAAATTTGAGTCATTGTCGCTCCATGTATTGTTTAATAAAATACCATGACTCGGAACTATTTGTTTCGCTGTGTTTTGAGTTGATACTGGCAACCGCCCCGCCCCTCATTCGACCGGCAGCCGTTACACGGGACACACGTGTTGGATTTCGAACTGGTGAGTTTTGAATTTAATTCTTCTAATTGTGTCATTTCAATCGTCATTTGTTTTTTTAACCTTAACTTTGAAGTCAGGATTGATTCTATAATCATAATAAGATAATTAAGTTACCTTTTGTGTAACTGTTCATTGACCATAACAATGTTTTCTGTGTATACGTTTTTTAACATGTTTTGACATGATTTTTGTGAATATATCATTATTGACAACGTCATTGTCAGCAAAAATGGTGAAGAAGACAATGACGCACGTTGTGAACAATGACGATGTAATTAGACGACAATGATTACTGATGAGAACAATGATTTTGATCGTTGCGATTGATGTGCAGATGTGATGAGCTAGCCGATGTTTGATGTATAGACAGTTTTCTAATAAGTTAAAATATTTAAAAAACGAAAGTGTTACTTTAGGTTTTGGTTCCAGCCAGATTTTGACAAAATTAGGTACAGTAGTTACGTCTGTTAATTGTCGGGTTGTTTATTTTTGTATTTCAAAACCAGAACAAAATTCTTCATATTTGTCTACTAGCTTTTGTCGTAAATTTGTTCTAAGCTGGAGTTCCCATCGAAAAACGATCAAATTTATATTCTCAAATTCTAAATATTATTAGGATTTTTCGAGGCGATTCAAATTTGGATGAATGTTTAGAGTTTGTGCCAATGATGAGTGACTCTGACGACAACGAAGAAAGAGTCTTACCATTAAACGTACGCTATGATACTTGAGAACTAGTCACAAAATTAGGTAATCTTAAAACACTCTTTTGTCCAAATTATGTCCGATGCTTACAATAAAGTTCCTGCTCAGCTCAAATCCTCTGTTTCAAATAAAATAGTGCATAATAACCAAATTATATTGTTGCAGGTACTTATCAGTTACTTTATTAGTTAAGAAATCAAACTACACACAACTGTGCTAGTGCTATTGTTTGTAATTTAAATATCCCAAAATGCCTCCGGAAATAAAAACTAAAGAAGAAAGACTAGCTCAACAAAAACTTTGCAAACGTAGGCGGTATGCAGAAATTAAAAATGACCCGGATTTACTATCTCTTGCAAAAGAAAAAAGAAGAATAAAGTATTTAAAAGATAAGGAAGCAAAAAAAATAACAAGTATTTCGGAAAAAACTCCGCGCAGTCAAAGAGAGCAAAGAAAGAAGTGGAAAGAAAATTCGAAAAGGTTCAGTTTGATTTTATACTTACAACTATATTTTCAATGACATCTTTCTAGTTCCTATATTACGAGTATATCATTCTTAATATATCAATTGTTAAAATTCATAATTTATTTGAGTAATTATCCTGACATTTTTTATAGGTACCGACAAAACAAAAAACAAGCAAAGCCGCTAAATTTTGAAGCCGTTGCTGTTTGCAGTATTCAAGGTGAAAGCACTTCGAAGAATGATTTCGAAGGAGATCCGTTGCAGCAGAATAAGCCTGATGCTGCAGCTGCTATAAGAAAAGTTCGCTACGTAGAATTAAAAAAAAGGAAAATATTGCTCAATATCATCGCGGCTTACAAAAAAAGGGATAAATCTCGTTGCAAACAAATTCAAAGACTAAAAAGCTACTTAACGAACAGCAGAAGACACAAATGGAGGCAAAAAATGACATGCCGGTTCTAGAAAATAACTGTTCCGAAATCAGCCTACTATCAGAAAACTGCCCCTGTGTAAGGTCTTCTATAAGCGAACGTGTAAAACAATTCTATTTAGATGATGCAAATAGCATCTTATGTGCTGGAAAAAAGGAATTTATTCGAAAAAATCAAGTACGTATGCAAAAAAGGTTCCTGTGTCTACCTCTGAAGGACTTGTACAAAAAGTTCCGAATGGAAACAAATATTAAGATTAGCTATTCTTTTTTTTGTAAGCTTCGGCCTTTCTGGGTGGTTTTTCGAAAAAAAGTCGATACAGATACTTGTTTGTGCATAATTCATCTCAATATGGAGTTATTAATTGAAGGTCTAAATAAAACGTCTATAATAACAGAGAAAAATTCCGAAGCAGTGCTCTCAAAATGTGCTGTGATAACAAAAATACTGATTGTTTGCGAAGAAACTGTGACGCATGTAAATCGAATGACATAGAATATAATGATCTTTCGAGGAATTACTGTACTTTTTACGAATGGAAAAAAGTAACAAAAGAAATAACACTTACGAATGGAAACAAGAAGAAACAATCGATTATTGAAAAGACGAAAATTACAGTTACAACGATAGAAGCATTAGATAAATTCAAGAGAGATTTGACAAAATTTTTTGAACACAACTATAAAATTATGAGCCAATACAAAGCTATTAAGAATCTTAAAGAAAATCTAAATATTCAGGAAGCATTAGTACATGTCGATTTTCTGAAAATTATGCCTTGAAATATGGAGCAGAAGTTCAGTCGTTCCACTTTGGTGGAAGTAGGCAGCAGGTTTCCTTGCATACTGCAGTTATCTATACACATAATTTTTCTCATGGACAAGTTGGAGCAACTTCCATGTGCACAGTAAGTGATTGTTTACGTCATGATGCTCCAGCTGTATGGGGTCATTTGATACCTTTAATAGAAGAAGTGATTAAATTAAACCCCTTTATTGACACCATACATTTTTTATCGGATTCACCATCCTCCCAGTATAGAAATAAGTATATATTTTATCTGATAACTAAGTTAAAGAATGACTTCCCGCAGCTGAACAGAGTAACGTGGAGTTATTCAGAAGTTGGTCACGGAAAAGGTGCTCCTGACGGGGTTGGAGCTACTATAAAAAGAACGGCAGATCGAATGGTCATGTATGGACAAGACGTTGGGTCATTCGATCAGTTTTATGAATTAATTACGAGATACATGATACATTGAAGATGAAAGATTAAAGGTGATAGTCAAAAAAGTCGAAGATAGTGACATACTACTTAAAGCCAGCCTAATTCCAGATAACCTACAACCATTTAGAGGCACCTTTTCAGTCTACCAAGCATTGTGGGATAGGTCTGAACCAAAAACTACTCTAAGAAAGTTGAGTTGCTTTGACTGCAGTCCTTCAAAAATTTGTGAACATGGCAAACATTTAGGATGTATACCTCTGTTGCTAAAAGAAAACGTAGGATGTAACTTTGTCGAATCTGATCTAACACTACTTGCGAAGACAAAATCTAATCACACCAGGAATAAAAAAGTAACAATTCTCTCTGATATAACGTTAACGAGATCAATGTACCTAAAAAAATTGTAGGACGCTTCTTCAAACATCCTGATGTGACCGTTCTTGAGAAAACAAAATCTGACGAGATCAATAAACCATCAACATCAAAATAATTAAAGTGTCTTTCTGTTTGGTTGATTTTTTTTGTGGCTAGTTTTATCATATTTTAATTTAAGTTTACAAGACGGTATGAATTTTTAGAATTTCACAAAATTCTTACTAAATGACTTATATTTCTATTTAATCGTGATTATGTTTGTTTTTATCAATATTTGTGTGTTACTTTTGATTGTGATTTTTAATTGTGCCTAAAGGTATACTGTCGAATTCAAAGAAGTTACAACAGGCTTAGAAGATTTAAAAAGTCTCTTACTATATTAGAATTTTCGCTTTGTACATTATTGTAAGAATTTTATAAGTTCTGTGAATTCGACTGTTAGGGTTTTAATTTTGATTAAAAACAAAAGATGTGATTTAAAGTAAGTAGATTCTTACAAGTTCCTAATAGATACTCTATAATTTTTTAATGTCCAAAAATGTGATTTTCATAAAATTTCATAAAAAATAAACAATATTACAAATTATCATGCAATTTATTGATTATATGCCTCATTATTCTTAATGAAATTGTCATTATTTGTAACATAGCATCATTCTCCTCTGCACTAATGTCATTATTCTCACAAGTTGTCATTGTCGGTAACAGCAAACTTTAAATAATGAATTTTTTTTCTAAAACCAGTGATTAGTTTCGAATGCCTCCTTGATAAAACTGTTTACTATCAACAAAACAATTATATACGCATAAAATTTAGGTGAAGGTTTAAAAAATTGGTAACTTTTTTGCGAAAAATATCATTTTGATGAGAACCATAGATAAATAAATATGTAGCAAGCTATGCTGATGAGAACTACCCTATAGCATGGTGTGGGTGACAGCTTATACTTTTGGCGTGTCTAGAGATGGAACATTGTTAAATCGATTTAAAAAAGGCGATTAACGATACACAAAGCAAAACAAAAATTATCGATTAGCTATCGATATAAATATTAAAACCGAAACATATATTTCTTTATAGACTACAATGCGTGTAAAATTAAGTTAAAGTTTAATACAAATTATGATATAATAGTTACATAATAGCTGTTCCCGGACCTCGCCTGCTTGGTAATTGTTACGATTGGATTTCATGGGTTTTATTTTTTTGCGCGGTATCCTATTTTTTTTTCTAAATTAAAATTAGCCTGTGTTACTCCTTATAACATCAGCCAGCTATAAGCCGGAACAAAAAGACAGTAAGACAAACATTTTAAAAATTATTTTTGTCTTATTGTTATAAATACCGTATGTACTTTTATATGTATTTAGTAAAAGGCTGTTATTTTGATATTATAAACAGATACTTCAATGTATAGATTATACTATGTATTAATTTGAAAATAATAATCATCTTCTATTTCATGTTGATTACAACATTCATATTGACATTTAAACAAATAAAATGGCTGCCAAAGAGAATATAATCACTAATGGCTGCCAGCATCTGTAATTTTCAGTACGGCGTAGACTGCACTGGCAGCTTTTCAAGGTACGAGTGCTAGCGCCTTTTGCTATACATGTGTATGTGTATGTGTATTAGTTTTGCCAGTTCCGATGGGTCAAATATCGGGACGGAAAGTAAAAATAATCGAGAATTTGGTTTATAAATATTTTTTTGTAGCCATTTTGGCCGCCATGAATTATGATAAAGTCTTTTTGACACAATGCGTAATTTGCTTTATAATTATTTTTTTTACCTGAGCTGACCAACGAATAATTTATCGTCCATGCATCGGAAAGACTGCATATTCATCTATGTGAGTTTTTTTTCCGTAAATCAGAATTTGTTGAACGATTAGTTCCAAATACATATTTACGTGATTTTTATATATTAGATTTATTTCAAAACCGATTTTTGATAGTCGGTGGTTATTCGTTATGGCATGGCATAGTTTAGCGTGGCACATCACTGTCGTAAGTGGTCGGTACCCATCCATGAAGTACAACATATTCTAATGCTCGGGCCACACTAACGAGAAATGCCGTTAATTATCGCGTTGATGGGCGTTGAATGTAGGTGTGGCCACGACTTAACGTGATAATTTGACAACGGCATTAACAATGCCGTTTGCCGTTTGGCGATAACTCGAGTGGCGGTACATCAAAGAGATTAACGCATGAATTAACGCGTTGAAGCGTCCACACTACGTTTGTCTCATTGTACATGGTGAGCGCAACGGGGTCGCACGTATGGCTATGACGGAGTGGAATAATGAAAAAGTTATTACGTTTCTTGAGATTCTGCAAATAGAGCCATGCTTAGGCAATGATAAAATATATTCATATAATAAAATTTACACTCATCAAATATAGAGTATTAGCGTCAATGTTCATCTTGCTTGAAATTCAAGGAATATTAACGAAAAGTGACCACACGTCCCGTTTTTAACGGTTTTTCTCCGTCACCTGTCCCGTTGTCCCCAAACAAAGCTCCAGGACGCAAAATAGTCCCGTTTTCCTAAGCCGCGCGAAAATTTAATACTATGAAGTTCATCAGACACGAACGGTGCGAGAGCGGGACCGACCAAAAAATAACCGAATGGGATAAATTAAAAGGTTTCGCAGAAACTCGTTGGGTGGAAGTATTCAAACACTTTCGCACCAACAATCTTCAACATAAATTCTCTTGCATTTTAATCGAATATATTTTCTGTTTACCTGGTACAAATGCTCCAGTAGACAAAGTATTTTTCTATTATGAATAAACTGTGGACGTCTGAAAAAAATCACTTACTAATATACCAGTTCTAAAGGTGATGGTGATAACAAAGGTCAATGTAAAAAAAAACTTGCTCAGGATTTTATTCTTATTTAAAATCATCACCAACTTTATTCAAGCATATTTGTTCCACTGACAAATATAAATATAATTAAAAAATATGTTGCATTTAATAATTACTGTCTGAGGAACTTTGCTTTTGAAGCTGGTGAACTGGTGATTAATTTTTATTTTTCACAATTTGTTATAATAAAAATAATTATAATTAATGTGATTATTTTTATAGTGAACACTAATTGTATAAAGTAACAGTTTTTAAATAAATAACCTAATATTTATTTATTGTTAACCTGCTAACTGGGGAGTATAAATAAACCCATGTCCCGTTTTGAGTTAAAATTAATGGTCAGTTTACATTAACGCCAACTTTAACGCCGTTCAACGGCATTGAAATTGAAATGACGTTGACCGTTCAAGTGTACTCAAGTGTACCACTCACTTTATTGCGTTAAAATTAAAGCAATAATTGTTGCGTTTATGGACATTGACGTTTCTCGTTACTGTGGCCCCGGCATAAGCGTAGACAGATTCTAAGGCTATGAGTACAACAATGTGTGTATTACAGTTTATCTAAAAAAAATCGAAACTTCATAGGCGTGAGCTGTCACCCGCACCATGCTATATCGCAAAGACTTTAGTCGCAGACTAATCGGAAAGCCGACTAGCCGGTCATATTTGTAGTCGGCGACTAGTTGGCAAAAAGCACCGATTAGTCGGCCTATTAATTTATTCATATTTCAAATAAATTAAATAATCTGTAGGATAATTGAAATGAAATCTAAACAGTCTTACAGTTTGTAATATAGGAATAAGGACTTTTATAAATAATCTAAGATAACCTTTCCTTTGGTAAATAATTGGTCTTAAATCGAGAACACATAATTATAATTAACAAAAAATAAATTCTAAACGCAAGTGTCAATAACTCTTAAAGCCGAATTTACATTCGCGCCACTTATGACGCTCGCGTCGGGAGTGGTTTTTTGGAAACGAGTCAAAGGGAAAAGAGCGGCGAGACGAACTAGTGTTTACACATTCACTTTCTAGTTTCATTTCGTAGCAAGCGGCCTATCTATCAAGCAACATAAATAAAATGAACTGGACCAACAATAAACTTATGTTTTTGTAGCTTTACCAAACTCAGCCTGTCATTTGGAATCCACAGCATGCTCATCTTAAGAGCGTAAGCTAGCAGAGCTTGAGCTAGCAGAAGTAATGGGAATACCAGTAAACGATTTAGAATTGAAGAAAAATTCTTTGATGGCTAAATTTCTTACACATCGACGCCAGAAGCTGGCATCAATAAAATCCGGTGCAGGGAGGACGACATGGTTTAAATAATTGTAATGACTTTGCTAATGCAATGCAAAAACCACTAGAATGACGATATCGTCCATTTCGTCAAGCTGTAGTAGAAATGTATAGACGCGAATGTGTAAACGGTCACTCGTGTAGCCTAAAGCCACACTAATATCTCGCCAAACAATTCTTCGAATGGCGAGCCGAATCGCAAGCACGCATGTGTAAGTGCGGTATAATAAACCAATCTCTTAAATAATCAATACGAGTATTATCATAATGAAAGGAAGTATAATCTAGGGGTAGTAGGAATTAAAATGTAAACTCACTGTGTATTATTTGGCAATAATGGCAATCAAAATTTAGACAATTAGATTAAAATTGTATGTTATTAATTACTAGGGTAACAAATAATCCTTACATAACAATTTTTTTTGTACATACAATTTGCCTATAATAAAAATATATAAATAATTATTAGAAAATTTGTACAATTTGTGGTGTAAAAATACCAAAGACTGCCCTTTCTGGCAGCAATCTATAATCAGCCAGCTTCGGAGAAGAGTCTAGCTATACAGACCTCACAGACCACAGAACTAGCTGTACAACAGAAGCACACTTTAGCAAGACGCGACATTTTGGGATATCTTAAACTGTTATGACTCCACCATTCAAATCAGCTGACAACGAAACGCCATGGGTATTGCCACTTGATACCACCCAAACTCCGCCGAAAGCAATGATCGGCTTGGCACGTAAACGCCATCGCATCGCAGACAAGTTTGTAAACACTACTTTCTAAGATTATCGGCGATAAGAATAAATAGGTTATACTTTAGGGGTAGTCACACACTATATCTTAGCACCGACTTCAGAATGTTTGAAGAATTATTTTATTCTTCTCAGTTCTTTGAAGTCAGCTTTTACTTTTGTTAAAAGTAAATTTTCAGAAATAGAACCTAAGTGGGTCACACTCACACTGCTCTTATAACGACGATCACTTTGAGGTTCAGAAAACCGCGTTCAGAAAATTGCGGACGACATGCTTTTGTTTCTTTTTCTACCGACTTCAAAAAGGAGGATGAGGTACTCAATTCAACTGTATGTTTTTTTATGTGTGTTACCTCATAACTTTTTTCTGGGTGAACCGATTTCGATGATTCTTTTTTTATTTGAAAGCTTGTGCTTGTCATGTGGTCCCATATAAATTTGATCAAGTTCAGTCCAATAGCTTTTGAGTTATACTTAATAATTTATATTGAAGTCGGTTGTACATAATTTTTAATTATTCAAACGACTAGTCGGCCAATCGGCTTGTCAGCCAATGTTATAGTCGGGGCCCATCTCTAGTAATTATGTATATACCTGTTCTTTTTTAAGATAACGAGAAGAGAGCAACTTTAATTAAAATCAGTAAAGTAAAAAAAATGCAAATGTGGTATAACATTATTTATATTTATAATTATTTTATGTACAATTCATTCATAAAAATATATTTCATTGAAAAAATAAATATTTTCTTATATTACTAGGTTTATTTATATTTACAAGATTTTAAAACTGCTTATCCGAGCTGTTACACAGACTATTATTTAAAAAGATATATTGAGTATGTATATTCTTTAAATAACAAAAGAATTTGTTGAAAGTTTATAACCATCCTCTTTAACAAACTACGGAAATATTGTAACTTATGCTTGAAAAATTAAAATATATCAAGTGAGTTTGTTTTCATTACAAAAATACATTTAAAATTTTTGACTGAACACAAATCAGTCATATTATCTAATACTTCTATCGGGAATAGAATTTCGTTGCTTTCTACGTCATATTCTATCTAAGCGTCCTGTAAGTGTGTTTATTTTACCAATCGTACCTTTTGGGTCTGGTGATAAGGAACTCCATTCAGTCGAAACACATTCACTAAATTTGTAATTTCCACAAACTAGTTTGTCTTTTAAATTATTACTATATGTACTAACACATGAACCTAAAACATCATAAAATGCAATACTTAAACTGTCAATCCACTCTCGTAGGTCCTGACCTATTCTCCTAACATTTGACTCGGTAAGTTCTTTTAGCAATAAGCTATCTCTTGCTCCTGGCAAAAAATCTATGTCTTTTAAATAGGAAAAATTTTATAAGAACTCATTGACCCGCTGTGAATTAAACTAGTCTCTTGATGGGACATTTCTCTGCCAGCAAAATATTCTAACGGAGTAACTAGGAATTTTGTAACAGCTATGAGCGCATTGTTTTGTTCAAGTAAACCCACTTTCCACACACCTGGTAAAAGTGGTGTCTTTATGTTCAGTTTAATGAAGTTAGTCACATTATTTTCTTCTTTATGAATAGTATTTACGTCAGCTATGACACCAGACGGATCGAGCCAAATTATAGTAAAGTTTGTATTAAGTTTATCCATTTGCGGAGAAAACTGATAAACCAAAACTGGTTCCGATAATGGTCCTAAAATACTAGCGAAATTTCTAAAAGTCATCTCCTTTTGATCATATTCTGAACTAACTTTAAACATTTTAACTAAATCAACATACTGACTCTGGAAATTTAATTCTAAATGATGTTTTGGTTTATACCATGTTTCTACTAATAATTCATCTGTACCATGAATTGACGCTTTGTATAAAATCAAATTTCCTTTGTAGATATCAGCATATTTATATAAATTAATTTCTATAAGATCACCTAGTTCCATTTTACAGCCTTCTTGAAGTAAAGTCTTAGCATTGTGGCGTAAAATACTTCCGGCATGAGATAGTAACGTGTCATCTGTGCTAGCAGGCATGTCTTGAGTATCATATATGTTTTGCCAATATCCTCTACGTTTTGGACGCGATAATGATCATTAAATCCGATGAGTTGTTCCACCCTTGTTATTACTTCTTGATTAATTACAGGTTCAAATTTCCGCGCGAAAAACAATTGACGGTTGAGCGTATTTTGTATTCTCGGCCAATCTTCAGTCCTAAAGTCGTTTGGAGAACATCCACACCAATCCACCACATGTTTATATTGACACTTACAACCCAATTTTCTTTTCCAGTTTGTAACATGCAGGTTGTTATCCACATATGTATTACAAAATTTGGAATTTCTTAAAACAGTATGGAAAAAAGATTCTGCTGGTAATAACGTATGCTGAAATATTATATCCAAGCCACTAAGCAATTCATCTTGTTTCCCAATCACATACGATACAAATTCAGGAGAGTGCTATCCAATCACTACCTCCATCTATTACAATCCCGTGTGGTAATTTTCTTTCGCCCACGCGCCACATGTGTGTTTCACATTCAATAAAAGTTTTGTCCAAACCCTGTTTTTTAATAAATCTCTGTACTTCGCGGCCGTGTGATTTGACAAAATTTAAACCTTTATTCACTGACAAAAACATCTCCAAATCTTCGAGAGATTTAATAGGAAAGTCACTTTCGCTTAAATTAATAACATAGTCCCATCGCCAGCCTAGTGCAAAGAAATCTTTCATCGATGATAGAAGCATTTGCAGTAATGATGCGCCACCCCAAATGGTGGCGTAACGTTCTCTTGCTAATCTCACGTTCGGAAATTGCTGTTCCAAAACCGACAACTTGCGATGCATGTAATCTTGCCGCTGAAAAAATATTTTATCTCTTAAACTCAAATTAAAATAATGTGAGTAATAGAGTTTAATGTCTTTGTGTCATTAGATGAAAGTAGTGTTATAAGTTCTAACCTTTCCCAAGAAATAATTTAAATATTTACGAAGGCTGCACCAAAATCCCCTTTAGTTTCAAGATTAAAGTTTATTATATTCAAAAACAAAGATAGAGTCCGAGTGATTTTTTCTAATAATATTTTTAAATTCGAAAAGAGACGTATCACCCGTTAACCGTATAGGAATAATTTGCCTTAATCGTCACGCTTGGCAGGTGAATTAATGATTACATTACCAGATATATCGCTCCCCGTCGCCGATCAGGGTACTTTATGCCTGACGTAAATGATTATTTTTGGTTATGTTAGTAGTTAGCACTGTGTAACAAAATCCATAAAGTCTTTCTGGCATATCCCACAGTCACCTCTAATGACACCTACGAGCCAAATTGGGCTTATTCATTCTCTTACGCCGCCAACCGCACAGCACATTATATACTATTAATCCTATTATTTTCCATACATTATTAACAAACATACACAAAGTCTGAATTTATCGAAATAAGAAATAACTACTAAAGCTATTGATAAAAATTTACAAATCTTTACGTTACTACGTCTGTAATAGGACCAACTGAAAGTGTCACAACGAAATATCTCAAATAGTTCTGGATTTCCATTAACTGTATAGTTGGGTTCAGGCTGATTTATTTGTAAAATACCATTTCATTAATTAGCAATACAAAAACTAATGTAAATCTTATATGAAAAAGTGAAAATGAACTTACTTTATCCACATGTATATAAAAATAGTGATGACTTCTATAGAGGACATTTAATAATCGATAAACCTGCCTGAGAGCTCGTCCATTTAATGTCAAAAGAAAAACTATTCGAATGGACTCCTTGTTATGACTGGACAGTTTCGGTGTAACCGGGACAAACTCTGAAACAAAATTAGAAAAATTTATAAGAGATATTCGTACTTACTAACATGTGTTGCGATAATGCCGGCACCGTAAATGCTCGTTTATAAGCATTAAACAGTTTGATTCTGGTAAATATGTACGTATTTTGCCAATGATTACTCTCGTACTTTTTGAAAATGTTATGGGTATTCGCCAAAACTGCTTTTACAGCTTCCATACATAATATAAATACCTTCTGCTACTACTAACAATAAAAAGTCGCGCCCCTTGCTTGGTGCTGTTGCCTTTTGATTATCTTGATTGGATCGTGTATAACACTGCTTGTAATATTTATTTAGCGTTATCAGACCATCATATAAATGAGAAATGCTATGCATTTTTAACTCAAGGTCTCAAGTACTATAAATTTTCACTTCATTTGGCTCTTGAACGTAGGCTGACACATGACAGCTACTGTCATATCTATATCTATCTACACATATAAATTAAAGCCCCCGCCGCGTCCATCTGTATATTATACTTATGTTCGCTTTAATCTCAGAAAATACAGTAGGAGTTTTTAATCAGTTTTCACTAATAGACGGACTGATTCATGAACAAGATTTAGGTATTGATTTCTTATATTTACGCGAACACTACACATTGAATAAAACCATTTTTACGGATTTTATCGCGTTTAATTTACTATTTTAATTCCCGACGTTTCGGGTGCTTTACAGCACCCATGGTCACGGGGGGGACTGAGGTGTTTGAGGTCCCAATGTCATAGTTAGCCCGGCTACCTTCAGTTTTTTGAATATTAATTTTTGGTCCGATCTACGCAGAATGAGCTTACAGTATCTTGAAGTCTTGCAGTGGTATGCTTGGGTTTGGATTTAATTTTGTTAATTATAGAATCAATAAAATATTGACAGCGAAGAAAGGAGTATGTATTGTAGGTTAACGTTAAAATCTCTTAATACGTAGTAGCATCTTTACTATAATTTGGAGTTAACATTTGGTTTTGGATCTTAATGCTTTGTTAAGGGTGTCAAAAATATTAATAATAATAATAATAAAGTCACTTAGGCATGTCATCTCCGGTTGTTCGGCGCTTTCTAACTCTGAGTACTTGCACAGGCACAACTTAGTAGCCAGAATTCTACACCAGGAACTCGCTCTGAAATACGGTCTCGTGGACCGGAAATTGCCGTATTACAAGTACTTGCCGGAAGCCGTGCTCGAAAATGATCGCGCCAGGCTCTGGGACCGGGCCATCATCACAGACAGGACTATTCTTGCGAATAAGCCTGATATTGTGCTGATGGACCGGGCACAGTCAGATATTTTGGTCGACATCACCATCCCATATGACGAGAACCTCGTGAAAGCCGAAACAGATAAGCGAACAAAATATCTGGACCTGGCTCACGAGGTGACCGACATGGGGTGGACTGCCGACCGAAATTATACCTGTAGTCGTCTCTGCGAACGGGTTAATCCCAGTCAGCCTCTCGGTCATCTGAGGCGACTGGGACTCCGTGACGGACCGCTCCAAGCTCAAATGCAGAAGGCGGTGCTCCTCGATACCGCCCGCATCGTCCGCCGGTTTCTCTCCTTTCCCCTAACCCTCGGCCGTTTGGTCTCCCTGCCGAGGGTTTCCATCTAATTGGGTTTTATTTATTTATGTATTATTTATTTATTTATGTTAGTATATTAAATATATATTTATGTTTATTTATTATTTCCTTTAAAATATTTATTCAGCCCAACCAGATGAGAATACTATATAAATACCCCATAATAATAATTTATTTTTTCACCACAATACAGAATTATTGTACATAATATTATAGTATAGCCTCAATATTATACTGTGGGAGACTGGTGCCTAAGCTAGGCTTTACGCCTGTATTTCAGGACGCCAGATCTCCGCCCTATGGTTTTAATTACAATAATTTTATTATGCATTCGTACATGTACCATATTTATAAATTACATAATATCTTCTTCTATCTTTATATTGGAATATAAATCGAATCTAGGAGCGCTACGTATCAGGCGGGTAGAAAAACTTAGCCTTACGCTTCCCAGTTCACCACAGATAACCACAGGTCGTCTGGCGGGAGGTACTCAGTGCTACCCGTGCTTATTCAGGGCAGGTCGCTAGAATATTGAAGTATTATTTACTAGAACAGCAATTTCTCAATACTTCATATCACTGAACGTGGCACGTTTGAGGGCTAAGTTAAAGCCTAATAAATATACCTTCAATGCGCACTGATGTCATGTCGAGAAAAAGGCCAAGAAGTGACTTTTTGCATTCCTGTATTATCAATAAAACACACGAAATTTAATTATATTTATCAATTGTCACTCCTGGCAACGCTTCAACGCTCTAGCGGCCTTAGTAAAAGTTAGAGAGTTGTGTTATGTGTTTTTCAAAAATATTTACAAATAATTAATTTATTGATTGTTTACATGTAAACATACTTGTCAATCCAGTCTCATATATATTCATTGCAAAATATCCTCCACAGATCTTAGAAGCATCTCCAGGACATTTCATATCACAAGATGATTCAATTGATTTAGATGATAATGGAGGCGTCATATCACCACAAAAGCATTCAGAACTGAAAAAATAACATATATATTTATAAGGAATACAAAATAAATTTAAGGAAGTGAGAAACAACAAAACAGTAAAATGTATACTGGATGTTACAAAACTACCCGTAAAGCCGAAAGGAGGTTAAATTGGGCCTTATAACGAGTCCATTCGCAATATTTAAGAACCGTAGTAACGCTGTATTACATACCCCAAAAAAATAAAAAAATATTATTATTTTCACTGATGTGCAAACCCTATTTCAGTAAAATTAAAGAGTAAACTACGCAGAATGTACCTACATTTCTACCTAATTCGCGGAACGACAAAAATTTTAAAAGACCTGACCTAACGAAACAACCTAAACGAACACTTACTTTTTCATAATAAACGTCAAATTTACAGAAACGGCTCAAAATGTGCTCCGCCTTGCTCAATACACAACCTCGCTCGTCGGGATATGGCTTGTATAACATTTCACACCCTCGTCGGTGTTATTGATGCGAAAACCGAGCTAACTCGCTGTTCCATCTCGGCAACCGTTGGGCAATCGGAGAAATACACTCTATCCTTCACATAACCCCACAAAAAGAAGTCCAAGGGTATGAGGTCCGGAGAACGAGCAGGCCATCCATCATGCTGAAACACCATGTTTCTTTGGTTCTCAAAGTAATCCCAGTCAGCCACAGGAAAGTCGTCAATCGCCTCTTCGAATTCCGTTTGTAAAAACGTTAGATAGTTGCTACCGTTCAGACGTGATGGCATAATGACGGGACCGATGACATGCCCGTCATAAAGGCCAGCCCACACATTCAGTCGCCACTGGTGTTGGAATCTGCCCTGCCGTGAAGCATGTGGATTCACGCGAGCCCAAACGTGATCGTTATGCATATTTGAAAGTCCTGACCTCGTGAATGTTGCCTCGTCCGTCCAAATAACATAGTTTACGTAATTAGGGTTTTCCTCTAAGTGCCTGAGGTACCACTCGCAGAAGTTCCTCCTAGGTGCAAAATCGGAGGGTATCAGCTCCTGTGTACGGCGATAGTGATAAGGGTGACGATTGTCGTCACGAAGAATTCGCCAAACTGCAACATGGTTTATACCGAATCTTGTTCCGGCTCGCCCCGTACTTGTGGTCGGCTCTTCTTCAAAATGCTCTAACACTAATTCAGCCTGCCTGGCGTCGACTGTGCTTGGACGTCCACTTCCAGTAGACCGATGAAAAGAGCCGGTGGAATGTAGTCGTCTTGACATGTTCAGAAAACACTGGTACGAAGGCAGCCATCGCTGTTCAGTGGGGGGTCTACCATCGATAAATCGATGCCGATACAGTTCGCGAGCACGATTTAAATTGCTATCTTCATGGCCTACACATAACATTATATCGTAATATTCCGAGTTAGAACGCATCGTTATTTTGCAAAAAATGTTGGAAAAAAACTCGAAACAGTTGTAGGATATCGATTAGAAGATTTGAAATTGACAACATATTTTTTTTCCAACTTGATATTTTTTGAAGTCAGTACTTGAGTATAATGACATCCTTGTATTGAGGTAGCAAACATTTATGAATGAAAAATAGAAAAACTATTAAAGTAGACATTTATTAGGTAAAATAGGTATGTAGGCCTTTCTGTTAAATAATCTGGTTCCCTAACAGCTTACTAGGGTTGACAAAATTTTTGGCTTTGATAATTAATTATATTTTTTACGGGGTATTTTGTAACACGTTGTATAATATAGTCATGTTTTTAGCAATAAATAATATTAAAGAAATGAAACTTAACCAACACACGAATTCTGATGATCCTTGTGAGAATATTATGTCATAGTCATGACATTAAACTATATTTTCATTGGTTTTTAATAGATCTGCAAAATTGCAAATGGAATGTGTAAGTGGAAAAGAAGCAATTTATGAGAGTATTTGTTTGGTGTCATTGATAAGCAAATATTTCCGAATATGCAAAAACATTATAATGCCTACATGAAAACAATCTAACCTATGGCACTTGCATAGAACTAAAAGTATGTGATAGTAAATGGCGTAGGCTACAAACGCGCATGATGAAAGTCGTAAGTTCGGGTTAGTAGTTCGGTAAAGGGTTCTTGTACCGTAGTTTTAATCGTATAGATACCTTACGTATTAACTAATGATAAATTTGCAAATTAATTTCATTTATTAGATTAAACGTGGTAGAGCCACGCTGCAGCTATAGGATATAGGATAAAGTGACATATATCACAATACACGATAACATCACAAGTTAGCTTTTTAGTCACATCTTTAATACATGTCACCTCAGCTTGAACATAAATTTGTAAGTCATCTACATACAGATGGTGCAAGCAGTGCATGTGGGATGTAATGAGATTTATAATGTCTGAGAAAAAGAGAGCCGAGAGAACTGGGCCTGAAAGAATGCCAACAAACAAAAACATACCAATCATATGACCTGACCTTCCCAAATTGCCTGCTGGCAACCTCAAAGATAAGACGGATCAGTCCCGCGCTGACGAGAAGAAGTCCAGGTGATAAAGTAGCTGAAAGAACTTTCCTATCGTCAATATTGTTAATTGTTTGTACTCCATTCCAGTACACAAATCTTCTGTATCTTAGAAGAGCTGTTGTAATACTGTATCCCATTCTAAAAGCAGTTCGATATGTACCTATGTAGAAAGTTATTTTTGAGATAGTAACTATAGATTTGTTTTTGGGTATTAAGAACTTCAAATAAAAAATGAAGAATGGGTATTGGGAGAAAGTGAGAGAAAGAACTATATTATGGTCATTTATTTTGTGCAATGGTAAAACAAATGCTTCAAAGTAAAGGAAAAACACCAAATAATAGTGGCATGACATAGTCTAAGATAAGGAAGAGCATAGGTCTATTCACATCATCAAAACTAACTGTCAAAACAGACAATACAAGAAATGGTCTTTTTTATATCCTCATAAGTAACCGAAGAAAAGTTAATGTGCAATTGTGACATTGTTTTTTTTATAAACTTTGTAGCAATAAGTTTGGTTTTAACAGGAACTTGTATTTGAGTAGCTGAAAAAAAATGTCAACAATAGTCGTAGGGTCCACAATAGAAGTAAGTTTACCAACCCTGATCAATCGAAGGAATTTTCATGAGTCAGTAATAGAAAAGTACATGATATATTTGTGAATCCAGCATTCAGTAGCGTTAATTGGCAGCAGGGGCTTTACAACTATTTTGTTGCTACTTTGAATTTTGCCAAATTAAGATTACAACACCATAGATTAAAAAAAATAAAAAAATGTGGCAAACTCTGTCTACTGCTGAACTGGAAGTGAACTCCTGGCAGTTCAAACACCATGGCTTTCATCCTTCGGCCTTTTCTTGAACTACGAGAATGCTTTCACACACTACCGCAGTCGCAACGGCGGTAGCCCATACAGGCTCCTTCTAGTTGAGAGAATGCGGCTTTAGTTCTCTTTACATAGGCATGCGGGAACACCGTATATGCCGTCTCATGGTTTTATGTTTATGGTAAAAACAGATAAAAGCATTCACCATTCCTCGAGAACAAGGTCACATGATGAAATTCACAGCCTGATTAGCATAACCTCACAAAATTTGATTTAACATCCTTGTGAATTTGAAGGAGATAATAAAAGGATATAAATGAGATAGCACAGCTCTAGAATTATCAGAATTATTACAAAAAATGTCATTTGAAATTGTCAGGAAAAAAGGGGTGCTATTAGAGTCTGAATGCAATTTTCTATATCCAAGTGTATTAAGAAACTTCTATAAGTTTCTCAAAGACGAATAAAGCACTTGCTCCTAGATATAATATTGGCTTCTAACAGCACCCACCATTTGATTCACAAAATATGTGGTTAGTTGTGAAATTGTGGATACCAGTCTATGTAACACTAACAATATCTGATTTCTATGATTTTTGCAGCATTATAATATACCTGCCACTTTACATCTGTGCAGTTCCTCTTAAAGGCATATAACACTGTATTCCATATTGAAATAGACATTCTTACACCTAGCAAGACCCACTAAACAGGAAGATGCTTAAGTCTGACAATAGACTTAACAGCATGTTTATCAAAGTCTGAAAATATTTAAATTCAGGATATTGATCTTATCATCTACAGCTACAGCATTACCAGTCAATAGCTTCATCATCACACCTAAGCTTTTCCACATGGGGTCTAGCAAAACATTAAAGTTTAAGGATTTTTGAAATTCTTTGAATAATTAATGTAACATGGCAGCCTTATCCAGAGCATCTACAAATGTAAGGGAAGAAGAGCTGTTGGAAGTAGAATAATAAGATTCATCAGATGACAAAATAGATAAAAATATAATATATTTACTAATCAAAACACATGCTCTGGTATATGGTGAATACTTACGCATACTGCACTCCAGCATATGGAAATCCAGCTTGAATACATATTTCTAGGCACAAATCAGGTGAATTTGTTGTAGCATAATTACCATAGAAACTTGAAAGTATTCTAAACTTTTTTTCATCTAAATAACATCCTAAATATTTAGCGTAGGTCATACCATTTGACGGACACATGTTAGGCAATTTGACTGGGTAAAAATTACTATTTTGAATTAGGCAAGTCTTGTTAACAATTTCTTGCTTACAGTTCTGTGTTTTCGCACGATGGATTGCAGATATCGCTTCACGGCTTTCAATTGCACAAGCAGGTGTAAAATCTAATTCTTCAGTTCTTAAATGTGGATAAATCTTATGAGATTGACTTTTTGATGGGTTGTCTTCATCATCCCCATACCCGTTAATAATTTTTCTTGCTGAAACATCGTTCAATTCAAGCCTTCCGAGAGACGTATCTCCAAACTTTTTTAACAAATTATCATTTACCGTAGGGAATAGGATGATAGAAATTATTATCTGAATAAAAAATGTAGTTAAGACTGTTACACCTAAACATTTAGCATACTTATACAAGAATTTTCGTATAAGGATAGCCATCACAAAAGTTTCTTATTAAAAATATCTAGCGCCAAATTTCAGATAAAAATTCATGTTTGCTATATAGCGGGTAATTAACCATTTATCCATTTAATTTAATATTTAAATCCACAATTATGCAATTTTTTAATAGTAGTAAATAGTAATAGGAATTTAGTGATGGATCTGGATCACGTCTGGATCAATCGACTCGACCAAACTCGACTTATACTTACTGATTTGATTTGAGTCAACTGGACTGAGTTACTCGAGTTGCACTCAACTCGAGTTCGGGTTGGCGGAAATTGAATTGAACGAAACATGGGAGCAAGCGAGGGCAGAATTCGTTCATCGTGTATATTACCAATAAATTGATTAAATATCATTTGTGATAGTGAAATTAATAATAACATAAAGTAAGAGTAATACACAAACTAGTATTATGCGAGTAATACTATTTAATAAAGATTCTATACGCATACCAAAAATATAATAGTACTATTACTATATAACCGTTTTTATACCAATTCTACCTATTATGTTTACTAATAAAATTTGTCGGGGAAAAAGTTTCTTCGTATTGTATATACAAATTCAAGTCATTTTTTTACATAGTTTAATTACATTTAATTATAATATATATGTGCCATTTTGTTCGATAACTTGTTGCCATCTTGTAAGTAGTGACATAATCCCGTTGCTGTAGAAATTTTGGGATTTTTGATTAAAAAATGCGACATGTAGTTTTGACAGTCCTCTCTTGATGTTAAACTAACACTACCCAAAGAATTCTAAAGATACCGAAACAGGTGAAAATCTGAGTGTGCAAGGTCAGGACTATATGGTGGATACATTAGCAGTTCCCAACCAAGCTCTCTCAATTTTTGCTGAGTGGCCAAAGATGTGTGTGGTCTGGCGTTATCATGATGAAAGACCACTCCTTTTCTGTTGATCAATTCCGGCCGTTTTTGCTCAATTTCCTGCTTGAGTCTCATTAGTTGTTGGCAGTAGAGATCCGAATCGATGATTTTGCCCGGCGGTAAAAGCTCATAATAAACGATGCCCTTCCAATCCCACCATACACACAGCATCACCTTATTGCGTGTTAATCCGGGTTTCGCTACAGTCTGTGGAGCTTGACTACCCTTTGACCATGATCTTTTTTGCACCCTCTTGTCGTAGGTGATCTACTTTTTCATCACCAGTGATCAATCTTTTCAAAAATGGTTAAGTTTCTTTACGTTTCAATAGAGAATGGCAAATGAGCACACGATTCATTAGGTTTCTTTCAGTGAGCTTGTGTGGTACCCAAATATTGAGCTGTTTTGTATAGCCAGACTTTTTCAAATGGGTCAAAACGGTTTTGTGGTCAATCCTCAATTCCTCGACTATGTCGTAACTACTAATATGCCAATCTTGCTCCGATTTTTCAAAAATGGCATCGACTTTATCCGTATGAGGGTGACCAGAGCGAGCTGCATCTTTGACATCAAAATTCACTGACTGAAAACACTTGAACCAACTTTGTGCTAGTCTTACTGACACTGCATTAGGTCCATAAACGTCACAAATTTTTTTCGCGGCTTGAGTCGCATTTTTCCCTTTTCCACCGACTTCAAAAAGAGGAGGTACTCAATTCGACTGTATGTTTTTTTTATGTGTGTTACCTCATAACTTTTTTCTGGGTGAACGGATTTCGATGATTCTTTTTCTATTTGAAAGCTGGTGAATTTCAAAATATTTATAAAATTGCAAAATAATTATTTAGACACATGAAAGGAGAGTAATATAACCAATTGGGACAACGTTATATTCATTGATTAAACAGGGCTAAACGCCAATTATACAGTGCCGCAGACACAGACAGATGACACGTGCCAGTGGGAAAAGGTCGGCACCTCATAATTTGCCATGTGGGATCCGCCAAAGGAGGATTTGTAGAAAATATAACTATTACACAAGTGATCACTGGGCCAAAGTGATGAAGAAAACAAAGAAATTATTTTGGATGACTAATATTATAGAAAATAAAATAATAATTCATGTAAACACGACGACAGCTCAACAAGTTGTCGTGAAAGTGATTAAATAAATTTGTTTTTAATCTAGAGCAGTCTTTAATTTATATAAATTTATCTCTAGAAATTTGCCGACAGCAATAAATATGAATCCAGCGTGTAGCAGCGGTGTAAGATTATGAGGCAGTCTATGTGCGAGGCCTATGTTCAACAGTGGACTTTTTCAGGGTGTAATGGATAGAATAAATATGAAAAATGTTTTTTGAAAAACATTTCTAATTTATTCTGGTATAAATCTAGGTAAAACTGTTAAAATGATTACCAATTTTAAAGAATCTATATCAATATCTCCAAAGAATCGACTATTGTAGGTACCGATTTTTCAGTTGCAATTGCATTGCCTAGTGCAATAAATGTCATTGTCAGGTGTCAGCTGTCAAAAGCATACGTGTGGAGTCATAGTGTGGAGTGGACCTGTGAGTGGACCCAAAGAGTATAATAAGTATATACGGAAAGAGAGCCCTCTGAAGTCATTTTATTGCAGACAAAATTGAACTACTAGCGCCTCCTACAAATTGAATCCGAACTAATTCGCTATATATAGCTCTACATATACCTACTATATTATAGTAGTAGAATGTACTTTAAAATATTGTTTTTTATTTCGTATACTTATTGAAACAGTTTTATTGCCTACTTTTTTGTATACTGCTGTTGATTTTATTAAAAGTAGGTAAAACAGTTTCAATAAGTACACTGGTATTTATAGGATATTTGCAATGAAACAAGAAAGATAATTATTTCATTTTTTATTTCTATAATTCTTATGTTTATTATAATAGGCTTGTGCTGCAATTTTTATTTCATCTTCACCATCAACATATGTCAATTTACCGGATAAAATACGATTAATGGATCTACACCAACTATGCAACATAATATTAATTGTTAAATCTGTGAAATAGTTTTCAATGTTTCCTTATGTTGACTGCAATCAAATGGATATTCAACCAGTAAATCTGCAATTGATGTTATCTGTTTTTAATGTTACGTTTAGGAACGTCTTTTTAAAATGATTCTGTAATATTTTGTAGGTCATGGAAACAATTTTGTAACTTCATTTGGATAACATAACCAATTTTTTATTATATTCTTTAACTTTTATAAAACTATTACTCGCGTTTTGGTTGTTTGAGTCTGTTAGGTTCTGTCTACAATATTTACACGACTTTACAACTTTTTAAACACTTCGTCAAGACCCAACCACACACATAATTTCTTTGCCCAGCATCAGCTTGTAGTGTATAATTAGCTAACAAATTATCATTTAAAATAATTTTGTCTTCAGTGGGAACATCAGAATCGACAGTATTTTTTTGTTTTTCATGAAGAAAAAAATGAAGGCCCTGAAGACACTCATTCATATCCTCTTCGCAGTTAGAATTTTTGGATTGAGGATGATTATAATTGTTTAATAACAACGCTTTAAATGCCCCTTCAAATGAAATAGTGTTAGGGCAATATTTCTGGCTCCATAACTCGGATGTTCCCAAAAAAGTTTTCTATTGGGTCCTGATTAAAATTACGTGTTAATATTGCATCATAACCGTATTTACCAAACAACACTTTACAAATTGCTTCCATACCATTGATAGTTTTAATAAAATTCGCGACAGATGGTACAGTCGTTTCCATTAAACGTACTTTATTTCCAGTAACCTTTTTTTGAATGAATCTAACAGTTTTTAAAATTTCTTTAGCTTTTTGCCACAGTTGGTGATGAGGTGAGTGCCTTCTTATTGGCCCTTTATAAATTTTACCATTGGGTATGGTAAATGTACTACCATTAAGGCTGTCAAATAAATTGTCAAGTAGCAATGTTATTTCAATTAATTGCTTACATTCTACTGGCAAATCACCTCTTGCTGTCAAATGGTCAGTAACCACAGCCACACTGTGGCTGAAAACCTGTGTTGCAGATTTGACCCTCATCTTATTTATTTTCTCGGGGACAATATGTTCTTCCGTTATTTTATTTAATAATCGGAGCTCCCCATATGATTTATCAGCTGTATATACCTGCTGGTAATATTCCCATTTAACAATTTTATTTTCATTATTTGATTTATAAGTCATATCTTTACTCAATAAATTATTTCTAATTCCTTTCATTAAATGAGGAACATCATACAATGGAATAATATCTTGACCATTAATAATAAACAAATCATGGCGCCACTCTTTCTCAAGTCGCAAAACCTCGCTCTTGTGTCATTTACTAAATCGGTTATAGCACCAACATTTACAGAGCTTTGATCACAAACAGTATTAATTATTATTAGGCCAGATTTTGGACTTCAGATAACACATTTTATCAACGTTTTGAGCTCATTTTTGCAATCTATTTGTAATAATAGGCGACTGGTTGTTTAAAATTTTGTTTTAAGCCTTTTACCATAAAAACAAGAGCATGGTCGGCAAATTTTGTGACTTGAGAGGTGGCAAACCCTTCAAATGCATCTTTTGTTTATTATAAAATACTTGGGGTGTCAAAGACATCTCATCAAATATAAGACTGCAAAGTCGATCAGAAGTGTCCTCGAGTACAGTCTTTTAATCTTTTCAAATAAAATGGATTAATACCAGGCACAATTTAATTTGACTGAGCAACTGTTTCATTGCCTTTGATGAGGGCAATGTAAAATATTTATACAATAATGAATAGGTTTTGGACTTTTTATACATTGACAATGCAAGGATTTTTTCATCCATTGTAAACCGCTACCTTTTGGTTTCTTTAGTGATTGCATCTGCATATGAACAAACAACTGGGCGGGTTTCATGTTTTTAATAACTTCCTGGAATACTGTTTTGACAATTTTGTAGCATTTTAGTCTTGCCTTAAAGGATCGCTCTCTTTAAACGGCTTATTTCCGACCGCAGGTGTCTGATTTTTGTCGAAAACGGTTTCATTTGGACATAATTGTATGTCAATGTCCTCATAGAACCTGAAAATTTTAAATTTTTATTAGATATTTCATTAATTATAACAGATATTAACGATTGGTAATAAAGAATCAAAACAATTAAGATGATTTTATTACCATTTTGTAATTTAAAAATTATGTGGAATGTAAATTATGTTTTTTCATTGAGTATCACCTATATTTTCAAACTTTTGAATATTTTTTATATGTCTATAATACCTTGTATGTTTTAGTGACTAAGAAATAATAATGTTGTATACCTGTTTCAAATGTTTTTCTTGTAGATCTGCTAGCCACACTATAATTATGTTCCATTATTACAGCAGGCGCAATACTATGAACCGTGCCTGAAACAAATACATGCAGAATTTGTATTACTAAAAATAATAGAACATCCCTGGGGTATTTTCAAAAAGTGAAATAAAATTATAAATATAAATAGATAAAGCAAATCTTAAGTGTTGCCTATTCTATTATTTTGTATACAACAAAATGATAACATTCATAAAACACTTTAAACTTATTACAATAATTATATATACATATATTATATGTATATATAATTGCTAGAGCTAAAATTTTGATTTTCATTGGGTTAGTAGACTTAAGCCATAGATTACAGGAAAACTACAGGTAGTAGGTGGCCTATCAAATAATTTTAAACATAAATTATAGATGTGATGTAATCCACTTAAAATTTATTTGTAATAAATTCCTGGTTTTATAAGCAACATATTATAGTAATAATTTAATTATAGATATTTTACCTGTACTGGTAGGAAGGAAGTAGAAGTACACCAATTCACTATTGGCTGCTATTAAAGTTGGTTCTTGTCCCAACATTAAAGCAGTAGATTGTCCTGAAATAAAAAGTAGCTTTAAATTAACCCCAACTTATTCAATTATTCTTATGATATTATTACCCATGTTACATGTATACAATCCATGTAACAAGTTTAAAACTTATATTTTTATATGTACAACTCAAATTTATTTAGTCCAACAAAGGAATTATGTCGAAAATTATGAAACTAGGATACAGAGATGACAAAAATTGCAAATTAAAATTATTTCTGATAATTATTCTTAAACAGATTTCTTTAATTTACCTGTATTTGCAGGAGGTAAGGTAGAAGTATGACCCAATGCACTGTTGGCTACAATTAAAGGTGATTCTTGCTCCAACATGAAACTGGCAAATGGTCCTGAAATTAAGATAAAGTTCATATTAACCTCCAAAACAGAAATTTGATAATATAATAGGTTGGGGAAAGTTTCTTCACATTTTATATACAAATTCAAGACATTTTGTTTCAAAGTTTAATTACATTTAATTATAATATATACTAGCGCGGGCGAAGTCGCGGGGAACGCGACTTCGCCCATGTGTACACGTATTTAGGGTTTTTGAGGTTTTAGGAACCCTAATACTTTTCTGAAAGAAAAGGTAGTCTAAGTTACTCCTTATAACATCATCTATCTGTCAGTGAAAGTCCCATCAAAATCAGTCCAGCTGTTTCGAGATTAATCGGAACAAACAGACAGACAGACAAACATTTTGAAAGACCACTTTTCTGTTGATCAATTCCAGCCGTTTTTTCTCAATTTCATGCTTGAGTCTCATAAGTTGTTGGCAGTAGATATCCGAATCGATGGTTTTACTCGGCGGTAAGAGCTCATAATAAACAAGATGATGCCAAGACGATAATGCCCCTCCAATCCCACCATACACACAGCATCACCTTACCGTGTTAATCCGATGAATGATGAATAAAGTATGGAAAGTGTTTTTTACTTTTTATTTTTCTTAATGTCCTATATGTATTGAATGATATTAAAACCAGCCAGATACAAACAGTACAACCAACAAGATTTTTCTTCAATTATATACAAACAAAATACAAAGAAATTTTTCCCTGACCTATTACATTACTATACATTCAACATAAACCTAATCTAGATTTTAAACTTATTTATATAAATAATATATATTATTTAACTTGTTTAGAACTTAATTATAAATTAGACAACTCAAAGATCAGATCAACTAGGGAATAATATTTAATGTTTATATGTTTAATACCTCTAGTGGGTATAAAACAAAGATAATTTTTCAGTTTTCAGTTTGCCACTAGACTGCAGAAGTGAAAACATTGGTAATTGTTATGTTTGATAATCTGTGATAGATATTTACATACCTGTATTTGATGCATGTGAAGTTGAAGGTTGGCAGCAATCAATATCAGATACTCTGGCAGGTTTTTCTGAAATTATTAATAAGAAAAGTAAACATCAACATAGTTAGCAGCAGCAGTTGTCTAAATATGAAGTAAATTGATATGTAAAGTAACTAAAGTGGAATTAAACATAAACATAGAAAATTTTCGGCTTAGTTTAGTTCCTTACTCAATCATTCATTCATTTATTGTTAAATTTCAATTTAATTTGCTTGTTATTGGCACACTTCAATAACTGTAAAAGAGTATTAGACATGTGATATTATTTAATCAAATTTAAATTATGTTTCTTTTTCGTATTTTCATTTAATCTATTATATTGTCATATTATATATCATTTTCACTTATCTTTATTTATATGTATTTTGTATTTTCATAATTTTTTTGTACGCCTCTATTTTAACTATTATCTGCCAGTTCTCTATGTTGTCTGGAAGAAATAACTTTCAGAGTGGTTAGACCGTCTGTTGTACATTTTAAACTTTAGGTTTAACTACTGTCATACTGTATTTTGGTGTACAATAAAGAGTAAATAATAAAAAATATTATGAAAGGCTTATTTAAATAGTTGAGGGCAGTAAAGTAGATAAAAGTAAATCACTCAGACTTTCAATTCCGACCAGTCCATTGTGTCTCGGTCAAATAGGACCATATAACACTCAAGTTATCAAAAATGACTTTCACATAGTCAATCAATTGTTTTACTTATTTTAGACTTGATGAGTCCAGCATTTTTTAGCTAAACAATGTTATGAGAAGAAACACCCAAACAAACTTAGGGCCTCATTTAATTTAATTTGCAATTGTGTTCCAATTTGTGATACACTAGTAATTCTATAGGGCAAGAATATTTATATGACACTATTTCATGTACTAGGCTGTTATTGGATGTTTCTTAACATTAATTCACAAATAATATCAAGATTGTCCCAGCCTTTGTACATCCTACAAGGCTGGGCCTAAAGTTTACCAACAATCATAGCAATCAATAATTACTTCAATAAAGAATGTACAACATGTACCTATACATACCATGCAAAAAGTGATGGAATTGCATTTGCATTTAACCGTTATTCGAACTCGGTCTTCAGGCGAAATGTATGTCACAAATCAATCTTCTGGTAATACTTGTAATCCGCTGATTCTAGTTTTCCACCAACAAGAGTGACCCAAGCCTTAAAACGCCAGGAACTTATGAGCATTTGGAAAACGATGCATTGGGGTACCTGAAATTAAATAAAAAGGTATAAATTACTTTTTTTCATTATTATTCACGAATAATTACTTTTACAACTTTTACCAACATAGCTCAACAGATTAGTAAACTGAAGTGGCAATGGCCAGCCATATTATAACTCTAAGAACTGACAAACGATAGGAAGAAAGGTTCTCGAGTGGCAAACTCATACCAGTGTGTGCATCCCCCACTAAATTGAGTGACGACCGAGTAATACATGCAAGAAGTCAATGGATGCAGGTGGTCAGGACTGTGCTTTGTGGCATTCTTGTAGGAGGCTTACGTTCAGCAGTGGACTTGTGAAGGCCTGTAATGATGATGATGATGATGAATAACTTTTAATTACAATCAATAACTAATTTTATCTGTTGAAAAGGTGGCAGTGACCCTCATAAATTAAGATCACCATGCCTAAAATTATCTGAAGCTGTTATTCCACCTCCTGATTGCTTGAATTTTATAATTAGATGGTAGAAAGGAAAATGAAGATGGCAGTATGACCAAAATAATAGCTTTGTACGTCCAGTACTGCAGTGCACTCTGGGCAGTCATCCCACCTTGCCGACTGAAAATCTTTTACTACATATTATTAACGACAATATTGAAATATTGAAATGCACTTACCACTCGGTACACCCAAACGAGCATAACTTAGGCATTTTGAACAAAAATATGTACGTGTAAAACAACACAGCACAAAAACAGCGTCCTTTCGCGATATTGTCCAACACAATCCAAAATCGGGGCGAAGTCACCACAGCAAGGCGGAGGAGATCAAAGCTCGACTCTACGCACTTTCTGAGTTTTCACAACCGAAATAGAATTAAATAAAATGGAGAAATCTACAGACATGCGCTCACGCAAAAAGTAGCCACCATTTGCTTTTTTGTTTGTTTAGAATATTTGACGTCTAGAAGTTTAGTGTTGACAGTGTCATAATTATCATATTTATTGATTGATTTGATGATTATTAAATTTTTTATGTTAAGATAATTATTTGTAAGTAATAAAATCTGCAATAAATTTCTTGTGTATTTATTTTTGTTTTATAACTTAATTTCATTTTATTTTTTCATCGTAGCGACATCTGTGAAGCTATAAGATCAATTATAAACATAATGTTTTCGAACAAATAATGGATGGCGCTACCATCAAATGAATTTTTGTGATCCAAGGCAACTGTCCTACGCCTGAGGACCACTAACCCTATGGTGTGGACTGTGGAGTATAAAAAATCTGCTAGAAAAGAATTGCTTATTTTATAGGAAGTTTAGAAACTTACACGAGCGAAAATCAATAATTTTCGAACTTTTGTAACTGTATTTCTGTATCGTAAATGTCGGAGTTAAATAATCTTAAATACGAAGATACGGTTCAGTGCATTTTCTTTTCATCACATGAAAATGTTAATTGGGAACAGTTGTGCGTAGTGATCAATGAAAAAGTTGCTGCATTATCTAAGGACTACATTTGGCATAGAGATGAATTTAAAATCTGTCAACCATTGTTAAAAGACGTTTCAGGTATGTAATTTCTAAATATTTTTTAACAGCCTATCAAAAAATTACTGCTGGACATACGCCTTTCATGGGGAAGGAAACAGTTTTTGGAGATTGCCTCATAGGAGGATATTTGTCACAGTTGACATAGTTGGCAACTACAGTTTTTATTTACAAACTTTCAGAAAAAATGGAACATTCCTTATACACGCGAGCAGTCGCACAAAATTGGTTTTATACTTCCCGTGCTAATAACATCTACGGCAAATTCTCAGCTACTTATTTAGTTTCCTGATTAATTAACAAATTACCCCCTTATTTACGTAGTAACTTTAGATGAGAAAATATTAAACAAAATTAAAACCTCATTTCCTACTTAACACTTAGAAATGATCTTACCAATCATCTAGTTATTTAATTACCTAAGTTATCAAAATTATAAATTTAGTCTGATTTTAAAACGTATTTGCAACACAATGTAATCTAATATATAAAAATTAATTTTTTGTTTGTTTATATTTTATGCGCTGCCATACTGTTAATCAGATTGTGCTAAAACTTTGTCAACTTATTGCTTACAATTGTGTGAAGGCATACTACAATTAACTTCGGTGGCGCGCGTATCGTACCAACAAATTTATTTGAAAGTTATACATCACTCATCTTCAATGAATGTATTAACATTTCTAATTAAACAACATTACTCTTCCAAATTTAAAATGATATTATGACAATTATTTTATCTGTAGCAGCAACGTGCTGGGTGCCAGCTAGTCTAATATATAAAAGTTAATGTTTGTTTGTTCATATTTTTTGCACTGCCATACCGTTCATCAGATTGCGGTAAAACTTTTTTAACTTATTGCTCACCCTTGCCCGAAGGTACAGTTAAGTTACAGTTGGTGGCACGCATACTGTACTGACAAATTTATTTGAAAATTATATATTATTCAACTTCAGTGAATGTATTATCATTCCTAATTAAACAATATAACTCTTCCAAAAAACAATATTTCCACAATTATTTCTTCTGTGGAAGCAACATGCCTGGTACCAGCTAGTATTTCTATATTCTATTCTATTTTTCTTTATCAAACCTTGTGGAAATATGATGTAAATGATAGTATTATTTACAAACCTTTGTGGTTTATAGATGCTATTTTACTTGTGCTTTTGTATTCAACTTTGAAATGATAAATAAATTAAAAAAAATATATTTTTTTAATTTGGAAGACGCTGCTCCCCATCCCTGATTTGCTTCTCTCTGTCGCCTACCACACCCATGGGACGATATGGGATAGTTAATAATCGATAAACAGCAATATGTGTAATCTCTATATTTTTACTTCTGATTTTAGTTATGAGTGTTTATATCGTGAAAAGGATGCTTTTATTAATAGTTTTGTGTTAGTAGTTTCAGTCAGCGTTTCATTAACAAATATTTTTGGTTTTAGTTAAGGGAATAAGTCTATTGCAAAAGGAAAGCTTTATTTAACGCATCTGCATTTTGATTCTTAATTGAGGATAAATGATGATGTCTATGGGCCCCAGCATCCACTTACCATCAAGTGGACTGTGTGCTTGTTTGTCACCCTATTCAAAAAAAAATATGCTGACATGATTTTAATCTATGGAGAAGGTCATAAAAATGCAGCACTTACAATATGAACTTACTGTGAAAGGCAAAGGGACGTGAGGATCAATCCTACAAACCCTTACAATTATTATATACCCTAACAATTATAGTTAGTGCTCAATTCCGCTTGGTTTTAAGCGCTGCTCAAAATCAAATACCAGCATTAAATAAAGACAAATTTTTTGCAAGATTGCGATATTTGAGCTTAGATAGTTATATGGTCTGGAAGAAGCCATAACATCATAACAACCTGTTGATCCCAAATTGTCCTGATTAAGCTTTCGGTATTAAGTTACTCGTAAACACGATAATTGCAAGTAGCCTTATTTTACAATAACATGTTGATCACGAATTGTGCCTATTAAGTTTTTAATATTAGATTACTGAAAACATGTTATGAAGTATAATGTTACAGAAGACGCTGACTCCACTGTATATTTGTTATTGCTGGTCAAACCAAGGCATCATACTTTCAGTCAACAGACTTGTTTTGACCATGCAATATAAGCCATTGCATTTAGAATAAGATTATTATAATTCTCATCGTAGTTATGTAATCACGTAGTTAAGGAAGTCAGTATTGCACTGAAATAGTTTTAATAGATTATTGTAATGTAATAGTTAATAAAAGTCGTCAAGACATATTTGTAGTTTTTAAAAAGCTTCAGCACCGCTCCTGAAATTTAACTAGATACTTAGTGTGTAGTTATTAGTTGATTGTCAACAAACTGTGATAAGTGATAACATCGCAAGCTATACAACTGTATAATATTTTTGTCTTTTTTACTTACTTTTTCTTTTTCTTACTTTCAGACTTGCCATTACACCTCACAAGCACAACATGTTTTGAAGATAATATTGAAGATGAATGGTTTATTGCTTACTTAGTACTTAAACTAACTGAAGACTACAATGATCTAATAGTAAAGATTGAAGATAATGATGGAGATTTTCTTTTAATTGAAGCTGCTGATTACCTACCATCTTGGGCTAATCCAGAAACAACCCAAAACAGGGTAAGTTAAATTTATTGCAGTAGTATAAATTATAATATTTATACATAAACTGTTCCAGAGGGAATTCCATTTAGCAGGATCCTGGCACACCTCTCTCACTTCTTTCATATCCTTATGCATACATGCTTGTTTTTGAAGGGTATTCTTAATTTGCTCCATCTTAAATATATCATCAACTTGGTCAATAAACTGCCATCTAGGGTGTCCTTTGCTGACTGCCTTGCTTTGCTGCTTGCTTTGTCACTCCTTCCTCATTCATTTTTTCCATGTTTCTAAATCAACAAAATATGCCTTTCCATATCCTAGTCTCAACATCTTCTTGCAAACCACACCTTTCTGTCATAACACACTTTTTCACCCTATCATCCAGCCAGTTATTTCCATAGTATTTAAGTATTTATTTATTTAACAAGTACACTTACAATATACATATATAACATTGTCACAAAAACATACACACTTCTATATTTTCTGATATGCATATCAATAACAAATGTATATAACATTCACAGATTGAGTCGTGCAACTTAATTTAGGATTAATTTGGAGTAGGAAAAACATCCAATCAATGCAATAAAATAAGAAGTAATTTAAGTAAATTATGTGCCTAAATAGGAAAAAAAACTATTTATAAAAAAATCAGGTTCAATTATTGGGAAAGAAAATGGTAGATATTGTACTCTCTTTAGAAGTATGCACATTTTTAATTTAAGTATAAAATAGATTCTATTCAAAATATAATTTTTAACAGGAACTAGACGATAAATGATTAGTAAGTTTAATTTTGAAAGTCATATAAGAGTCGTGAAATATATCGATGCTAGGTATGGTTTTAGATATTTCGTTATATTTGCCACATATACGAACAATAGGAGCATGATTCCCGAGATGAGTTTTCGCGAAAGGAATATAAAATGTTTTTAAGACGCGACAACGGGGTATTTACGCGGAACAGCTAACAATATGCGATCAAGAAGGTCACTGCACTTTACTTTATTGTGTACTATTGTATGTAAAAAACACACATCTAGAATGTCTCGTCTATTTCGGAGAGACATCATCTTAAACTTAGCCAGTCGAATAAAAGAAAGAAAAATATTACAGACAGACACTTCAATTTTATTTATATGTATAGATTTTCGAGTTTTTCACAATAAGATACAATACAAACCCTCGGTGACAGTTTTTAAACTTGGCACCTAATTAGCACTTAATTTTTAGGCACTGATAAAGAACATAAAATGCCGTTCATACCTTATGGTAAGGTAATGATGGTCGTGGACCATATAATTCCCAGAATAATATTTTAATCTGTATCTATAGCACTTAATTAGCACTTAATTCCTTGCTATTAATATTTATCGTATATCTAATAACGTCATTGCGTTGCTAGCGATACGTTTTGCCAGCAACGCAAATTTAATCGTTCGTTGCGGTGAAAATTTTGGAGCAACTAATTTTTAAACTTGGTACTTAATTAGCACCTAAAAAGCCCCTAATTTGGGCTTTTTCTAAAAGCAATTTTGATTCTATTCTGATTTTTAGAAAACCTGAATTTTGCATCTGCTTTGTTCTGAATAACTACTTTATTTTTATTAGGGGCGTCTTGTCATTGCCTATACTTGCATTACCTAATTAGCACTTAGTTCCCTGCTATTAATATTTATCGTATATCTAATAACTTCATTGCGTTGGTAGCAAAACGTGTTGCTAGCAACGCAAATTTCAATAGTTCATAGCTGTGAAAATTTAAGAGCACCTAATTTTTAAACTTGGCACCTAATTAGCACCTAAAAAGCCCATAATTTTGGATTTTTCTAAATGAAAATTCCTGACTTTGCGCTGCTGGCGGTACACAACTGTCATGTTGTCTATGATTTAGTAAATGAACTTTAATTAATTGGGTTAGTATAATACTTATTAATAGCTATAAACGTAAATTAAAGCTCAACCATGTTGTGGCGGTGTAAGAATATCCACTACCCCATAGTCCAGTGGATGTCGTAGGAGAGAAACACATACGACAGAGTGAAACTGATACAGGAGATGGACAGCAGCGTCATCCTGATAACTCAAAATAATAAAAAACATGCGGGAGTGTCGTGGAACACTCGGTTGGATCCTTGGAACGAAGTTCCTTTCGTCTACTAAAATGAAGCGTCATTTAATAATAATATTTCTTTAATGGCAAGATAAGAAAAAGTGCGAGGGAGATGGATATTATTCCACCTCGCTCGCACTATAGAATGGGGGTCGTAACGGAAAAATCTTATACTTTTTCTCGCCTAGTCCCCATCCGTCAAATTCGTACCATGCGATAAGGAACTTCGTTCCAAAAACTGTGGTTATTAACCACAAGTGTGTCGCAAGATCGTACCTATGAGACAATTTATGGGTCTCAGCCATGTTCAGGTGTGGGCTTTTATAGGCTGTAAGGGGTGGATAATAATAACACTTAGCCATTTTGACTCTGCTGAGGTTTTCCATCTGTTTGGATTTTATATTTATTTTATTAAGGTATTATGCTACCTGTTTCTAAAATGAGTTTCGTAAGTAATTACCTGTGTTTTTAGGGGGCGTTCAAGTATTACGTAACGCAATTTGGGGGGGGGGTCTTGTAAAACGTTACGATGCGTTACAGGGGCGCGAGGGGGGTTCGAACAATGCGTTACGTAACACGTTTTTTTATTTATATAAAAAAAACATGCGTGAGTCTCGTGGAACACTCGGTTGGAACGAAGTTCCTTTCGTAGTATATTATTATTGATAAACGTATTATATTATTGATTAACAAATACAAATAAATGAATTACTAGCGTCTATTATATTAAATGAAGCGTCATTTAAAATAATATTTCTTTCATGGCAAGATAAGAAAAAGTGCGAGGGAGATGGATATTATTCCATCTCGCTCGCAATATAGAAAGGGGGTCGTGACGGAAAAATCTTACACTTTTTCTCGCCTAGCTCCCATCCGTCAAATTCGTACCGTGCGATAAGGAACTTCGTTCCAAAAACTAATGTAGGGGAGTTAAAATCTCCCACGTTGGCAACGCTTTTCATTTATGTTTTACGGGGAATCCATCGACTGTATTGTCATCATCATTACAGCCTTTCACAAGTCCAATGCTGAATATAAGCCTCCCCCCAAGGAATGCCACAAAGCACGGTCCTAAGCCACCTGCATCCATCAACTTCCTGCATGTCTTACCAGGTCGTCACTCCATCTAGTGGGGGTCGCCTACCGGTACGAGGCTGCCACTCGAAAACCGTTTTTCCCCATCGGTTGCTACATATATGGCCGGCCCATTGCCACTTCAGCTTACTAATCCGTTGGGCTATGTCGGTCATTCTGGTTCTACTGCGGATATCCTCATTTCTAAGTTTATCACGCAGAGAAACCCCGAGCACAGCCCTCTCCATAGCTCGCTGAGCGACCTTGAGCTTCCTCATACGGCCAGCAGTGAAGGACCATGTCTCAGTTCCATAATTCATCACTGGCAACACGCACTAGTTGTACGGTTTCGTTTTCAAATTTTGAGGTATACCTGACGAGAAGATGTGTCGTAATTTCCCGAACGCTGCCCAACCGAGTTGAATCTCGTCAACAACTTCGAGCTTAGTGCTCTCAACAACTACCGGCATAGGTGTGACATGGACGTTATACATGATCTTTGTTTTGTCCATGTTCATCTTAAGATCTATCCGTTGAGAGACACTATTGAGGTCATTGAGCATAGTGCTTAGGTCCTCCAGCGATTCTGCCATAAGGACTATATCGTCGGCAAATCGAAGGTGAGTGATGTACTCGCCATTGACGTTAATACCGTATCCTTTCCAGTCCAGTAGCTTGAAAACGTCTTCCAATACAGCGGTGAAGAGTTTAGGGGATATAACGTCACCCTATCTTACACCTCTCTGCAGTTGGATAGGTTTCGTACTCTGGTTCTGTACTCGGATAGCCATCGTAGCCCTACTGTACAAACACTTCAGCACTTGGATATACCGACAGTCAACTTGGCACCACTGAAGGGACTGCAGCACCGCCCAAATTTCGACGGAATCAAAGGCTTTCTCATAGTCCACATACGCAAGACATAGTGGCAAATTGTACTCCTCGGTCTTCTGTACAATTTGCCGAAGGGTATGTATGTGGTCTATGGTGCTAAAGCCTTTTCGGTAACCGGCTTGTTCGGGAGGCTGTAAGTCGTCGAGTCTGCGTGCGAGACGATTCGTAATGATTCTCGAAAACAGAACGTAGACGCGGCTCAGAAGGGAAATCGGTCTGTAGTTCTTCAAGAGAGCATTGTCACCTTTCTTGAATAACAAGACCACCCACTACTGCTCCACGCTTCCGGCGTAGTGCCACCATGGAAGACGGAATTAAAGAGCTTCTGAAGGACTTCAAGTACTGGTTTTCCACCCGCTTTCAGAATTCCATCCTCGCCCAGGGACTTGCCGTTTTTAAGGTGCTGGAGAGCCATTCTAATCTCGCTCAGACTGACGTCCGGGATATCATCGGAATGGTGTCGGATAAGACTTGCTCTTGGATCGTTACTCACACTTGCGTGTGGCTCCAACGATGATGTGTACAGCTGCCCATAGAACCTCTTAATCTCACTCAAAATCGCAGGTGTCCCGCAAACGATGCTGCCACATTCGGTCTTCAGATTCGACAATTGGCTCTTTCTGGCAGACAGAACTCTGGCAAAGACTTTGGAGCCCTGATTCCGCTCGATCGCTTCTTCAATACGAGCAGTATTAAAGTTGTGCAAGTCCCGCCGCATGCATTTGGAGATCTGTCCGTTGCCTGTATGCCAAATCTACTGAAGACTGCAGCTTCATTTCCCGTCTAATAGCCATGAGATTAAGAGTGTGATCGGAGAGTTTTTGTATTCTTCTGCGGCAGGTCTTGCAAAACTTAGCTTCGACCTCATGGACAGTTTCCACGAGCTTGTCATTCATATTGTCCACTGCATTGCAATCTTCTAGGCACTGAAAACGGTTTTGTAACTCGAGCTTCATTAGAAGACCATTCGGTGATCGCTACCAGTTTTCACCATCGACATCACTGAACAGTTGCCGTCTAGTCGTCATAATGAAGTCAATCTCATTTTTTGTCGAACCGTCGAGGCTCAACCAGGCCCACTTCCTGTGGGGCCGCTTCTGGAAGAAAGAGTTCATCATAAAGAGTCCCTCTTTCTCCATGAAGTCGGCCAGCTGCTGGCCCATTGGGTTCCGTTGCCCTATTCCAAATTTCCTTACCCTCAGCACGCCGTTCTCTCTTGTGTCTAGTTTTGCGTTGAAGTCTCCCATTAACTCCGTATAGTGGGTTTTGGAGGAATGCATGGCTTTAGAGATATCCTTATACATATTCTCCATCTCCTCATTGGGATGTGCCGAGGTTGGTGCGTAAACCTTTATGACCTTCAACGAATACCGTTTGGTGATTCTGAGTATAAGGTACGCAACCCTCGTCGACACACTCACAATCTTTACTACGTTGTTAACGAGACCACAACTCTCTCGATACTCGATACGATAAATCCGACACCTCCTTGGGACAGATGGTCGCCCTCCCGGTGATAAAACAAGTTGCCGGATTCGAGGATAACCGTGTCCTCCCCCTCTCTTCGGACCTCGGATAATCCTATAATATGCCAGCGTAACTTGTCTATCTCTTCTTCCAGCTCCAGGATTTTCTCATCAGTCCTCAGTGTGAGTGCGTTGTATGTTGCCAGATCGAGTCGTCTTAGGTGGCAACCGAACCTCCACCGGAGATTCTTAACCCCACCTGTTCTGTATTGTACGTAATTTTTATTTTGTTTTCGTTGTCAGTATTCGTTAGTGTTTACGCAGAAGCACATTGTTTTAGTCAGTGTTGTTAAAGTGAGTTCGTACTGTTATGTCCTCAAAAGAGGGAAATTTGCATCATCAGCTGTTTTTGGCCTATAAAGGCTCTGATGCTGACTTTCCAGCGCAACTGTGCTGAAAAAATAGGACGATGAGAAGATAGAGACTTTGGCCGAGAATGAAAAAGGGGAGATCTCCCGCCGGGCAAGGTGTTTTACCCGGGGAGCGGCCAACGCTCCGAGTGGTAGTTCGGAGCTATTCTATATGTATACTGTTTTTGCTTCGGAACTTTGATGGCGCGATTTAGGCTTCGATGTATTTTCGCATGTGGTGCGACGACAGCGCCGCCACATCACCCCCCTGCTCAGACCGGAGGTCGATAGTGCAGTCTAGATGTCGACGAATGTGCAAGTGCCAGGGAATTGCCTTGTAGTCTGCGGTGAGTCGAGAAGAAGGCAAGTAATCTGCGAGACTGTCGTGAAGCAGAGGCGAGCAGTAAGGCTCAGAGCCGTGCCGAACACTGTAGCGCAGAGAGTAGCTTGAAGGAACAGGAAGCATTATTATTCCAGTGCTGCGATGAACCTTTGTAAAGCTAGATGGCTTGCAGAATGTGAAGACTGCAGGCAATATCTGCTCGGGAGCGAATGAATGGGGTACTTGAGGAGGATGATGAAGATTTGAAGGTAGTTTTCCGAAGGCTGTTGGTTGCGTGTTCATATCACGTCGGGGTCACTAGTTCTTGGCCGAGAATGAAAAAGGGGAGATCTCCCGCCGGGCAAGGTGTTCTGCCCGGGGAGCGGCCAACGCTCCGAGTTGCAGTTCGGAGCTATTCTATATATACTGTTTTTGCTTCGGAACTTTGATAGCGCGATTTAGCTTATTTCTTTAGATTTATTTTCGCTTGTGGCGCGACGACAGCGCCGCCACAAGACGAACAGTGGTGGATAAAGCCAAAAATGTATGTAAGGACAGGGCCAAGTCAGGAAAACGGCATAATTAAATGTAAGATTAGTAGTAAAAGTTTATTAGGACAAATTTGAGCCCATTTTAACATATTTAAAACTTAAGCAAATGCTTATTACATTATGTGTGATTGTTTATTAAATAGCAATATGAACATAGAATTATTACATATAGAATACTAGTACGCGCACCGAAAGTGAAGCAAGTAAAACTAACGCGAAACCGCGTAAGTTCACTCAGCGACGCGTCAGTGCGCAACGTCACGTCTTACGGACAAGAGCTCGCGAAAAATTGACCGTTTGTGTTGTAAAATATTGACACAACAGTGATGATAAACATAAAAAAAGTGATGGTATTACATTTCACAGGTAAGTTCATATATTTAATTCATTATTAGTACGTAAAACTAAAAAAATACTTACCTAAGCTATCATAATAGAAATGTTGCTAGTTGTGGGGAAAAAAATCACAATTTTCTTTTAAAAATATTTATTTTCTATTTGTGTTTAAAACGTTTAATCGCAACGCTCTGTGTAAAACTCAAATGTTTATATGTAGATACCTACTTCTCTAAGTATTAACATAATATTAACAATGGGTGCCTATTTAAAACTAATACGGAGTGATCAGCTGATCGCAATCCGTCGACGCCATTTTAACACAACTAATTTATTTTTATTGCTTTGTTCATTGACCGAGTCGACGTTTTAGAGTATAGAATAAAAACTTTTTTTATTTACTACATCAAGAGATTATTAATAAGAACGCCTTTACGAAGCAGATGTCACTTTACACCCAAACATAGTCTATTTTTAACCGACTCCCAAAAAGGAGAGGTTATCAATTATGTATGTACGCTGATTTCTAAGACGATTCTAGATCAATTCGTATATACATGCTATAATTTTAGTGGTTGTTTTCCCGCATTCCTGACTCAATGCAAATTATAATTTTAAAATGTTTAGGTATATAATGACAATATTGATAATTATTTAAAGGACATTGGTCACGGCCCATACATGCTGTGACCTGGCTACAAAATATCGCGAACATGACTAGTGTATCGATTAATCCGTTCCCCTAGGCACAATCTCAATCCTAAATCGAAAATTATATTATTTAAAAGCCGAGGATAGCAGAACGTTACACTTATATATTTCGTCACTTTTGAGGTTATGATGTAAAAATTCTGCAGCCATGACTACAACCTCAGCTGTAACCATTGATATGAAAACTATGCAGTAATATATACTTAACTACATAAATCAATGGCTAAAACCACAAAAATGAATCAAAACCTTTCTAATATTTTCACTGTTATGTATCTATGTTCAGCAGTGGACTTGTGAAGCGCTGTAACAAATGTATTTAAACAGGTGCAGCACAATCTGCATGAATCAGGGTAAGATTATAAGATGAAACCAGCTCTCATTGTATGTCAATGTCATACATTTGAGTTTAAATGAATTATAACCATGTAGCTACTTACAATCTGATCTTTGTCGTATCGTACCATGCTGTATCACCACTAGTAAATATCCATACCTATAATAACATAACTAACTTCTTCCAAGACTAAGATGGCAGAGTAGCTTGTCGTAACAGCCAAGCCAGACTGTTTCTTGGTAACAGTTTTAAATTATTATGAAAAATATGTAAAATGACCTAATATCTTAGTTGTATCTCAAAGGTCGGTAGAATAAAGATAATAAAAGGGCACTTAAATAAAATACCAATATGGTTTTAAGTATTTATTTATTCTATGTCTTCCCTTACAAGAACTGAATCTAAATATTCAGCAGGAGCAGAAATATTTGACTGGTATCGAGCCCATCCAAGGTACCACACAATCGTCATCACATGAGCACAACATCCAACTGTGCGTCGCCCTACCAAACAGTTGCAACAATACTCTGCTATACCCTCTCTCCCTGATATACCATTTTCTATTAAAATATAAACATAGTATTGCTTTCTAGATATATGTCTCGACTTGATTTTCCCCCGTATCAGAGTATTGTTGCCTCTTCCTCTCAAATTGTACTCTGAAGTATCTATGTTGTCACTTGTTATTTCTATTCTGTACTCCCCATGAAATCTTACGTGCTCCCCATAGTATGACCGTGCTTGTCGTATCTGATAGGTTCCTAAGGCAAAAAGTATTAATTCGTTCATTTCCATTCTAGGAAATGTGATTAGGTTATCTCTATCAGCCGTTATACTAACAAAGTTAGAAGAACGTCTGTTCATATTTGTACTATCAACCAATAGGGACAAATTATTTGCTAAATTAATCCTGTTTCTGATAATATTTAACATTTCCCCTGCATCATCTCTATTTCTCAGAACACCAAACCTGTTCAGAAGACTGGCCGCTATTTGAAAATGATGCATCATATGCGGCACAGTCTTATTAAAATAGTCTTGCCGTAATAATTTAAAATCTCTTTTAAAATAACCATTTACAACCTCCACCACCCATCGACAAATTGTAACACATCTACTTCTATTTGCTTGCTCGGTGTTCAGTTGATGTTCGCCTTCTAAAAGTGATTCTGGCATGTAGGTCTTGTAACTGCACTCTTCTAACAGGCTTATAGAGTCTCTGAAACCCCTATCTAAAATAAAGATATCATTAGCTTGGAGGTACAATCTGAGAGGAGAATTTTCATTTCTAAATAGAGATGTCATTATCTCAGCATCCGATGTGGTAGCCTTGTATGGACCAAAACAGTCAACAATATAGCCATCAGTTGATACAATCAAAAACGGTTTAAGTAGATTTCTATACTTATGCAATGAGTAAGTATCCTTTTGAAACATGTAATTTGAACTTTTGTTAATATATATATAGGTGCCATCACAAATCAAAATGACTTGGTTATTGTTATTATTATTATAGATACCATTTTTCAACAGCAGATTGTGTTGTAGCAAATTCTCCCTTGAAATATGATTGATTCCAAGATTATTGGGAACAAAGTCTTGCACCAGCAATTCTCTTATACTGTGCATTAATCTTTCAAGGGTGCGACGAGGCACTCCTAAAAGCTTTGACAATCTGTCATCAGATTCTCCGGTTCTCAATTTCATTAGCAAAGCAGACAAGCCTTAAATGCCTCTATGAGCTTCTTGGATCCTAGGAACCTCATATAACAATGAAATAAATTCCTCTTTTGATCTTCCAATCCAATAGAAAAATAAATTGTCATCAACATCTTGAATTGCTTCAATGCTGCTTAAGTTGAAATTAGATTTGGATGAATTTACATGCTCTATTTGTTGCACATTAAAAGTACTGATGCTGTTTGGCAAATCATATAGACTATCCCAGTTATTGCTAAATAAATGTTCCTCACAAACTCGTGCCAGTGCTGGTATGTAGAAATTATTATTACTCAAGACAGTTGTTCTCAAAGAATCAGAAATTATCCGCAAATCTACATTAGTACAGCCAAAGAACAAACAATGAGAAGCAGTATTTGCAGCCCGTCTGTAGTTTGGTAAAACAATTTCTACTGCTGGGTGAACGGGAACCATTGGAATTTCAGCTCTATCTTCCTCAGTCTGTACATGTTGTTCTACACCTTGATCAGTGAGATTTGGCTCTTGTAAAAAATTATTATCTGGATTAAAACAGATTGTGCATCTTCAATTTGCTGTGTCCGAAGTGCAGATCTTCTGCATCTCAGCCAACATGGATGACAAACACGATCAGTTGATGTAATCTATAAAATAAACATCTTGGTTTAAAACTTAATATGACACATGAGCTAATTGATAAATAAGAATTATTGAGTCCTGAATTACAGAGCCGCTCATAGTTACTAATGCACTGACCTGACGTGGTGCAATCCTGGATCCAATGATATTGTTAATATTTCTATCCAAATCAGAGGCATTTTCTTTCAGAATAAGGTCACTTCGTCGCCTTAATATGGATAGACCGCAGTGAACACACACTCTTCTATGGCCTTGGTGAGAGGATCCAGCTGCTTGTTGTTCACCGTGATTGTCGAGGGCTAATGCTTCATTAACTGCATGCATTGCAATATCCCAACATGCCTCACAAATGTAATCATCTTCAGTTATCTGAAAAAGGAAGTAAAGATTACTAATAGGAAACTGAAAAGAATATCTGCCTAGCTTTTTTCTATTATAGGATAAGGGTGACAAACAAGCACACAGTCCTATGTTGGGGTTGGTTTCAAGTCCAACCTAGTGCAGCCGGATATCAGTATTTTACATGGAGCAACTGCCATCAGACATCCACAGCCCAATCAATGAGATATACTGATACTCTTACATGGTTGACAGATTTTAACACACGGTTATATTAAAAGATCATTGAGCATAAAAAAACACTACACTTGATTAATATTGTAATAATGTCATAACACAGTAAACTATATGCAAAGTACTTACGAGTATTGGGGCGATCCAATTGCTGATTAACGATATCACTCTGGTGTTAAGTTCCAAAACAACGAAGCGCCGGAGTGTATCAACAACGATATTGCAATTAATACACTGTAAATGTCGACGAGTTGCTCGGTTGTTCGGGTTCATTGTGTTATTCCGAGACGTTACTCGGCACTCTGAACCAAATCCTAAAGCGCAATCAGTGTCCTGGGATCAATAGCAGAGGGTCGTCAGGTGTAAGCGTTATCGGTGTCCAGAAATCAATATCAGAGGATCGTCAGGATTTGAAAGATCAGTCGGAGTCCGTAATATTAGCCAAGTCACAAATATCACAATAAAACCACAAGAAACAACGAACGAAGGACTGCGCACAAACTAGTAGATTCTACCGAATGGACTGCGCGGTAAGTGCTTTGACAGCTCTCATTTCATAATACCACAGACTATACATAGAGATACATAATACGTTCCGTTTTAAATATTAGTGCATTCTATATTTGCTGTCAACCTATCATTTGCAACTCATTTCAGAATACTTAATCTATATCCCCAACTGAAAATGATGTTATTGATAATACACTAAAAAAAAAAATCTACAATAAAATCTAGTATTTAAAAAAGTAAACGCATAATGGGAGTGTTACTTTAGTGTTATGATAAAACGTGTACCACAGATAAAAACGGGACGGGTTTGGATGCGTTCAAAACCTATAAAAAGGAGTAAGGAAATGAGGTTTTTATTACAAAGCTAAATTATTTTCCGGCTTCAATAAAATAAGCTGGACCCCGTAATTTAATATACATCTAAGTCGCTATTTTTTGACTTATGAATCATTGGTGGTCGTTTCATATTTTGGTCAGGTCGTATTTGACCGATGTTCTTTAAAAAATAATCTTAATAATTATTAAAAAATCTTTTAAGTCATAAAAGCATTCAATTTTTAACCAATTATACAAATATTTGTTATATAATCTTTCGCTTAATAATTTAAATTCTTTAGGTATTTTATTATGTTCCGTACTGGAACCATATTTTTTAAATTAATATTTATTGTCTATATATTTATTTTCTTATAAACTTTCGAGTGGCAACAATTACTAAATTAATAGGGATTTATTGAATTCTTGGTCTGGTAACAATCCTTTTTACGCGAGAAGCCGCGCTTGCGTCTGATTGGCCGAACGGCGGAGTCACTTGTGCGCCGTACGCCGAAACGTTATGAACTTTTCTCTCTTCGAAAAATTATTGTGTGTGTCCCTTTTATTTTACAACGAGTACTAAACAATTCCCGAAGATACTGTGCCATTGACCTATGGACTATTCTATTCGGAGAGACAGGGTTATATCCCTTCGAGTCACCTAATCAGCCAGCCAGCTCGCCGGGCCCCAGCAGCGTGAGGCAGTCGAAGGCGGAGACCGGTGAGTTACCAGACCCTTAGCTCTTTCCTGAACATATTAAATATTTTTACACACATATTAAGACAATTTTTGTTATATTTAACGAGCCTAGGAATGACATCTAGGACAAGTTGGTCTGGTTCATGTCGATTTCGAGGATTTTTAATAAATATTCAGAGCTAAATAAATTCTAATGCGTAATAATACGGCATAAGCTAGCCTGCACGCCCGACCTACTCGCGAGATATTGCTATTGGTTTGAGATCGCATTCGAGTTTTGTTTTTCTCTATTGTAAATCTGCCATTTTTACATCCTAATAATTTTATTTTAATAAATCTATTGTACTACCAAGACAAAATCATTTGACTTCGGGAAAACAACCATTAAAATTTCAGCGTGTATATGGGACAATCTGAGGTAAAAACATTAAAAAAATACACCGAATTGAGAACCTCCTCCTTTTTTGAAGTCGGTTAAAATTAAACATTACACGATGTGCTTATTGTATTCGAGCAAATTAATTGTGTTTAATAATATTCTTAAATTTTATTACGTCTGCATTTTTGTACCATTAAAATATGTATAATAAAGTTATATTAGTACCATCCTTATCGTGTTTATTTTATTCCATTTTATATTCTCATAAAATACGTCTTCGAACGCAATACGTAATCTTTATTATATCGATTATTTAAAATTAATCAATAAAATAGTGATTTGCACAAATTGATTGCAAACGCCAGAAACTGGTATCACTGAATGGCGTGTATGTGTGCGTGTGACGAGCGTAGGCACATTCGACTTGCGCCCACTAACATGACTTTAACGCTCGTGTTTTGTTCTAGACTGCGTTTCTATACGTAATAATTCTATGAATATGAATAAATAAAATAAAGAATATACCACATGTCTTGCGTATATTGCACTCTTGTTTTATTTATTATTACCACAAACACGATTAATAAATTAATAAATTCAATTATCACAATATGGACCCTGTTGGATATGGAAAATTAGAACAGAGGAGGACGCAAAAATGTTTTATTATTCATTATTATGATTATATAATGCATTATTATTATGTAATTTATTATTATTATACTATCATTATTCATATTATTCATTCAGGTATTCATATAAAGTATAATAACATTTGTTGATTAGAAACATTTTTAATTGTCGTATAAAAATATTATCATTTGTTTCGTTTTTTAATGAGTTTGGTAGTTTATTATAGACAGTTATGGACATTACGTAAGGGCCCGATGAAAAGAGCTTCACTTTAGAGGTTGGTAGCAATAATTTATTTTTATGTCTAAAACTATAAGCCGTATTTTTAGTTTCTCTTTTTACGTATAAATTAGGGTATTTTCGCATAAATTTGCATAATTCCAATATATAAATACAACTTAAGGTAAGAAGTTTAAGACTTAAAATGAGGACGACAACTTTCAGTTTTTTCTATGTTACACATAATGCGAATTAGCTTTTGATATGTAAAAGTGGTGCGATTTTGTGTATTAAGTGTCTGCGCATGTGAACTATTAGTGGAAACGGTGAAACAAGTGCTCTGATGGTGATGTGATTCTCAAGATAAGGTGGCTATCTGCTTAGGCACCTTGAGATACCATCGCCAACTGTCAGCTGTCTGCTGACTCAAGTTGCCGTCAAAATCTCCCAAGGGCTGCACAATGTGACGCATCAACATATTGTGAAGCAGTGTACTATGAAGGATAAATAAACATTTGGGGAAATTATAATAAACCGAATAAAAATACCTAAGACTTGGCCTAAAGGTCTAGATACCAGGCCATAAACTCCAAAAAAAATAAGCCTCTGAGATTGTGCCTGTCAAATTATTGTTTAAGGCACAGAACACAATTACTCTCTACCAAGAGAAGAACGCCACTTCATACTAAAAAACGGAAACACGTGTTTATGAGTGTACACTAAAAGCGCTACAGTTAGCGCCCATATAAAACTTTTTAGCGGGAATTCCAAACCTTTGTACCTTCATTTGTTGGTATTTCATTTTATTTTTTTACTCTCATTCCCCACTACCCCAATAATTTTACATTAAAATAACAATATAAAAATAAAGTTAGAGCCTTTATTTCCACTTCTGGGTACAGACCTCTCATTTCTTAGCAGATTTCTCAATTTAAAAAAAAATTCAGACATGCAGGTTTCCTCACGAGGCATTTTATAAATTAAATAACAGAACATAAATTGCAATTAACAATTTCTTTGGTTGGGGATCGAACCGTATGTATGTATGGCTGCTTCTCTCGCCTCATTCACATCCATATATCTACGCATACACGCTCGTCGGTTAAGGGTACTCCTAATCTGGCCCATTTTCAATATATCGCCAATTTGGTCGATAAACCTTCGTCTGGGGCGTCCCTTCCCGACTCTTCCGTTCACTTCTGCAACATAAATTTGCTTTGTCACTCTTTCCTCGTTCATTCTTTCTACATGACCAAACCACCGAAGCATTCCTTTCTTAATCCTGGTCACAACGTCATCTTGCAAACCACACTTTTCTCTTATCGCACTATTTCTCACCCTGTCATTCAGATTCAGCCCTAACATGCTTCTTCTGCCAGACCCAACTTTCACTACCATACATTAAAGTAGGGACTAACACAGCATTAGGAATTGCCATACGTGCTTTTTTTGACACATTCTGACTTTTCACAATAGCGTGTAGAGCCCCATTCACTCTATTTCCTGCATTCACTCGTCGTTCTATATCCTTATCATACCTACCATCCCTGCTAAATAAACATCCCAAATATACAAACTCATCCACTTGCTCAATCATCTCCCCTTCTATTCTTAGTTCACATAACGTTTTACTTACTTCTCTTTCAAAAACCATCACTTTCGTCTCACTTGCGTTCACTTTCATACCCCTTTCTTTTAATGACCAGTTCATTAAAGTAACCATCATTTGCAACTCGGCTGCCGACGATGCAAATATGACTTGATCATAGGCGTACAAAAGGCATTTGACGGTTAACTCACCCATTCTCAATCCACATTCTTCAACTTTCAAAGTTTGCAAACAACTGTCCATAAATAGGTTAAACAGCCACGGGGAAGCTACACACAGCCCTGTCTGACACCTTTTTGAATGCCAAACCAGTCCGAGTAGACCCCATTGATCCTGACACAAGCACTAGAGTCCCTATAAAGAGACCTTAATGCCTGTATCAAACCAGCGCTCAAACCAAATGATTTAAGTGTTTGCTATAACACATTCCTGTCCACTCTATCATAAGCCTTTTCCAAGCCCATGAACGCTGGTTTTTGGCCAAAAACTTCTCCGTAATCATGCGCATGGAAAAGACTTGATCCGTACACCCCATCCATTTTCTAAATCCAGCTTGCACATCCCAAATTTTTCTATCAGTTTCTTCCATAACTCTTTCAATTAATACCTTAGCATACAGTTTACCCACAATGCTAAGCAAGCTAATGCCACGGTAGTTTTTACAGTCCTGCTGTGACGCTTTTCCCTTATATATTGGGACTTTAACGGCTTTGCACCAGTCTTCCGGTACCCGATTCAATTCCCAACATAAATTAAACAAGGTGTACAGCAGGCCTGCCACCACTCCCTCTCCAGCCCTTAGCATTTCGAGTGATACTCTATTATATCCGGCTGCCTTACCTGCTTTCATGCTTTTCATTGCTTTCATTATTTCATCTACACTTATCTCCCTACCTCTCTCCACTTCTTTCGGAATTTCTATTTCACTTAATTCAGACGACTCTTCACTCATAAACACGCTTTCAAAGTATTCCTTCCATCTCTTTAAATTAGAAACTTCATCATTCAGCTTACAGCCATTCTCGTCTCGTATGGTATTCATTCTAGGCTGTATTGAATTTCCCCTGGCAGTTCTTACGAGTTTCCAGAACATTTTAATATTTGCCTGGAAGTTATCAGATATCCTTCTATCATTCTTATCCGTTCTTTCTTGCTTTTTCCTTTCAACAACTTCTTTTACTCTCTTATTTATACGTCTAAAGTCTGCCTTTTTTCTTTCAATCTCATCAATCACACCGCTAGAATTACCAGCTTTGGTTGCTAGTAAAACTAGCCATGCTCTCTTCTTTGCTTCAACTTCCATCCGTACCTCATCATCCCACCACAACGTATTATTTTTCCTTTCATTCGTTCTCTTATTTACACCACATACTTCGGTGGCTGCATCCACCAAACCTTTCTTGACATTATACCACACAGTCTCCAAGTCTAAATTATTCATACACAATTCATCCATACCACTTGTATTTTCTCTCAGTCTACATTTAAACTTCTCTTCACACCTTCATCTTGTAACCTCTCTATTCTTATACGCTGTAACGCAGTGGTCCGATGCCGCCAACGCTTGAATAGACCATTAATTCGGCATAAGACCAAGTAATGATCCGTCCCTACGTTGGACCCCCGGTAGACCCTTATATCTACCACTGCGCTTCTCATTCTTTCATCCACAATTATGAAATCTATCATGCTTCTATCATCACCTCTTTCCTATGTATACATGTGAATCCTCTTATGGCGAAAGAAAGTGTTCGTCACAAAAAGATTCTTTTCCACACATGCGGTGGAGGAGGTCTTCACCATTCTCATTTATACTTTCATCGCCAAACGTTCCTAATATCCTTTCATAACCAGACCTCTTCACCCCAACCCTTCCATTAAAATCTCCTAACATAATAATATTTTCATTTACCTTACATTTCATCAACACCATCCTTACCATGTCCCAAAACTGCTCTCGGATATAAGTGGGCTTAGACATATCTGGGGCGTACACCCCTAGTATAAACAACTTCTTTAAGCCCACTTTCATTCGTATCCATAGCAGCCTTGGGCTTACACATTCATACTCTTTCACACATTGACCCATTCTTTCTGAAAGGATGACATCGACTCCCTGGCATGCCCGCTCGGTCACGTCTACACCAGACCAGTAAGCGGTATACATGCCATGTGCAGTGGCATCCTCTCCCTTTCGTTTCGTCTCATTTACACATAATACATCTATTCCTCTATCATTCATCATTTCGCATACTTCATCCATCTTATCATTCATTGCTCCACATACATTCAGCGTAGCCAGACGGAGCTCCGCAATCCACTTTTCGCCCCTCCGGGAGACAGAACGTTACGGGTGGCGAACCTCGTCACCGGTTTTTCTCCCGGAGATTCTTCGCACCCCTGCCCCATTAAAGGGGCGCCGGGAACTCAGGGCCATTTCTTTTATTTGCTGGCTCATGGTGCGAACTAAGGGGTGGTAACTTTTACGCCGCTACCATACGGCGAGGAGCCGAGTCTATCCTTTCGGCTTTGTCGCTTGTTTAGCACCACCCGGGGGACACGTGTAGGGTGGGCCTAGGGTTAGGTGGTCAAAGCCTACGGACGCGAGCGACTCATCCCCTAATAATATATTTACATAAAATAAATTATGTTTTTGCCAAACTTATCTGAAACTTATTTTTGTTACAGGTTTTTATTTATAACAGCCATATACATTTAATTCCGCCAACAGTAGCTGAACTAAAAACGCCATTGAAGTTAAACGATGCTTTAAAATTGATCATAGAACACCCAGAAGAAACAAAAGCTGAATTCCAAATAGAACAAGCTATTCTGGAAAGGATTGGCGCTTATCCGAATAGAATAAAAGAACTCAAACACAAAGCTACAGTTAATATTCCTATTGATTTAGCTGCTTTATTAATAATAAAACCTACACTTATATCATCTCTCGTTAATATTTATCGCCATCATGATTATATCGATGCGAAAAATTTTCGTTACGTAAAATTTGATAACTGTGTTAATGTTAATGTTCAGTTTACAAAGTTTCAATATGCTGTGCTTTTGCATTCGAAACATATTACTAGCTTTCGGAATACAAAAATTTCCGCTTCTGACAAGAAAAACGTTATCGGATATAAATTGGCTTGTGGTTACGAAATGATAATGAGTGAATCAAGAAAAGATAAATTTTCTTCTATGGAATATAAAAAGTTTTTAAATAATTTGACAAAAAATGGATACTTTAAAGGTAATATTGAAGGTTCTAAGGATTATAAACAATTATTAGATAAGGCAAACATATATTTTATGGAAATGGAATGCCCTGCCAGTTCTTATATATCTTCAAATATATCCCACATATTATCGTCAAAAGAATTCATTAAAATCAAAGAGGCTTTAACTCAAAACCCTAATTTATACTTACACGTTGAAGACAGTGATGAGTGGTTAAATGTTGATCCTTCTACATTGGATGATTTATTAAATAAAAATTACAGGAAGCAAGTAAATTCTGATGATCTTATAACACCTAGTGTTATTACAACTGGATTATCCAATTTTCTTTCTCAGAAATCTGATTTCGAAGGTATAGAAGAAAATGATGCATGTATCCAAAATGATAAAATAGAATTTGATTGCAACCAATTTTTTACATCTGTTGAAAGTATGTTGAATATGGTAAAACTGGATGCGGAATATGAAGAATGGAGTGATTCTAGTGACAACGAAATTTCTGACAGTTTTGCCGATACCGAGCAACAGCTTGACAAAGAACTCGAGGCAGAAATGGTCTTAAATGAGCAAAATATTCATTTTAAAAGTGATAAGTCTATACTTGAAAATTTTGTTCACAGTATGAAAGAAGAAGGACTTTCAGGGCCATCAAGTAATATTTTAAGATCTGTAGGAATTAACAAAACAGATTTTCTGGATTCCGACGATGATGAAGAATTATAATAAATGTAATTAAATATATACATTGTCTTTTCTTTTTAGACGACTTTACAAAATGAGGTTACCAATCAGACTGTTTTTTTTTTAAATTTATTTTTGTATGTATCTTACGCGATATTGTCGCCAATTGAGACCCGATTTTGAAAATTCTTTTATTATAAATTTGGGGAAAAATTCCAACACTAAGGGAATAGGGGATGAAGTTTTTAATATAACTATTTAGGCGACATTAAGATTGTAATATTCCTATCGAGCCGCGGTAGCTCAGGGGCAAAGCGTTCACTATAAACTTCACAGTACGCGAGCAACCCGGGTTCAATCCCCGCCGGCACCAATGAAATTGTTAATTGCAATTTTAAGTGCTGATTTACCACGTGATCGGCGGTGAAGTAAAACAACGTGCGGAAACCTGCATATCTGAGAAAAAAAGAAAAAATATATTTATAAGACCTGTGAAGTTCGCCAAGACGCATTGGGGCAGCGTGGCGGACATTTCCTTGCCCTAAAACCCTTTTAGAAATGAAAGGAGGCCCTAATGGGATTTTAATTCTTTTATACACTATGGCTTAGCATCGACTTCAGAATGTGAAATTATTTTATTCGTGATGGTTCTTTGAAGTCTACTTTTATTAAGTTTAATTATTGTGTGAGATTCCATACCACGGGATATTTTTAATAGAATTCAATAAATTTAAGTCTCATCTTGCTTCCAAGCCATCGCTCCTAAATCGATAAGAGAAGCGTCCTTTTTATAAAATAAGGGTGGCAAGCGAGCACGCAGTCCACCTGATGGTAAGTGGATGCTGTGGTCCATAGGCACCTTCATCTATCCTCGATTCAGAATCAAAATCCAGTCGTCACCTCTGAGGAAAAAGATGTAATTCCAGTAAAGAACTGGTAATTATAAAATAAAAAAAGAATCAGTAAAAGGGTCTCTGTTTTTCTACACTCGCCATACCTACACTACATTCACATATAAATTGATCTCTTGCTTATGAAATTAATCCTTTTAAGCAGTTAAACAGCATACCACACTAGATATTAAGTGTTATGTAGTTACAATTATTCTAAAATACCGTAATACGTCCCGGTCATAATCACAAATTAGTGTAAAGTGATGACCGCAAGCAGATGTTTGTACTTTTTAATGGCAACGGAGGTTTGGTCTGGCGCTCCATGCGCCGTAAGTAAAACAATTTGTTACCAAGGTAAAAACAAAATGAAACAATTTACTTTTGCATTGATTTTATATAATTAATAGGCCAAAAATAAAAAGCAACAGGGTCAATAACACAATTCTTAAAAATCAATATTGGTTGGTTATAACATATAACCACAAATACCATACGTCTGTGGTTTTACTTCAGTATTCAGTAGCATATGGTTTCAATTAGAACCTTTGTGTTAGGTATACCTAATCGTCTAAGAATAAAAACCATAATTGGAAAACCAAAGAGAATCGATTATTTTTCAATTTACTCTGCATAATCTTAATTCAACAAGTTTATTATATACTAAATTTATTTGGAATGTTGTAAAACTAGGCGGGGGTGATATATAGGAAACAATCAATATCCTATGAGGGTGAGAAGTCGAATTAGCAAGAGACCAGAAACCATTAGTAACATCGTAATAAAAAAAAGTAAAACCATCATTGCACAGACTTTAATCTCTTCTTTCTCTTTGGAAATACGTTACCCAACACTATAATCTTTGCGTTATATCATGGTGCGGGTGACAGCTTACGCCTATGAAGTTTCGTATTTTTTAGATAAACTGTCATACAGATATTGTTGTACTTCATGGATGGGTACCGCCCACTTACGACAGTGATGTACCACGCTAAACTATGCCATGCCATAACGAACAACCACAGACTGTCAAAAATCGGTTTTGAAATAAATCGAATATATAAAAATCACGTAAATATGTATTGGAATTGGAACTAATCGTTCAACAAATTCTGATTTACGGAAACAAAACTCACATAGACGAATATGCAGTGTTTCCAATGCATGGACGATAAATTATTTGTTGGTCAGCTCAGGCAAAAAAAAAAATTATAAAGCAAATTACGCATTGTGTCAAAAATACTTTATCATAACTCATGGCGGCCAAAATGGGTACAAAAAATCCATGTTTTTATTTTTATTTCAGTAGATTTATAAACCAAATTCTCGATTATTTTTACCTTCCGTCCCGATATTTGGCCCATTGGACCTGGCAAAACTAATACACATATAGCAAAAGGCGCTAGCACTCGTACCTTGAAAAGCTGCCGGTGCAGTCTACGCCGTACTGAAAATTAGATGCTGGCAGCCATTTTATTTGTTTAAATGTCAATATGAATGTTGCAATCAACATGAAATAGAAGATGATTTTTATTTTCAAATTAATACATATTATAATCTATATATTGAAGTGTCTGTTTGTAACGTAGAGAGAGAATAAACTATAGAGGCGTCACTAAAATGACAGAAAATGCGTGAGAGAAACACACTTATCTATGTTAAGTTAAGAGCAAGCGAGTCAAACAGTTTTTTTGTTTTCCGTATGCGGTTTCCTTTGTTTGGAACAAAGGTTCTATGTTCCATTAAAGTTGGAAAAATTTACTTTACCAATAATCGCTCAATAAAATAAAATGATGTGTCTTACCTAGTTTGAAGAGCACTTCCCGCTCTCCCTCAATTGCGTGCACTATCCCCAGCATGGTGAAAAAAAAAATTGAGAATCCTTCCATAAGTTAAAAAACAAATAGCCGTTTTAATTAATAACATTATTACCAAAACGTTGATGTGAATTTTTTTTAATTGCAGGGTGAAAACAACATACCTAGCGTTCTTCCTTCTAGTGAATTGGTTGAAACGCCTCGTAAACGAAAGCTAAGAAAAATTTTGTGCGAGAAAACCCGCTTAGCTGACACAAGAAAAAAGAAGATTGCAATGTTAAGGTCGAGAGCCTGGAGGTTGAAAAAAAAACTGCAGTACTTTCAACTATTATAGAAGAATTGAAAGCCCGTTTAATGATTAGTGAAGAATCCGCTGATATGTTGTCTTCTATTGGTACTGAGAATAAGGATTTTTTAAAAAGATTAATTAGTAAAGAGACTGCAGAAACAAAATATTCTGCGGAGCTAAGAAAATTTGCTTTGACTCTGCACTTTATTAGCCCTAGGGCCTACGATTACGTACGTAAATATTTTAACACTTACCTTCCCCACCCACGTACATTATCACGGTGGTATGAAGGCGTAGATGATAATCCGAGTTTTAGCAAAGAGTCATTTCATGCTATAAAACTCCTTAATAAAGCTAACAGTTTAAAAAATCCTTTGCGTAAATTACTTTGTGCCTTATCTTTTGATGAGATGGCCATTCGTAAGTCCGTTTGTTTCGATGGCAAAGACTGTGTAGGATTTGTTGACTGTGGCAATAATTTAAACAGCGGCCAATTAGCCAAAGATGCCCTAGTTTTTATGTTAAGGTGTGTGAATGGATCATGGAAAATACCATTAGGCTATTTCTTGATAAACGGTATATGTGCAGAAAGCTAATCTTGTGAAGACGTGCATTGAAAAGGTGCACGTTGAATGTGGAATTGATGTCATATCAGTAACTTTTGATGGGTGCCCCACGAACTTTGCGATCGCAAAAATTTTAGGATGTAAGTTAGAAGATGAAGAAATTGATCCATCATTTTGCATCGGAGACAAAAAAGTGGTAATATTTCCGGATCCTTCACACATGTTAAAGCTCGTAAGAAATGCATGAGGTCAAAAGGGAACAATTTCTGATCGACACGGCTGCACTATTTCGTGGGGATATATCAAACTCTTAGTAGATTTACAGGAAAATGAGGGGTTGTACTTGGGCAACAAGTTAACAAGATTGCATGAAAATTTCAGTAAACAAATTATGAAGGTGAAATTGGCCGTCCAGACATTTAGTAATTCAGTTGCCGATGCTATTGAATTCTGTACTAATGAACTTAATATCGACGACTTTCAAAGCTCTGAGGCAACAGTAGAGTTCATAAGGAAAATAAACGAAACGAAAAAATTTTTAGAAGATATGTTACAATATTTAGCTCTCCTAAACTTAGATGGCAGGTCTCTATGCAAAACTAGCAGAAAAACTGGGTTATGGGGTTTTTTAATTTGTATAAAAAGTATCTGTTATCTTTATGAAAACCATGCTAGAAATAATTCTCTTCGTTTCATATGTACATACAAAACAAATTTAGCCAGGACCACCTGGAATATTTTTTTAGTGCTATAAGAGCAAAGGGTGGTTTTAATGATAATCCTTCCGCTAGACAATTTAAATCTGCTTTTAGGCGAATGCTCGTACACGGTGAGCTCAAACACATTACCACTGGAAATTGTATTCCTTTACAAGAAATTAATATTCTGACATATAGAAAACCTGAAGATGCAATTAATAATACAACAGACAAAATAACATTAATTAATGATGCAAATTCTGAAAATGAAAGCTTTGAAAGTGAAGATATAATTAGTACCATAAATGATCATGACTTTATCACAGATCCAAGCAGACTTACAGAATTTTCCAAACAGGTCGTTATTTTCATTGCGGGGTTTATTGTACATAGGCTTAAAAAGGAAATAAAGTGCCCAGAATGTGTAACTGCGTTAATTTTTCAAAAATATCCCAGCTTACAGTTAAAAAAGAAATAGGGGGCTTACTCTACCCCAGTAAGGACGTTGTATGTATTTGCGAAATAAGTGAAAAAATATTTCGTCAAATGAAAAAAATTGAATTTCGCAGGAGTGCCTCAAAAAATGCTACAAGACAGATTTTTCCCCCCAAATTAATGAACATTTTCAAAGTCGGGAATTTTTAGATTGCCATTACCCACTTTTAATAAAATCTATTTGTTTAATATACTTAAAAGTGAGAATGCATTACGCAGCAAAGAAAATTTCTTCTAATGACGACAAGGTTCGTAACTTTTACAACAAATTGATTTTGTTTAGGGATCAGTGATTTTACAAATTCCTTCATGGTCTGTCTATAAAAATTATAAATTCCATGATTGACGTAATTTATAATTTCTATAAAATAAATGATTTTTTTGTGATAGGTGTGATTTGCTCGACTCATATCATGTACCAACTTATAAAAATGTTTGCAATAATAAACATGTAATCGTATGTAAGTTTAGCTGATTGTAAACAGTTCCCTAAAGTTTCTTGCCCGTTCTTCTTTAGGATTATAGACTCTGAACGGGATGAAAAATATTTATTTAGAATCCTTTAGTTTTCAAGCATGCGTTACCAAACCGAAAACTGTAAAATGTACAAAAATTTTCCTAGTGCTGTTTCAATTATTTGTTTTATTTAAATAATATTAACATAAATATTTTGTATTATTTCTGTTGTTTCATTCGAAATTGAATACATACCTGTGGATATATTATTATACCTATAAAAAAATCGGTAGATAATAATATATCCAAAAATAACTTTTTTAAACTATTTAATTTCAAGTTTATTATAGTTTTTTTTGTGTTTTTGCGTTATCTGTTATACATAGCAAAACATTATATAAAAAAACTGATTATAATAACAAGGAAAAGACAAAACGCAAAATAAAGCGATTTAAAATATAATAAAAAAAATCGTTTTATTTTTCAATTTAGTACATTAACCTTTTAATATACAGGGTTACAAGAAAAATCGTGCTAGATCCGTTAAGGGCGTGGAGTACCCATCATTTCTGACTTATTTCACTATGAAACACCCTACCCTAAACTTAACCCTTTTCGAGATATTCGACTTTTAATTTTTTTATTGAAAATTGCCGATTTTTAGGCTAAAAAGATTAATTATTTTTGTTTATTTTGTGTATCTTATTATTATTGTTATTGCATTTTTACATGTGTAATAAGATGCTTTAGGACGTCAATCATTAAAATAGTGCATAAGTTAATTGAATAGACCGTAGTAAACAAGTGAAAGTAAAGAAATAAAATTTTTATTAGAAACTTTATTTTTCTCTAAGGGATATCTAAAAATAATATTATGGCAATTGTTCGGCAGATGTTTTTTTAAATATCTACGTTTCATCAGCTATCTAACGAGGTATAACAATCTAGGGTTTGTATTACATTTCGTGGAAAAAAAGTAGTTGGGACGCTCCAGGTAGCAGTTCTAACGGTCCCGCGCCTATTGTCCTTCAAGTTAAGACGCACCAAGTGAGCGAGACAAGTGACGATTTATGTAGGTGCGAATGAAAGAAAAAATGTGTAGAGACCGGTTAGGGCTGGGAATACAACAGGGGGTATTGTTTGGTTGTCAGTCTGCTTTTGTGCTTCGTACATAGTAGATGCGATATCGTTTTGCTCTTTTTCTCGACTTGGCTGTGATTCTGGACTATTTCTTCTCATTTGTGACTACTGTGCTTGTTAACCGGACTATGATTTGTACCTGTGATACGGAAGTGTTGAAGATGACGTCCTACACACCTGAGGAATATGCTGATATGCTTATTTGTTACGGATACTGCGATTGTGTGTCTGCGCAAGCTCGCAACGAATACATAACTCGCTACCCCGGTCGTCGAGTGCCGGATGTGGCCGTTTTTGACAGAGTTTATCGAAGACTTCGAGAAACTGGCTCTGTTTTGAGACGAAATACAGACATGGGAAGACCACGAATTGACGACGAAGAACAGGACAATGAGATAGTGCAACGCTTTCGAGCGGATCCGACTACTTCCACTAATATTGTTGCCCGTGATCTGGGACTTTCGCAATGGAGAGTGTGGTTTACAGTGCATACTGCTGGCCTATACCCGTACCATTACACGCCGGTACACGTTATTGAAGAAGGAGACCCCGCGAGAAGATTGGACTTTTGCAGATTTATGCTAAATGCTGACGTAGAAGACCCAGATTTTCTAAGAAATATCTTGTGGACGGATGAGTCCAAATTTGATAAAGATGGCATAACTAACTATCACAACGCCCATTACTGGGCCCCAAAAGAACTAAGGAATCCCAATAAGAAAAGAGTGAAGGGGTCCCAACGAAGATTCAGCGTGAATGTGTGGATGGGCATTATCTCCAATCATTTGATTGGACCTTACTTTCTCCCGGATAATCTAAATGGGGAAAGCTACGAAAATTTCCTGAGAGCAGACTTGAGTGATTTGCTGGATGATTTGCCACTCAACCTGATCAGGGACATGTGGTTCTGCCCTGCCCATTTCAGGAGAAGTGTCAGGGACTGGCTGGACACAAATTATCCAAACAAATGGATAGGACGAGGTGGGCCGTTGCCATGGCCAGCAAGAAGTCCGGACCTAACCCCCATGGATTTTCATGTGTGGGGGTGCATGAAAAGTCTTGTGTACAGCGAGCCGAATCCTATCTTAGGAAGTTAATGAATTACTATTAACCAAATAAGATATATCTTAGGAGGTTAATGTACTACTTACATATTTTTGAAACACTGTGTATTGATTCTACCTATAATTAGTAAACAGAATTTACTTTTCCCAAAAATCAAGGAATTAAAAATAGAGAATCATCGGCAACACTAACTTTAACCTATTGCTATCCCGCTTAGGTATACGGCAAGGACTACTCTATTGTACATACTCCCTCTACGGTTTGTAATATCAAAATAACAGCCTTTTACTAAATACATATTAGGCATGCGTCAGATATATCAAAACTAATCTAAAATCCGATTTCAAACACAAATCGAATCGTATCGATTTCTCAAACTAGAAAATCAGATTTCAAAAATCGACCTAACTAAGCTACGATCTTACGGTCTGTACACCCAAACGAATCGACAACAACATCCAAAGTTTGGATTTGGTTATTGTCGATTAAGATTTCTCGCATCAGTTCGCGTTTGGAATCCAAACGCAAACTGATGTGTAGAAATCCGTTTTCTCAGATTCTCTCTTTCTAACCAAACACAACATAGCTGAATGAAAAGGATGGCATGAATTTTGCGATTTGGATTTCGGTTTGTCGGCTATGGAAATCATTGCATATTGAAATATGCGATCAATATTATCTATATTTGCTTTGCGAGATTATGTGTTGATGAATTTTTGGTTCCGTGTTTGGGTGTTTGCTTACAAGAATCTTTGAAATATGCGATCTATATCGTTCTTATTATTAAGTTGTTAAAGACTATATTTGCGAGATTGTTTAAATATTTATTTTTGTTTTTGGTTTAGTGTTTGTTTACTAGAAATTATCTTTTGTTTTCATGTTGCTTTCGTTTAGATGCAAATTTGACCTTGGTGATAAGTGCGCGCGTGCCGGTCAGTCGTATCAGTGAATTACAGGATATGTTGTAATTACAAGTATGTTTATTGCCCGTTTGTTTAGCAGAGTTTAGAGTTAAAAAAAAATAAGTTAACTAAGTGAATTGTGTGTGAGTATATATATAAGTAAGTTTACATAACAGTTAGGTATTGACTCATTTTGACAAAAAAGAAAATGCTTCTGGAGTTGCAGTGTGTAAATATTGTAGTCAAAATATATCATATAAATCTACAACGGGTAATCTAGAAGCTCATTTAAAACGATCTCACGCTTCAATTTATTTGGCGCAAAAGACAAGTACCGATTTAGGAAATAAAAGGAAATATTAAGAAATCATTGTAAATATACCGATTTTAAAACGCGCCGGATAAGTTTTAATTTCCTACAAAACTTTTCTGCTAGTCCTAAGCCTAGATTGAAGCATAAAGGATAATCGCGCAAATCTGTTTCTGTATTACATTTGCGTTTGTCGTTTCGTTAATTTATAAAAAGAAATATAAATACGCAAACGAATTGGCGTGGCTAAGCGCAACTGAAATCGGATTTTTAAAAACGGATTTTGAAATCTGAAATTGGATAAATATCCGTTTGCGTTCAAATCCAAAAACGCCCATGACTAATACATATAAAAGTATATATGTATACGGTATTTATAACAAAAAGACAAAAACAATTTTTAAAATGTTTGATTTACTGTCTGTTTGTTCCGGCTTATAGCTGGCACTGACAGATAACTGATGTTATAAGGAGTAACACAGGCTAATTTTATTTAAGAAAAAAATTAGGATTCTGCGCAAAAAATTAAAACCCATGAAATTCAATCGTAATAAATACTAAGCGGGCGAGGTCCGGGAACAGCTATTATGTAACTATTATGTCATAATTTGTATTAAACTTTAACTTAATTTTACATGCATTGTAGTTTATAAAAAAAATATATGTTTCGGTTTCAATTTTTATATTGATAGCTAAGCGATAATTTTTGCTTTGCTTTGTGTATCGTTAATCGTCTTTTTTAAATCGATTCAACAATGTTCCATCTCTAGACACGCCAAAAGTGTATGCTGTCACCCGCACCATGCTATAACGCAAAGACTATAGGCATTTACTATCAAAACTAATAGCGTGTTAAATAGTTATATTAACATATCACCAATCTACCTAAAAAGCCTTATCATAACGGAAAATATTTCCATAAAAGAATTCCAAAAATATTTTCACAAAAAGGATAAAAATAATTTTATTGTTTTAAAAAACTTATAAAATATATAAACAATTTTAGCAAAATAATTTTACAATTATTTTCACAGCTTGTTTTAATAATTAAAATTAATTAGAAACAGAATCTTCAATCGTCCACATTACAATATGTTAACATAATATGAACTTGTAGTTATATTTGTTTTTCTTATTAATTTAACCCTTTAATTCGCAAGTATACTCAACTATTATAAAAATATTTATTTGGTAGAAATTGTTGATTATTTTAATGGTAACACTTTACAATCGGAGAGGCAAACAAACTGACAAGCTAAAAAAAAGTATGTCACACTTCACACGTCAAAATTTGACACTTAGCCACAAAATGGCGTCGGGTGCAGCAGCAATGCGTGACCGCATAGATTACTGTATATATACTAGAGATAGATGGGCAACTCAAATTTAATTTTCGTTATTGCGCTGTCTTGGTTAACAGATGGCGCTAAATTAAAAGTGCTTTAAGCTCGCCCTTTATTTGCATAACAAATTTTATTTTATATACAACCATTAATTACATTGCAGCACTTATGCAAGTGATGCAATGTAATCAATTGATGTTATGTTTCTTGTAATTCTTAGTTCCTATTACAAAATATAAAAACCGGTTATTTTTAAAACGTTTATTGTTTAAAAATTCTTTGTAATTATTGATTAACATTAGATGTGTTAAATTTAACAATATTTGCACAATATAAATTAACTTCTTTATACAATGTCCCTACTGGTTAGTAAATATCTTATATTACAACGAATAGAATAGAATAATTTTTATTCAACATAGATTATTACATAATACTTATGGAGTAATTTTTATTTACCACTGGTTCGAAAATACCTGTCCTGGGAAGAACCAGCGGGACTTTCTTTAAACATTTCACTTTACAATAATTTTCTTTGTACACTTTAAATAAATTTTAATAGTACCAGCACATGGTGGCGATCACCTCATTCCCATGGGTTATTTTCATTGATGTATTATTTGACATTATAATAACACTTTTTGTACATTTTCCTTTAATCAAACATTTGAACTTGTTTATTGACAAATTTTGTACATTTTCTGGGATTTTGTTGTAAAAGCATACATTGCCCCATAAATGAATTACCAATTCTGTTGAGTCTAGTAACTGGTATTACAAACTTATGTTTTCCTAGTGTTTAAAGTATGAACATCTTTATTCTTATCAAAGCTTTATGTTTTAATGTACATACATCACATTTTTATAAAGATATTGTGATGCCAAAGTTAATATATATTTATTTAAATTTTTCGAAGGTACTCCTTACAATTTAAGTTATAAATCGCCTGTACGGCTCTCTATCGCAAAACAAATATAACTTCAATGTCAGTCGCATGACCCCAATAGTATTATAGTAATACGAAGAAAACAGTGGTATCCACAAGACTCAACTCCTTCCTATTTAATATATAATAATTATTCAAATACCAATGTGCTCTACATTGGTATTTCAATCCACTCAAAGTTTTGCTCCTCTTCCAAAATTTCATGAATTAGCATCAAATAATTGTTTATAGTGGTGCATCTTTAAATTAAAATAAAAGATACATTTTGGAGCAGCATTATTAATCTTTAAAATATGTACTTGATAACGATATCATATTTTAGTTACATAACATTTTTAAATATGTATGTGTAAGTATACTTTTAAAATACAAACAATTTACAAAAGTGACTGTTATGCCCACTATATCATTGTTTATATGTGTGATCTGTATAATATTTCTTTTACAAAATAAGCATTTTATATATTATAACGTACTTACATAATACAACTTTACAAATTTGTGATTATTATCAATCTTAAAATTATGGAAAAGAGACTACATAAAGCATCAAAAGAATACCAAGAAAAAAATTTAATAAAACTGATACCTTTGACTATGCACACCCATATTCCTGAATATGCAGTTAATTACTTACTTAATGGTTTAGTAAGTACAGTATAACATAAATGTTGTGGAAGATCATACAATTTTAAAGACAAATTGTTGGCATTTTCAATATAAGCCTTAAAAAGATATAGATTCTTAAGGAAACTGTCCACTTTGTCCTCAAGATGGACATCCTTAAATAAATACTAATTAAACCAGATATAAACCCAATTATATTTAAGTAAATGAAAAAACAAAGCTTGAGCATAGCGGAGTGCTTGTGTTTAGTGTTTGATGAGATGCTAGTGTTCCCCTCACTACATTACAATGCAACTGTCATAGGTTTTAAGACTGGGGATGTTAAGTGAAAATATGACGATGAACATGTTTTGGTTTAATGATATAGGTGAAAGCTCATAATAAGCTATCAATTTGTTATAGATTTTGCAAAATGCTACTCTGGCAGTAATTAAAAAAAATACATATAATAAGAGATTTATAACAAACATGATTAAATGGTGTCTATGATCAATTTACAATTAACACCAAAGTAAGCAATAATTAAGTTAATAAGACAAAGGCAGCAATAATGCTTTTGTAATTTAAAATAATAAGCAATTCTCTTTATTTGATCCTAGTTATTGAAAATTTATTTCAAAAAATTAAGATTTACACAGCATGACATAGTAGACAGCTAAATGGAAGCATTTATAATTACTCTTAGATATTGATGCGGGAGTAAATGAACTACTGAATGATGGATATGTAAGCTGACAGAAACCTATGGTGCTACATGATAAAATACCTAAAATAAAGAGTTAAGCACAAATTTTAACCAACGTGTATCAGGTGTTCTTAGATTTTGTGTTTGCAACTGAAACATATTAATGATTAATGTTAAATAAATACTTGTCTTTAACAACTTTGTTTTGATTTTATTTTCAAAACATTATTAATGCCCTAGAGCACAGATACTGAAGATATTACTGACTTACTGAGTTAGTCAATTTGGTTTGATTTTCTTTAATTTCTACAATGTAAGTTTTTATAAAAGTTTCTAAAACATAATTCAGCACATATATGCCGTGGAAGAAAGTTTTATCTATTACAAGTAAATCCTCTCACCCCAAGCAAATACATAAACTTTGTAATTTTTCAAGAAAAACACTTTTGCGATTTTCAAAAAACTTTACATAATGTATTGAAGATATAACAAAAATAATTAAAAACATTTAACCAATAATTCCCCCAAAATGGGATATTTCAAATCATTAAATTGTTAATAAATATCAAATTTTAATTCTTAACATGACAAACATGAAATAGTATGGACCCTTATAATCAATTTGTTGATCAAAATAATTGTACATAGTTCAGACCCTCAAAGATGGCCTAAGAGCTGGTGCAATAATATAAATAAAATATTAATAGGCAGACATATTAGAATCAATAATGATAAAATAAAACACAATAATGACAAATTATGTACCTTGATAAATTATTAGAGGGTATTCTAACTATTTGCACTATTAAAAGAAAATAATTTAGAAATCATTTAAAAAATGTTTTAATAACCTGAAATCAAGGCTAAATTATTATTTTAAAATACCAAAAATAGAAATGGTTATCTGTAAAAGCAAATTTTTTTCCATAACATCAAAATTAAGGTATCATAAAATATCTTGCGATTAGTTATCTACTTTTATAAGTCCATAGTGCAATCTTGAATTTGTTTTACACAATTTTTATAGATCTTGTACGTTTTGTTATAGGAACCTCCATTAAAATAATCAAACAATTGATCAAACAGGAGAAGTATATCTGCCGCATCTTCACATTCTTGTGGCAGTAACTTTTCTGCAAAAAATAAAATGTTATGAGTACCGTTAAAGTAATAAAACAATAAAATATTAAATACAAGATAGGCGGGTACTACTTTAATCTTTACTTTGAATTATAATGTTTTGCTAAAATCCCACAGCTGTAATTAGTTATAACACTACAGCTATATCATACATAAACCATATCGTGTAATAACCACATCAAGTGACATAGCTTGTAAAATTAATCTTGTAAAATATATGTATTTCTTTTTACCTTATAAATAAAATCTCAAGGTAATTCTCTCGTATGCAAAAATCAAGAAAAATTCATGAGTAAATAAAATGGGATTAAATTCCTAAACCTACAGGAAAATTGTCTCTAAGTTTGTTATCTAAAGTTAATAGATAAACTAAAGTATGAAGCATTTGCTATTAGAAAAATATAAATGCATAAAATTCATGGACCATCCTTAAGCTTATGCATTGTTCTCCACAATCTTAAAACACAGAATAAAGAAGAAGGACTTCTAATCTTCATAAGCCTGATACTACCTTGTTAAAAAAAGTACCGACTTATTAAAATTCTTACCCTGATAAACAACTGTTATGTAACATCTCATTTGAGTACTGTCCATAGGTTACATCAAAACTCCTGCTTGGCAGTACTGTGAGGAAGGTATTTATGTATGTAAAGCATGAAAATAGTCATTTAGCCCTTATCACTATCTACAATTAGTATGTCTATTGTCTAAAATTGGGGTGGGTGCTACCATAAAAGTAAAAATTTACTTATTGTTCTTCCTATTATGATTTGGGTTCTTTTCTGGTGTTTATAGGATGAAAAAATCTACTAGAATACAATCAAAGCTGAAATACAATTTGGTTTACACAGCTGAATTTCACCAAAACAAAACAATCTTTGCTAGTTATACCATTCTATAGAAAAAATATGAGTACATATATTAACAGTTACCTCACAATATCACATGTATGTCACTAAAACTGTAATTCAGTAAATTAGTTGTTAATTTGCAAAATAGCGTATAATATTCCTGCAATTCAAATGCAAAGCATTCATTCTCTTCTCGTCCTAAAAGAATTGAACATTTTAGAAAGTCAACAAACTAATACATTCAAAACTTTTGCCATTTTTGTAATAGAACATTATTATGTAAGATTAATATTAGCGTTCGCATTTGAAATAGTATAAAATAAACAAACAATAATATAAATTCACAATGACATTAGTTAGTGTTGCCAGTGGGAGCTGATATAGGTTGGGATACCAGTAAAATCTTATTTTTCCCCAAAGGTTACAATTCATGTGATTCGGTCCGTCAATTCATGACTACATAATATACAAACACAGAGGAGGCGTCAACTTCATATAATTTTGATCACAACATCATCTTGCAAACCACACTCTTCTCTTATTACACAATTTCTCTCTGTGTCATTCAAATTCAGCATTTATTCTACTCTCGTGCTTCTTCTGCCACACCCAACTTTCAGTACCATACATTAAAGTAGGGACTAACACAGCATTGTGAATTGCCATACATGCTTTTTTGGACACATTCTGACTTTCCACAATAGAGCGTAGAGCCCCATTTACTCTATTTCCTGCGTTCACTCGTCGTTCTATATCCTTATTCATATCTATCATCCCTGCTAAATCCACATCCCAAATACACAAACTCATCTACTTGCTCGACCAATTCCCCTTCTATTCTTATTTCACATATCGTATTACTTTCTTCTCCTTCAAAACAAGTAACTTTCGTCTTGCTTAACTTTCATTCCCTTTCTTTTAATGACCTGTTCATTAATGTAACCATCATTTGCAACTCGGCCGCCGACGACGCAAGTATGACTTGATCATCGGCGTACAAAAGGCATTTGACGGTTAACTCACCCATTCTTAACCCACATTTTCAACCTTCAATTTTTCCAAACAACTGTCCATAAATAGGTTGAACAGCCACGGAAACCACAGCCACGTCCGACACCTTTATGGATGCCAAACCAGTCCGAGTAGGCCCCGTTGATCCTGATACAAGCACTGGAATCCTATACAGATATATAGAATATACCTTCAATGCCTGTATCAACCCAGTGCTCAACCCAAATGAGTTCAGTGTTTGCCATAACACATCCCTGTCCACTCTGTCATGAACCTTTTTCAAGTCCACAAACGCCCAAATACCTTTTCCATCAGTATCTTTCATAACTCTTTCAATTAGTACCTTAGCATACAGTTTTCCCACAATGCTAAGAAGGCTGATACCATGGCAGTTTTTACAGTCCTGCTGCGATCCTTTTCCCTTATATATTGGGATTATCATGGCTTTGCACCAGTCTCCCAGTTCCTGCTTAAGTTCCCAACACAAATTAAACAAGGTGTACAGCAGGTCTGCCACCACTCCTCTCCAGCCTTTGGCATTTCAGGTGATACTCTATCATATCCGGCTGCCTTACCTGCTTCCATTAATTCATCTACTTATCTCTCTATCTCTTTCCTCTTCTTTCGAATTTCTATTTCGTTTAATTCAAACATCTGAATATTGTTTAACAAAGTATATATATATACCTACTTGCACAAATTGTAGAGCTCCTTATACTCGTTGACTAAAACTTGAGCTGCATGTTTCACCTTCATTTTAGGAATTTTTAAAATCATTATTTTGTTTATTTTACATTTTCTTTTTACATTCATCTTTTAATAATTGTACCTGAAAAAATATGACAATCAGGTATGCATAAAGAGACCAGATGAAATGATGACAGCATAGACCAGATTGTATTGGAATGTCATGGGTCGGCTCGACCGGGAGGCCTCACTCTCACTTAGATAAGTGAGAAGCTTAATGCTGCTGTATTTTATACAGTAAGTGTAGAAGACCAAATGCTTTTTACTGGATACAAGGTATTCCATCTTAGTCCTCAGGAGACAATGCATCTGCATTTAGATTTTTAATTGAGGATAGATGTAGATGCCTATGGGCTACAGTATTCACTTACCATTAGGTAGGCTGTGCTCGCATGTCACCCTTATTCTATTTAAAAAATCTCTGGAAATGAGGTGATCCCTACTATGATGTTTTTATTATAATTTATATAAATAATTGTATATTATTTCTTAAATTTAATAAGTATTACGTAATAATTTGTATTAAACAAAAATATTCTATTCTATTCTAAGGATACACCAACTAACATGCATAATATTATAAAAAATTTGTCCCCGTGCCACACTGGAACAGATTTCATGAGGGTAGAACCCATACCTTAGAATTGATAATGCTGGTCCATATCACTATTCAGTTGAATTTGTACTTTGCATTATTGAAAGATTAATTATTGTATTGTATTGTGTTATTGTATTGTATGACGGCTCTGGCGCAGTGGCTTAACAATGAGTTGCTGCGCTGGGGCCGCAGTTCAATCCCACACGGAACAAGTATTTGTATAGCCTGCAAATAATTGTTCTGGGTCTGAATGTTTGTCCTTGTGCAATTTATGTTTGTAAACTGCCTCCACGATACAGGAAAATCTAGTGTGGGGTAACATTTTTTTAAATAAACTCAAAATAAAAGTTATATTTAGCCTATCACATTTGTTAATTATCAAAGTTGTAACAAATGTGATGCTGTTTTTAATAAAATTGAAGATAAACTTAGTCAGAATTCAGACTACTATGGTAAATGCCAGAAAGAATATCTTTCCTGATAGATTATATTAAAACCATCTTGCGCAGAAGTATATATACAGACCGACGGCTCCGTGGCGCAGTGGCTTAGCAATGAGTTGCTGCGCTGAGGTCCGCAGGTTCGAATCCCACGGAACAAGTATTTGTATAGCCTGCAAATAATTGTTCTGGGTCTGGATGTTTGTCCTTGTGCAATTTATGTTTGTAAACTGCCTCCACGATACAGGAAAATCTAGTGTGGGGTAACATTTTTTTAAATAAACTCAAAATAAAAGTTATTATATTTAGCCTATCACATTTGTTAATTATCAAAGTTGTAACAAATGTGATGCTGTTTTTAATAAAATTGAAGATAAACTTAGTCCAGAATTCAGACTACTATGGTAAATGCCAGAAAGAATATCTTTCCTGATAGATTATATTAAAACCATCTTGCGCCAGAAGTATATATACAGACCGACGGCTCCGTGGCGCAGTGGCTTAACAATGAGTTGCTGCGCTGAGGTCCGCAGGTTCGAATCCCACGGAACAAGTATTTGTATGGCCTACAAATAATTGTTCCGGGTCTGGATGTTTGTCCTTGTGCAATTTGTGTTTGTAAAGTGCCTCCACGATACAGGAGAAAATCCTAGTGTGGGGGTAACGTTTTTTTAAAAAAAAGATTTAAAAAAAAAAAGATTAAAAGACCAAGAATAGGTTACAGAGATGTGGGCTGATGGGAAGATAAAATATAAAAGAATATAATATAAATTATCATGCAATAAGTTTAGTACTATCTAGTGTCATAATAACTGGAACAATTACTGGAGAGAACCTGAAACAGGAGATGAGCAACAACCCGCTTGCTAATCGTGGCAGCTATGCCAAATAGTACTTATAACCTATAAGACAATCTAGCAGTGGACTTTTAATTATTACAGCCCATGCCTTGAACCTTCGATTTTTTAGATTGTGGCTGTTTTCAAGTGAATAAAAACCGTAAAATTATGCGAATACTTTATAAGTACTTACCAAATTGATCACATTTAAAAACACATTGGTTTCGTTACACTCACAGTTTTGCGCAAATCGAATAAACAAAAACAAATCAGGCCGCAAAAATATTAATTATTATGAAGAAAACACATAACACATAAAACGTGCGAAATCGGAATAATGTTCAATAAATATTAATATCAATTTAAGGTTCTGCCCCGATAGTAAAAGGACGTATCTAACATTTTTTCTAAAATTGAGTTATATATATTGCCTGAATGAGGAAAAAAGCGTACCTGCTGATATTTTTTAATTTTTTATCTCATTTAGTTTAGGATTTACCACAGTGAAGAAGACTCTTCTCCATTATCATTTATACTTTAACTAAGATGAAAGGACACATTTTGATCGAAGTAAAATGAAAAGACGTATTCGCGTAGATGAGTCTAATCTTTCAATGAATAACTACTTTGATGGAAGTAAAAGCCGCATCTATTCATTAAGTTCTGCGTATGACTATGAAAAGACGTAACTGGCTATTGCGCCTTTCAATTCGTTTGAAAATCTGGGCTAATACTAGAAGAAAAAGACTTATTTACCACTTGCGTCTTTTCAATTTAGTACCACTTCTTTTAATAGACGTATGTGGTAGATGCGTTTTATTTTCCCGTGGAACGAAATTATATATCAATCAATACTTAATAAAAAGACGCAAGTGAGTAGAAATGCCCTTACTATAGTATGTGCCATATCGATTGAGAAAAACGGACAATGACCTCAGATATGAGCCGAGTGTCAAAAGCGTAACACAAAATCTCAATTTAGATGTGATAACAATATTTAAATATTGATATTATTCCACTTCTAGGTCAACACATATGTTTTGTTTTTTGTTTCTTAAATAATATTGTCTGTGGTTCCTATAAACATAGTAAAATCTTACGGTACATCGCGAAAAATGTGTTATATTTTATATTTCAATTTATGGTAAGTAACGCAGCAATTCATTTAATAACAGTTTCATATTAAAAAATATTTGAAACAATATAATCACCATATTGAGCTTTTGCAAATTCATCCTTTAAAATAAACAAAACGCGCGTTACGTCAGTTCGTTCTAAAGAAACGTGACAATGGCAGCCAGAGATGCGTCACCTTTTTGGGCAGTCCGCCATTTTGTTTTCATTCGTGTTCGGATAGCGCTTGCGTGTGTACGTCTCGGGTAATTCATAGCATTCATTGCATTGTTTTAGTTGAGTTTTTACTGTTAAATTTGTTATATCGTTAAGTTTTTGTTTTTTGAATCTGTTATATTAGTTTTACTGTGACGGTCGTTACTAAATCGACATGAGTTCAGGAGAATTTGGTGAGGACCCGGTCCTTCAACATCAAGTGGAAAGAGACGTCGCCGACCCATAATAAACGTAGCAGGTACGTACAAATAGGTACAAATGCGACGACGTAGCCTTTCTATTTCTTAAAGCGCTCTTTTTATGTGACCATGTGGTATTTATTTTCTAAAACAATATGTATTTATGTGATGTAGTACTATGGTAGTATATTTTGTCATTTATTTACAGGCCATCTTCTGGAGCACCTTTAACGTCACCAGTAAAAAGAAAACCTACCACTTTGTCGGTCGGGGAACAAGAGATTATCATTAATGTATACAAATATGTCAAAACACCTGGCCCGAAGACGTGTATCCTTCAAACGTTAATATGGTGAAAAGGTTTCGGAGATCTCAGAGTCAGCAAGAGCACTATATATCGCGTATTAAGCGTGTATAGAGATTCCCATAAAATACCAGAAAGGGAATAATTAATAAAAGAAAAAGTCTGTAATTGACAAGTTGGACGATTATGATAAATCGGCTATAAGAGCGAAAGTGCATCAGTTCTTTCTTGCAGGAGAATTACCGACTTTAGACAAAATTTTGCTCAGTATAAATCAAGATGACCAGTTGCCAAACTTGAGCAAAACTTCCTGCGACGTGTGTTGCGCCATTTAAAATTCAAATATATAAAGAGAAACAGAAAAAGTGGTCTAATAGATCGCCCAGAGATAGTTCTGTGGCGTACCAGATATTGAGAGATACAAATATTAAGAAACGAGGACGTAACATTTTTACCTTGACGAAACATGGATTAACGCAGGTCATACTATGGGAAAGGTATGGGAAGACACCACAATTGAATCTTCTCGTCAATCACGGTTAGAAGGCTACTCTACTGGCGCAACCCCTTCAGGTAAGAAAGCGATTAATAGTTGTACACGTTGGCAATGAAAATGGCTTTTGGAGGGATGTGATTGGGTATTTGAATCATCATCTACTGGTGACTACCATGAGAGTATGGACGCTCTCCATTTCGAGGACTGGTTTAGAAAAGTAATAGAAAACTGCAAAGCGGCGATGTCATAGTTATGGATAACGCTAGTTACCACTCCAGACGTTTAGAAAAACCCCAACAATGTCTTGGCGGAAACAAAATATGCAGGAATGGCTAGAATCTAAACAGATCGCATACGTGCCCTCGGACACAAAGACCCACTTAATGGAAAAATAAAGGCAGTTAAAGATAACTATCAGTTACGTCACCGACGAGATGGCAAAAGAAAAAGCATCACAGTGGTAAGGTTACCTCCTTATCACTGTGAGCTTAACCCATTGAACTTGTGTGGGCAGATGTGAAAGGTACGTTGCACGAAAAAATACAACTTTCAAGTTAAAAGATGTTAAAATTTACTTAAAGATGGTTTAACTCAAATCACGCCAGATAAATGGAAAAACTGTGTTCAGCATGTCCTTGGTTGAACAAAAATGCGTGGCATGGATGATAGAATTGACCAAACTGCAGATCGCTTTATAATTAATGTTACAGATAGTTCATCAAGTGAAGATACAGTGATGATTGCACCGAATAAAAATAAAGTTCTTATATAATATTAAAATAAAGTTTTATCTTTTGCATAAGTACGTACTTATTCGGTGTCGTTATCACTGAATCTTTATATGTGTTATAAATTAATGTTTTTGTTGTTAAATGAATAAAGTACTTTATAACAATAGATGATTTTTCTTCTACAGCGATCTTTCACATAACTTTTAATAATAGTTAATAAATATATATTATATCAATCATTATAAAAAATCATTATAAATAAAGAAAGTACTACATATAAAATGTGCCTATATATTGAAGGTTTGTAACCCTGGTTAAACGACCGAAAGGTCATTGTCCGTTTTTCTCAATCGATTTGGCACATACTATATTTCGTTTTGCTGTATGCAAAGGGACGCGAGGGGAAGGGAAATGTTCGGGAACGCTTCAGTTGCGCCTGAGCGGCTGTTAAAGTCTGGCGTGTAGCATCGGTATCGACACCACCACTCCCGTGAGCAACATTTGCGAGTGCGGAGGATTTTCACAGGTAATGATACTCGTAATTTAAAACGAAGTTATACTGTATTTCTTTAGGTATTTAACTAAATGTTAACAACCGTTAAATACTTATTTCAGTGGTACATGTATTTATTCCTTCTAAATAGATAATAAATAAATGAATTTATCTAATTTCATTAAATATGTTTGTTTATAGCAAATATTTCGTTTATAAGTTGCCAAATTATGACTTAAAACGTCGAATTAAAAGTGTTTTGTGACAGTTCTTTGTTTACCTTTAGATAAGCATCTAAAATAGAGTATAGATTAATTTACACCTACGTTTGCTATAACAAACGTAGCTATAACTACTCTTAAGTATAGGATTAGGAAGCGGTAGTTATACGATTTTATTGGGACAGTGAACTTGTTATAATATAACGTATATCTACGTCGTACGCTTTTGGTTTGGTTTGCTTTCACGCTTCTGATAATGAATTTACATTTTTAGATAAAACTAAAGATGAAGAAGGCGGGTCGTGGTTATGACCTTATTTCAAGAGCATTATCAAACAATTTAGTACGCAAAAGCCCGGCTACTTCGATCGACAATTTTGGTACCGGTGAGCAAACTTGTTGCAGCTCTAACTCCGCCATTGACAGCATCCGTACCAATCCGGTCAATGAAGCTTGTTGTAGCATTAGTACCACCAACGGCAGTATTAGCATTAGTCCCATCGATCAAGCTTGTTGTAGCACTACTACCATTAACGATAACATTGGTGATGACAACAGTCTTAAAGAAAACTGCAGCAATAGTAGCAGCAGCAGTTCAATTTCGGGAACTGAATTTGATTCGGATGATTCAGTTAAAGATAAAGATTATGTTCCACCTCAAAAAGAAGGCAGGATATCCGCAATTACTTGATTCAGACTCTGAAAACGATGTTATACAGTCTTCACAGCCGCTGAATAACGTCCGTATATCCGAGTCATCTGAAGATGTTAGCGAGCCGGAGTCAAACATTCAGGAAAACCAAAACGTTGAAGTTCAACTTACTAAGAAAGGGACGATAAGAAAACGGAAATATTATGCAACAAAACTAGCTGTGCGGCGAAATTATGAAGAAATTAAAAATGAATCCAAATACTACGTTAAGCCAGGCTGTGATGAAAATTGTAAAAGAAATGCTCAACAAAATTTTCGGAAAATCAAAGAATCTCATTGAATAAATTGTTTCGTAACATGACTTGGAAGGAACAAACATACTTCATTAAGGTAACACATCTCAGAAGAATCCAGATAGACGTACAACTAATAGTTCAGACCGAGACGTTTAAAGTCTGTTTTTATTACTTCTCGAACGGAAACGGAAAAACTCAGTGTTTGCAAAGTTTTTTTAACTACACTAGGTTTAACAAGTCTAACGATAAAGCCGTTCGAAATGCTATTAAGTCTGTAGACCATGAAGAACCGAAGGACAAGAGGTACAAATCCTAATCCTAAAAAGATAGATAACACGAATATAATTGAGCACATTAATTCATTTCATCCTTCCCTATCACATTACAGACGAGAACATGCACCTAACAGAAAATATTTACCTTCCGATATTAATATGCGGGACATGTACAATGACTTTTGTGCAAAATATAATATAACAAATGATTCTACTCAAAAATGTATTGTATCCTATGATCACTATCGAAGAGTTGTTAAATCACTGAACATATCTTTTGCAAAATTGGGCAATGAGGAATGCGAGACATGTGAAAAATATAAATTTCACAACCCTAATCCTGAAATAAGACATCGTTCCTGCACTGAGTGCTTGAATTACGAAAATCACTACAAACGTTACACTCTGGCAAGAAAAGTATAATGAGGATAAGAATCTTCAAATGACCGTTGGCACAGACAGTGACGTTTTGTACTACTCCGTTGACCTGGAAAGGTGATCATGCTTCCACAATTGACACCTTCAAAACAGTGATATTCTGCCGAGGCTGATAGCTTTCAATGAAAGTTTCGTTCCTCTCGGTGATAAAAAAAGTAGCAGCTCAAGAGAGACATTTGCATGCATATGGCACGAAGCTATTCAAGGCCGAAAGAAAGATGATATTGCCAGCTGTTTTCGGGCTTTCTTTTTGCAAAACCGAGATGTGAAACATATCACTCTGTGGCTTGATAATTGCGCAGCGCAGAACAAAAATTGGAGCTTATTTTCATACCTTCTGTTTTTAATAAACTCACACACGTCAATCTAAAACAATCACCCTCAGATACTTTGAAGTTGGGCATACCTTCATGTCCGCGGATGAGTTTCACCACCAGGTCGAACTTTCTATGAAGCGAAAGAAAAGAATCTATGACTTCGAAGATTTCCATCGTGCGGTGGCAGATACCCATCGTAAGATCACAGTAAAAGATATGGGTGTTAGTGACTTTTATACATTTGAGGATTGCTCATCTTTATATAAGTTGCAACATGGACATGGATCATCTTCAAGAAGATCGCAACCTGGAGTAGCTCGAGCCTACCTTAGTGACATGTGTGAGGTTGTATTCAAAGACACCGAACTTCAGTTGTCTACAGAACGGATTTTGATGCAGAACCGATGGATCTCGACTTTCTGAGAGTAAAAACATTAAGATTGGGATACCTTCGCCGGTAATCAAAACTACTTCCGAGGAATAAAGCAAGAACGTAAAGATGAGATACTTCAAAGTTAAGTCCTCTAATGCCCGAGAATAGGAGGGCATTCTGGAATAATTGCCTGTTAATGATGATGCAGTCAACCTGATCACTGAATATGACGATAGTTAGAGATTTTTAAGTGATTTGTGCAAAAATTTTTAATAACAATTTTATGTTTTAACTCTTTTAAGTTTTGCTACTTCTAAATTAAGTTGGACTTATTTTGTGTGCCGGAAAGACAGGCCTTTTTGTTTTGTTTATTGATGGTTGCTGTAACAGAGTACCTATTAATTACGTATAAATCTATTTGTAAACATTTACATATGTTATTTTAGGCGCTAGAAGAGCCTTTTGTTACTTTTATATTGTTGTGGAATATTTTGACTGTTTTAAGACTTATGGGTCACAAAGTGACTAAGTTCCTAACGTACAGGGTTCTAATCTATACTAATTAAGATATGTGGTTCCTAAGAGTAACAGAGTGCCTTTAAGTGTACCTATGTAGATAGAGATCTCTTTGTAAATATTTATGTCATTTTGGCGCTAGAAGAGCCTTAAGCCACCGAAGATTACATCTTTATATTGTTGTGAAATATTTTGACTGATTAAGACTGTTTATTTTAGTGTAGTTATAAGACATATTTATGGGTCACAAGGTGACAAGCTCTAATGTCAGGGTTCTAATTATTACTACTTAAGATATTTGTTTCCTAAGAGGATTAGTTTTAGTTTTGTGATTGTGCCATAACCAATATTTTTATTTTTGATATATTTGTACAACTTCCGTCCATAAATAAATGTTGATTATGTACCTGATTAAAGTGACTCTGATTTAATACAAATTAACCCTAATTTGAATGACGTTTATACCTTCAAAACATTGTTTTCTTGGTCTTTGTAGGCCACTGTGAAAGATAGGTGATAGATACTCTTTATCCTAGTATTTAAATAGCCGCAACAGCTAAGGTACTAAGTTGAAAGTCGTAAATAATAAAATGCGCCTTTTATTCTTAAACTTAATATTATGAAAAAGCTATTGTAATTGGTGAATTGGTAGTGATGTATTTGTGCTATATTGAAAGGGCGCATATGGTGTTTTACGGCTTTCCTACTTAGTTCTAGGTAATTTCCGGATTTTTTGCTAAGAAGAAACGCTTTTTTTTGAAAAAAAAAAATATATATATTATCAATAGTAAAATGTTATAATACTAAGTTATGAAGAGATATGGGCCGAAAAATGGTACATTCACAGAATTTTGATAAATGCAATAAATAAACCACAGCATGGGTTTTACCGTTTTTCAACTTAAAATATTTTTTTCTCCGTATTTACTTTTTGTTAGATACGTCTTTCTCATTATCGGGGGCAGGGTTAACTATCAGCACAAAATAAATAATAGTTGCTACCAGTAACTAACTAACCGCCACTAACTGCGTAGGTAGTGCGCATGGATTATTGCGTATGCATAGACTTAATGTAAGCGTGCCCTCTAGTGAGATTAAAATTAAATCTAGCCTAGTGTCCCGGAATATAGATGGAAGCACAAAAAAATATCATTTTGTTCTAAAAATAATGTTCTAAGTTGCATGCCCATGCGTGACCGTAAGGTAATTAATTTCTGAATTTCACGGTTGGCATAAGATTTGTACATTTATTTTGCTATAATTGTGTTTGCAAATAACTTAACCTTTGTTTTCATCTTATTATTGCATCCCCAACTGCATTTACTAATGAAATAAAACAAGCGTTTGATGCATGTTGAGTATTTTTAACATTGCGAGACATAGACTAAAGTACATATAACTGGGTATGTTAAGAATACTCAACGTTGCCCGAACCATAGAATAACATTAATGCTGTTTTATATGTTTTTTTTTTGGTAATGAGTTATGGTTTTTAATAGCTATCTTTTTATTGGTTATTGTTTAAAATGTAATGCATTTGGGTTTGATTGAAATTATGCGAATTTCTTTAAGTGTATTTGCTTGGTTATTTGGGTTTTGCATACTTTCTTTTTGCTTATTGAAGGTAAAACCACAATGGGAGCGGACTAGGCGTATTATGGCTTTGGTGCCTCCTACATGCGCCCCTTCTGATAGTAGCAATACTTCAGAAGATGAAGACCAGGTTCCTAAATTACTAGAACACGTTGAGGCGAATGGCTTATCTGATTTTAGTTCCGAGCCAAAATCAATAGTCTTCTTTAGAAAGGTTAAATATCCTGGACGATCTATCTGATGATGGTAACTCCAATATCCAAGAAAATTCAGAATCTTCCATATCTCCTTAGGAAGAAGATACAGTCCCATTGACTCCACTTATGAATGAGATGTTTAGACCGGGGTCAGAGTTACTACATACCTTACCTACATTAAAATCGCCACTTTTATCTGCACTTCCGGAAAATACAAGATCGAATAAAAGAAAAGCTAACAATAGACCAAAATTAGTAACAAAAAAGGTAAAAAATATATCCGCAAACCTCTTAATTTCAAATGGACAAAAGGTAAATTTAAATATGCAGGAACTGTTGAAGACCTGTTTCAATTCAGCACACCTACCGATACTAAATCTTCTCTTGACTACTTTTATTCTTTTTTTTCGCAAGATATTATAGATCTAATAGTGGATCAAACAAATTTATATGCTGTACAATGTGGAAGGGGGCAAGCGAAAGGCATAAATATATCCAAAGATTATATTCGTGACTTTCTCGGCATAACCATTTTAATGGGAGTAGTGAAAATGCCATCTTACAGGGACTATTGGAGCCAAACGTTAAGATATGCACCTATTGCTGATGTCATGCCCCTGAAAAAGTATGAACAAATTAGAAAATACCTCCATTTTTCGAATAATATTTGTTACTTTAAAATACGTCCCATCCTCGAGAAAATAAGACAAAACTGCCTATTAGTTGAAGAAGAAGGAAGATACAGCATCGATGAAATGATGGTACCTTATAAGGGCACTAGGGCAGGCAGCCGCCGGCAGTATCTACCAAAAAAAAAACCCAAAAATGGGGCTTCAAAATGTTTATACGAGCAGGAGTTTCGGGGCTAGTATATGATTTTTTGCCATATGGTGGTGACGATACTTTTAGGGGCATGTCATTTAACGAGTATGAAAACAGCCTTAGCTACTAACAGGCTTAGGGGCTAAAGTGGATCTGGCTCTTGCGAAGACTATACAGAAAAGACCTGCAATTTTATACTTTGATATTTATTTAACGTCACATGAATTGATAGATCTTTTACGTGACAAGTACGGATTATTTAGCTTGGGCACAATTAGAAGCAATAGACTGAGAGGATGTCAAGATAAACTACCTACAGATAAAAATTTGCCACAAAAAGGAAAGGGTTCAAGCAAGCAAGTGGTTTGCAATAAAAATAAAATTGCTGTTATAAAATGGCATGACAATAAAACTGTTACCCTTGCTAGTTCATTTGTGGATTCGCATCCTATTGAAAAAATCAAGCATTATTCGAAAGATACTAAGACAAGGACAGAAGTTGATTGTCCTCAAATAATAAAACAATAATACTTGCACATGGGGGGCGTCGACCTGGCCGATATTTTAATCGTAATTTATCGCAGTTCTTTCAAAACCAAGAGGTGGTACATGCCTATATTTTCACAAGCCATAGACATATGTGTCAATAACGCATGGCTGTTATACAAAAGAGATAACAAAATATCACTCAGTAAATGCATGCCATTAAAAAAGTTCCGGATTAATGTATGCACAGAACTATTGAAAAAAAAACAGAGTTCCCTAAGACACGAATAAGGAAAATAATGCTGCTGCCCAAATTCAATTACCATCTACTCCGAGACCACCTGATGCTGTACGATACGATAACACTGGTCATTTGCCAGTATTTGTTCCCTATGGTAGGTGCAAATTTTGTAAAAACGGTTTCACAAATATGCAATGTACCAAATGTTCTTTGAGACTGTGCTTAGTGAGTAAGAGAAATCGTTTCTATAACTTTCATGTAAAACAGTATACTTTTTACTTTAATGAATTCCTTTTATTTTTGATCATCCACAAAAGGGCAATGTTGAAAATACTTAACGTCTCTACATACATTTAATTCTTTATATCTTTCGTGATGTTGAGTATAATTAACATATGTTTTCTCAAAAACAGTTTTTCAAAATATTTTTTTATTATTTATGGACATTTTTATTATATGAAATATATTTTTTGTACAAGAACTATTAAATTACGGAAAAAAAATTACTTGCGCATTAAAGGGTTTAACTAGTTTTTACGGATTTTATCGCATTCTATTAACTTATTTTTATAGCTCCTGACTGAAGTGACAAAAAAACTTACAGTCCACGTGATGGTAAGTGGCTACTGCAGTCCATGGACACCTGCAGCCAATTCATACAAAGAAGGCTATAGAAAGATCGTCACCACTGAGGACTAAGATGGAATGCCTCACAACCGTCTGTAATTATGCTGGCTTTCTATACCCTTCAGACTGGAACACAGAAATGCAAGCACTGCTAGTTGGCGACAGAAATAGGTATGAGGTTGGTACCTACCCAGGAAGACCCCCAGGCAGAAAAGGAGTCCTACCACCTAGTTAGTAGTAAGCTACCAAGAAAATATCTTTGCTGTAGAGGGCACGAGGGATCTGTGACAGTAAACACCTGGCCGCACAGAACCAGCACGTCAAGCAAGTCTAGCTCGCCGACAAGCTTCGGGTTCCGGACCTATGTCACAGCGACCGAGTGAAACCCACCACAGCCGTGCGTATGCCTGTTGTTATACCATATGTCGGAAGTGTCACAGACAATATTTGACTTCAAGCTATCAAATGAGATTATCAGAGTCATAGAGCAACACGGACCACCGGCGAATTGGAGGGGTGGATTAACTTAGGATCGCTGTTTTAGGGTGAATAAACGGAGAAACCCATAAAAAAATCAAATTTTATAAACCACAAATCCTCGCAAAAGTACACCGATTCCTACAAAGGCTATAGAAAACAAAGAACATCCTAATTTTAATGTAATATTTTTTTTAAATATTCCTTCTTTCTTCGTAGATCGGACGAAAAATTAATAATTTTAAGCTGAAGGTAGCCGTGGTTATTAATTTTTAACGTTGGAAAATTGAACACTTCTGTCCCCCGTGACCACTAATTAAACGCGATAAAATTTGCAAAAAGCTAATTTCATTAATGTTCGTAAATATATGAAATCATTGTTTTCTAAAATGTTTTCCGTTAAATATTCGCGCCTGTTAAAGCAATGTTGTCTATATTTCGCGGGTTAAGACAATTCTTGTTTGCTATTGGTCCGTTAAAAATATACACCTGAGCATTTTTCAAAAAACATTACCGTTACTTAGCTGGAACATTTTGTGTCCAAAAAAAATATGTGCATTAAATCACACATGAGCAGATAGATAATTAAATAACGCATGTAACGAAATAAAATATATTGTGTAAATTGTAATAAAAGCGGGGAAAAAAGAAATTTATTGTCGTTCTTTTGTAACAAATAGTTCCATTTCATCACTTTAATAACTTCTTCTTTGTATAAATAAAATAAATTTTTATTACGTATCTTTATATTTTTTGTAGAAATTAATCAATTTTTTTTAAACTATAGGACTTTGGTAGAATTTTCACATAAATATTCGAGTTATTAATTTTAAACCTTCCATTACGTCACTTTTGTGACTTAACATCTTTCAAATTTTAATATATTAAGCATATAGCTTAAATAAACATCAATGAAGTGGTAACAAGAGATATAATTGTTATATCTCTTGTTACCACTTGTTTTTTTACGTGGTAGAGCCATGCTGCAGCTATATTAGTAGTATAGTTGTAGCACGAATGGGTCGGCTCGACCGGGGAAGGACCACGCTCTCACAGAATACCAGCGTGAAATAGCAACTTAGCGCTGCTGTGTTTCGTATGGTGAGTGTAGAGAACCGGAGACCCTTTTTACTGAAAAAGAGGCATTCTATCTTAGTCCTCACGGCTGACAACGCATCTGCATTTAAATTCGCAAACGAAGATAGATGTAGATGTCTATGGGCCACAGCAACCACTTACCATCAGGTGGACTGTGTGCTCGTTTGTCACCCTTATTCTATAAAAAAAAAAAAAAAAAAAAACTAACATGTCTTAATTCTCTTAAAATTTTATATAAATCTTGAAATTGAAATCCCATTTAGTGGGACAGTTACTGAGGCGGAACACTGCGTTACGAAAAAGATTAGATTAGCCTAATCTAATCTTTAGATTAGGCTTTACAAAACACTTAAAAAATAATTTATATATAAATTATTTTTAAGTGTTTAATAATAATCTAAAGATTAGATTAGCTAATATATATATATATATATATATATATATATATATATATATATATATATACAGGGTATTTTTGAAACGCTCCCGAAAACGAAGACAGACGACAGTACTAACTATATCTTAGATGATGGGTGAAATATAAAATCGATCCTGATGAAAAAAAATTCATCTTTTCACAACGTTTTATTAGCTTTATTCACGCTCCATCGTGTTAGTATAAATCATCGTGTTAAATAAAACGTTAATTTCATTAAAATAAAACATGAAAATACTTAAACATAAAAGCAGCAGTGGAATTACTGAATTACAATCAGCTGACTAGGGGTCAATGTACGCGCGAACGCCGAATTCGCGCGGCCCGTAACTAGCGATGGTACCACAATACATAATAATTTACAACACTTGTCTAAATACCTAACTTATCTACTTAACCTACTATTTTTTTGCCACTGTGCTTGTCTCCACGTAGCCACTTTAATTCAAATTCACAGGTTAAATAAACCAAATAACTGGTTCGATTCCCGCTAATGAAAAAATACTTAAATGAAAAGTTAACAAGGTTAGAGTTATGCGTTTTATTCATCGTGTAGGTATGTTTATTATTCTGATGTATTCAGTTATGTACCTATTCAGATCAGTTCAGTACCAAGTTATTTAAAAAAATAGGTATGAAACAGCTTACCGCTCTAAATCCTCCATGGTCTTATGAGATGCAGCTCAAATTGTGCTCCATTCATTTCGAGGCAGATGTGGGCTCGGTGTTGCGTCTCCTCATGCAGGCGGGGCATTATCGTGTGGTCTTCGACACAGTCCGCACGTAGTTTGTCGAAAACATCCACGATCCTTTGGCGCATTTCGTCAGCACTATCACACTCACGATTAAAACCCTTTCTTTCACATACCCCACAGAAAGAAGTCTAACGGGGTCAGATCTGGTGAGCGAGGTGGCCAAGCGTGTGGTCCTAGTCTGCCAATCCAGCGATCATCAAATAATTCGGTAAGGCGCTCACGGACGAACCTCACGACATGTGGAGGTGCACCATCATGCTGGAACCATGTACGGCGATATTCATCCAACGATAGGTCGTCTAAAATGTCAACCAACTGTTCATTTATAAAGTTTAGGTATCCCTGTTCGTTAAGTCGCTGTGGCAAAACACTGGTCCCAGTATGCGATCCTTAAATAAACCTGCCCATACGTTAACCGACCATCGGGTTTGGTGCCCGGTTTGTCGAACAGCGTACGGGTTAACCTCTGAATACGTGTGTATTTCTTCGGTTCCACATGCCGTTTCTGGTAAATGTCGACTCGTCCGTCCAGATAACGTGCTCAATGGAACCAGGCACACGTTGTTGTTGGTCTAATAACCAACGGCAGAAAACTCGTCGGCGGTCGTGATCGCCGGGAACTAAAGCTTGCACTTTGTGCACTTTGTATGGCCGCATTCGGTTACGCTTTAACACTTTGTGAACTGAACAGTATGACACATTTGTTCCATCCCGACGTCTTAACAATTTAGCGATACTGTGTACCTAGGTTCGGATTCCGGCGAACGACATCTAAAATGCGCTCCTCGGAGTGAACAGCCACTTGACTTCCACCTCCTGCCGCTACCGGAGCAATGGGCCGATTTTCCAACACTCGCTGAAATGCTGCTGTTATCAGACGAGAGTCAGCTGGGTGTCGAGCGGTCGGGAATTTCTCTCGGTAAATTCGTAATGCACGCGAAGCATTCCCGCGAGCTTCTCCAAGGCACATTAACATGTTGCCGTATTCACGAGCACTATAAACGTACGCGTTAGGCATTATTAAAACAAAAAAGAAACACAAAACGTAACAACAAGAATAACACGTAATAACAAGTAGGTAATACCAAGTAATAACAATAAGAATTTAATAAAAAAAACAATTGAACTGTCGCTTGCGCATGCGTGTCCAAAGTCAACACGGAACTGTCTCAAAAACTAAAATCAATAATTAATCCCGCCAAAACTGAAGCCTACACTTTGAACATTCCCACAGACCGTCAAATGTTATGACATTGCCAACTTTTATTTTATAAGTTTAGTTTCCATATGATCCCTACGACTACTCTTTCATATGGAATTTAGAAGTTATAGTTGTAATTTTTTTAATACAATTAGACAATCAATTGTACCCTGACGAAACAAGCAGTTCGTTACTACAAAATGATATTGAAATTAATAAACGTACTTACTTGGGTTTGGTTATCTTTGATTTTGTACAAGAAAATAGAAATAAAATGGTATTGAATAATTTAATAGTTAAAATCAATTGCAATTATGATCGACAGGTAATTAATCTAAAAATAATTATTTTACTTTACTTTTATTGACTTTCCGTTTTTAATCCATCCAATACTTTGATTTGAAAAGAGGTACGTCAAAACTATTAAAATTACTTGCAAGTTTTATTGTAATTGCCGCCTCTAATTCTTATGTCGCTTGCAAACAAATCTTAGTAGGTAAATTTGGGAATTTATATGTTGGCGCTGACACGAGGTGACACACAGTCGGCCGGGCGGCGGCAGCGCGTGGTACGAAGGGGCGCGACGGGGAATGCTCGCCAGTATTACTGTGCGCGCACGCTATTGGTTCCTCATTCTTCCCGCGCTTTGAAAAGCGATGTTTCCCAATGTACAGTCGCACACACAGCTTTTGCACGACGCGCGACGATGGTTTTAAAAAGGAAGGAAAGAAAATTATTTATATCTATTGTTTTATGACTGAACTAGTGAACGAAAAGGTAAATAGAAGGTGAATGGGGAAAATTGTGCAGTAAAGTTAAATGTATTGAGGAAGAATACCGAAAAATTACCATGTGGTCAACCTGATGACGGAAACATTTATCATTCGCATTGATGATGATGATTCTGATGAGTGATGATGAAGTAGCATCCAGTAACACCAATACACCATCGACATTTGGCTTCCATGTTCCATGTTCCAATGGTATAATGGACAGCGTGTCACCTTAGCTTAAGTTTTCTTGTTACAAACTACTTTATTTTACGATAGAAATAAAAATAATGCTCAAGCAAACATTATCCATTTTGAATTTCAACCTCTTCCAAAGTTCTAAGTAGCTAGTAAAGTACCTATTATGATTCTACAATAAAACCATTAATTACTATTATAATATTATAAAACAACAGCCTAGTACCATGTAGTACTTTAGAACGCGACTGTACCCATGCGCAGACACACCCTCCACTATCGCTCAGCGTTCTTTTACGTGACGTTGAGTTTGTCTTCGACGCGGATATTGACCCTAGTCAGCTGATTTTATGGTTTATTTATTTTAAATTCCATTGCTGCTTTAATGTTTAAGTATTTTCATGTTTTATTTTAATGAAATTAACGTTTTATTTAACACGATGATTTATACTAACACGATGGAGCGTGAATAAAGCTAATAAAACGTTGTGAAAAGATGAATTTTTTTTCATCAGGATCGATTTTATATTTCACCCATCATCTAAGATATAGTTAGTACTGTCGTCTGTCTTCGTTTTCGGGAGCGTTTCAAAAATACCCTGTATATATATATATATATATATATATATATAAACAAGGTGTCACAAATTCACTGCTAGCAATCAATCGTTTTTAAGTTTGGTCAAAAATAATAATTACGAGAATTAATCATCTGGATCAAGGCAAATTGAACAAATGTAATCGAAAAAATCTGTACCGCTACATGATAAACAAATCCATTTTTTGCACACGTTGCATTTTATCATATCTGTTAAACTTAAAGAATCACAAAGGTGACAAACAAAACAGCAAATTTTTCTACTTGTTGAAGGTAACAATACTTTTACTTGACGCTTATTTTCTTTATGACGTGTTCTCTCACTAACATTCTTTTGTGGTGGGTGTTCTCCACGCTTCAATGTACGGACTTTTTTCCTAGTTGCAGCAGCGTTTGACGTAGTGGGTAGAAATTCAATATTATGTGAATCTGTGTTTTCGGTGTACGTTATGTTACTTAAAGAAATATTATTAGCAGCTACTCTTGGACTTTCTCGATCTACATTAAAAGATGGTGTATCAATATCAAAAGGTTATATAGAAACTAATTCACTATCAATTATAAATGACATATCTTGTAGTAACGAATCCGTAAAAATCAAATCGTCGTGGCTTGGTGAAATCAAGGATAGTAAGGAATCATCAACAAAGATATTTTGTGAACTAGAAAGATTATCAATGACTGTATTACATACATTACGCTTCAATATTGAGACATCATTAGGATTTCTCTCCATTGGCAATAATACTTCTTTGCAGTCTTTTTCTCATTCGACCTACTAACAATCTCAATTTTTCTACATTTTTCTCAGAATGTAATAAAAAACAGTTAGCACGTCTCAGTTTATTTTTTAAATTATTGCTTAATTTTATGTTTTCTTTTTTCTCTTCTTAAGACTTGTGTACAATTTTTTTGCGTCTTTGTTTTTCTTTCTGTTTCCTCAAAAGTTCTCTTTTTCTTTCTTTTTTTTCATCATTTAGATCACTAACCTTTTTTTGAGCTTTTTGGACTCTTTTTAATTGTTTTTTCATATAAGTTTCATATCTTTCTGGATCTTGCTTCAATTTTTCTCTAAATCTTTTTGCCCGTTCTGCTCCCGTTAAAGGCATTTTATATATTATAAAAATATATCTGAAATAAAAAAGTCTAATATAGTATCTGTTATCAATAGTTGCAATAAATTTCGGATATTATTACATAAATTAATTTATATCTATCATCTATCTTATCTTTATCTTTAAACTGGGGCGAATCTGTACATATTTTTTTTTTGGAAAATCTTATTGAAATAGTCATTATTATCGATACAGAGGCCGAATCTATAGTTTTTAGAATTTTTATCTGTATGTCGGTCTGGGAACGCGTCACGAGAAAACCACAGGACAGATTTTGACGAAATTTGATATGATGATAGCTGGTTATCCGGATCAATATATATGATACTTTTTACTGCGGGAAAATATCTCAACCTAGGGACGAACCCGAGCGAAGCGACGGCGAGTCGCTAGTGTACTTTAAAATAACCATTAACAAATTTTGTGAGTAAAACATTCGAACTTGTTCCTCACTCTGGGGATCATAAAAATACATAGTATTTTACCTTTGGCTGGCTTGAACGCCGTTAGTCATAAGTAAAATCGTAATGAATAAACTTTGAAGTAAAGTATCCACAACAAGTATTTTACGTAAACAATAATACAGTAAGTACCTCCATTAGCATTAGCATCTACGATTACTAATAAATAAATCCTAACTAACGCACAGACCTAAAACAATCAAAATTAAGTCCGATACTTCTTTTTAATTTAGAAGAGCTATGTGAAAATTCACAACAATGTACGAAGTAAAAGCACTACCTACTAATATACATTATGCATGTTTTGTAATACTGTTTGTTTCCCTAAAATAAATAAAAAAAAGATGTAATATTTTTCGATAAAACCACCTACTACTACACTTAATCGGGGGCGGGGTCTCCTAATACAGGCAAAGAAATACTTGCTTAAAAGGGGAACTCAATCACAATCTTTGTCAACGCTATATCTCCAATAAGTAAATGAAATATTTTTATTATTTTATTTTATTTTTAATGGACAAAACTGGGAAAGAATTTCTGGGCTCTGAACCCGCATGAGCAAATCCGCGGACTAAAGCTAATGTATTATTTTTGTACTTTTGAAATAAATTTTATTTTATTTACTAGAGCCCGTAGCTTTCCTTATACTGAAAGATGTAATTTAAAACAAGCTCAACACCATCCATCCATAAGCGACGATCTAATTTCCATTTTAAGTTACTATCCCCGACAGTAAATTTATAAAATTTCATTATGGTCGGCTGACTAATTAACACTCGAATGCTTCACAAACACAAAAAAATTAGTAGTAGTTACTACATAATAGTCAACAACACAATGCTGAACACACCTTTACAGTTCCATTAAATATATATCATTCCGCTTATACATAACGTTACTTAGTGGACGTTACGAAGTGCTTCCTTAAATTATTCCCAGCATTGATTTTATAATAAATAATATGAATACATCGAAATTGTATCTTTCTAAGTATTGGTTGATAACTATAAAATAAATCTAAAAGCATGAAAGAGTGAAAAACTTATTACTTACCTGATAATGAAGCGTTCTTAATGGAACAATTTTTCTAACCTGTTAACTTCACTACACAAAGTAACAAACTGCGTCAAAAGTAAGGCAAATAAAGACCACGTGCTTTTTGTAGTAGATTAAGCGTGTTGTTATTATGTAAAAAATAAACAGAATGGTAGTTTTTTTTTATTCCTCGTTGGTTTAATTGTCGTTACTTAGGTGGACAGTCAGCCTTGCTGAATTTTGAGGACAACATTAAAATTTACTTTATTTAATAGCATTTCGACAAATAAATATGATTAATTGAAGACTTTATATAGCAACTTCTTATATTTTCAGTGATAGGCGATTCATTAATTATAAAAAAGATTTCGTCTTATTAATCGAACTTTGAAATGAGCATGGTCCATGGTGGACATACCAAATTGTGTGTTTGTGTCAATGATTTTTGTCGTTTCATTTTTTATTCAATTTAAATTATTATCAGTTATGATATAAAATTAAAATTAAAATAAATAATTTCATAGAAAAAAAATAATTCACTACTATTGTTGCTGTATCTGCTAAGCAATGTATTGTCAAAAGGAGTGGACACTACAATTTCATCATAAACAATTTTTTTGAAAAACGCCCACCTACACCTTTTCGTTTTCTTATGGCGACGTTTGTGAGTTATGAGCTACTTCCAAAAATATGTATATCTGCATGTTTTTTTAGAGTTGAAAGTTGGGTCGAGTTGAGTCCCCGAAGAAGCTTAAAAGCAGCAGTATTCGCCTTCTCATATGCAGATACGTCCGACCTAAGTACTATTATTTTGATAACAATCTCGAATTAAATTAGTAACTATAATTATAGGTTAATTGAAGCGATTTTTATAAAAACAACATAACTGTCATTTTTCGTATTTTTTTGTTACTGGCAACTTTTTGTTCGTTTTCAAATAGGCTTTTCAATGCATTGATCCATTTTTAACAAAAACTACTCAACTACGAGAAATCCCTTGTTAAAAATTTGGTGATTTTACAAAAACTACATATTATTATGTGCAACCATATTTGGCAAAAATAACATAACTGTTACAGTTGTGTAGTTTTTTTTTAAAAAAAAAGTCAAATCTGTCACTGTCAGTGTATCAGTTGGCGGCTTCGAGTTGTTTTGTTTTGGAGTGAATTTGCAAGTTTTGCTATAAATTATGGCGGAAAATAGTGAAAATACTACTGGAATTAAACGTAAAAAACCCAAGATGAAAAAAGAAACTGTGATAAAATTAAAGAAAGCTCAAGGAAAAGAACATATTAACCACAGAAATAATCTAGTCAAAGAAAGAGTGGTTGGACCTGATTGCAGGTTAGCTGAGTAAATATATTAGTGTTTTCATTGTTGTTTATCGTTGTTACAATAAAAATAACCTAAATTCTTTATTTCCAGGCGCAAAGTTTTGAAATGTTATACCAAAATAAGTTTTCAAGATAGAGAAAATATAATACTTCATTTCAATAAGTTGGGCAACAAAAATGATCAAGATGCTTACTTGATGAGTCTGATTTCATCATCATACCCTAAGAGGCATACTACTGAAGCTCCACAGAAGTTTCGAATGGTTTCTTATTCATTTAAAAGTAGTTGGTGTAAATGAAATACCAGTATGCCTGACGGCTTTTTGCAACATTCATGGGGTGACAGAAGGTCGCGTCCGAAGCCTTCAACATCTGATTTCAATTAACGTTTTAACACCTAAGGATATGCGTGGATCACACAAAAGCAACAGGTACAAGAAAACACCTGAAGAAGTTCTAAACCTAGTCCGCAAGCACATTGAGTCATTTAAAACCATGCAATTACATTATTCCCTGAGACAAGACCCTAACTGCCGATATTTGCCTGAAGATTTAACTGTTTTCAAAATGTTTAACATGTTTCTGAATAGCTATTAAATAAGAGTTACTTATATGGTGTATTGGTTAGTTTTTAAAAATGAATATACACTGAAATTCGGTTTACCAAGAACAGACACCTGTGCAACATGTAATAAATACAGATTAAAGATAAAATTGGCTGCTTTAGATGAGACAAAAACTTTACTGAAGAATGAACATAAACTGCATTTGTTGAAAGTTGAAAAATTCAATGAAATTAGACGCCAAGAAAAACAAAAAGCTCAGGAGGGTAAAACTATGTGTGTTACATTCGATTTCATGCAGAATCTGCCATTACCCCATATTCGGACTAGTGATGTATTTTTTTGTTGCTAGCTGTGGCTCTATATATTTGGTGTCCACAATGTTGGAACGAATCAAGTGGTTTTGAATAGCTACTTAGAGACAGAGGGTAAAAAAGGCCAGAATGATGTCACAACACTTTTATTAAGAAATTTTAGTACCCAAAGAATTTCTTCTGATAAATTAAAGCTGATAAGTGATGGATGTTCTGGTCAGAACAAGAATTATGTAATGGTGTACTTTCTCTACTGCTTAGTTCATGGGCTGATGTTGTTTAAAAGTATTAAATATATATTTCCTATCTCATACTTATCTCCCAAATGACCAGGATTTTAGTTTGATTGGGAATAAAAAGAAAAAAATGACAGCAGAAGTACCAGATGACTGGAATGACTTAAGAGAAACTGTAAGAAAAAATCCATCGCCTTTTATTGTGGATAAAATAAACCATACTGATTTTATGAAAATAAAAGCAGCTGTTAGTCCTTTTTTTTACGTCAGCCAAAATCTGCAATGAAGCTGAAAGAAGTTAGGATGCTTAAAATAAATAAAGATGTTCCTTATGTTCAAGTCAGGTATAACTTTACTGGTCCATGGCACAGGATACAGATTCGCAATAAAAGAAAACTGCCTAAAGAACTTCAACTTCAACCTACTTTTGAATCGAGATTGCCGTTAAATCCTCATAAATATAATGATATACTTAAACTAACCCATTATTTATCAAGCCCTGTAAGTCACAAATTTTATGCAAATCTATTGGGTTCAGTTACTACATCTGAAGCTACCACCTCATTAGCTAATAAGTAGATAATGAAGACAAAGTAGTGGCACAGAAGATAATTAGCATTTTTTATGATTATATACCTAAAAGTACTAACTTTTTAATAAATACCTGGTTGCTGATTTTAAAATGAGTTTTAGTTACAAAAACAACTTAACTTCAGGAAAGTCTCGAAATTTATATACAAAAACTGCATAACTAACAATATTTGGGAAAAAATACATAAATGCAATGTCTATTTTTTTATTTTATTTGACTTGTAGGAAATGTAACTATAAAACATCAGTTTATTATGAATAAATAACCAGAAATACATAATTGAATAAAATATTTAATGACTCTAAATTTAGTATTTAAAAAGATATTAAGTTTTTTTTTCAATACTGAATAATTATGTGTAACACAGTTATGTTGTTTTTGTAAAAATTGCTTCAATTACATTCCAAACTAGCGTCTACATCCCCTTTGACATTTCCATCACGTGTATATAAAAAATAAAATATATCTTAACAATTAACAACGTACTTATCATAGCCCCAAAACCTTTTGATATAAACAAGAAACAAAGTTACTCTTAAAATTGGTAAAATGGAATATTTTAAGTAACAAAAATATTTAGGGGAGTTCAAATTAAAGATGCGCATAGGTTCCTCCCGCTACAACTAAAGTTTCTCCAGTCATGTAGCTGGCATCGTCCGAAACTAAAAATGCTACTGCACTAGCTATTTCTTCAGGTTTCCCCAATCTCTTCATAGGTACTATAGACAAACTCTTTTCCTTTGCTGCCTCGGATGATGTTATCTGTAAATATGTATAATACTATAATACTTCAACCTTTAATATTTAATGTCAGTATTTTTAAATGACCCTATAGATCAAGTATTGATTTCTTACACGAACCGGGTCAATTTGGTCAATCATTTAATCGTTCTGTGTGACTCGCTTCCCGCATTCGTTTCTCAATCGATCGAACTCAAGCAAAAGCTTTATTTTTACAGATTGTATTTTTATATCATATTGCTCTGAGCTTATAAACTAAATTATAATTAATATTATTAATAATATTTAATACAGGGTGGCCAAATAAGAGGTATACAATTTATTTTATAAAATTTATAAACAAAAATTAAATAATTTATAAACAAAAAACAAAAATTTTAATCCGGTGATCTTGGAGGCCAATCAATGTCAACCATTTCTTGAAATTAATTGACCTGAAAACATTATTCTTAATGTTTAGATTGTGACCACATGTTTTTAGGTTTAGGTTTAAGAATTTATTTCTCAAAAATTCACTTGATATTGAGAAAACAAGATAAAAACTTAATACTAAGTCTGAGCATGCGGGCGGATCACATAAAAAATTACAAAGTAAACTCTTTTGTTGGTTTGAACTTACAATGTGGCTATGAGTAACTAGAGAAAAACAAGATACAGTATTACATATCGTTATCATCTTAGTTGGGTGATAGCAACTCAATAGCAATTGAAAAGCAAATGTACGATTTTTTTTTATTTCGTATATAATACATACAATAATAATCTTTTGATCATCAGTATCTGGAGAATTCTTTCAGCATGTGCTACTTTAACGTTTTTTTGAATAATACGGAGGACTGTATTTCATTGATTTCATTGGATAATTTATTAAATAGCTGTGGTCCTCCCTATAGTAGATTTCTTTTTCCGTAATTAGTTCTTGGCTGTATTAGACAGCAGTTATACATCCGTCTCATTATACGTATTTGTTTGTCTTTTCCTTGTAAACGTTAACTTTGAGTTAATTTCTTTATTTAGAATTTTATGCACTCATGATTTATATAACTGAGGTATGGTCATTAAATTTGTTTCTCTGTATACTTTTTCTGTCGGTGTGAGAGTCGTTTAGTAGTAGGAAAGAGTAGTTTTATGATTTTGTTTTGTTTAACCTACAAAGAACTTAGGTTGGTTTTGGCAGCAGTTCCCCATATTTCTAATGATTTCTTATATTTACGCGAACACTACACATTTAAATAAAACTAGTTTACGGATTTTATCGCGTATATTAACTTATTTGATGTTCCCGACGTTTCGAGTACTTTACAGCACCCATGGTCACGGTAAAGTACTCGAAACGTCGTGAATATAAAATAAGTTAATATACGCGATAAAATCCGTAAAACTAGTTTTATTTAAATCCCCATATTTCTGTTTAGTAGTCAAGGTGAGACTTAACTATAGAGTTATATATGAGATACCTAACGGGTTTAGGGAAAGAGTGAACAATACCACGAAGCCTGCACATAATAGATGACAGATAACTTATCTAGATGGGGCTCTATCATGTATTATAGATGGGGACAGAAGAGCTAGATGGGGGACACTAAGTATAACACTATAATCACAACCCACGTTATAGCCTTTCCTAAGCAATTAAGAAAAAAAAGTTACAAGTGATTCTCCCCTGTAATTTTTTTCCTTCTTCTTAATTTGGTTAATTTTTGTCATTTGATCGTTTGTTTTTTCGACGTTTGCAATTTTAAATTAACGAATAATAAGCAAAATCCAAATTAATAAACTTAATTGTCACAAATATCCATGATAGGTATTTAGTTATATACACAGTATTTTTTGCGTACTTCGAAATTTGTTGCGTGTTTTTTTAAGATCGTGTAAATAGGGGCTTTTTTTTTGCTTGCTTATGTACCTAATAGTTCAGTATAAAAATCATATAAATAGGCTACGATTCTCGGGAGGTACATTCATTTGAATACGAATCATTGAAGAGATAACATAGCTGAGGTCACAGGGATTTCATATGGCAGTGTTCAAAGAATCCTTGTGAACGAATTGCATATGAAAAGGTCTCTGCGCTTTGGGTACTGAGAATGTTAACCGACGAGCAAAAGAAAAAACGAGTCGACATTTCGAGGGCGAAACTAGAAAGGTTCCAAGCAGATCATATATATATACGTGGTAGAGCCATGCTGCAGCTATATTACTGGTATAGATGTAGTCCGAATGGGTCAGTGGTCGACTGGGGAAGGACCACGCTCTCAGAATACCAGCGCAAAATAGCAGCTTAACGCTGCTGTGTTTCGTATGGTCAGTGTAGAGAACCGGAGACCCTTTTTACTGGAAACGAGGCATTCCATCTTAGTCCTCACGGGTGACAACGCATCTGCATTTTGATTCGTAATCGAGGATAGATGTAGGTGTCTATGTCCACAGCAACCACTTACCATCAGGTGGACTGTGTGCTCGTTTGTCACCTTTATCTTATTAAAAAACTAAACAACAATCAATGGTTTGGAAACGAGCCTCCTCATCGACGCCAAAGAAATTCAAAGTGTCAGTTTTGGCGGGAAAGGTTATGGCGTCCGTTTTTTGGGACGCTGAAGGAATAATTATAGTGCAATATTTGGAAAGGGGAGCCACTATTTCAGGCTCTTCCTACGCAGGCCAAATAAGAAGATTGCGGGAGGCTATTAAGGAAAAAAGACGCGGCAAACTGCGAGCTGGACTGCTGTTTCACCAAGACAACGCTCCGGCTCACAAAGCCGCAGTTGCGATGGCTGTCATTTAAGAAATTTTTTGAATTTCAAGAAATTCAAAGGATTTTAACTGCTCAAACATCAGCTCCTATTCGCCAGATCTAGCTCACGAACACCAACAAATTTGTAGACGATGGCGAAGTGATAGACGCTGTTGAGGCTTTTTTGGATGGTCAAGATAAAGATTTTTTTTCTAAGGGAATTCTGGGTTTAGAAAAAAGATGTACTAAATGCATTGACTTGTTAGAAGACAATGTAAAAAAAAATATAATTTTTTTAACTATAATCACCGTGTTTTATATTTATTATCATTACTTTTGGATCACCCCTCGTACACTGAATTTTATCGATAAAACAGCCTATACAAGGGGTGCAATCCCCACACCCTCAAAGATAGAACAATTTTAGTATCTGACTTACTTATTTCGATATCCACATAATCTAACAAACAACTTTGGACCTAGTTCTTACTGGGGCGTACATTTAAAGTTATTTTTACGGCCATAGCATAAAGAATCTAAAACAAATATTCATATGGATCAAATTAAGGGTTCTAGTTTTATTACTACAAACCTAACTATCTAGAAAGTATTAACTTCCTTTCAGATAAACAGTATGGTTTCAATATTCTGCTCCGCACGAACTCTTCTGGCACGATGAGGAACTGGTTTATTTGGTACAATGCCATGCTGCTCATTATTCCACCAAACAAATTTTTAGCCGCGAAGGTAAGTGATTTCTACCATGGATTGGTCGCAATTTTCTCAGCGTGTCCGCAATAGATGATTTGATTTGAGTAGAACGTTTTAATAATTAAAACATGTCCCTCGAAGCGAAATACGCTCCATATCGAATTTGCCGTAGCTACACAGAATAATTGTTACCGAACAACTGTCAAATTTGCCGCTAAAACAGAATGGCAGCAAATACATAGTTGTATATCTCTACGTTGGCCATCTTGTACTTTAAAAAATAAAAAACTTAGAAAGATTCCGTCAATTGCTTGTTCGAACCGGATCGTTCACGATTGAAATACGATTAGTTCAGGATTATTCTTAATTTCTATCTGATAAAACTAGACGGCATAAAAAATCATATACGAATCAGAAATCATGAATGTAACTACATTAGAAATAAGTATTTATTTCAAATATTTATTAAATAACTTACCGCGGAAGAAAACTTTGTAGCAACAATCCCTGGCGCCACACAGTTAACTCGTATATTGTCCCGAACGACTTCATAAGCAATTGCTTTTGTTAGGCCCAGCAAAGTCGTTTTGCTAATGCTATAGGGGCCTAAAGGCTGTAAATCATCATTAGAATGATCAATAAAACATGACAATAAATGTGACATATTATGTGAATATTATTTTAAAATATTCAATTACAAATACAACAGAGCTATGTACGTTATATAATCAACAAAAGAAATATAACTTGGCAGTCTATGTATTAATAAATACGAAGCATACAGTTTTGGAGGCAGGTAAAGACGGAATTAAGTGTAATTCCTGTACATATTTTTCTAATAATATGCTGTAAAATACAGAGAGGTCGGCTAATCTACGCCTTTAATGGTTGTGAGGTACTGCTGCCCAGTACTTTGCCCAAAACTGAATTTGCGCTTTTTATAAGATTAAAAAGTGTTGTTGCCGTATTGTGGCAACTAAAGAGAATTCACTACTCCATATGATCACGTAGTTGTCGTAAGAGGCGACAGAGGGAAACTGAAATAGAGTGAAACTTTCTAATAACAACTCAAAACAACTAAAAAACTGCGTTTTTAACCCTCTTGTGAACCGTGCAACTATGCCAAATATCCCTTCTATTAAGGTAATCTATGGGAAAGCCTATGATTAGCAGAGGACTATTGATAGGCTGTAATGAATAAATGAAAGAATAAAAAAGATGTTCAGGCATTAAGTATATTTGTAAGCAAATATTTATAGGTTAAGGTTTATATTGCTATGGACCAATGTTCTTAATTTTTAAGTCCTTGATGCCTGAAATAAAAATATTGTATTGTATTGTAAGGATACCTGACTTTTGCGATGATAAGACATGCTTGTGTTTATACGTAAAAAATCTAAGATCTAAAGATATAAGATAATGATCAACAAATAAGTTATCTTTATAAGTACAAAATCCTACAATCTCGGTTTTATGGGGATAATCTCACAAACATGTATGTGTACGTAACTACTTACTTACCTTTGATCCACCATTCGATTAATTAAGCTTCAAATTTCCTTACATAAAGTAAAATTCTATTCTACATTAATTCATCATCATCATCATCATCATTACAGCCCTTTACAAGTCTACTGCTGAACATAGGCCTCCCCCAAGGAACGCCACAAAGCACGGTCTCGAGTCACCTGCATCCATTAACTTCCTGCATGTCTTACCAGGTCATCACTCCATCTAGTGGGGGGACGCCCTACACTTCGCTTGCCGGTACGAGGCTGCCACTCGAGAACCTTTCTTCTCCATCGGTTGTCGGTTCTTCGAGCTATATGGCCGGCCCATTGCCACTTCAGCATACTAATTCTTTGGGCTATGTCGGTTACTCGGGTTCTACTGCGGATATCCTCGTTTTTAAGTCTATCACGCAGAGAAACGCCGAGCATAACCCTCTCCATAGCTCCCTGAGCGACTTTGAGCTTCCTCATACGGCCAGCAGTGAAGGACCACGTATCAGTTCCATAGGTCATCACTGGCAACACGCACTGGTTGTAGTCTGGTTTTCAAGTTTTGAGGTATGACGAGAAGATGTGCCGTAATTTCCCGAACGCTGCCCAGCCGAGTTGAATCCGTTGATTGACCTCTCGGTCGAAGTTGGACTTACCTAGTCGGACTATTTGTCTCAGGTAAACATATTCGTCAACAATTTCGAGCTTAGTGCTCCCAACAACTAGCGGCATAGGTGTGACATGGACGTTACACATGACTTTTATTTTGTCCATGTTCATCTTAAGACCTATCCGTTGGGAGACACTATTGAGGTCATTGAGCATAGTGCTTAGGTCCTCCAGCGATTCTGCCATAAGGATTATATCGTCGGCAAATCGAAGGTGAGTGATGTACTCGCCATTGACGTTAATACCGTATCCTTTCCAGTCCAGTAGCTTGAAAACGTCTTCCAATGCGGCGGTGAAGAGATTCGGGGATATTACGTCACACTGTCTTACACCTCTGCAGTTGGATAGGTTTCGTACTCTGGTTCTGTACTCGGATAGCCATCGTAGCCCTACTGTACAAACACTTCAGCACTTCGATATACCGACAGTCCACTTGGCACCGCTGAAGGGACTGCAGCACCGCCCAAATTTCGACGGAATCAAAGGCTTTCTCATAGTCCACATACGAAAGACAGAGTGGCAAATAGTACTCTTCGGTACTCTGTACAATTTGCCGAAGGGTATGTATGTGGTCTATGGTGCTAAAGCCTTTTCGGAAACCGGCTTGTTCGGGAGGCTGGAAGTCGTCGAGTCTGCGTGCGAGACGATTCGTAATGACTCTCGCAAACAGCACGTAGACGCGGCTCAGAAGGGAAATCGGTCTGTAGTTCTTTAAGAGAGCGTTGTCGCCTTTCTTGAAGAACAAGACCACCGCACTTCTGCTCCACGCTTCCGGCGTAGTGCCACCATGGAGGACGGAATTAAAGAGCTTCTGAAGGACTTCGGACCTAAGGAGATAGGACATAGGAGTTTCGGAAGGACCAGTTTTCCACCCGCTTTCAGAAGCTCCGCTGTAATTCCATCCGATGGATCCATCCATCCGATCATGGAGAGCCATTCTAATCTCGCTCAGACTGACGACCGGGATATCATCGAAATAGTGTCGGATAAGACTTGCTCTTGGATCGTTACTCACACTTGCGTGTGGCTCCAACGATGACGTGTACAGCTGCCCATAGAACCTCTCAATCTCACTCAAAATCTCAGGTGTCCCGGAAACGATGCTGCCACATTCGGGACAGATCTCTGGCAAAGACTTTGGAGCCCTGGTTCCGCCCAATCGCTTCTTCAATGCAAGCAGTATTAAAGTTGCGTAAGCCCCGCCCCATGCATTTGGAGATCTGTCTGTTCAGCTGCCTGTATGCTGATCAAATCTACTGAAGAATGCAGGTTCATTTCTCGTCTAACAGCCATGAGATTAAGAGTGAGATCGGAGAGTTTTTGTGTTCTTCTGCGGCGGGTCTTGCAAAACTTAGCTCCGACCGCATGAACAGTTTCCACGAGCTTGTCATTCATATCGTCCACTGCATTGCAATCTTCTAGGCACTGAAAACGGTTTTGCAACTCGAGCTCAAAGGTTTCGGGACTTTGGATTAGAGCCCGAGGGGGACGGAGCGTTGACTTCATTAGACGACACTCTCCAACTTAACGTTTAGGTTCAGTGTGCCTCTAACCATTCGGTGATCGCTACCAGTTTTCACCCTCGTGATCACTGAGACATCACTGAACAATTGCCGTTTAGTCGTCATAATGAAGTCAATCTAATTTTTTGTCGAACCGTCGGGGCTCGACCAGGTCCACTTCCTGTGGGGTCGCTTCTGGAAGAAAGAGTTCATCATAAAGAGTCCCTCTTTCTCCATGAAGTCTGGCAGCTGCTGGCCCCTTGGGTTCCGTTGCCCTATTCCGAAATTCCCTACTTTCACCGCTCACCGCTCCCTCTTGTGCCTAGTTTTGCGTTGAAGTCTCCCATTAACACCGTGGTGTTGGTATAGTGGGTTTTGGAGGAATGCATGGCTCTAGAGATATCCTCATACATTTTCTCCACCTCCTCATCGGGATGTGCCGAGGTTGGTGCGTAAACCTGTATGACCTTTCAGCGAATACCGTTTGGTGATACTGAGTATAAGGTACGCAACCCTCGTCGACACACTCCCTATCTTTACAACGTTGTTAACGAGAGATTTATGGACGATAAATCCGACACCTCTTTGGGACAGATAGTCGCCTTCCCGGTGATAAAACATGTTGCCGGATTCGAGGATTACCGTGTCCTCTCCCTCTCTTCGGACCTCGGATAATCCTATAATATGCCAGCGCAACTTGGCTATCTCTTCTTCCAGCTCCAGGATCTTCTCGTCAGTCCTCAGGGTGCGTGCGTTATAAGTTGCCAGGTCGAGTCGTCGTAGGTGGTAACCGAACCTCCACCGGAGATTCTTAGCACTCCCCGTGTAGTGGCGGGTAAGAATACCCACTACCTCATATCTTCCCGTGGGTGTCGTAAGAGGCGACAGAGGGAAACTGAGGCAGAAGATGGGCAGCAGCATCTTTCTGATAAAAGCAAACCAACAATAAAGAAACTGCGGTTGCCAACCAGCTCGCCAAGCGTGGCGACTGTGGCAGTATACCCCCCATGAGCAACGACACTAATTCTACATTAATTAACGCTAAATAAAGATTATTATTTAATGGAATAAAAACTCACTTCCATAGGTTGATAAGCAGCTATCGATGATACGAAAACAATACTTCCACCCCCTCTTTTTATGAGCTCTGGATAAGCTTCTTTAGCCATTAGCCATGCACTTTTTACGTTAACATCAAATATTTTATCCCATACTACTTCATCAGTCTGAAAGCAAACAAAACCGTGTCATGTGAGCAGTAACTAGAAAAGTGCTATAAGAAATACGTGCTTCAGTAAATGTAGAAATTTTCAATCTATAAGTGGAATTTACATACAAAAATAAATAGAATAAAGACAAAATTTCAAAAACTTATTTATGATCCGCTACTCCATTTCGTCAGGTATGAGAAAACCCAGAAAAAAATGACTTTACAACTATGCCGCTTATGACACACGAAAATTTCAATACCGGCGACGGGGAGCAGCATCAAAGGTGTGAGGATAATTAGAATTTCAAAACGTAGTGATTGAGGCAAATTTTGCCTACAGCGGAAGAGGAGCAGGGTTGATGAAGAAGAAAAATGATCATTACATGATAACAATTCTGTAGATATGGAGAATGCTTTAAAAGTTGCCACTCGTTACGTAAGTAAGTGTTTAACTTTAATTAAAATAACTTAGATATTTCAGCAATGCGCACATTATTTTCAAAAACTTTAACACTATAGTTCGGCCGTTCAGAGAATGCGTTCCTGACACCTATCAGTTAGTCACGACTAGTGATGGGCACAACATAACACTGAGTTCGTTACCGTTCCTCCAAAATGAACCACCGCGTTATTTTTAAGATTTTTTTCGTTTTAAATTGGCGGAATAATTTAAAATTTATATTTTAGTAATTTAAGTGGAAAACAAAAAAAAGGTAATATTAATATAATAAAATTGTTTTATTTATTCTTTGTTACATAGGTACAATCTGTATTTCTATGCAATAAAGTACATTGAATTGAATGTGCGTACAGAATATTAATCAGACTCCGATTCGCTTGAGGAGGTGGTGTCTTCATCATCATCTTCGCCTACATGTATAATTATATTATTATCAATAACAGAATCAATCCTGATATCTCGGTCAAAATGTTCCACAATCAGGTTTTTAGTCTTCTCAACAACCTTTGCCCAGTCATCTCTTGTGACTTCCCCGCAGGCTTCTTTTAATAGGGTCATCATCTTTTTCGTGCTGAATAGCGGGAAGTATTGTGGCGGGCGGCGTAACCTTTTATTTGAGCCCAGATTAGCTCAATCGCGTTATATTGGCAATGATACGGTGGAATTCTTAGAACGCGATGACCGTACTCCAGAGCCAGTTCATCGATTTCGTATCGCACATTTGCCGCTTTATTTTCTTTAACTAATTTAATTAGCTCTGGTTTTAGCATCTGCATATTTGCGTCAATGCCTTTTGCTTGTAACCAAGCCACCATTTCTTCTTTTTTATTAGCTTGGGTAGGTGGTTTCTGTATTTGAACCGAGTGATAGGAGGCATTATCCAGATTACAGAAGGCTCTGGTAGGCTGGGCAAAAGCACGTTCTGGAACCACTCTTTAAATGTAGTGGCATTCATTTCCTCGTGGTAGTCATTTGTGGTTTTTGATTGAAATGCCAGTAACGCGTTCTCCACAAAGCCGTATTTTGCAGAACCTGCGTGGCATATTATCAGACGGGCCCCCTTACCCATTGATACTTTCGACGTCGACGCTTGTGTATCATCCGTCCAAGAACGGGAAACCGTGTGATTGGCGTTTAGCCATGTCTCGTCAATGAACACGACATTATCCCAGTTATCAATATTTTTGCTTCTCTCAAAAACTTATCCGTTTTAAAATTATGTCGTATCGTTCTAATAAAATTTTTCTTTTGTCTGTTTTTTTATACGAAAAACCAATATCTTTTAAGATTTTGGTTAAAGCAGTTTTACCCCCGCTAAACAGTCCAGCTTCTCTTAACGATTCCAAAAGCTTCTTCCTGTTGAGATATTCATTTTTGGAATAGTAACCATATATATTATTTCTGATTGCATCGGCGTCAAAGGTGTCAATATCTGTCATGGGTTTAGTTCTACGTTTCTTCTTCGGAGTACGTAAAATATTATCTTCCGTGCCAGTAGAGCCGAACTTTTCTTTATTAATATTTGTTATCGTTCGTTTGCTAACTCCAAGCGCCTGAGAGACGCGTTCTTGTACTTTTTCGACAGGTAACAGGGGTCCGCCATTTTGCCGCTCCCGCTCAAAGTAATCTTGCAGCTTGATGATTAACTCACGGGCTCCACTTTTCAATGTTTGTCCACGTTTAGGCATTATTATGCACCAAAAGTAAAAGAACGCAATACAAAACACAATCGAAGTCCGATTTAGCGCCGATGTCAGTTTGAAAAGCAGAAACAGTCCATTAAACGAAAGCCGGGTAATCAAATAAAACAGATCGAAAACACTTGAAGAACGTGGTCTATGCGCACGAAACGACAACAGACGACTGTTTTAGCGTCACAAAATGGCGGCCCATAACGCCATTTGGGGTTACCATTTTCAACCTAAATATAAAAATGCTACTTTCTTTCGCGCGTTCGGTTTGGTCGTAGTTTTATTTTTATATTTAATAAAAGTTATCTTATAGTCCATTATTTTCAAATTCTTAAAAAGAAAAACAAAACGTATTATTTTATAAAGTATAACTGTATAAGAACAGATTACGATATTGTTATTGCCTGTTATTGTTAGCACAGCACTACAAATATAAAGCGCTGACATAAACCTTGTAATAGCGTAGTATAGATTTAGAAAAATATTGTTTACCAAGTTATTTGACACTCAGTTTGGCACAAAATTATAACATTCATTGATTATTGATGTAATAATGTTGTTTTAATGCTCATCAATTGTTAAAACGGTAAACAACCAGCAAAAATATTTTTATCGTAACGCCATTACAAAGTTACGTCGTCAGTTCAATCGCGACGTGTCAGGAACGCATTCTCTGAACGGCCGAACTATAAGTGAGAATGTTAAAGCAAAGATTTGGCCTAGTTTGAGTTTTATTTTAATTCGTAATTTTAAAACACGTCTGAAAAGGTTTAAATTAAGCGTTACAATATATTATCAACTACATCGCCAATTTTTAAATCGTCAGGATTATATAATCTGGTAATTATAACTGGAGGCTTGACTGGGATGACAATGTAACCTAACGCCGTAATAACGCTCAACATAATACGTATACCACGACATGTTATTACTTCAAAAAAGGAGGAAGTTCTCAATTCGACTGCATGTTCTTTTTTTGTATGTCTTTCGCGATATCTTTCTCAATTGTGAACATATTTTAATGATTATTTTTTAATAGAATCAGATGTTACTTTGGAGAACTCCATTATTAAGATGTTAAAAATTAATTAACTAAGACCCGTTTTACGTGTAAAATAATATAATATTTATGACGCTGTTTACGTTGATCCCATTAATGTCCATATTTTACATCCATCATAAACTGTTGGACACAAAGAGCAAAAAGACGCATTACTAGGAGCTAGACTGAACGAAAAGCTCCGCGAGTCACTTCACTGCGAATTTCGTTATGTTATATACTGGTTGTATATTAGACTGGTGACGCATGGCACCAAAAACTGAAAATTTCGTTCAGAATAGGTTTGTCGAAATTCACGAGCCGACGGAGGAATCGTGATGGCGTCATGTGAGTAGTAAAGAAAATTCATAAACATAATTTTTGAGCAGAGTTCGGCTGATTGGTGATTTTGGTCTTAATCGATGTACCAAAGCGGCTTTTTACATGGAAAAATATATAGTTTTTATGAATCTATTTTTAAAGTTTTGAAAAATTTCGATCCGACATCGATTAATCGAAAAATCGATTCTTTGTTATTAAAGAATTGATTTTTAGATCGATCTGAATCACTGGATCGATCGAATCGAATCGAATTTAAGAACCTGTCGAATTGTCAACCATCCCAAGCAGCATGCAAGCTGTATACGAGCTGTATTGAAGTTAGTTTTTATACTAGAGGCTGTATTTTCTGGCGGTATAAGCGCTTATACAATTCTTATAAGTAAAAAATTGGTACAAATTATGCAGCTTTATGCGTTAGTAGGCTGTATAACGGCTGTATTACAGCTGTTTTTTGGTGTGCAAGGAAACTATTACACTACAGATATTGTCTTATAAGTAACTTATAAAGACAAACATTCTAAATTGGTTTTTGAATGGGATTACAAATGAATATAAAACAAAAATAAATTGAATGATGGCGACATTTAAAGTTTTTTAAGATAGAGAACTTATTTTTAACATATTAATATTATATTCGGATTCGAGTTGAGTTTTGACGATGATAATTGGTGAATTGGACGTGCAAAATTAGATTTCAAAATAACAAAATTATACAAGGAGAAATACTAAATACGTTAACTAAATATCGGTTGTATAGGTCAGAATAAAAAAATATATTAAATTAATGGATATGATGGCACATTGGGGCACAGTGATCATTAGTCAAACAGAAATAATGGTAAAGGCTAAGACTAATGTCTAATATTCCCAAATTTATATTTTTAATTTTGTTCAATGGGTCTTATTATGTACAATCCGGCGACGAAGGATCCAAAAATTATTATGTACAGCAGAGGGAGCCGATTTTTGAGATAACAGAAAGTAAAAGAGAAATAACTATTGGGTGTACTCGTATGTGTACTGAATAACTGACTTTACTTCGATAACTTGTTACTGAACTTAGAGGACTGTATAAAGAAAAGTGGGACAATTTAAAACTTTTTATTTAACTATTTACAATAGCGGCAATTAATGTATGTACAAGGGAATATCTACAGGGAGTCTTCTTTCTTGAGTGCCGCTGTCGAATCGAATGCCTGCGGAGCCCAAAAGGCCCTTATTATATTTCCGCGGCGGCCGTCTCAAGATGATAGTGTTCTCACACGGTGTGCTGTGCGCTCATTGGTTGTCGACCTCACGTGATGTCCGGGCGGTGTGCGGGGTGCGCGGGGCGTAACGGGGTATGAGGGGGCGACGGGGCGGCTGCTCCCCTCGCCGTCCGTAACAGGTCTTAAAATGGCGACAATTTGCTAAACAGCCTAAACGCTATTTCGAGGGTCTTATAGTCTTAGTAGCTGTACTATGTATGTTATGGATTATATAATGCAGTCATTGGTTTTTAATCAGTTCTATAATAGGATATTTTTATTATTTACGCTGTATAGCAGTTTTTTCAACATAACATATAACTCTCTTTAGATATACGTATAAAAGATGAAAAATATTGTCTTAGTTAATAGTGTTGGATAAATTTAATTTAGATTTAACATGATCTTTTAACTGCACCAAATCTTTTTCTTATTTTCCACATATTGATAACAAATTAATTTTGTTCAATAGCACAATATTAAAAACGCAGCGCATGAAAAATGGCGATATTCTGTCACTTATACAGATTTAAGTTGTACTTATGGGTGTTATTTTTTTTTTAGTTTTATATCACTCTCATAGACAGAAGTCATAAAACTACTGTATTTACAAAAGTGTACAATGACACCATAAGAATAAGTTTTAGAAGAGAGTTTGCATACACCATTGCCCAGATAAGATTTTAGTGAACACTTAGAGTTGTATAAGAAAGACAGCATGAAAAAAACCAGCTTCTATACAACTTTAATGATAAAATCAGATTGAAGTGTTACAAAATACTTAGTTGTATAGTATTATGCTGGTATCGTGTCGTATTTCTGGGGTATTCATTGAAACGACATTAACAGTGATGAACTTTATATTGATATGCTACTACCAAAGTAATAAGTATCAAAGATAGTGCGCAATAACAGAACTGCTTAAAAACTTAAAATTAAGTAGGATTCTATATATTTACAAAACTACGTTGTTGGCGTGGGTAGCCATAGACATAATTCTCTGTGTCCAAAGACTAATATACACCACCACCACCCCCTTACGGAGAATAATAAGGCTAAATAAAGGTAAAAAAAAAAATAAGTTCTAAATATCTAAAATATTTCTAAATCTTACGCGTCTGCCAGATCTTGTCTTAACTACTCTAGTATCGGATGGCGTAACTGTGTTATTAGGGGTAGGTTGGACTATAGGAGGAGGAGTATTAGCCGTTGCTGGAGTTACAGGAGTAGTAGTTTGTTTTTTCATTATTTTCAATGTAGCGTTAGGTAAGGTCAGCGTTTTGTCTCTTCTCTGAAGAACTGCTTGAGGACCCGTATACGGTGGTCGTAGACGACGCCTTACTGTATCATCACGAAGGAAAACGTGAATAGCCGATGCGAGATCCTTGAAAATAAATGTAGACGGCCGCGTGTGGTGAGATGCAGAAATTGGACGTAATATTTCCATTTTCCTTTTTAAATCTGCTACGAAGTTCATTATGTCTGCAGGATTATTTGTAAATTTTTAGGCGCGATTAGCTCACCTGGTAAACGCAGCGGTTCTCCGTACACCAGTTCTGCTGCCGAGGTTTTTATATCCTCCTTGAGAGTGCTTCTCATTCCCAGAAGGACGAGCGGTAATGCTTTCGTCCAGGTATTAGAGTGACACATTAGCGCAGCCTTTAATTGTCGATGCATCCTTTCAACCATGCCATTGGCACATGGATGGTAACCAGTGGTTCGAATACGTTTCGTTGCGCAGAGGTTCATTAGACGCAAGAACAATGCAGATTCGAACTGTCTTCCTGGTCAGTGGTCACAATATTGGGACTCCAAAACGTGATATCCAGCCTGCAACAAAAGTTTCTCCAACTTCTTCAGCAGTTATTGATGTTATAGGCCATGCTTCCGGCCATCGCGTGAACCTGTCGATCGCAGTGAGACAATAGGTTACGTGTGAATGTGCAAGCGGCCCTATGATGTCAATATGTACATGTCTGAACCTTCCAGAAGGACCGTTGAAATGACCAGTGGGTGAAATTATATGGCGCGTCACTTTACTACGCTGGCAGTTTAGACATGAGCGAGCCCACACGCGGCAATTCTTCTTCATAACTGGCCAAAAATAGCGCTCCGACACTAATTTAACTGTAGCTCGAACGCCAGGGTGACTTAAGTTGTGCAATTTATTAAAAGCAGCACGACGAAAAGGATGTGTGAGAAATGGTCTTGGTCGGCCGGTCGAGGTGTCACATATGACTGTTACCGAAGTGCCAGGGATGGTGACTTTTTCTAGTCTCAGTGATGAATTCTTCACATGTTCCTTTAATTCTGAATCCACTTCTTGAGAAGCTGATAATGCGATATATTCGTCTTCGAGGGATATCAACTCGATTCGAGACATTGTGTCTGCCACGATGTTGTTATCTCCCTTAATATGTATGATATAAGTCGAAAATTGACTTATAAAAGACAACTGATTTAGCTGTGTGGGAGGTAATTTCTCTCGGCGCTGAATGAAAGCGTACACCAAAGGTTTATGGTCGGTATATATCGTCGCATGTTGGACTTCTAATATATACCTAAAATGTTGCACACTCTCGTACACAGCAAGGAGTTCGCGGTAATATGCGGGCCATTCCGACTGTTTAGCAGTTAATTTCTTGCTAAAATAAGCGAGAGGATGCCAATCGTCTCCTTCTTTTTTTTTGCTGAAGAAATGCACCTATGTGGGTATTTGAGGCATCCGTAAAAAGACCTAACTCTGCATTGCAATCCGGGTGTACTAGGACAGTTGCTTGGGACAGGCTCCTTTTGCAGTCTTCAAAACTTTCCTCTAGCTTAGATGTCCATGGGAATGGTTTAGCACCTTTGCTGTTTGTAGAGGTCACGGCATCGATAAGCGGTGCTTGGTGTTTGGCTGCGTCGGGGAGAAAACGTCGGTAATAGTTTATTATCCCCAAGAATCTTCGCATGCCTTGCACTGTTTTAGGCGGTGGGTATTCCACTAAGGCACGGATTCTTTCCTCGTGTACCTGTTGCGCTGATCTTATAGCCTAAAAAGGTTACTTCTTCTGCATCGAAGATGCATTTGCTTGGATTGATGACGACGCCGTATTCGTGCAGTCTTTGGAACAATGCCCTTGTTTCTTGAGTATACGAGCAAAACAGAAATCGAGTCCACGCACAACTTCGTCAATAAACCTTTGAAATGTCTGTCCAGCGTTCTGAAGTCCAAAGGTCTCAAATAGAGCGAACTCAAATAGACCGAAGGGAGTTATTATAGCAGTTTTGCACACATCGGTAGTATTGAAAGGTATCTGCTGATATGCCTTTACGAGGTCGATGGTGCTAAAAATGCTGGATCCTGCTAAGTTCTGGCAAAAATCCCCTAAATGACGAACGGGATATCGATCTGGAATGGTCCTGACATTCAGAGCACGGTAGTCTCCGCAAGGACGCCAGGTGGAATCCTTTTTCAGTGCTAAGTGTAGTGGTGACGCCCATGAGCTGCTGGATGGTCTTGTCGTTCCTACACGAACCATCTCTTCAAATTCTTTTTTCGCAGCAAGAAGTTTTTGAGATGCCAGGCGACGTGCGCGGGCAGTAACCGGAGGACCGTCAGTGGTATTAATATAGTGCACTGTAGAATGCTTCAGATTCCGAGGTGCTCCTGGAGGTCTACAGATGCTAGGAAATTCTGCTAAAACATTGGCAAACGGCGAGTCAGAAAGCGAGACCACTTTAACACTTGGTTGGTCAAGACTCGAAATAACAGCGGGAGCAGACAGTCCAGTCTTTCCATCCCGTCGTTTACCTTCTGAGTAGTCTGGCAAAAAATGTTAGAATGTCAGAAAGTCAGATCCGATGATACCAGTAGCGACATATGCAATAACAAAGCTCCATTTAAAATCTCTTCTTAGACCTAAATCTAAGCTTAGTTGTAGGCAGCCTGCTCATCCATATAGATTTCAGCAGTTGATCCGGAAATGATGAGTCTGCAAGTGCTTTAAGATGTCGAAGGAAGGACGATGGCTTCCTGTCGCCTATCTCCTCTTTTTCTAACAATCTTCTAACCTTTTCATCATAGCACTCTGAAAATCGTGTAATTAGTGCATTTTTTAATGTCGAATATGGCTGTGTCTTTGCTGGATCAGTTATGATGTCCTCCACTTCTACTGCCCACTTGGTGTCTAGTTGGGATATAGCATAAAAGTATCTAGTGGTTTCTTGTATAACACCATTTATATGGAACTGGGCCTCGAGACACGTAACAGAATACTTATTATACAATCAAACTTAATTTTAATATTGATATCTTATTAAAATATTCCTTAAATTTAAGTGCAAAAGACTTATAATTAAATGGAATACACTATGTTCTAAGGTACAAACACAAGCTAGTAGTACCAGTTACTCGACTCCACCGAGTCAGTAATTCATTCTTGGGGCGATGTATACGCTTTTACAACAAAATCCCAGAAAATATACAAAATTCGACCTGCTCAAAATTCAAAAACTTTATTAAACAGTTTGTATAAAAAGGGTTATTATAATATTAAAGAATTTATGGATGATAATAACCCCTGGGAATGAGGTGTTCGCTACCAAGCTATTTCTAATTTGTTTTATGTGGTTAATTGTGTAACATGTGTATATGTTGATTGTAAGCTGTTATTTAAAAAAAAAGTCCCGCTGGGTTTCTTGCTGGTTCTTCCCAGGACGGAGGTTTTTTTTCGAACCAGTGGTAATTAAACAAAAGAGTGACTTTCAATCTTTCTGTTTCTGTTTCAATGCTCTGTGTCCAAAGACTAATATACTCTTTTTATGCTTTGGAGGCTTGGCGTTTCGCCACAGTTGTATACTAGAGATTTCATATTCTGATTAAGAACCCTAAGCTTACTTAGATCCCATAATACAGACTTTATACAGCTTGCGCTGTATAATAACTCATAAACCACTCTTATAAGGATATAACCCCTTTTCAACACTCTTATACGCTTTTAAAAGAACTCTAAGTTCTATGTGGGCTGGTGTGTTGATGTTCATAACGCTTGTGTGCTGCTTGGGATTATCCTCTCTTTGGGGTGGAGACTAGTTCGGCAGTGGACTTTTGATGGCTGTAATGAATATAAGGAGTTCTTATGTACCATTCTCATATACTAGGCAAACTAGTAGATTAATAGATAATGCCTAAATAATTAAATCCGTCCCTTGTATCTGTACAATTTATGTGCAACGGCATACAATTTATCGGCAATCTGCAATCATGAGGTACAATTTAGGTGCGACCACGACTCGAGACATTTTTGAGATCTGTGTACTTTGTAAACTTTTCTGATATTGTTAACTGCAGGCTGTAGGTATTAGGTATTTGCAGTCATATCTATTAAAGTCGGCTGTTTTGTCTGTCAGTGTGGCCCCATCAAAATTTAATTTATATGTTTTATTTTCTAAATTAGTTTCAGGTATATATTTATAGTAAGGTGTGCGAGAGGTTGGGTTGAGATTTTATTTTAGTTATAATTATTACTTTACACTAATCATACAGAAGATATATATCTGCTGTATGATTAGTGTAAAGTTATTTTTACCATACCTCTAAAACCGGTGACACGGCTGGATTGACAGCAGCATTTGATACAAGAATATCGAATCCACCAAACTTGGATTTAGCCTGAAAAATACAAGGATCGAAGTTAACCTTTTGCACTATCAGTGTTATATATTCTTGGATAGATTTTTTTTAAATAATATTTTCCAGATCGAAATTCGGTCACGACGGCTAGTCTGAACTGAGAATAGCCGACGAAACAGGATTAGGCACAGGAGTGCCCGAGTGTATGCGCAAGCACAAGTGTACCCTCTATTCCCTCACTCTTATAGTCTGATGGGACGGCAAACCGACACGACCGGAGAGATCAGACGCTAAACCAACGGCTTTACATACTTTCCGAGGCACGGGAGTGAAACACCAACAACTTCCTGACTCCGGGCTGCTACTGAGAACTTCTTGACAGAAAAACCCAATAACTGATTTTGAACGGACCCATGATTCAAACCCAGGACCTCATGATCAGCAAACGCGTTTCGACCACTAGACCAATGAGGCTTTTACAAAACTGAAGTGACATACGAACTAACAGTCCACCTGATGGTAAGTGGCTACTGCAGCCCATGGACACCTGCAACCAACTTCAAACAAAGAAGGCAACAGATGTGTTTCACCTCCGAGAACTAAGATGGTATGCCTCACAGTTTAAGGCATGTTAACAATTATTTATTAAAAAAAATGAATGTAAAAATAATAAGTCATAATCAACAGATCATTAAGCTGAAGTGGCAATGGGCCGACAATAAAGGTCGAAGAACTGATAACAGATGGGGAAGAAAGGTTTTCGATACTCGAGTGACAGCCTCGTAGCGGCAACCAAAGTGTGGATTCAGTCAGAAGAAGAGACACCTTTGTACAGCAGTGCACTTGTGATCGGCGCTAATGATTATGATTATGATGAACTCATAAAGTGGCGCTGTGGTCAAGTTATTAATAAATTTTTTATTTGTCTATCTTCCTGTAAAAATTCCAGTGTCAATTCATAGAAAAACTCATCGCACGATATACCAGGAAAGAGCAGAATGTCAGGCAGGCCAACTAGTATTTTACACAGAATTTTACAATACAATTACAAAACAAGATCATTTTTAGACTTCATTGAGACTTTGAACTTTGTTCACTATTAAGAGCTTTTGGTTTTCTTTAAGTCTTTTTTTAGAGTAAATTATTTTTAAGATTAATTATATGTAGTAGTTAAATATAATCGTAGTAGCTCTTGAGTTTGATCCTTGCTGACACCAAAAGATGATTGATTGCAATTTTAAGTACTTACTGTGAAGAATCTCGCATGTCTAAAGAGTAAGTCTAAAGTTTCGAAAACATGTAAATTCGAACACAATTGTAGCAGTGAGAAGGACTAATTACATAAAACTGTTAGAAATAAGAGGAGGCCTGTGCCCAGTTTGTTCCAGACCCAGTAATTTTATTTTTAGAATATAATTCCTGCCTCCCAGTCGTAGGTAGGATGTGCTTTAATTTTCACGCTTGGCAGGCAGATTGACTATCGCAGTACCAAACTTCACACGCCCGCACGCACGCACTTATGCAAATAATTTTTATATATCATAAGAATATGTCCAATAATATATAAAAAACTGCGGTTGCTAATCTGCTTGCCAAACATATCAACAGTGGCAAACACCCTTCCATGAGCAACGACACAAAGAAATTTCCCAAGTCCCTGGCAATTCCGCTATTCCTGGCTACGGTGGAGACCATGGTAACAGCGGGGCATGGGGTGCTAAGAATCTCCAGTGGACATTCGGTTGCTACCTTAGACGACTCAACGTGGCAACATTTAATGCAAGCACTGAGGGCTGACGAGAATCACACATCCTCATACGTTTCCTCATCGGGATGTGATGAGGAGGTGGAGGAAATGAGGATATCTCTAGAGCCATGCATTCCTCTAAAACCCACTATACAGTGTTAATGGAAGACTTCAACGAAAAACTAGGCACAACCGAGAATGGTGAGCTGAAGGAAGGGAAATTCGGAGTAGGGCATCAGAAACCAGGGGAAAACAGTTGGCCGACTTCATGGAGAAGAAGGGCCTGTGTGATGAACCCTTTTTTCAAAAGAAACTCCACAGAAAGTGGACCCTGACAGTTCAACAAAAATTGAGATTGACTTCATTATGATGCCCAGACGGCAACTGTTCAATGATGTCTCTGTGGTTGCGAAGGTGAAAACTGGTAGTGATCACCAAACGGTTAGAGGCCATTTCTAATGAAGTCAACTCTCCATCCCTCTTGTGCTCTAATCAAAAGCCCCGAAAACTTTCAGTTCGAATTACAAAATAGTTTTCATTGCTTAGAAGATTGCAATATAGTGGATGATATAAATGAAAGCTTGTGGAAATTGTCCATGCCGTTGGAGATAAGTTCTGCAAGACCTGTCACAGACATACCTAAAAACTCTCCGATCACACTCGTAATCTCATGGCTGTTAAGACAGGATATGAAGCTGCAGTCTTTGACAGATATGACAGCAAACAAGTAGCTAAACAGACAGATCTCTATAACCAGCTTCATTTTCAGGACTCCTATTCCTACTTTGTTATAAATTAGCGTAATTTGTAACTCCTTTCTTAGTCCCTTTTTCTGTTTCTTACTACATAACTATGTTACTATGCTACGTTCAATAAATTATTATTTGAAACTTTTGTGTCATTCATGCACCTGACTCGGCTTTAAAACAATATAGGCAAAAGTTACTGCACGTTAACAAGAGTAAAAATGAAAAAAATAATCTACTTGCAGTATCAAATAATTTTTTTCGTTGATCTGCATCACTGACATGACACACAATGCCTTCTACATTTATACCTTCACCACGTAAGCTTTCAGTTGCTTTTTTCACATTTGCCTCTTTTCTACTGCTAATTATAATGGATGCTCCTTCATCTCCCAATCGTTTCGCGATGGCAAATCCAATACTGGAAAAAAGACATTAAAAAAAAGGCTTTTAAATCTTGTTCACATACGGCACGAATGTGATTCTTGTAAGTTTTTAAAATTGAATATTTTATTTTTACAGCATGATTTAATTGCTTTTCTGTTTTTATTCCAAATTATTATTATTATTTTCTGTTCAGTTCTAATAAGGGAGATTACGTCAGAAAACACAGCCACCAAATCCCAAAATCAAGGTGTCTAATCCACCTTTCTGGATACTCTGTGGAACCATTCCGAAATGGGCTCGCCAAGCTCAACTTCGAGTCACCTCAGACCAGCCCATCACCTGAAGTCAGCCATATGGGTTCTTCTTAGTCCACCATGGGTAACCAAGCCACAGCTCCTGAGCTTCGACAAGGCGGGTAAGAGGGCTCTTCAGGGAGGATATTGGATTATTACTACAATAAGAGTAAAGTCGATCTGAATCATTCTTTAAAACAGCGCATTCAAAGGCAGATTAAATAACTTTAATAATTTTCATGTAATCTGCATAAAGCAGTATTTCAGAATGATGGAACACTGACGTTATGTCCGTCTCTATACATATAAATATAAATAAAAGAAGTGTCAGTCTGTAATATTGTAATAAATGCCTTTTATTGAGTTGAGGGGGTTATTTGCATGCTATTAGGACATGAATTACCATTTTTTTTATATTTTGTCTGTCTGGGCTAATATTCACAATGGATGAACCGATTGTAATGAAACTTCATTATCAGATAGAGAGTAATGCCAAGCATCAAGCATAGACTTACGTGGTAGAGCCATGCTGCAGCTATATTTATAGCATAGTTGTAGCACTAATGGGTCGGCTCGACCGGGGAAGGACCACGCTCTCACAGAATACCAGCGTAAAATGGCAGCTTGACACTGCTGTGTTTCATATGGTGAGTGTAGAGAACCGGACACCCATTTTACTGGAAAAGAGGCATTCCATCTTAGTCCTCACGGGTGATGACGCTTCTGCATTTTGATTCTTTATTGAGGATATATGTAGATGTCTATGGGTCACAGCAACCACTTACCATCAGGTGGACTGTGTGCTCGTTTGTCACCCTATCCTATAAAAAAAAAAGATCACTATTTAGACAATATTATATTAAAAAGTGGTTTTTCGATAGTTTATACGGGACAAAGTTCCGACTTCTCAGTTTTTTTTAAAACTAGTTATGAAATAGAAAATATGCAATATCAACACTCTTATTTAACCCTAGATAGCTAACGTTCGTCAAAATGACGAGCATCTAATAAATATCCCCCTCTCCCTTTCTAATGGTTTCATCTACACACACGCGGTTTCGCGCCAACTTAATGACCGCTAGAATGCGTCGCGTCGCGTCGCTTTTAGCCAAGAAGTAATTTTGTTTTTGAGATACTTACTGTATACTTGTCAAAATGACGAACGGTTAGCTTATGCGTTACTTTTACACCGGTACTTTGTGTTGATTTTTTGCATTTTTTTTTTAAAATTAAAACGTTGGTTATGAAGAATGGCTGCGAGGTCGATCACAGATGACGATATTGTTCATGCGTTTTTAGATGATGAAAATTATATCAACACACATTATGTTTTTTCCCATAGTAAGAATGAGGATGGTTTGTGGGTAGATGACGTGGAAAATGACTTTCTGGAAGTCATTATCATCATCATCATTAAAGCTCTTCACAAGTCCACTGCTGAACATAGGCATCCGCCAAGGAATCCCACAAAGTACGGTCCTGAGCCACCTGCATCTACTACTTCCTGCATGTCTCACCAGGTCGTCACTCCATCTAGTGGGGGGCCGCCCTAATACGAGAACCTTTCTTCCCCATCGGTTGTCGGTTCTTCGCAATATGGCCGCAACATTGCCACTTCAGATCACTAATCCGTTGGGCTATGTCGGTTACTCTGATGCTACTGCGGATATACTCATTTCTAAGTTTATCATGCAGAGAAACCTCGAGCTATCTGGAAGTCCTGTGATGAAAATACCTCAACATAGAAAAAAAAGGCTGCAGTTTGTATCTCTATAAGAAAATACTCATGACATAGAATTACTGCAATAGCTGCAGAGGTCTCATTTGGGGGCGAACATACAACAAACGACTTTTGTCCAACTTGTGCCAAAAAATTCTGAGTCATTTTATAATTACCGTTGATTTTAACGGGTTTTCTTTATAACACCAAAAAAGGAAAACGAAATTTGTAAACCATAGTTCCTAATTTAGTCATTCTAAGATTTAGTGCCTTACTGATTTCCAAAAAACATGTGCCATTTAATATTTGTGATTTAGTACTTAAAAGATAAATAAATATTAATTTTTATAATAATTATCTTTAATTTAAATCCCATATATCCTATAAATATAATAAACCTGATTAAAATAAAATAAAATTTTAATAAAAAACACATTTAAATAATGATCGTCAAAAAGTCGAATGGTTAGCTTATCATAGTAGTTCAGGAACGTTAGCTATGTAGGGTTAAATAATCTGCCTGAAAAATAAAATTTGTACAGCTGCATGTAAATTATAATTAAAACTACGTACCCCTCCGAAGATGCTGTAACAATAGCTACTTTTCCTTTTAATCTGGTTGAATGAAAATTTTTCGTGCTTGTAAATTGTTGATTTATAGGTTCCATTTTATTTAACTTAGAAATTATTCTATGAAAGTTTAACATCCCGCTGTTACAAAAAATGGAAATGGAATACTCTCTAGTATATATACAATAGTCTATGTGGAATACCACGGCTGGTAATCTTTAAAAATAATCTTTGACCGTCTGAAATCATAGATTACTGTATAGTCTGAAATGGTCTGAAATGCAGTGAGGTCATGAACATGAAGTGAGGTGAGGTTAGTACGTTAAACATCGATAGACTATCGATGATATCGATAGTAAATGGCTATCGATACTATCGATAGTTTTTAAAACTATCGATCGATTGTTTACTCGAGTACTACTTTTACATCCCTGGAGTCGAGGTATGCATATATGTAGGTTATTCCCCGGCCATAGTGACAAAGGCGTAGACATTGAGATTGTTCTCTATGGTAATATGGTAGCGGAATTACCGAGCGTATATCATTCATTCAAAGGCGTAGAAATTGAGATTCTTCTCTATGGTAGGGGAATTATCGTGCGTTTATCATTCATTTACAAGACAAAAGTTAGTCAGTCAGTTTTTTATTGTGGATGTTTGAAGTTGAGTGGAGTAACAAACAATTTAGAATTAAACAATAAAACATGAGTAGTAAGTCACGTGCGTGGGATTACTTCAAAAAGACTAATGAAAAGTTTGCCAAGTGTTTTTTGTGTAAAAGAGAGTTTAAACTAAGTGGAAATACTACGAACTTGATGGATCATATGAAGAGAAAACATAATGAGATATGGATATGGTCATCCACTGTTTCTGTTACTCAAGACGTAGATACCACTGAGGAAAATGAGCAAATGGGCCCAAGCCCTAAAAAGAGAAATACGCTAAAAAATTATTTTGATAGAAGTAGTAAATATCCAGATGGGAAAACAAAGCAAAATTTGGATAACATATACGTGCGCATGATTGCTGTTGACATGGAACCTTGCAAAAGGAGAACATGAAGGATTTCGGATTTTGTAAATGCTCTCGATAGTAGATATGAAATTCCTGATACAACAACTTTGAAGAAGAAATTACTGCCGGAATATTATGAAAACGTGAAACAGAAGCTCGTTATAGCATTATCGAAAGCAGAACATGTTAGTGTGACTACTGATTTATGGACATCAATTGCAAATAAGGCATCCTTTCAGTTACTTGTCATTTCTTTCACAACGAAAAATTAATTGCACCATTATTGGAAGTCGTGAAGATGGAAGGAAGTCACGACGCAGAAAATATAGCCAGTGTAAGTATTTTTAATTTTCATTGCCTTGATACCTACCAATTCAGTGTTTCTTTATAATCAGACATAAACAATATTATTATTGTTTTCAGGTGTTGGATGCTACTCTCTCAAAATGGGGTATTAGGTCAAAATGTGAAGCAATAATGACTGATAACGCTCAAACAATGATTAACGCCGCAGCCAAACTGCACATACGACATATACCCTGCTTCGCGCACACACTAAACCGGTGACTGATTCGTTTGCTGTGACCTGCTTAGACCAGATTCTGAAAAAATGTATCGATTGTGACATTTTTCAAAATGAGTACTCTAGCTAGCGATAAATTACGGGCTATTCAACGTGAATTAAATAAAGCAGGACTGAAAGTGATCCAGGAAGTACCCACCCGCTGAAATTGTGCATACCACATGCTGCAAAGACTTGTTACAATCAAGACAGAATTAACTCTCGCACTTAATGAATGTAATCGGGCTCCACCAGGAGTCCATGCTGACGAATACCTAATTATTCAAGAAAAAATTCAGATTCTGGAACCTTTTGGTCTAGCTACGACAAAAATTTCCGGAGAAAGCTATATAACATTGTCACTGATAATACCATTGATTCGTGGAATAAAAACGAAATTAGTAGAAGTTGAAACTCAAATTGTTACTGAAAGCGGAAAGAAAATATTACTCTGCGTGAAGGGATCATTTGACAAAAGACTAAGTCCCTATGAAAACAGGACACCTGTTGCTACAATATTGGACCCCGATTTAAGAAGAAGGGGTTCAAAACAAGTGACGATGAGAAGCGAGCTGGTCAGTGGCTGGGAAAGGCCTATGCTAGCCATTTAACTAAAGAACGCTTGGCTGTAAAAGAAACGCAACCAACACCATCCACGTCTTCAGGAACATCTAATGACCTGTTGGGATTCCTAGACATTCCGGACGTATTGACCCCTTTGACTCATTTGACCTATAACTCATTGGTAGATATCAGGCAATATCTCGAGTAGCCAGTAATTGACAGAAAAGAGTTTCCTATAACATACTGAAATACACCAACAATAAATTGAAGGAATTAACGATGCTCTATCTCTGTATTCCAGCATCTTCTGTGCCTTCGGAACGGATCTTTTCGAAGGCCGGACAAATTTTAACCGAACGCAGAAATAGGTTAAAAGAAAATGATTTGTTGTTTATAAAACAAAATAGGTGCTATTTTAATGATTGATTTGTAACTATAATAATGATGAATGCTGATTTTTGGTTGTTATTTCGAATATATATCAAAATAAAACTCTACGTTTCGTATAACATTTGTTATTTTATTGATGTTACGCTAATCCTACAATTTTTAAACTATCGATAGTCTATCGATACTATCGATAGTTTTAGTAAAACTATCGATACTATCGGATTACCAAACTATCGATGTTTAACGTACAGTAGGTGAGGTGACCAATTAGCTTGCTACATATTTATTTATCTATGACACGTACATGACGTTTCCCTCGTCCCTCCCACCCACTCTAACCTCTTGCCAATTCTAGGGATGATCGATGTTGCAGAAACATCGATGTTGGCTTCGATGTTCGATATTTATTCTGCTCAATACATCGATGTTGGACATTATCGATGTTTTTGCACATGTGTTTAATAAGTTAGAATTAGATAAATAATCATATTGTTTATGGTTTATTATTAATGAAATAAAAGAAATTAATAAACAATGTAGTGTAAAAGAGCAATTTAAAAAAAATTGGAAGAAGTTCACAAATATCCAATATAGTCCAATATTTTTTGCCGATTGATTTGATAGGAGAAATAGTAATTTTGACAAAGAAGTAGGTACGCTAAAATCTATTTTTCTGTTGATAAAAAGTAGAGCCAAGTTTTGAAAATAACCGCTCAGGTGGCGTCGATGTAGCTATAATGGTCAAATATCTCACCGCAAGTTTTATTTTAGATAAACAGAAACAGAATCTTTTTTATTCAATATAGATTATAAATAATACTTATTGAAAGTCACTCTTTTGTTTAATTACCACTGGTTCGAAAAAAAACCTCTGTCCTGGGAAGAACCAGCAAGAAACCCAGCGGACTTTTTGTTTATAAATAACAGCTTATAATCATGTATGTTACACAATTAACAACACAAAACAAATTAGAAATAGCTTGGTGGCGGTCACCTCATTCCCAGGGGTTATTATCATCCATAAATTCCTTAATATTATAATAACCCTTTTTATACAAACTTTGTTTAATAAAGTTTTTGAACTTTGAGCAGGTCAAATTTTGCATTTTTTCTGGGATTTTGTTGTAAAAGCGTATACATCGCCCCAAGAATGAATTACTGACTCGATGGATTCGAGTAACTGGTACTACTAGCTTGTGTAACCAATGTAATATATGTAAATAGAACTATTAATATTGTTCTAAACATGCATTGGATTTTGTTTAAGATCAACCACCGGATTGTTTAAAAAAAAAACAACCGAAAAAGTAACAGATAACCAACAATGATACCACAGAATTACAAAGCGAAAGCAGTGACAACCAGGGCTCGGAAACCGGTTCAAATTCTAAACCGGTTTCGGTCATTGACCCCAAAACCGGTTTTTGCGGAATACCGGTTTTTCACAAATTTAGGTTAAGGTAGTAACAATTAACCGGTTAAAACCAAGCTTTGTAATGTCCCCGCCCTCTCCCCTACCCCTACCCCGCTTGTATCCAACTTTGCGCTGCGCTCTGTCTAATTCACGAAGTTTTTAGACGCACGCACGATATATTCATTGCATCAACGCGACTTCCCTAAAACGACATCCCTCATATTTTTTCATCTTTCAGCAATGACCGTATTATAAATAACAGAGGTAAGTTTTGTTTCAATTAATTATGCGTTATCTCCACTTTAAAATTAAGTTTCAATATCATGTTTAATTGCACCTTATATATTTATATTGACTTTAATTATATTGAAAGTTTTCTACTAAAATTACGCTTTGCATTTTTAATTCAATGCCTTTAGTTTTACAGTCGAAACCGAATATAACGACATCGTTTATAACGACGAATCGGTAATTACGACAAAATGGTAAGGTCCTGGCCGAATCCCTAATAAACAGTTAAGTAAACATACCGCCTATAACAACATCGGATACAGCGACATATCACTTAGAACGACGGAACTTTATCGATATACATCGGCTATAACGACTAACTGTTGTGCTTGTACCAGCAAAATAAAACAATACGAACAATTTTCAAACTTATTATAATCTATGAAGGAATGTTTTGACTTATTATTGCGCACTTTCTCCCTCCCCATCCGAACCTCTTGCGCGCTCTTTGCCATTTGAGCTTGCATGTTCCACGACTTATTTAGTGCAATAGTTAACAGCGTGAATTAAAGGTTGAATTGATAAGTTTTGGTTTTGATTCTGTTTTCGCTTTACCATGTCACAAAAACAGGCAAGTGTTTAATATTGAAAAAAATCACACGTTATATAGAGATTACAAAATGGCGAGTCAAATAGTGAAATTGCAAAGGAATGTTTATAGTTCTACAAAAATTTGTTGCTTTTAACAAAGAGTTTAATGCTGATGATAATCAAGTAATCTTGACGAGAATGAAACGTAAAATGCAAAACACATTTGAGACTCAGCTTAAAAAACCAGACCAAAGTGACCGATTACTTTAAAAATTAATTGTAGTTTATGAGCTGTACTATAGGTCCTGCAAGTTTTTCAGAATAAATATTTTTATGTTTGTATACTTGTGTATATTGCTTATAACAACTATCGGATATAACGTCCGAAGTTAGATGGTCCCTTCAATGTCGTTATATCCGGTTTTGACTGTATATGTATATATTACTGAAGTGAGGCAGATCACCAGATTTTTTTAGATTTAGAAGCTAAGCTGATTAGAACCAACCTCTATCTCGGTCTTTGCAAAAACTAATAATTACCACTTCTGAGGTAAATAAAGTTTAATTAGCAGTCGTGTCTTTACACGATAAAAAATTTATTTGTCATGTTCAGACAATTCTAAAGTCGAACAGGATAAAAGAAATTACCATTTTTCGCATCTCATTAATGAGGAACTGAAGCATATCTTACCATGTTGTATACGTACAAGATGCTACTAAAAATATTAGTTTTTTTTTAAAATAGAGTAGAAGGTGAACACAAAGAAGAAATTGACTTTAATGATACACAAGTTAATAAAGAAAGATAATAATTTGAATCTAACAAATCATTATGATTAAAATCGGCTATATTTTGCTGTCGACTGTCACCAAATACATATACTGAAAATTCCTGTCATTTACTAACAGTCATTATTAATAACTCCCAATTAACTACATACTCAACAGTATAAATCACATTGATATTTACGATCTTTTATTGAATTATAAAAGAGAATGATTAAAAGTGCAACCAAGTTTTCTCACGCCTCAAGATCAAAACAATAAAGTGATCGCTTTGGAATTTTTTACAACCTTTCATACTTTACGAATATGGAATTAAATCAATTTAAATAAATGAAATTGAAGTATCTGTTTGTAATGTCAAAATAACAGATTTTTACTAAATACATATTATGAAAGTTGGGTGCGTTGCCGGCCTTTTAGAAAGGAGTAAACTCTTTTCTTGAAGGTCCCTAAGTCGTATCGGTCCGGAAAAATCGCCGGTGGTAAACAATTCCACAGAGAAGTTGAACAAGGAATTATTTAAGTAATTATTAGTTTTATACGTGGTAGAGCCATGCTGCAGCTATATTAGTAGTATAGCTGTAGCATGAATGGGCCGGCTCGACCGGGGAAGGACCACGCTCTCACAGAATATTAGCGTAAAATAGCAGCTTAACACTGCTGTGTTTCGTATGGTGAGCTTAGAGAACCGAAGACCCTTTTTACTGGAAGAGAGGCATTCCATCTTAGTCTTCACGGGTGACAACGCATCTTCATTTTGATTCGCAAACGAGGATATGTGTAGATGTCTAAGGGCCACAGCAACCACTTACCATCAGGTGGACTGTGTGCTTGTTGGTCACCCTATCCTATAAAAAAAGGAAGAAAACTCCTAGTAAAACGCAGAGTGGTGGACCGTCAAGCATCCAGATGTAAAGGATGGTATTGTGAATTTTGACGCGATGTGCGTTCGTGAAATATGGCGGCTGGAATTATCCGAACCTCAGAGTACTCCCTGTGGTAGATGTGATAGAAAATGCGAAGGGATGCAACATCTCTACGCAGTGACAGTGAATGGAGCCGATCAGAAAGAACTCGGACGTCAACGATTCGAACCGCTCTGCGCTGGATGCGGTCAAATGGAAGGAGCTGGCACTGGGGTGCCCCGGCCTAGAGATGAGAACAGTATTCTATGTGAAGCCTAATTTGCAAGGGAGTGCCTTGAAACTGTGAAGGTACGAGAAAGGGGTTCTTTTTAGCGATAAACGCGCAGACTCGACTTCAGACATAAGTTTGTTTTGGTACTCGGCGACGTTTTCCCGAGAAATATTGGCACGGCTTGTATATAAAGCATCACCAGTGCTGTCGTCCACATAGCAAGGAAAGTTACCAGTTTGCAATATATCATTTATATGCAGAAGAAATAGCGTTGATGATAGCACGCAGCCTTGTGAAACAACAGCCTTAATAGGCTTATAATCAGAGCATGCACCATCTACTACAACCTTGATGCTCCGATCAGCAAGGAAACTGTTGATCCAATTGCACAATTTCTCGGGAAGCCCATAGGAATAGAGCTTCGAAAGAAGCGCTTTGTGCCAGAACCGATCGAAGGCCTTCGCTATGTCCAAACTAACGGCCAATGCCTTCCATTTAGACTCTACTACCTACGCCCATCTATGAGTTAGGTAGACCAGAAGATCACTAGCTGATCGACCCCGACAAAAAAAGTTTACAATAGATTCCATTATTTTTGAGAAGAAGGAGAATTCCCTAAAAAGCCTCCGCCTTTTTAGGAATGGGTGGACCAAAGCTGTCTTCCATGAATTCGGAACTACACCTTAGGAGTAGGAGTACCGGAAAAGACGCGTTAAAACCGGTGCCAACTTCGGAGCACACGTGTTCAGCGCAATGGGTGAGACTCCATAAGTCCCATTCGTCTTGTAGACGTCCAGGGAGAGGATTGCTTTGCGAACCGTGCGCTGTGTAAACCTCACATCCGGCATGGAGCAATCACACCGCGGGATGGTCAGCGGTGTGTTCCCCCCGTCATCGAGAGTCGAGTTGGACGCAAAGAGGAAGATTAACAGAACGGCTTTCTCCTTTGCGGCATGGGTTAGTGAGTCCCTCTCTGTGCTGAGATGGAAGAGATGGCTGACAGAAGTTCCTTTAGATAGCCTTGGCAAGAGACCAGAATGCACGGGTTCCCGAAGGAAGGCGAACTAGCTTCTCGCCAATTCTGCCGATGTGCTCTGACCTTGCCTTGGCAATTACTTTTTTGAAGGACGTGGAGACGGAATTATACTTCTTTTTAAGAACGCTGGTGTTTACATCCCGAGATGTTGATGCGTCAGTCTATGACCGGTAGCACTCCTGCTTACAGTGTGATGCTATTTTACAGGAGCGACCAAACCATGGCTGAGGTCTGCCTCCGATGTGCACCACAGAAGTTGGAATAAAAAGTTCCATATCCTGAAGTACCACATCAGCAACAGAATCAGCAACAACCCTGGGAGTGTCCAGCGAGAAGCAAACCCGCACCCAAGGGTAGGATGCAAAGAAAGACCGCATTCCGTCCCAATCTGCCGACCTGTAATGCCAAACACGGCGGCAGTCTGCACAACGCAACTGCAAGGGGAGCGTGAGTGGCACCACACTCCGGACAAGACAATGGTCCTTGGAGTCAAGAGGGGCGTCTTCAGAAACCAAAAAATATAATTAAACGCGATAAAATCTGTAAAGGTAGTTTTATTCATTGTGTAGTGTTCGCGTAAATATAAGAAATCATTATAAAATATTATATCTTAAGTATCTATTAAAATGCTGATAAACGTTTTGGTTATTTAATTTTATCCTCCTGTGCCAACCCTACCAAAATAGGTAAAAATTTTGACAGCTCCTTAGAAGCTTTGCCTCTGTACAGTTTCTTTACTCATGTGATATTACTGACGAAATTGATACGAATTCGATAGTCTAAAATAAATATCGATATATCGCGATTAAAAATATCGACGATATATATCGATATTTATATAAGAAAATATCATAGATATAAGAATAATAACGTTAGCTTGTTGCTCGAACTAAGTATAATATTCTGGTGCACGTCGTATACGTGTTCTGAAAAGAAAAGAGTTAAAGCTCCAATACATGGTGCTCTTTCCTTGATATCTTCGCTCACTTTGATTGTTGCTTCACCATATCTTAAAGCAATTACAGTTTTAAAACTTTCCTATTCTGAGGTGAACGTAAGATTTATTTATTTATTATCTCAATACAACTAGTATTACAGGATTAACCCAATGCAATAGTGTAGTGATCTAATATTTGTTTATTTAATATATACCTATGAGATGGACAATACATCAAAATTTATATAACATCTATACTGAAAATATCGACAAAAACAACACTATTAGTTGTGGGTGGAGTCGTCGCCATATTTGAGAAACACTTCAGATCACGTGACCACATCTGATATCCTCTATTTTTCTTATATCTATTGAAAATATAGATATTTCGATATATCGATATTTTTATAATATCTAATTATTATTATTATTTTTAAATATCTATATTTCGATATTTTTTGCCTAAGCCTACTATGTGGTAATCTGCTAGTCTGTGGTAATAAAAATCAGTCAAGTAGTGATGGGAATCGAGTGAAATTTTTTCACACTTGTCACTCGCCAGTGATAGCCTAGTCACTCGAGTGCCACTCGAATGAAGATAAAACTCGAGTGACTTTTTTCACTCGAGTTACTCGCCTATCAAATACTAATAACACCATTGTTTTCCACGATTTGTAAAGGTTATAAGTCTTGACAAATCATTTTGATTGGAGCTTAAGACTTTTTTTGTTTCTGCTTAGTAAGCGATGCATTAGGTCTTATATATAGTTGCTGAAAACGCCGTTTCATTGATGTAGAATTGGAATCGGCAGACGTGGAAGCAGAAGTCTCACCTGCAGTAGTTTAAGAACATGAATGAGATGAACTTGACTCACCAATAATATCCTTATACTGAATCTGATGTTTATTCTTCATATTATGAGAAATCAAGTTGGTAGTATTCCCAAAGTCTTTGTAACTTTCTTTCACAACTTACAATTAACTGTTTTTTGTTAAACATTTCTGACGTAAAAAGTTACAAAAAAGCTATCTATCACTCATTTCGAACACGTTCTAATAGCAAACAGTCTTAAATATACATATTACTAAAAACAAACAACTCACTCAAACAAATTTGTACTTAATTTCAAATGGAAGATACATCTGCCCAATTCTCCCCCCCCCCCCCATCAACATGGTAGCGGAATTAAATTTTAGACTACCCCAGGAGGGTACCAGAACCCCTGGAGAATCCCTCGCTGAGCATCCACGACCATGCTACTCCACTCCTGAGCGGGTGCTCAGGCTGCCCCGCGTATTCTGGGGGCAAAATTCCGCTCAAAACAATAACTGCTCGGGGCAAACTGAGCAACAAGACCAAGGCGACCCCTGCCACGCTATCCGTGGATTTCTGCAACATCAGGGGACTTTACTCGAACCTAAACGCCGTCCACTACCATCTCGAGACGGCGAAGCTGGCCTTGCTCTTTCTGACCGAGACGCAGGTGTCCTCTCCGGCTGATACTTCGTATCTCTCCTACCCGGGGTACAAATTGAACACTCCTTTGTGCCTCGGGCTGGAGTTTGCGTATACGTCAGAGAGGACATCTGTTCTCGACGCCTCGGCAGTCTTGAAGGTTCGGACCTGTCCATCCTTTGGCTACGCGTAGATAGCGACGACCATCCGCGCGTCTACGGGTGCCTCTATAGGTCCCATAGCGGTAATGCCGAAACAGACCGACTCATCGACTACGTCCAAATGGCTACAGACTCCTTGCTACAACAGGTCCCATCCGCAGAGATCGTGATCCTTGGCGATTTTAACGCCCACCACGCCGAATGGCTTGGTTCACGTTTAACCGATCATGCGGGGAGATCTGTTTATGATTTTGCCTTGGCATATGGTCTGACACAGCTGGTTACTTCGCCTACGCGGATTCCAGATGTGAAGGATCATACACCTTCCCTGTTGGACCTTCTGCTGACCTCTCATCCGGACGGATATCAGGTTTCCGTCGATGTCGTCTCGGCTCTTCGGACCATTGTCTGATCCGGTGTGGTGCCACTCACGCTCCCTCGCGGTTGCGTTCTGCAGGTTGCCGCCGTGTTTGGCATTACAGGTCGGCGGATTGGGACGGAATGCGGTCTTTCTTTGCATCCTACCCATGGGGCGGGTTTGCTTCTCGCCGGATGATCCCAGCGCTGTTGCTGACTCTGTCACTGATGTGGTGTTACAGGAATGGAACTATTTATTCCATCATCTGTGGTACCCATCGGAGGCAGATCGCAGCCTGGTTTGGTCGCTCCTGTAAGACTGCATTACGCAGTAAGCAGGAGTGCTATCAGGCCTGGGTTGAGGCTTCGGCGGCTCGGGATGTAAACACCAGCATGCTTAAAAAGAAGTATAACTTCGCCTCCAGGTCTTTCAAAGTGTTATGCCAAGGCAAAGTCAGAGCACATAGGCAGAATTGGCGAGAAACTAGTTCGCCTTCCTTCGGGAACCCGTGCATTCTGGTCTCTCGCCAAGGCTGTCCAAGGAATTTCTGTAAGCCATCACTACCATCTCTGCACAGGAGGACGACTCACTGGCCCATGCCGCAAAGAAAGCCGACCTTTAGGCTCACTTTTGCGTCCAACTCGACTCTTGATGACGGGAGAACACACCGCCGGCCATCCCGCGGTGTGAGTGCTCCATGCCGGATGTTCGGTTCTCACAGCGCTCGGTTCGCAAAGCACTCCTCTCCTGGACATCCACAAGTCGAGTGGGCCTGACGGAATCCCCAATTGTGCTGAGGACGTGTGCTCTGGGTTGGCACCGGTTCTAACGCGTCTTTTCCGGTACTCCTACTCCCTAGGCGTAGTCCCGAAATCATGGAAGACAGCTTTTGTCCAACCGATCCTAAAAGGCGACCGCTCAGACCCGTCCAACTACAGGCTATCGCCATCACCCCTTGTTCTCCAAAATAATGGAATCCATTATAAACTGCCAGCTCATGCGGTACCTTGAGGATCACCAGCTGATTAGTGACCGCCAATACGGTTTTCGTCGGGGTCGATTAGCTGGTGATCTTCTGGTCTACCTGACTCATAGATGGGCGGAGGCAGTAGAGTCAAGGGAGGCATTGGCCGTTAGTTTGGACATTGCGAAGGCTTTCGATCGGGTTTGGCACAAAGCGCTTCTTACAAGCTCCTTCCTATGGGCTTCCCGAGAAATTGTGCAATTGGATCACCAGCTTTCTTGCATATCGGACATCAAGGTCGTTGTAGACGGTGCATGCTCCGACTACAAGCTATTAACGCTGGTGTTCCACAAGGCTGCGTGCTATCACCAACGCTGTTTCTTCTGCATATCAATGATATGTTGCAAACCGGTAGCATTCATTGCTATGCAGATGATAGTACTGGTGATGCTCTATACGCCGGCCGTGCGAATATTTCTCGGGAAAACGTCGCCGAGTACCGGAACAAACTTGTGTCTGAAGTCGAGTCTTTGCTGAACAAAGTCTCGGATTGGGGCGACTAAATCTAGTCCAGTTTAATCCTCAGAAGACACAAGTTTGCGCGTTTACCGCTAAAAGAACCCTTTGTCGTATCTCCTCAGTTTCAGGCACTCCTTGTTGCCTCAGCCAGTATCGGAATCCTCGGCGTCAACATATCGAGTGACGTGCAGTTTCGCGGTCACTTGGAAGAAGGCCAAATTGGCCTCTAAAAGCTTGGCGTGCTCAGCAGAGCGGGACAGTATTTCATGCCGGCACAACGCCTGCAACTTTACAAGGCGCAGGTTCGGCCTCACATGGAATACTGTTCCCATCTCTGGGCTGGGGCTCCCCAGTGCCAGCTCCTTCCACTTGACCGCATCCAGCGCAGAGCGGCTCGAATCGTCGACGACCGAGTCCTTTCCGATCGGCTCGATTCATTGGCGCTGCGAAGAGATGTTGCATCTCTTTGCATTTTCTTTCGCATTTACCACGGGGAGTGCTCTGAGGAATTGTTCGGATTAATCCCAGCCGCCACATTTCACGAACGCACATCGCGGCAGAACTCCCGATACCATCCACACCATCTGGATGATTGGCGGTCCACCACTGTGCGATTTAGAAGATGTTTTCTTCCTCGCACAACTTCCTTGTGGAATGGTTTACCACCAGCGATTTTTCCGGACCGATACGACTTAGAGACCTTCAAGAAAAGAGCCTACTCCTTTTTAAAAGGCCGGCAACGCATCTGCAATTCCTCTGGTTCCCCTGGTGTTGCAGTTGTTCATGGGCGGCGGTAGTCACTTACCATCAGGTGAGCCGCATGCTCGTTTGCCCACTCTCCTATAAAAAAATAAAAAAAAACATCGGCTAAACCTGTCTTAACTTGAATTTCTCACTCGAGTCGGTATAGGCCTCTGGAGTGGTCCGAGTCATTCGAGTTGACTCGAGTCACTCGTATTCCGAGTAGTTATAAATATTACTCGAGTGCGAGTAAATTAAAAGCTACTCGAGTGACTCGAGTGAAACACGGCTCGAGTCCCATCACCACAGTCAAGTATTTTTGTCAAGAGAGTAATTGTGTTCTGTGGTTTTTGCTTTCATGCGTAGTATCCACTAAGTAGTCTGTGTTGCTTTCTGTAAGTTAATGTTTAGATGTCTGGATTAATAAATATTTGTGCATATGGAAATGACTCTGAGTCTGAAACCGATGAATGTGAAATCAGGGCCCTTACGGAATTAAAGAGGCAAGTAACAATGATTGTTAACGTTATCAAGAATTACTACATAAAGTATTTTAGCTTCTTGATATTTATATTTTTTTATACTAATGTACCAAAAATAAACTACGTTCACCATAATATAGGTTGAGACAAAATTGTTATGATTGAAATTTTTTAGCATAAAAAAATGTTCTAAATGGTTTGATAGATAAAGTGGGCAGAACATGGAAAACTGGTTGTGTTTCTTTTTAATGTCTAAGGGGCTAGATTACTGCCTCATAGGAATGGTTGTTACAAAACAATTCATACAATAGCAGCTAGCGGGTTATTGCAGTGCAACGAAACTATCTATTCCAGTAGATGTTTTACTCGGTAACACGATTCATGAACGAGCGATCAGAACGAAATGTAACAAATCGTTTATTCAGCCATTTTCACGACGCATAAGCAACGGCTTTAGCTGTTGAAGCACCACCGGCCATCGAATGTCGAGTGAGTGCGGGTGATACATATTTGTAACTTTCACACCCACCTACACATACATTGCTTTTGCATTTGACCTATGACTCTATTACCTTCGGATAGATGCAATATTAGATATGAGAAAGTAAGTGTGCATGTTTTTAAATAAAAAATATTTTTGAATTGCTTGAATTTGCGTGGCCTTGACCCAGTCTGAATTTGTCTCGTGTTTGATGACATAGTTTATTTTTAGGCGCGATGGCTAATATAGCAAATTTTGTTAAATGCAACAATAATAATATTTGTAATAAGATAAGAAGAGGATACAATTGTATATATGTATTATTATTTCATTTCAAATGTTACTTAAGTTGTTACTAAATTAACTCATGAACATGAAAGAAATTTCATTGCAATATAAATCTTCGTAACATTAAAATCTCGATAACAGTAATTTTAACGAAACAGCAACATTAAACAAGCTAATCAAGCTTTCTCGTGAAACGGCCATCGTTTCATTCGCCACGTTTTTCAATTAAACACGTTGTGAAACATTCTATTGCAGCCGCTATTAAAATAGAGTGTTTCAAAAGCCGCTATTGGTATTCGGTAGATATTCATTTCATTATTCAAAAAAGCCGCTACTGCCTCATAAATTATTACTATTAGGTCCTTACATATGAAATTAGCGTTTTGTTGTACTGACCACTTTGATCTGATATATCTCCTCTTTGGTTAAGAATACCAAATTCAAATTTATAAATTCATTTAGCTGGTACATTTGGGTTTTGAAAACAGTCATTCATTTGTTTTTCCTCATAATTTTTTTCTTTGGCGTCGCTTATTACCACACAATGAAAAACATGAAATATCGGTATATTTACAAGTATGAGTTCTACTGTGGCACCAGTGCTGCAGAAATAGCTCGAAGGATTAATGATGTGTATGGCGCTGGTGACGCAAAAGAAAGCACGGTACGTTTTTGGTTTCAACGTTTTCTTTCTGGAAATTTCGACCTTCAGAACCAACCCCGTGGACGGCCGGAGACCAAAGTGGAAAATGAAGAATTAAAGACTATTGTGGAAGCGGATCCATCACAAAGCACTTCAGAGATAGCTGCAGGCTTCGGGGTAAGTGATAAAACTGTATTAATCCACTTGAAGCAAATCGGGAAAGTAAAAAAACTTGAACGATGGGTATGTACTAGTGATAATCGGAGCGCTTCGCAATGGCTGACTGCTGGTTACTTTGCTCAACCGACACAATAATGAAGGGATTTTAAATCGAATCATTACTTGCGATGAAAAGTGGATGCTGTACGATAATCGGAAGCGCTCGTCGCAATGGCTGAAACTGCAAACCATGAAGGAAGAACTAGCTGCTAAACAACCGAGATTGGTCAATCGCTCTAGGCCACTGCTGCTTCACGACAACGCAAGACCACACACTGCACAACAAACAACCACTAAGTTAGATGAGCTACAATTGGAATGTCTGCGACATCCACCGTACTGCCCGGACCTTGCTCCAACAGATTACCATTTTTTCTGGAATTTGGACAACTTCTTACAAGGAAAAAAATTCAACTCCGATGCGGCAGTCCAAACCGCCTTCAAAGAGTTTATTGATTCTTGCCCCCATGGTTTTTTTAGTAAAGGGATCAATGAACTACCTATGAGATGGCAAAAGTGCATAGATAACAACGGTGCATACTTTGATTAATTAAATATATTTTATAAAAAAAAATTTTTTATTCCTCCCGTACAAAACGCTAATTTCATATGTAAGAACCTAATATATTTACCAGAAAATCCTAGTGTTGTATACTGTTTATTTTAAATGTTTTCATAATTGTGACATGATTACATCAATGAGTACTGGAACTGTAAATATTGTATATATTGGCATAGCCGGTGTAAAAAGGCATCACCAGTGCTCATATCTGAATATCAATGGATGTTGAAAATAGCATAGATATGCAGAAGCAACAGTGTAGAGCTTTGTGGAACATCAGCATTCACAGGCATTCAAATTTGAGAATGCATTATCTACCACAACTTTGATGCTCAGATCTGCAAGTTAACTGAGTGTTGCTAGGATAGGTTATGTCAGACTTCTTCTACTAAACCACCATGCTGTTATTTCTTTCTCGCGTATCAGTAGGACCACGATTTTGCACATATTCATAGGCTTACTTGTGTCGGCCGTCTCTTGGCATTTATTTCTCAGTGGAAAACAATTCCTTTCTCTATTTCTCTTCGGGTAAGGTGCGCCAGAATAAAAGGCGCAATGACCTGTGCAGCTTCACCTTGGGTCAAGAAAAATTGCATTGATAAGCCTTCTTGATCCCATCAGCGGATCTAGCCTATGATGGCTCTATCTAATGTGAATTAAGTACCTCAATACACATAGAGTATGTAACTAATTTTCGATTTAATCGGAATCAAAATAAGTTTCACTATGCACTCCCACCATTCGTGAAGGAGTGGAATGTGTAATATTTTATTATTTAATTTCTTCAATCTCAAACATTTTATATTTCAAATTACAGATCCAGACTACCAGTACCAGATCTAACTAATGTATCAGCCATTTTAACAGACCAACATTTTGACGACCCTCAACTTCATAGGGGTCGAAAAAGGACATTTCCTCATGTGAGAGGAAACTGGACCACCTTTGTATATGTAAAATGTTAGTATTCAAGTATCATCATTCATCATAATGTTTTGTGAGTAATGTAGAAGTATATATAGTCCTACATATTTATACTGCTTAAATAAAGTAGTATAAATATGTATTTATAATTTAGTGCATTTTAAAAGATTTAGTCATATTTCATCACATGAATGGGTTGACTGGTAGGAAAAATTTGTCATTATCCGATGCATCCGCACTGAATTGGAATGAATCGGATTGAATCGCTTATTTTTCTGTGTGGCGTATGATATGCGAGTCGTGTTATTTTAAGAATCGTTATAACTCGTTCAAATTGCGTTTTTGAAAGATTTATCCAGAACAAAATATTCATTATTTTGCAAGTAGTTCATGCCTACAGCTTCGTTTCTGGATTTTGATGAAATTTTTAGGGGTTGACAACCTTTTTTAACTTGTAGATGGTACTCTTTTTACTGTGTGGGTTTTTTAAGTCATGTTGTGGAAAAATACTCTAATATATAACAAATAATAGCACTCATTGCGATCGCTCACAAACTCAAGTTGTAAACAAGTTTCTGGATAACAAGTCTCCTGTTAAAAAAATAAACAATGCGTTTTTCTTATTGTTTAATTTTGCTTAAATGGTTGAACTGCCGTCTTATTACTATCATATGGCTGAATGGACCTACGAAGTACCATGTGCTCTTGTGATATGGTATAAGGTTTATTTTTGCTTGAAACATTTCGAACGAACAAAAAAAGTTCGCTAATAAGTCTTTTGTTCATCTGTCGCCGTACAGCGCCGGCGCATCTGGCTATTTTTTTTTCTTTTGAAAACACTTGTATTGCTATTCTTACTAAATAGACGTTTTCAGATTGACTTTACTTTTACATTTGTATAACATTAAATAATATTGTATAACACTTGTAAATATCAATGAATCATAAACATTATTTTTTCCAAATTAAGGTTCTTGATTGTTTGATATTTACAAACATTATTAGGTAAAAATTTAATTTAATAAAAACCAAGGTTTTCAGGGTGAAAACAGAAAATAAAAAAATAGGTTTGTAATCTCTGCATAAAAAAGTCACTTGGTCTCCATTTCAAGGAAAACACGTAGTTAGCCACTAAAAACAAGTATCCTTCTTGTACTTGTAGGGGTTATAGTACTAATTATTAGTGATTTTTTGACATACTTCATATTACGGGAAATACTGCACTTTTTTTTTAAATCGTCAAAAATAGTTTTTATTTTTAAACTTGTTTTAATGCAGAAAGATAACTGATACGGGTTTTTTTTGCTTAAAAATATGTCAGAAGAAAGGTTTATTACAACATCAAACCACCCCCCATCCGATGGTAATAAAAATATCGTTGAATCTACTGAGGTCTTTTAAGAACTAAACAAAACCAATAATAAAATCATTAGTGTTTGTTCGTACTACTAATGAATCGTAATCAGATCCTTTTAGAACTCGTTAACTAACAAAAGCTTCTAGATACAATGAATACGATATTTTATAGGTCATTAATAATCTCTTAATTAGCAGTAGTTCACAAAAGAGTTAAAGCTAATTACTAATACTTCTTGTTTTTCTTACTACTTCATAAATAGTGTCATCAATGGATCATTAGTAAACGGTCATAAATAGGCCAAAAATATTTATTAGGTCAGTTTCTTCTGAACTTCTCAATAACGAACATCCGTGATTGACAATGTGGAAAGTTTAACTACTAATCTTGATGTAGTTACAATTCTGAAAAGTCAGAATACTTCATTTAATCATGAAGTATTGCTTAGTGAACTGCTAACCCGACTAGGTTTCAGGCTTTCTGAAGGAGACATTGTTACTCTCAGAGAATTTTGTCGGAGATTCACACTTGCTGCTGAACTGAGGTGGAAGACAACCGTTCGGAATAGTGATAGATTTCGGAAAGAATACGAACATTGGATAGAGGCTAACGTAGATTGGCCAAGTTGCGTGTATACTATCTTTCAACAACTCCAAGAAGAGTCATCTAGTGAATATTTTACAACTGCAAATCCTTCAACTTCATCCTCAGTTGCAAAGATAACAAAAATATCTCAAAAACCCTTCAAAAATCTAGGAACAAAGCAGAAATTTCTAAGAAATTAACGAAAGTGCGCATGCGCAAAGATTATACGAAAGCGAGTCTTTATTCACTTTCGTATAATATTTGCGCACCACGTAAATTTTCATTGCTTAAAATGTAATTTAGCACCATTTCGTAATTTCATAGTAAGATATGATAACGACGAGCTGGTTTCCGCAACTCCACGTCTAAGCGCTTATTTGGTGTGTGGGCAGAAATAATGCAATTATTCCAGCCATGAAATCTTCCCAAAGCAGTTCAACAGTCCTTTGATATTGCGAGCAATTTCGGGAATGATCCCGGCGTGCCGAGATGTTTAGCGCTGTATGCAGCGACCTCCGGACATGTCAGCAACACGTGGGTCGTAGTTTCTTCCTCCTCCATACACAGTGGCGAAGCTAGGGCTCCAAACTAGGGCAAGCCCAAGCTATGGTTTTGTTGTTTTTAGCAGTTTTATAAAAATACACCAATCTTGATCTGTCTCCACTCTTCAGTTTCATATTCAGTGCTGTCGAGGACGTGTTTAACAAAGCACACAGAAGGCATACTACTGCTAGATAGATTGTATGATATATCAGCAATTGCATACCTTCAGTGGCTTTGAAAAAAGCCGTTTGGGTTTGCTTGAGCGAAAGAAAAAGATATTTACATACAATACAATACATGAACAAAAGAAAAGCATGAACAAAGTACAAACAATGTACAAAATTAAAAAAAAAAAACAAATTATTTATATTCTAAATCGAATCGTCTCTCTTTCTTAAGGAAAGATTAAAGATTTTACCTTTTTCTCGCCGATTAGCACTTTAACACACTTCAATTCATCACAAGGAACACTATTATCCTCCATTTTCACTAAAAAAAATTCAACTCGAGTAAACATTGAAATGTGAAGTGAACTTGCAAACGTATCGCCCGCGCGCCCACGCGCTCGACTAACTTCACACCGAAAGCCCAGCTTATCGCTCCATACTAATTGCTATATAAACAATCGTAGTTATATTTCATTATAGAACATTTTGCTACAGGTTAGAAAGGGAGCGATCGTCTCTCGAAAGCCCGGTAAAAAGCCCACGCGTGCGATAGAGGCGACTAATCGCTCAACTCAACTCCTTTTTATGACAGCAGTATCGCGCAGTTTTGCCGTTTTTAAGTTTTGCCGTGTTTAATAAGACTATGACCTGTGTAGAACAGAGGAGGGCGCGGGAAATTTGAAATAGTTTGAAACAGTTTGCGAGTTATTTTATTAGTTGATATTATTGATTGAGCAGTTTGATAGGGCAAGCCCGGCTTCTTGGCTTCTATGGAGGCTTCGCTACCGCCCATACATGCCCTGCACAGGGGACTATCTGCAACACCTATGGTAAATAAATGTTTGTTAAAGGAGCCATGTCCTGTGATAGCACTTGTTGCTATTCTGATCTGTGGCTTGTTCAATCTCATTAGAACCTTGGTTAAACGATTGTTTATTCCAGGCAGGGCCTCCCTAGATTGTCTACAGTCTAATAAATTTTTCCAAAGCTGACCGTGTTTGTTAGTGAAGTTTTTACGTACCAGTGAACAAACGTTACCAAAGAGGATTGGTATGATTGTTTCGGGCCCTATAGTGGCCAGAGCCGTTCCTCTCCTGGCCAGTTCGTCTGCTGCGTCGTTGACCCTGGATCCACTGTGTCCCTTTGTACTTTGCTGAGTCACATTGTTGTGTTTACATATCTCGATTAGTCGTTGATGGCATTCTTATATTAGTCTCGAGTTTACCACATTGCAACTCAGAGCTTGTAGTACCGCCATGCTGTCGGTCAGTATTCTGATGGAGGAGTCTTTTACTTTCCTAGCATCTATTGCTATGGCCGCTTGGATGATACCCATACATTCTGCCTGAAAGACTGTGTTGTGGGTACCCAGCGGTGTACATATGTGGATATTGAGGTCTTCCGAGATAGCTCCACATCCTGTAACCTCATTTGTTTTGGAACCATCCGTGAAAATTCTGAGTTCTTTTGGGTTTAAACCCTCCAGCTGGTTAGTTTAATTTAATTGTATCTTGTAATTCTTATCAAACACAAATTGTTTAGGGATCTTATCGTATTTGGCTTGTAAGATGGGAATTTTGGAGTAAATTCTGTCAATTATACCTGTATGGGGGACTCTACTCTTATTCCATAGATTTAGGGTCTTGAGTCTGATGGCAGCTAAAGTCGCTTCTTGTTGTATGTGTAGGTGAAGCGGGGTTAGCTCCAGTATAGCTTCTAAGGCTGCTGTTGGTGTAGTTATAGTGTCCGCGGTTCGAATATTTTCGTTACGTCATTGGGAACAAAGCGTACGTAATGAGGTCACGGTCAGCTCTGTCAGACGTCGGCCGGGCGAGTAGACGTAGGTATTTAGCGGTGTAACGGTAAATAGAAGGAAAGGGCGCGGGTACACAAGGTACCTTACCGAAAGACCCTTATGAATGTGTGCGTGCGTAAAATAGTAAGCGTTAGATATTTATGAATGACAATCAGTTAAAATAATACATTACCACGCATTTTGAATTTAAGAGATAAAAATGACAGAATGTTTGAGATTTTTTTTTAAATAATTTTTTCTGAACCTTCTCTGCAGATTTCGCCGGTTTTTACAAAATAACTCTGTATAATATGTAAAACACCATGTCCGATCCGAAATACCACTTGCATATATGTACCGAAATAATACATACTAATAAAAACATTAAAACGCCACATTGTAATGAGTATAAAAATGTTAGTGTTATTTAAAATACATGTTATTAATACAATTTGCTTAAAATTCTGCAAATTTTTAAAATGTGTAATATGTCCTACATGTATTTCCATGTAAGTAAGTAATAAAATAAATTATATTTATGAAATTTTATTTTATTAGTTGCGGGTTAGTTTTTATTTATACTCTCAAAATGATTACACACAACAGAGAAACATGATACGATACCCAAAAGCACGCTCACGGATTGGACAGGGTTTTCCAAATTGCCTAGGTGATTGGTTTCTCGGAAACTTTTCTAAAGATTTGGATAAAATTTTGTATTTGGATAATGTTTTGCTTTCCAAGCCTATCTAGATAAGTATCATTCCTGAGAAAATCACATTTTTTTCCAAACCGCGGTCACCCAGATATTTCATATTATATGTATATAAACTTTTCAGATCCTGATGAACAATCCTTGTTGTTATTGGCAAACAAGTTGAAGACTTTGTTAGATGTTAAAGATTCTCACATCTGTGATGACTTTCATTTAAGTTTAACAAAAACACTTGTTTTAAGCTACCATACAATTACTCCGATTACTCAGAGCTTAAAAGAAACATTAAGTGACATTGAGAGGTAATGTGAATTTATTTATTAAAAACAATAATTAACACAATCATACCTAATTTTGTAAGTATATTATGGATTGCAGCGGTGCGTCTCCGCTAGAGTCGCGGAGGATAGAGCGAGTGGCGTCTTGCTATACCAGCACTCCTCTTCCCCCGCGACTCCACTTCGGCTGCGGAGGGCGAGATGAGATGAGATGAGACACCTACACCAACTCCAATACGTATCCAGACTGGGCTTGCCGGTCCTTTGCCCCGGGTCAGCCATGTGGGTTCCTCTTTGTTCACTCTGGGTGAAATAGCCATGACTACAAAGCCTTCCCACCACAGCAAGGAAGGAACTTTCGAACTCGACAGCGTGACTAAATCAGAATGCGTGGTTTTACGTAGTGCGTCCTGGTTTTAAATCCCAGCCGGAGCCGACAATTGTTCCAAAATTTCTGTCTACCTCCGTTTTTATCACTTAAGAGTTAAATCAGCCATGGATAGGTTAGAATCAGTGATTATCTCTGTGTTAGCGCGAATACTTGTGGCACTATAAAATTCAAGGGAAGGGAGGGAGGGAAGCTCAAAATCAATCAGGAGGACATCAGTACCATCAAAATACAAGTTTGTTCTAATCTTATTTTCCTGAAAGTAACTGGAAGTAAGAGATAATGTACCAAATCTGAAATTAACAAGTGTAATAATCACTTTGCAGTATCAAATAGCAGCAATGGGATATTATTCCTTCCATTGCATTACAAAGAAAACATACCTTACCTAACCTAACCTATCTTTTTATTACCTACTATGCCCAATAAGTAACCGACTTTATTCATAAAGCCCGGTCAATTTAATTATTTCAATAGTTTTTATCACATTGGCTTCTAATAATGGGCATTATGAATAATGCCCTATTAATCACTTGGTCCATAATATATATAAGGCGTAGCATAAGGTGTAGCATTATTTACCGAGCATACATGCAGATTTGTCACAAGTCCGATCCAAACAGACCACGCAAGGTATCCGATGTGACCCGGATTTAATACCAGCTCTAATTTAAAAAAAAATACAGTATATTTTTTGATTGCAGCTTTTATTTGGGATTCAATTCAATTGAAATTTTTTGCAACGAAGAGAAAACACGGACATTTATTGCCCTTAAAGCTGATTATTTTAGCAACAAAAGTTTATCAGGCATTGTGAGAAAAATTGATGGTGTTTTAGAAGAATTTAGATTGGAAAAATTCTATGATGTAAGATTTTATTTTAATTATTTATAAATGTGTATAATTTATTTTAATTTGCCGTTTGATTGCGGCGTAAGGCGATGGATGTTGTAAGAGGCGATTATGGGATAATATGCCAAAAAGCAGCTTCCGATAGATAGCGTCATAACCATCTCGTTTACGTCAGGCGTAAAATATCCAGACCGGTGAGATCCAGAGCGACAAGAAGCAGCGTAAAAGGTGAGACATTTTCAATACTCCTGATAAGCGTGAGTTAAATCCTGCCCACAATCGGAGAGGCCCATGTCCAGCTGTGGACTTTTGCGGACGAAGATGGGGTGTATGCTGTATATTATGAGATATGTAAATATTCCCAATCCACAATAACAACTTCACCTGCATGTGATGCACTCATCAAATGTATAAGCTCTGACAACCGACAACAGTCGTTATTATGTCGAACCCAAGACTCAGAGAAGAATTAGCCTAGTGTGAGTAAATTTGGAACAATAATCGGCAACTGTAGAATACTTACGTAATTATTGTAATTAAGATATACGGGACAGATTTGGATGTAAATGCTCCGCGCATTCTAATGTATCCCGTATCTTATTGCAAGTCAATCTGTCAATGTGGCAGGTTTGTGTGTGTGTGCAGTGTGTGGCAGCGTAGAATATTGCCACTCTCTCTCATCCCGTGGATGTCGTACGAGCCTACAGAGGGAAATGCCATAAAAAAAGGAGACCTTACGGCTTCCGACGGTTTTTTTTTTATAGGAGAGGGGGCAAACGAGCATGCGGCTCACCTGATGGTAAGTGACTACCGCCGCCCATGAACAACTGCAACACCAGGGGAACCAGGGAAATTGCAGATGCGTTGCCGGACTTTTAAAAAGGAGTAGGCTCTTTTCTTGAAGGTCTCTAAGTCGTATCGGTCCGGAAAAATCGCTGGTGGTAATCGATTCCACAAGGAAGTTGTGCAAGGAAGAAAACATCTTCTAAATCGCACAGTAGTGGACCGCCAATCATCCAGATGGTGTGGATGGTATCGGGAGTTCTGCCGCGATGTGCGTACGTGAAATTTGGCGGCTGGGATTAATCCGAACAATTCCTCATAGCACTCCCCGTGATAAATGCGAAAGAAAATGCAAAGGGATGCAACATCTCTTCGCAGCGCCAATGAATCGAGCCGATCGGAAAGGACTGGGTCGTCGACGATTCGAGGCGCTCTGCGCTGGATGCGGTCAAGTGGAAGGAGCTGGCACTGGGGAGCCCCAGCCCAGAGATGGGAACAGTATTCCATGTGAGGCCGAACCTGCGCCTTGTAAAGTTGCAGGCGTTGAGCCGGCATGAAATACTGTCCCGCTCTGCTGAGCACGATGATGGCGGCATAACCGAAACTTGGGCTGTTCTGGATTGTTTGCAGCGGTGCCAAATTGACTGGCGGTACATCGAAGTGCTGAGATGCCTTTACAACACCAGTATGATGTCCGTCCAAGTACAGGGTAGTCAAACAAAACCAATCCAGTTGTATCGCGGAATGAGACAGGGGGATGTTACATATATCCCCTAAACTGTTTACAAATGCACTGGAAGATGTTTTTAAGACGCTAGATTGGAAAGGACGCGGCATTAACGTAAACGATGACTGCATCTCACACTTACGCTTTGCTGATGATATCGTCGTCATGGCAGAATCGCTGCAAGAACTTCAGAACATGCTGAACAGATAGAATGAATCCTCCCGACGTGTTGGTCTGTGTATAAATCTGAACTAGACAACGTTTATGTTCAACGATCACGTCATGTCAGTTCCAATTACTGTTGATGGTGAAATTCTCGAAGTTGTCTAGGAATATACCTATCTCGGGCAGATATTGCAACTAGGTAAGAATAACTTCGAGAAGGAAGCCGATCGGAGGATTAAGTTAGGCTGGGCAGCATGTAGAAAGCTCCGTTGCGTTTTTTCTCGTCGCTCATACCGCAAAGTCTGAAGACAAAAGTCTTCAAACCAGTGCGTCCTGCCCGTACTCACTTACGGTGCCGAAACGTGGACAATGACTATACGGCTACTCCACAAGCTCAAAGTCGCTCAGCGAGCGATGGAAATAGCTATTGTGGGAGTTTCTCTGGTAGATAAAATTCGAAATGAAGAAATCCGCCGGAGAACCAAGATTACTGACATAGCCTTCCATTTTTGTAAACTGAAGTGGCAATGGGCTGGCCACACACTAGTTCAATTTCTTTTTTCATTCTCGCCAACACACTATTGCAAACCGCAAACTAATGACTTCTATTCTTTAAAAACAAATGATAATCTGTTCATTTTTAAAGTATCTATCAGATATTGAAATATCTCTTTACTAGCGAGTATTTACTTTTGAAATTTTAAAGAGTTTGTACTGCATTCTCACTTTTTTATCGTCGCCTCGTAGTTGAACTGCTATATTAAAGTGACATGTTTATATTATTTATGTAATATAACTGATATGTTTTAACAAAACATTTATTTTTAGGATCCATCATTTCATATAAGCCTGTTATGGATTAATGGTGATGAGAAGGAAAAGCTAGAAGCCATTTTAGAAAATTTAAATAACGTATTCAGTCAAGAAGTTGGAAAGATAATTAAATCTATTGTTATAAACAAAGTTAATTGTAAAAGTGGTAACAAATACTTTCAGTACCTATTGCAATAAAGAGTTGTTGTTTTAAGGATGGAACGAAGTCTTAATCACAAAGTCTATATAAATCCAAATTTCAATCGAAAATTATATGTAGACAGCATACCGCAGCAAACAGCCTTATCATCTACAAATAACATGCATGTAAATCCGAATTTCACAAGAACGAATTTACTTAACAATTTCGATCATAATGTGAAACGACGCATTTTCGTGAACCCCAATTTTATTAAGCCGGAATATTCATTGGATACTACTTTTTCATCCTTGCCTAAATTATGTAACGAGCCAAAGGTCGGTAAAGAAATAGTGCAAAGTAATATTTGTGACAAAGAAATCGAATCCTGTAACAGACCAGAAAATTTTAGACCTATATTACCTTCCTCTGTGTCCAAATCCCGATACACACTGATCCGAAAAATAGACGCATGTCCTAAGAATGTAGAAAAGTCATCTAATAAAGGAAAATCTACAGTTAAAATAAGTAAATACAAAACTGTGCGACTTAGTTACATCACAAATAATCTTACAGGGGCTAAATTATCTAAAGAGACTAAAATATTACCTGCACCTCTCAACATAAATCACCTATTACCAAAAGTTCAGAGCCCAAAAACCGCGCACTATACGCCTGTTTGTAATAAAAAATTTAAAAAAATTAATATACCAAATCAATCGGGGAAAAAACTTATTGACACTAAGAAAAATTTGCTTAACTTAAGATTTAAAATAAATCGAAAATCTCTTGAAAAGAGATTTAAAAAGAATAATATACCTTGCCCTCTATTTTGTAAATATGGTAAATGCTTAAGAAACATACAAGGAAATTGTGAATTTTTACATGATAAAAAGCACGTATCGATATGCCGAAAATTTCTGAAAGGTATTTGTCATGATATTTCTTGCCGTTTTTCGCATGAATTGAGTGCTAAAAAAATGCCCACTTGTTACTTTTATCTGAAAGGGTTATGTACAAAAGAGAATTGTCCTTACTTACATGTGAAGTTAAATAGTAAAGCTAAATTATGTAACGATTTTTTGAAAGGCTATTGTGAGAAGGGCGACAAATGCATCTATAGACATGTTAATAAGGAGCTACAAACTCGTGTAAAACGTAGTTTGAATCTCCAGCGTCAATATTCATGTTCATCGAGTTCAATAATAGTTTCCAATAAAAACATAAAACGGAAGCAAAGCCTACATAAACGATCAGCAGTAAAAAGAAGATCTGTATCGAAAACACCTCCATGCGAAAAGGACATAAACGAAGTGGATTGTAGATATTTCAAGGAAAGCAAGGCTGAAGAAGTTAATGAAGATTTTAATGTAATAAAACCTAATAGATGTAAACTAGGTACTTTGCCATCATTTATAAAACTATAAGTCTTTATTATAATTATTTTTTTACTATAAATAATGTTTTATAAATAAATATTTTAAATACATATAAGCAACGTTTTTGATTCTTTTCCCTCTTCAAAGTAATTAATGTACCTATGTTAAGGAGGGTTTTTATTCATGAGTTAGGGTATGGTCTGACTGGTGAGCATAGCGGCGGCTACTCTGCTCTTAGCTCTATCTAATAAAACAGCGTTAGTTTGTCACATAGACTTAGAATATACTGGCGTATAGACGACCTGACAGCCCGAAAACGCGTGACTAATTTTGATTGGTCATTGTGTGCTGTTAGCTAGTGATGTACATTTTACTTACAAGGACTATCGAAAACGATTGTTACGGAAGCGGTAAAAATATTAAAAAAAACTGTTTAGAGCACGAAATTGAATAACTTCAAAAATTAACTGAATTTTTACCATGATAGTTCTAAAATAATTAAAAAATATTCATATAACAAGAACTAGAAGTATTCATAGAACAAGCTGATCCTACCCCTGCCTTTTGTTGGATTATAATTCAATTGTAAAAAATCCTAGGTGACTCTCCAAGTATCAAATCGGAAAGTTGTATTTTCGAGTATGATCTTTGGAGAAAAATATTTACTGCCATGGGCAGTTTCCCCGGAATTTCTTTTTTTAACATATTGTTAATATAAATAGGTAGATACTTAACTAAGTATATACCTAATATATTTTATAACATGTTTTGATGGGGAAATAAAAAACGGTGACACGGAGTACATAATGGCTACTTTATTTTTCATATAAGTATTGCTTTTGATAATTACAAACATTTAATAATTAATAATTAAATACATTATAGAAGTTTATTTTAACATTCGACTTAATTATGAATGTAAACTTAATAATTCAAGTAAGGAAACTTGTAGGAATCAGTTAAATAAGATTGCTCTGTTTAAAGGCCAATATGTTTATGAGGCTTCATCATGCTTCATGTTTATTATTTCATCTGTCCCTGAAAAGTATAAAGTAATAATAAACTTATCATTTTAGCTGTATGAATTTTAAAAACATAATGATCTTAACAGAGTAAAGTGCACCAAGTGTCTGAGGATACAGATGCACTCTCTATTCTCTCAATCTCGGTATGTTAAGAAAATTTCACAAAAGTCACTCATTCATGGACTGACCGCGGCAAGTGCAACTTAATCTCGCAGATCTGTTGATCCGCGCAGCTATTACTTAACCACGAGTTCCTCTTCTCTACGACTAATGCTGTAGGCGATGAACCACGCTATTGAAGCCCTCGCCACAATGTCGTCGGCCATCAAGCATGAATCGGGCATCGAGCGTTGTGAGTATCAATTTATACTAACCTGACACATTGAACCGCGCGTCTCATGCGCGGGCGTCTAGTGGCGCTTCAAGAGCATTACTAAATATATTATATCTAACTACGCTAAAAGTTTTATCATTGTGACTTGGGAATATAATCCGAAGTACCGCGCAACCCCTTGGGGAAAATAGCGTGATGCTATGAATATTACACTAGTGTGACCGTGAGTTGAAGTAAGGTTATACATTTTTTTGGTTGATAAATCGATACTTAGTTGGGTTCATAATGGCTTAAATAAGATAATCTCAAGATTTTTTATCTTTAATGTACTACAGTTTTATAATGTATAAAAATCTGTCTCTATTTTTATCTAAAGTTTTGAAAGTTATATTTTTGAAGTCTTATTATAACAATATTATACTTACTGGTACAAATAATGTAGAGATGGCATGGCTCCTTTTAATAAACGTAAATGTGGCTGCAAATTGTTGAGTTTTTCTTTGGATTCCAACCAACCCCTTCAATTAACCTTAACCATTTTTTCTAATTATAGAATTCGGAGGGAATCTGTTTGATAAACGGCAAAATAAAATTACGTTTATAGAACGCAAACCGAGGATTTATTTTCTTGTTGTGTGGGCAAGTCTATCGATTTAATATAAATATTTAAGATAAATATCGACATTAATTTTGATATAATTGAGTCAATCCCTAGCGTACATGTAAAATATTTTGTATAAAAATGTATTTACCAAATTCATATACATTTAACTAAAAATAAATGCTTCATAACATTGACAACGTCTTGAGAATTTACCTGTGAAATGTGCAAGTATCAGGATTATTTCTATTATTAACACCATAGTCACTCACAAAATAAGTAACCATTTTGGAAAAAAGTTACTTACTAAAAATAACCACTATTTCACTTTAAAAAATTACAAAATATCTAGGAGCTATTTCTTGCGTGCCAACTTGTGCCGACCTGTCATTAAAAATAGGTTACATGTCATGAGATTTGGTATCCTTTTCTATCTTGTATTTTTGCCATAAAGAATTTTCTTCTCCCTTGCACACTATGTCGGTCTATACGACAGTTTATTCTAAGTCTATGGTTTGTCATGTGCTATAAACGCCGCAGTCTGCTGCAGCCTAGAACAAAGCGGGCTTGATATCTAAAAGCTGTCAAATGTAGGTTTATTAACGCAAATTTCGACGTTTGACGAATATTTACGTTGATAGAGCTAAATTTATTTAAATAAATGTTGCTAGTCATGAGCCTCTTTGTTTGCAGAGCGAGCTGTTTATTATCATTAGTCATTAGAAACAATGATTAAAAAAACATTGCGCACAATTGCAGTCATTTCGATAAACCATTACCATTACGATACCGTTAAAACCAGATACAAAAAAAGATACTTGAAAGTTTTATAATTTATTTGTTACAAAATCCCTAGCAATATTCAATATTTTACACATGAATTCTTAAAATCTATCGTAAACTCTAATATATATATATATAACATCTAAGCCTTGAAATTGTCCCTGTTTTATAATTAAAAATAAAAACAATATTTATTTATTAATTTTAAGATAAGAACTATTGGCGGCGTATAACTTTTTCATTTTTTAAACCATTTAGGAACCTTGGCCTGCTTCGAGGTTGAGGATTGACCGGTCGGCTTTTCCGATTGATTCGATGTTTCATTCATGGTTCTTCTAGTTGGCGCCCTGTTGTAAATTCCGTGATTAGTATTAATTAAAAAAGACAATAATTTGATAATTCAAAAATAATAATTAAATCGATTTGAATTATCATCACATAGACATGGTTGAAATCTATTTATTTAGGATACGTGGGTGACACCATGTTTTTAGAAAATCTAAAACGGACCAAGAGTGTACAGAAGATCAAGAGAGCGATTTAAGTTGTTACGGCGGGTTACTATCGAAAGCACTAAGCCAGTGCTTACAAAAATGGTCACGTCAAGTCAGGTCAAGTTATTTTTTTTTTCTGAAGGGTGCGTAAAAAATGATAAATAAACATATCGGTTTATGGTCAATTTGGTTGGTGACGACCAAAGTTTAAGTTTCGTTTTAAAGCACGACAATGCCTGTCTGTATTCTACTAGGATGGATCGTGTATAGAATGGCCAGCATGCAGCCTTAACCACAATCTATCATGCTTGAGACGAACTGTGTGGTTTCGTGGAATGTAGAAATCTCCATCCAATTTTGCGATCTGAAGTATACGATTATAGACGAATAAGGTAATTTTTTTTATAGTAAAAGGGTAACAAACTAGCACACAGTCCACCTGATGGTAAGTCGTTGCTGTAGCTCATAGACATCATCTATCCTCGATTATGAATCAAAATACAGATGTGTTAACACTCGTGAGGACTAAGATGCAATACCTCGTTTTCATTGAAAAGGTTCTCTGGTTCTCTACCCTCACCATACGAAACACAGCAGCGTTAAACTGCTATTTTACGCTGGTATTCTGTGAGAGCGTGGTCCTTTTTCGGTCGAGCCGACCCATTCGTGCTACAACTATAATATAGCTGTAGCATGGCACTACCAAATATAAAACCAGGGTCGACTCGATTGACTTAGAAGGTAGGTCATCTGTTCTGCCTAAGAGTATATCTGGGTAGGTACTACACTATTACATATATCTGCCGCCAAATAGCAGTGCTTGCACTGCTGTGATGCATTCTATCTTAGTCCTAAGAGGTTACAATTGCCACTGACAAAGCATCTGTTTGAAGTTGGCTGCAGGTAAAAAAAAAGAAACCTGCAGGCTTACTTACGCTCCCGAAAATTATTCAAAGACCGCGTTACGACCAAATGTTACCAGTGCCGTTAGGCACCTCTGACAGATACAGATCATTATCATCATCATTACACCCTTTCAAAGTTCCACTACTTTCTTGTCATACAATACAGTACAATATCTTTATATGCTTATCTGAAAATATCGATCGAAGCACCCTAGTCGACAAGGCATTATAAAAGAAAAACATTAGCTAAAAGAATAAACTTAGTAAAAAGAGAAGCCTTTCTCTCTCTTATTTCTTGCAACGTATTTGTTTCAAAGTGCTAAGAAATGGAAGTACATATATAAAAAAATAATCATACGCAACACTCGAGGCTTACAGGACCACTTACGGGCCTTACGGCAGGCCTGTCGTAAGGGCCGTAAGTGCGGCAGAAGCTGTCGAAAGGCGACAGAGCTTTTCCCCCATTTTATTGCACCGCGGGCAGCGAGTCTTTAACATTAGTATAGTAGTTTGTTTTGTTTTCTTTGAAAAATTGTGGTTGATTACAGTAGCGAAGAAGAAAACGATAATTATATCATTGAGAGTAGAAACCTACAAAGAATGATGATAACGAGTATATATTACGTGAATACGTGACATTCCATATCATAGATTTTCAAAAGATATCGTGACAAACACGGGAATAAATCTTGGTTTTGACCATTTCTGTTTATCTGTCAGCCAACTCGATCGAAGTCGCATCGGAATGTTAACCACTCACAGCACTCCATTCAACGCTATGCGCACGCACAACAAAGAGTCCTTTGATATTCTTCATGAGATAATTTGGTTTGCCATTCCCTAAGACTAATTACCAGCACAGAGTCCTAAAATAAGAACAAAATTCTTATAGCTGAACTCTTTACCTATACATATTATGACGTTAAACGTCATAATATGTATATGGAACAAAACAGCTATATTATTCTCATCTTCTTTCTTTTACAAGGTTTTTGGCGTTTTTCCATTCCATAGACACCTATGTTGATGTGCCATTAGCGAAACAAAAAGCGTTATCGATAAATTCATTTAGTCTATGACTTAGTAAAATTAAGAATTTTATATATTAGTCCGGTTCGCAATACTTATTTATATCAATGAAAGTTTATGGAAGCTTCGTCTGACATCTTACAGCAAAAACGTAGTCGAATAATGCGGAATTTCGTACTATCGTTGTATAATTTAAAATGTATTAAAATATATAGTGCAAAGGTCACTATGAAATCTTTTTTTATATAGGGTAAGGGTAACAAACGGGCACACAGTCCACCTGATGTTAAGTAGTTGCTGTGGCCCATAGACATCTACATCTATCCTCAACTACGAATCAAAATGCAGATACGTTGTTACTCGTTTTTTTTTTATAGGATAGGGTGACAAACGAGCACACAGTCCACCTGATGGTAAGTGGTTGACGTGACCCATAGACATCTACATCTATCTTCAATAAAGAATCAAAATGCAGATGCGTTGTCACCCGTGAGGACTAAGATGGAATGCCTCATTTCCAGTAAAAAGGGTCTCCGGTTCTCTACACTCACCATACGAAACACAGCAGCCTTAAGCTGCATTTTACGCTGGTATTCTGTGAGAGCGTGGTCCTTCCCCGGTCGAGCCGAACCATTGATGCTACAACTATACTACTAACATAGCTGCAACATGGCTCTATCACGTACAAATCTTACTTAAATTCAGCTGGTATATTTCCGCCAAATTATCCTTAGACTATTATGGGTTTCACAGAGAATAATAACTGTGTTTGCTTAATCGACACTGGGCTTGCTTCAAGGAACGTATACAGAGGGCACTGCTACGATAGTACAATAACAGCGGCAGGACCGCGGCCTGCCTTCTCTTTTGTCACTAGATCACAACTACCACTAAATCCCCTTTTTCTCCCTGCTCCCTCAAGATATTATCCATCATTCATTTATTAATTACAGCCTATCAAAAGTCCACTGCTGAACGTAGAGGGAATATTTGCTATAGTTACCTCTCTTAGCTAGTGGTAGGCTTAGTTTTTATACGTGGTAGAGCCATGCTGCAGCTATATTAGTAGTATAGTTGTAGCACGAATGGGTCGGCTCGACCGGGGAAGGACCACGCTCGCACAGAATACCAGCGTAAAATAGCAGCTTAACAATGTTGTGTTTCGTATGGTGAGTGTAGAGAACCGGAGACCCTTTTTACTGGAAAAGAGGCATTCCATCTTAGTCCTAACGGGTGACAACGCATCTGCATTTTGATTCTTTACTGAGGATAGATGTAGATGTCTATGGGTCACAGCAACCACTTACCATCAGATGGACTGTGTGTTCGTTTGTCACACTATACAGTAAAAAAGTGGGTTGGCAACCACAATTTTTTATTATTTTGGGATGTTATCAGGAAGATACTGTTGCCTACCTACTGTTTTATTTTCCTCTGTCGTATTTTACGATACTCACGGGATGGTATGGGGTCTTAGAGCTTCTAAGTAATAATATTGTCGGGAATGAGGGTAAAAAAATAGAAGGAAATACGAACAAATGAAGGTAGAATGGTAATCTCCCACTTGTTTTAGCAGTATAAAGTATCGCACAGGCGACTAAGAGGCATCAGTCTGTAATTCCAAGAGTCCCACTGTCGTTACTATGCCCGTTGGGGTTATTCTACTAGTTTAGGCAAGGAAGATCGTGTTGCTGAGAGGCTGCCCTGTGTTACATTGAGATGATGAGATGTTTGCATACTTTAGTGTTATCATGCAATTGGGTCCTGATAGTAAGCAGGGTTTGTTACCGAGTAGTGTTCTTTTATTTAAATACTTTTGACAACATTGAACATCAGAAGTGGAATAATTTCTTACATCAGAATTGGGATAAAGTCCCTGTTACCGTCCACATATAATCTTTGAATAGTATGAGGGTTATTACGTTTGTGAAAGACTACTATGCGACTTTCGTACTGTATCATATTATCACCTTTGTTTTTATGTTAAATGTCTGTCCTATTTACGATATTGTCTTATAATTAAAGTGTAGAGTAAAAGTTTAAAGTGAAATGTTTTAAGCAAAAAGTTAAATCTTTTTGTTCGATTTATATTAAAGGTACCCGCAAGTACTTTTGTTATTTTTTAACGTACCGAAATATGTTAACAAATGTTGAAAAAAAAGTATCTAAAGGAGTTATAGTTTTGTATTCAGTAGAAATTTAACTTGCTCGAATTTGGTTATAATTTGATAGTTCATGCAAAATATGATAACTTTAACGTGCTATGAACTGAAAAGGATGAGCAGCCTTTTTTTTAGGTAATCTAATGTGTGGAAAAGTGATACAGTTTACTCCGAATATTATGTAGTCGACAAAATTGGGGTTTGTGATGTCGAGAGGCTTGTAGAAGTCGTTACAACAATTATCAACGAGGAAAATGTCGTGACGGCTAATTGGGCATGGCCAGGTGTGGCCGAGCCCTGGTAAGATTGAGGCTACGCCGCTGCAGCCTGCTATTTCTTGGCGGATCTTGAGCGCTACGGCACGGGCAGCCACCGAACACATGGTGCTTTGGCGCTGTAAATGGACGTCTGACGCTTGCTCAGCTTTCGTTGTGAGTAGTGAGCCATGTCACGCGGATATCTATCCGACCGAGACGACTAAATGACTGTTACAATTTACTTTTGCAATGTGTGATATTTTCATACAGTTGCTTTTATACTTGCAATGTGTGTAGTGGCCTACGCCTCTGCATGCAGTTGCCTTTTGCTGTGCGTAGATTTTGCACAGTTGCCTCCTTTCCTTTGGAATATGTGGTGGTATCAGTCTCTCCACATAGTTGCTGTTTTTGCAATGTGTGCAATAGTTTGTAAGTGCCATGTCACACAATTGCCGTTTCTTAAGAGAATGTGTGGTGACTTTGGAATAAAACTAAGCCCCGAATTCTATTGTTCGCAATACATTTATCTTCATTTCTTTTAATTTTTAATTTTGCAAAGCATATTATTTATTTGTTTCATGCATATGAAACGTTTTACATCTATTTCAATCTTAAATTACTTTGGATACCTATTTTGCGAGACCTGTGTTGGATGTACTTAAGTGCACGCTTGTGCATCTGACGTAGTTGTTTCAATGTCTTTTGCTTTTACTGTTGTGTACTTCAAAATTTACATTGAAACTACCTTGAGTAAAATCCGATATGAAAAAGGTTTCAGCTACTAGTTAACGCTAACTTTGTGCCTATGTCAGCAGCCACTGTCAGGTATGTAAACTTGGTGCCTATGCCTACAATGTTGAAGTCTGGACAGCTAGCTGGTGCAAGTGCAGCGCGGCGGCTCGCTGACGCTGGTGCGGCGTGACAAATCGCTGGCGCGAGTGCTGTGAGACTGCTAGTTGGCGCGAACGCAGCGGAACCGCTCGCTGGAACGCGCTTACCTGGTTGGCCTGTGTCTTCAGTGTATAGTAAGATCTGTGCCGTGTGCGCAGTGTTCCTCAGAAAAAATTGTGTTATCTACGACGTGCATTAAACTCTAGTAGGAAGCGTTGTAATCTGATTTGGACGATGTTTTCAATTCTGTAAAAGTTTAGTCTGTATGAAATGTATTCAAGAGCTTACTCATTGTGTGCCTTTGAATAACAATAGGTAAAGATTTGAAAACAAATGTTTATCGTTTCAGTGTCAGAAAGAGCCGAGACAGGAAAGTTACATTAAGTCAGTAACATTACTTTAGTCTCCACACGAGGTATGTGCTTGCCCCATGCTTACTTTGAGTGTGAGTAGTTACACATGTGTCAGAAATAGTTAACGTAGTGCTTCCTTTCTGAAAGAGTAATGTTGAGATACGCTATCGTTGTGCATCTTTCTCAAAAGTAGAAGGCGGACAAGCTAACGTCGTGCCTATGACTTAAGTAGATGTTAAGTTATGCTAACGTCGTGCCTATGACTTAAGTAGATGTTAAGTTATACTAACGTAGTGCTTATGACTGAAGTAGATGTTAAGTTATGCTAACGTAGTGCCTATGACTTAATCGGTTATGTTATGCTAACGTCGTGCCTATGACTTAATGAGTTATTATTTTGTTAAGTTACCTATGCTAACGTCGCGTCGTGCATGTGATTTAATGTTATTTTGTTAAGTTATACGAACGCAGTGCCTATGACTTAATCAGTTATTTTTTACCGACTTCAAACAGGAAGAGGTTCTCAATTCGAGTGTGTTTTTATTTATTTATTTAACAGTTTATGTACACACATACTTGGTAAAAAAAACATATTACATGGTAAAAAAACATAATTATGTACAAAGGCACTGCTTATTCCATGATGAAATTTCTTCCAGCAGGCCTATTAAAAGATAGTTGAAGGAAATAGAGGTAGTCAAAGTGTGCATCATTTTATGTGTGTTACTTCAGAACTTTTTCTTGGTGAGCCGATTTTGATAATTCTTTTTTTTTTTAAAGCTGGTGCTTTTCATGTGCTCTCATATAAATTTGATCAAGATCTGACCAGTAGTTTTTGAGTTATTCTTAATAATGCGTATTTCATTGACTTTTAATTCTAATTTTAATTATATTGAAGTCGGTTGTACAAAATCTTTAACTTTACCACTTGTGTTAAGTTATGCGAACGTAGTGCCTATGACTTTACTCTGACGAGACGTTGTGCTAACGTAGAGCCGTTGCCAAGCGCGTCGCCTGTGACCTACGTGGTGCCTGCATCCTCCATGCCGTTGATGGAGACTGATATTTAAAGTAAAGGGAGCCCGAGGACGGACTCCTGTCAGGAGAGGCCGTGTTGGAAATGAGGGTAAAAATAAAAGGAAATACGAACAAATGAAGGTAGAATGGTAATCTCCTACTTGTTTTAGCAGTATAAAGTATCGCACAGGGGACTAAGAGACATCAGTCTGTAATTCCAAGAGTCGTTACTATGCCCGTTGGGGTATTTTACTAGCTAGTGTAGGCAAGGAAGATCGTGTTGCTGAGAGGCTGCCCTGTGTTACATTGAGATGATGAGATGTTTGCATACTTTGGTGTTATCATGTAATTGGGTCTTGATAGTAAGCAGGGTTTGTTACCGAGTAGTGTTCTTTTATTTAAATACTTTTGAGAATAATTTCTAACATCAGAAGTGGTATAATTTCTTACAATATATATTATTTGGTAGGAGGTAGTGGATTCTTTTACGCTGCCGTTACACGGCATTATCAAGACCCTGCCATAACTTCATGATTTAGAAATATTTTCATCCAAGCAAAAAAAGCTTTGTTGAATATAGTCGATGATTTTCCGCTAAGCAAGTGGTAAATATATATAAATTCAAAATTAATTGCCTGTATGAAAGATCATCACTTGAGAACGGCTGGAAGGATTTTGATGAACACTCACACTCACAATTTAACCCGGTATGTAGCGCTGTTGTCGAGATCTAGAAAACAGTCGTGCGAAGCCGGGGCTAATCGTTAGTAAGCATATAAAATTGGGATTACAAATGGGATTCAACTCGCTTATGTACCGTATGTCTGTCAAGACTAGTATTCATACCTCCCTAACTATTAGTTTTTAAAGTTCGCGAAACGAACATTTGCAATGTAATATAATAATCATCACTTGATTTAGAAATCAATTTACTTGATCGTTCGAATAATAATAAGTTTAGTCCTATTTTCTTTATATTTTTAGACATATGAAATAATAAAAATAAATAACTAAACAAAAACGAGTATATTGATGTCGATTATTGCTAACATTATGAACGAAATCACTATAGATTAAAGACGTCATATCTTGTAAAGTAACGTCACATATAATACTACTACAATATGATATAATAATGTCATTTTTCTAGTAAATCAGAAGATAAGAGTGTATTTATAAATATAATTGGCATAGTATAAAGAGACTAAAGATGACCACTTGACATTTCTATTTCCACGCATGAATTACACGCAACATCTTTTAATAGATTTGTCTCTTTTTTCCTTATTTGTAAATTAAATTAGAAAAAGCGAGACAAGTATATTGACTCAATTTATGTAGAATTGTAGGTTCTCTCTATGCATACAGGCCATACCAAACGCACTGAGAAACATATAGCGTTGCTTCTATACTAGTAGTGTTATTGTAAATTGTCGTGAGGTGTACGTAACGGCTCATAAAGCCTTTTTCGTAAATATTACAAAACTTGGTGACTGTAGTTATATCAAACAAACAATTTCTACTTGATACTTGAAATAGTGTATTTGAATAAAACTATGCTAGCGTGACTGTGGACTAACCTGTGCATATTGACTATCCGCTGCCGCTCTACCTTAACGGTTGCGCGCAATTTCAGTGTTTTATTAAATGAGATATTTCATTGTTAGAAAATTGATTAAAAGCATATTTTGAATAAATAAAACTTACTGAAACAAGGACTTTCACACTAGGTACATTTAGTGATAATCAAAAGGTTGACAAATGGGATAGTTGAACTTCATTATACTAGTATGTTTAAGTGTGATCCATGAAATAAATGATTCTGATTCATATCCTTACGACGCGTTTTGTGGAATTGCAAAAAATGCAATGTTGATATTGATACACATTCAGGTCACCGACAAAAAAACTAGGAATTCTAAGCTTCCTCCCTCCCCGATGGGCCACAGGTCCGACCGCACGACAGGACAAGAGTGGCTCTTTTTATTATTTTATCTACAACAATATTAGGCAACGCTGCATACATTGTATTTTTCTAATGCGTGCGATAGAACATTTGGAACGAAGTTCCTTATCGGACGGTACGAATTTGGCGGATGGGGGCTAGGCGAGAAAAAGTGTAAGATTTTTCCGTCACGACCCCTTCTGACGTAGTGTAGACGGCCTTGGCGGCTGTAAGGAAGCGAGATGGAATAATATCCATCTCCTCGCACTTTTTCTTATCTTGCCATGAAAGAAATATTATTTCAAATGACGCTTCATTTTAATAGACGAATAATTCATACTCTATCAATAATAATATACTACGAAAGGAACTTCATTCCAACCGAGTGTTCCACGACACTCGCGCATGTTTTTTTTTCTTCCTCGTTTTAATTTCATATCTCATAATTTTATACGTCTTACTATTCGTGACGCCAAGAATTGACGAGGTTATTAATACGAAATTGAGCAGCCATTTATTATTTACAGTAAATAAAAAATCAATTAAAAGGTTATAATTATTAAATCCATAATGCGTATTAAAATTTTATGGGAAGTGATATCCTACTAATCCTACTAATATCCTGCTTCCTACTAATATTATAAACGTGAAAGTTTGTGAGGATGTATGGATGTTACTCTTCTTCGCAAACACTACTGAATGTATTTTAATGAAACTTTACAATAATATAGCTCATACATCAGAACAACACATAGGCTATAATTAATAAAGTTATTGTGTAAATTGGTTAAAATATAACGATAAGTGTTAAGTAAGTCGGAAAAAATCTGTCATCTGCGAGCTATTTTGGCGTGCGGTGAAAAATTGTAAGAGTTGCACAAATATAATGTATGGTGGAATTGTTTCTCCTAAATAGTTCTACAAAAAAGTCCACGGCAGTATATATCTATCTTTTACGTGTAAGCCATTATTACCAAAATAGTGAACCATAAATACAATAAAATTTGATACTTTATTTCCAATGTACATTTTGCAGTAACAAATTGATTTTATCAAAATAAATACTTTAATCGCTTTTGATGTTCAAAGTAGATAACTTTTGTCTTTTAAACTACGTAATTTGGTCAAATATTTTAAAAGTAACGACGATATAAAATTGTGCTGTCCGGCGCGCGCAGGGCGGTTGGGCGTACTGCGGGGTGAAGTGGGGGAAAACATCGCTCATCGCCGCGTTAGCAAATGTACGTCTTCACGCTTAAACCGCTGAACCGATTTTGATGAAATTTCGTATCGAGATAGTTTAAGTCCCGGGAGAAGGAAATAGGATAGCTTTGATCACAGAAATCATCCCTAAAGAGGGCGATGGAATTTACTATGAAAGTGCGATTATTGATGGATCACCTATGGTTTAAAGTATAATATCTACGCGGACGAAGTCGCGGGCAAAAGCTAGTAAATAATAAACGAGTAAATACTAAGCATTTAGTAGGTTAAGGTGCAGATGTTAAGTAGTAGTGTAGGTCAAGGGCACCCCAAAGTTGCAAACATTCATGTAATATTTTCTTATTAAAATTTTGATTACATAATACACTATTTTTATGAGATAATAATATATCTATTTTACGCTGCTCAGCAAGATATTTCTTGGTGAGGTTTCGCTTTATTAACCATTTCATTTTAAGTAAAGTGTAGCTCAGTTTAATTAAAAGATTAGTCAAATATTGAATGTAGTGCGAGACATAATTTTGATAAACAGACATAAATTAGGTCATTCAAACAATATCATGTTGCCCGTTTTAAATGAATGGTGAATAAAATTAGTGTTTTCACTCACTGTTTTTGGATTTTGTAGTCGCTTACAGCAGTTAGATCATTTAGTATATTAATGACCAGCAATTGTTATTTTTGAAACCTCCAATTTGAATTTAGAATCACTTGTTTAACTTGCCATACATACAACATATAGTATAGCTCGTGCGGATAAAGAATGGGATTAGAAATGGCGGCTAAAAATGTACAGTTAGCATACATGGTACGTAAACGAAAGCGGTGCTTATAACGTTACATTAACGATGTAACGTTATATACCTGGCTCTAATTTTATTATGAGACAGAGGTAGAAGAGACTTCCCCTCTCCTACGCATGCGCGCTACACCGCTTGCCCCATTTCTCCGCGGCAAGAAAATATACATCACTGAACACGTAATGCTTATAAAAATCATTGTTTCTTAAAACTTTAATAACTTTGTATTAAATGAAGATATCGCAATATTTTTTTAGATAAGGGCCAAGTATCTAAGAAATAAAACTTAGAAAACCTAATTGAAATCTATCCAGTAGTTTTTCCGTGAAGCGCGCACAACTGCAAACCTCTATCATTTTATTTACATAGATTATTGACTGAATATTAAATATGGATGAAAATCATTTAACAAATAATATTGGGTGCCTTAAGCGCGAAGCGCGTAGGATGTTCTACTATGACCTAAAAATCAAGATTCCAACGTTTTGTCGCATGAAATCGTATCTAGCAATCATATTGTACATATAGATGATATAAAAAGCACATTGTCAGAAAGTTAAATGATTGTTGAACTTATTAATTCTTTTTTTAAATCGATTAATTGCTATTTTTACATAAAAAAGTGGTTTTAGTGGCTTATGGTGTGGATTTATCAAGTCCGCATGGAGGGGTAAACACGATAACTTTTGGAAATATCAATTTTTCAACTGAATCTATTTTTTAATCTCTTCATCTATAATGTGGGAAGAAGGAAGGAAATGGCAGTTTAATTTTGTTTTGTTTAGTTATAATTAATTTTTTTCGGCTGAGAAATCCCGAAATTTTCGGTGTTTTGGGTAGTCTTGTAATAATTTATTTTACTAAATAGACTGCCACACTCGCTCACTTCGGGCTCAGCCGCCGTCGTGAGTGGATACTCACAGATTTTTATTACAATATTTTAAAAGCACAGAATAAATAATAGTACTAAGTAGGATTTATATATAAATATACTTAAATACGTCTTGGACTTTATGGAGTGACCTGAATGATGATATGATGATCATATGAGCATTATGAGTCGTGCACTTTTGGATTTTCCAAACTTTTTTTAAATTGAAGTTTGACATAAAATTATCCGAAAATACTAATTTAAAAAATTTACGTATAATCATGTTATACGTAATTTTTTAATTTTTAATTTAATTTTGCTAATTTAATAATTGATACTTCATAAAACAAAAGTAGATTTAACATTTATGTTTTGTTTGTTACTCGGGCCTAAAATTAGAAGCACAAAAACGCTTATCGCAGCGCATAAATGACGTTAATTTATTGTGGTTATTACCGGCGGGTGTGAGTGTAGACATCGACAACGTGCAAGCGAGCGGTGAATACATGAGACACCATTTATAATCCCATTCTTTATCTGCGCGAGTAGTATATCAGTATATTAATACTTATGACCCGATCGAATTATTTTATTTTATTTTTAAAATAAAAACGACTTCACATACGTACCGGTATTTTGAGGCTAAAATACTTGCAGCGTCACTTGAAGTTTTCTTTAAATAAATTTCTTCTTTTAGATACGGCCCGCCACTATTTTCTTCTGCCCATTTAAAGTGCATATGTACACAGGGAACGAATTTTGCTTCTAGTAAAGTAATTTTTGGGTCTAAGGGTTCTTTAAGTGGTGTAGTAACTGAAATAAATTCAGAATTCAGTATTATTCAAGGGGCATTGGTTTAAACTAAAAATAAAACCACAACTTTACATAACCTTTTTAACTATTCTTAGCCAATGTTTGACTACTATCCCACCTGGTAGTAAGTGGTGATGCAGCCGAAGATGGTAAAGTGCACTAACTTAACAAAGCCTTTTCAGTCTTGCCTTGAAAACACATACATCGTATGGAAAGACTGGCAACTTATTCCACTTTTTGCTGTACGAATAACGACCGACGCTACAAACGTGGTCCGAATGCTCTGATTTAGTATATCGTTACAGTTTTGAGAAGGCATTTGAATATAATGCAGTATTTAAAAAATATATAACTCACATATAACAAATGGTTTATCAGGATTTTGTAGATATTCCTTAATGAAATTCATAACATCTTCAATAGTTTTCAATGGAGAGAAAATACCCTGTAGAATCATATGGTCTGGGAACTGTATTCGAACCACAACATTTTTGTAGGTGTTTTGTTTCTGTTCAGCGATCTGAAATTAGGAATGTTTTTTGTAACATACGATGGGCGGCTGAAAAGTTTTGAGCCTAAGTACCGTCAAGTGTCATTATTGTCTCGCGCTGTATATTATTAATTTGCGAATACCCTCCTTAGTATACATACAGAGTTTCACATCATTAGCATCATTACGCTTTTAGTAATTAATCCGTAAACATCATCATGTCTCAGGCATCCGCGCATTGTACGAAATTGGAGTACAGAGCTGTCATAAAATTCCTCACAAAGAAGAACAAAACGCCGAAGGAAATATTTCAAGAGATGTCGACAGTTTACGGGGAGTCTGGACTCTGGATCTTCATTTACCACCGTAATACGTTGGAGCCGAGAATTCAAGCATGGCAGGGAGTCGCTAGAAATGACCTCAGGTAAGGGTGGCTAAACACTGACGTTAACGAAGAAAATATTGAAAAAGTAAAGAAACTTGTTCTAGAAGATCGGCGAATCAAGTTGTAGTAGATAGCTGAAGCCATAGGCATTAGCAAGGAACGAATCGGCGACATTTTGCATATCTACTCATTTGCACATGCAAAAGGTGTGCGCACGATGGGTGCCAAAAATGCTTACTCCGCTGGACAAGCAGCGTCGAATCACAACTTCGCAGGAGTTTTTGGACATCTGTGGCGATAATCCTGACGATGTTTTTTCTCGCATTGATAATGTTGATGAAACATGGATCCGGCAGTACGATCCAGAGTCAAAACAAGAGTCAATGCAGTGGATTGAAAAGGGAGAAAAGCCGCCACGGAAATTCAAAGTGGAGCGATCGGCATCCAAGCTCATGGCCACTGTTTTTTGGGACTGTGAAGGAATTTTATTAATTGACTAGCTTCCTAAGAATAGTACAATGAACGGGGACTATTACGCTGCATTGACGAAAGTGCGTCAAGTGGTTGTCAAAAAAAGAAGAGGCAAACTGGCGAAAGGAGTCCTGTTTTTGCAGGACAATGCGTGCCCTGAACAAAACTAGATTTGAAGAAATCAATCACCCACCATACAGTACAGACCTAGCCCCCAGCGATTTTTACTTATTTTCATTTAAATAAATTTTGTATACTTTTCTATCAGCATTTTAATACCCTAAGCTCAAAACTTTTCAGCCGCCCCTCGTATACCTTCAGACTTAGTTCATTCATCATCACACTGTCGAAGTACAAGGTTTTGTACTGATGCAATATATACATTAATGGGGGGCCCATTGGAGCATTGCTTCAATAGTGATTCCATGAAAAACAGCCCACAAGACTCTTGAGTCCCAATGAATGAAGTGAATACCAATATGCTCTTAAATGGTGAAGACTTGTCTTCATCATTTAAGAGCATATTGGTATTAAAATGTTTAAAATTGTATATTTTATACATTTTGCATAATTGCCGTTTAGAAGAAAATTGTTGGCGTTAAACCAATGTACTAATTTCGATAGAGCATCATTCACACTGTTTAAATTAATTGATTGCCATTTTGGTTTGAAAATTAAAGAGGTTTCATCAGCAAATAATTATATCGCGATTGTCTCCTACAAGATAAGAACAGGAATGGGCCAAGAATCGAGCCCTGAGAAATACCCATTTATAGGATCCGATCCGGAGGAATTATTATCATTTACAACGACTTTTTGTGTTCTGTTACTTGAATATGAAATAATAAGCCTAAGTGCAATATTTTTTACACCATAATGTTGTAGTTTCCTGATTATGTTTCATGAGGAACAAGTTGAAAGCCTTGGCAAGATCAGAAAAAATAACTAAAGCAAAATAATCAAAATGCAGATGCGTTTTTACCCCCGAGGACTTAGATGGAATGCCTCATTTCCAGTAAAAACAGTCACTGGTTCTCTATACTCACCATACGAAACACAGCAACATTAACCTGCTATTTTACGCTGGTGTTCCGTGAGAGTGTTGTTCTTCTCCAGTCGAGCCGCGACCATAATTAGCTGCTACCTGGTTCCACTTTAAAAACTGAGCACCTACCTGTTTTTCAACATCACATCTTTGCGTAGAAATCATTAAAGGCGTATTCTCCAATTCTATGCGGCGCTGTTGCAGTTCATGGTACATCTTCCGCACTTCTTCTATCGTTAAATCGTAAAAATCGTCGGGGAGGTCTTGTAATTCATCTTCCATCTCATCTGGTTGCATAAAAGCTATCGCTTTTTGGGCACCTAGCTAAAAAAATAAGTCTTATTTTCATATAGAACATTTTATTTTGTCTACCTAATGTTGTTGCTGTGGCTCATAGACACCAACATTTATTCTAGATTAAGTATCAAAATGCAGATGACATTCCTGCGGACTAAGATGAAATACCTTGTTACCAGGAACACATGAGTAAAGGAACTGTACAGAGGCAAAGCTTCTAAGGAGCTGTCAAAATTTTTACCTATTTTGGTAGGGTTGGCACAGGAGGATAAAATTAAATAAACAAAACGTTTATCAGCATTTTAATAGATACTTAAGATATAATATTTTATAATGATTTCTTATATTTACGTGAACACTACACATTGAATAAAACTACTTTTATGGATTTTATCGCGTTTAATTATACTTTTTTTTTCAATTCCCGACGTTTCGGGTGCTTTCAAGCACTCATGGTCAAGGGGGACTGAAGTGATTAACATTCCGATGTCAGAGTTAACCCGGAGTACCTTCAGCTTTTTTAATTATTATTTTTGGTCCGATCTACCCAGAATGAACGTACTGTATCTTGAAGACATATAAATATTGGACCCAAAGTGTGCAATTTGTGTTTGTAAAAATGCCTTCACACACAATTTTACTATATTTTTCTTAAGTAATAGCTTTGCCATCTTTGGCTGCATCACCGCTTACAATCTGCAGGGATATTAGTCAAGCACCGACTTACAATAGTAAAAAAAAATTGTGTAACATTTTTTAATTATAAAATGTTAATAATTTAAAAATTTAATATTAAGTATACAAAATACAAAATGTACTTTTCTTTATAAGGTCCCTAATGAAATAACTTCTGTTTCATGGAGGCATTTTACATACATATATTGCTCTTGGACAGTGAAGAAAATCCTAATTCCTATTCGACTGGAAAATTGACGATATTGCAATAGAGTTTAAAAGTACTACTAAATGAAGTAAACTATTTCTTGGTATGTGATGAGACTGACTTACAAATATTACTTCCTCTTCTATTTTTAAACGTCGTTCTAATTTCTCTTGTGAAATCTGACATGTTGCAGGAGTTGGAGTTGTGATAGTGGCAGACGTTTGAGGTATATCTACTTCAGATGTGTCTACTTCCATTTTCATATCAACGACTTTATTTTCTTCACTATCTAGGTTTTCATTTTTGTTGTCTGTAGCTTTTTCGCTTTTAAAAATTTCTTGCTTTATCATTTCGAGAGCATTAATAGACGTCCTATTGTCTTTCTTGACAAAACCAGAAGGACCTGGAGCTGATGTTTCTTCACATTGAAACAATTTTTGTGCATTTACTGATGAAGTATTGTCGCTTGATTTGTCGAGGCTTTCTTCAACTTGAGGCCGACCATATACTCTTGATACATTTGCTTGTCTGCGGAGTAAAAGTTATAATTTGATATATTTATTAATTATATAGATTATTATGTTAGATTTCTCATACTTAGGGGCATAATTATAAATTCCATCCACATCGTCTTGATGGTTGGCAATCCACCGATGCGTTAAATATTTTCTGCCACGCACGAGCATGACGCATTGTGTAATTTGCTGTCGCCAGCAGTTTTCCTAGACCCCAATATGAAATGGAAAAGAGAGCTATTCCTTTCTGAAAAGCTAGCAATGTACCAGAATTCCTCTGATGTTGTTAATGTTCATAGCCGACAATGATCAGGTGAGCCGCAGGCTCCTTTTCCATAAAATCAGTCGCGTACTCTTCTCTGGTCATGGAACAGCTAATTATTTAAGTTACTACTAAACGCGGGGTCATACAGAAGAGACGTAGGACTAGATAGGCTCTTGCCTTGCTTCGCCACTTCCATATTTTGCATCATGACGCGTCAATACATATTCTCTTTATAGCTATCTCTTCTGTTTGTCTTTCTGTTCATGACATTTTTATTTACTAATGATCAAAACTAAAACACCTCCAATAATTTGAATTGTCTGATGTTTATATTAGATATTATATTAACCTCGCCGGTACGTGTTGCGAACTACCCACTGGTCAATGGAACGACTTTCTGCTTTGACGATCAACAGATAGCGGTTAATTCATCCAACAACACTGATGATGGGGAGCGGGATTACCAGTACAAGGGTGTTCTGCACTCAGTAACTCACCCTCCCAGCGCGGTGACTGTAGACAAAGCTTTCAGCAGTTGATATAGAAGGCTAATAAAGTAAAAAAGAAGAAATATATATAGGCATCTCCAGTGTTCAAATCTGATGTGAGTGTTGTGACATTGGATCAAGAGTCATATATTAGTAAATTTACGCAATACTAGGCATATTTTCTCTTTAAGACCGCAGCTAAAATTCTTTGGACCATATCAAATCGACATTTCGTAGGTTACTACCAGTTACTTCAAAGTGAGAAGAGTATCAAGCTTAACATAAGAACTGAAAGCAAAGTATTCAAATTTAAACACCCCTCCATAGAGCACATAATACCTATCTGCAATTCTTGTGACTGTAGAGAGAAGCATCTGATGAATTTTAAAATTCTTAAAAGAAACAAACATTAATAATATATAATATACATACACAGATTCTGTTTTATTCAGTAATCTCAATATTGCTCTGCCTGTTATCAGTCCTAGCTGTCTTAACGACTTATCTTTAAGTGTATCTATACCAGTTACTTCCTGTCTCATGTACAGTATAGAAGGATGTTCCAAAGATGATAACTCTGTAGGTGCCAAAGTTATAATTAAGTCATACAATGATGTGCTTGGATGAAAAGTTCCTGTTCTTCTTTCACCTAAAATTTTTGAGACACTGATTATTATTTTCGACAACTATATAAGTATAATAATGTAATATTTTTCCATTTTCATTAAAGCCAAATTTCTAAACTTTAAATGCTATTTTAAAACTCTATGGTTCCTTCAGTCCAACAATAGCATTAATGCATAGTAATATTTAATAGTCCTGCAAAAAGTTTTACTTTAAAGGTCATTCCTCCCTCTCCAGTAACCCTTCACCCCCTCTTCCTGTCGTAGGATATTAAAGCAAGACCCAATTTTCTTGTCTTCACACTTGAAAGTATTCAAATTATATTATAATTTTAAGTATTTAATTTACAAAACAACAATTAAATTTATTATTTATGAAAGAAAATGCTTTCGACATTTAAAAAAAAGTAGAACTAAATTAATTTATGGTCAATCAGTTTCTGTATGGTTTTATGTAACATACTAAATCCTCAAAGTTGACTGTCTTACATAATAGCTTTTTTAAAGGGTTCAGATTCTATGAAAACTGAGAGATGATGACATGGTGCTTAATTCTAATAAGTCCTATCCTAAAAGCAGTGAAATTACACACAACAACTAAGCTTATACAACTTGTAAATGTCATTATATAAAAGACAAAAATATTATTTTTAATTAACCTATGACACTTACCACTATCTAACAATAATGCAATGGTGACATTAGATTCCACTCTTCTCTTTTCAGCTTCTACCATTTCTAACATTGCTTTATTTGGCAAATTACAAAACCTTACAGTAGTTGTTAAATCTAGAACCTTGTTGTGATGTTTCAAATCATAATCTGCTGGTTGAAATCCTTGCTTGGCACAAACATCTTCTAAAACCTAAAAATGGTTTTAATTTTTTTAAATATTTTTATTTTATTATTATATCTCCTCTTATGTAACTATTATATACTAGCGACCCGCCCCGCTCTCGCCTACATCTATTAATGGGGCGTTATTTAGGTACAAAATAATCAAAGACCATTATTTGTTTTATTAATTTTTGGTTTTAAAAAAAATCAAATTTTTTGAATAAAATATAGCCTAGACTCTAGCCTTACCTAAATGTGAAGTATTAAAGATGTCAAAAATTAATTTACTCAGTTCCATGCAATAAAATAAAATAATGTGTCTCACCTAGTTTGCAGAGCACCTTCTGCCTTCTCTCAATTATAGAGAAACTGATAAACCTTTGTCTAATAAACTACTTAGACAAATATAACATTCTTTCAGAACCTCAATTCGACTTTAGACAAGGAAAATTAACAGAGGAAGCAGTCTTAGCTCTAACCTCCTTTATCATTAAGGAATTAGAGCAAGGTCTTAATGTTTTTATTGATCTCAGAAAGGCATTTGATACTGTTTCTTTTCCCACCCTTGTGCGTAAACTCGAAGCAATTAGGGTGAGAGGGGTCCAGTTAAAATTATTTGACAACTACTTGCGAAATCGGAAGAAACAAGCAAGATACAACAAAACATTTGTATGAAATAGGCCCGTTTAACCATAGTACTAGTTTCTTGACTGTTAAATAAAATAAAGTTGATTGACATGTACCATCTAAACAATGAATAATATTTTTGCTCTGGAGTGGCAAGTTGAATTCCAAACTATCACTAGTGTATAATGAACCATAGTTATGGGGAACAATGTTCAATGTTAAATGAAAAATTTGTGTCTGCAAATATTTGCAATACTTGAAGCAACTCATCAATAAATGGTACAAAGGTAGGCATAGGACAATTAATTTACACTAGGTCGTACCGATAAATTTATTTTAAAGTTATATAATTCAATATAAATGAATGTATTATCATTCCTAATTAAACAATATAACTCCTCAAAATTTAAAACAATATTTCGACAATTATTTCTTGTGTGGCAGCAACGCAGTACGGCAACGGGTACCAGCGAGTATTTTATAAAATTGAGATGATAAACAAACTAATGGTTAACTTATACCCCGAGTGTGTTTTTAACTATTACTACAGTTTACATTTGCTGACAATTAATATGAAACCAAAAAAGCATCACCAGTTGACCATTTATAAAACATATTTTGGTAGTATGTTATTAATACATTTACTATGAAAGTAGTTAATTATGTAATTAACAAGTATGAGTTACAAATTTGACATATATATTTTTACATTCCCTACAGTAAAAAAAGGTTAATGTGACAGTACACAGTCACTATTTTTTAGGTCATTACCTACTTGAATATAAATTATTTTATATCAAATTTGTGGAATAATTTTTATACCAATTATTTATTACTTAGACATGCATATAATTAAAGTCTTAGATTTTTTTTAAAGTTTTGTACTTATGTTTTATTAATTACAAATTATATTGTATAAATGTGCAGTCTTAGAATAAAGGACATTAATAGACTGTACATAGAAAAAATATTTTTTCTCCATGAGGCATTCTATGGGGGAGGCCTATGTGGACTTTTATAGGCTATAATGGAAAATGTAATGGAATCATCACTTTACTAACATGCAAATTGCACCCACTTAATATGGTTATTTTAAATAGTATCTCTAAAACACTAAGAATGCAATCCTGTTATACTACAATTTTTGGCTGTGTAATAACCTGACTTGCTGATACTTTAAACATTAAAATAAACATCAAAACATTTGTGATTTTAATATTTAGCAACTCATACTTGTGATTTCACTTTGTACTGAGAGTTTATAGTTTATTCTATTGATGCAATAGTCACATTAACCACACTCGTGTAGAAAACTCATACTAAAACTACTGATGGTATTTAGCTACTGCAGTCTATGGACACCTGCAACCAACTTTAAACGTAGGAGGCGATAAATGCGTTGTCATCCCTGAGGACTAATATAGAAGGCCTCATAGCCTATAATTATAGTGGCTCTCTATACCTTTCAGGCAAGAAAACAGCAGTGCACGCACTGATTCACATACACCGATGGACTCCTAGGCAGAAAAAGAGTCCTACTACCTAGTAGCAGCCTTCTGTTTTAGCTTGCACTGTAAATGGGAAAAAACAAACCTGTAAAATACTGGTATCAGCACTACAATGGACTTTTACTCTTCTTCCGTTTGGAGCAAGTACAACCATATCTCTTGACATCTTTTTTCGTAAGCGTATCTATTGAGATAGAGAGAACTCTGCCGGTGATTTCAATTTTCAAATCAAAGCGAATGTAAATATTAGCTGCATTTCGATTACGACGGTGACAGAATGACAGAAAACTATGGTGATGACTGGCAGACGGGTGACAGTGACAGTGATATATTATCTATGATAGTGACAGTGACAGTCGGTGACGTAGACAGAGAAGGTGAGCTCATAGCGTAGACAGAGAATCCAATTGGATTCTCTGTCTAGACCGAAGCGTTCTTTGTCTTGCGTATGTGGACTATGAGAAAGCCTAAAATTCTGTCGAAATTTGGGCGATACAGTCCCTTTAGCGGTGCCAAGTTGACTGTCGGTATATCGAAGTGCTGAAGTGGTTGTACAGTAGGGCTACGATGGCTATCCGAGTTCGGAACCAAAGTATGAAACCCATGCAACTGCAGAGAGGTGTAAGACAGGGTGACGTTATATCCCCGAAACTCTTCACCGCTGCATTGTAAGACGTTTTCAAGATACTGGATTGGAAAGGATACGGTATTAACATCAATGGCGAGTACATCACTCATCTTCGATTTGCCGACGATATAGTCCTTATGGCAGAATCGCTGGAGGATTTAAGCACTATGTGTGACCTAACTATATATATTGAGGTCATGATGGTCAGGTGTGCCTCCCAACGGATAGGTCTTAAGATGACATGGACAAAACAAAGATCATGTGTAACGTCCATGTCACACACCTGGGACAAATAGTCCGACTAGGTGAGTCCAACTCCGACCGAGAGGTCAATCGAACGGATTCAACGCGGCTGGATATCGTTCGGGAGATTACGACACATCTTCTCGTCAGGTATTTATTTATTTATTTATTTGATATATTTGCTTAAAACATGGACAGATAAAGATAGTACAGTTTTTAAAGCACGACATTTTTGCTATGTGATTGTAAATAGCATGCAAATTTACATAAATAGCACATACAAATGATATTTTTCTAATCAATACACAGAACAATTAGACTAAAACAATTCAAATCATAAATAAATAAAGATAGTTAATTCGTTAAAAAAATATTAATTACATTTAACAAATAGGTCTCTGATGTTATAAAATTGATTTTCATTGAGATAAGTCAATAATTTTTTTCTAAATAAATTATTATTATGCGATTTGATGTCATTTGGTATTTTATTATAAATTTGAATACACATGGTTAAGAAGCTTTTACTATATTTGTTTGATCGGGGTACATCATCTAATACAAGTCTATTTGAATTTCTTTTTAGTCTTATGTTCATATCATATGCCTTTGTAAACAGATTGTTATGTTTATGTACGAAATTACAAACTTCGTAGGTATAGAGAGATGGTAGTAGCAACAAACCTAGGCTTCTAAATATCGGTTTGCAGGACTTATCCGGTGCGATTCCACCAATAGCTCTAATGCATTTCTTTTGTGCAGTAAATAATCTTTGTTTATCTGTACCATTGCCCTATATTACGACACCATAACGTAGTAAAGATTCTATATAAGCGTGATACGTTACGACAGCAGTTTTTTTGTTTGTAACATTTTTTACTTTATTAAGTGCATAAACAAACTGGTTAATTCTATTGCATAGGTGATGTATGTGACCTTTCCAGCTTAAATCTTGATCGATTATTACTCCTAGGAATTTAGTTTGCGTTACTTCTTTTAATTTGTCGATGTTAAGATTAAAATTGTATTTTGTGTGTTTTGATTTATTAAATTGAATATAAGTTGATTTATTAAGATTAATTTTTAAATTGTTTCTGTCTAACCATTTAATAATTTTATCAATTGTGTTGTTAATGTTAATTTCGTGATTACATATTGAGTTATTTTGTTTCTTATCAGTGCTTACAATTATTGAAATATCGTCCGCGAATAAAATACATTTATGATTAGTGACTAGAGTTATATCATTTATATATAGAAGAAACAATATTGGACCCAACACGCTACCTTGAGGAATGCCGTGTTTGTTCTCTTTGTAAGAAGATGAGAAGGAAAATATTTCATCTCCTACAATCTTTTTTATTACGACACATTGTCTACGGTTAGCTAAGTAGGAAGATATCCATTTAAGTGGAAGTCCCCTGATACCGAACATTTCCAGCTTTCGTAATAATATGCGGTGCGCAACGAGATCGAAGGCTTTTGATAAATCAAGAAATAATCCTGTGGTTAAAAAATTGTTATTTATTTTTGTTAAAATTGAACTAATGAGCTAAAATGTGGCTAATGTTGTTGATTTTTGTCTCTGAAAGCCATATTGGTCATTTTTTATTAAGTTGAATTTCTTGCAATAATCTAGTAGTCTTTTATACATACATTTTTCTAATATTTTTGACAATATTGGTGTTAATGTAATTGGACGATAATTGGTAATATCATTTCTCTTGCCCTTTTTAAATAATAGCTTTACAATCGACAGTTTTAATTTTTCGGGAAAAATACCACATGAAAATGACAAGTTAATTAAATATGTCAAAATCACAGAACACAATTACTCTCTACCAAGAGAAGAACGCCAACTTCATACTAAAAAAAAAGGAAACACGTGTTTATGAATGTACACGAAAAGCGCCTCGGTGGGCGCCCATATAAAACTTTTTAGCGGGAATTTCAAACCTTTGTATTGTGTAACTTTGAACTTTTTATTAAAGGCATATTCGAGTAATTTTGGCTCAAGCCTCACAAAATTATGGGGTAAATTCCCATACATTTGAGAGGTTGCACCAAAATTACTCGAATTTACTTTAGAGGAGTGTTTAGTGGGATAAAATAAAACTAAAAATAGATATAGTTATGTAATTTTATTTTTTGGAAGATATTGTTTTATACACTATATATTATTATTTATGTTTTTTATTGCTTTTACAGATAATATTCCCACGCGTAATATTGATTTACGAGGGGTTATCCAAAAGTAATGATAATGAAAATAAAACACGGTAATTAAAGTTAAAATAATAATTTATTTTTCACATAGTCTCCTAACAAATCAATACATTTAGTCCACTTTTTCTAAACCCAGATTCCCTTTGAAAATTTTTGTCTTGACCTCCCAAAACGCTTCAACAGCGGCCATTACTTCGCATTCTTCGAATTTTGCCTCGGAGGCGTTCCTTGAGCTGAGGAGAGGTAGAAATCACTAGGGCTAGATCTGGCGAATAGGAGGGTGTTCGAGCAATTGAATCCGTTTCTTGAATGGCAGCCATCGCAACTGCGGCTTTGTGAGCTGGTGCGTTGTCTTGGTGAAACAGCACCCAGCTCGCAGTTTGCCGCGTCTTTTTCCTTAATGGCCTCCCGTAATCTTCTTATATTGGTCTGTAGTAAGAGCCCGTAATAGTGGCTCCTTTTCCAAATATTCCACCATAATTATGCCTTGAGCGTCCCAAAAACAGATGCTATAACCTTTCCCGCCGAACTTGAAACTTTGAATCTTTTGGCGTCGGTGAGAGGCTCGCTTCCAAGTCATCGATTGTTGTTTCGTTTCAGGATCAAAATGGTGGATCCAGGTCTCGTCCATAGTCACAAAACGGAACAAAAATTTTCTTGATCTGCTTGGAACTTTTCGAGATTGACCTCGAAATGTCAACTCGATTTTTCTTTTGCTCGTCGGTTAACATTCTGGGTACCCAACGCGCAGAGACCTTTTCATATGCAACTCGTTCGCAAGGACTTTGAACGCTGCCATGAGATCCCTGTGACCTCAGCTACATGCCTGATGGTCACTCGATCTGCCAACAACAACTCTTCGACTTTTTCACGTTGTCTTCAGTGAGGGACGTGGATGGGCGTCCTTCGCGATGTTCATCTTCAGTGGATGTTCTGCCCAGTTTAAACTCCTTGGCCCAGCGTGCAACTGTCGAATATGGAGGAGCAGAGTCACAATATTATCAAAAGTTTTCTTCTTTTATTGTAGGAAACCTGCAGAAAGTGATCGGATGATTTTGTGCTTTTTGTTTGCATAATTTTTTTTAAATAATAAATAAATTTATAGTCAATATCTCATACAGAGTCAGTATCTCACAAAAAATCTTCCCAAACACAATCGCGCAGAATTGCCTACAAACGAAAATGAAGTATTCTGAACCGATAATAACTGAATTAAAGCAAAACGCAATAACAAATATTAAAATCTAAATCATTAAATAAATTTGAATCAATTTCAGAAAATATTTTCAGTATGAAAGACGTTGACAAACAAATGTCATTTTCTTCTTCTTTTAGTTCATGGCTTCGCTTGATAGAATTCTGCTAATATTTAATAATATAATTTTAATCAATTAGTAGGTCAATTAATTGTGCAAATCTCAAAGTAATATGTATATAATTACTGTAAGGTGCAAACAAAAGAAAAAATATAACATAGAATTAAAAAAAATCAGTTTCTTCCGATATAATAGTTATGTATTTTTGTATCTAACTTTTAAAATGGCAATCTGAAACAACGCTGAAAGAATGAAACGGCGATATCTTTTTCTCGCTTTAATTTTACACGCCCACCCCACACATAGATAAAATTATGATTGTGTGCAAGTTTCTCGGGTTTCATACAGAGTTGAATCACCCTGGTCAAAATAGAGACTAATTCATTGACAGACTTCTTAATTATTTTCGTATTAATGGTATACCCAAAAAATTTAAAACGACTTATGGATCTGAGTCGTGGTCCTTCACTGCTGCCCGTATGAGGAAGCTCAGGTCACTCGGCGAGCTGTGGAGAGGTCTATGCTCGGAGTTCCTCTGCGTGATATAATGATATAAGGATATCCGTATTTATATTAAACTAAAAAGGAATTTATATTAAACTAAAATGGAATTTTTATGGTAACTATTGAGACAACATTTAGATCATAATATTCCTAAAATAGAAAAATTAAAAAAGCGTAAAAATGTGGAAAATATTATGGAGCAAACCACTGAGGCATTGTTTTGTGTATTTGTATAATACTCTAGAAAACGATAAGCTTTTAATTAAAACGCAACTTCTTAATTATATGACATTGTGTAACAAAAAAACTTCACCACATTCTCAACTAGCAACATCTGGTGAGTGGAAGCTAATTGGCCCTCATTGCTCGGGGTTGGCAAAAGAACTATTCTTACTGCAAAATTATTTAGCGCGCCTTTTCGAAAATGTTACCCAATTTAAATACCAATTTACATACATAAACATAAACACTCCCGCCTGTCACCCAGAGGGGTAGGCAGATACTACGGACTTCCATTTGGCACGATCCTGACACACCTCTCTCTCCCCCTTTACATCCATATACCTACGCATACATGCTCATCAGTTAAGGGTACTCTTAATCTGGGCCATTTTCAATATATCGCCAATTCGATCGATAAACTCTCATCTAGGGCGTCCCTTCCCGACTCTTCCGTTCCCTTCTGCAACATAAATTTGCTTTGTCATTCTTTCCTCGTTCATTCTTTCTATATGGCCAAACCACCGAAGCATTCCTTTCTTAATCCTGGTCACAACATCATCTTGCAAACCACACATTTCTCTTATCACACGATTTCTCACCCTGTCATTCAGATTCAGCCCTAACATACTGACCGCATTCCCATAGCATTTATTCAACTCTCGTGCTTCTTTTGCCACATCCAACTTTCACTACCATACATTAGAGTAGGGCCAAACACAGCATTGTGAATGGCAATGCGTGCCTTTCTTGACACATTCTGACTCCCCACAATAGAGTGAAGAGCCCCATTTACTCTATTTCCTGCGTTCACTCGTCGTTCTATATTCTTATTATATCTATCCCTGCTAAAGACACATCCCAAATACACAAACTCATCCACATGCTCAATCAACTCCCCTTCTATTCTTATTTCACATATCGTTTTACTTTTTTTTCTTTCAAAAACCATCACTCTCTTCTTACTTGCGTTCACTTTCATTCCCTTTCTTTTAATGACCTGCTCATTAATGTAACCATCATTTGCAATTCGGTCGCCGACGACGCAAATATGACTTGATAATCGGCGTTCAAAAGGCATTTGACAGTTAACTCACCCATTCTTAACCCACATTCTTCACCTTTCAAAATTTCCAAACAATTGTCCATAAATAGGTTAAACAGCCACGAGGAAGCTAAACTGCCCTGTCTGACAGCTCTATGGATGCCAAACCAGTCCGATTAGGCCCCGTTGATTCTGACACAAGTACTAGAGTCCCTATAAAGATACTTTAATGTCTGTATCAACCCAGCTCTCAACCCAAATGAGTTCAGTGTTTGCCATAACACATCCCTGTCTACTCGGTCTTGTGCTTATGTGAGCATTTTCAAAAAAAAACCGTTACTTAAGCTGGAACATTTTGTGTCCAAAAAAATATGTGCATTAAATCACACATGAGCAGATAGATAATTAAATAACGTATGTAACGAAATAAAATATATTGTGTAAATTAATAATAATAATAATATTTGTTTATTCACTCCACAAATTTTACATCATGACTTACACTATTTAAATAAAAAGTACCATCAATTATATTGAGAGGTTAACGTCAGCAGCCGTACTAGTATAAACTGTGCCACGGCTGCCTGCGCCTTCCACTCTGGGAATTAAATAATAACCTAATAAGTAAGATCTTTCTTAACAAATAATATTTAGAATCTTTTCGAGCTAAAATAAAAATTATAACATGCAGGTAGATACAAAACAAAATAGAATTTAAGCAAGATTACCACTAGGTGTGTTTGATGTATGGTATAATTATAAGCGGGGAGCGTGAATGCATGAGGGAGTAATATGTTTGTAGGATTTGTTGGGTGTGTGTTATGAGTAATTGGGTGTGTGGGATATGTATGTATGTATGTGTGTGTGTGTGTGTGTGTGTGTGTGTGCGCGTGTGTGTGTGTGTGTGTGTGTATGTACGTGTGCATTTGTGTGTAGAAAATGTATATAAATAAGGTGAGATGTATATAATTGTAATAAATGCGGGAAAAAAAGGAATTTATTGTCGTTCTTTTGTAACAAATGGTTCCATTTCGTCACTTTAATAACTTCTACTTTGTATAAATAAAACAAATTTTTATTACGTATCTTTTTATTTTTTGTAGATATTAATCATTATTTTTTAAACAATAGTACTTTGGTAGAATTTTCACATAAATATTCGAGTTATTTCTCTTAACGTACAACAAAAGTGACGTAATGGAAGGTCCATTACGTCACTTTTGTGACTTAACATCTTTCAAATTTTAATATATTAAGCATATAGTTTAAATAAACATCAATGAAGTGGTAACAAGATATATAATTGTTATTATTAAACATTTTTATAGAACTAACATGTCTTAATTCTCTTAAAATTTTATATAAATCTTAAAATTGAAATCCCATTTAGTGGGACCGAAAAAGATTAGATTAGGCTACGTTTACAAAACACTTAAAAACTAATTCAGTTATTACAATCAGTCTTCAAATTATTTTTATTTCACTTAAATGTAGTATATTAATACTTAATTAAATCAATATATATATATATATATATATATATATATATATATATATATATATATATATATATATATATATATATATATATATATATATATATATACAGGGTATTTTTGAAACGCTTCCGAAAACGAAGACAGATGATAGTACTAATGATACCTATGATGATGGGTCACAAAAGAATTCGATCCCGAGGAAAAAAAAATCATCTTTTCACAACGTTTTATTAACTTTATTCACGCTCCATCATGTTATTACAGTTATTTGAAACGATATTTCACAAAAAATCATGAAAATACTGAAACATAAAACTAGCAGTGGAATTACTGAATTACAATCAGCTGACTAGGGTCAATGTACGCGCGAACGCCGAATTCGCGCGGCCCGCAACTAGCGATGATACCACAATACCTAATAATTTACAACACTTGACTAAATACCTAACTTATCTACTTGACCTACTATTTTGCCACTGTGCTTGTCTCCACGTAGCCACTTTAATTGAATTCACAGGTTAAATAAACCAAATAACTGGTTCGATTCCGCTAATGAAAAAATACTTAAATAAAATGTTAACAAGGTTAGAGTCATGCTTTTTTATCCATTGTGTAGGTATGTTTATTATTCTGATGTATTCAGTTATGTACCTATTCAGATCAGTTCAGTACTAAGTTATTTAAAAAAATTAGGTATGAAACAGCTTACCGATCCTCCGTGGCCTTATGAGATTCTTCAAGGCACATTAACATGTTGCCGTATTCACGAGCACTATAAACGTACCTACGCGTTAGGCATTATTAAAACAAAAAAAAAAACACAAAACGTAACAACAAGAACAATATCATTAATTAATAAATAACAAGTAATAACAACAATAATTTAATAAACAAAACAATTGAACTATCGCTCGTGATAGTCAACATGGAACTGTCTCAAAAACTAAAATTATTAATCAATCCCGCCAAAACAAATGCGCACATTGTAACGTCCTTGAAGCATGTGTAAATTCCACAGCGCGAGGCGACACGAAGCAGCGTGTGTGTGAAAGGGAAGGGTAGAGTGAGTAGTATACCTAATGCATTGTTTCGTACCGATCTAGGTAAGAGTTCGGCGCCCGCGAGGATATTGACCCTATTGTCAGCTGATTTTCTTTTTTAAGTTTCACTGCTGGTTTTATGTTTCAGTATTTTCATGATTTTTTTTTGTGAAATATCGTTTCAATTAACTGTAACAACATGATGGAGCGTGAATAAAGTTAATAAAACGTTGTGAAAAGATGATTTTTTTCCTCGGGATCGAATTTCTTTGTGACCCATCATCATAGGTATCCTTAGTACTATCATCTGTCTTCGTTTTCGGGAGCGTTTCAAAAATACCCTGTATATATATATGAACAAGGTGTCACAAATTCACTGCTAGCAATCAATCACTTTTAAGTTTGGTCAAAAATAATAATTAGGAGAATTAATCATCTGGATCAAGGTAAATTGAACAAATATAATCTAAAAAGATCTGTACCGCTACATGATAAACAAATCCATTTTTTGCACACGTTGCATTTTATCATATCTGTTAAACTTTAAGGAATCACTTTTACAAAGGTGACAAACAAAACAGCAAATTTTTCTACTTGTTGAAGGTAACAATACTTTTACTTGACGCTTATTTTCTTTATGACGTGTTCTCTCACTAACATTCTTTGGTGGTGGGTATTCTCCACGCTTCAATGTACGGACCTTTTTTCTAGTTGCAGCAGCGTTTGACGTAGTGGGTAGAAATTCAATATTATGTGAATCTGTGTTTTCGGTGTACGTTATGTTACTTAAAGGAATATTATTAGCAGCTACTCTTGGACTTTCTCGATCTACATTAAGAGATGGTGTCTCAATATCAAAAGGTTGTATAGAAACTAATTCACTATCAATTATAAATGACATATCTTGTAGTAACGAATCCGTAAGAATCAAATCGTCGTGGCTTGGTGAAATCAAGGATAGTAAGGAATCATCAACAAGGATATTTTGTGAACTAGAAAGATTATCAATGACTGTATTACATACATTACGCTTCAATATTGAGACATCATCAGGATTTCTCTCCATTGGCAATAATACTTCTTTGCAGTCTTTTTCTCATTCAACCTACAATCATTACAGCCCATCACAAGTCCACTGCTGAACATACACAAAATGTCAATTGCCCAATTGTCAAAATGCCACAAAGAACGGTCCTGAGCCACCTGCATCCATCGACTTCCTGCATGTCTTACCAGGTCGTCACTCCATCTAGTTGGGGGACGCCCTACACTTCGTCCGCCGATAAGATGCCGCCACTCGAGAACCTTTTTTCCCCATCGGTTATCGGTTCTTCGAGTTATATGGCCGGCCCATTGCCACTTCAGCTTACTAATCCGTTGGGCTATGTCGGTCACTCTGGTTCTACTGCGGATATCCTCGTTTCTAAGTTTATCACGCAGAGAAACCCCGAGCATAGCCCTCTCCATAGCTCGCTGAGCGACCTTGAGCTTCCTCATACGGCCAGCAGTGAAGGACCACATCTCAGTTCCATAGGTCATCACTGGCAACACGCACTGGTTGTACAGTCTAGTTTTCAAGTTTTGAGGTATACCTGACGAGAAGATGTGCCGTAATTTCCCGAACGCTGCCCAGCCGAGTTGAATCCGTCGATTGATCTCTCGGTCGAAGTTGGACTTACCTAGTCGGACTTATTTTTAACTTCGAGCTTAGTGCTCCCAACAACTACCGGCATAGGTGGGACTAGAGGTTGCAAATATTCGATAGTTTTGATTTTCGAATATTCGAATATTTTTCAGTTGTTCGAATATTATTCGAATATTCGAATATATTAAAAAAACTTCAAATATCAGCTTTTATTGCTTTAGGAACAGAACAATAATCAACATTGCAAATAATCTAACATACCAACACTTATAGAATCATCATTTATCTTAAACAATATAAACTCAGTGTTTAGTAAAATAAAAGTATTATCAAATTCTTAACATAGTAGGAAACATGTTCTTATATATCTCACGATTATACATGAACATGTTAATCAAAACACAATAATTAACATTGCAAATAATCTAACATACCAACACGAATAGAATCATCATTTATCTTTAAACAATATAAACTCAGTGTTTAGTAAAATAAAAAGTATTATCAAATTCTTAAACATAGTAGGAACCTTATGTTCTTATAAATCTCACGATTATACATGAACATGTTAATCAAAACAATTATAAAATTCTCAAACAATTCAAAAAGTCTTAAACTCGTTAATAATAAAAATAAAAAGTATCACAAATGTAAAGGTGTCGTAAAGGCATTGCAGTTTGCAGTATCATTTTCATATGCAATATTACACTAATAAATCAGATTCATTAATAATAACTCAGAATTAAGTCAGATTTACCTATTATAATATAAAATCAACACAGCTCATAATAATTATTGTTTTACGTATTCTTTGAAAATGAGACCTGAGGAAACTTAAGGCGTCTAAGGAATCATCGCTTAATTTACATCTGAGATGATTGCAGATATACTTCGTAGAAGAAAATACCTTTCGCACTCTACACTAGTTGGTGGAATGCACATTAACACGTCATAAGCCTGAGTTAGGTGTATTTGTCTTGGCGCTCCTGCATCATATAAAGCCATCTGCATTTTTATTGATGATTCTAGATCATCTTCGCAAGTTGCTGTGACGTAGAAGGCCTTGCACATTTCATCATCTATTTTTTCTGCAGCTGTTCTTTTATTGACATATTTGTGATTCTAGACGCTTCTTCATTTTGACAATGCTGTAGATCTGCTAGAAACATGTCATCTTCGTCATCAGAAGCGCTAGTGTAAGTTATTGTTGAAGGTCTTGATTAAAGTATTTTTTGTATGTCAACTATGACTTTGGTGATAACATCATTTCTACTTTAGGAAGACAGTAGAAGATTGTTCTGGTAGTATTTGTTAGGATTGTAAATACTTCAGTGTACATACCAAATCTGTTTGTCGGCGTTGAGCGATTCTTAATGTTAAAGCCTGAAGGAGTCTACTACTGATAACCCCATTGTTCTCTTGTAGTTTAGTGACCATGAATTGCAGGGCTGTATCCGCAGTTAATAAATTCGCCTTTTCTTGGCAAATAGCTTCTACAGTGCTTTTTACGATAGTGAGAGTCAGATAAATCCTGCAAAAGATCAAGCTCGTAGGTACTGAACATAGTTTTTTCTTTCAAGTCAATCAGTGACTTTAATATTGCATCCTTTAAAAGCAAAAATTTTGAAACCATGTCCGCCATGCTGCTCCACCGCGTTTTGCAATCTAAAATCAGGCCCGCTCTTTTGTTATCTTCAAGGACATGTTTATTTAAAACTTCTGTCCTAGTTGGAGACTTCTTGAAAAATTTCACTACCTTTCGTACTTTAACAATCAAATCCTTATAATCGACATTAAGCCTGGATTCACTTCTGGTTTCTGCATTACTAACTACAAAACCTTGTATAGAAACTAATTCACTATCAATTATAAATGACATATCTTGTAGTAACGAATCCGTAAGAATCAAATCGTCGTGGCTTGGTGAAATCAAAGATAGTAAGGAATCATCAACAAGGATATTTTGTGAACTAGAAAGATTATCAATGACTCTATTACATACATTACGCTTCAATATTGAGACATCAGGATTTCTCTCCATTGGCAATAATACTTCTTTGCAGTCTTTTTCTCATTCGACCTACAATCATTACAGCCCATCACAAGTCCACTGCTGAACATAGGCCTCCCCTAAGGAATGCCACAAAGAACGGTCCTGAGCCACCTGCATCCATCGACTTCCTGCATGTCTTACCAGGTCGTCACTCCATCTAGTTGGGGGACGCCCTACACTTCGTCCGCCGATACGATGATGCCACTCGAGAACCTTTTTTCCCCATCGGTTATCGGTTCTTCGAGCTATATGGCCGGCCCATTGCCACTTCAGCTTACTAATTCGTTGGGCTATGTCGGTCACTCTGGTTCTACTGCGGATATCCTCGTTTCAAGTTTATCACGCAGAAACCCAGCATAGCTCTCCATAGCTCGCTGAGCGACCTTGAGCTTCCTCATACGGCCAGCAGTGAAGGACCACGTCTCAGTTCCATAGGTCATCACTGGCAACACGCACTGGTTGTACAGTCTAGTTTTCAAGTTTTGAGGTATACCTGACGAGAAGATGTGCCGTAATTTCCCGAACGCTGCCCAGCCGAGTTGAATCCGTCGATTGATCTCTCGGTCGAAGTTGGACTTACCTAGTCGGACTTATTTTTAACTTCGAGCTTAGTGCTCCCAACAACTACCGGCATAGGTGGGACATGGACATTGCCATAAGGACTATATCGTCGGCAAATTGAAGGTGAGTAATGTACTCGCCGTTGATGTTAATACTGTATCCTTTCCAGTCCAGTAGCTTGAAAACGTCTTCCAATTCAGCGGTGAAGAGTTTCGAAGATATAACGTCACCCTGTCTTACACCTCTCTGCAGTTGGATAGGTTTCGTACTCTGGTTCTGTACTCGGATAGCCATCGTAGCCCTACTGTACAAACACTTCAGCACCTCGATATACTGACAGTCAACAGCACCGCTGAAGGACTGCAGCACCGCCAAATTTCGACGGAATCAAAGGCTTTCTCATAGTCCACCACGCCAGACATAGTGGCAAATTGTACTCTTCGGACTTCTGTACAATTTGCCGAAATAGACGCGGCTCAGAAGGGAAATCGGTCTGTAGTTCTTCAAGAGAGCGTTGTCGCCTTTCTTAAAGAACAAGACCACCGCACTTCTGCTCCACGCCTCCGGTGTAGTGCCACCATGAAGGACGGAAATAAAGAGCTTCTGAAGGACTACAAGTACCGGTTTTCCACCCGCTTTCAGAAGCTCCGCTGTAATTCCATCCTCGCCTGGGGCCTTGCCGTTTTTAAGATGCTGGAGAGCCATTCTAATCTCGCTCAGACTGACGTCCGGAATATCATCGAAATAGTGTCGGATAAGACTTGCTCTTGGATCGTTACTCACACTTGCGTGTGGCTCCAACGATGATGTGTACAGCTGCCCATAGAACCTCTCAATCTCACTCAAAATCTCAGGTGTCCCAGGCGACGCTGCCACTCGGTCTTCAGCTTCGACAGTTGGCTCTTTCTGGCAGACAGATCTCTAGCAAAGACTTTGGAGCCCTGGTTCGCTCGATCGCTTCTTCAATGAGCAGTATTAAAGTTGCGTAAGTCCCGCCGCATGCATTTGGAGATCTGTCTGTTCAGTTGCCTGTATGCTATCAAATCTACAAGATTGCAGCTTCATTTCCCGTCTAACAGCCATGAGATTAAGAGTGTGATCGGAGAGTTTTTGTGTTCTTCTGCGGCGGGTCTTACAAAACTTAGCTCCGACCGCATGGACAGTTTCCACGAGCTTGTCATTCATATAGTCCACTGCATTGCAATCTTCTAGTCACTGAAAACGGTTTTGTAACTAGAGCTGAAAGGTTTCGGGACTTTGGATTAGAGCACGAGGGGGACGGAGCGTTTACTTCATTAGACGACACCTCTCCAACTTAACGTTTAGGTTCAGTGTGCCTCTAACCATTCGGTGATCGCTACCAGTTTTCACCCTCGCGATCACTGAGACATCACTGACCAGTTGGCGTTTAGTAAGAATCAAATCGTCGTGGCTTGGTGAAATCAAAGATAGTAAGGAATCATCAACAGGATATTTTGTGAACTAGAAAGATTATCAATGACTCTATTACATACATTACGCTTCAATATTGAGACATCAGGATTTCTCTCCATTGGCAATAATACTTCTTTGCAGTCTTTTTCATTCGACCTACAATCATTACAGCCCATCACAAGTCCACTGCTGAACATAGGCCTCCCTAAGGAATGCCACAAGAACGGTCCTGAGCCACCTGCATCCATCGACTTCCTGCATGTCTTACCAGGTCGTCACTCCATCTAGTTGGGGACGCCCTACACTTCGTCCGCCGATACGATGATGCCACTCGAGAACCTTTTTCCCCATCGGTTATCGGTTCTTCGAGCTATATGGCCGGCCCATTGCCACTTCAGCTTACTAATTCGTTGGCTATGTCGGTCACTCTGGTTCTACTGCGGATATCCTCGTTTCTAAGTTTATCACGCAGAGAAACCCGAGCATAGCCTCTCCATAGCTCGCTGAGCGACCTTGAGCTTCCTCATACGGCCAGCAGTGAAGGACCACGTCTCAGTTCCATAGGTCATCACTGGCAACACGCACTGGTTGTACAGTCTAGTTTTCAAGTTTTGAGGTATACCTGACGAGAAGATGTGCCGTAATTTCCCGAACGCTGCCCAGCCGAGTTGAATCCGTCGATTGATCTCTCGGTCGAAATTGGACTTACCTAGTCGGACTTATTTTTAACTTCGAGCTTAGTGCTCCCAACAACTACCGGCATAGGTGGGACATGGACATTGCCATAAGGACTATATCGTCGGCAAATTGAAGGTTAGTGATGTACTCGCCGTTGATGTTAATACCGTATCCTTTCCAGTTCAGTAGCTTGAAAACGTCTTCCAATTCAGCGGTGAAGAGTTTCGAAGATATAACGTCACCCTGTCTTACACCTCTCTGCAGTTGGATAGGTTTCGTACTCTGGTTCTGTACTCGGATAGCCATCGTAGCCCTACTGTACAAACACTTCAGCACCTCGATATACTGACAGTCAACTTGGCACCGCTGAAGGGACTGCAGCACCGCCCAAATTTCGACGGAATCAAAGGCTTTCTCATAGTCCACATACGCCAGACATAGTGGCAAATTGTACTCTTCGGACTTCTGTACAATTTGCCGAAATAGACGCGGCTCAGAAGGGAAATCGGTCTGTAGTTCTTCAAGAGAGCGTTGTCGCCTTTCTTAAAGAACAAGACCACCGCACTTCTGCTCCACGCCTCCGGTGTAGTGCCACCATGAAGGACGGAAATAAAGAGCTTCTGAAGGACTACAAGTACCGGTTTTCCACCCGCTTTCAGAAGCTCCGCTGTAATTCCATCCTCGCCTGGGGCCTAGCCGTTTTTAAGGTGCTGGAGAGCCATTCTAATCTCGCTCAGACTGACGTCCGGAATATCATCGAAATAGTGTCGGATAAGACTTGCTCTTGATCGTTACTCACACTTGCGTGGCTCCAACGATGATGTGTACAGCTGCCCATAGAACCTCTCAATCTCACTCAAAATCTCAGGTGTCCCGGAAACGACGCTGCCACACTCGGTCTTCAGCTTCGACAGTTGGCTCTTTCTGGCAGACAGATCTCTAGCAAAGACTTTGGAGCCCTGGTTCCGCTCGATCCTTCTTCAATACGAGCAGTATTAAAGTTGCGTAAGTCCCGCCGCATGCATTTGGAGATCTGTCTGTTCAGTTGCCTGTATGCTATCAAATCTACTGAAGATTGCAGCTTCATTTCCCGTCTAACAGCCATGAGATTAAGAGTGTGATCGGAGAGTTTTTGTGTTCTTCTGCGGCGGGTCTTACAAAACTTAGCTCCGACCGCATGGACAGTTTCCACGAGCTTGTCATTCATATAGTCCACTGCATTGCAATCTTCTAGGCACTGAAAACGGTTTTGTAACTCGAGCTGAAAGGTTTCGGGACTTTGGATTAGAGCACGAGGGGGATGGAGCGTTGACTTCATTAGACGACACCTCTCCAACTTAACGTTTAGGTTCAGTGTGCCTCTAACCATTCGGTGATCGCTACCAGTTTTCACCCTCGCGATCACTGAGACATCACTGACCAGTTGGCGTTTAGTAGTCGTGGAGGAAAGAGTTCATTATAAAGAGTCCCTCTTTCTCCATGAAGTCGGCCAGCTGCTGGCCCCTTGGGTTCCGTTGCCCTAATCCGAATTTCCCTACTTTCAGCTCACCGTTGTCCCTTGTGCCTAGTTTTGCGTTGAAGTCTACCATTAACACCGTATAGTGGGTTTTGGAGGAATGCATGGCTCTAGAGATATCCTCATACATTTCCTCTATCTCCTCATCGGGATTTGCCGAGGTTGGTGCATAAACCTGTATGACCTTCAGTGAATACCGTTTGGTGATTCTGAGTATAAGGTACGCAATCCTCGTCGACACATTCCCAATCTTTACAACGTTGTTAACGAGATACTTGTGGACGATAAATCCGACACCTCCTTGGGACAGATGGTCGCCCTCCCGGTGATAGAACAAGTTGCCGGATTCGAGGATTACCGTGTCCTCCCCCTCTCTTCGGACCTTGGATAATCCTATAATATTCCAGCATAACTTGTCTATCTCTTCTTCCAGCTTTAGCATCTTCTCGAGTCGTCGTAGGTGGCAACCGAACCTCCACCGGAGATTCTTAGCACCCCCTGCCCCGCCGTTACCATGGTCGCCACCGTAGCCAGGAATAGCGGGGCCGCCGGGGACTGGGGGCCGTCTCTTCGTAACTTCTTCATTGGGGGGTTTGCCATAGTTACCACGCTTGGCGAACGGGTTGGCAACCGCAGTTTTTTTATTTTTATTTGCTGTTATCAGAAAGATGATGCTGCCCATCTTCTGCCTCAGTTTCCCTCTGTCGCCTCTTACGACACCCACGGGAAGATATGGGGTAGTGGGTATTCTAACCCGCCACTACACGGGGCGTACGAGTATATAGAGTACGAGACATTCGACCTACTAACAATCTCAATATTTCTACATTTTTCTCAGAATGTAATAATAAACTGTTAGCACGTCTCAGTTTCTTTTTTAAATTATTGCTTAATTTTATGTTTTCTTTTTTCTCTTCTTACGACTTGTGTTCAATTTTTTTGCGTCTTTGTTTTTCTTTCTGTTTCCTCAAAGTTCTCTTTTTCTTTCTTTTTTTCATCATTTAGATCACTAACCTTTTTTTGAGTTTTTTGGACTCTTTCTAATTGTTTTTTCTTATAAGTTTCATATCTTTCTGGATATTGCTTCAATTTTTCTCTAAATCTTTTTGCCCGTTCTGCTCCCGTTAAAGGCATTTTATATATTATAAAAATATATCTGAAATAAAAAAGTCTAATATAGTAGCTGTTATCAATAGTTGCAATAAATTTCGGATATTATTCCATAAATTAATATATAAGTTATCTGAAATCTATATAATAAAATTTTACTGGGGCGAATCTGTACATATTTCTTTTGGAAAATCTTCATTCTTATTTCTATACATTCATCATTGAAATAGTCATTATTATCGATACAGAGGCCGAATCTATAGTTTTTAGAATTTTTATCTGTATGTCGGTCTGGGATTGCGTCACGAGAAAATCATAGGACAGATTTTGACGAAAATTGATATGATGATAGCTGGTTATCCGGATCAACATATATGATACTTTTACTGCGGTAAAATATCTCAACCTAGGGACGAACCCGAGCGGAGCGACGGTGAGTATTTTGTGAGTAAAACATTCGAACTTGTTCCTCACGAATAATGTCCTTGTAATTCACTGATTGGTATTCACTTTGGGGATCATAAAAGTACATAGAAATACCTTTAAATACATAAAAATACCTTTGGCGGGCTAGAACGCCGTTAGTCATAAGTAAAATCATAATGAATAAACTTTGAAGTAAAGTATCCACAATAAGTATTGTACGTAAACAATAATACAGTAAGTACCTCCATTAGCATTAGCATCTACGATTACTAATAAATAAATCCTAACTAACGCACAGACCTAAAACAATCAAAATTAAGTCCGATACTTCTTTTTAATTTAGAAGAGCTATGTGAAAATTCACAACAATGTACGAAGTAAAAGCACTACCTACTAATATACATTATGCATGTTTTGTAATACTGTTTGTTTCCCTAAAATAAATAAAAAAAGATGTAATATTTTTCGATAAAACCACCTACTACTATACTTAATCGGGGGCGGGGTCTCCTAATACAGGCAAAAAATACTTGCTTAAAAGGGGAACTCAATCACAATCTTTGTCAACGCTATAATCTCCATAAGTAAATGAAATATTTTTATTATTTTATTTTATTTTCAATGGACAAAACTGGGAAAGAATTTCTGGGCTCTGAACCCGCATGAGCAAATCCGCGGACTAAAGCTAATGTGTTATTTTTGTACTTTTGAAATCAATTTTATTTTATTTACTAGAGCTTTTACCCGTAGCTTTCCTTATACTTACTGAAATATGTAATTTAAAACAAGCTCAACACCATACATCCATAAGCGACGATCTAATTTCCTTTTCAGTTACTATCCCCCGACAGTAAATTTGTAAAATTTCATTATGGTCGGCTGACTAATTAACACTCGAATGCTTCACAAACACACAAGAAAATTAGTAGTAGTTACTACATAATAGTCAACAACACAATGCTGAACACACCTTTACAGTTCCATTAAGTAACAATCTCCTTCCGCTTATACATAACGTTACTTAGTGGACGTTACGAAGTGCTACCTTAAATTATTCCCAGCATTGATTTTATAATAAATAATATGAATACATCGAAATTGTATCTTTCTAATTATTGGTTGATAACTAGAAAATAAATCTAGAAGCATGAAAGAGTGAAAAACTTATTACTTACCTGATAATGAAGCGTTCTTAATGGAACAATTTTTCTAACCTGTTAACCTCACTACACAAAGTAACAAACTGCGTCAAAAGTAAGCACAGAACATATATAACCCTAAAGAGGCAAATAAAGACCACGTGCTTTTTGTAGTAGATTAAGCGTGTTGCCATTATGTAAAAAATAAACAGAATGGTAGTTTTTTTTATTCTTAGTTGGTTTAATTGTCGTTACTTAGGTGTACAGTCCGCCTTGCTGAATTTTGAGGACAACATTAAAATTTACTTTATTTAATAGCATTTCGATAAATAAATATGATTAATTGAAGACTTTATATAGCAACTTCTTATTTTTTCAATGATAGGCGATTCATTAATAAATAAAAAAGATTTCGTCTTATTAATCGAACTTTGAAATGAGCATGGTCCGTGGTGGACATACCAAAATGTGTGTTTGTGTCAATGATTTTTGTCGTTTCATTTTTTATTCAATTTAAATTATCATCAGTTATGATATAAAATTAAAATAAGTAATTTCATAGAAAAAATAATTCACTACTATTGTTGCTGTATCTGCTAAGCAATGTATTGTCAAAAGGAGTGGACACTACAACTTCGTCATTAACATTTTTTTTGAAAAACGCCCATGTGATGTTAAGCCTTTTCCAAGTCCATGAACGCACAAAAAATTTTCTGGTTTTCGGCCAAAAACTTCTCCGCGATCATGCGCATGGAAAAGACTTGATCCGTACATCCCATCCCAAGCAGCATTCAAGCTGTATACGAGCTGTATTGAAGTTCGTTTTTATACTAGAGGCTGTATTTTCTGGCTGTATAAAAGCTGTATAAGCGCTTATATAGTTCTTATAAGTAAAAAATTGGCACGAATTATGCAGCTTTGTTCGGTAGTAGCGCTGTACAGTAGCTGTACTAGCATAAAAGAGGCTGTATAACTGCTGTATTACAGCTGTTATTTGGTGTGCAAGGAAACTATTACACTACAGATATTGTCTTATACGTAACTTTTAAAGACAAACGTTCTAAATTGGTTTTTACAAATGAATATAAAACAAAAAGAACGTTTATTGAATAATGGCGACATTTAATGTCTTGACATATATTTGACATATTAATATTATATTCGGATTGGAGTTGAATTCTGACGGTGATAATTGGTGAACTGAAAGTGCAAAATTAGATTTACAATAAACTTGTATACACTTTCTATCAAAAAATTGCCGCGCTAGCAAAATAACAAAATAATATAAGGACAAAATACAAAATACGGTAACTAAATTTCGGTTGTATAGGTTAGAATAAAAAAATATATTAAATTAATGGATATGAAGGCACATTGGGGTACAGTCGTCAGTAGTCAAACTGAAAGTAATGGTATTGTTGCGCGCCACTATTAATGTCTTTACATGGCAACACTAGCCACTAGCGCCCTCTAGTATCGAGTAGCAGAACTAGGAGAATCAAGATCCTTCTAGAAATTTCGGGACCGATATGTACTCGAACATTCTAGATGTTTCTACAGTAGAAGGTTCTGGAAAGTATCTGAGGCGCTATATAAGGCCGGTATAAACCACGACCGAGGCAGTATTGAATTGGCGATACAAGCGAGGACTTCAGCGATACAACTACGAACTTAAGCGATCTGTAGTAAAATTGTATTTTGTTATTAGTGTGGTTTAAAGTTGTAATTAGTGTTGTATAATTAAAGTGTCAATTTTGATAATTCAATCGGCAGTTTTAATTGTCTCGAACCCCAAGCTCGTAACAATTGGTGTCAGAAGTGGGATCAGATCATGCCGATTTTACCAAAGGACGACACGGAGGGTATCCGTACCCGAAGTCAACGCCAGCAAGAGACGGACCAGAGACGATTTGGTAATGCAACGCCGCAAACGTCGGGGCCAGCTGCCGACCACGGAGGCCGGCCGTCAGCAGCTCCTGCATCTGCAGCACCTGACTTAGGTGCTCTGATGATGATGCTGCAGGAGCAGGCTCGCCGACAGGAGGAACAGGCCCGCCGACAGGAGGAACAGGCCCGCCGACAGGAGGAACAGGCCCGCCGACAGGAGGAACAGGCCCGTCGGTTGGAAGAGCAGCTGCAGCGTGGACAGGAGGAACAGGCCGCCAACAGGAAGAGCAGATGCTCCTCATGAAGGACCTTCACGCTACCTTCGGGAAAGAGATAAGGAGGTGAAGGATAGGGTTGCTCAACATGACAACCGCCTGTCGGAAGCTGAAACCCGAATCGACCAAGTGAACAATCGGGTTGACAACGTGATTGCTGACGTGAAGAAAACGCTGGACGACCTCAAACTTGGGGATGGAGTTACAGCCCCGTGGTAGCTACAATACCTTCGCACGTGGATTCAAAGTGCCGCCGTTCGACGGGACTTCTTCCTGGTCGGCGTACAGAATCCAGTTCGAGGCTGTCGCGAAGGCGAACGGCTGGAATAAAAGTCAGCCATGACTGCTCTCACCCTAGGCTTGCGCGACCAGGCCTTAACTGTTCTGGAAGCTCTCGGTAAGGAAGTGACTTACGAGCAGCCCTTGAGGCGTTGAGGCGAGATATGGCGACGCTCACCTGAACACGTCTTCGTGCGCAGCTCAAAGATCGCGCAACGCAGCAACGAAAACCTGCAGCAGTGGGCCCTTGAGGTGGAAAAGCTGGTTCGAAAAGCATACCAGTCTGTACCTGCGCTCATTGTAGGAACCTGGTGCAGACATTCATCGACGGCATCCGCGACCTTGAAGTCAGAGCTGCTGTGAGGCTCGGCACCACGAGACGCTTAAGGACGCGTTAGCCCATGCACTGGAGGTGGAAGCTGCACGGCAGGATCATCGATCCCATCGCGTCAGGAGGTTGCAGCAGCTGCAGTTCGCGACTGTAATAAAGGATACAGCCCTAGGTGCTACGGCTGTGGGGAAAGGGGCCATCTTCGATCCAGCTGCCCAAGCGAACTGTAGAAAGGGAGGTGATCGATCCGAGAGGGTAGTGCGGCTAACAGCACCGCCCAGCAGCAGCAGGGAAACGAGTAAAAGCCAGGACTGTGGGGCGGGTGCTGGCTGATGTTAAAGAGCCCAAGGTTTCGATCTCACAAACCCATGATGGGAACAGCCTAATCATCAAAGGCGAGGTCAACGGAACGCCGTAAACTGACCATAGACACTGGAGCCTCTCGCACGGTTGTCAGTTCCCAACTTATAAGTCAGTTCCTGGGGACCCGCATACAACCGAGAGCGCATTAATTTGGTAACAGCCACCGGTCAGCGCATACCCGTCCGTGGAGAGAAGGAGATGGAGTTGAAGCTAGGCAACATGATCTACCTGCATAATGTCATCGTGGCTGATATAATGGACGACTGCATCCTGGGCCTAGACTTCATGAGGAAGAATTGTTGTGAGATCGATGTTAAGCAAGGTGTTTTGAAATGTGGACATGAAGAACTTTTCGTGGAAGGGCGATACCGGGGAATGTACAGCCTTAAGAAGATTGTTCTGCCGCCGAGATCGGAAACGATTGTGCCGGTTAGTCTTCCTCGGAATCCTGGGCAAGCTCATCGTTGTGTACTCGTGGAAAGGGTGGACAATGACCTTCCGTGAAAGTGGCTCGAACCTTGGTCAGAACCACCGACATCTCAAGAGTACGTGTGCTGAACCTTGTGATCAGGAACAGATTATGGAAAAGGCACACTGGTTGGTACTTGTGAGGAAGTGGATTGGTTGCGTAGGTGCCAATATCCATCGACTGGGACCCCAGCAAGGATGCACAAACGAGGGTGACCACACTTTTAGAAGACTGTCGCAGCGTTCTCTCCCGAATGAAGTGGTCAAGGCGAAGAAGTTGTTACTCAAGTACGCCGATGTTTTCTCGTCAAACGATGCTGACATAGGAAAGACTGGCTTAGTTCAACACAAAATAAACACAGGAGAAGAATTGCCTATCCGTCAGCGCCCAAGAAGATTGCCGGTAGCACGTGAAAAGGAAGTGGAAACCATGATTGAGGGAATGGTGAAGGATGGTGTTATTGAACCTTCATCTAGTCCATGGTGTTCACCTGTGGTGCTGGTAAAGAAGAAGGATGGCAGCATGCGGTTTTGTGTTGACTACCGCCGTCTGAACGACGTTACAAAGAAGGACAGCTATCCTTGCCAAGAATTGATGACACGCTGGACATGCTTACAGGCGTAAAGTGGTTTAGCACACTGACCTGAAAAGTGGCTACTGGCAGGTTGAAATTGACCCTAAGGACAGGGAGAAAACTGCATTCTCGACAGGAAAGGGTCTGTGGCAATTTAAAGTTATGCCGTTTGATTGTGCAATGCTCCAGCAACGTTTGAAAGGTTGATGGAGCTTGTACTACGGGTTAATTGGCGATGCCTGTCTGGTCTACTTGGATGACATCATCATCGTAGGCCGTACGTTTGAGGAACACCTTCAAAACCTGGAACGCGTGCTCATGAAGATTCAGAGTGCCAACCTCAAGTTGAGTCCGAAGAAATGTTCACTATTCAAACGGCAAGTTAGCTTTTTGGGGTATGTAGTGTCGGAAGAAGGTATCCGCACGGATCCAGAGAAAATTGCCGCTGTCAAGGATTGGCCGGTTCCAAAAGACAAGACACAGGTTAGAGCATTTTTGGGTTTGTGCTCCTATTATCGGCGATTTGTGAAGAACTTTGCAGATATAGCCAAACCTCTGCACAAGCTAACCGAGGAGAAGCGACATTTCTGCTGGGATGAAAGTTCCAATATCGCATTCCAGGAGCTCAAGGACCGTCTGTGCAAAACACCTATTTTAGGGTACCCTGATGCGGGCAAGGAATTTATAGTTGACACAGACGCAAGTGATATAGGACTTGGCGGTGTGTTGTCTCAAAGGAATGGTGATCAAGAGGTTGTGATAGCATACTTCAGCAAGTCGTTGTCAAAGCCGGAAAGGAACTATTGTGTCACAAGGCGAGAATTGCTTGCTGTGGTAAAGTCGTTGCAGCATTTTAGCAAATATCTTCTGGGGCGGAAATTTCACTTACGAACTGACCATGCTGCACTGAAATGGCTATTGCAGTTCAAAAATCCAGAAGGACAAGTTGTGAGATGGATTGAACTACTGCAGGAATACGACTTTGTGATCGAACATCGCAGCGGAAATCTCATGGCAATGCAGATGCATTGTCAAGAAGACCTTGCCCTGAAGATTGCAAGCATTGTACTAGGCAAGAGGTAAGGAAGTGGTATCTGTGAGGATGCTCAGGACAGACCAGCTCAGCAATGAGTGGAAGGACAGCCTACAACATGCACAGCAGGAAGATTTAGACATCAAACCGATTCTGGAATGGATGAAGGCCAGTGCTCCTAAGCCGAAGTGGAGCGACGTCTCAGCGATGAGTTCGACCACGAAAAGCTATTGGGCCCAATGGGACAGCTTGCTGATTCAGGATGAAGTCCTGTGCCGTAAATGGGAAAATGGCCGGGAGACAGTTGTCATTTGCAAATGGTTGTCCCTAAAGCTAAAGTATCGGATGTTCTACAGCTGTACCATAATGGTTGTTCAGGAGGCCACCTGGGAGTTAAACGAACTCTACTGAAGATCCGAGAACGGTTTACTGGGTCCACTGTTGTGACGATGTCGAGGACTGGTGTCGCAAATGTACAAGTTGTGCGGCTGTAAAGGGACCTCAAACTCGTAGTAGAGTGCATTGAAATTGTACAATGTTGGTGCACCATGGGAGAGGATAGCCGTTGACGTTGCGGGCCGTTTCCGGAAAGTGAAAGTGGTAACAAGTATTTCATGGTTGTGATGGATTACTTCACTAAGTGGCCAGAAGTCTTCGCCATTCCAAATCAAGAAGCTTCAACAGTTGCAGATAAACTAGTTCATGAAGTCTTCTGTCGTTTTGGAGTACCTTTAGAGATTCACAGCGATCAAGGAAGGAATTTTGAGTCTCAAATATTCCAGGAAACTTGCCGAGTTATGGGTACTCATAAAACAAGAACAACTTCTTACCACCCACAATCTGATGGAATGGTAGAACGATTTAATCAGACATTGAGAGGTACCTAGCAAAAGTTGTGGAAAACGGCAACGAGACTGGGACAGGCACATACAACCGTTTTGTTGTCATATCGAAGCGCTGTTCACGAAAGTACATCAGTGACACCAGCTTTAGCAAATTTTGGGAGAGAATTACGGCTGCCTGCAGACCTGATCACCGGAATACCACCTGATGCCCCACGCAGTATAACCGATTATGCAAATGACTTGCGGAACAAAATGAATGACATTTATGAGCACGTCAGACAATCGGGCCAGCAAACGTCTGAAAAGATGAAAACACGGTATGACCGCAAAATGAACAACAAAGGGTTTGACGAAGATTCAATAGTGTGGTTACACAATCCAGTTCGCAGCAAAGAGAAATCTCCTAAGCTTCAAGCTAAATGGGACGGACCGTACCGGATTGTGACAAGGATCAATGACGTAACCTACCGGATACAGAAAGGTGCAAGAGGTACTCCTAAGATCGTCCATGTGGATCGACTGGCGCGTTATTATGGGGCCAATAATGCTAGGGACGAGCATGTCTTAGGAGGGGGCAGTGTTGCGCGCCACTATTAATGTAATGTACATGGCAACACTAGCCACTAGCGCCCTCTAGTATTGAGTAGCAGAACAAGGAGAATCAAGATCCTTCTAGAAATTTCGAGACCGATATGTACTCGAACATTCTAGATGTTTCTACAGTAGAAGGTTCTGGAAAGTATCTGAGGCGCTATATAAGGCCGGTATAAACCACGACCGAGGCAGTATTGAATTGGCGATACAAGCGAGGACTTCGAAGCGATACAACTACGAACTTAAGGATCTGTAGTAAAATTGTATTTTGTTATTAGTGTGGTTTAAAGTTGTAATTAGTGTTGTATAATTAAAGTGTCAATTTTGATAATTCAATCGGCAGTTTTAATTGTCTCGAACCCCAAGCTCGTAACAGTATATAGGCTTAGACTAATGTCTAATATTCCCAAAATTATATTTGCAATTTTGTTTTTATTGGTTTTAAAATGGCGACAATTTGCTAAACAGCCTAAACGGTATTTCGAGGGTCTTATAGTCTTAGTAGCTGTACTATGTATGGTATGGATTATATCATGCAGCCATTGGTTTTTAATCAGTTCTATAATAGGACATTTTTATTACTTACGCTCTATAGCAGTTTTTTCAACATAACATATAATTATCTTTAGAGATACGTATAAAAGATGAAAGAACCTTGTCTTGGGAACAGTGCCGGATAAATTTATTTTAGATTTAAGAAGATCTTTTTAATGCACCAATTTTTTTTCTTTTTTCGACATATTGATAACAAATTAATTTTGTTCACTAGCACAATATAAACACGCAACGCATGCAAAATGGCGATATTCTGCCACTTATACAGTTTTAAGTTGTACTATGGCTGTTATTTATTTTTTTAGTTTTATGTCACTCTCATAGACAGAAGTAATAAAATTACTGTAGTTTCAAAATTGTACAATGACACCATAAGAATAAGTTTTAGATAAGAATTTTTAGTTAAGAATAAGTTTTACCATTGTTCAGAAATAAGATTTTAGTGATACTATAATAACACTTAGAGCTGTATAAGCGACAGCATGCAAAAAACAGCTTTCATACAACTTTAAAGATAAAATCAGATTGAAGTATTACAAAATACTCAAAGTTGTATACTAGAGTTTTCATATTCTGATTAAGAACCCTAAGGTTACTTAGATCCCATAATACAGACTTTATACAGACTCATAAACCACTCTTATAAGGATACAACCTCTTTTCAACACTCATATACGCTTTTAAAAGAACTCTAAGTTCTATGGAGGCTGGGCTGGTATATTGAGAGTACGCTTGTGTGCTGGTTGGGATTCCCTTTCTAAATCCAGCTTGCACATCCCAAATTTTTACATCAGTTTCTTTCATAACTGTTCAGCTCTGAACATTGCAACGCAGCACCCCAGTGACCGCGTTACCAAAACGCACGCACACTAACAGTTGTTGTTGAGTAGTCTTAGCATATGATATAAATTTATACGCGTATTAAATTGTATATTTTGTAATGATTTGTGAATAAAATCCTCTTTCAACGCTCTGTCTCTGTCCATCTTCTACTTTAGGTCTCATGGTGCAAACATGCCGTACTTATGTAATTTATGTATAAATATTTATATGGTAGGGCTAGAGTATTAGGGACTGCTAGGGACTGCTAGGTATAGGGAACTTGAGGTCTGTAGGGTCTAATACTCCTTCCTACCATATTCATGTGCAGCCAGGTAGTCGAGCTATTGAAGGGTAACTAAGTTAACATTTAAACAAGCAACTATCTGACTGTACAATAACTCTCTCAATTATAATCCCTTAGCATACAGTTTTCCCACAATGTCAAGCAGGCTGATACCACAGTAGTTTTTACAGTCTTGCTGTGACCCATTTCCCTTATATATTGGGACTACAACGGCTTTACACCAGTCTCCCGGTACCCACTTCAGTTCCCAACATAAATTGAACAAAGTTCTTTCTCGCTTTTTCCTTTCAACTACTTTCACTCTCTTATTTAGACGTCTAAAGACTGCCTATTTTCTTTCAATATCATCATTCGTACCGCCAGAGTTACCAGCCTTTGTTGCTAGTTAATCTAGCCATGCTCTCTTCTTTGCTTCAACTTCCATCCGTACTAAACAAATACCAATTCTTTATTATAATTTAATTCATTAATGATTAAAAAACTCCCTTAATGAAAGAAATCGTTCCATCAGACGTATGAAAGGAAAAGGAAATAATATAAAATACTTTAGATATTGTCCAAAAAATATATTTATTGTAGTAGACAACACGGGGACGCGCGCCCAGCGCCCAGCCCGCACCGCGCGCGCATCCTGCAACAACGCTTCGCTATCTACGTTCTTCTCTCTGTTTTAATAATTGGAATAATTTATTTAATAATTACAACGCTTTTTTATCTGCTCGTATTTTAACATTAGATATAAACTAACTTCGTCTTGTATAACTTGGTGTAAGAACAGCCTTCAGGAATTGAAATAGGGTGGCGCAAAATGCACCTCACAGCACTGTTTCCATTTCCACTCGCGTCCGCTCTCTGAGAAGAAAAAAAAAACAATATCAAACTAGTTATTAATTAGCGCAATGCTGCTTAATTGATATAAGTGTATAATTCTATCATTTGAAAATGCAAAATAAAAAGATAGTTGTTCTTAAATAAAATGAAGCACATTCAGAGCAAGCCGAATTCGATTAACGCCAGCACCTATGAATTTGTAAATTGAAATCTTAGTACTGATAGCGCTCGCGCCAAGTGCAACGTGCAAGGCCCTTCTTAGGTGTGACGATACCCTAAGAAGACAGGTTTGCGCGTTTACCGCTAAAATAAACCCTTTTGTCGTATCTCCTCAACTTCAGGGCACTCCCCTCGTTGCCTCAGCCGGCATCGGAATCCTCGGCATCGCCATATCGAATAACTTTTATTTACGCGGTCACTTGAAATGGAAGGCCAAATTGGCCTCAAAAAGCATGGCTTGCTTACAAAGCAGGACAGTATTTCATGCCGGCTACACTGCTTGCAACTTTAGAAAGCGCAGGTTCGGCCTTACATGGAATACTGTTCTCATCTCTGGGCCGGGGCCAGTTCTTTCCACTTGACCGCATCCAGTAACCACCGCAGCCGAGGTGGAGTCACGAGGAAAGATGAGTATTGGTATGGCGAGGCACCACTCGCCTATATTCCGCAACCCTAGCGGGACCGTACCGCTAATGCGGCGTTGGTGTGGCCGCGCAGGGGAAGGAGTTTTGTTGCGAGGCAACGCTCTACCTACTCTCCACAACCGAAACATGTTCATTGGCGGAGCCATAACCAAGATGTCGCTAGGGTCAGAAAGAGTGATGCTTGCCGGCACGCGGATTTGCTGACCCCGTGGATTAAAAAAAATAGGCATAGTTGGTCAGTAATTTAACGAAGTTTCACAGTAGTGAAAGTTATGCATCGTCAGTTAGATAATAATTTATTAAAAAAGTGTTAGGAACATGAAGCTGATTCTGAATTGATAAAGGGAATGATATTGAGTAAAGAAGAAAGGTACTGTAATGAGTTCTCTACCAGAACCATAAAGACATACCCTAAAGATACTAACAGTCTCTGAAACTAGCCCAAGGGAGATTTAAATAATTGGAGTCAATTAAATAATGATTCGGACTTGAAAAATAAATAGTGCAGTATTTTTTGCTTATTATAAGTCAGTGTTTGTCTACAATCGTAATGGTGGGGAAGCCCTAGATGGTGTAAAACGCATTGTCTTATCGTAACAGAAGCCTATTCACTCTTGCCTTGAAGACGCACAGATTGTAATCAGACGAAAAGATAGATACCGGCAGATTGTTCCACTCCTTTTCTGTACGCATTACGAAAGGCGAAGCAAACCATTTGGATCAAATGCGTGAAACATGAAACAACAAAGGGGTTAAGACCCGCCGACCACCTGGTTGTTCGGTAATGGAGGGAAGAGCGAGGAATTAAGGGACGCGATTCCTGCGCCCACTAACCACCAAATAACATGGCGAAATTCGGCTTTAATCTAGACAACTTATTATTAATTTACCTTTGAGGTTTACGAGACTTTAAAAACAAATATCGATCTACCGCTGTTACATAACCTAATTAAAGATGTTAAAAAATAACTAGCTAAGATCCTCACAATAAAATAAAATGATGTGTTTTACCTAGTTTGAAGAGCATCTCCGCCCTCCAGCCCTCCCTCAATGACGTGCACTATTCCCGTCACCACCGTCGTCGTAGGAAAGACACATCACCGTCAATAATACGATACGTGTTTCGCCTTCACACACAACAGACAACACGTGTCGTATTATGGACGGTGGTGTCTTTCCCAGTGTAGTGGTGTTGGGAGTAGTGGTGCTGGGATTAGTGGTGACGAGGATAGTGCACGCAATTGAGGGCGGGAGGTGTTCTTCAAACAAAAAAAAAAAGATCTTAAATAGTTAATTTTTTAAATTTTTAATATAATGGATTTCCGCAAAGTAACGCCGGATTCTATTTATTATGACGAAGTCAAGAAAAAATTATGAAGAAGGGTTTTAATAATATGATTGGACCTGGAGCGCAGGTCGCCGCAGGAGAGCGGCCGGTCGAGATCGGGCAGTAGGTCTGCCGGCGCGCGCAATGTTCGCGGGTGGGTGGCGTCGTGCGGCAGCCCGCCCGCAAGGAGCGTGGCGGCCGATGCCAGCCGCCGCGGCGGCGGCTGCAGCCCATGCGCTGCCAGCGCCGCCGCCAGTTGACGCGCACGCGCCATCGCCGCGTCACGTTCGTGACGTGCCCGCCACACCTGATGTCAAATACTTCTTATGGTTATGTTTTCCTGGTTGTTATCGGCAACAATCAAAAACAAATTTTTCACAGGTGGGAAATATTTGACAGATTTTATAGCGGGGAAAGTAAATTTGTTACAAAAGTGTAGAGATTAATGTTTCATTCTGAAATATTAGTTATATTTTATAATAATTAGATTAGAAATGAATAAACCAAACTACGGATATTCCTAAAAGCTAAAAGTAGAAGAATTTAAAAAAAGTTAAAAATGTGTAAAAAAATTAAAGAATGAGGCATTGCAAGCCGACAAACGGCAACGCATCTGCAATTCCTCTGGTGTTGCAGTTGTTCATAGGCGGCGGTAGTCACTTACCATAAGGTGAGCCGCATGCTCTTTTGCCCATTCTTATATAAAAAACAAATTGTATAATAGGTCGGGGAAAAAGTTTCTTCGTATTTTATATAAAATTCAAGACACTTTTTTTTTTCAAAGTTTAATTAGGTACATTTAATTATATTATATATGTGCCATTTTGTTCAATAACTTGTTGCCATCTTGTAGGTAGTGATATAATCCCGTTGCTGTAGAAATCTAGGGAGTTTTGATCAAAAAAATGCGACAAGTAGTTTTGACAGTCCTATCTTGATGTTGTTGACATATGCTACGTTGCAAAATAAATAAATGGAGCAAACAAGTAACCTTATGGTATCCAAGAGGGGACATCAGAAGACAGGAGCGTCCGAAAACAAGATGGAGTGACGATATCCGCCTAACCCTAGGACCATACTGGACCAGAGTTGCAGAAGATCGAGCTCAATGGAGAGAGCTGGAGGAGGCCTATGCCAAGAGGCACGCCGAATTGCGAAATATACTACAAGAAATAAAATTCATAAAATCAAAAATGATAAACTGCATGTAGTTCGGAATAAAAGGGCTTTATTATTATTATTATCTTGATGTAAACCTAACACTACCCAAAGAATTCTAAAGATACCGAAACAGGTGAGAATCTGAGGGTGCAAGTTCAGGACTATATGGTGGATGCATTAACACTTCCCGACCAAGCTCTCTCAATTTTTGCTAAGTGGCCAAAGATGTGTGTGGTCTGGCGTTATCATGATGAAAGACCACTCCTTTTCTGTTCTGATCAATTCCGGTCGTTTTTTCTCAATTTCTTGCTTGAGTCTCATTAGTTGTTGACAGTAGAGATCCGAATCGATGGTTTTGCCCGGCGATAAAACCTCATAATAAACAATGCCCTTCCAATCTCACTATACACACAGCATCACCTTATTGCGTGTTAATCCGGGTTTCGCTATAGTCTGTGGAGCTTGACTACCCTTGGAACAAGATCTTGTTCGCACGTTCTTGTCGTAGGTGATCTACTTTTCATCACCAGTGATCAGTCTTTTCAAAAATGGTTCGGTTTTATTACGTTTCAATAGAGAATCGCAAATGAGTACACTATTGATTAGGATTCTTTCAGTGAGCTCGTGTGGTACCAAAATATCGAGCTTTTTTATACAGGGTATTTTTGAAACGCTCCCGAAAACGAAGACAGATGATAGTACTAAGGATACCTATGATGATGGGTCACAAAAAAATTCGATCCCGAGGAAAAATAAATCATCTTTTCACAACGTTTTATTAACTTAATTCACGCTCCATCATGTTATTACAGTTATTTGAAACGATCTTTCACAAAAAAAAATCATGAAAATAACGAAACATAAAACCAGCAGTGGAATTACTGAATTACAATCAGCTGACTAGGGGTCAATGTACGCGCGAACGCCGAATTCGCGCGGCCCGCAACTAGCGATGGTACCACAATACCTAATAATTTACAACACTTGTCTAAATACCTAACTTATCTACTTAACCTACTATTTTGCCACTGTGCTTGTCTCCACGTAGCCACTTTAATTCGAATTCACAGGTTAAATAAACCAAATAACTGGTTCGATTCGCTAATGAAAAAAAAAATACTTAAATAAAATGTTTACAAGGTTAGAGTCATGCTTTGTTATCCATTGTGAAGGTATTTTTATTATTCTGATGTATTCAGTTATGTACCTATTCAGATCAGTTCAGTACTAAGTTATTTAAAAAAAAATTAGGTATTAAACAGCTTACCGATCCTCCGTGGCCTTATGAGATTCTTCAAGGCACATTAACATGTTGCCGTATTCACGAGCACTATAAACGTACCTACGCGTTAGACATTATTAAAACAAAACAAAAAACACAAAACGTAACAACAAGAACAACATCATTAATTAATAAATAACAAGTAATAACGACAATAATTTAATAAACAAAACAATTGAACTATCGCTCGTGATAGTCAACATGGCACTGTCTCAAAACTAAAATTATTGTAACGTCCTTGAAGCATGTGTAAATTCCACAGCGCGAGGCGACACGAAGCAGCGTGTGTGTGAAAGGAAGGGTAGAGTGAGTAAGTAGTATAACCTAATGCATTGTTTCGTACCGATCTAGGTAAGAGTTCGAGCGCCCGCGAGGATATTGACCCTATTGTCAGCTGATTTTCTTTTAAAGTTTCACTGCTGGTTTTATTTTCAGTATTTTCATGATTTTTTGTGTGAAATATCGTTTCAAATAACTGTAATAACATGATGGAGCGTGAATAAAGTTAATAAAACGTTGTGAAAAGATGATTTTTTTTTCCTCGGGATCGAATTTCTTTGTGACCCATCATCATAGGTATCCTTAGTACTATCATCTGTCTTCGTTTTCGGGAGCGTTTCAAAAATACCCTGTATAGCCAGACTTTTTCTAATATGTCAAAACTGTTTTGTGGTCATTTCTCAATTCCTCGGCTATGTCTTTTCTACTAATATACCGATCTTGCTCTACTTTTTAAAAAATGGCATCGACTTTATCCGTATGAGGGTGACCAGAGCGAGCTGAAAATGCTTGAATCAACTTTGTGCTACTCTTACTGACACTGCATTAGGTCCATAAACGTCACAAATTTTTTTCGCGGATTGAGTCGCATTTTTCCCTTTTTTGTAATAAAACTTCAGAATGTATCTAATTTCTTCGTTTGATTTACTCATTTTGGCGGACAGAAAAACAATTGAAAAATGGCGGGAAAGTGTTTTTACTTTTTATTTTTATTTTCTTAATGCCCCATATATATTGATATTAAAACCAGCCACATACAAACAGTACAACCACAGAGATTTTTCTTCAATTTTATACAAACAAAATACGAAGAAACTTTTTCCCCGACCTATTAGTATAATATATGTTCTAGAAAACAAAAACTTTTATTTAAATCGCAACTTTTCAATTAGGATGAGACTGTGTGGCCCTCTGCGTAACATATAAGTTCACCTTAGTCCCAACTAACGACATCTGGTGAGCGTAAGATTATTAGCCCGCTGCCGGCTGCAGTAATCAGTGATTGGGGAAAACACTTTTTAAAATGTTAAGAATTGCAAGGGACTCACAACAAAGTTTGGAATAGATATTATTCTCATATTTTTTCTACTCAGACACGTTTGCAAGCTGTCATCAGCCTGTTATTATGTATTGATACTTTTGTATGCAATTATGTAATGCAGTGCGATATAAAAGTAAATACTGTTGAATAGTACCCCTCAAATACTGAGACTAGGATGCAAAATCAAACACTGTTTACCGTAACGCCTTGCTAATGGTTCTGAATTTATTATAAAACAAAATATTAGTATAAATGGAGGGTAGAGGCATAGTCTATAAATCCTCTACCACAGTATAATAAAAACATAAAATATGTTTTTATTATACTGTGGTAGATGTAAGGAGGACTATCTTTGTGTACGAAAAAGTGTCCGTGGAAATGCGTTAAATTAGGGTGGTGCTACAATAGCAGCAGGGTTATTTTAATTTTAAATTAATAAATTAATAAAGTTGTTCAAGATTGGAGAACAAAAGTTCATCAAAAACTAAATGATAAAAAAATCACAGGTGTCAATTTTTGGATGAAAAATTATTAGAATAAATCATAAAAACGTTTGAAAATATTTTTATTGGCACATAAAAATAATTTGTCTTTTAAAACTATTAATTTTTTTTAACTCGGCACACATCAATTCATCTACAACTGCTACATTCATACCATACCCTATATCTACGCTAGCGCCATTCTGGAAGGTTTTTAAACTGTTATTTACAGCTTACAACTGGACACTTTTTCATCTTGTCCCCATATGAGACAGTGCTCCTTACCTTTACCCTCCATAAGTACAATGCAGTAAACTGTCATCATACACGAGCACGCGCTCCAACCTCAAATTACGCTAACATATAAAAAAGTACGGGTTTACTCGAACAACTATTGCGTTTCGAAGCATTCGCCATCTCAATATATTCAAGAATTTAAGTTTTCTATTTTCTTTCATTACAAAATATAAAATTTTTGAATGCAATGCCATTTCGATCCACTTTAAAATACGTCGGCGGCCCGTGTTGATTTATGAAAAGCATGCTCATTGGGAGCTTTACTGATGTCATTGGCAAGGAGTTTCAAAGACGTGTAGCCTGAACTGGAAAGGAGTTACCATAGAACTCGGTGAAGTGAACAGGAATACAGATTTTGCTATTAGAAGAAGAACGTAGAACCCCACCATGATACTCTTAAGATAAGAAGGCGAAGATGGGTCATTTAATATGGAAAAAAGAACAAGTAATATTCTGGAATGGCGCCTCTGCCGGATTGTTGAGCCAATTAAGCTTAGATATTGCGAAATAATATGGTCATACTTACGAAGCCCGAAAAAAAATCTTATACAGTTATTGAGAAGGCGCTCCAGCTTGTTCAGAAGATCTTAAACTACATAATCAATTATGAGTAATATGAGTGATTGGACAAAATTTTTTTTAATAGAAGAGGGGGCAAACGAGCATGCGGCTTACCTGATGGTAAGTGACTACCGCCGCCCATGAACAACACGCAACACCAGGGGAATTGCAGGTGCGTTGCCGGCCTTTTAGAAAGGAGTAAGCTCTTTTCTTGAAGGTCTCTAAGTCGTATCGGTCTGGAAAAATCGCCGGTGGTAAACAATTCCACAGAGAAGTTGTACGTGGAAGAAAATTCATAATAAAACGCACAGTGGTGGACCGCCAAGCATCCAGATGGTGAGGATGGTATCGTGAATTTTGACGCGATGTGCGTTCAAGAAATTTAGCGGCTGGAATTAATCCGAACAATTCCTCAGAGCACTCCCCGTAGTAAATGCGATAGAAAACGCAAAGGGATGCAACATTCCTATGCAGCGCTCTGGGCTGGATACGGTCAAGTGGAAGGAGCTAGCACTGGGGTGCCCCGGCCCAAAGATGAGAACAGTACTCCATGTGAGGCCGAACCTGCGCCTTGTAAAGTTGCAAGCGATGTGCCGGTGTGAAATACTGTCTCGCTCTGCTGAGCACGACAAGCTTTTTAGAGGCGAATTTGGCCTTCCCTTCCAAGTGACCACGAAACTGCACACTGATCGATATGTCGACGCCGAGGATTCTGATGCTAGCTGAGGCAGCAAGGGGAGTGCCTTGAAACTGAGGAGATACTACAAAGGGGTTCTTTTTAGCGGTAAACGCGCAAACTTGTGTCTTCTGGGGATTGAACTGGACTAGATTTAGTTGCCCCCAATCCGCGACTTTATTCAGCAAAGACTCGACTTCAGACAGAAGTTTGTCCCGGTATTCGGCGACGTTTTCCCGAGAAATATTAGCACGGCCGGTGTATAAGGCATCACCAGTGCTGTCGTCTGCATAGCAATGAATGTTACCAATTCAACATATCATTGATATGCAGAAAAAATAGCCTTGTGGAACACCAGCGTTAATAGGCTTGTAATCAGAGCATGCAAATTTTAATCAAACATGATCTAAGTTGGGAGAAAAATGTTTTAAACAATGTGCCCAGGACTTTACGACTCACTTCTGAAACCTGAGTTCTCCAATTCAGCGTGCTGTCGATCTGTAGGCCAAGATTTTTTACAGAATTAATGAACGGAATTATAATACCATTGTAATAAATTGACGGTAAGTCTGCAAGATTAATCTTAGCGTCCTTGAGCTAGCCACCAGTATACCTTGGCATTTCAAGGGATTGACCAAAACTCCATAACGAGTAGACCAATCTTTTATAGGTGATAAGTTGTCGTTTAATTTTTAACTGAATTGTGGATATCCGATATCCCCAATTTCAGCTTGCACGTATAGCTGAAGGTCATCAACATACAAATGGTACGAGCAATCGAACATGGAGGTAATAAAGTTTATAAAACCTGAAAAAATTATAGGAGAAAGAATACCGCCTTGCGGCACACCAGCTTCCACATCAGGCCAAGCTGAGGTCATTTGCCCCACACAGGCTGACTGCTATCGACCGCGGAGATATAAGATGCAAAACATTCCAATGCAGTAGGGCCAAAATTTAGATGAGAAAGTATGGAAAGGATGATTTCATAATCAACTGTGTTAAAAACATTTGAGAAATCAACTAGTACCAGTACTGTTCCTTTTTTTCCTCCATACCTTGTCCAATATCATCTGTGAGTTAATTAAAGCAGTAGTGGTACTATGACCAGGGTGAAACCCAGAGCCATTTACAGAAGCGAAATATTGGTTGTTTTTGTCAAGTGATAGAGGAGGGTTACAATCCAATGGTAATAATAGCTGGGCGGCAAAGACCAAAAGATCTAAGAAATTTACACACTTCGGCAGGAGAAGGGTTATTAATAAAATTATGACAATATCGGCGTTTAGTTGCACGTATCATCTAGCACCTATTCCTAGCTGCTTTAAAAGACAACCAATTTTCCTCAGTACGTTCTCTCTTGAAACGAAGAAAAGCACGATTTCGTCTAGACATTGCCATCCTTACGCCCTCTGTCATCCATGGGGCTGGGGGACGCTTCAGTCTTGTGAACTGGAGCATAAGCATCATAAAGGCTCAGAACAGACTATAAAATAGCCTGTATTAAGGAGATTCATTCCCTTCAGTCCCTTCGGGCGTGCGTGCGTGCGTGCGTGCGTGCGTGTGTGTGTGTCTGTCAATCTCATAATATAATTATACTAATATAATATAAATTAGTTAGTTATTGCTAATAAGTACTCTTCTGTCTCATCATAACTCTTGCTTAATACGAAGAAGTACGCAGCTTTCTTACATTTGTATTTAGATAGTTCATAATTGCGAATATTAAAATTGATTTTGTTATAAAGAAGGGGACCGAGATACGGGAAAAACCTTTTAGCAAAATGAGCGTTGACTGTCGGAATACTGCAGATTTTGTTCTTACGGCACTTGGTAATTTCGATATAAGGGACCTTGCGGTGTTGTAAAATCCCTGTATGTAATATAAACAATTGTTTTACATTGAGAACGTTATGATCTTTGTAGAGCTGAATTGTTGGATATAAGATAGGTCGAAAGGAAATGATCTTTAAAATTGCTCTATATGCGATTTCTAAAGGTTCTAAAGGTAAAAACAGTTTTTGCGGCACCACCCCAACATGAAATGCAGTAAGATATGATAGAAAGGCGGAGTACAAAATAAACATTGCGTATAATACTCTGGTCAGTGACGTGACGAAGTGATTTGAAGATAAAAATAATTTACGGACTCTGCTAGTTGAAAAAGGGTGTTGATTGGAACCGTATCGAAAGCCTTAGCCAAATCCAAGAATATTGTGAGGACATTTTGTTGTCATTAAGCTTACTTACAACGAAAGTAGTTAGTTCGTGAATAGCGTCATTTTTTTTTCAAGTTGATTTATTTTTACGAAATCCAAACTGCTGGGACGAGATAATATCACAGTGCTCCAGATATTTTACTAGCCGCCTGTTGATTAAACGTTCCAAAATCTTGGATAAGGCACTAAGCACCGCAATAGGGCGATAATTATTAACCCGATTCCCATCACCACTCTTGAAGATTGGATGGATGATAGCCCTCTTGAACGAATTAGGAAAGACAGAAGATTCCAGACAGAGGTTATAAATATGGGCTAAAATAGGTGCCAGAATAGAGGAGTATCGTTTTAAAAACTCGGATGAATTCCGTCCCAGCCGGTAGCTGCATTATGTTTAAGCGAGTTAATAAGTAATTTAATTTCGTCAGTGTCCGTGGATTCTAAAACAAAAGATGACAGATTAGATTTTTCTGAGGTGGTTCCTTTTGGTAGAACTGTGCGATTGCTGTCGATTTTTTGTGCAAGCTCCTTCCCGATGTTGATAAAGAACTTATTAACGTTATTACACGACTGAATTAGAGAGAGGATAATAATTGCTGTGCAGTCGATTGTCGAGATTTTTCGGTACAAGCGATATTTTTTATAGTGTCCCATAGATCTTTGCTGTTTTTACCTGCTTTTTTTATTTGCTCCGAATCATAGTGCCTTTTCACCTTTTTTAATATTTTTGTACGGAAATTCCTGTATCTTTTATATGTTATAATAAGTGTTTGATTGTTTGGATCTTGTTTTAACTTTCTATGTAAAGAGTCTCTGTTATGGATACATCTTAATAGACCTGGTGTTATCCATGGTTTGAGTATCCTCTTTTTTGCTGATAATTTGGTAGTGTACGTATTGTCGAATATAACTTGAGACATAATATAATATAAAAAAATAACTGTATAAAGGTATCCGTTGCTATGTTAGGGTCTTCGAGAGTTAAAACAGGTTTATGATCTATTTGTTCCATTGTTTTGTCTAATGTTATATAGTTTATTTTCGAACTTGTTTTAGGAGGTTTGAGACGTGTTTTTTTGTTTTTATGCATACGATTGAGGAGTAGTGATCGCAGATAGTTGTATCAAGTACAAAAGTTACAACTGGGAATTTAGTTAGCAAAAAGGTATGGTCAAGGCAGTTGTTACCTCTAGTTGGGAAGATATGAGCTGGTAATAACCCATGGAAGGCAAGACAATTTAAATAGTCATGCGAGTGGTTATTGAAGGTTTTAATATCAATGTTAATGTCTCCGGTTAGTACAACAGTTTTGTATTTTGAGAGTAACGGGAGTATATTGTTTAAGGTAGATGGAATGGATTAATATTTCCATTTGAGGGTGATCGATATATTATGCAGAGCACTACTATATCAGAATTGATTTTATTATTAGTCCGGAAGCTGATTCGTTGAAGTCTATAGTATGTGCCATATCGATTGAGAAAACGGACAATGACCTCAGATATGAGCCGAGTGTCAAAAGGCGTAACTTACAAAATCTCAATTTAGATGTGATAACAATATTTAAATATTGATATTATTCCACTTCTAGGTCAGCACATATGTTTTGTTTTTGTTTCTTAAATAATATTGTCTGTGGTTCCTATAAACATAGTAAAATCTTACGGTACATCGCGAAAAATGTTATATTTTATATTTCAATTTATGGTAAGTAACGCAACAATTCATTTAATAACAGTTTCATATTAAAAATATTTGAAGCAATATAATCACCATATTGAGCTTTTGCAAATTCATCCCTTTAAAATAAACAAAACGCGCGTTACGTCAGTTCGTTCTAAAGAAACGTGACAATGGCAGCCAGATGCGTCACCTTTTGGGCCGGTCCGCCATTTTGTTTTCATTCGTGTTCGGATAGCGCTTGCGTGTGTACGTCTCAGGTAATTCATAGCATTCATTGCATTGTTTTAGTTGAGTTTTACTGTTAAATTTGTTATATCGTTAAGTTTTGTTTTTGAATCTGTTATATTAGTTTTACTGTGACGGTCGTTACTAAATCGACATGAGTTCAGGAGAATTTGGTGAGGACGGTCCTTCAACATCAAGTGGAAAGAGACGTCGCCGACCCATAATAAACGTAGCAGGTACGTACAAATAGGTACAAATGCGACGACGTAGCCTTTCTATTTCTTAAAGCGCTCTTTTATGTGACCATGTGGTATTTATTTTCTAAAACAATATGTATTTATGTGATGTAGTACTATGGTAGTATATTTTTGTCATTTATTTACAGGCCCATCTTCTGGAGCACCTTTAACGTCACCAGTAAAAGAAAACCTACCACTTTGTCGGTCGGGGAACAAGAGATTATCATTAATGTATACAAATATGTCAAAAACACCTGGCCGAAGACGTGTATCCTTCAAACGTTAATATGGTGAAAAGGTTTCGGAGATCTCAGGAGTCAGCAAGAGCACTATATATCGCGTATTAAGCGTGTATAAATTCCCATAAAATACCCAAATACCCAATAGATCCTTGAGAGATAGTTCTGTGGCGTACCAGATATTGAGAGAAATACAAATATTAAGAAACGAGGACGTAACATTTTTACCTTGACGAAACATGGATTAACGCAGGTCATACTATGGGAAAGGTATGGGAAGACACCACAATTGAATCTTCTCGTCAATCACGGTTAGAAGGCTACTCTACTGGCGCAAAGCCCTTCGGGTAAAGGAAAGCGATTAATAGTTGTACACGTTGGCAATGAAAATGGCTTTTGGAGGGATGTGATTGGGTATTTGAATCATCATCTACTGGTGACTACCATGAGAGTATGGACGCTCTCCATTTCGAGGACTGGTTTAGAAAAGTAATAGAAAAACTGCAGCGGCGATGTCATAGTTATGGATAACGCTAGTTACCACTCCAGACGTTTAGAAAAACCCCAACAATGTCTTGGCGGAAACAAAATATGCAGGAATGGCTAGAATCTAAACAGATCGCATACGTGCCCTCGGACACAAAGACCCACTTAATGGAAAAAATAAAGGCAGTTAAAGATAACTATCAGTTACGTCACCGACGAGATGGCAAAAGAAAAAGCATCACAGTGGTAAGGTTACCTCCTTATCACTGTGAGCTTAACCATTGAACTTGTGTGGGCAGATGTGAAAGGGTACGTTGCACGAAAAATACAACTTTCAAGTTAAAAGATGTTAAAATTTACTTAAAGATGGTTTAACTCAAATCACGCCAGATAAATGGAAAAACTGTGTTCAGCATGTCCTTAAGGTTGAACAAAAATGCGTGGCATGGATGATAGAATTGACCAAACTGCAGATCGCTTTATAATTAATGTTACAGATAGTTCATCAAGTGAAGATACGAGTGATGATTGCACCGAATAAAAATAAAGTTCTTATATAATATTAAAATAAAGTTTTATCTTTTGCATAAGTACGTACTTATTCGGTGTCGTTATCACTCGAATCTTCTATGTATTATAAATTAATGTTTTTGTTGTTAAATGAATAAAGTACTTTATAACAATAGATGATTTTTCTTCTACAGCGATCTTTCACATAACTTTTAATAATAGTTAATAAATATATATTATATCAATCATTATAAAAATCATTATAAATAAAGAAAGTACTACATATAAAATGTGCCTATATATTGAAGGTTTGTAACCCTGGTTAAACGACCGAAAGGTCATTGTCCGTTTTTCTCAATCGATTTGGCACATACTATAGCTCTTCGACGATCGAAGATAAAGATGTTTTTATGTATACAAGAACACCATCGCTTTGATTAAGGTGCCTGGAAGTTTTATGAATTGAATAGTTGGGTAAACTGGGAATATAATAATTACTGGAACAAGAAGCCAACATTCAGTCAATGTCAAAATATCACAATCAAACGAAATACGATGTAAGGTTGTCTGTAAATTTAAAAAGTTGCAGTTGATGGATCGAATATTTTGGTTAAATTTTTTTATATATTTGTTTGGGTTTTGCAATATTTGATTGGATTGTTCGATGGTACAGGAAAGCGATTCGGAAACTGAAAGCTGGTCAACGTTTTCAATTAAAGTATTAATGACATTAGCCATTTTTGTGGTTTGAATGAAGGGTAGAGAGGTTCGTAGGATAGACTGTAGTAAAAATGGAGTTATTATCAGTTGTGCAATTTGCTGAACCGAAACATTGACGTGGTATTTCTACATACGATGGCACTAGAGGTTGGAAAATGCTAAAATCGTGTTTTTGGAGGTATAAAGCAGTGTTAATCATTTTAATATAAATGTAAATAATATAAGTGTTTTTATTGAGTGTAATATTATAGTTTGTGTGCATGTAAATATTTTATACTTAGATATCAGAATCGGAACGTGAAGGTGTATTCAGTTTATTCGACGTCTATGGTGGCAATTTAAACATAGTGAAGTCAGATCGTATGTCCAGTTAATAAGACGGCGATTTTGTATGTTTACAAGTCTGTTTGAAATAAAATGCAGGAACGGTAAATGAGTTCCGGCCCGTCCCCGCCCACTGCGTATGCACTTGGTAAAAGTGCGTTGGGACTTTGAGGAGCGAATCAAAGGCGATCAGCCGATACTAGGCGAGTTAGTGGTGGTGTGACAGGCGAGGTAGTTTAGTAATAACAAGAAGAGACTCAATGCGATCTCTGTACCAGGAGTACCAGGTGTACCTCTTGCTAATTATTACGAAATAATTATTAATATTATGCTTAATTTCACGAATATTGCACGCACTAAGAACACGTCTACACTGGTTGGTGGCCAAGGGGAAGGGGGAGGGGGGCTGTTAAGAATATAGACTTTATCGTCCACAGTAGGTGCTGCAATAAATGAGGCTAGATTGCGCTGAGCGTCATTCTATAGCTTGTCAAAGTCTATTTTAGACAAACTTCTACAGAAGGGGAATATTTGGTAGGTTTAAGCTTGTTGTGGTATTCAACACCTTTTAATGTAAATGTTATGAATGTTACTTAAAACACTGTTTATGCACAAAATGTTTATTGTTATAACTTAAATAAAAACTTTAAAGTAAAATGCCTACGCGTACATAATGTGTTCGGTGTAAACTGAACATCTTCCCGCACAGCAAGGGAGATAAACTAAATATACATAAAAAATATGTAAAATGATTTGAGAAAAGTTACGTATAAAAATTATTCTTCATCGCGTTTAAAAATGAGGGTTCGCAATATAAGAGACGTTGCTCGGTGTTGAGTGTTGAACGCGTTCGGGAGCGCGGGTGAGGACGCATGCACGGCGCTGGCGGCAACGGCTTGCGTTCTCGGGGCGGGCACTGCAGCGGCGCGCTGCGCTCTAGGGGCGGCCACCGCAGCCACAGGAGCGGAGCTTAGGCCTTCCGTAGTTATGTTATCGAGGCTAATAGTTGAAGTCTCTAGCCGTGTCTCTTCTTTGTCGTAGTCGTTTACAGGCAAGGAATATAGCTGCTATCACAGCCACTCCCACCAGGATGTAAATCGCGGCGTAATGATGTACTCGTATGTCATGGAATGTTATATTTTCAGCGATCACATCTTGGGACTTTAGGTTTTTGATGTTTTCGTTCAATGTGGTTAGGTTGGCTTGGAAACTGTCGGCGTATTTTTCCAACTCTCCTGTTTCTGTGATAGAGAGCTTGATAATTTGGTTAATAGCAGCGATTTCAGGCGCATAAATTTCGGGTCCGGTTTTCAATTCACTCGTAAATATTTTGTGAGTATAGATCGATAATTCTTCACTTTTGATTGTGCAACAGGGTTCCAGGGCGATGACACCGGCGTCTCTCAGCTGTTCCACGGTAACTTGATCACCGCAAAAAAACTCTTACGTTGCATTTGTCGCATGTTGTAAATAAGTAATTGTTCGCCTTATTTAATTGAATAAACATATTACTGCACTCGGCGATGTTTATTTGGCACTGATTTGTGTTATTATTCTTCAAACACAGATCTTCATCTGAATTTATTTGGTATATGGGTTGTTTAAGGTGCTGAAAATTCGTACAAAATACACTCTTGTAAATCGATAGATGTCATTGGAATGTAAATATCCTTTTCTAAATTAATTGCAATGTAATCTGCAATCGGTTTAATGTTCACAAAATTGTTTGTCCGTTTATGAGGAATCGGTATGACTCTGTACAGGTTGGCTGACCAATGGTAATCTGATTTCAAAAATCAAGTACTTATCAGTCAACTTTGTTTTCACTTGAAGAAACTCATACATTTTTTGAAAATCTGATTGTATGTTTGATATAGGTAAAGTCAAGTATTTAGGTATTTGTCCAGATATTGTGTTCAGTTCATTTCTCAACTGAGTAGGGCTTATGAGATGAACATCGAACCTTCCATGATATGTATCAGTGATGGCGTCTGTCATCATGTTTTGTATACTTTTCAAATTCAGCAGTAAATTGTTTGCTATGACAGACAGAGCCAAAAATCGGTTAATGTTGTGAAGTTTTTCTAATTCTGTTCTTACTTTGTTTATGTTGCTGTCTAAAGCACTAATCTGTTTGTTGATAATCTTGTGTTGTTTTCTCATAACTTCTTCCATTCTTTTCATCATGTTGTATACCGCTTCGATAATAGACTCTTGGTTTTTGTTGATATTAAGTAGTTCCTCTTTGTTGGAATTCCATTTTCTTAAGTTGAATCCTCCTGACTGAAGCAGGCGAATCAGCTCTTGTTGTAATTCCATTGCTGACGTCATAAAATGGGTTCCATACAGAAGATCGTCCATGTACATGGCTTCTTCCAGGGCATGGATTGCAATGGTGGAGTAATCATTTCTTCGTTCATCGTTTGCTAATCGTTTAAGCGTCATCATGGCCAAAAATGGGGCAGCTTTTGTGCCATAGGTGACTGTGCATAGTTGTAAGTCTTGTAATGCAGAACTTGGACTATTAACCAAATTATTCTATATTATTTTCGGAGAAGCTGGTCATCTTGTTGGATCCATATTTGGCGAAAAATCTTTTGAATGTCAGCCGTAAATACTATCTCAAACTGTCGCCACTTGATCAACAGTTCCTGAAGGTCTTGTTGTAAGTTTGGACCTGCATACATAACATCATTGAGACTCGAACCTGTTGAAGTCTTGCATGAGCCATTGAACACTACTCGCAAGGCCGTAGTTGTCGATTCCGGTCGTTCTACGCCGTGGTGCGGTATATAACATTCGAATCGACCCACTGATTCAGCGGGTTTCAAATGTCCAAGCGCTAGGTACTCGTGAATGAAGGCTTTGTAATTTTGCCCAAACTGTTGTTTTTTCTAAACTTTCTTTCCATGCTAAGAAATTGTGCGATGGCCTTATTTTTGGATGCACCTAATTGTTTTTCATATCCTGATTTGAGTGGTCTGTCTGATCAGTGGTAAGTCTGACCTTGTATCTACCATCACTGAGTCGCCTTGTTGTTCCTTCATAGTATTGAATACATTGAAGGTCTTCTGCTTGCTGATAAGTTGGAATGTTCAGTAATGTCCTCTGTTTCCCAAAATTTTTCGATTTGTTCGATGTTCTTCAAAATTACATTGCATTGGTATGTTTTTGTACTTCCATACAAAATCCAGCCGATTCGAGTCTGTTGGGCAATCAGCACAGATTGATCTCCTTCTCTGCATATTCCAGGTAATATAATGTTCGAATATATGTCACCACCCAGAAGAAGATCCACCGGTCTGCTAATGTTGAAGTCTGGGTCAGCTAGTCGTATATTGTTCAAGAATGACCACGAAGATTTAGCAAATGTTGAATTTGGTAATTGTTTGATAAGATTTTGCATGATAAATACTGACGTGTCAAAGACGTAGCCGTCGTCCATTGATGAGCATGTTAAGTCAAGTACCCCTTTACAGCTATTAGGTTTAACACCAACTCCAAAAATACTACCTTTGCAGTTTTGTCTAGGAAGTGCTAGTCGCTGGACCGCATTCTCAGATATTATCGAGACTTGCGAACCCTGATCAATAAGGGTGCGCATGATTTTATAAGTACCATCTGCGGCCCACACTTTGAGCATCGCTGTCGCCAATAAAATTTCCGTCATATCGTTGTTTTGTTGAGTAACGTTCGAGTTACTTATGCTGAGGCGATTATTTTCCGCTTCTGACGACATCGACGACTTGTTTTTCACATTCGCATTGTTTTGCGGCTTGTTTGAATATGACCTGTAGGCGTCATGTAACATGGTGTTATGATTCTCGTTGCATTCACGATACCGCTTTTCAGAAATGCATGCTTTACCTTGGTGACTAAAAAGACAGTTTTGGCAAACATTTAATTTCGTTACTGTTTTGCGTCTTGTTTGTGGAGACATGTCCAAAAATTCTTGACAAAAGAATAGTCCATGATCCTTACTGCAGAGTGGGCATGTATATGTTATAAAATTCTTGTTTTTAGCAGCTTGTAAGTTAGGAGACGCAGTACCAGTCGACGAGATGTTGGATGGATGCTGGGTTGTTAGTCGATTACTTGAGTATGATTGCTTGAAATAATTCGATTTCGGAGTTTTCAGATACTGATTTTGATTACTTGGAATGTGTGATTTTTGATGAGTGTTGTCTTGTTTTTTACGTCCAGACTCCATCGACGTAAATGTTTGTTCCAAAAACTTGAGAAAATCTTGTAATTTTGGCAGTTCCCGGGGACATTTCAAAGATTGAACATAATCATGATGTGTATCGTTATCGAGTTTTTGAGTCAACAAGTAATCAATAATCGGATCCCAGGTGCTTATGTCAATTCCTAGGTTTTTTATTGAATTTATACATTCCAGCGTAGTGTCATGTATTTTCTTGATGTTGGTCACTGATGCTTGTTGCAAAACTGGCAAACTCATTAGTATGTTCATATGAGAAGTGAATATAAGTTTCGGGTTATTGTATCGGTTGTTTAAAATGTCCCAACAGATAATATAATTATCCGAGCTTATCTGTAGGTGTTGTTGCATCAGCCGCTACGCCTCTCCCCTGACCTTGCTCTTTAAAAATTGCATTTTTTGAGCACTGGAAAGAGAGCGATTGTTATGAATGCATTCCGTAAATAGATCTTTGAACAGAACCCATTGATGATAATTCCCGTTGAAGATAGGAATATCAAGCTTCGGTGTAGATTTTTCTTGATGAGCTGTTGACCATATTTTCTTGTTGATCGCCTTCTTTATGTCACTAAAGCTTCTCTCATGGATGGAAAATTCTTGTTCGTATGCTACGTTAGTTCCCTCCAGCTCGCTGTCGAGCTCCCAATGAAGAGAGTCGATAGCGTTCCATCTAACACTCAAGGTCTTCAGAGCATCTTCTAATTCCCAGTTATCGGCTAACAAATCCAAGTCAATGTTTGCTAACGTTCGCTTATAAGCTCTAAAGTTGCTACTTTGCTTACGCAACATCTCAACCAGCTTGCTGTTAATACTGCAGTCCACTTGTCGCGGTGTTGCTGACGAAGTGGACGGCGGGGGGTTGCAAGTTGATGGTTTAATGATCGGAGTAGAGGGTTTTGATTTTTCTTCAGTTGGTAAGAAACTTTGTATGTAGTCTTTTGTTTTTGTATAAAAATCAAGAACTTGTCCGTATTGATTCTGTACAATGTAGGAATGGTTTTCATCACACAACTCACGTACCTGGAGGTGAAGGTTGTGAAATTCCTGCCAGTAAGTAGCCAAAGTCTCCAGTCGTTTTTTGATATGAGCAGAAGTCCTACGGTCGGCGCCGTCCTTTTTGAAGTTGCTGAGCAGCTGCTCCATACCAGAAACCACCTGTTGTTGATTTGCTTGTAAGTCTTCCATGCTGCTGTTGTTGATAGGTATTCGATAGGTGTTAAGTGAACTGATCGCTTCCTGTTTTCTCAATCTGCCTGATGAGACCCACTTCTGGGAGGCCAGACAAACCGATTCGCTATCACCGAAAAAATCACAATCACACTTCACTTTCGAAGGACCAAAAAGATGTTGTGGTATTCAACACCTTTTAATGTAAATGTTATGAATGTTACTTAAAACACTGTTTATGCACAAAATGTTTGTTGTTATAATGTTAACAAATGTATGATATGTTAGCACAAGAGACCTTGTTGGCGTCCGTACATGTACAGAGTACTGACTTAAATAAAAACTTTAATGTAAAATGCCTACGCGTACATAATGTGTTCGGTGTAAACTGAACAAAGCTTATACGAAGCATAAATCAGGTAATGACGTGAGATACCCAAGTCGTACTTTTGTTAAATATTGAATGTAGCAAATTTCTTCCATCCTATTCTTCCCTTATTCATAAGAATTTTATAAAGTTGTTATAAATATACCTATAGGGTGGAAAAAGCGAAAGTGGTCCTCTGTAATTTTATTGAAATCAATTTTATACAATTAATGAATTTCGCACCAACAAGTCACTAACTTAAATAGTTTGAAAATAATTCTAATCTGCAATAATGGTGGTACTACTGCAAACTGTTTGATACTGTGGCGGCTCTATGGCATGACGTCCGGTGTCATGTGAGTTTATGTAGGTAATTATTGTATGTTTGTGATGTTTAGTTACGCGCGGTAATGCGCTAAATGAGTTAATGAGGGCTCATATAGGCCGCTAAATCGAATTTGGCGTACATACCATTTGTTGTGGCATCTTTATCATCACCCTAGGATTTTTATTATTAGAATAATGATGGTAAGTGGTTGCTGTGGCCCATAGACATCTACATCTATCCTCGTTTGCGAATCAAAATGCAGATGTGTTGTCAGCCGTGAGGACTAAGATGGAATGCCTCTTTTCCAGTAAAAGGGTCTCCGGTTCTCTACACTCACCATACGAAACACAGCAGCATTAAGTTGCTACTTTACGCTGGTATTCTGTGAGAGCGTGGTCCTTCCCCGGTCGAGCCGACCCATTCATGCTACAATTATACAATTAATATAGCTGCAGCATGCCTCTACTATCTATATCTATATACATAATTATGTAGGTCTCTTCCATCATCAAAAGGAGTTTTGACATAATCACCATTCTTGGCAGGAAGGTTGGTGTAGTGCAGGGTAATTTTACTCAGGTATCCCTTTTTTCCATAACTTAATTCTTATTTATATTTCGTCTGACACACAAACGATTTTAAAGTAATAAATATAATTACAGTAATATAAGTAAATATTACAGGCCTTGTAGTTTGGTCTCGTGGGGAGGCGACAGAGGGAAATGAAACAGGAGATAAGGAACAGCATTTTTTGATAACAATTTAAAATAATAAAAAAATGCGACAAACCCGCCTGCCAATACAATCTATGGGGAGGCCTTTGTTCCAGCAGTGGATTTTGATAGGCTGCAATGAATGATTATAAGAAAAAATATGTAATACAGACTTGCGCCGCGCAGACCGCAGAGCGGCAGTGACCTCGTCCACCAGCACCAAAGCCCCGTGACGCCGCTTCCACGACCGCGCCGTGGAATGATAATGATTGTCCTATTAAAATAACACATACTACATTTAAAATATCATTTAAATATTTTACTATCATTATTCCACACATTGGAAATGCTTTTCTCCAAATTGGGGGCCGACTTTGACACCAACCAACTCAATAACTAACTAAGGCGGGTCGAGGCAGCGGTATAGAATAAGTAGAAGGAGAGGTGAAGGACGTGATTTTTCAATTACTAATATTTTTCATTATTAACGAATGAGATTAATAATAACATATTATGTATATTTAATTAATTGCTATCAAAATAACTTTATTGAAACAGTATAATATCAAGCTTTGTATTTGCTGCATCATATAATTTTGACGCCTCGTTTTTTGATGTTCGGCTGTGATTATACCCCCATGGTTCGAACCCCACATGGGACAACTATTTGTATGGCCTACAAATAATTGATTCAGAAATAAAAAAATATACAGTAGTATATCATAATACCTAAACATTCTTCACCTTATAAACAGTTAAGAGCAGTTCAAGAGCAATAAGTCTCAATAAAAACTATAGTTTCTTTGTGTACATCAAAATAACCAGGCCAGACTATTTTTAAACACAGGACTTAATGGAATGATTTGGGACGTAGGACACCAATAAGAAGACCATAAAGCGGTGACATGATTATTCATCAACTTACCCATTGATAACGAGACAAGAGCACAGCACGAGCCTGCTTTAGAGGCAGCCAAGTGCTCCCGCATGTATCGGAAATAAACGTGCTCGAGAAGCAGCAGTAGAGCTGCCAGTAGGATCCCGGCCATCAGCAACAGAAACGCCGAAAGGAACTGCTCCAGGGCCAAAGGGTCCGAAGATTTGTGCTCCTGCTTATTAGGCTTGCAAGTGCCTGTCATCCAATATCTGCAAGTGCCAAATGAACTGGGCATCATTATATTTATTACTACAAAATCAATTATAAAACAACAAGGCAAACTCAACACAGAGGCAAGACAATGTTCATTCACAGATACATGCATGTGATGAGGCACGAGATAAATGAATAGATCCTATAAATTTATTTACGTCAACTCTCATAATATGAATAAACGCTATTAATGTTTTAAGCAATAGAGCTATTGAAGCATTTTTTCTAATGCGTAACATATTTTATCATTTTTAGTGTTCCGTGCCAAATTTAGCAATACAGAACACTGAGGGAATCCCCTTGGCGTCTTGTCTGTCACAGAGGTTTTTTTCTTGAGAGTATTTCACGTAGATGATTGAATTAGGTCGGCCACATACATACGGAATTCCGTTTCGTGATTCCGTGAATACATCACAAACATACGTTTTTTTTTCCGTTCGGTATAACAAGGGTCAGTTGAGAGACGTTAGCCATTGAGTGTAGACATTCTGCCAGCGAATAATGAGGACGACTTTCTAATTGCGATTCCATTGTTGCTGTATCATTCTTACTGGGTGCATCCCCTTATCACCCTAAGCTTGCAATCTATCCAGAGATATTTTTTAAATATGGATGTCTGTAAATTCTTTCGACGAATTATTAAATAAAATAAGATGAAAGGTTACGAAAAGCTATACACCTATAAGATTAAATGTAAAAACATACATAAACACACCTACTCGCTTCGGTCGTGCGACGAACACTGAGCCTGAGCAGAGTTGCCACCTCAAAATTATCTTGTCACTAGTCCAGAGTAAAATGTCGCCATATTTTGGAAATTCGGATTGAAAAAAAAACCACCAGTTCTCGCTATTTTATAATTAAAATTAATTACTTTACATGTATAAAATTAAAAAAGAGGTTATTTCGTAACAGTCAATAGTTTAAAAATAGTAACAGTCAATAGTTAAAAAAAATTGACATGATTAAAATTCAAGATATAGAAATATTATATCTTCCATCATATCTTCATTATCCACAGACTTTTGTACACTTTTGCGTATAATTTTTTTTTGGCCAGCAGTTCCATTCTTCCTTCTTCTTCTTCCAGTTTCTTTAATATTCTTACTCCCACGATGTGGGCCCACTGTGCAATGATACGATCGACAGACTCTAACTAATTTATTTACTGTTCTTTCACTGAGCACGTGCAGTTTCCTACCCACTTTAATCGACTACGACGACATTTTAAAGAATGATAAAATTAACGTCAATAACTATAAAATGACAGCGTCTGGGATTCCCCGACCATAGACTAAGGCCAGAAAGAGAACGATTGCCGTCTCAAATCAGTGTTGCTAAAATCCAAATTGAAAAATCACCAAAAATCGCTAAAAAATAAATAGTCGCTAAACGATGAAAAAATATCACTAAGAGCTCTGAAAAATCACCAGATCTAGTGACAAAATCACCAAGGTGGCAACACTGAGCCTGAGCGCATTCCGTACGGAATTTACGTATGTGTGTTGTGACTCGTACAAAATCTATGGAATTTGTACGGCTTTTTTCCGTTCGGGATTTCGAACGCACAGGCGGTCATATGGAATCTCTAATCGGAGAAAATTCCGTACGGAAAAATAACGTACGTCTGTGGCGGGTCATAGATTTTATATGGACTTGCTGCGTTCGGAATCTCGAATCAGAATATCGAAACGGAATCCCGAAACGGAATTCCGTATGTATGTGGCCGGCCTTATGGCATAGTTATAAAATGCGGCTCCCCAAATACGGAACTGAGGTTAAAAATTACAATTTTATACGTATTGGGTAAGTTTTGGGAGATTAAAGCGAGGTGTGAATAATATTTTGCGAACATCGTGTAGGGTGTCATTTCAGAGGTGTAAGACGCACTACCTTCTCCAGCACCATTCACTTCAATTCCACTGCTGGACATAGAACATCTCCCAAGGAACACCACAAAGCACGGCACTGAACAACCTGTCGTCACTCTATCTAGTTTCCGACACGAAGCTGCCATTCGTGAACATTTCTTCTCCATCTTTCGTTCTACGAGCTATATGGCCGACACATCGCTACTTCAGCTTACTGATCTGATGGTCTTTATCGATTACTCAGGTTCTACTGAGGATATCCTCATTACGAAGTCTATCATGCAGAGAAACTTGGAGAACAGCTCTCTCCATAGATCGCTGAGCGACCTGGGTCTTCCTCATATGGCCAACAGTGCACTATCATAAAAATATATAATTAATTATTTTGGGTTTATGTTATTATTATTTTTAGGTAATAGGGTTAATGGAAGATTATCGGAGTTACGTTATTTTTATGCATTTTTTTGCAAACACTTTTCAATAGCAATACTTGAATGTTGCTGTCCCTAATTGCTATGAATAATTTAACACATAATTTACATAGGTGGCACGGAACACTAATAGTGCATAGCATGCACTTGATTTTTTTATTTTATTATAAGCGTGACGTGCCTAGAATATCTTGTGAACTAATATGTCTAAACTCACAACAACACATAAGTTTATTTTTATAAAAAAATATGTATTCGTTAGACGAGCAGGCGATTAACAATACAACATAAATCTGAGGAATGGGTCTGATGTTCACGCACAAACATTTATAAATAACTTAATACAGACCTGCGTAATCTTTCAAGATCTCCATTCGAACGTAAATCAAGTAATCTTTTGTTGAACATACTAAGATATTTAGAATTACGCGTAAACGCTAATCCATAGCCCGACATCGCATACCACGAACCTACAGTTAGGAGCCGGCAGTCTTCGTCCTATAAAGTTATTGTATCAAATTAACTATCTCCAGGCTATGATTAAACATTATGGATACTCGATATGTGTAAGTAAATATTACTCACTTGTGATACCAAATAATCCAGAACTGTACCGTCGTATATGAACGCATCAAGATCGCCGGTGAGGACACTTGTTACGCCTGCGCCTACCGTGCTCCGGTTGAATCTAACCAAAAATTAAAATTTCATCAAATATCACATCACACTTAAGTTATTAATACAAAAGTTTGTGATTAAGTGAGTGTGTATGTTTGTTACTTCTTCACGCTGCCACGACTCCACGGATTTGAGTGAAATTGAGATAGCGATATGAAATAGATATAGCTAATATTCTGAGTTAACACATAGGCTAATTATCATCATCATAAAATTCGATTGGAAGCTATAATACCACTCCACTCATCAACATTCGGTTATCGCTCGACCAATTTGCTCTGCTGCAACAAAGCGTCTTAGGCTGGCTTTTCACTATGGGATATAATATATATTATATCCCGAAATATAAATTATATCCCGCGATTGGCTTTCACACTGAGATATATCTTTTAACCAGTGTGTGTTCGTCATTGGATTACCCCCTGTACCCCGCACACGGTTCTGCGGCGGTGCGGAACGGTGTGCGGGGTACAGGGGGCGAAATATAATATGAAAATATCGCTCGGTCGATCGAAAAAATATTTATAGTTTGAGATGTAATATATATTATAGCTCAGTGTAAACGGTTCTATTTAAAAGTATGGTGAGCGCTATTAATTTATATCTCGAGATGTAATATATATTATATTATATCCCACAGTGAAAAGCGGGCTTTAGCCCTTGCTCTCTTTATCGCTCACAATTTCGTTCTGTGTAATCCCTCGGGGGCTACTTTTTGCTTGCTCCAAATCTTTCACAGCAATGAAATGTAGTCTCTCCCTCTTGAACCACGTTTACACAGAGTTATTTTGCAATAACCGGCCAAATTTGCAGAGAAGGTTCAGAATGAGTAATATAGGCAAATGGTGAAAAAAAATAATTAAAAAAAATCAATAATTCTGTCCTTTTTATCTTTTAAATTCAAAATACATGGTAATGCATTATTTTAACTGATTTTACTGCGCACGCACACATTCGTAAGGGTCGAACGGTAGGCAAAAACGTTGTTGCCCATAAATCACATTCAATTTGGCATAATTTGAAATAAAAGTAGAAGCCTTATTTACTCGTATTTTTAAAAACTGCAATAACGGTATATCATTATTTATTATATTTGAACTTAAGTTTAAAATTTGGCTACTCATGGAAAAATAACCCTGTATATGATCGATTTATTTTTCCTGTTGTTTTAAAATGCCACTCACAAAGTAGTAAATATGTACTTAACAACGTATGTCACCATAACCTACTAGGTAATTACTATTTTAGTACTGATTAACTGTTAGGCGCCATTACCACCCTCTTCCTATTTTCTTTTAGGATTTTCTTAAGGAATTGTGGTGCGCGCTTTGCGGGGAAGTTTGCGACCCACGGGAGTGAGATCGGAGCAAAAAACGAGATTTGTCAAGTGTTTTCTCTGCTTTCAATTTTAATTTTAATTTTTTCGATGGCGCTTGGTTTTGAATGAGAGAGTAAATTTAAAGTTATTTAATTTAAAATTGTGAGTTAAATTTAATTTAAAATGATGTTTAACGGGGCTATTACTAAAGATTCTTACAGAGGATATGTTATAGGAAGCCGATTGAAATTTTAAGAGAATATACGTTATTATACGCTATACTATAATATTATGTACAATAATTCTGTATTGTGGTGAGAAAATAAATTATTAATTATTATTATTGTGACGAATTTTCAAATAAGTGATAAAAAAATGAAAATAATGAAGTCCCTATACAAGAAACATGGTTTTTAAAATTTTATTTATCTATATCGTAAAAACGGTAATACATACAACAGCCAAACTTGATGATGTAGTTACAGTCCAAACTCTTACAAATATGTAATAAAATTTGGCCAAGTGCGTGTCCGACTTGAGCTAAGCGTTGCTTAGTGCGGCAGTACTCTTGCTACACGAGTACAACTCGCACTTGACCGGTGTTTTTTCATTGGTGGTTTAAAAGTTTACCGTTAAATTGCGGGTGACACCGCGAGTCGCAGCTAGTTTTATTTAAACTTTTTTAAATTAAACTAACTACTCTAATTTAAATAGTTTAGTTTAATTTAAATGAAAATTATTAGTGTAACTTTCAAAAATATCAAGATAACAAGTAAAATATGAAACACTTACTGAGTCATGTACGCGTGAGGCTCTGGAAAATATTTTGCAAGAGTTGCGTCCGTGTGTGACCAGGGCACGGTACCAAACTTGAGCGCCGGACGATGGGACAATGGTCTGGCTATCCGCGGGTCATCAAGGCCGCTTAGCTCATGAAACTCCTCACGTGTTATCATAAACGCCGCCAAATTTGCGGTGTAGATGGCGAGAAATACCACCGCAAACATCGCCCACATATTTGTCATGAACCGTGCAGTGAATCCTCGTGGTGAATCAACGTGTACTGATGCCTAAATAATAAAATAAAAATATGAATCTATGTTAATACGAGTATATCACATATAATCAAATAATGAATATTTAAAATTCTTGCCTGGAATAATACGGCCCATACAATCCAATAAGTTCGACATAGAGAGAAACGATTCTGTGGCATTCGCTTTGAATTGTTGCCAGTTGAACAGTTAAATCCACTCGGGGAGCACCACTCAAAAATGAATATTGAAAATGTTGCCGCCTGAATTGCGACGGCGCCCACTAGCATCCATGAAGCAGTGTCAAAGGGTTCTAGAAAAGCTGTGGGTGATATAATACCCGTTCTTTTCGCAACTACAATAGCTACCCCGGTCTCCATGAATGGAACACTGAAGTCAACCACAGCTTCTCGGTCTGAATTTATTATTAGTGATGTCAGAACCTGTGGAATGTGAATTTATATGATTACTCCTACAAAGTGTATAAGAAACTAATTGTTACGGTAATTTGATGCACTAACCATATCGGTTTTCTTATTTACAAGATCTGCTATAAGGCCATTCCATTTACCGTGTTGAAGCGTGCCCCATCGACCATCTTCTACTCTTACAAGCTCGTATGTAAAACCTAGTTGTTCTGCCAGTTGTTGTAATAAATCAATGCAAAATCCACTGCAACACTGGTACAATGAGCTATTTCTGTGCGCTGTACCTGCGTCTATCCTATCCAAATAAAATGTACTAAATTATATACTGAAATAAACAAATATTTGACACAGAAATGACACGTTTGTTTCAGTATGACTACCTACCCGGCAACGTCTACTTCAGGCGCTACTCGACAAATGACCCCACGGTCTAAAGAACAGCGACCGCTAACGGGGTCTGGAGGTGCCAAATTAATGTACGGGGGCTCCTCCAAAAATGTTATTCGCATATGAAATTTTTCCGGTACGCCCTGAGGAGGCGTGTGTAACCCACCGGGCCATACTATATCCTTGATTATTAACCGCTCTTTGGGATATGAGTTCCATGTTCCAATTTCTTCCCATACTAACTGAAAATGTATCAAAATGTTACATAACGAACAAGGTTTAACAGTAAATGGAACAATATACAATAATCTGGATTTAAATACTTGTTCTCCCATAGCTGGTCTAAGATTCATTATCTTTAGTTCAGCGGCTTTCAGTTCGCCCTCCTGAGTAAATTCGATGTTCGGTCTTCCAGCTTCGCCTTCGACACTGACATTACGTAAATGGCGATAGAAACGTTCGCCCGTAGGCCAGCGCGCTTCCCCAGTGCCCACGCCGCTGCAGGAAAGTCTTGTACCGAGTGGGTACCGCGCATACTCCGCCTCTGATACGTAGGATTCAACACCGTAGGCGAACACTTTCACTGCAGTTGCGATTTCCGTAATCACAGAGGCACTTGATGTATCAAAGTGTACACCTATTAAAAGATATTATTATTACATAATCAAATAATTGACTAAGTGTGTGTTTGGGACAAAGATAAGATAGGGTTTCGCTATAAAGGTTATCAATAATATTTTATAAATTTGAAATACTACAGTGAAACTGAAATAAATGTGAAATAAGAGCCTTGTTGGTAACAATAAGCATCGTTCTTATCGCATTTATTCCAAATTGGTCAGTAATTATTTGCTTTATCTATCTATCTGTATTATCTATCTATATATATATATAAAAGAGGATTTCCTAAGTGACTGACTCATCTATCAACGCACAGCCCAAACCACTTGAACTAGAATTCTGAAATTTGGAGAGTAGCTGCCTTTTATAACGTAGGCATCCACTAAGAAGGATTTTGTAAAATTCAACCTTTAAGAGGGTTTTACATGAAACATTTTATTTTGATGAAACTACCTGAAAGTACTCTGTAAATAAAATAAATGATTTCGGATTCAGCGATTTTTCAAAAGCATACTTTACGGGTTGCCAGAGGGTGTTTAAGTTTGTATGGAGAAAAAAATAACTAAAGACTTTTTTTTAATTTATAAACTCTTGATTAAAAATAATAGTGTCCACTTTTTATTTCTCGAAAAATGTATCCTTGAGGTTTAAAAACAGGGGTGCAAAGTTTGTATGAAAAATATTTTATTAAGACCCTCTCGACGATTCGTTGTCATAGCGACAAAAATAACTATATTGTCAAGAATTATTGCTGTGTATGCAATTACTCTAAGAATTATTGAAAATAAAAGGGTTCATCGAATTTATGTCTCCGTGTTATTTGCTCATTATTACAATGCGATTCAAATAATAACAGGTACGTCAATGACCTCGAATGACCACGATCTGTCAACTGTCACCAGAAAAGTAAGACTTGCAAAGAAAATTATTTTGCGTATTAACACTCACTGTGCCGTGCCGTGACCCTCATATGATTCATTGCTATTGTCTTACTATTGGGTCTGAAAACCGGACAGTGAGTGTTAATAACGTTTTTCTTCGCTTTATTTAACTGAGTCTTAGTAGTACACCTATTGAAATCATAATTATTTTTATAGATTAATTTAAAATATTGCTACCGGTGCTGTCGGCGGAATATTTTAAATCCATGTTCTATTTTTATAAGGGAAAGCAGCAGTGATAATAATGATGACAATGATGACTACCCAGACAGTGGTGCAGAGATGAGCAAAATTGAAAAGCTAGACTCAGATTAATACTTTTTCGTTCATGGTTCTTTTGTAAATACATATTATTTCAAAAATATTTGTTTTGCTCACCTTACTAACTGGTTTGAATTGATAGCTATGACGGCACAATATAGCGCCAGGTCAGTCCTATTCTTATTTGAATCGCATAGTACTTGTACTTTTGTTAATATTAACACCTCGACAATTTTTAATGTTTTCCACAAAATGGCGACCGTGAACATAAATTCGTGGAAAAACGAACGGAAAATAATTAGGAGGGTTTTTACCCAAAGTATTTATTATTCGATGTTTCTATATAAACAAACGTGTGCAGAAGACTCAATATAAGACAATGGCTCGATCTTTGAGTTACGCCACTATTTTGACAACTCAAGAAGATCATGAAGTAGACCAGATATATGTGGTAAGACATTTACCAAAATCGGAATTACCTCGATTTAACGGCAAATTTAAAAGTTGATTTAGGTTTTGGGGTCAGTACAGGAAAATCCACGAAGACACTACATATGCTTAGAAGTATCTTGAAATTAATTCATGACCAGATACCACCATTGAAAATTTAAACTTCTCTCAAGATATCCAGACAGAGGATCATATAATATTAACATACGTTTATACTGAACAATAACTATTTACGGAAAGATTACTTTAGTTTAGCAATTCTGTAAAATTGTCCGTGTAGTGGCGGGTAAGAATACCCACTACCCCATATCTTCCCGTGGGTGTCGTAAGAGGCGACAGAGGGAAACTGAGACAGAAGATGGGCAGCAGCATCTTTCTGGTAAAAGAAAAAAGCAATAAAAACACTGCGGTTGCCAACCCGCTCGCCAAGCGTGGCAACTATGGCAATACCCCCCCCCCCCCCAAGAGCAACGACACTAATAAACCGGGCGGCTAAGAAATAGCGGGGCCCCCAGTCCCCGGTGGCCCCGCTATTTCTGGCTACGGTGACGACCATGGTAACGGCGGGGCAGGGCGTGCTAAGAATCTCCGGTGGAGGTTCGGTTGCCACCTACGACGACTCGACCTGGCAACTTATAACGCACGCATCCTGAGGACTGACGAGATGATCCTGAAGCTGGAAGAAGAGATAGACAAGTTGCGCTAGAATTATATAGAATTATCTGAGGTCCGAAGAGAGGAGGAGGACACGGTAATCCTCGAATCCGGCAACTTGTTCTATCACCGGGAGGGCGACCATCAGTCTGTCCCAAGGAGGTGTCGGATATATCGTCCACAAGTATCTCGTTAACAACGTTGTAAACGTTGTAACGTTGTCCTCCAGCGGTGCCAAGTGGACTGTCGGTATATCGAAGTGCTGAAGTGTTTGTACAGTAGGGCTACGATGGCTATCCGAGTACAGAACCAGAGTAACCTATCCAACTGCAGAGAGGTGTAAGACAGGGTGACGTAATATCCCCGAAACTCTTCACCGCTGCATTGGAAGACGTTTTCAAGCTACTGGACTGGAAAGGATACGGTATTAACGTCAATGGCGAGTACATCACTCACCTTCGATTTGTCGACGATATAGTCCTTATGGCAGAATCGCTGGAGGACCTAAGCACTATGCTCAATGACCTCAATAGTGTCTCCCAACGGATAGGTCTTAAGATGAACATGGACAAAACAAAAATCATGTTTAACGTCCATGTCATACCTATGCCGGTAGTTGTTGGGAGCACTACGCTCGAAGTTGTTGACGAGTATGTTTACCTGGGACAAATAGTCCGACTAGGTAAGTCCAACTTCGACCGAGAGGACAATCGACGGATTCAACTCGGCTGGGCAGCGTTCGGGAAATTACGGCACATCTTCTCGTATACCTCAAAACTTGAAAACCAGATTGTAATAGTTGGGCTGAAAAGTTCGTATCGTTTTATAGAAAGATACATTTGTTTGGCAAAATTCGATTTTATTATTCAACATAGTTGCCATCGAGGGCGATACGCCGATTATAGCGATCTTTCAACTTTTCATTAAAGCTGGCTCCCCAGTGCCAGCTCCTTCCACTTGACCGCATCCAGCGCAGAGCGGCTCGAATCGTCGACGACCGAGTCCTTTCCGATCGGCTCGATTCATTGGCGCTGCGAAGAGATGTTGCATCTCTTTGCATTTTCTTTCGCATTTACCACGGGGAGTGCTCTGAGGAATTGTTCGGATTAATCCCAGCCGCCACTTTTCACGAACGCACATCGCGGCAGAACTCCCGATACCATCCACACCATCTGGATGATTGGCGGTCCACCACTGTGCGATTTAGAAGATGTTTTCTTCCTCGCACAACTTCCTTGTGGAATAGTTTACCACCAGCGATTTTTCCGGACCGATACGACTTAGGGACCTTCAAGAAAAGAGCCTACTCCTTTTTAAAAAGCCGGCAACGCATCTGCAATTCCTCTGGTTCCCCTGGTGTTGCAGTTGTTCATGGGCGGCGGTAGTCACTTACCATCAGGTGAGCCGCATGCTCGTTTGCCCCCTCTCCTATAAAAAAAAAATAATAATTTTGTAGTACGATTTGTGTTTAGCCTCAAAATAGGCCTCTGTTTCGGCGATTACCTCCTTATCGGCTTTTAATTTCTTTCCAGCGAGCATTCTCTTGAGATCTGAGAACAGGAAAAAGTCGCTGGGGACCAAATCTGGAGAATACGGTGGATGCGGAAGCAATCCGAAGCCCAATTCATGCAATTTTGCCATCGTTTTCATGGATTTGTGACACGGTGCATTGTCTTGATGGAACAACACTTTCTTCTTCTTCAAATGGGGCCGTTTTCTCGCGATTTCGTCCTTCAAACGCTCCAATAACGCTATATAATAGTCGCTGTTGATGGTTTTTCCCGTTCCAAGCCGCCGATTTTCGCCGACTGTTGAGTTTTTCCACGCTTTGGATTCGGTTCATCGCGTGCAGTCCACTCAGATGACTGCCGACTGGACTCCAGAGTGTAGTGGTGGATCCATGTTTCATCGATTGTCACATATCGACGCAAAAATTCACTTCTATTGCGGTTGAACAGCTTCAAACATTGCTCTGAAGCATCGACACGTTTTTATTTTTGGTCGATTGTGAGCTCGCGCGGCACCCACTTTGCACATAGCTTTCGCATACCCAAATGTTCATGAACGATATGTCCAACAAGTTCCTTTGATATCTTTAGAGTGTCAGCTATACAAATCAACCTCAATTTACGATCTTTCAAAATCATTTTGTGGATTTTTTTGATGTTTACGTCCGTAACAGCCTCTTTTGGACGTCCACTACGTTCATCGTCTTCGGTGCTCATATGGCCTGTACGGAATTTAGCAAAGCACTTACGAATGGTTGCTTCGCCCGGCGCAGTGTCCGGATAACACTCATCAAGCCACTTTTTGGTATCAGCTGCACTTTTTTTCATCAAAAAATAGTGTTTCATTAACACACGAAATTCCTTTTTATCCATTTATAAAAATGATATGGATTTTATTCTAGTGGCGCCATCTCATAGAAACGATACGAACTTGCGTGTTGCCAGTGATGACCTATGGATCTGAGACGTGGTCCTTCACTGTTGGCCGTATGAGGAAGCTCAAAGTCGCTCAGTGAGCTATGGAGAGGGCTATGCTCGGCGTTTCTCTGCGTGATAGACTTAAAAACGAGGATATCCGCAGTAGTACCATAGTAACCGACATAGCCCAAATAATTAGTATGCTGAAGTGGCAATGGGTCGGCCATATAGCTCGAAGAACCGACAACCGATGGGGAAGAAATCGCGAGTGGCAGCCTCGTACCGGCAGGCGAAGTGTAGGGCGTCCCCACACTAGATAGAGTGACGACCTGGTAAGACATGCAGGAAGTCAATGGATGCAGGTGGCTCGGGACCGCGCTTTGTGGCATTCCTTGGGGGAGGCCTATGTTCAGCAGTGGACTTGTGAAGGGCTGTAATGATGATGATGATGATGATTGAAATAATAGGTTAGATTTTAAGATTTATAGAAAACTATCGGGAGAAAAAAAGATGAGACAGAGGTGAAGAAATATTAAATTTCGAAGAGTACGAACGAGGGTGACACTGAAAGTTCTTAGAAAATCCAAAACTGAACAAACTAGCAAGTTATTAGTTTTATTATATCTTTTCAAAATAGTGTCCATTTACATCAATACATCGCTGCATCCGATGGAACCACTGAGAAAAGCATTTGCCCACTCGTCCTTAGGGGCTTTTCGACGGCATTTTGAAACGCAGCCACTGCTTCCTTGGCGTCCATAAAACGTTTTCCTCGAAGTTTTTATTTTATTTTAGGAAATAAATAAAAATAGCAAGGTGCGAGGTCGGGGCTATATGGCGGGTGACCCAGTAATTCCACGTCTGACGTCGCCAAGTAGTCGATTGTTTGCTTAGCGGTGTGCGACGAGGCGTTACCGTGGTGAAGGAGGATCCTACTGCGAGGTCGTTTCTCCCGAACTTTTCCAAGACAAGTGGCAAATAATTGTTAGTGTACCACTCTGCAGTAACTGTTTTTCGATCCTCTAAAACAATTGTTGCGTAATGACCTGTCCTTCCGAAGAACGAGGCCACCATCTTTTTTTCCAACGCTTCCACCTCTCTTCACTTTAGTTGGCAACTCCTCGGAAGGAAACACCCAGGCAGCAGACTGTCTCTTAGTTTCAATCATAACAATAAATCCAGCTTTCATCACTCGTAAGTATGTCGAACACAGCATTTGAGTCACTTCCGTTAAATCTTTGAACCATTTCACGACACCAATCAACACGACGGAGTTTTGGGCCTCTGTCAAATTATGAGGTATCCACCGGGCACAAAGCTTCCTGACCGCTAAATGTTCGTGGAGGATTTTGTGCACTTGACTCATACCGATGCCTAAGCTTGTCCGAATCTGCTGATAATTTTTTATGAAATTATCGTTTCATTTAGCTGTACTGTACTAACATGACGGAGCGTGAATAAAGCTAATAAAACGTTGTGAAAATATGATTTTTTTTTCCTCGGGATCGATATTCTTTCTGACCCATCATCAAAGGTATCGTTAGTACTATTGTCTGTCTTCGTTTTCGGGAGCGTTTCACTAACACCCGGTATATACCCCACAATAATAATAAAAACACAAGATGATGACACGAAGTATAATTGGAATGCAAGTAAGCTTTGTGTAGATTATTTAAGGGGGGAAAAGGATTGAGCACGACGAATATGTAAAGGGAAGGAGTTCCACCAGCGTACAGCTGTAATAGAAAATAATTTATTGAAGAAGGAGGATGACAACACAGAAATATGATGAGGCAGATTGTATGAACGGTTTTCACTATTTGAAAAGCCTTAGTAACTTAAAATCTACCATTATTACTATTCCGAAATATGAAAAAATGTCCATGCGATAGCTTGAGGCCTCCGTATTATGCGATCTCATAATAAGTGCGGTCGAAAAAGGCGTTTCGAATCACTTATTTATAATTCGTAAATTTTTTGTTGCGTTCAATGTGTAGTGTTCGCGTAAACATAAGATATATTCACTTTCACTATTGTTACGCACATCTCCATGTCGCTACATAAGGATAATACAAATAGGATATACATAAGGATAATACAAATACAAATAGGAATAAGGATATAGCGAAACAGTTAAAATGTGTCAATAATCATACAGGTCAGATATATAATAAGAAAAAAGATCACTACAAAATATCTATACACAATCATCATCAGAAATACTTATAAAATGAGAAGAAATACATACCAAGCATTCCAACTGGAAATTTGTTAGGTTGCTGCATGGATCCAAGAACACTTTGTGTCACAATCCAAACAAAGTTTTCTCCAGTAAGATGCAGATCTCTGGCTGTTGATAGAATATCGGCAGCTTCTTCCCTTGTAGCATACAATAACATCACCCGCGCCTCACTCGTCACTAGTTCATTTAAATCTGATCCTCTTTTTACCACAATTGCATTTAAAATCGTAAATTTAAAACGGTCCTGGAAAAGATGATTAAGTATGGTGTATTTATATGAAACCAATATATTATGAATCATGTAAATAATTACGACTTACTTGTAGAGCAGTGACTCTTTCACGCACGGCTTGTATAAAATCGTCATGACCAGCAATAGCAGATGTGACGACACTAAATTGATGCCATTTATATCGTTCTAAGATCGACAACATGGCGGCTGTTTGATGTTCTATGGACGGGGCCAGCTGAAGTCGTAAGGATGCGTGAGCGGCTCGTTTTTCAAGACCACTGTTATCAGCGTTCCATGCGATAACCTAAACAAAAAAGAAAATCTGGTAATGTGTACGTTTAAATAAATAAATATCAAGGAGCAATGTGACTGATGAAAGACAAGACGTAAAGCATTACCGGTATGCCAAGATATCCGGCAAGTTGTAGAAAATACTGTGCAGAGGCAGTAGATCGCCCGTATTGTTCATGATTCATAAGATAAAGGATAGCAGACACGTTGACTGCTAAAAATTCTTTACATAGCGAGTCCAAAATAGCTGAAAGCAATTATATACTATTAACACAGAATTAGTAGGTAATCCGTTGTTCATGTGCAAAGAAAAATGTGATAAGCTAACAGTTCACACAACGTGTGCGGTACAGATATTAGATAGATATTACAATTTTAAATTTTTTCAGATGTTTCTGAGATATTCGGCTTGTAGTTAATACAGGCCGATACTTACACATAGGACTAGGCGTAAGACCTTGCATAGAAAGCGTAATGTTTAGGCGCACATGCGAGAAGAGTTTTTGTAGTTTGCGCGGTAGTTTGGAGAGGGCCGCTTTCTCGGCCCGAGTGTAGTCGCGTGCGCCGAAGGCCTTATGGGGCACGACGAGTGCGGCAGTGATGACGGAGGGCGCGCGCGGTGCGGCGGGCGCGGGCGAGGTTCGTGCGCGGCGCAGCCCGTCGCCGCCGAGCCGCACGCCGCCGCCACGCCCGCCGTCGCGCGCTCCGCCCGCCGCCACGCCGCCCACCTTGATGCCGCCTCCTCGTTCCGCTGACACCGCAGCCAACGCTCCCAACGCCGCCAGCGCCATCAGCGCACTGCGCGCCTGCATCCCGCCTTTTGATGCTGCAAGTTTTTTTAACTCATTAGATTGAAAACGAGTTGGCAGTCTTTTTAATCGTAAGAGACTCTTCAACATTTGCACACGTCTCCAAACAAAAAGGAGAGAAGAAGTTAAGGTTATAGGGCTACAAGGCTGGTACTGTGAGAAGACGACTCATGTTGCTGCTTTGTCTCCAAACAAAAATAAAAAAGTAAAGTAGCAGCTTGTTTGTATGTGAAAAAATTCCTTCAAAAGCTATGTTTAGCATAATCAGACACAACGATCTCTTTAGTCTAAAGGTCTGATTCCGAAAAGGCTGTAAAGCTTGGAGGCCAAGAGGAGGGCTAATAGTCGAAACGTCACAGAAATAGTAGAGCAAAATCTTAAGTGTTCAAATATTTCACGTCACTATTATCTACGCAAGTATTATGAATGCCAATTTAATTGCGAATTAACCAGTGGTTAAATTATTAATGGCTCAATATTATAGAAAATTGAAAATTGCCACGTCACACTGATCGCTCTAGAACATTCACATTATAAAAATAAATATTATAAAAAGCGCCAAGTAATATGTTTTACTAAGTATTGCTTAGTTTAAGTTAGCCGTACCAAGTAATGGGTCGAAATACTCGGATTAGCTTCGAAAAGTAGATTTAGGGGCGGTAACATATTAAAGCCATTGTCTGCCAAACATGGCGGGTCTGGTCAAAGTATCTTCCCTACAACGGAAGAGGTTCATGTCCAGCAGTAGACTTTAACAGGCTTGTGTCTTCAACAGCCCGTAAGGGTCAGTTCATACAGAGACGCCTTAGAATAATAACGCGACGCGACGATGCTTGAAGAGGCCAGTGGTTTCGCATCGCACAGCGCGCCGCCACAGAATAAATAATAGTACTATGTACAGAAGTTGCACTCCTTTGATGTTGACTGCTTGCCGACGTTTTAATAGCCTACATAATTATTATTCATCAGATAAATCGCGCGCGCAAGCTAAATAATTACTTTGCATCTTTTCCCCTTCCTACGTCAATACGGACTTTCCGTGGTTACTAAGGGCTGTTAATAAAGAGTAAAAACATACATTGTAAAATGGTAAGTAAGTTACTTAGGTAAAGTACCTATTCTGACTATGATCGACCATATTTCCGCTACTATGTGAGTTCTGTGATGCCCAACGCATGCAACTTTCAAGGCCATTCGTCGGGAATCGCGATGTTTAGCTCGGAAAAAATAGGTAGATAGTGTAAACAACAAATAAACCCGAAATACGATTCCTAACAGAAATGTGATCGTATTCTACTTAGTTAAAAATCTTCTAAACAAAGTCTTAATTTCAGTATTTTGTGTTATTAAAACTTAAAATATTTTAATTACAAAAGACAACTATAGATATTATGTAAGTAGATACTTGGATAGTGAAGTAAATTTCAAATAAGTTTTGTAATAAAGTACTTAGGTATTACTTCTGTAGGTAAATTATTACTTAATTTTATAATTCTTTTTTCGCTATAAGTACCTATCTAACAAAAAAAAACAGAAATATATTCACCTTTCATTATCCTTCGGTAACTTAAAAAATTATATATCTGAATCCTTTTGTTTGCTAAGCATCCATCCACGCAACAATTATAGTACTTAGGACCGACGTTTTGCCATTATAATTAATCAAATAGATAGGTAATATAAATATATATTATTCTTAAATTACATTAAAACATTTTCAACTATTTTATCCTACAATTAAATATAATATGATACGAACTTCGCATGTCCTCGAAATATTTTTTCTTCAAAAATGTAAGTTTCCTCACTAATGTTTCCTTCACTGCCAAGCATTTGGTAAATCAGTACATAAATTGTGAACTAAAAATTTGTTTGGTGCCGGTAGGGCGCGAACCCGTGTTACTCTAACTACTATCTATCTTACTCTAACTATTGACAATACTGATGTTTAAATTTATTACCGATATATTATTGTGTAAACATAGATACATATATGTACATTGTGCAACAAAATAATATTTAAAGTACAAAATGTTTTGATGTTAACAAGTGTCGACTCGGCTCTTCGCCTTGTGGTAGCGGCGTAAAATCTATCACCGCCTGTTCGCACCATGAGCCAAAAACTAAAAGAAATGGCCCTGAGTTCCTGGCGCCCCTTTAATGGGCAGGGGTGAGAAGAATCATCTTCGGGTGTAAAACCGGCGACGAGGCTCGCCACCCGTCACGTTCTGTCTTCCGAAGGAGCGAAATGTGGATCGCTGAAGCCCGCCTGACTACGCTGAATGTATGCGGAGCAATGCATGATAAAATGGATGAAGTATGCGAAAGAGTATGAATGTATAAGTCCTAGGCTGCTATGGATACGAATGAAAATGGGCTTAAGGAAGTTGTTTGTTCTATGTCTGAGATATATTAGTTTCCTATGCGCAGGTGGAGGTAGAGGCCGTGGAGGAGACGCGCCTTGTGTTCCTGGTGTGCCTTACCTGAGAAGGAGTAGGGGGAGGAGAAGTCCTCTTCCTCTGCCACGGCGCGGTTGGCGCTGGTGGGGCCACGGATGTGTGCGAAAGCGTTCCCGTGGCCCTGCCATTATGCGGCGAAGTTGAAACACCGTGGGGTATCAGTCGGTGCGAGTCCGATATAACCCATCTTTGGCCCCGTGAGACGGGTATGCGTATTCATTTGCCCATGTAAAGAAGGCTTTAAAATCTCGTTTTTGGGGACTCTAGTGCTTGTGTCAACGGGGCCTACTTGGACTGGTTTGGCATTCATAAAGGTGTCAGACAGGGTTGTGTAGCTTCTCCGTGGTTACTCTACCTATTTATGGACAGTTTTTTAGAAACTCTTAAAGTGAAAGAATGTGGGTTAAACCGATGATCAAGTCATATTTGGGTCGTCGGTGGCCTAGTTGCAAATGAAGGTTACGTTAATGAACATGTGGTTAAAAGAAAGGAGAATGAAAGTGATGGTTTTTGAAAGAGAAGAAAATAAAACAACATGTGAAATAAAAAAAGTAAGGGAGTTGTTTTTTTTTTATAGAATAATGGTGACAAACGAGCACACAGTCCACCTGATGGTAAGTGGATACTGGGGCCCATAGACATCTACATTTATCCCCAATTAAGAATCAAAATGCAAATGCGCTGCCACCCCTGAGGATCGAGATGGAATGCCCCGCTTCCATTAAAAAGGTTCTCCGGTTCTCCACACTTACCATACTGGTTGAGCAAGTGGATGAGTTTGTGTATTTAGGGTTTGTGTTAAGCAGGGATGGTAATAAAATAGAATACTATTTTATTCTTATTAAACATAAGTTAGGTAGCAAATACAGTTTAAATGAAAACGATGAGTACCTAGGTAGGTAAACATAAAAGAAAGTAAAATAGACACTATTCTTCATCACTCGAAGTGTCGGAGTCATTGCCACCTATTATAATAAGGCATCCAACGTTATCATGTTCTGAATCTATACCAAAATAGTATTTTTTTATTGGTTCACTTACACACACACAAAATTTCATCTTGAGGCACTTCACTGTCCTCCCAAGGACGAAAACACTTTCTATATACGCAGCAGAGTCAACAAAACAACCTTTCATTACGGTGTTTCGTTTTAAAATGCCAAATTCTCCTGCGGGTGTACGACAAACGCTGCGACCTTTGATGTTGCGGCGACGCCTTTGACAAGGTGCGGCACGTGCCGAGGCGGTGCGACACAAAGTCGACCGTATCTATGCGAACAGACTATAGATTTGACAAGGATATAGGGCGACGAGTGAACGCAGGGCATAGAGTAAATGGGGTCATCGCTCTATTGTAGGAAGTCAGAATGTGTCAAAAGAGGCACGTATGGCAATTTACAATGCAAGGGGCAGTCCTTACCTTAATGTATGGTAGTGAAATTTGGGTGTGGCAGAAGAAGCACGAGAGTAGAATAAATACCGTAAAAATGCGGTCATTAAGGTGTATGAATTACAGGGTGAGAAATTGTGTGATAAGAGAAAAGTGTGGTTTGCAAGATGATGTTGTGACCAGGGTTAAGAAAAGAATGCTTCGGTGGTTTGGTCATGTAGATAGAATGAATGAGGAAAAAGTGACAAAGCAAATTTATGTTGCAGAAGTGAACGGCAGAGCCGGCAAGGGACGCTTCAGACGAAAGATTATCGACAAAATTGGCGATATATTGAAAATGGGGCAAATTAAGAGTACCTACCAATAATCGCCGAGCATGTATGCGTTGGATGTAAAGGAGGTGAGACAGGTGTGTAAGGATCATGCCAAATGGAAGTCCGTAGTCTATGCCTACCCCTCTGGGTGACAGTCGTGAGTGTTTATGTTTATGTTATGTTAAGAAGAGTATAATGTAATGCCATAATCTATACCTACTCGTGGATGGCTAGTCTTGAGATATCTATATTTTTGTTAAACTTCGATTTTCGTATCTAGTTTAAACTAAAGTAATCTATATGTTATGTAATATACACATTTTACCCATAACAATAACTTTTTATATAAAAGAAATCTAACTTACATCTCACCTTTATTATCATCATTACAGCCTATCAAAGTCCACGTCCTAACATTACCATAGTTTCAACACTTGGCAGGTGAATTAGCAGTTGCAGTTTCTTGTTATTTTTTATTGTTATCGTGAAGATGCTTCTGCCCATCTGCTTTAGTTTCCCTTTGTCGCCTCTTACGGTCGTGACACCTACGGAATAGTACGGTAGTAGTGCGTTACGCATAAACTAAACTTATCACGTTTAAGTATTACTTTTTTGATTATAATCAAGTATAGTTGCACTGATGATAGAAAAGAAAACACCGATATCTATTTTACATTTTTAATATGTGGAGGCTTTAATATCAATCTCCTAGAAACTTTTTCCATTAGTATTACTTTTTCATTTACTCAGTACTGAATTTAGCTCATTGTTTAAATCATATAAACTTGTTAATTTATTCTTAGAATCAACATGTATTAATGCGCTTAGTGCAACTTATATACATTTTTACATATGTTAAGCCCTTGCATAAACTCATCATCATCATCATCAGTATTACAGCTCTTCACATGTCCACTGCTGAACATAGGCTCCCCCAAGGAATGTCACAAAGCACGGTCCTGAGCCACCTGCATCCATCGACTTCCTGCATGTCTTACCAAGTCGTCACTCTACACTTCACCTAGCGGTACGAGGCTGCCACTCGAGAACCTTTCTTACCCAGCGGTTGTCGGTCCTTCGAGCCGGCCGGCTCATTATTATATATGGCCGGCCCATTGCCGCTTCAGCTTATTAATCAGTTGGGCTATGTGGGTGCATAAACTTATCATTTAAAAATTTAAGTTCGAATCACTGTGGACAGTTAGCCTCATTGTTTTAACATACACAAAACAAACAGAAAAATTGTGTTTTTTTTTAAATTTGTATTTGTTCCAATAAATGAACATCGCTTGGAGAGGTTTAGAAGTAATATAGTAAAAAGACTTACATCACTTTCATATAAAAATAATATTGATTATTTTTATGGTGCATTTTTTTAAATTGTAAGTTGTGAATTTAATAGAATATTTACGTTTAAAACTTTCCTTATCAACAGTCGTAAATCATTTAATGAATGGGCGACAGTAGATGAAGATTGTATGAGTTTTATAATGAAAGATCATTTACCTAATTTATAATATATTAATAATTATTAAATTCTAAAATATTTAAAAAAGTGTGCTCCATATTTAACGGACTTTATATTTAAGCAATAAAATTAAAACTGCTTCCAATAAAATTAAAATGACGCGGAGTATAATTAATAGTGAAACGGTTAAGGTCAAACTACGCAACTCGGATTTTCAATTTTACATTGACAATAATTTGACTCAATCTGATCAAGAGATTGAGTGAGGAATATTTCACTGATATTCCTTTTTTAACAAAAAATATTAATTTCCCTTAATGTCGCCGAATAATTTCTGAAACGAAAAGTAAAGGCTTGTTAAAAAACTATTAAATTGCATAGAGTATTGCCAAAAGATATCGTTAAATATTTTTTCCCGTTAAAGTTATTACGTCCTTAATATAATAGATACAGTTGCACTTTATCTAGCTACCATTAGGTAAATAAAAGCGTCGAATCTGGTGTGTTTCCTGATTTAATTAAAATAGTTAAGTCACACCTTCATTTAAATCTGGTAGTACATTAGACCCCACCAATTTAAGACCGTAGGAATCGGTGTTTTATAACTAACAAAATTAAATGCAAACCCAAGCATACCACTGCAAGGCTTCAAGAAACTGTAAGCTCATTCTGCGTAGCTCGAACCAAAAATTAATATTAAAAAACTGAAGGTAGCCGGGCTAACTGTGACATCGGGACGTCAAACATCTCAGTCCCCCCCCGTGACCATGGGTTGCTGTAAAGCACCCGAAACGTCGGGAATTAAAATAATAAAATAGTAAATTAAAAGCGATAAAATCCGTAAAAAATAGTTTTATTCAATATTATTTGGCTATTTTCGAAACTATTTTTGTTTGGCAGAAAAGGGCCAAAAGAGTTATTTATAACTTAAAACCGAAAGAGTCAGAGAAAAATTTAAGTAAATAAATATATTAACTTTGACCTTTCAGTATACATATACATATTCGAAATTTAATGTAATATGTTTTTTTTTTAATTAAAGGCATCACCAACATTTGTATACATTGTTAAAATCATAATTTACATACATACGTAGTTAAGAGTATTACTTTAAATGCTACAAACTATTATAGGTGATTACAACATGCACTGGAATAAACATCAAGAATAATACACACTTACAGCAAACTAAAACGTTAAAAAAATCCATAAACTTACATTTGCGTTATGTTTGAGTAGTTCTTTTTTGAGCCTGTTAGGTGAATCGGAATTAATATCAAATGCATAGGAAAGTTCATTGATCAATTTACTTAACCTAGAGATCGGGGAATTTGCGCCAAATACCGTTCTACGAAGAGGTGGTCTAATAGGAATTATTCTCTTACGGGGGTACCTATGAGGTACGCGAAATTTTATCTTATTCAACAATTGAGGACAGTTAATTTTATTATTTAATAATTTGCTTAAGAAGAGTAAGTCGGATATTTTTCTACGATTAGCCAAGGATGTCATTTTGAAAAAAGATAGCTGTTTCTTATACGAAGAAAGTTTCTTTTTTGAAATTTGATTTGAGTATACTAAATGCCACATGAATCTTTTTTGTATTCGTTCTAAGCGTAAAGAATGCGTTGCATAATGTGGTCTCCAAACTCCAGAACAGTATTCTAAGATACTTCCTACTAAATTATTGTAGAGCATTATTTTGGTTTTATTACTGCGGAAAATTTTAATGTTTCTGTAAAGAAATCCTAACATTTTGGTGCCACGTTTTGTAATATATTCCATATGGGGTATAAATGTGAGTTTGCTGTCAAATATGACGCATAAATCCTTGGTCTCTTTTAGTTCCTGTAAATTATTATTGTCTATGTGATAACTGTAGTAAACTAAATTCATTTTCCGAGCAAATTTTACGTAGAAATATTTTTTTTGCATTGAGATCCATTTTATTCAAATTACGCCATTGAAAGAGATTGTCGAGATCACATTGGAGTTTACGTGCATCATCTGTGGTTTCAATTATTCTTCAAAATTTTAAGTCATCAGCATACATGTAAGATTCAGAAAATTTTAGGCACAAAGGTAGATCATTAATATAAATATTAAACAGAAGTGAGCCCAGGTGAGATCCCTGTTTTACGCCAGATGTCATTTTACGCAAACTCGACTTAAATCCATTGATGACCACATAAAAAGTACGGTCGGTTAGATAAGACCAAATCCATTTCATTAAACTATTACAGATTCCATATGCGGACAGTTTTTTTAGGAGTACACTATGTGAAATGCGATCAAAAGCCTTACTAAAATCCGTGTATATGACGTCAACTTGTTTATTAGCATCAAGTGCTTCATAAAAAGTTTCAGTGAAGCTTACCAGATTAGAGTTTGTTGATCTACATTGAACAAATCCGTGTTGCTTATCACTAAGTAATTGCTTAAGATGATCTTGTAGAAATGGACATATCAAAGCTTCAAAAATTTTAGCAAATAATGACAGTATTGAAATGGGCCTGTAGTTTTTGACTAAATCTTCATCTCCCGATTTATAAATAGGAATAACCTTTGCAATTTTCCATTTAGCCGGGAACACGCCTGTTGAGAGTGATTTATTGTAAATTAATAACACGGGAAATACTAAATATTTAGCACATGCCGCTATAAAAACGGGTGGGATTCCATCAGGGGCAGGATCTTTATTATAGTCAATACTTTTTAATTTGTTTAAAAGTGATTCGTTATCGATAACAATAGGCGAAAAATGTACACTATAGTTTTCTAAATAATTTAAATATTTAGAGTGAACGTAATTATTCGAAGCATTGCCAACCCCATCGGTATATACAGATGCAAATTGAGATGAGAATAGTTCACATACTTGTTCACCATCTGTAGCAGTTACATTTCCGTCAGTCATTGAAATATGGTATGCACTAGTACCACCGCGTTTGTTTTTTAAGAATGACCAAAATGATTTAGAATTAGTAGCTATTTGCTTCTCCAGGTTGCTAACGTAACGGTTATAGCACTCTGTTGCCATTCGTCCACAACGAGAACTTAATAATTTTAACTCTAATTCATCCGTAGGGTTTCCATATTTTTAAACCGACACCTGGTTTTATAATATATTTTATATACAGTATATTTTTGTTACAGTAACAAAAATAGTTTTGATAAAAAAATAGCGATGTCCTACTCTGAACAACAAGAACAAACACAAGCCAGTGACACCAGTTACTGGACTATAAGGTCCCAGAAAATATACTAGGTCTCTCAATTACAGAGTTTTTTTTTTATTAAAAGAGACTAAAAATATAAAAAAGGGCTATTATAATATAAATCATCACATGGTTGGTAACAGCCCCGTAGAATGAGATGATCGCTTCCAAGCTGTTTCTTAAATGACTTTTGCAAATAATTTTAGAGCCTACTTAATATTGTGTTACTGTGAAAAAAAGTCCCGCTGGGTTTCGCTGCTTCTTCTCAAGAAAGAGGTTTCCGAACCAGTGGTAAATAGTAAAAAAATGACTTTCAATAAAAAATATTTTATAATCTATATTAAACTAGGTGGTACCCGTAGCTGTGTTCTGTGACGTTCAGTACCGAAAGCGCTGTACTTCTGCTTCTGCCCGCACGCTCAGTCAGCGTCAGCGCTCTGTTACGATCACTTTTGTGTATTAGTTTTGCCCTATTAGCTCACAATTTAAAATGCCTAAACGTAAACGTGTTGTTCTTTCCATGAGAGATAAATACGAGATTAACAAACGATTAGAGGAAGGCGAAACTGCAACCAAGTTATCTAATGAGTACAGAGTGGGTAAGTCGAGAACTACGGATATAAAAAAACAAAAGACGACCATATCAAATTTTATATCGAAGCTTGATTCTACTGATGGGTCGACAAGTCGTAAAACTATGAAGTTCGCCACGAATACCGATCTCGATGATGGTGTTTACAAGTGGTTTACACAAAAAAGATCACAAGGAAAACCTATCTCTGGTCCCATTCTATGTGAAAAGCCAAACAATTTAATGAAAAACTTGGAGGGCCGTCGAACTTTCAAGCAAGCACGGGCTGGTTAAAACGGTTTAAGTCAAGACATGGCATTCGTGAGTTTCAAATACAAGGAGAAAAATTGTCTGCTGATTCGTCAGCAGCTGATACTTTCAAAATAAAATTAAGCGACGTATTGAAACTAGAAGATTATGCTCTGGAAAACGTTTACAACGCTGATGAAACTGGGCTCATTTGGAAGGCTTTGCCATGAAAACCTCTTGCTTCGCGTCGTGAATTAGCGGCACCTAGTCCTAAAGTAAACAAGGATTGTATCACTTCTTTAGCTTGTGCTAATGCAACTGATACCCACCGATTGCCTATGCTTTTTATTGGTAAAAGCAAGAAACCGCGTTGTTTCAAACACGTAAATATGTCTTCAATGCCTATTGTTTACACCTCACAAAAGAACGCCTGGATGAACAGTTCAATTTTTACGGAATGGTTAATAGAAGTTTTTGTACCCGCTGTTTTGTACCCATCAGCTAAAGAATGGAAAAAGAGAGATAACTTTAAAAGAGAGAAATTTCTATTACATATAAATATGTTTTATTGGTACATTGGTACATAAAATTATACAGTTCGATTATCCGAATAAACCGGTTTTCCGAACACCCATGTCCCCCAATTAGTCCGGATAATCGACGGTCTACTGTTCATTCATTGAAATTGAATGACATATAACTTTAAAATAAATTTGTTGTTGCGATACGCGCGCCACCTACTGTAAGTTAATTGTACTATACCTATAACCTTCGCGCAAGTGCAAGCAATAAGTTGACAAAGTTTTATCGCAATCTGATGAACGGTATGGCAGCGCATAAAATACAAACAAACAAAAATTATTTTTTATATATTAGATATAAAAAATATATTCTATTCTATTCTACTAGTCAAACTAGCTTAGAGCATTCTCTTATTAATTTAAGCTTAATTCTACTATGACCTGAAAGATACCTGAACAATAACTTTGGTAATTATATAATTCTTCTGTACGTGTGTTTGTCACAGAACTAAACGGATAGACCGATTTTGATGAATTTTTTGTGTGTGTTTGAGTGGATCTCTCGATGGTTTAGATTCACAATTGGATCTAGTAGGTGGCGCTGTTGTCCAGAACTCCAGGTCCAGCTGTTGTGCAGGAGATCCAGAAATCACCCGTGCGAAGCCGGGGCGGATAGCTAGTTTAATATTAATATTACTATTTATTTTTGTTTAAATAGGATAAGAATTAAGTACATATTCGAAAGTTGATTAAAAAAAGGACTTTTTTATTCAATATTATATATAACCCTTTAAAGACTTATGCTAGGTGGAAGGTTTCCTTTTTTACCTAAGACCCGTCTGTGTATACCACCACCTTTTGTTTATTTCGGTCGCCATACAACAATGCATCTGCTACTGTGTCTGTGTTGCGGTCTGAAGTTAGAGTCAGTATAATTGCGGGCTGTGATACACACACATTCTATCTTAATTCTCAGAGGTGACAACACATTTGTTTGTTCTTTTTTTGAATTTGGTCGTATAAGTTAATGATAGTTACTTACCATCAGCTATACTGTTCGCTCATTTGTCACTTTAATGATATAGAAAAAAAAATCAGTATATAGTACGTGAGGGTAATACGGTCATCCGGTTAATATGGTCACTTTCTTATAACTCAAAAACTACAGCTTTATTTGCATAAACGGCTGTGATACGATAGCTCTTCATCAGTCATTCAAATATTGAAGAGTCAAAAGGGCGCCGCTTTATCGACGCCATTTTGACAGTTGATATTATAGTAAATATTTTAGTCGATTTTAGTATTGGATAGTGTAGTAATTTTTTTTAAGTTGATTTTTCGAAGTGTTCCTAATTATTGCCAAGGCTTGTTTGCTATTTCTTTCTTAATATATTAGTCATAGTATACGACATTGAGTATTTGTCTCTTTGGTTTTATAGAGCGGCCAAGCTTAAGGTGACCATATTACCCTCACGTACCTTATAAGGTAATAAAAGCATAGTTATTTATTCATATATCATGCTATTATATGACGGAGCTCTAAATATGTTTACTCTGTTTAGGTATTTGACACACATTTACCGTTACAGCTCATTGAATGTCTAATGTGCAGCAGTGGCCACAGGCCTCCCCCAAAACTTGCCTCATCGAAGGTATATTTAGCATAGTTGCCACGCTTGGCAGGCGGGTTGGCAACCGCAGTATTTTTAGTTTTAGTTCTTATAAGGAAGACGCTGCTGCCCATCTCCTAGTTCGTTTCCCTCTGTCCTCTCTTACGACACCCACAGGACGATATGAGGTACTGGATATTCTTATGCCGCAACTACACTGTCACAAGGATTTACGTACATTTAATACAAATAAAATAGACATGCATAGTCCATGCGCATAGTCTTTAATGAGATAGTAAACCACTATCACTATCACTACCACTACCACTAGTCCATCACAAGCCTACTGTTGAACATAGGCCTCCCCATAGATTACCGCAAAGTACGGTCCTGAGCCACCTGCATCCACCGATTATCTACCTGCGTGCGTAATAAGGTTGTCACTCCATTTAATGGGGAGTCAAAAAACAGCTGAATGAAATTAAAAAAAACTATGGTTGCCAACCTGATTGCTAAGGTTAGTTGGTGACTATGGCATAGATCCCCTCTATGAGAATAACAAATAAAAGTATAGGTATAGTACAGTGGTCTCAAAATTAACAACTGACATTTAAAGTCTATAATAAAATTGAATAAAGATTGCGCCTATATTGATTCGTTAAAATTGGAGAAAATATGTATTAAAAAATGATTTCATTAAATAAATGCAATTTAGAACTTCAACTAAGCAGATTAGATAAGATTTTGACACAACACCGTAAACTATAAACTATAGGTAACTAGGTATATACATTTTGGTATAATAAATATTCAAAATAAAAAAATTATAAAAAATATTCAGAAGTGAAGTAGGTACCTTAGGTAAGACATAAAAGTAAACAACATAATATTATGTATATTATGTTATTATAACCTTATTAAATAAATATAAGTGGTAGATACCTATAAGCGCGATAAGCGACGGTGGTGGCAGTGGCCGCGGCGGCGGCGGAGTAGCGTTTTACTAGTTATCCACATATATTTCACAAGCGTCGGGCCGACATGGGGTCGTTCTAGGACGGACAGTAGCGTGGCCGCCTGCAGCGCGAGTTAGTACCACGCGTGTTTACGTAAGCGCCACGCCCCGAGCCACGCTCTGGCGGTAAGGGGCGCGGCGCAAAGCGCGGAGCACCTCCAGTCGCCGAGCGTCGACTGACGCACCCTCATCCCTTACGCGCCCTCCAGAATCGCGCATGCGCCAGGCCTTTTTCAAATCAACGCCTCCTGTTACGTAACGAGACTAAACGTTGACAAAACCCTGTAATGCTCAGCACCATTGAGATAGTCGAAGCACCTAGCCCCTTCCTGAATTTAAACAACATTAACCAGGATCATAGTTCTCCTTTGTGGTCAGAAAATTAATCTTGAAGCAAATTAATAGTCTTTAAAACAACATGTCTGTTTTAGAGAAAAAATATTAAAATAGCCTGGAAAGTATGTAACTTTTAAAAACTATATTAAGTCTTAAGTGAGTGAACAATAAAGAAAGTTGGAATTCACATGCTCGTTCATGGAATTCACATAATATCGTTCACTTTATTAAATTTTACAACTGATTCTATTGTTACGAATGAAATTCATATAATATTTAGGCACTTCTTTTAAAGTCCTTTGGTCTGAATCAAATGCTTTCTCAAAGTCTCTCTGTCGCCTGTATAGTTACTATAATATACTTAAGTCTAGAGTTTGTATTTCTGTCGACCAGAGCTTATTTTTGTCGTCGCCCTACTTTCGCAATTAGCCAAAAAATAGATAAGTTCTTGATACTATTAATATTTATTATCCATTACACTTTAATAATAGTCTAAGAAGACAATTTCTGTACAATAAATATTTTTTTGAAATTTTAATTTTATACTACTTATCGATACAAAATACCAAAAACAACAATTTTTCGAAACGTTGTCTGTCTTTCTTTCATGTTAAAGGATCTGTTTTAAGGAACGCGCATAACCAGGACCAGGACCGTCTTAAAGTCTTAAACCATGCAGGAACTCACCCTATGGCACGCAAAGTTTAGGGGCCTTTAGAAAAAAAAACATCTAAATGTAATTATATCACTTATGGTTAGCTTTTACAAGAATACAATATGCAAGAAACTATTTTTTTAACCTTTCTAAGCCATGCTTGCCTAATATTCCACGTGATGGTAAGTAGTAAGTATTGATGCAGTCGAAGATGGTAAAACGCACTGACTAAGCTTATCAACCCGCAAATCAAGGACAACTATATTTATTTTATTTTATTTTTGTTAGTTTGAAGTATTTCAATAACAAATCAAATAAAATAACAACAAACAACTGATAAGGTTAATGGAAACGATCGGATGCGTCTAATTTTTTCAAAGTTGAAATACATTTTGTACATATTTTCATTTAACAATTTATGTAATTTTATATAAGCTTTTAACCGCGTGGGGGTCGAAAAATGACATAATTTAGAAAAATTATATACCATGTTCATTGTTCACCTAATGAATAATCTGATTCGCTGACTATCACATGTAATGTTTATTTATTTTATTATCAGATTGATCTTCAATATGGTCATTAATATATATGAGTAAGGGTAATATGTAATCATAAATCATAATGAAGATCAGTTCTAAAGCCCTAAAATAAAATTCTAAAGCTTAAGTTCGTCTTCTGTCGCCACCACACATAAAATACATCTGAAAATTGAATTTTGCCATCTGCGTCCGTTTTCAGACGACCTATTTGTAGCAGCTGACTTGCATAGGCATCTGTTTCTTGGTCATAATAAAGTTACCCACGCATGTTGCACGGCAGATGTAGTTTTTCCGCTTCAATTTTTTTTCGTGTTTTGTCGTTTTTAGCTGTCGGTGTGCGTGCGCATCGTAAAAAATTCACTCTCATAACTTTTCTCAAACGCCCCAAAAGAAGTATATCCTCAAAAAATTTATTAGAAAAATATTTATTTGTAACAAATTGTACCTCTTTCAATAAAGTATACTTAGGTACTATATTACAAAGTATGGCGACAGGCACCATTGTATTCATGCACACAAAAATGTTTTTATTAATATTGATTATGATTACATCGTTGTGCTAAACTTCTACGATACGGCAATAAGTGATACTTCTGGAAAATTAAAGTTTTGTTTTATTTCTTTGCAACCTCAGTTACGCTCTTACAAGGATATGTCTTTTAGACAGCCCACACCGCTCATTATGATCACATCGCAGTTAAATCTAGTTTTAATAGATGGCGCTGGTTTTTCTAATATGGAAAACGTATCAAGCAAGTATTCGGATGATTGTATCTTTACTTTATAAATCAATGGAAAAAATCAATCCCTTATGTCTGGATCTTGTCTGTGGCTCCGCCACCAACCAAGTGTGTCCCCACCAGAGTCGCAGAGGCTAGAGCGAGTGGCGCATCGCAATACCAACACTACTCTTCTCCCGCGACTCCACCTCGGTTGTAGCGGTAGGGAGAGAGGACACCTCGGACCAGCCATGTGGGTTCCTCTTAGTTCACCGCGGGTGACCACAAGTCATGGCTACTAAGCCCCCCCGCCACGACAAGGAGAGAACCCGTTCGGGGGGCTAGTTTTGGTGTACCTCAAGGCACTATACAAGGACCTACACTCTTTTTAACCTACATAAACGACTTATGCAAATTAAATCTTCCACATCGGTCAAATAATTAACTTTGCTGATGACATGGCCCTTCTCTTTGACGGTGATTCCTGGCCCCAGTTGAGCAATGCTCAAAAGGATTAAATATATTTGTGAATTGGCTACTTAATTTAAATATTGAAAAAAAAAACAAATTTTTTACTTTTTCCATCAGAGTACAAGATCAGACTTCACTGTATCACTTCTATCTGAAGGTGCACTCGTGTTTGCACTACTGAGGTCTTTGAGTATAGTGCTAAGGTCTTCCAGGGATTCTGCCATTATGACTATATCGTCGGCAAACAGGTGTCTTATTTATTCGCCATTGATGTTAACCCAAGAGTGCGTGTTGACAGTGACGACATGGATTTCATTCCGTAGATGTCGTAAGGTACAACAGAGGGAAACTGAAACAATAGAGATCGACAGCAGTACATTCCTGATAACAACTCAAAAATATAAAAAAAAACTGCGGTTCCCAATCCGTCTGCCAAGCGTAGCTAACAAAGCTAGCATAGCATACATAACATAAACTCTCACGTCTGTTACCCAGAGTTGTAGGCAGAGAAGACGGACTTTCATTTGGCATGATCCTGACACCTCTCGCGCTTCTTTCATATCCATATACCTACCTACGCAACTACGCATATATTATGCTCGTCAGTTAGGATTACTTTTAATTTGGTCCATCTTCAATAAACCACCAATTTGGTCAATAAGCTTCCGTATTGGGCGTCCCTTGCCCACTCTGCCACTTCTGCAGTATACCTATACTCTTTCGTCGTTCATTGTTTTTAAACCACCGAAGCATGTCTTTCGTAATCCTAGTCACATCTTGCAAAACAACACTTTTCTCTTATCACACATGTTTTCACCCTATCATTAAGAGTCAACCCTAACATATTTCTTAATGACCGCATTTCTACAGCATCAATATAACTTTTATACTTCTTCTGCCACACCCAACTTTCACTACCAAACATTAAGGTAGGGACTGTTACAGCATTGTAAATTATCATACGTGCCTTTTGTGACACAATTTGACTTCCCACAATAGAGTGAAGAGCTCCATTTATTCTGTGTCCTGTGTTCACTCGTCGTTCTATTTCCTCTTCATATCACCATCCCTACTAAACGCACATCCTAAATACACAAACTCGTCCACTTCCTCAACCAATTCCCCTTCAATTCTTATTTTACATATCGCTTAACTTCTTCTCTTTCAAAAACCAGCACTTGCATTCAATGTCACTTCTAGTTTTTTAAATGCATTTTTGAAAATTTCATATTGAAAGTAAGTTTTCAGAGTTAAAGTTAAGAAATAAAATAAGTTGTCTTGATAGGGTGTTGGGGGAGGCAGAATTTAAGTATACTCGACTGACATCTACAACGCACTGCTGATTCTCAACAAATTTGTCAGTTAGTAGCCTTAAGATGCAGTCGTCATTGATATTGACAATTAGTAACGTTAAAATACGTAAATTTCTCAATATTCCAGCCAGCCAATTACTGTTCGTAGCTGAAATGGTGAATGCTGTTTCCGTGATTTAGTTCTCTTTCGGAATTCCGGTCTTACAACCGTGAGCGATACACCAGTATCATAAATAAACCTTCAGACTTTTTCGTTTAAACGACAATAAGACGGTTTTCATTACATGCTTCCGTAATAGTAGAGGCTTTCGTTCGTCCTACAAATACCTGCCCCTATTCAACTTGAATTTCAATGTTTTTGTGAACCTCTTTCGTTTACCTCACCCGAAGCCTGGACCATAACCATTCTTCCTTTCATCCATTACCAGTTCACTTACTTTATTCGATTTTGTGTCATGTCGCAAAACTTCTACCTCCAATGCCTGTGCCAAAGCTCTTTAGATTGGTGGTGGTCTAAGTAATTGTTGATTCGAATTCAAATTCGACTTCCCGTATGCCGTCCACAAACGTCTGAAGTGGAGTCGTCTCTATAACAGACGATGCGACACATCGTCTGTTGCGATATGTTAGCATTGTCTGAGGAGATAGAAAGGCTTTCTATCTCCAACCCACTGTTGGAGTGTCTCTAGAGACGCTTCAACATGATCTCGTAGCTGAGCTCTATAAACGAGTTCCATGTGTTTGTCGGCGAACCACGTCTCTAGCTCTTCAAACAAAGCATTCAAAGGTCTTCCTTCTATAGGCAGCCGTTCGAGAATATGCTGGGAATCACCTCTTAGTGTTAGGGTTAATGCTGTTAATACTTGCTCCTTACTTCAGCTACTGTCCTTGCAGAGGATGTTAAACTGATATTTGCCACCCATGATGACGTGCCGTCAAATCGTGGTAAATCAAATTTGCGTAATGTCTCATCATCATCATCATCATTACAGCCCTTCACAAGTCCACTGCTGAACATATGCCTCCCACAAGGAATGCCACAAAGCACGGTTCTGAGCCACCTGCATTCATTGACTTCCTGCATGTTTTACCAGTTCGTCACCCCATCTAGTGGGGGCCGCCCTACCCCGCCTACCGGTACGAGACTGCTACTCGAGAACCTTTCATCCCCATCGGTTATCGGTTCTTCGAGCAATACGGCCGGTCACTTCAGCGTACTAATGCGTTTGGCTATGTTGGCTTTTCTGGTTCTATTACGGATATCTTTATTTCTAAGTTTATTACGCAGAGAAACCCCGAGCAAAGCTATAATGAGAGAGCTCGCTGAGCGACCTTGAACTTCCTCATACGGAGATTCCTCCAGCAGTGAAGGACTACGTTTCAGATCCATGTCGTCACTGTCAACACGCACTCTTGGGTTAACATCAATGGCGAATAAATAACACACCTGTTTGCCGACGATATAGTCATAATGGCAGAATCTCTGGAGGACCTTAGCACTATGCTCAAAGACCTCAGTAGTGCTTTTCAACGGCCTATAGGTTGGGAAAACATAAGATGAACATGAACAAGAGAAAAATCATGTCTAACGTCCATGTTGCACCTATACAGGTTGTTATTAGAAGCACTACGTACGTGTACCTGGAACAAAATGTCTGATTAGGTAACTCCAGACCAAAGGGTCAAACGACAAATCCAACTCGGCAGGGCGACGTTTAAGAAACTGCGACAAATCTTCTTGTCTGATATTCCTCAAAATCTTAAGACGAAATTGTACAACTAGTGCGTGTTGCATGTGATTACTAACGGAACTAAAATGTTGTCTTTTACTGCTGGCCTTAGTAGTAGTAGAGATATGTTGGTATGAGGCTCGGAATTTATCTGCGGCATAAAGTCCGTAACGAGGATAACCACAGAAGAACAAGAGTAAATTACATAGCTCAGCGGATCCTGTAAGCTTTAGTTGCAATGGGCCGGCCATATCGCTCGAAGAACCGAAAACCGATGGGGAAAAGGTCTAGTGGCTGCCTCCTACTGGCAAGCTCACTGTTGGGTCGCCACCCCCCAGTAGATCGAGTGACGACCTGATGAAACACGCGGATGGTCCTTGGATGCAGGTGACTCAGGACCATACTCTGTGACAATCTATAGGGAAGCCCTATGTTCAGGAGTACTCGTGATGGGCTGTAGAAGTAGAATTAGTAGCAATAAATTTAAACTCCTTAACCCATATTGAACTTCCTAACATTATAAAAATATCATATTATGTCTTTTCCTATGATAAAATATACTTCTTTACCAAATTCTTTTAGCCATTTAAACATGATTCTATGACCAACATCCAAACAGACATACTTTCACATTTATTATCTTCTTCACAAGCCCGCAAGTCATGAGCCTTTTGCGTTTTAAGAGTTTGTTTTAAAAGTCAAACTTGTCAGTTGGATGGATTGATGATTGCAGAACTGAATAGCTCGCACCTTTTGCTTTGTGCTCCATCGTCGGTCTAGATGTTTTATGTGTGGTGTAAATGAGATGGCTAACACCATCTATAAGAAGTCATGAGATCTTTCTGGGGTTTCTCATAGTGAACTCTAGGACACCCAAGGAGATGGAATGGGATTTGTCTTATCTTTTTAGTAGACTTTGCATTAAAATGAAGCTTGTTTCTAGAGATAACAATACTCACATATTGGAATTATGCTTATTAGAAACATAAAACATTTTGTCAATCTGATAAAGCTTTTACAATATACTGCTACTATATTCAAGGGTTTAAATATTTTTTTTTATGAGAAACAGTTTAGTGGTTGAAGTTTCAAGTTATGTTTCAAGTTATGATTTAAATCCTAGTTGAGGCCAACATTTGTATAGAAACACCAATTGCCATTTTCAAGGTCTAGATGTTGTGTGATTCCTCATGTCCATGAATGTATTTAATATTAGGCATGGCTAAGTTAAGACAAGTTAAGCTTTTGTTAGTACCTACACTTGACACTATATATTGTCGCGCTCGGTTGGTAATCTGGTGTTATACGGTAGTTGTCACCAGGATTGAAATCAGACAGGACAACTTTGCTTATATATTATGTGCAAATTCAATTTTAGTTAAAAGAATAAAGAAAAGTCAATATACAATTAAAATTACTGATTAAAATAATGTATAGCACATTGTTACGAGTAATAAGGTATAATATAAAATATATTAGCAAAAATATAGTTTCAGAATCTTTGGTAGTTTTTAAATTAATATCACAGATATGGCGGCACACAACCAAGAACAGTTGCAAATCTTATAGAAGTTTTAACCATTTGTTATTATAATTGTGAAATATAAACACATTTAATATTTCACAAGATCATAACAAAAGGTACAATATGTATTTTTCACCATAAACCTTAACAATTCCTTTAGAACAGTGAAGTTTTTTGACTATTATAATTGAATTATAAGGTATTATTGAGTGAAAAAAGTTGGTCCCTATTCAATTATCACATATACACTTCAATACTTTGAAATAACATTAGAGGTTTCTCAGGCTAATACGTTTTATGATTTCACTCAACTTTTTTATATAGTCCCAGTGAAATTACAACCTACATACTTTGAAAACTGTCCCAAAAATTAAAAAATGTAAATGTTCCAACAATTCAGCAGTCCATCACAACACTAATTTACAATTCAATAAAGTTCAAAGTTCGGACACAATCTTTTATTAGCATCATCAAATAATCAATACATCGGTGGTAAATTTAGTTTCATCGACGATCTCTGTAAGATCTGTGGGATTCACGGTCACGACTGCGATTACGAGAACGATCTGAAGTGCGCCACAAAAACTCATCAACCGAGCGTTCATAGGATCTTTTATCATACACAAGCACAGAACGAGGATAATCTGCCAAGTCATAGTATCGCGGTGGCGGTGGTGGTGGTGGCGGCAGTCCTTCATAAGTCGGTAATGCACCACTGAATCCAGGTGGGGGTACATAAGGTAATGGTGGTAATTGGTGATGCATAGATCGCATATATTCTGCAACATAGGCCTCTGCGGCAGCTGAACTAGTACTGTTATATGTATCTCTACCACGAGTAAACCAGGATGGAAGACGTTCTCGAATGTATGGAGATGGGGATCTTCTTTTATATGAACCAGGGGCCAAACGATTTCTTGTTGATGTAAAGATTTTTCTTCTGCTCCTTGATGAAGAACCCATGCGATTCCGGTAATTTGAGCCCCTGGAGGATAGAGGAGCTCTATAAGTCCTGTAATTTCCACCACTCTTTAAATATGCCTTTTTTGATGCTTCTTTTGATTTTCGCAAAATTGGAGTCATTTCTATTCCCTCATCTTCAGGAAATAGTCGACATAACTCTTCTGCAACTTTAGGTTCAATTTCCTGTCCATCTCGGCCAATTTTAACAGGTTTCCCTTCATTCCAAGGGTTGTACAAATGAAGGGTGCTACTGAATGACAATTCCTTTCTGCATATCCAATCAACTTTAAAGACTCCATCCAAAACTTTTGCAGAGAGCCCTGGAGGCAACACCCATGATATAGGTGGGCCATCACGGCGAGACTCACTTGCTAATCTAGCAAAACCTGCAAATTTACCGCTCTCTTTTACTGAAAATATCAGAAGAACATTTCGTGACTCGCGGTAAGCTTGATTCAAATTAGCTTCATTTTGGGGTAATGTAGACCAAACTCCCTTCGCTTTCGACAGCGTAATATTTTCTGCATTGTTGGATTTGATTAAAAAGAACCGTGTATCTCTGAACAAATAATTCAATTTCGTCATATAATCATATATTTTTATTTTGTTAGCAGCTGTACTACATAGTCGTTTACATTGTGCAGGTGAATTGCTTTTAGATTTTGCACGTTTACGATTACGTCTATCTTTTGACTTGGAACTGACAGAACTAATGCTCGGAGTGCTGGAATCGCTAGAAGATGAACTAGAAACTTCACTACGAGTATCGTAATCTTTTACTTCTTCCAGTTGTTTAAGTTCCTCACCAATTTCTGCTTCTACTTCACCTACGCCCAGATTCACGGCGTCGGTGTTACTTGAGACCTCCATTTTAGTACCTATCTTTGATAAAACCAATCCCTGTAATCAAGGATTAAGCTACTCTCTGACGAGAGCTTCTAATGAATTATTTATACATTTTCAAAACAACATATTTTTTCTTTAAAACTTCTTCAAATATAAATTTTAGCCTACTTTGTTAGCAATAATAACTTGATTTAGAATACAATCAAATCAAATCAAAGATTACAATAGATATTTTATCATCAATACTAGTACTAGGGAAAGGCGTATTTTACGCGACCAAGTATTTATACCAGATGATACCAGGTATTAGCTTACAACTTAGAGCACAAACTAATAAGAAGTGCTAAACCCTCTACAACATAGCTTGATCTTTTTGACAGATGGGTCTAGTGATGGGAAACAGAAAATATCTAGTTTTGCAATATTTTTATATTGTTTTTATATAGGTACTTGTAACTGTGATGAGATGGTGTGACTGTATGTATGTTTTAAACTATTCAAAATAAATAAATTCATTCATCAATCAACTTTATTGCACTAGACATATAAAAACATTGGGTAGGTAAGCGACGATGGGTTATATTATATAATATTGAGTTAAAATCAAGGTTGAAAAATAAAATAAAGTTTTCTCTTTAAAACATAGTTTTTAATCAAGAGAAGCACAACCAAGATTTTCATCGTCAGGTCGTCATCGGAACTTGTGTCATCATCTCCAACTTGAATTATTAATTCGTTTACAACGAAATTGTCGAAGTGCACATCGCGCATACAGTCAGACAAAACTTCTTCTTTCACGTGTCGAACAACATTCGCCCAGTTTTCAGCGGTCACCTGACCACAAGCTTCTTCCAACAAACGGAGCATTTTGTTTGCGGTGAAGGGAGATGTGTTGTTGCGTGCTGCATGTCCTGTGAACGAAATAAGTGATGAATAAAGTAATACTATTTAATGCAATATATGTTATAGTACTTATGAAAAAAAAAGAAAATTTATTTAATGCAAATATGTTATAATACAGAATGGGGTCCCACATATATGCAATAAATGAAACCACATACTTGTTATCGCCTTTGCTGACGATATACAAAAAATGAACGTAATCGGTCCAGTAATTAGGTCAAAAAGTAGAGTTTTAATTTTAAGCAAATTTGAAATCTCTATAGAATTGGGTCACTAAGTCAATGATTCAATGAACTTGAATCCTTGAACTTTAAAAGCACAATGGTACAAGTGCGCGCGCGCCTGTGTCGCAGAGTAGGACACCTCGGTCATTTTCAGACGGCTGAAATAGGCGTGTCCGGGTCGAAATCCAGTACGAAATGGATTACTAACAACTTGATATTTTTTTCTATAATAGGTACGATCAAAATATTAGGAGGGGCCTATGCTCTTTTTTAAATAAATTAAATATAAGTTAGTTAAAAAAAATAAAAACCTCGAAAATATTGACCTCGGTGCCGCGTCCGGCCCCATATTGCGGTGGAAATTATTTTTTATCTTTTTTTCTCCAATATTCGGCACTATTTGGCATGTGTTCACAAACAACTAGATAGTTATTAATTCAATTTATAATATTACTAAGGCACAATAGGCCTTAGTAGACAAGTTACAACTGGTTGTCTTCACGTCCGACGTTTAGGATTGATATCAGTGGCAGGCACGAATCCGTTCATATATCCCATACTCTAGTGACTTCGAGAATAGTTGTTCGAGCAACACAAACTGTCAGTCGCGCCGCATTGGTGGTAAGAACAATACGTCTGTGCGTTACCGCGTCATTCTTTTATTAAGGTACGTAATCGTTTTCGGTGGCTTGGTATACCCCTAAAATTGATTTCGGTGAATCCATTTTATCCACAACTATTTGAATTAATATTTTTAAATTATAATAAAATTATGTCTTTCATGTATTAGATTTCAATAAAAGAGGTTAATATCAAAAAATCTGTTTGGTTTTGAATCATTTAGGATTTTGCTAATTATTTTGATTTCAGTGGCATTGATTTCGGTGTTTTCGGTGGAAATAGGTGCACCGAAATCAATTTTGAAATCACCGAAATCAATCAATCGTTATTTATTTACATTTCATAATCGTAAATTTAACTTTCTTACCACCTCTTATCTTGTTTCAGTATTGAGATTATGTCAGATTCAAAAGCAGATCGGTTGGCTCGCATCAAGAGTGATCCAGAGCTTTACGAAGTGCAAAGAGAAAGATAGACAACGGTATTATAAAAGGAAGAATGAAGGAAAGATAAAGCCTGTAAATGAATTAGATCCTCGCCAACAACGAATTTTTAGAGAGAGAAGTAGAATGTCTTCCAACAAACACAATTTGAAAAGAAGGCGTAAAGAGATGAGGTGTCTTGAAGAGGATTTAATAATCATAGCAGAAGTAACCGACAAAGCTGACGATCCTTTGGTGACTTCACGATCACAAACACTAGGATCAGGACCACTTCAAACTGAAGCAAGTTCCTATGTTGATTTGCTACCATCAAGTTCATCGGTCGTTTCATTTCCTTTACCTCAGCGTGTTAAGGCTTATCGAGACTCGTCAGCACCATTGAGTCCGTCTAGTGACGTAAGTACAACTTCAAAGCCATGTACTAGGTCATCAATTCGTGTGATTGAAAAGGAGTTTCCTCCAACTCCGAAAGCTAACAAGAAACTGAATACCAAAGTTATCATACGTAGACTTAAATATCGCATGAACAAAATGTATCAGTTACAGAAAGAGAAGATTGATGAATTGAAGGTTGTCAACGAACGACAGCGAAAACAGATATATAGATTAAAATACCAAAGTGCTAAATTAAGAGAATATGAACATATAAGTAAAAACAATACTGAAGATATTAAACAAAGTGAATCAGACGCTATAAAAACAATTAAAAATAATGTGGAAGAGGACATCAAAACTTTTCTTGAAGAAGATGAAAACAGTCGTATGTGTTCTGGAAAGAAGGAGTTCATTACCCAGAAAAAGAATAAAAAAACAAACGCTATTTAAATGATTCTTTAAAAGACTTATATATTAAGTTTAAGCAAACAAATCCCCAAAATAAAATTAGTTACTCCAGTTTTTGCAAAAAACGACCGTTTTGGATACTGAAACCTAATGTAAATAAACGAGAAACCTGTCTTTGTATCGAACATGAAAATATGGACTTGGAGTTACAAAAACAACCATTCACACAACGAAAGATAAAGTGACTGCTTTCCCCAGAGACACCATTTTAAAATTTGAAAAAATGTTACTTCCATACATGACTCACTGTGGAGTTATGATCGCACAAAACAAGTTCATTAAAAAAATGAAAAGCGATCTCACTGATTAAGAGTGTATAATTCACTGCGACTTTAGTGAAAATTACAGCACAAAATACGCTAAAGAAATTCAAGCCGTTAATTTCGGGGGTAACCGACAACAAATAACCCTGCACACCGTGGTCATTTATTATCGTAAAAATGGACTTCTGAAAGTTCAGTCAATGTGTACATTATCAGAGTCTTTACGCCATGACGCACCAGCCATTTGGGAGCATTTACTTCCGATTTTAAAATTCATAGAAGATGAAAATCTCAATATTCGTATACTACATTTCATTTATGATAGTCCGTCGGGTCAATACCGAAACCGCAAAATGTTTTATATCATCAGTAAACTCCACTGGTACCTTCCGAGTTTGACTAGTATTACATAGAATTATACAGAAAGCGGCCATGGAAAAGGAGCCCCAGATGGTGTCGGTGCAACACTCAAAAGAACAGCTGATCGAATAGTTGCTCAAGGCAATGATATCACAAGCTTATCTTCATTGATGACTCATCTGAAATCTGTTCAAGGTATTATAACGAAAACTATTAACGATTCCGGTATTTATGAAAAAGAGTTGCTAATTCCATCCAATCTCAAGCAATTTGCAGGGACTATGAAAGTACCTCAGGCAGTATGGAACGCCAATGAGCCCAACCAACTATCGATGAGAAAAATGAGTTGCGCCGAAGGTGACTGTAAAAATAATTCAGTGTCATGTGAACATGGGTATCATGTAGGATTATACATCATAGGCGAGCAAACTGACAGACTGTTAACTGATAGAACGAACAAGAACAAGAGTGACAAGATCAATCTGATTAAAAAGTCAAGTCAAGCCAAAAAAGGGAGTGGAGTCAGTGCAACTGAATCTAATAAGCCTCAAATTTTATCAAATATTCTAATTCAACCTGGTAGTAGCTATTCTGTTGATCTTGCTGATGATTTCTATGAAACCAAGCAGCGCCTATCCCATACCTTAACTTCAGACATTGGATTACATGAAAGTGACAGCTTTTGGACGCGTGTGTCGACAGATTGTGAAAATATTGCTCCGATATTAATGAATGAAGTAGTCTCCAAAATTGTAAATTGTAAAGAAAGTAGTGACGAGGAATATAACATTTTTTAATTAAGGATTGAAAACTGTAATACAAAGTTTTAATAAGAAGTTTATTACATTGTTAATTTAATGCTGGGTGCTTAATATACCTAAAGCTTATTTAATTGTGTTAAAATCAAAAGACAAAGTAATATTTTTATAAAAAATACAAATACTATTAGTTATGTAAAAGCTTTCTACAATTGTTGATGTTGTTGAAAAGATTGATTTTTAAGTGATTTTTTTAGTAATTTTTTATCAATAAGTAAATTGTTTGTGATTAAGCTAGATCTCGACCAAGAATTCTGTTTTTTTTTAGTCCCTATAATGTTAGCTTAAGACTATTATTGTTAATGGCATTTAATATAATAATTTAACGCTTCCTACCAAAGTTGATTTTTGTAAGTTTTCACAAAACTTAATAAAAATGGTACACATACTTAAGTCTTGATAAAATAAAATGTTTTATTGTCAAATTAACCAATTCGTTACAGATCATAAGTTCATAGTAGTACTTAGGCAGTAAATATACCTTAAAAAAATATCTTTGAAATATAAATTATTTTATATTTATTTGATTTCGGTGATCAAAATATTGATTTCGGTGGACACCATTTTTTAAAAATTAAATACCTTCCTAACCATTCTGTCTATACGATTCCCTCTACTACTAATATGTTTTAAATTAACTCTAGAATTGATATTTCATGTTAGTAAGGCCCAAATTTAAAAACAAAAAATGCCACCGAAATCAACCAAATAATGAATCGCCTGATAATGACCCACCTGTTATCAACCATTAGCTTCTTTCGAAGGGAGTAATGATCGATAAACAAAAAAAATGTTTAGCTTTAAACATTTAGGGCATGCTTTTTTTAGAATTATCGTGTTGTTATGATAATTCTAAAAACACTATGACCTAAGTATTTAAAGCTAAACTTTAAAGCTTTTTTGTTTAAGTGTGTTCTTGTAGATTTAGAGATAATAAATTATTTTGACATGAAAAAAAACCCATAAAAACAACCAATTAAAAAAGTCATACTTACTTACCCGTTTCCTAGGAAGTCACAAAACGGTAGTTTCGTAAGTTCAATTGTAGAAAAATAAACTTTTTTTTTATCAATCAATAACTTGTCGATTGTTATCAAATCAAAAATCAAAATTACTTGTATTCAAATGTAGTAGGTAAGTAAGTGTAAAAGAAAAGTATTGATAAACGATAATTGCACCTTGTGGCCGCCCTATTTATTACTTTTATTATTTTCGCCATTTTGGAATTTGGAAGTTTGGCTTTCAGTTCACCGCAATTCTTCCAGAATATAGGTGCGTTTTGCTGCTTACGCGCATTGCTTCAAGTGATTTATTTTTCTTAAGGTAAATACAATTAGTCCAACAATTTTTTTTTACGGTGAAATAGACACTTATTAGGTAATTGACTTTGTGTGTGTAAATAGTGTTTTTAAATACGTTTATTTTTATTATTTTTTCACTGTGATATTGACACTACTTGACTTTTGTGTGTACGTGTTGGCGGCGGAAAATGCCAAGACAGCAGCATTTTTACAATGCGGCAGCGTATACAGACATAGTTTTATTGTATGGCGAATGCCGCCAAAATTAACTATGCGTACTTATCGTGAGAGACACGGCGCAACTCGCGTCTGCCCTACTAGTGTCCGGACAATCCTAGGTGCTGTCCAAAGAATCAGGGAAAATCAGCGCATAGTGCCCAACACTCATGAAGGAGTTGCTCCGCGTCACTTTCCACCCTCGTTCGAACAACGAGTCTTAGACCATTTCGATCGGAATCCAACCTGCAGCCTTAGACAAGCTGGGCGTGTGTTTAGAGTGAGGCATAGAACTAATAAATACACCGAGTGCTGAAAAGGAACAAACTACGTCCTTATAAATATGCTAAGGTGCAGGCGCTGCTGCCCCGTGATAAGCCGATTAGAGTCTTACTGCCATTGGGTACTGGAAAAAATGTCTCAAGACCAACGTTTCCTATCAAATGTGTTTTGGACTGATGAAAGCATGTTTACTCGAAACGGCATATGGAACCGACAAACCATGCGTCACTGGAGCCATACGAATCCCCATTTATTTAGTGAATCAGATCATCAATACCGATTTTCCATTAATGTTTGGGCAGGCATTCACGGAGATCAAATAATCGGCCCCATTTTTATTGACGGAAACCTGAATGCACAGAAGTTTCTCAATATTCTTAACGGCCCAATAACAGAATGTTTAGAAGGATTGTCTGTGGCAGCTTACGAGCGGGTATGGTTCCAGTTAGATTGAGCTCCTCCACACTCCGTACTCCTCGCGAGAGAGCGGCTTAACACCATGTTCGGCGAACAATGGATACGACGCTATGGCCCTCGCAGGTGGCCAGCTCGGTCGCCCGACCTCACTCCTCTAGACTTCTTTTATGGGGCTTTATTAAAATGAGGTGTACTCAAAGATCTCCGAAACCGAAGATGAACTGCAATCGTATTGTTGCCGCTTTGACAAATTAAAGCCTGGCTCTGGATCCTGAACGAAATTTGTTAAGCAGGCTTCAGGACAACATTATGCGGCGATGTAACTTATGCAAGAACGTGGCGGAAATTTTAAAAATTTTAAAATTTAGGGTTCCATTAAATTTTGCAACTAATATGCAATAATATTTATTTCGTTCATTTCCATTTTCGCGAAATAAAAAAGTGGCGGTAAAAATGCCTAAACAGTTTAGTGAGTAAATTTTTATTTCGTCGCACATTGTCAAACGAACCAAAGGCCGTGCCGACAATAACGCTGCCTGCCGCCAACCGCCATGCCACCCGCGTGCAACGTTGCCACTCTTCCAAGGGGTCAAGGTACGTAGTCTAAACAGAGTGTTTACTTTTACTGAATTTATTTTAATATTTATTTTGTTTGAAAATTTCACTTTTTTATTTTACGGGTTTTAATTTAATATTTAATTTTTCTACACTTCTATGGACTAGTATCACTTGTGGTTTCATTTATAGCATATAATGTGCATTCCTTACTGTATTTATCAAGAAAAAAAGAAATATTTACGCATTTTCACTGACCTTTGATTTGTGCCCATATCAGTTCTATGGCATTATATTGACAGTGATAGGGTGGCAATCTGATAACTGTGTGACCATGTTGCTTTGCTGCTTCGTCCAGCAAATACACTGGCTCCCTTGGTTTGTGTGTGGCCACCAGCCCAAGCAGTACGCACTTGAGCATTGTCATATCGGCATTTACGCCCTTCTTTATGAGCCACTCTATTATATCGTGCGAAGAATCTCCGGGAGAAAAACCAGCGACGAGGTTCGCCACCCGTCACGTTCTGTCTCCCGGAGGGGTGAAAAGTGGATTGCGGAGGCCCGTCTGGCTACGCTGAATGTATATGGAGCAATGAATGATAAGATGGATGATGCGAAATGATGAATGATAGAGGAATAGATGTGTTATGTGTAAATGAGACAAAACGAAAGGGAAAGGATGCCGCTGCACATGGCATGTATACCGCTTACTGGTCTGGTGTAGACGAGACCGAGCGGGCATGCCAGGGAGTCGTTGTCATCCTTTCAGAAAGAATGAGCCAATGTATGAAAGAGTATAAATGTGTAAGCACAAGGCTGCTATGGATACGAATGAAGTAAAATATAATAAAATATAAATAAAATAAAATAAAATAATTTATTTTTGTTCACCAAATTTAAATTAATGACATCATTGACTGGGATCTCCATTTAAGCAAGTAATGCTTGTGTTTGGAAATCCCGCTCTTCCTTATCTAAACATACATTTTTTAATTTAAAAACCAAAAATAACAAAAACAAATTACTCGACTTTAACTACAAAAATTTACAAAAATTACAAAAGTGTGTGTGTGTGTGTGTGTGTGTGTGTGTGTGTGTGTGTGTGTGTGTGTGTGTGTGTGTGTGTGTGTGAGAGAGAGAGAGAGAGTGTGAGTGTGTATATGTGTGTGTGTGTGTGTATGAAGAGTTATTTAGTTATATTATATTGTACATAGAAATGAATTATGAAATGCGGTACAGCAGAAATTCGGTTTCTTCATAAGTTTTCGACTGCACCCACTTCAGTATCAGGCTTTTACATTCCCTGTATGTTTTGTCGTATATGTTCAATTCTCTATTTATTTTATTATATAGGAATGCAAAACATGAGCTAAATTGCCTACTAGCAAAAACTGTTTTGGTACCAGTAAACTTAACCACAACATCTTTTCGCCGCTTTTCCAGGATGCATGGGTCAAAGGCAAAGATTTGTGCGCTTTGAGGATTGTTCTAGTGACATATAATTGTCTAACTGAAAGTAGACCACTTATTCTATACAGTTGTTCAGTGGAAAAACGTCTTTTTAAAATACATGACCTTAATAAGGGTTCGTTGTGCTCTTTCAAGCAGAGAATTTGGTCTTTAGCTCCACCCCACACCGGAATGCAATATGTTATGATAGATTGTGCAAGGGACGTGTATATTTGGTTAAGAAGATATCTAGGGAGTCCGACTGCTTAGTACTATCAGGTATTACGTGTCTTATAGTTTTGAAAATCAAATCAATTTTCGGGTCCTATTAATAACATGTTCGAGGTGTGGGTACGATAGCCTCTGATCTATAACGACACCCAGATATTTAGTGTGAGAGAGTTTTCAATTGATGGGCAGTCACACGCTTTGTTTTAGCATCCTCAAAACACATATGAATTTTAAGGCAAAAATCATTTTGTGGCTGCAAGTTATTCGTAATGCTAAAGCAAATAAAATTTGTCTTAGCTATGTTCAAAGTGAGGAGATTTTGTTGCAACCATAGAGCGACTCGAGCTAGACCACTTTCAGCACTAGTCTTGACAGCCTCCCAAGATTCATCAGCAAAAACCACAGCCGTGTCATCGGCGTACGACAGGATTTTGGCATTTGGTATAGTCATACTGCATAGATCATTGACATAAATTAGAAATAAGGTCGGCCCTAGAACGCTTCCCTGTGGAACGCCAAATGATGACACTACCGCTTCCCCACTAATGAACCCAGGAAGCTTAACCTTTGTTTTCTCTCGATAGGTAGCTTTCGAAAAAAGCAAGCGGGTCCCTCTTATTCCAATTTTTTCAAGCTTGTGCACAAGGGTAGGGACAGAGACGGTGTCGAATGCTTTCTTCAGATCAAGGAAGACCGCCAAACATTTTTTACTGTGGTCGAGTTGTTCTGTTACAAATGTGCTTAATTCAAGAATTGCATCTTCTGTCGATCTTCCTTGTCTGAAGCCAAATTGTGTGGGTGCTAATATATCAAATTTATTTAAGTAATTGATTAATCTAATATTAAGTAACTTTTCCAGAATTTTGATATTGCTGGTAGAACGGAAATGGTCTGTAATTACTAATGTCATCTCTGTCTCCCTTGTACACAGGTGTAATAATAGACTGCTTTAATGGTGCTGGGAATAACCCTGTATCAAAACATAGATTATTTAAGTGGGAAATAATAGGAGCCAAGTCATTGACTGCCAATTTCATAAAGTCATTGGGATATTGTCCCAGCCTGGAGCGCTGTTTGATTTTAAGCTTAAAATTATATTTTAACTTCTTCTATGTCTGTATGTAGTAAAACAAAGGAGTGTAATGGCACCGGATTGTTTTCCTTAGATCTGGGTGTCACATTGACGTTCTGTATTTTATTAGCAAGTTGCATTCCTACATTTACAAAATAGCTATTTATGAAGTTTGCAGATTCAGTGGGCGATGATTTCAAATTGAATAGTTCAGCGTTAGTATTTTGTGATTGATTATTGTAAGTAATATTTTTATATTTTCCATAATAATTTATTGTTATTTAAAGATTTAATGATATTTTCTCTATCATATTGCCTTTTCATTCTTTTTATTAAATAGTTACAATAATTCCTGTATCGTCTGTATGTAACGCGAAGAGTGTCATTATGTGGGTCTTTTCGTAGTTTTCTGAAGTTTATTTCTGTTTCTTATACAGCGTAAGATTCTGCAGATATCCACGGTTGTATTATTCTTTTAGTGCAAGGGATATTAGACACTGATGTATTTAGTTTAAGGCTTTCAGTAATTTTATCTATTAAGTTGTTAGTCACAGCCAATGTATCGTTACAAAATAATAATTCTGATAAGTTTTAGTCTGTAGGTATTTTAAAGCATTTTCAAAATTTGTAGTTTGTTTAATTTTATTAACTTTTAGTTGTTTTTTAATTTAGAAATTGACAGGAGCATAGTAGAATGATCCGTAGTGGTGGTCTGCATAACTGCAATTGATGCTTTATATTTAGATTTATTTATTTTAGCATGAAGTGATCTAAACAATTTTGCTCTCTTGTAGGTAAAGTATGGCCAGATAATATACCATAGTTTGCAAGCATGTCTAAGTAGTACATTCTATTTTTATATTCCTGTGGTCGTTCCGTAGTTTGAGGCCTAATGTTTATATTAATATCACCTGCTATTATAATACTGCTATGTGAAGGAAGTGACTGATATGAGAGTCTAATGAATTTAAAAGTTTTCAGCATTTGGATTTGATGGGGACCGGTAAATGCATAATACAGTGTTATTAAGAACATCTACCTGCAGGCATGATGCTTGCTGTAATTTAAGTTCTTTTACTTTGTGTTTTAGAGTTTTTTTTATATAGACAACCACACCATCATTTTGGTTCAATTGGCGTGTAGTACAGTAGACTTCGTAATTGTTTAGTTGCGGGAGTGGCTTGTTGTGGTTTAGCCTACATTCTGTAAAAATAATCATATCAGTTTCAAAGGATAAAGATGAAAGGGTTAGTGTAAAATCGTCAAAGTTTTTATATATACTAACAATGTTTTGCAACCATAGTAAAATCACTTTTGTTAATGCGTATGCGCCCGTCAAGATCTGTTCCTTCGCATTCAATTGCGTGTGCTATCTCACTTTTGTCTAATTCCTGTATCGTATGTAGTGAGTCACCCATTTAAGGTATATAAATGTAAGCCAGAGGTAAGGATATTATGTAGGTTTTGCTTAATTTTATATGCAAAGTCAGTAAATTGTAAAGGGTCATTAAATTGTGTAAATATATTAAAGAAAATATATTTGAGTGAAGCTGGACCAGTAACAGTTTAAGTTCCTGAGTGCGTGAGAAACGACTAAGTAACAGTTTATGTAACGGTGAGTATATGAATGTGCTGCGTTTGTATTTTTGTAGTGTAGTGTACAACATGTATGAAAAATGTAAGTGTGTGTGTGTGAAGTGATGGATACATTTGTTGAAAGATGTCTAGAGTTTCAGTATCTACAAATTGCAAAGCGAACATATTTATATGAAACATAAACAAAACCCTTATAGTAACAGAGTTAAGACAGAAAGATTTTTGATGCAGCAACCCATAGCAGTAGCCAAGAAGGCATGATCAATATTAAATATACGAATAGTCAGACTTGCTCTAAAAGTAACGTATGTACCTTGTTCCGATTTGATCTGCGATAGGGGACTGCTCGGTTTTACGTACATAAATCCTGCATAGGATTTCCACACAAATTGTATCCTCTAGATTTAGCGAGATCACGAGCCAGGTAGTAGAGACGAGAAGCCATTTGAGTTAAATTCTCCGAAAGGAAGATTGGTGTCTCAGCGTGTAACTTTAGACCTAGGTGCTTTGCACATAGTTTTGTTTTGTTTAAAGTGGGCTTAAAGTTGTTGTTTGTGCTAGGGTGTACGCCCCAGACATATCTAAGCCCACTTATATCCGAGAAACAGTTTTGGGACATGGTAAGGATGGTGTTGATGAAATGTAAGCGAAATGAGATTATTATGTTAGGAGATTTTAATGGAAGGGTTGGGGTGAAGAGGTCTGGTTATGAAAGGATATTAGGAACGTTTGGCGATGAAAGTATAAATGAGAATGGTGAAGACCTCCTCACCGTATGTGTGGAAAAGAATATTTTTGTGACGAACACTTTTTTTCGCCATAACAGGATTCACATGTATACATGGGAAAGAGGTGATGATAGAAGCATGATAGATTTTATAATAGTGGATGAAAGAATGAGGAGCGCAGTGGTAGATACAAGGGTTTTCCGGGGGTGCAACGTAGGGACGGATCATTACTTGGTCTTATGCCGAATTAATGGTCTATTCAGGCGTTGTCGGCATCGGACATCTGTGTCCACTGCGTTGCGAGGCGAGAGAGGTGTGCCAGGATCGTGCCAAATGGAAGTCCGTAGTCTCTGCCTACCACTCTGGGTGACTGCGTGGGTGTTTATGTCTATTATATCGGCTTTTTTGTTTGCCGTCGTCGGAGCCTTGTCAAGCTGCGTGGAATGGTAGGATGCATTATCCATTATTATTATATGAGGACCGTCCAGGTTGTCCATAATTTTATAGAACCATTCTGAAAAAGTTTCGAATTTCATCTCTTCGTGGTAATCATTAGTTTTTTATTTTATTTAAATGCCAGTAAAAAGTTTGACACAAAATCTTTGGCAGTACCTGCGTGGCAAATTATTAGCCTCTCCGCCTTTCCTTCTGGTACTTTTGTGGATGATTGGGCCGTATCATCGTTCCATGTTTTTTTTTCACAGTGTAATTGGCATTCAACCACGTTTCGTCTAAAAACACAACCTTCTCCCAATCAGAAATATTTTTAGCTTTTCTTAAAAAATCAAATCTTTTGAGCGCTATGTCGTTCCTTTCCATAAGGATCTTGCGGTTGTTTGATTTTTGGTAATGAAAACCAATTTTATTTAATAGTTTTGACAGCGAGGTTCGACCACCGTCATATAAACCAGCTTCTCTTAATGTTCCCAGCAACTTGTCAAGGCAACTTGTCAAGTGTGGGTAATTCTTTCCTTGAATAATACCCAAAAATGTGGTTTCGTATAGCCGCACATTGAAAATCATCAATATCGACTGTAGGTTGGATACGCCTTCGTTTTTTATTAAGAGTCGATAGCTTATTCTCCTCATCACCTTTGCTAAATTTTTCAGTCGATATACGTGTTACAGTAGCTAATCCAATTCCCAAAGCGTCAGCTACACGTTGTCGCACTTGCGATAATGGCAATAATGGTCCGCCATTTTGACACTCACGCTCAAAATAATCGCGTAAGCGAATTACAAACTCACGCGTTTCACTGTTAAGCACCCTTTTAGGCATGATTAACAAAAGTTCACAAGAAAGCTAAAATTCAAGAATAAAAACTTAACAAAAATTAAATAATAACGCAACAAAACAAAAGAACAACAAAGTAGCTTGGGGTTATAATTCAAGACCCTCGGGACGTGACGCATACAAGGCTGTCGCACTCGTACTAACAGGTCAGGCTAACAGGGGCGGACGGTGCCAGTGCTGCCAGTGTTGCTAAATCGATAAAAAATATTTTAATTAAGGCTTCCTTGTAACCGATATTTGTAACAGTTACTGCCTGTTATTTGTGTCCCATCCGACCGACCGATGTAACATTGCACGAACGTTCATTGTTTTAAGTTTTTCTATTTAAATCTTACTTTGAAGCAATAAAAACCACTAAGATTTTTGGAAAATGATTGAATATTTAATACTTTTGTGTTGTGTGTCTATTTTTAAAAATTTTAACAATCTTTAAAATTATTGAAATAAGAGAATATTATGTTCGTCATTGCAAAGTTATGTCGATCGCAAATTTGACATCTGTCAAAAAGATCAAGCTATGTTGTACAGAGGAGTTTAGCGCACAGACGTAGACAGAGAATCCAATAGACGGCGGGGTTGCGTAACCGCTATTCTGCCTTTCATTCGAGCATCACAGTGCTGCCATTTTAGCAATGTTACCCACAAAATAGGAAGATTATGTTTATGAAGCGTACGTCAGTAAATCTAGGCCTTTTTATTCACATGTCATTAGGATAGGATAATTAAAGCAAGTGAAACAAATAGGTAATATTAATAACAAATATTACAACAAATTTATTTGTTAAGAAAATCATAATAATTACACTTATAGGTATTGGTAATTCCAATTTAATTATAACCGTCCTTGAAATAAAACTAATTTAGGTTTCATGATGCATTCTTATTTCAAAATATCTTAAAGCGACAGCTTTAATGAGAAGCATTCTATGATTGTCAATATAAGGAAATCTTTATTGATGGGATCGATCGAGTTAAGTAGATTGCTATCCTTTTCGTTCACAAGAGCTTTGGCCTTAAACTCTTCAAGAAATTGTTCCAGATTTGCCACTTTTATTTTTAGACGCCTTGTTCTCCGACAGATTTTGCTGCTGTTTCAATCTCTTGGTAAGACTTCTTGGCGTACCCAGTGCCTGAAACAGAAAGTTAAAATGTTTTAATCCATTAAACATATTAGCGGCCGTTATTGATCGCAAACAAGAGATTTTCAATTGTGTTCATAATGTTACATGTCACCTACACCATATTCAGCAAAGCAAAATACAAAATGTAAACAAGGAAACCAATGGCTCTCAAAAACAACGACAAATAATGCTGTGTGTCAGCTAATCAGTCAGTGAGTAGTTCAGCTTCTTTTACATATACAAATTTAAAGGTAAAGATAACATACGCTACTGTTCAGTCTCTGGTTTTAGTGTTTAATCCCTTAGCCCACTTGTATGACAGTTAGGGTACCACCAGTTTTCGTAAGCGGCACAACACAATCTTTTAAAAACTTAAAACCTACCGCAAATGTGCTTGGTAGTTCCATAACTACATCATTAATCTAATGCCCATTTTTAGTAATTTTAACGTCCCCCTGGAAAATATCACATAATTTCAATATTATTTAGCATTCAAAAAAAAATATAACAGCATGTCATTACATGTTAACTATAACTTTTATATTAATTCTTATCACTAGTACTAGTGTTTAGTTCGCAAAGCAATGAAAATTAAAGACGCACCGTATTTGGTTGTTCCATCACTAAATCATCAGGCTCAGGTTGTGTTACGTTTTTCAATTTTCTTCTATATATTCAGTGTAATAGAAATGATGTCTTTTAAATTCCCTTTTATCCTATCATAGTCCCTCATATTATACTTACACACTTTAGTTAACAATCTAATACATAAAAAGACACAGTTAGAAGATTTAGATTACGACCATATTTAAGCATACAAACCTTTATTGTATAAAGTGTTGGGACAGCATTACGAAATTCAGTTCTTGTCCTTTTTCGGACTAATAAATTCCTTTCAAAATGCCTGGAGCAAATTCGAGAGTATTTAGTATGCTCCCAGTTCTTCTTACCGGTTGCTAAAACTCATTTTCTTTATATTTCCGAATCAATTGGGAAACTGACAAATAAAGTTTGTTGAGTAAAATAAAACAAACGCGTTAAAGAATCAATAAAATATCTCTAGAAATTAAAAAGTTATGGGACTTTGAAGTTGCGCTTGCAAGAATAATTTTGTTCCACGCAGCGCTCCATCGTGTGACGTCATTTGACCTAGACGACGCAGCACGTATTCGCCGAGTACGTACAAATTTATTCTTGTGTAGTCTCTTGCGCCGTTCGATTCGTATTTTGTTTATTACTAAATAATATAATAACAAGGAAAAAGTGGTGCAAATTAATGAAGCGTGATTTAATTTGACCTAAAAGCACTAAATATTATGTGTGTGATGTAACTATTAATAATAACTGCCTATTTCTGATTGATATTCCTATTGAGTCGTAAGTAGGTTTGGAATAACTTATTCAGTAAAAATAACTATATGTTTTATGTAAATGTATTTGTTATTTACTTTATATGTATGTAAGTACTTTAAATTTTTTTACATTCCGATACGAATTTATTAAAAAAGGTTGTATCTTCAGTAATATTTAAATAAGAAAACTTTTTTTAACAGAAAGCTTTTATAAATTTAATATGACTACCAACTTTAGAAAGTGCTGGTTTTGTCCAGTAACATTTTATTAACGTAGTGGTAGGTTTCTCACTTCTTTTAAAGACCCATGTCAAAAATGCAACAGTGTGTTTGCATCATCCTTGATAAGCAGCACAATCATGACAGACTACACTTTCCACCATTCCTTCGTTTTCATCACAAACCAACGTGCAGTGATAAGGCTTACTTTTCACTCTATGTTCAGGTGAAATTCTGCATTTCACTGTGCATATAGAGCCCTCACGTTTCACTTGAACGTATTCAATAGCTTCTCGGCCGGTCGAGCATCTTACCGAGATGCTTAATTGGTGAATACTCCCATTTTAGAGGTTTTCAAATAACTTTACAATTTTGTGGTAGAAATCTGGTAAAACAAATTTCCAAATAAATAATTTTGTTACCGCGCCATCTACACGGTTTATCAAGTATTACATCGATCTGCGAAGCCGACGTAGTTCTCTGCGAATTTATTCAATGGCGCTGCTGTTATTGATGCCGCAAAGTCCCATACATTAGTTGACAAGGCCTGTAGCACGTAGGTGGGCAGAAACGTCAAACGTCAACCCAAATCAATAATTTATTCAATAGCTGTCAAGATCAATTCTTGAGGGCCATAGACATACGTTTAGGAATATTTGTATTGAGAATACATAGACTTAGAATATACTGGTAAACTCTGTACAACATAGCTTGATCTTTTTGACAGATGTCAAATTTGCGATCGACATAATTTTGCAATGACGAACATAATATTTACTTATTTTAATAATTTTAAAGATTGTTAAAAATTTTTAAAATAGACACACAACACAAAAGTATTACAGATTCAAGCATTTTCCGAAAATCTTAGTGGTTTTTATTGCTTCAAAGTAAGATTTAAATAGAAAAACTTAAAACAATGGACGCTCGTGCAATGTTACATCGGTCGGTCGGATGGGACACAAATAACAGGCAGTAACTGTTACAAATATCGGTTACAAAGAAGCCTTAATTAAAATATTTTTTATTGATTTAGCAACACTGGCAGCACTGGCGCCGTCCGCCCGCCTGGCCTGTTAGTCCGAGTGCGACAGCCTTGTGTGCGTCACGTCCCGAGTGTCTTGAATTATAACCTCAAGCTACTTTGTTGTTCTTTTGTTTTGTTGCGTTATTATTTAATTTTTGTTAAGTTTAATTGTTGAATTTTAGCTTTCGTTGTGAACTTTTGTTAATCATGCCTAAAAGGGTGAAAAAAAAAACTGTGCTTAACAGTGAAACGCGTGAGTTTGTAATTCGCTTACGCGATTATTTTGAGCATGAGTGTCAAAATGGCGGACCATTATTGCCATTGTCTCAAGTGCGGCAACATGTAGCTGACGCTTTAGGAATTGGATTAGCTACTGTAACACGTATATCAACTGAAAAATTTAGCAAAGAAGATGACGTGGAGAATAAGCTATCGACTCCTAATAAAAAACGAGGGCGTATCCAACCTACAGTCGATATTGACGATTTTCAATGTGCGGCTATACGAAACCACATTTATGGGTATTATTCAAGGAAAGAATTACCCACACTTGACAAGTTGCCTTGACAAGTTGCTGGGAACATTAAGAGAAGCTGGTTTATATGACGGTGGTCGAACCTCGCTGTCAAAACTATTAAATAAAATTGGTTTTCATTACCAAAAATCAAACAACCGCAAGATCCTTATGGAAAGGAACGACATAGCGCTCAAAAGATTTGATTTTTTAAGAAAAGCTAAAAATATTTCTGATTGGGAGAAGGTTGTGTTTTTAGACGAAACGTGGTTGAATGCCAATCACACTGTGAAAAAAACATGGAACGATGATACGGCCCAATCATCCACAAAAGTACCAGAAGGAAAGGGGGAGAGGCTAATAATTTGCCACGCAGGTACCGCCAAAGGTTTTGTGTCAAACTTTTTACTGGCATTTAAATAAAAAAAAAAAAATTAATGAATACCACGAAGAGATGAACTTCGAAACTTTTTCAGGATGGTTCTATAAAATGATAGACAACCTGGACGGTCCTCATATAATAATAATGGATAATTCGACGCAGCTTGACAAGGCTCCGACGACGGCAAACAAAAAAGCCGATATAATAGAGTGGCTCATAAAGAAGGGCGTAAATGCCGATATGACAATGCTCAAGTGCGTACTGCTTGGGCTGGTGGCCACACACAAACCAAGGGAGCCAGTGTATTTGCTGGACGAAGCAGCAAAGCAACATGGTCACACAGTTATCAGATTGCCACCCTATCACTGTCAATATAATGCCATAGAACTGATATGGGCACAAATCAAAGGTCAGTGAAAATGCGTAAATATTTCTTTTTTTCTTGATAAATATTATAATATTATAATGTTCAAAAAGTATAACGGCTTACGGATGGGGAAAGGGCCTGGAGACGCGCTTGTCTTTACCGAGTCAAAACAACTATTAGATACCTTAATCTGTAACCAAGCGCGAGCGCCGAATGCCACAACTGAATAACTTCAAAACATCTGCATTTTGAGTCTTTATTGAGGATAGATGTAGACATATTTGCATTAAATAAATTTTCTTTTTTTTCATAAATACTATAACATATATTGTATTAAATAGTATTACTTTATTCATCACTTATTTCGTTCACAGGACATGCAACACGCAACAACACATCTCCTCCCTTCACCGCAAACAAAATGCTCCGTTTGTTGGAAGAAGCTTGTGGTCAGGTGACCGCTGAAAACTGGGCGAATGTTGATCGACACGTGAAAGAAGAAGTTTTGTCTGACTGTACGCGCGATGTGAACTTCGACAATTTCATTGAAAATGAATTAATAATTCAAGTTGGAGATGATGACACAAGTTCCGATGACGACTCCGACGATGAAAATCGTGGTTGTGCTTCTCTTCCCGAATTAAAACTATGTTTTAAAGAGAAAACTTTAAATATCGAAAAGTGATTGTTAAAGAAGCGGTTAAAAGATTTTAAAAAATAGTTTAGTGCACGAAATTTGTGCCGGACGGGCGAAACTCGGGAGTAAGTGTTATCGAAAGTACTCCGCGAGTCGCTCACTTTCTACACCTATAGGTTCCGGAGGATACTTCTACTTCCGTCTTTGTGGGTGCAGCTGGGGTTCTGTGGACAGAGGTTAAATCAAAATGCACGAAATAGAATACAAATGGCAAGGCAGTGGCCAGCGGTTCGACTGCTCAACTGTTCGGCGGAAATCTTCTGTTATATGTGGTCAATAACAAATAATCTTATTTGTTATTGACCACGTTTGTTGAATACGGTTGGTCACTATCGGTTGGTCACTATATTTTTCAGACGATTTCTTCAGTTGACTATTTCTTTAAATTGTTCGGTAGTAACTTACTACTACTAGTGCTATCTGCTTTTATTTTCACTGTTTATCTAGCTGCTATTATCAGCTACTATGTTGTGCAACTAACTATTACTATCACTTGTGTAGCTGCTATTATCAGCTACTATGTTGCTAGCTACTATTCACTATATTCTATATTCAGCTACTACTTGGTTCTGCTACTAGTCACTCCAGCTACTACAATGTTACTGGGTCCTGAAGCCATAAGGTAGACTCGAGCGTTACTTTAAAGTGAGCCGCTTGCCATTGTCCGTTTTGCTTCTTTATTGCATAACATTTTCTCTATACAATTGTCTTAAATTACAATTTATTCTATACACGATTACTTCCTACACTAATGTACTATACATTGTTGAATCGGTAATTCAGTTGTCTATTAGCACACCATAAAGGTTTTTTAATATAATAACAATGTAAAAATGTATTAACCAAAATATCCCAAATTTTCACAATATTTGGGTACATTAATTCTTTAATTTTACTATAAATAGGAAATAAGTTTCATCACGCCAAATATTCTTTTATTTCCTTAATCTATAAACCTTAATCTAATTCAATACCATGTCTACAATTCTTCTAGAGCATAAAAATTATTTCCATCATTTTCGGGACAAAGTATTACGCAGTTAATTAATAATTTCTAGAATGTTCCTACGTGTCGCTCTGATTGGTCGACTTTTGTTTGTACAATTAAGAGAGTTATTTTGAATAAAACTATTTTACGGATTTTATCGCGTTTAATTTTACTAATTTTGATTCCCGACGTTTCGGTGCTTTACGCACCCATGGTCTGAGGACTGAGGTGTTTGACGTCCTAATGTCATAGTTAGCCCAGCTACCTTCAGTTTTTGAATATTAATTTTGGTCCGATCTACGCAGAATGAGCTTACAGTATCTTGAAGTCTTGCAGTGGTATGCTTGGGTTTGGATTTAATTTTGTTAATTATAGGATCCCAAGCAGATGGCAGCCCATCCATCTTCTCTATTGAAATTAGGATGTTTTTATTTCATTAGCCTCGCGTATCATCCTTGGTAGGAATCGGTGTTCTGCGAGTTTTGGTCTATCAAATCTGATGTAATGGCGGGACGATCTTGAACATGTTCACAGACTGCAGACTTCCCAGAGCGTCGGTACCTCACGTCAGCTATATGTTCTTTCACGCGGGTTTTAATGGATCTTTTTGTTTGTCCTGTAAGAGACCACATTTACAATCAAGCTTGCTCCTGCATCTTGTAGAGGATATTACACTTGACGGATGGTAAAAATTGTTAATCTTCTTCGGCGGCATGTATGTTTTAATAAGTTCGCTGCAAAATATAGTCAACCTTGTCTGTGACTCCTCTGACATAGGGTAGTACAGCAGGCACACGCTCGACTGTGGCCGGCTTCACTCGGTCACTGTGACGTAGGCGCAGGACCCAAACTTATTGTCTTGCAATACTTGCTCGACGTGCTGAAGCTCGGCGGCCAGATATTTTCTGTCACAGATCCCTCGTGCTCTCTGAAACAAAGATTTTCCCACGGTAGCTAACTGTGATGGATGATGGTGCGATTCACCATTTAAATATCGGTTGGTATGGGTCTTTTTCCTATACACAGTGTGACCAATAGTGTTATCAGGATTTCGGATGACTAAAACATCTAGGAAAGCTAAAGAATTGTTTGCCTCTAACTCCATTGTGAATTGTATTTTAGAATTTATGGAATTAAGGTGGTTTAAAAATGCAGTTACTTTGTCAGATGGTAAAATTGTGAAAGTGTCGTCTACGTACCGCTTGTAGAATCTTGGATATACAGGAGCAGTAAGAAGGGCTTTCTCCTCAAAGTCCTCCATGAATATGTCGGCGACTATGGGAGATACAGGTGAACCCATTGCTACGCCATCTACTTGCTTGTAGAACTCCTCCTTCCACAATAGATAGCCAGATGTAAGGCAGTGCTTTAACAGTAATGCATATTCTGTAGGCATGTTGTATTCTTCTAGCTTCCTGGTTACAATGGAGATGCAGTCTTCAATGGGTAAGCATGTAAATAGTGACTGAACATCAAAACTGACCATAGTTTCATTGTCAGCGAGATGTAGGTCTTTTATCTCACTAACAAAATGGTACGAATCCTTCGTGGGTGCTCTGGTTTGTCCTCTCAGCGGTGACAGAACTTTTGCCAAGTGTTGAGCCAATTTATAAGTTGGTGAGTCGATCTGGCTCACTATAGGACGTAGTGGACGTTTGGTTTGTGTGTATTTTGGTAACCCATACAACCTCGGTGGTTTGGTACATGGTGTTTTTTTTTTATAGAATTGGGTGACAAACAGGCACAGTCCACCTGATGGTAAGTGGTTGCTGTGGCCCATAGACATCTACATCTATCGTCATTTGCGATTTAAATGCAGATGCGTTGTCAGCCGTGAGGACTAAGATAGAATACCTCTTTTCCAGTAAAAGGTCTCCGTTTTGAAAACCTTTATCGGACGAAAGTACGTACAAAAGGTCAAAACAGACCCTACAACCAATATTGCAAAACAACAAGCGATCTGTTAAAGAATTACTCCGAAAAATTAGATCTCGACGTAAATTCGATAATAATATTTTGATGTTCAGACACTATTTTGCTTACCCATTGAAGACTGCATCTCAATTGTAACCAGGAAGCTAGAAGAATACAACATGCCTACAGAATATGCATTATTGTTAAAGCACTGCCTTGTCTGGCTATTATGGAAGGAGGAGTTCTACAAGCAAGTAGATGGCGTAGCAATGGGTTCAGCTGCGTATCTCCATAGTCGCCGACATATTCATGGAGGACTTTGAGGAGAAAGCCCTTCTTACTGCTCCTGTATATCCAAGATTCTACAAGCGGGTACGTAGACACACTTTCACAATTTCCATCTGACAAAGTAACTGCATTTTAAACCACCTTAATTCCATAAATTCTAAAATACAATTCACAATGGAGTTAGAGGCAAACAATTCTTTAGCTTTCCTAGATGTTTTAGTCATCCGAAATCCTGATAACACTATTGGTCACACTGTGTAGGAAAAGACCCATACCAACCGATATTTAAATGGTGAATCGCACCATCATCCATCACAGTTAGCTACCGTGGGAAAATCTTTGTTTCAGAGAGCACGAGGATCTGTGACAGAAAACATCTGGCCGCCGAGCTTCAGCACGTCGAGCAAGTATTGCAAGACAACAAGCAATCTGGGGTGCCTCTACGTCACAGTGACTGAGTGCCGCCACAGTCGAACGTGTGCCTGCTACCACTCATGTCAGAGGAGTCACAGACAAGGTTGATTATATTTTGAAGAACTTATTAAAACATACTTGCCGACGAAAAGGATTAGTCAATTTTACCATCCGTCATGTAATATCCTCTACAAGATGCAGGAGTGTACAAGCTGATTGTGAATGGTCTCTTACATAGGACAAACAAAAGATCCATTAAAACCGTGGAAAGAACATATAGCTGACGTGAGGTACTGACGCCTGGGAAGTCTGCAGTCCAGAACATGTTCAAGATCGTCCCTGCCATTACATCAGATTTGATAGACCAAAATCAAAGAACACCGATTCTACCATGATGATATTATGAGGCTAACAATCTAAAAACATCCTAATTTCATAGAGAAGATGGATGGTGTTGCCATCGTTTATCCTATAATTAACAAAATTAAATCCAACCCAAGCATACCACTGCAAGACTTCAAGATACTGTAAGCTCATTTAGATCGGACCAAAATTAATATTCAAAAACTGAAGGTGCTGGCTAACTATGACATTAGATTAACACCTCAGTCTCAGACCATGGTGCTGGAAGCACCGAAACGTCGGAATCAAAACAAAAGATCCATTAAAACCCGCGTGAAAGAACATATAGCTGACGTGAGGTAAATCCTGGGAAGTCTGCAGTCTGTGAACATGTTCAAGATCGTCCCGCCATTACATCAGATTTGATAGACCACAACTTCTCGCAAATGAACACCGATTCCTACCAAGATGATACATGAGGCTAATGAAATTAAAAACATCCTAATTTCAATAGAGAAGATGGATCAAAGCCATCTGCTTGGGATCCTATAATTAAAAATTAAACCAAACCAACATACCACTGCAAGACTTCAAGATACTGTAAGCTCATTCTATGCGATCGGACCAAAATTAATATTCAAAAACTGAAGGTAGCTGGCTAACTATGACATTAGACGTCAAACACCCAGCCCTCAGACCATGGGTGCTAAAGCACCCGAAACGGAATCAAAACAAAAGATCCATAAAACCTGCGAAAGAACATATAGCTGACGTGAGTACCGACGCTCTGGGAAGTCTGCAGTCTGTGAACATGTTCAAGATCGTCCCGCATTACATCAGATTTGATAGACCACAAATCCTCGCAAAAGAACACCGATTCCTACCAAGGATATGAGGCTAATGAAATTAAAAACATCCTAATTTCAATAGAGAAGATGGATGGTGCCATCTGCTTGGGATCCTATAATTAACAAAATTAAATCCAAACCCAAGCATACCACTGCAAGACTTCAAGATACTGTAAGCTCATTCTGCGTAGATCGGACCAAAATTAATATTCAAAAACTGAAGGTAGCTGGCTAACTATGACATTAGGACGTCAAACACCAGTCCCCCTCAGACCATGGGTTGTAAAGCACCAAACGTCGGGAATCAAAATTAGTAAAATTAAACGCGATAAAAACCGTAAAATAGTTTTATTCAAAATAACTTCTTAATTGTACAAACAAAAGTCGACCAATCAGAGCGCGACACGTAGGAACATTCTAGAAATTATTAATTAACTGCGTAATACTTTGTCCCGAAAATGATGGAAAAAAATTTTATGCTCTAGAAGAATTGTAGACATGGTATTGAATTAGATTAAGGTTTATAGATTAAGGAAATAAAAGAATATTTACGTGATGAAACTTATTTCCTATTTATAGTAAAATTAAATTAATGTACCCAAATATTGTGAAAATTTGGGATATTTTGGTTAATAAATTTTTACATTGTTATTATATTAAAAAACCTTTATGGTGTGCTAATAGACAACTGAATTACCGATTCAACAATGTATAGTACATTAGTGTAGGAAGTAATCGTATAGAATAAATTGTAATTAAGACAATTGTATAGAGAAAATGTTATGCAAAAGAAGCAAAACGGACAATGGCAAGCGGCTCACTTTAAAGTAACGCTCGAGTCTACCTTATGGCTTCAGGACCCAGTAACATTGTAGTAGCTGGAGTGACTAGTAGCAGAACCAAGTAGTAGCTGAATATAGAATATAGTGAATAGTAGCTAGCAACATAGTAGCTGATAATAGCAGCTATAAGTGATAGTAATAGTTAGTTGCACAACATAGTAGCTGATAATAGCAGCTAGATAAACAGTGAAAATAAAAGCAGATACCACTAGTAGTAGTAAGTTACTACCGAACAATTTAAAGAAATAGTCAACTGAAGAAATCGTCTGAAAATATAGTGACCAAACTGATAGTGACCAACTGTATTAATAACGTGGTCATAACAATAAGATTATTTGTTATTGACCACATATAACAGAAGATTTCCGCCGAACAGTTGAGCAGTCGAACCGCTGGCCACTGCCTGCTATTTGTATTCTATTTCGCATTTTGATTTAACCTCTGTCCACAGAACCCCAGCTGCACCCACAAAGACGGAAGTAGAAGTATCCTCCGGAACCTATAGGTGTAGAACGAGCGACTGCGGAGTACTGATAACACTTACCCCGAGTTTCGCCTGTCCGGCACAAATTTCGTGCACTAAACTATTTTTTAAATCTTTTAACCGCTTCTTTAACAATCACTTTCGATATTTAAAGTTTTCTTTAAAACATAGTTTTAAATCGAAGAGAAGCACAACCAAGATTTTCATCGTCGGAGTCGTCATCGAACTTGTGTCATCATCTCCAACTTGAATTATTAATTCATTTTCAATGAAATTGTCGAAGTTCACATCGCGCGTACAGTCAGACAAAACTTCTTCTTCACGTCGATCAACATTCGCCCAGTTTTCAGCGGTCACCTGACCACAAGCTTCTTCCAACAAACGGAGCATTTTGTTTGCGGTGAAGGAGGAGATGTTGTTGCGTGTTGCATGTCCTAGAACGAAATAAGTGATGAATAAAGTACTATTTAATACAATATATGTTATAGTATTTATGAAAAAAAAGAAAATTTATTTAATGCAAATATGTCTACATCTATCCTCAATAAAGACTCAAAATGCAGATGTTTTGAAGTTATTCAGTTGTGGCATTCGGCGCTCGCGCTTGGTTACAGATTAAGGTATCTAATAGTTGTTTTGACTCGGTAAAGACAAGCGCGTCTCCAGGCCCTTTCCCCATCCGTAAGCCGTTATACTTTTTGAACATTATAATATTATAATATTTATCAAGAAAAAAAGAAATATTTACGCATTTTCACTGACCTTTGATTTGTGCCCATATCAGTTCTATGGCATTATATTGACAGTGATAGGGTGGCAATCTGATAACTGTGTGACCATGTTGCTTTGCTGCTTCGTCCAGCAAATACACTGGCTCCCTTGGTTTGTGTGTGGCCACCAGCCCAAGCAGTACGCACTTGAGCATTGTCATATCGGCATTTACGCCTCTTTATGAGCCACTCTATTATATCGGCTTTTTGTTTGCCGTCGGAGCCTTGTCAAGTTGCGTCGAATTATCCATTATTATTATATGAGGACCGTCCAGGTTGTCCATCATTTTATAGAACCATCCTGAAAAGTTTGAAGTTCATCTCTTCGTGGTATTCATTAGTTTTTTTTTATTTATTTAAATGCTGTAAAAGTTTGACACAAAACCTTTGGCGGTACCTGCGTGGCAAATTATTATTCCCTTCCTTCTGGTACTTTTGTGGATGATTGGGCCGTATCATCGTTCCATGTTTTTTCACAGTGATTGGCATTCAACCACGTTTCGTCTAAAAACACAACCTTCTCCCAATCAGAAATATTTTTAGCTTTTCTTAAAAATCAAATTGAGTGCGTCCTTCCTTTCCATAAGGATCTTGCGGTGTTTGATTTTGGTAATGAAAACCAATTTTATTTAATAGTTTTGACAGCGAGGTTCGACCACCGTCATATAAACCAGCTTCATCGTTCCCAGCAACTTGTCAAGGCAACTGTCAAGTGGGTAATTTTTCCTTGAATAATACCCATAAATGTGGTTTCGTATAGCCGCACATTGAAAATCGTCAATATCGACTGTAGGTTGATACGCCTCGTTTTTATTAGAGTCGATAGCTTATTCTCCACGTCATCTTTGCTAAATTTTTCAGTTGATATACGTTACAGTAGCTAATCCATTCCTAAAGCGTCAGCTACACGTTGCCGCACTTGAGACAATGGCAATAATGGTCCGCCATTTTGACACTCATGCTCAAAATAATCGCGTAAGCGAATTACAAACTCACGCGTTTAACTGTTACACATTTTTCACCCTTTTAGGCATGATTAACAAAAGTTCACAACGAAAGCTAAAATTCAACAATTAAACTTAACAAAATTAAATAATAACGCAACAAAACAAAAGAACAACAAAGTAGCTTGAGGTTATAATTCAAGACACTCGGGACGTGACGCACACAAGGCTGTCGCACTGGACTAACAGGCCAGGCGGGGGACTTGCCAGTGCTGCCAGTGTTGCTAAATCAATAAAAATATTTTAATTAAGGTTTTGTAAATGATATTTGTAACAGTTACTGCCTGTTATTTGTGTCCCATCCGACTGACTGATGTAACATTGCACGAGCGTCCATTGTTTTCAGTTTTTCTATTTAAATCTTACTTTGAAGCAATAAAACTACTAAGATTTTCGGAAAATGCTTGAATCTGTAATACTTTTGTGTTGTGTGTCTATTTTAAATTTTTAACAATCTTTAAAATTATTAAAATAAGTAAATATTATGTTCATTGCAAAATTATGTCGATCGCAAATTTGACATCTGTCAAAAGATCAAGCTATGTTGTACAGAGTTTACCATATTCTAAGTCTATGTATTCTCAATACAAATATTCTAAACGTATGTCTATGGCCTCAAGAATTGATCTTGACAGCTATTGAATAAATTATTGATTTGCTGACGTTTGACGTTTCTGCCCACCTACGTGCTACAGGCCTTGTCAACTAATGTATGGGACCTATGCGGCACAATAACAGCAGCGCCATTGAATAAATTCGCAGAGAACTACGTCGGCTTCGCAGATCGATGTAATACTTGATAAACCGTGTAGATGGCGCGGTAACAAAATTATTTATTTGGAAATTTGTTTTACCAGATTTCTACCACAAAATTGTAAAGTTATTTGAAAACCTCTAAAATGGGAGTATTCACCAATTAATTTTGTATCTATCTATTGATTTTAAAATACTATGTTGTTTTTTTTTACTATGTTAGTCTGGATTTTCTTCCGATTTTATTAATTTGGGAATTATAGATAATTGAAAATATAGATTATTGAAGTTTACGTATTTTAGTACGGAACGTCTGTGGTTACTGATTCGCCTGTGCCGTCATTTGACCTATCCGAGATCGCCGCATCACGAATCATTCAAGTATTAGTTTCAGAGTCGCACCAGGGCTCTTGCATCGTTCGTGTTTATTTACGTACAGTCGTTTGTTTCTTTTTTATTTATGAGTGTGTAGTTTTTATTTCACTATAATAGAAGAAAGTTTCATCATAGGACAAAGTGATAATTAGCCTAATATTGTATATACACACTGATGGCCTTTTTTTCTTTAAATCCGTCTTATGTTATATCAGCCACATTTTTGTTGAAAATAAAAATGTTAAGTTTGTTAATCACTGTAGAAAATTAGTTTTGATAAAAAAACTTCATTTCTTCTTATAAAACTATCGATTTTAATTAAAATTGAAAAAATCTTATAAAATCTAATTATTAATAACCAGTGTTGCCACCTTTTACATTAATTACACATCGACATCGATTGTTTATACTTAAAATTAAATTGTCAATGTCTTGCTGCGGTAAGAGGTCCCATGTTCTTTCCATGCAAGTGTTCGTAAAGTTGTTGTTCCGTCGTCAAATTTGGCGGGAAATCTCTCAAAGCTTTTCGTTGTAACATGTCCCAGGCATGCTCGATAGGATTTAAGTCAGGCGACTGTGCAGGCCAATCCAAAACTTGAATATCGTGGTCTCGGAGAGCGGCCGACACCAGCCGCGCCGTATGGGAAGGAGCATTAACGTGCATGAGTAGAAATTAATGGCCCATTTGGATTCTGTGTGGGACAATAACAGGCTCTTCTACCTCCTCGTGGTATTTTTGTGCAGTCATGCTGCCTTGGATCCAAACAAGCTGGGTTCGTCCGCCAAGACGAATTCCTGCCCACACCATAATTGTCCCGCCTTGGTATGAGTCGACCTCCTGAGGGCGCCGTGGACGGTTAACTCTCCTGATTTCTCCAAACGCGTGTTCTTTCGTGAACGGATGAAACCCAAACCGGGACTCATCGGTGAACAGCACCAAAGACCATTGTTCGTCACTCCATGGTAAATGCCCTGAGGCCATGAAAGCCGCTGACCGCCAACCTGATTTCTAAATAAAAACGTTTCATAAACAGATTGTAGTTAAGTAGTGGTTGTTTGAATCGTTATGTTTACAATACATATGTATATTGCCCGCCGTGTTGTTGATGGAAACGATATCAAATGTATCGATACCTATCTTTTCAGGGCCGGCTGAGAAGCTATTGATACGTTCAAGAAACGTGAGGGTCTATATGCACAGTGAAATGCAGAATTTCACCTGAACATAGAGTGTAGAAGCCTTATCACTGCACGTTGGTTTGTGATGAAAACGAAGGAATGGTGGAAAGTGTAGTCTGTCATGATTGTGCTGCTTATCAAGGATGATGCAAACACACTGTTGCATTTTTGACATGGGTCTTTAAAAGAAGTGAGAAACCTACCACTACGTTAATAAAATGTTACTGGACAAAACCAGCACTTTCTAAAGTTGGTAGTCATATTAAATTTATAAAAGCTTTCTGTTAAAAAAAGTTTTCTTATTTAAATATTACTGAAGATACAACCTTTTTTAATAAATTCGTATCGGAATGTAAAAAAATTTAAAGTACTTACATACATATAAAGTAAATAACAAATACATTTACATAAAACATATAGTTATTTTTACTGAATAAGTTATTACAAACCTACTTACGACTCAATAGGAATATCAATCAGAAATAGGCAGTTATTATTAATAGTTACATCACACACATAATATTTAGTGCTTTTAGGTCAAATTAAATCACGCTTCATTAATTTGCACCACTTTTTCCTTGTTATTATATTATTTAGTAATAAACAAAATACGAATCGAACGGCGCAAGAGACTACACAGAATAAATTTGCGTACTGGCGAATACGTGCTGCGTCGTCTAGGTCAAATGACGTCACACGATGGAGCGCTGCGTGGAACAAAATTATTCTTGCAAGCGCAACTTCAAAGTCCCATAACTTTTTAATTTCTAGAGATATTTTATTGATTCTTTAACGCGTTTGTTTTATTTTACTCAACAAACTTTATTTGTCAGTTTCCCAATTGATTCGGAAATATAAAGAAAATGAGTTTTAGCAACCGGTAAGAAGAACTGGGAGCATACTAAATACTCTCGAATTTGCTCCAGGCATTTTGAAAGGAATTTATTAGTCCGAAAAAGGACAAGAACTGAATTTCGTAATGCTGTCCCAACACTTTATACAATAAAGGTTTGTATGCTTAAATATGGTCGTAATCTAAATCTTCTAACTGTGTCTTTTATGTATTAGATGGTTAACTAAAGTGTGTAAGTATATATGATGGACTATGATAGGATAAAAGGAATTTAAAAGACATCATTTCTATTACACTGAATATATAGAAGAAAATTGAAAACGTAACAACCTGAGCCTGATGATTTAGTGATGGAACAACCAAATACGGTGCGTCTTTAATTTTCATTGCTTTGCGAACTAAACACTAGTACTAGTGATAAGAATTAATATAAAAGTTATAGTTATCATGTAATGACATGCTGTTATATTTTTTTTTGAATGCTAAATAATATTGAAATTATGTGATATTTTCCAGGGGGACGTTAAAATTACTAAAAATGGGCATTAGATTAATGATGTAGTTATGGAACTACCAAGCACATTTGCGGTAGGTTTTAAGTTTTTAAAAGATTGTGTTGTGCCGCTTACGAAAACTGGTGGTACCCTAACTGTCATACAAGTGGGCTAAGGGATTAAACACTAAAACCAGAGACTGAACAGTAGCGTATGTTATCTTTACCTTTAAATTTGTATATGTAAAAGAAGCTGAACTACTCACTGACTGATTAGCTGACACACAGCATTATTTGTCGTTGTTTTTGAGAGCCATTGGTTTCCTTGTTTACATTTTGTATTTTGCTTTGCTGAATATGGTGTAGGTGACATGTAACATTATGAACACAATTGAAAATCTTTGTTTGCGATCAATAACGGCCGCTAATATGTGGATAAAAACATTTTAACTTTCTGTTTCAGGCACTGGGTACGCCAAGAAGTCTTACCAAGAGATTGAAACAGCAAAATCTGTCGGAGAACAAGGCGTCTAAAATAAAGTGGCAAATCTGGAACAATTTCTTGAAGAGTTTAAGGCCAAAGCTCTTGTGAACGAAAAGGATAGCAATCTACTTAACTCGATCGATCCCATCAATAAAGATTTTATATTGACAATCACAGAATGCTTCTCATTAAAGCTGTCGCTTTAAGATATTTTGAAATAAGAATGCATCATGAAACCTAAATTAGTTTTATTTCAAGGACGTTATTATAAATTGGAATTACCAATACCTATAAGTGTAATTATTATGATTTTCAACAAATAAATTTGTTTTAATATTTGTTATTAATATTACCTATTTGTTTCACTTGTTTTAATTATCCTATCCTAATGACATGTGAATAAAAAGGCCTAGATTTACTGACGTACGCTTCATAAACAAAATCTTCCTATTTTGTGGGTAACATTGCTAAAATGGCAGCACTGTGATGCTCGAATGAAAGGCAGAATAGCGGTTACGCGACCCCGCCGTCTATTGGATTCTCTGTCTACGTCTGTGCGCTAAACTCCTCTGTACAACATAGCTTGATCTTTTTGACAGATGTCAAATTTGCGATCGACATAACTTTGCAATGACGAACATAATATTCTCTTATTTCAATAATTTTAAAGATTGTTAAAATTTTTAAAAATAGACACATAACACAAAAGTATTAAATATTCAATCATTTTCCAAAAATCTTAGTGGTTTTTATTGCTTCAAAGTAAGATTTAAATAGAAAAACTTAAAACAATGGACGCTCGTGCAATGTTATATCGGTCGGTCGGATGGGACACAAATAACAGGCAGTAACTGTTACAAATATCGGTTACAAGGAAGCCTTAATTAAAATATTTTTATCGATTTAGCAACACTGGCAGCACTGGAAACCGTCCGCCCTGTTAGCCTGACCTGTTAGTACGAGTGCGACAGCCTGTATGCGTCACTTCCCGAGTGTCTTGAATTATAACCCCGCTACTGTTGTTCTTTTGTTTTGTTGCATTATTATTTAATTTTTGTTAAGTTTTTATTTTGAATTTTATTTTTGTGAACTTTTGTTAATCATGCCAAAAGGGTGCTTAACAGTGAAACGCGTGAGTTTGTAATTCGCTTACGCGATTATTTTGAGCGTGAGTGTCAAAATGGCGGACCATTATTGCCATTATCGCAAGTGCGACAACGTGTAGCTGACGCTTTGGGAATTGGATTAGCTACTGTAACACGTATATCGACTGAAAAATTTAGCAAAGGTGATGAGGAGAATAAGCTATCGACTCTTAATAAAAAACGAAGGCGTATCCAACCTACAGTCGATATTGATGATTTTCAATGTGCGGCTATACGAAACCACATTTATGGGTATTATTCAAGGAAAGAATTACCCACACTTGACAAGTTGCCTTGACAAGTTGCTGGGAACATAGCACTCAAAAGATTTGATTTTTTAAGAAAAGCTAAAAATATTTCTGATTGGGAGAAGGTTGTGTTTTTAGACGAAACGTGGTTGAATGCCAATCACACTGTGAAAAAAAAACATGGAACGATGATACGGCCCAATCATCCACAAAAGTACCAGAAGGAAAGGCGGAGAGGCTAATAATTTGCCACGCAGGTACTGCCAAAGATTTTGTGTCAAACTTTTTACTGGCATTTAAATAAAATAAAAAACTAATGATTACCACGAAGAGATGAAATTCGAAACTTTTTCAGAATGGTTCTATAAAATTATGGACAACCTGGACGGTCCTCATATAATAATAATAGATAATGCATCCTACCATTCCACGCAGCTTGACAGGCTCCGACGACGGCAAACAAAAAGCCGATATAATAGACATAAACACCCACGCAGTCACCCAGAGTGGTAGAGACTACGGACTTCCATTTAGCACGATCCCACACTCCTCGCAACGCAGTGGACACAGATGTCCGATGCCGACAACGCCTGAATAGACCATTAATTCGGCATAAGACCAAGTAATGATCCGTCCTACGTTGCACCCCGGAAAACCCTTGTATCTACCACTGACATTATAACACAGTCTCCAAGTCTAAATCATTCATACACAATTCATCCATACCACTTATATTTTCTCTCAGTCTACATTTAAACTTCTTTCACACCTTCATCTTGTAACCTCTCTGTTCTTAGTTGTAACGCAGTGGTAGACACAGATGTCCGATGCCGCCAACGTCTGAATAGACCATTAATTCGGCATAAGACCAAGTAATGATCCGTCCCACGTTGGACCCCGGCAAACCCTTGTATCTACCACTGCGCTTCTCATCTTTCATCCACAATTATGAAATCTATCATGCTTCTCACCACCTCTTTCCCATGTAGACATGTGAATCTTCTTATGACGAAAGAAAGTGTTCGTCACAAAAAATCTTTTCCACACATACGGTGAGGAGGCTTTCACCATTCTCATTTATGCTTTCATCACCAAACGTTCCCAATATCTTTCATAACCAAGCCTCTTTACGCCAACCCTTCCATTAAAATCTCCTAATATAATAATATTTTCATTACCTTGCATTTCATTAGCACCATCCTTGCCATCTCCCAAAACTGCTCTCTGATATAAGTGGGCTTAGACATGTCTGGGCAGACCCGTAGAGAACAAACAACTCTTTAAGCCCACTTTCATTCGTATCCATAGCAGTCTGGGCTTACATTCATACTCTTTCACACAATGACCCATTCTTTCTGAAAGGATGATACCAACTCCCTGGCATGCTCGCTCTGTCTCGTTTACACCAGACCAGTACGCGGTATACTTGCCATGTGTAGTGGCATCCTTTCCCTTCCGTTTCGTCTCATTTACACATAACACATCTATTCCTCTATCATACATGATATCGCATACTTCATCCATCTTATCATTCATTGCCCCACATACATTCAGTGTAGCCAGATGGGCTTCCTCAATCCACTTTTCGCCCCTCCGGGAGACAGAACGTGACGGGTGGCGAATCTTGTCGCCGGTTTTCCTCCCGGAGTTTCATTATTATATTACAAGCAAAATAATACAATAAAATACAAAACAATAAAATATTTAAATATAAGAATATCTATTTCATTCATAAGTAGGTACTAGTCTGTCATCTTCATCCAAGGGTTATAACTTTTCAGATAAAAACTGACCATACAAATCACATTCATTCGATTGTTTTTTACAGTCTTTATGATTGGACCTATTTTTAAAACGTACTGCGCACTACCATCCCTCTCCGCTAGGAGTTAATAATATTCTGTGACCATCCCGCTCAACAACGTTCGCGCGACTCACAAACTAACTATAATATTATTATAGAAACACTCACGCGTGCGACCAGTGTCTCCATATGTAAATCGAGAGTTACCGTGTTGCAAAGGTAAAAATACGGTGTTTCTAGATAAAATTACGGTGGATTAACTATAAGTGTACCGTGTAAATTACCGTGTATTTTCCGATGAAAAATACAATATTATGAACCAAATCAAGTTCAAATATATTTGCTTTTAATTAATTACTAAGATTTTTTTTAAAACATGCTAAAATAAAACAATTTTATTCTGAATCTGACTCTCCTATCATGACAATATCTTTTTCGTAAATGGATTTATTCATCTTAGTTAACATATCGTTAGTAGGCCTGAAATCGACACAGTTTTTGCTATTTCTTTTGATTGATTGCTGGGTGTAAAATATTTCCTTTTAGTGTTTTGGTTAAAAGTTTATTTCTTTTGTCGTTTTTATATCATTGACTTGGCTGAAAATGCGCTCTCCACTTTTGGCATTGATTACGGTATACAATGGTATTACGGTGACATATGATACGGTAATGCCATATTACCTTGACGGTAGATCAAGACCAAATTATGGTGCATCTACGGTAATTACCGTGTACATGGAGACACTGCGTACGACTGAATGAACTTTGCGCAAGTGTGGCAGGCCACGCAAACATTTAAACACTGTCGACTTTGAATGCTTTGATGTGCGCCAAAACCGACACCGCTTGGCAAAGTGCATTTTTGCATTTTGTCGGCATACATGCCGGATTCGAATCGGATCTAAAACGGAATACCGAAATGCACCCCGTCACACACGCGCCTGTTCGAACAGCGGTCAGCCATTGAGTTCAGATGCCAGCGACGACGACGACGCTGAGCGTTTCATTGTTGCCGCATTGTTACCGGCATTTTCTGGCCTTAGCCATACATAAAGATCTATCTATTCAGATATGTTTTAACATGGATGTCTGGGTCTTGACGAATTATCAAATAAAGCGCGCCACGAAAGAGCACACCATAAGATTAAATGTAAACATATATAAACCCATACTCGCTTCGGTCGCGACGAACACAGAGTATTTTGATGAGCGAGGCCGGTGCCGGAATACCATGTAGGTGTTGCGACCTTGCAAAATCTATGGAAAACTTACGTTCGGGGCGACTTTTTCCGTTCGGGATCCGAGCGCACAGCGGTCATACGGAATCTCGAATCGGAGATCGGCCCAGACCGGCTACATACATGGAATTCCTACGGATTCCGTTTCGATATTCCGATTCGATTCCGAACGCAAGTCCATATAAGATCTATGACCCGCCACACACGTACGGTATTTTTCCGTACGGAATTTTCCGATTCGAGATTCCGTATGACCGCCTGTGCGTTCGGAATCCTGAACGGAAAAAGCCGCCCGAACGCAAGTCTTCCATAGATTTTAATGAGTCGCAACACATACGTAATTCCGTACGGAACGCGCTCAGTGTTCGTCGCACGACCGAAGCGAGTAGGTGTGTTTATGTATGTTTTTATATTTAATCTTATAGGTGTGTTTTTCGTAACCTTCATCTTATTTTATTTAATAATTCGTCGAAAGAGTTTATAGACATCCATATTTAAAACATATCTCTGGATAGATAGATCTTTACATAATATTGACTATATTGCGCTTAGGTGATAAGGATGCACCCAGTAACAATGATACAGCAACAATGAATCGCAATCAGAAAATCGTCGTCATTATTCGCTGCAGAATGTCTAGACTCAATGGCTAACATCTCTCAACTGACCCTTTATTCCGAACGGAAATAAACGTATGTGTGTGATGTGTTCACGGAATTCGTTTCGATTCCTGATATTCCGATTCGGAATTCCGTATGTATGTGGCCGGCCTAATACGTACGTAGTGATTATCACAGAACATATATAACCCTAAAGGGGGTGATTATATTCTATTCTCTGTGGTGTGTGTTTGTTTGTTTGTCAAAAAATAAGTTGATAAACTGGTATAGAAATAATAAATTCTTTATACATACATAGTTGCTCGATTTTGTATGTTCCTACATAGCTTTTATTTCAAAACAATAAAATATTGAATGGTATAATTTATTTTAAGTAACTAAGAGTCATTTGTACAATATTTCATTTTTATTGCGGTATTTCTTTAATAACTGTGTTATTTCTTTTGCAATGTGTTTTTAAAATCATATTGTGAAGAGGAGGCATCATAATACTGCTATTTAACAAGTTCCTCTTGTGAGCTTCGTTGTAAGTTTAATCATAATGGATTTACTAAAAACGCCTTCTATTCAGTCGTTGTTAGATTCGGACTTGGAATCCGTTGAAAGTCTTCATTATGTAGATATTGAAGAGGTAATCAAATAAATTGCAATAAAATTATTTTGGTTTGTGAATATATTTTAATCATTAATTTCAATTTTAATTTTAATTTCAGCTCGATGAAGTTGAATATGCACTGCCTGCAAGTGAAGCACCAACATTGGCTGAAATATTGTCAGCTGAAGATGTGGAAACTCAACACAAAGAAACAATTAACTGTGTTAAAGAGCCTGTTTCATGTTCCGCTCTTCAAGTTGATTTCTTACAGGCTATTTCTCAGCAAGTACTCCAGGCACAAGTATGTCATATATTATACAATATTTCACTAAGTCTCACATGTTGTTTCAAAACCTAGAACCTAGACCTAGTTGTAGTATAGACCATCTTTTAGCCAAGTTCACATTACTTTGTTATTAATTTTCTGTGAGTTATCAGAATCATGTTTTCTTAAGTGAAATATCAAAAATCAAGAAAAGGAAAATTGAGAGTTACATTCATCATCATCATCATTATAGCCTTTCACAAATCCACTGCTGAACATAGACCTCCCCCACATGCGCCATGCCACATGCATCCATCGACTTCCTACATCTCTTACCATAGTATCATAACATTACATAGTAACATTTCATTACTTTAATTAATTTAATTATGGTGTGCTATATTAGTCGGTTCTGGTGTTTAAACTTACATTCTAAACTAGACATTATTACCAGTGAGAGCAATTAAAACGCAACTTTATAATATTAAGAATATATTTTAATCAAATTAAAAGAAACAATATTGATAGGTAATCAATTTTAGTTTTAAAACTTATCTAATGAGATGGATATGATTTTTAACAAGTTTGTTGATATCAGGTTCGATTTTACTCTAAAACAGATGTAAGTCGCAGCGTTCGGTTGTCACAGCGCTAAATCCACGTTCACACAAATATGACGATGGGAATGCTATCAAAAATCGTTGAACGTTCGACCACAATCCAGGGTACAACTGCGGGATAGACTTTTGTAGCCAAAATTCTTGGTAGCCATTTTTGAATTTGATTTTTATTTCCTCCTACATTGTCAGTTCTATAAATTCTTCTTCCAGTTGGGGTGATACTGCTATGTTGACATTTGAAAAATGATCTAACACCCAGTCTGGTATTTCCAATTTCAAAATGTTCTGGAATCTTTCAATGAGATCACTGTGGAGATTTTCCAAATGTTGGCAGTAGACAAGCAAGTCGTCGTTGTTGCAGGATACTGATAAATTGGGAAAATTATGGAACTCACGTCTGCCGATATTCTTCTTGTGTAAGAGCAGCTTGTTTTTATTTATTAAGTTTAAGTCATCGCCTTGATGTTGGAGATTCACATCATTAAGCAATTTATAAAGATCTGTCAGGTATGCGATATCATTCTTTGATGTGATGAGGTTGTCGCACGATTCTGTGTCTTTGTTTTCCAAGAACTCTACGACAGAGTCAAACAGATTGTAAAATCGAGTCAGACAATTTCCTTTTGATATCCTTTTGATAGATCTTCATCATTAGTAACACAAGGCTGATTAAATAATCTGTCATTTAAAGAGTTGTTTCGGATTTTATTGACTGCTCTGATGACATGTTGCAATGATTGAATCAGTCGTTCACTTAAATTTCTAGCAACCAAATGTTGTCGATGTATAACGCAATGTACAGCAAGCACATCTGGAATTTTGTTTTTTAAGTACGCTATGAAGACTTTTTGACACCCTGTCATAGCTGGAGCACCATCTGTAGCAGCTAATATAATATTCAAGGGAATTCCTTTTTCATCACAAAACATTTCCAGTGTTTTAAATATCGTTTCTCCTTTTGTGTTTGTCTCAAGAAGACATATTTTTTCATCTTTAATAAACAATGCTTCATTAGTTGGTAAAGTGGACTCATCCAACTGAATTGAAAATTGACTAGTCTTCAGATGATTGCACAATGACTCTTCAATGTTTTCAGCCATTTCATCAGTTCATCTTTGCACAGAACTATTGCTCAAAGGAATTTTTCAAATTATGTCTGCCGCCGGTTTATGGACCACAGTAGTTATAAATTCTTTTATTGCCGGCAAAATTAACGTTTCTCCTATGGTGTGTGGTTTACCTGTTTGATCAATTAACAAAGAGACATTGTATGAAGCTCGAAGTCCGTCATCGTATTGCTTAGCAGCCACCGAAAAAAGTTTTGATACACTTGGCTGAGCATTATACTTCTTTTCTAGGTCTTGAAAATAGGCTACTTTTTGTCCTTCTTATCTGGATGCATTTTATTCAAATGATCTTGAAGTCTTGAAGGCTTCATCGCTTCATTTGAAAATGTTTTTGAACAAAGAAAGAAAAAAAAGAAAGGCACAAAGGCAAAGATGGATTTGTCGTATTTTCTATGAATCCATATTTAATATATTCTGCACTATATTGCCGTCTTTTCTTTTTGCTTCCGGCATGGCTTTGTTTTTACAAATATGTAAATAAAGTGTTGAACTTACATGATCCATTTATTTCAAAGTTTATGCCTGTAAACCGATTCGGACGGTTACTCTCACATTTGCACGTAAATGACAATCAGTTTATTCCAGCAAGAAATAGCCCAAGCTATGACAAACTATATAGAGTTCGGCCTTTGTTAGATACCCTAAAAAACACATTTGAAAAAAATATTGTCCTACCGAAAACATGGCTATAGATGAAAGCATGAAAAAGGCAGAAGTTACCTCAAGCAGTACATGCCAAAGAAACCCGTAAAGCAGGACACATTCTGACTTTCCACAATAGAGTGTAGAGCCCCATTTACTCTATTTCCTGCGTTCACTCGTCGTTCTATATCATTATCATATCTACCATCCCTGCTAAATACACATCCCAAATACACAAACTCATCTACTTGCTCGACCAATTCCCCTTCTATTCTTATTTCACATATTGTTTTACTTTCTTCTCTTTCAAAAACCATAACTTTCGTAAACCATAATTTTTTTTAAGCTCTTTACGTAGATTACGTAATTTTCTTCCCACAGTAACTAAAGTTACGCTCGCCCAGTCTCTACTTCTGCCTATCCTTGACTATGCTGATATTTGCTATCTTGACATTACCGAGGAGCAACTTAATAAGCTTCAGTGCATTCAAAATGTATGTATTAGATTTACATTTGGGCTTCGCAAATATGATAATATCTCTGAATTTCGCAAACAGCTCAAATGGCTCCTGATCCGCCTTCGCAGGAATACTCACATTCTCTCCGCATTGTATGGCGTGCTGTTTAATCCTTCCACTCCTCATTATTTAAAAGACCGTTTCCAGTATCTTTCCCTTACCCATAATCGGTTCCTTCGATCCTCTGTTAATTTTTCTACTCCTTTGCACTCTTCCTCCTTTTTTAAGAAACCCTTTACTGTAACTGCTGTGCTTTGTGGAACTCTTTACCTCTCCACATTCGTCGCTAAATTTTACACTCTTTCAAAAGTCTTGTTAAATCGTGACATTTAGAACGCTATTAGATAAATTACTTTTCCTTTTCGTACTCTTTCATTTAATCTATTATATATATTTATCTTTTTTATAATTTTATTTTTATTTTGTACACCCCCTCTATTTTTAACCATTGTTTGCATCAGTTCTCTACGCTAAGGTTGTCTGGAAGAGATCACTTTCAGAGTGATAAGACCGCCTGTTGTACATATTCTATTTTAGATTTAACTGTACTCGTCATTTTGTATTTTGGTGTACAATAAAGAGTAAATAAATAAATAAACTTTCGTCTTACTTGCGTTCACTTTCATTCCCCTTTCTTTTAATGACCTGTTCATTAATGTAACCATCATTTGCAACTCGGCCGCCGACGACGCAAGTATGACTTAATCATCGGCGTACAAAAGGCATTTGACGGTTAACTCACCCATTCTTAACCCGCATTCTTCAACTTTCAAATTTTCCAAACAACTGTCCATAAATAGGTTGAACAGCCACGGGGAAGCCACACAGCCCTGTCTGACATCTTTATGGATGCCGAACCAGTCCGAGTAGGCCCCGTTGATCCTGACACAAGCACTGGAGTCCCTATACAGGGACTTCAATGCCTGTATCAACCGAGCGCTCAACCCAAATGAGTTCAATGTTTGCCATAACACATCCCTGTCCACTCTGTCATAAGCCTTTTCCAAGTAAACGAATGCACAAAAAACCTTTTGGTTTTTGGCCAAAGACTTCTCCGCGATCATGCGCATGGAAAAGACCTGATACGTACATCCCATTCCTTTCTAAATCCCGCTCGTATCTTTCATAACTCTTTCAATTAACACCTTAGCATACAGTTTTACCATAATGCTAAGAAGGCTGATAACACGGTAGTTTTTACAGTCCTGCTGCGATCCTTTTCCCTTATATATTGGGACTATCACGGCTTTGCACCAGTCTCCTGGTACCCGCTTAAGTTCCCAACACAAATTAAACAAGGTGTACAGCAGGTCTGCCACCACTCCCTCTCCAGCCCTTAGCATTTCGAGTGATACTCTATCATATCCGGCTGCCTTACCTGCTTTCATACTTTTCATTGCTTTCATTATTTCATCTATACCTATCTCTCTATCTCTTTCCTCTTCTTTCGGAATTTCTATTTCATTTAATTCAAACGTCTCATCACTCATAAACACGCTTTCAAAGTATTCTCCCTAGTTTCCAGAACATTTTAATATTTGCCTGGAAGTTATCCGATATTCTTCTATCATTCTTATCCGTTCTTTCTTGCTTTTTCCTTTCAACTACTTCTTTTACTCTCTTATTTAGATGTCTAAAGACTGCCTTTTTCTTTCAATATCATCATTCATACCGCTAGAATGACTAGCATTGGTTGTAAATCCAGCCATGCTCTTCTTTGCTTCAACTTCCATCCGTACCTCATCATCCCACCATAAAGTGTTATTTTTCCTTTCATTCGTTCTCTTAGTTACACCACATACTTCGGTAGCTGCATCCACCAAACCTTGACATTATACCACACAGTCTCCAAATCTAAATCATTCATACACAATTCATCCATACCACTTATATTTTCTCTCAGTCTACATTTGAACTTCTTTCACACCTTAATCTTGCACCTCTCTGTTCTTTGCTGTAACGCAGTGGTAGACATATGTCCGATGCCGCCAACGTCTGAATAGACCATTAATTCGGCATAAGACCAAGTAATGATCCGTCTCACGTTGGACCCCAAACCCTTGTATTTACCACTACGCTTCTCATTCTTTCATCCACAATTATGAAATCTATCATGCTTCTATCACCACCTCTTTCCCATGTATACATGTGAATCTTCTTATGACGAAAGAAAGTGTTCGTCACAAAAATTCTTTTCCACACATACGGTGAGGAGGTCCACCATTCTCATTTATGCTTTCATCACCAAACGTTCCCATACCTTTCATAACCAAGCCTCTTACGCCAACCCTTCCATTAAAATCTCCTAATATAACAATATTTTCATTACCTTGCATTTCATTAGCACCATCCTTGCCATCTCCCAAAACTGCTCTCTGATATAAGTGGGCTTAGACATGTCTGGGGCGTAGACCCCAGAACAAACAACTTCTTAAGCCCACTTTCATTCGTATCCATAGCAGTCTCGGGCTTACACATTCATACTCTTTCACACAATGACCCATTCTTTCTGAAAGGATGATACCAACTTCCTGGCATGCTCGCCTGTCTCGTCTACACCAGATCAGTACGCGGTATACATGCCATGTGTGTAGTGGCATCCTTTTACACATAACACATCTATTCCTCTATCATACATCATATCGCATACTTCATCCATCTTATCATTCATTGCCCCACATACATTCAGTGTAGCCAGATGGGCTTCCTCAATCCACTTTTCGCCCCTCCGGGAGACAGAACGTGACGGGTGGCGAATCTTGTCGCCGGTTTTCCTCCCGGAGTTTCATTATATGTTACATATGCAAAAATAATACAATAAAATATTAAAATACAAGAATATCTATTTCATTCATAAGTAGGTACTAGTCTGTCATCTTCATCCAAGGGTTATAACTTTTCAGATAAAAACTGACCATACAAATCACATTCATTCGATTGTTTTTTACAGTCTTTATGATTGGATCTATTTTTAAAACGTACTGCGCACTACCATACCTCTCCGCTAGGAGTTAAAAGTATTCTGTGACCATCCCGCTCAACAACGTTCGCGCGACTCACAAACTAACTATAATATTATTATAGAAACACTCACGCGTGCGACCAGTGTCTCCATATGTAAATCGAGAGTTACCGTGTTGCAAAGGTAAAAATACGGTGTTTCTAGATAAAATTACGGTGGATTAACTATAAGTGTACCGTGTAAATTACCGTATAACTTTTCGACTAAAAATACAACATTATGAACCAAATTAAGTCCAAATATAGTTGCTATTAATTAATTACTAAGATTTTGTTTAAAACATGCTAAAATAAAACAATTTTATTCTGAATCTGACTCTCCTATCATGACAATATCTTTTTCGTAAATGGATTTATTCATTTTAGTTAACATATCGTTAGTAAGCCTGAAATCGACACAGTTTTTGCTATTTCTTTTGATTGATTGCTGGGTGAAAAATATTTCCTTTTAGTGTTTTGGTTAAAAGTTTATTTCTTTTGTCGTTTTTATATCATTGACTTGGCTGAAAATGCGCTCGCACTCGGCATTTGAGCACATTACGGTATACAATGGTATTACGGTGACATATGACACGGTAATGCCATATTATCTTGACGGTAGATTAAGACCAAATTACGGTGCATCTACGGTAATTACCGTGTACATGGAGACACTGCGTGTGACTGAATGAACTTTGCGCAATATTCATTCTATAACTAAAAACTACAAGTTTTACTTTGACAACTATTTTAATAGTTATGTGTACAAAATGAACTTAAGTTAAGAAAAATATTGGCCTGTGGCATAGTTAATAATACTAGAAAGATTTTACCGGAACTGAAAGAAGATAACACAATGAAAAGAGGTGTTTTTGATTGGCGCATGAGTAATGAGAATATATTATATTTGAAATGGAAGGATAATAGGACAGTGTATTTTTTATCAAATATGCATGATCCAAATGATGTTGATACAGCCAAAAGAAAAGAAAAGGACGGCTCTTTCATAAACATACCTTGTCCTAAACTGCTGAAAGACTACAATGCCAATATGAATTTTGTGGACAAGTTCGACCAACTGAAAGGAAATTACGGTTTAGATAGGTCTGCTAAGTGGTGGCACAGAATTTTTGTTTTCGTTTTTGGACTATTGCGTCGTAAATGCTTACATTGTGCATAAAGATCTGGTTCAATATAAAACAGAAAACACAACATCAAAAATTATGTCCCACAAAGACTTCAGGAGAGAAATATATCTGGAACTTATGAAAGAGCCTGAAATCAGAAAACGAATATCAGAAGACCATCTACCTATTACAATTAAACAACACAAACCTTATGTGCCACCCTTGGTTCGCATAGAAGGTAAAAAACATCAAGCAAGGTCCACTACTTCTCGTCGATGCGCTTTGTGCAGCACAAAAGCAAAACCTGTAAGAACAGGCTTGCCTCGCAACATGTGCGATGTAAACGTGCGCGTTGTCTTTTTTTTTTTGGATTATTTGAGTAAAAAAACAATGTTGAATACAATGTTGCTTACAATGGTGGTTACAATGTTAGATAATAAGTAGTATTAATTACAACACAGCATCATTTACCACAACTTAAATTAATATTTTAGACGTTGAGAGTGATATTAATTACTGCAAAACAAACTGAGTATCTAAACGTGCTTAACACATAACATTGGGACTATATCAAAAATATATTATATTATATTTTACGAAAACAATTAAACTATTCAAATGAAAATACACTCGGAAAAAAAAATTTAGAAGCAAGAATCATGGACTTTTGAAAACTACTTAATTAATTAAATAAAACATAACTAAGACCAAGAATAATTACTGCGCAATGTTTCCAACAATATTTTTTATAGGTAAAAGGCGTCGTCGCCAAAATGTCAATTTTATTAAAGTATGTATTATATGAGTATACTAGACGATGCATTGGCGACCGTTTACCCGCGTTTGTACGACATCGAGAAGTGGCAAATATTTCGGCTAAGAGTTCTGGTAGGAACACTGTAACACAATCTGTTCACAATGGGGATGCAATCGTATCGGTTATGGCATATGTCGTATAAAATCATTGCCTCGAGTTGCTTACGTCTGTCCTCAAGTTTAAGAGTTTTATATTTATTTTATAGTTGTATATAGGACAAACGATTGTGAAAATATCTGTAGTGCATTGTACGTAGAAATTTCTTTTGTACCATTTCCAGACTTTCAATATAATTATTATAAAAAAAGTTCCAAATGGGTACGGAATATTCTAGTTGAGATCCGACTAGGGCGTTATAGAGGCATGAAAATGTATAGGGTTGTGTGAATTTTTTACTGGATCTCATAACAAATCCGTACATTTTAAAAGCTTTATTTATTATATTATCTGTGTGTAAATGAAGATGTAGTTTACTGTCTAACGTTATACCTAGGTCTCTAATGTATTGCACATTTTCAAGATTGGCACCAGTGAGTTTGTAAGTACAATTACTAATTAGCCGCTTTTTAGTGAAAGTTATTGATTTGCACTTATTTATGCTAAGACTAAGTTTATTTGCAGCACAATAGGCAGAGAAGCGACCGAGGTCAGCCTGAAATTGAATGTGATCATCACTGTTGTCTATTATATGGAAGATTTTTAGGTCATCTGCGTACAATAACAAATCACAAAAGTGAAAGCAGCTAGATATATATATAATAAACAAAAATATAAATAGAATAAACAAAAGTAGGCTTTTTCTTTAACTTTTTTCGTGTAGGTGCACAAATACATCGCTTTGTAAAGTCTCCCAGTTTAATTAAATATTTAATATATAAAACATTGCAATAGTGTTGGTACTATATGGGAAACTAAAGTGTAACCAGTATACCTGCCAGGCAGTAAAACTTGCTGTTTACAAACTTAATCAATAAAATCAGTCTCACAATTTTCTTGCATTATCACTGCACAAGATTTTTTCAAATGGATGCCATTCAAGAGTCAATAACACAGCTCCAGAAGATGTTTACTCCAGCGACATATCTATCAAAGTGAGCTCCAAGCTGCAGCACCTTCAGCCCATTGCTAATTTGACATCTGAGTTCTCATCATTCAGATTATTTATCATGACAGCTCTACGCAATCTTCAAGACCAGGTAGGCCTGCTGATACACCAGGTGGATAATATGGAGATGCGGAGCCGGCGGAAGATTCTATTACTTCATGGACTTCCAGAGGAAAAGAACGAGGACACTGTACAGGTATTAGTGAAGACTTTGTTGACCGTTTCAAGTTGTCTGGTTTTTCGACAAAGATATATCTCGCTGCCATCGCATGGGCCATACTTCTTCTTCTGACAAACCGAGACCAATCTTGTTTGTTGTGTGAGTTAGAAGTGAAGAACAAGATCTGGCAAGCTAAGACGTCCTTGAAGGGGACTGGTATCACTCTGTCGGAGTTTTTAACAAAGACTCGACATGAAGCCTTTATGGCAGCTCGACGGAAATATGGAATATCGAATTGCTGGACACGTGAAGGCTTTGTTTTTATCCTGGGAAGCGGTGGCGTTCGACATCGCATTAGCTCTGTGATCGAACTCGATAAAATCGTTGAGCCTCCTGTGTCGAAGTCGAAGACAACAGCCGCGGTCAGGGAACCAGCTGGAGCTTCCAAAAGTCGACGTACTGGCACCGCAGGCAAGAGATAGTGTCTACGCGTGTGTGTTTAAACTTAGTGTTTAATTATCACAACTCATTTGTATTTTTGTGTAGTCTCCATCTGCATAGTGTTGCATCTCTTAAATTTTGTGTGTTAACTTAAACGTCGTAGTTCGTAGTTATCTCTAACATTATAATAATTTACCTTCATAATTTTGTTTATTATGTGTGAGACAATGACATTAGTGATTAAATAAATTATAATGACAGCTATTAATTTCTGTCATGCTGTCTGTCATTTGATTGCACATACTACCAGTCTTTTTGCTAGACAGGATCCGTAGATATTATTTGTCTATGTCTTATTATTGATGGTAAGACTGTACTTTTCCTATATTTTTATTATATTAATTAGTCTTAAGTACGTTATGTAATCATAAATTTCTACCGATGCCACTGCCGGCAGGTATGAAAGAAATGTTTTGTTAAGTGCATAATTGTTAGCAATTTTAATTTTAATATACTTACTGTTTCATAATATTTCATAACATATATTATATTATTATTTATTTTGTAGGTATTATATCCAGACTTTTATTATATTTATTTATTATACATTATACAAGTATATATTTTATCTTTATTAATACTGTTATAGCTTAGGTTCCGTTATAGTTTTGATTAGCATGTGTGATATTTTAGAATTTGATGATAGTTACTTTTCTTGCTCTTCTTCTAGCTCTTCCGATAAGACATATAAAAGCGCCTTAAGCGATGATTCCACTCATTTACATGATCAATTAGTAACCGTGTTCTGCAATTATAGTAATAATCTTAATATAGTCCATATTAATGCTCAAAGCATTCATGCTCACTATGCTGATCTTTTATCAACCTTTGATTCTAAATATGTTGATGCCATACTTGTTTCTGAAACTTTTCTAAAGCCTGCACTTCCGTCGGTACAGTATTGTCTCCTGGTTTTCAACTTATACGTAATGACAGGGTCGGAAAAGTTATGGTGGAGTGGCATCTATTTGAGAGCTGACATCTTTATAAAATAGTTGATCATTCACCCAATATATACACAAATTTTGTTGAACATTTATTTATTGAAATTACTATTAATCATTCAAGGACTTTGCTTGGGGTCTATTATCCCCTCTCGCAACATAAATTATTTTTCTTCTTAGAAGAAAAACTTGTAAATCTAACTCCACTTTATGATAATACCATTATTTTAGGTGACTTTAACACATGCCTGTTAAAAAATGATTTTCGTAGCAAAAAATTGCTCTCCCTGGTTTCATCTGTTAATTTACATATTCTTCCTCTTTCTGCTACTCACCATTCGCCTAATAGTACCCCTTCTCTTTTGGACCTTATACTTGTTTCTGATGCTGACCGGGTTGCTTCGCATGGTCAACTATCTGCGTCTTTTTCTTACCACGATCTTATCTTCCTCTCCTATAAAATTCAACGTCCTAGGCGCAAATCTAAATTCTTATTCCTAAGAAGCTTTAAATTAATTAACCTGGAGCGTTTGAGAGATGATGTAAATAATATTGACTGGTCCCCTGTTCTAAATTCCGAAGATGTCAATGATAAGGTATATGCTTTTAATCAATTAATTTTAAAACTTTTCGATACACATGCACCACTTAAGCGAGTCAGGGTTAAACACTTTCCAGCCCCCTGGCTTTCAGAGTCTATAAAAGCAGTAATGTCCAAAAGAGATAAAGCTAAGAGGCGTTATAAGAAGTATCCTACTAATGAAAATTTGTGCACATATAAAAAACTACGTAATCGCTGTAGTAAGATGTGTCGTGATGCTAAGAGGAGACATATTTATGATGAGGTTGAAAATTCTCATTCCGCTCAGATGTGGAAATTTCTTAGAACTCTGGGTATAGGCAAATCATATAATGATTCTAATATCTCGTTTGATTTGACTGCACTCAACCGTCACTTTTCTGAGCCTCCGATTTCTATTGATGACTCTATTAAGTCTACTACACTTAATTTTCTCTCCAATATTCAAGCCGTTGTGTTCTCCTTTAATTTCAGTAAAGTTACTGATGGTGACATAAAAAAATGCCTTTTATCTATTTCCACTAAAGCTATTGGCTATGACAATCTTTGTATGCAAATGATTAAACCTATCACTAATGAACTTGTCCCTATTATCACTCACATTATCTCTTCTTCGCTTGAGACGTGCTCCTTCCGACTTGCTGGAAAAGGCATTCGTTATTCCTCTTCCAAAAACTTCAAATCCTACGTCTTTATCCCAATTCCGCCCTATTTCTATTCTTCCGATCTTATCTAAAGAAGTTCAGAGGCAACTATCTCAATTCCAAACTGTTCACAGCCTGCTGAGTCCTTTTCAATCTGGTTTTCGTCCAGGCCATAGCACAGTCAGCGCTCTGATTAAAGTGTCTGATGATATTCAAGGCCATGGATAAAAGACTTCACTGTTCTAACATTATTGGATTTCAGCAGTGCATTTAATTCCGTTGATTATGACATACTTCTTGGTATTCTTTCATCCTTAAACGTTTCACCATCAGTAATGTGTCCGCCATGAGGAGGATTTCTCTGAGTGGTGTGATCTTACGGCGGGTGTTCCTCAGGGTGGTGTTCTGTCCCCACTTCTCTTCTCTATTTTCATCAATGCTCTCACTACTGTTCTCTCCTCTCATTATCACCTCTATGCTGACGACTTGCAATTATACCGTCATTTCAAAGTCAAAGATATAGACGAGGCTATTAATAAGCTGAATGCTGACTTAAGTAGCATAAGCAGTTGGGCAAAATCGTTTGGTCTTCTTGTTAACCCTGCTAAATCCCAAGTAATGATTATCGGCAGCTCACATATGCTTTACTTATTAGACCGTTCGAAGATCCCTGCAGTAACATATGATAATACTCAAATTCCATATACAGAGACTGCTAAAAACTTAGGTGTTGTCTTTGATAATAATTTGTCTTGGGTTGCTCACATTAATATGATAAGCAGAAAAGTGAACTACACTTTTCAATCTCTCAAGCGCCTCCAGACGTTTTACCGTTAAAACTAAGATAACCTTAGCTCAAGCACTTCTTCTTCCTTTCATTGACTACGCTGATGTTAGTTTTGATGCTTCAGAGAGCTGTTGAACAAACTGGAACGTCTTCAAAATTTGTGTATACGTTTTATTTTCGGTCTTCGTAAATTTGATCATGTTTCAGAGTACAGGGCTCAATTAAATGGCTTCCTATCCGTAGACGTCGAGACTTACATGTATTATCATTTCTACTTTTACTCTTTAATCCTCTCGCACTCCATATCTCCGCGAGCGTTTTGAGTATCTTGTACCTCGTGAAACTCAGTGCCGGACCACTAAACAGCTGCTTCTCAAAACCCCTTCTCATTTCACAAGACGATGTGGTGGATCCTTTACTGTAAGGGCGGTCAAGATATGGAACTCATCCACATGACATACGTGCTAGCTCTTCTCTTGATATATTTCGGAATAGAGTAAAGAATCATTTTCTATTAACTTAAAATTATAAATATTCACATATGTTATGTATTTATATGTATAATTATATATATATGTATATAATTATGTATGTGTATGTATATATATATATATATATATATTTTTTTTTTTTTTCTAACTTTATTTATATATGTATGTATAATTAACTGACATAGGAAAATAAATTATACTTATATTTTATACACTTATATGTTAATTGTTAACTGTAACTTATAGCCAATTTCTATTAAGTAGTGTTATGTTAATTATTACACGCACGCTGCTACCTACTTGCTTTATATATAAAATTATTTCTCTTCCCCAAAGGGTTTGCTGGAAGAGAACCTTATTAGGGTTAAGCTCGCCTTTGTACATCTTATTTGAATATTTAATAATTGTTATCAACTTACAGTGTGTACAATAAAGAATAAATATAATATATAATATAAGTAGGCCTAATATTGAGCCTTGTGGGACACCAGTGCTTACTGGTACAAAATCTGATTCGTAGCCACTTAAAACAACTTTCTGTGTACGGTTAGTTATGTATGATTTGAACCAACGCCGGAGGTTTCCGCGAATGCCATTGTATGCGATTTTTTCAAAAGCCTTCGAAAGTCCGTGTAGACACTATCAATTTGCTTGTTACTATCTATACCTTCAAAGATGTACAATGTATATATCAGTAAATTGGTTGTGGTAGATCGACCTTTTACAAAACCGTGTTGTTGCGGAATAATAATATTATGCAATGGAGGGTATATAATATTCTGTACCAACCTTTCGAAAAGCTTTGACAGGGTATTAGAGTGTCGCTGCAGTGGACCTAAAGAAAATCGGTGGTATGTTGTCTACTCCAGCGCCCTTTGAGATATCTAAAGTGCGTAGTCTCTCCAGCACTTGCTTATCTGTGATCGATATATCACTGATAATCAGGTCAGATTTGTGATTATTAGTTTGATATTGGTAGTCGTTTGTGTCACTGACACTTGATGGCTCGAAATACGATTGGAAAAAAGTGGAAAAAGCCGACATACGTCCTCTGGGCTGTCAACAGTCAGGTCACCATACGTCATTCTGCCTGGAACATCAGCACTCATTTGTCTGTTTTTTACATACCTCCAGAAATATTTTACATTATCCTGAATACTAGTCTCCACTGATTTAATATAGTTACTGTAACATATACGTGACTCCTTTTTGAACCTAGTTCTGTACTGGGAGAAAGTTTCGTAGTCAGATAAGTTGCGGTATTTTTTCCATTTGATCCAGGCGCTGTTCTTATTTTTTAAAATATGGATTAAAGAGGGGGTAAACCAAATGGTATAGCGAGAAGACTACATCTCGCTATATCATTTAGTTTACCCTGGTTTGGTTTAGCTGGAATATTATTTTTTATAATGCTATAAAAAATGTGGTGTAAGTAAGAGAACGAATGAAAGGAAAAATAACAGTTTATGGTGGGATGATGAGGTACGGATGGAAGTAGAAGTAAAGAAGAGAGCGTGGCTAGATTTACTAGCAACCAAGAGGTATGAATGATGATATTGAAAGAAAAAGGCAGTCTTTAGACATCTAAATAAGAGAGTAAAAGAAGTAGTTGAAAGAAAAACAAGAAAGAACGGATAAGAATGATAGAAGAATATCGGATAACTTCCAGGCAAATATTAAATGTTCTGGAAACTCGTAAAACTGCCAGGGACATTCAAAACAGCCTAGAATGAATGCTATACGAGACCAGAATGGCTGTATTCTGAATGACGAAGTTTCGAGTTTAAGGAGATGGAAAGAATACTTGAAAGCGTGTTTATGAGTGATGAGACGTTTGAATTAAATGAAATAGAAATCTGAAAGAAGAGGAAAAGATAGAGAGATAAGTATAGATGAAATAATGAAAGCAATGAAAAGTATGAAAGCAGGTAAGGCAGCCGGATATGATAGAGTATCACTCGAAATGCTAAGGGCTGGAGAGGGAGTGGTGGCAGACCTGCTGTACACCTTGTTTAATTTGTGTTGGGAACTTAAGTGGGTACCGGGAGACTGGTGCAAAGCCGTGATAGTCCCACTATATAAAGGAAAAGGATCGCAGCAGGACTGTAAAAACTACCGTGGTATCAGCCTTCGTAGCATTGTGGGAAAACTGTATGCTAAGGTACTAATTGAAAGAGTTATGAAAGATACTGATGGAAAAATTTGGGATGTGCAAGCGGGATTTAGAAAGGGAATGGGATGTACGGATCAGGTCTTTTCCATGCGCATGATCGCGGAGAAGTTGTTGGCCAAAAACCAAAAGGTTTTTTTTGCGTTCGTGGACTTGGAAAAGGCTTATGACAGAGTGGACAGGTATGTGTTATGGCAAACACTGAACTCATTTGGGTTGAGCGCTGTGTGGCTTCCCCGTGGCTGTTCAACCTATTTATGGACAGTTGTTTGAAAAATTTGAAAGTTGAAGAATGCGGGTTAAGAATGGGTGAGTTAACCGTCAAATGCCTTTTGTACGCCGATGATCAAGTCATACTCGCGTCGTCTAATGGGGCTCTACACTCCGTTGTGGAAAGTTAGAATGTGTCCAAAAGCACGTATGGCAATTCACAATGCTGTGTTGGTCCCTACTTTAATGTATGGTAGTGAAAGTTGGGTGTGGCAGAAGAAGCACGAGAGTAGAATAAATGCTGTAGAAATGCGGTCATTAAGGAGTATGTTAAGGCTGAATCTGAATGACAGAGTGAGAAATTGTGTGATAAGAGAAGAGTGTGGTTTGCAAGATGATGTTGTGACCAGGATTAAAAAAGGAATACTTCGGTGGTTTGGTCATGTAGAAAGAATGAATGAGGAAAGAGTGACAAAGCAAATATATGTGGCAGAGGTGAACGGCAGAGTCGGGAAGGGACGCCCTAGGCGAAAATTTATCGACCAAATTGGCGATATATTGAAAATGGGCCAAATTAAGAGTACCCTTAACCGACGAGCGTGTATGCGTAGGTATATGGATGTGGAGGAGGCGAGAGAGGTGTGTCAGGATCGTGCCAAATGGAAGTCCATAGTCTCTGCCTACCCCTCTGGGTGACAGCGTGAGTGTTTATGTTATTTATGTTATGTTATGTTATAATGCTATATATTTTTTCATAGAACAATGAGACTACACCTTCGGCATTAATATTTGAGAATAAATCATCCCAGTTTATTTTCTACATATCTATATTTATGTTTTCATAGTCAGCTTTAAAATAATTAAATTGTATACTGGGTTTTTTGGGAATGTGTGAGATATTAGTTTTATTTATTGGTAGTAATCCATAAAAAGGAGGATGGTTTTCATCCGGTGGCACCAGCGGTGGTGATACAATAGCTGTTGGCGAATCTACAATATTGGTGATAAATGGATCTAATATTCTATTTTTTAAGTTCCTGTGTGTATTTACCTGGTACCCATTCAAGAAAGATATTAGATTAATAAGATGTTTATTAGATGGACCGTATGAACTGTAGATTATGGGTTCCAAATAAGTCCCACAGTCTCGCTATTCTAAAGTCGGTAAGTTGTAATCGCCAACGATTATAAAATCATTGACATCTGTATCTTGCATTACGCGTGAGATAACATCAAAATGTGGAATATAGACGTCTGATCCTAAGTTTGGTGGAATATATGCCGCGCTTACCACGCAGCAATAATCCCGCGATCTCAACTCGATAATAATATTATGATCAACGAGCGGTGAGCGCGAGGAGGAAGCGGCGGCGGCGCGGGCGCACGGTGCGGCGGCAATCTCACGGCGAACCGCAACCAGCACGCCCCCGCCATCGCACTTACCGCTGCCCGTCCGGTCCCTGTCACATCGAAATACTCGATACCGCGTATCTATAAATTCGCTGTCGGATATATCACCGTGAAGCCAGGTCTCTGTTAGAATAATAATATCGTAGCTATTAGCCAGGACCCAGGACATTCATGTAAAGTGTGTGTAGTTTTATTCTTAGGCCTCGACAGTTTTGATAGTAAACAGATAACATGCTTTTATTCATTTTGAGAAGGTTCGATGTGTAAAAAATAGTAGTAAAATTGTATTAATGTGTAAATAGTAGGTACTTATAGCTGTCCCGGACTGGCTATATCGAGGTGTGATAATTGTTGTAGAATAATTTAATTTGTCATAATAATTAAAATGAAATGGATTGAATAACAATGTATAGGTAAGCTTTATATACGTTTAAGCCCAGCAGACTTCTATTCTGTACGAAAAGGTATTTTGAACGCTGAGATAAAGTGATTTAAAAAATATTTTGCTATCTTTAAATGTCCTAGTAAGCCTTGGATATGTATATTTAAAATTATTATTATCAAAAATAAAATCATAGTACCTAGTATTTAACGTAGGTGATAAATAGTTAGAAAAATATAAGTAAAACAAGTGTATCAATATCCCACAAGTTAACAGCCGAAATATTATCTCATATTTAAGAAACATATTCGCAGTATATATTGTGTAGGCTATACACTGCGCAGTAATCATCCCTAGTGTAAACAAACTATACAAACAACTTATACTACTACAAAACCAGTCACTTAATTTTAGCAATGTCCTCCACGCTCCGTATAGCGATAACCGGGGACGTGTCCGATATTCGTACCAGGATTGTATGCTTGACCCAAACATATCGAAAAGCTTGCTTTTTCGCCATCTCCCTGGTTTGCCGAAATAGCAGTTTGTTGTTAATTGTGAGGTGCTCGTTGACGTAAATAGTGGACGACGGCCCAGTTATGCATAGCTTGGTCGAGTCCAGTGCTTTGGTCGATCGATAAACCGAAATGACATTATCACGTAGCATTCTGTTAGTAAGTTTTACAAAAACATTCTTCGGGCGATTGTTTTTCTGGTCTGCGTGAGCCACGCGATGTACTGCGACAATGTCGGACGCGCGTACTGGGCATGCAATTACGTCACCTAGTTTTTCTACTATAGTCACAAGATTTTCATTGCGCCTTTCGGGCAAGTTACAGATTTCGATATTGCATTGCCTGGCGTTTTGTTCCATGGCGGATATTTTGTGTTCCAGCGATTTTATTTACGACACCTGCTCAGCAGAGCACGCCATTTTATCTTCTACCGTCTTGAGGCGGTTGTCAAAGGAATCTTGACGATCCGCTGAGTAATTAAGCGATTTTTCCAGTTCACTAAGCCTAGTATTAGTCTCATTTAAGGATTTGTTGATGTTTACGTTGTCTGCGCTAAGCTTCATCATGTTCGCATTAATTTCACTTAGTAGGGGAGACCGGGGATGGTTGACCAAATTTCAGTGAAGACCCTTGTATTTTCATTGTTTTGGTGTATATTATTGTAAAAATCAATACATCTGATAGGTAAACTATTAAGCTTCGGAAAAAAATAACAAAAAGCTCGCAATCAATTATGATATAGTGCACAAGCTTAATTTTGTAGAACACGAAATATGAGTCAACCTACCCCATGCCCGGGGTTGGTTGACTTGTCAATAGGGGTAAGTTGACCTATGAAATAATTAGTACACATTATAGGAATAAATAGGATAAAAAATATAAGAAGTATTTGTAATTTTATTACAACGAAATTTTTAATCCTGAGAATTAAAATATTTATATCATAAATTGTAAATTAGAATACACAATCATACATCTAAACATTTGTAAACTAAACACTGAAAACATAATAGTTTTATTATCTGAAACTAGAAAACTTTTTATTAATTTAATATAAATTACTAAAAATTAAATTAATAAAAAGTTTTCTAGTTTCACAGTAAAAAAAACAGCCTTAACTAATTCGACTAATATAATTATATATTTTTAACGCAATAGATCACATTTTTGGAATTATCAAATCAGTCTTCTAAATCAGAGGTGCAATTTTTGCATTCATGGTACAAAATATTACCATTTGTACAGTGTTGTGCATGGGCCCATAACGCACAGTGCACTGAATCCATGTTTCTCCAGGAATACTCAAAATGTAAGATTAAGTGCACTCTAAACAAAATGTATTATCCTCATCACTTTTTTGTCTTCGTCGTCCTTATTCCTCTTATTTGTCCCATGAAAATATTTTTTCCTCTTCCTTTTTTCTTACTCTTGTTAGTCTGTCTGTATAAATAGTGTAAACCTTCGAGTTTCATAAGAAGTAAATCCGTAATAAATATCAGCTGCCTTCTTGAGGTAATTTTCTAATGCGCGTTCTTCCTCATCACTGAATATTTGTCCATTTTTAGTATAGCCAGCGCTCTCCAAAGTCAATTTACATCTCGTCAATGCCGGTTTACTCTCTAACATTTTCTTTATATTTTCCACGTGGCGTTGGGTGTTTTAAACAGGATAGTAAATTCTTTTGCTGTAGAATTAATACTTATTTTTATCAAAAATAACTTGTTGACATGCTGTATCGAGGACATCTTTGGGTGTACTCGTCTTTTTTTTATACGTTCGCATCGTTCTGCAACAACAAGCATTTGATAAATTAAAAAGAAAACTCACTTTATTCCATGTAAAGTATACCCAGACTACTATGGGGTAGGTTGACTAGGTGGTCAACCAGCCCCAAAATAAGTTGGTCTACCAGCCCCGGATCGCTTTTTAATTTTTAACCACATGGTATAGCCTTAAAATTGCGGCGAAATAAAAATGGATGATACGTAATAAAAATATTAACAATCAAACTTTTACTTTAAATGACTTGAAAGTAAATAACAACGAGTATATAGGCGTTACTATAAAATATATAAGGTGGAAAACAATTACTTACATGGTTTGTTTTTGGATATTAAGCTCCTTCTCTCAAACGACGTGCATACGCGATGCCGCTCTCCCGGTACATGAGCGGGGTAGAAAACGGTTTCTCGCGCCTAGTTGGATGAGACAACACTTTTGAGTAGGTCGAGTTTTTGAGAGTAAGTCAACCTGCCCCTACAGTCAACCATCCCCGGTCTCCCCTACACCTGATATTTTTGTTAACTCCTTAGAGACAGATGAACTAACCGCAATCGCAATACTTTCAGTGATTTTAGCATCCCAAATTGACAATTGCTTATTGAATTTATCTTCAAGGCTGGCCATGTCGTAGCAGTCCGGTAGTTTACGCTTGCGCGTGTTTATAAATGAGACATGCTCGTTGTCAACCGATGAAACTATGTTGGAGTCCGAATGAAACTTGTTTGGTGGCGAGTGTTGTAAAGCCATTGTGTAGGTTCAGAGCCGTTCGGTGTCCCACCCAAGTGCGAGGGAGTTAAAAAATATGTATCTGTCCCTTAGCTCAGAGGTGAGGTATAAGGTATCCCCGCTGCGACGGCCGATAGATGCGATGCCGGAACGGAAGGGCAATAGTTTGCCGCTTGCTATTTCACTCCGAATGTTGCAGTATGCGCACACGACTAATGCACTAACGAGTTACTAAAGTTTGCACAAATATGAACTTTTATCCCGTGAGTCTACTCAAATTAAGTTTGTAAAAAAGCAGTAGCACTACCACTCTCAATGCTAGCTCAACGACGACAAAATGTCTTGCAGAAAGAGCACTCCGCGCGTCAGTTTCCCACGTCGTTTCTGTACAATAGCCTCGCGAATCTTAGTCAATAAATTGGCTTAATATTGGCCATTCATCGTAGTTCCCCTGGGTAGGTAATCGATAAGCAAAATTCCTTCGCTATCCCAGAAAACAGTCGCCATTAGCTTGGACGCCGACTTTTCCAGCTTGAATTTCTTCGGCGGCCTTTCTCCTTTTTTTATCCATTGCATGGACTCTTGTTTGGACTCCGGATCATATTGGCGAATCCATGTTTCATCTACGGTGACTATCCGTTGCCAAATGTCTTCCTTGTTATCGCCGACTAGCTCCAAAAAATCTTTGCAACTTGCGAGTCGACGTTGCTTGTTGAGCGGTGTGAGCATTTTCGGTACCCAGCGCGCGCTAATTTTTCTCATATTCAAATGTTCATGTAAAATTTCTCCAACTCGTTCTTTGCTAATTTGCAGTTCTTCAGCAATCTGCCACAATTTAATTCTTCGGCCGGCCAGAACGATTTTTTCGACTTTTCGGACGTTTTCTTCGGTCAGTACCGTGACAGGGCGGCCCGGGCGAGGGTCGTCTTCACAGCTCTCTCGACCTTGTTGAAATATGCGGGCCCATTTTATTACCATCGTATATGAAGGCGCAGAATCCTGAAGAACCGATGACATCTCTTCAAAAATGTCTTTCGGTGTATTTTCCTTCTTTACGAGGAATTTTATCACGGCGCGGTGTTCAAACTTCCGAGAATTTCCAGATTCGGCTGACATGGTGATGTTTGTTGTTCAATAAATAATTGAACTATGAGTGCAAACTTAATTAGTGACACTCTTATCTATGATTAGTGATTGCTTTTATAATACTACTGAGTGTTGCAACTAGTGATATGAGTGACAAGCTAATTACTCATCGTTAAGTACCCTAGGCCGCGAACTTTTCAGCCGCCCTGGTACGTACCACTGCTGGGCACAGGCCTCCTCTTATATCTGAGAGGGATTTAGGGCAAGGAAATGTCCGCCGCGCTGCCCCAATGCGGGTCGGGCGGATTGCAATTTCACATATCTTCGAATTTTTTTTCTTATTCCTCAGACATGCAGGTTTTCTCACGATGTTTCCTTCACCGCTGAGCACGTGCTAAATCAGCACTTAAAATTGTAATTAACAATTTCATTGGTGCCGCCGGGAATCGAACCATAGCAAAATTCACAGCGAGCGCTTAGCCCCAGAGCTACAAATACGACACAAATAAATACGATTCAGAAATATAATAAAAACCCTTACGTACTTAAAACTTAAACACTTGATAGCACGTGATGCCTACCGGACGAAGTTACAGCAGCACACCATACATTAACAACGTTTTTGTCAACAGTGCCTTTAATAAAAAAATGTGGTTGAGCTCGTATATTGAATAAAAGTACAGGTTAAATTGTTAAATAAACATTAACTCTTTTTATGGGGAATGATGCATTCTATGTGAGTCCTGAGGGCTGAAAATGCATTTGCATTTTCTTAATCTATGGGCACACAGCTTACACTTACCATCAGATGGACTATGTGCATGTGTCACCTTTCTATAGACGACGTGATCCTGAAACTGTGTGGTCCTCAGGCACTCCTTTGCAAAAATATTGTAATAATTTTGGAGTGGTAACATATATACATTTGCTTCAGTTGCCACCCTAAAATATTTTGTGGTTTTTATTTTTATATTTTTTTTTTCAGGAAAGGTCACTAGCAGGTGCAGCCACAGCACTAAGTGTTGGTAATAATGGAAAAACAACTGTTGGCACAGCTCATGGACATTTGTTGTCATTCCAAGATCAAACCTTACGGTGGGTCTGTGATGCAAATGAAGATTGTGGGGCAGTTACTTGCTTAGCATATAATAACGACTGTACTCGACTATTGGCAGGCTTTGCACGTGGTCTTGTTTATCAGTATGAAAGTATTAGAGGAGTAATTTTAAGACGTGTAACTCTTGGTGGCGAAACATGGGGTATATTACGGGTTACATGGGCTGGTACCTCAGGCCTCGCACTCGACACAGGTGGCTCTGTGTGGTTGATGAAATTCTCGCGGCCTCTTGGTGTGCGCTCTGCTCGTGTATCGTGCCTTTTTTCTGGTGCTCGTGGTGAAGTAGTTGCAATGACAGCAAGGGATGCCCGTATTTTGGCACTAGCAACACTTTCACGTGTCATTATTGTGGCCGGTGGTCGTGCTGCGGGTGTACGATTAAATGGACCGCCTGACACTCTTCCAGTTTTAGAATGGTGTGAATTTGACAATAGACTCCTGGTTTGTGCCCGAGACAATTTATTACAGTGGCTATCTATCAGCATAACCGGCTCGAATATTTCTCTGTGTCCAGTACAAAAAGTGGAACTGAAAGCAACGCCACTTTGGATGGGCTGGCTTGGTGGTAGTCTCGCTATATTTGATGCTAATGAGAGTCTACGATTATGGGGTGATGATTACGATAAACCATTGGACCTTTGTCACATAGAACCCGTGTATTCTTCAGCATTTTTCAAGGTATGAATTATTATTTTATACATACCTTCATATTGGCCGTGTAGTGGCGGCGCAAGAGAATCCACTACCACGTTGACACGGGATGATTCCCGTGCGTGTCGTAAAAAGCGCCAGAGGGAAACTGAAACCGCGATTGCTAACCGGCCTGCCAAGCGCGGTAACTATGGCAAATATCCCTCCTTGGAGGCAAATAATGGAGGAGGTCTAAGTTCTACAGTGGACTTTATATATAATAGACTATAATATAATTAATTAATGCATGTACTGTACACAATTATGTAATGTACACATATAAATATACCTACATGATTTAAATAATAAGTTACTTTATGTGCTTAGATGTATTATTATGCACTTAAAGTAACTTGAAGAGCTAGAGAGGATAACACTAAGTACTGATTATAGCCCACGTTAGCCTTTAATAAGCATTTATGAAAAAAAATATTAATTAAATGTTAGGTACAAAAATGTTTCTTTCCTGTAATTTTTTTATTTTTTTTTCTTAATTTGGTTACTTTTAAATTAACGAATAATAAGCAAAATCCAAATTAATAAACTTTATTGTCACAAATATCCATGATATTTTGATTTATACACCCTTTGCGTTCTTTTAAATTTGTTCATGAGTATAGAATGTAAAGTGAAATTTTACGTGGTAGAGCCATGATGCAGTTATATTAGTAGTATAGTTGTAGCACGAATGGGTCGGCTCGACCGGGGAAGGACCACGCTCTCACAGAATACCAGCGTATAATAGCAGCTTAACGCTGCTGTGTTTCGTATGGTGAGTGTAGAGAACCGGAGACCCTTTTTACTGGAAATGAGGCATTCCATCTTAGTCCTCACGGGTGGCAACGCATCTGCATTTTGATTTGTAATCGAGGATAGATGTAGATATCTATGGGCCGCAGCAACCACTTACCATCAGGTGGACTGTGTGCTCGTTTGTCACCCTTATCCTATAAAATAAAATAAAAATGAGTATGTATTTCGCCATGAATTGAAAGACTTTAATGACACCAACGTAATAAAATAATAAATTATCATACGCCAAATTCACAAGAAATTATGTATTTTTTACGATTATGACTTTATGAAATAAAATAAGTTACCAAAGAACAATTCAAAGAAGTGAAATTTATTTTAATTCAATGGAATTAAATATATTAATTTTTACTACACAAAAAGTAAAATTCTTAGCGTTTAAGTTCCTCTGTTCAGATAAAAAAGAAATAATAAAAAGGACCGCAGTCCACAGATATTCCCTTCTTTTGTAGATTTTTCTATATAAAGGCAACTGAAACACGCGAAGGTCACATAATAAAATATAAAAACGTAAATGTGTCTTTCAGGGCCTGTGGACGGACGGTCGTGTTTCTCTTGCTATGTGCAAAGCTGGCGAAAGCGCGTTAGCTGGGATATGCGTTGCTGAAGGTGCGTTATCATTACTTGGTCGTAAAGGAATCGTGCGAGTACGGCCACGCGACTTGCTCGCTAGAACTAAAGCATTCATTGGATCTGGACGGCATTTGCAAGCCTTAAGATTGCTCTGCGCCACACAAGGACCAAACGCTAAACAATTAGCCATTGACGTCATTAATATGATATCAGAAAGACCTCATATAATGAGCAATAAGAATGTAGCCATACAAGCGATCAAGTTATGTTTGAAATATAATTTATAGTAAGTCACTCGTAAAATAGAAGTAATTCTATTAAACGTACACTGCTACTTTACAAAAAGATCTTTACTTTTTAGTGAAGCACTATGGTCTAGTCTATGGGAGAATTGTTCCTGTGAAAAGGCATTTGTGGAAGCTTTAGGCGATGCTGTTGTGCGCGGGGAATTATCTGATACGCCGCCAAAACCAGATTATACGCAGGTATGTAAATTATTTTATTCAATGAAAAGATAAAAGATTAAAAACAAGAGAAAAATCCAATTTATTTTTTATGTGGGCTGGCTGATTTGTTTATAATATGAGAGTGACACTGTCATGAAGTTTCTCACAGCTTGTAATTATAATAGTTCTATTACCATTTAAACCTGAGCAGTGAATGCCTGCTGTTCAGCGACAGTACTAAGTACTAACTACTAACACCAACACACACCTGGTACTAACACAAGCAGACTCCTAGGCAGAGAAGAAAATCTACCACCTGTAAAGTTACATCCTATATACGTCTCATAGCTAGGCCTCTTCTCATTTCTGAGAGGGTTTTAAGGCAAGGAAATGTCCGCCGCGCTGCCCCAATACGTGTTGCCGAACTTCACATGTCTTCGAAATATCTTTCTTTTTTCCTTATTTCTCAGATATGCAGGTTTCCTCACGATGTTTTCCTTCGCCGCCAAGGACGTAGTAAATCAGTACTTAAAATTGCAATTAACAATTTCATTGGTGCCGGTGGGGATGGAACTCGGGTTACTAGCGTACTGGTGAAATTTACAACGACCATTTAACCCTGAGCTGCCACCTGTGTAATTTCTATTTTGATTTTTTTCCAAATCTTGTCACATTGGGAAGGTAAAGGAATATGAAGCTTGAGCTGCGATAAGACTTAGGGACCTGCAAGAAACGAGCTTACTCCTTTTTAAAAGGCCGGCAACGCACCTGCCATTCTCCTGGTGTTGCAGTTGTTCATAGGCGGCGGTCGACACTTACCATCAGGAGAGCCGCATGCTCGTTTGCCCCATCTTCTATAAAAAATAGCAAGTACTTTCGGTCCTATTATGTGTCAAATTCCACGAGAATAACATTGTGTGCTATACTTAACGGGGAGTCTACTCAAACTGGAAGTCAAGATTTATAGAATGAGGCGGTATAATTAATACTTGATCCACTGGCTTTCCTATGTATGTAAGAGACGTTCAATCTCTTAGCATTTTTGGCGCATTTACCGCGGGGCGAGCTCCAAAATTGTTCGGATTAATTCCAGCCGTTAAATCTCACCATCACACCTTATGACAACATCCACAATACCATCTACACCATTTAGATGTTTGGCGGTCGACTACTGTACGAATTTCCATAAGTTTCTGCCTTTACACGACAATTTTTGTTTTTATAAAATTGAAGTGAGAAACGAACTTACAGTTCACCTAATGGTAAGTGGCTACTGCAGCCTATGTACACCTAAACTCAACTTTAAATAAATGAGGCTAAAGATGCGTTGTCACATCTGAAGACTAAGATGTAATGCCTCACAGCTGGTAATTATACTGGTTCTCTATTCCCTTCAGACCGAAACACAACAGTGCACGCACAGCTGTTGGCTTGCGACAGAATTAGGTAAGAGGGTGAAACCTACTCAGACGAACTCTTAGACAAAAAAGGAGCCCTACCACCTTTTACGTAGAGGAATCTGCTATTTGGAACAGCTAAAATGAAACAACGCAACTGTGATTCCTTCTGTATTGCAGATGATCATAGGCGAAGGCAATCACTTAACATCAGTTGCATGCAAGTTTGCCCCCTCTTCTATAAAAATAGCACTAGTCTCATATATTCTGATATACTTTCTACTATCTGAACCATTGTCTAGTTCTGTTAACACATAATCTGTAAAACACGTAATCTGTATCTGACCAGTAAAGACTGGTCAGATGCAGATTATGTGTTGCGTTTACCCGACACGTAGAATAAATGACCTCCGCTCTCTGCATTAGACTTTGCCCAGTACAGAGAGACACCGCTGTTATCAAAAGTCGCCAGCCTGACGGTCATTTCTTTATAATATGTTATCAAATATTCAAAACATGTTTATTGTTTATTAATGAATATAATATTATAGTAATATTGGGTCCGCGATACATGAAATTTCATCAACACAACAAATCAACACCAAATTCAGTAATTTAAATAATATATATATATGATAAATACATTTCCAGGAACTTATTGAGAAGTTAGCTGAATTCGAGCCAGACCTTGTGGAAAGGGTGGTAGCGTCACTTCCCTTAATCTCACTTGATCCTCATCGCGCCAGCGTCTTTACTCGGCAGAAGGGATTATGGCGTGGCGTGGGAGCAATTGCAGCAGCGTTAGGTGAATTTATTGTATTTTTTTAAATAATAATAATAATAACCTTTATTAATAAAACCGGCCAAGTGCAAGTCCGACTCGCCCATGAAGGATTCCGTACCATCGTACAAGATTTAATACTATGTATGCAAAAAAAAACACGTTTCTAGAGGGGAGCCCCCTTTAATGTTTAATTTATTTTTATTTTTTGTTGTTATAGCGGCAACAGAAGTACACATTCTGTAAAAATTTCAATTGTCTACCTATTACGGGCTGTATCTCATGCATACAGCCCGCTGGCAGACAGACGTACGGACGGATGGACAGCGGAGGCTTAATAATAGGGTCCCGTTGGTTACCCTTCGGGTACGAAACCCTAAAAATTAACAAAGTATTATAGGATACTAAGAAATGTCTTAAAATTCTTCATTCTTCTGGCGCTTTGTTGGCCTCTGCCGGGGCACGTATTGTAGTTACCAGAAGCTTCTTCTCGCTTCGCTCGTTATCGCACCTATGAAATATGCTTTTGCCCTAGACTTTTCATTAAAATTACCTCAATACAAAGATGTCATAAAAGTTTGCTCATATGGTTAAGATATTACCCTTGAAAAAACCCTAAAGCATAAAGTTTTCGACGCGAAGCGATTGTGCACTCTTAAATCGGTTCAGCCTTTTTTGAGAAGTCGGTAAACTAACTAACTAACTAACTAATATGGAACGTGCTCGTTTTTTAAACTCTGGTAAAATTGAATGAACTATTTTTACGAATTTTATCGAGTTTAACTTTTACTTATTTTTGATTCCCGACGTTTCGGGTGCTTTGCAGCACCCATGGTCACGGGGGGACTGAGGTGATTGAAGTCGCAATGTCAAAGTTAACCCGGAGTACCGTCAGTTTTTTAATTATTATTATGGTCCGATCTACGCAAAATAAGTTAAAATTGAACGCGATAAAATCCGTAAAAATAGTTTTATTCAATGTGTAGTGTTCGCGTAAATACAAGAAATCATTGTGTTAATATTGTCGTAGACGGTAGCAGCGGCGCGATGCGCACGCTGATGGCGTACGTATCGGAGGAGTGCGGAGCGCGAGCGGGCGGGCGCTGCACGTGCGCGGGCGGCGCGCTGCTGCTGGCGGCGGCGGACGCGCTGGCGGGCCGCGGCGCCGCCGGCCGCGCGCTGCCCGAGCACGCGCGGCCCTCGGCGCGCCACGACGCGCTGCACGCGCTGCTCGCACAGGTACGTCTGCGTCGCGTCGCCTGCACGCGCTGCTGGCGGCGGCGGACGCGCTGGCGGGCCGCGGCGCCGCCGGCCGCGCGCTGCCCGAGCACGCGCGGCCCTCGGCGCGCCACGACGCGCTGCACGCGCTGCTCGCGCAGGTACGTCTGCGTCGCGTCGCTGAAGATATTTACAGATGATTCGAAAGATAAATTCGGAATCGGGGCTTCATTTTACGATATACTGCACGGATATGGCAATAAAGTTAAAAATCAATGATAGTATTTCAATAATGGAAGCTGAGCTTGTGGCAATCTATGAAACTTTATCCTACACACAATCAAATAATTATAACAATGTCGTTATTTTAATAGATTCAAGGAGTGCGCTTCAACAGCGCTCGGTGTACTTCGGTTTTCCGAGGCTTACCAGTAGCATATGCGATTTTAAAGCTTCTAGTTAAGTTACAGGCTGATTCCAGAATAGTATATTTACAGTGGATACATTCGCACATTGGCTTAGAGGGTAATGAAAAAGCTGATATCTTAGCCAAGCAAGCTATCTCTGATGGCATTGATATTACTTACCCCTTCATTTCAAAATTACATACCTTTATTGAAAAAATATTGTTATGATCTCTGGAAAGAATATTTTGACGAAAGCACAAAAGAGAAGGGTATATGGTACCGTACGATCCAGCCGCACCCAATGCTTTCAACTTGGATAGATAACAGGCTTATTGTGTAGAAGCGACACTATAACAGCATTAAGACTCAGATCTGGACACATTCCATGCAATAAATTCTTATACTTGATGTGAAAAATTACCTCACCAAATTGTTCATCTTGTAATATTATCGATGATGTTTATCACATTTTGATAGAATGTGCCCAGAACTCTATTTTATCGGCTCCGTTATTAGATGATGCCAAAAAACTCTATTTGTTAGTTAGTTAATAAGAGATTAAGTAATAAGATTTATTTGTAACTACCAGGGCGTCATAATCGCATCAGCGACAAAGCCTTTATCTATGAATAAAAAAATAAAGGATGTATCTATGACATATATTTTTTTCTGGACTTAAATATAGTAATTTGACAAGAGCCAATAATAGGATAACCCGCTGTTAAGGAAACTGAAAAAATTATATGTGTAGAGCAAGTAGGTTAGGAGGATGTGTACGTGATAAATAAAGATAATTAATAATAGAAATTGGCTATAACTTTTATATTATTATTATTATTTTATAATTCTACGATTCGACGATAGATAGTTTCTTTACTCTATATGGATATATACTCACAAATTACACAAATTCTGCATTCACAAATAAGAAAAGTAAAAGGCGACAGAGGGATATAAAACAGAAGGTGAGCAGTAGCATCTTCCTGATAACAACTCAAAATAATAAAAAAATTGCGGTTGCCAACAAGTACCAGCTTCAACAGCAGGGACGTTCAATAGACTGGCAATGGTAAACTACTGTGTCCTCTAAAATGTTTAAGTTGGTGTTGCAGGTGGGGGACGGCCCGTCGCCGCTGGAGATGCTGGTGCGGCACGAGGCGGCGGGCGCGGTGCGGCTGCTGGAGCAGAGCGCGCGCGAGCCGCCCTTCGCCGGCCCGCTCGCCAAGCAGAACCGCCTGCGCGTCGCCCGCGCGCTGCTCGCTCTCTCGCCCGGCGCACAGGTACACGTCACGTAGCGCACCTAGCTGCTAGCACTCGGCACAGGCGGCGGGCGCGGTGCGGCTGCTGGAGCAGAGCGCGCGCGAGCCGCCCTTCGCCGGCCCGCTCGCCAAGCAGAACCGCCTGCGCGTCGCCCGCGCGCTGCTCGCTCTCTCGCCCGGCGCACAGGTACACGTCACGTAGCGCACCTACCTTTTTGAAATGAAAACTTCTTTAGAATCGTTGTGATTTGAAACTCGATGAAACGAAAAAGCGACACTAAAAAGAGAGAAACATACACGTATAGGATTTAGCCTGCGAGAGTGCTTTGTAGCTTCCCCACTCTTGTCTACTAAACATTATACATTATATGTTTGGTCGTGTGCACCTATTGCCAAGACGAACCAGTCGAACCGAAAGAAAAGATCGTATAATGAATATAGTATCCATTTCACACTGCCTAATACTTGCTCTGGTTCGAGTGTTCCACGTGTGTATGTACGTGTGTGTGCGCCTGCGTATAACGAAGCCATGGGCGTGTGAACTTCACACATGTTTTTTTTTACATGGAATAATGGTGACAAACGAGCACACAGTCCTCATGGCAAGTGGATACTGTGGCCCATACAAATCTACAATTATCCTCGATTAAGAATCAATATGCAAATGCGTTGTCACTTCGAGTTGGAACCACTAAGATGGAATACCTCGTATCCAGTAAAAAGGGTATCTGGTTCTCTACACTCACCATACGAAACACATTAGCGTTAAACTCCTGTTTGTAACAAACTCTTCTAAATTTGATTTTTACCCACTTTCAAACGTCAGATTAAATTGAAACTGCATACTTCTCAAGGACCGATCACAATACAATAATTTGATAACAGGCTGTAAGGTATTCCATCTAAGTGCTCAGAGGTGACAGCGCAACGCAGCTGTAACTTTCTTTGTTTAAAGTTGTGCGCAGGTGTCCATGGACTGCAGTAGCTACTTACTATCGGGTGGACTGAGTTCGTTTGTCACTTCAGTTTTATAAAAAAAAAACACTACAACCCCGTAGCCAGCCCCCAACACACTTAGGCCGATATTCAGAGACGATCTCGACCTTAAACTCAAACTTCACAATTTCAAAATGTATGTAGCATAGTATGATCTAAATTAAAATTTTGTGTTATAATGATATGCTGTATTCAGCATGCTGAGTATAAAATTGGTGATCGCAGTCGTCGATTCGAAATACTTGATGAAATATATATACCTGGAAAACCCTATTGTCTAAAGAGACGGTAAGGTATTACAGGCACATATATTTTAACTAAAGAGTCAGCCTTAAATCCATTATAAATAACAATTCCCTCAAGATATCTTGATACTTGCAGTGGCTTAATCAGCTAGTCTGTTCGGATAAATATTATGCATACGTCTCACAATTGTGACTGTCGCTTAAGTGTCGCAATATGTGAAACGGGCGTCGCTTATCGCCGCAAGCACAAATTTAAGTGGTACGAGACTCGCAGCTCTAGTCGAACGCGAGGCCGGGTTGGCTTGCCGACGCGACAATTCTTATATTATCTATCAGCAAAAATAATTAGCGGGCCACATTTTGAGTTTAGGAACCTGGCTTTTTTATCAACTCTTGTTAAACAAACTATAGTTCATACAGCTCGCGTTAAATTCACATTACACATTTAATTAAAACGACAAGTTTTGAAACATTACAAGTTGAATGTTTTTGGTGCAAACGTACGGTTACGAAGCTTAGCCAAATCTCTTAACGTATCGTTTAACAACAACGCTGAGCAACACTTAGCCTGGAGCTGCTTTCAGTTTTTCCAAAACTGAGAAATGTCGTTTTAACAAGATGGTTGGTTACTCTTACTCAGCGCATTATCCTCGATCTGTACGGGATTATTTGAACGCAAAGTATCCCGAAACCATCTTTTGTGATGTGCCTTGATCCAATTTTGTGGCCTCTTCATTTTCCGATCCCTTGATTTCTTTTACTCGCGTTGCATTAAAGAAAAAGTGTACTTATTATATATATTATACAAAATTGTTAAAGCGGAGCAGAAGAAATTAATGCAAGTAGATTCGCGTGGCTGGTGAATAGATCTTTTCTCAGGCGATGCAGAGCCTGTGTTTTTATGCCAAAGACAAATAATTTAAGCATTTACTTTATTTTCAAAGAAAATATTTAATAAGAATAATACAGTTATTTGTTTCATTTCATATTGGTTAAGTTTTACCGCAATACAACAATAGACTAATAATTAATTTCACAGACACATCTATCTAACTAACAAAATTTAATTAATTTTATACGCTATAGAGCCATGCTGCAGCTATATTAGTGGTATAGTTGTAGCACGAATGGGTCGGCTCGACCGAGGAAGGACCACGCACTCACAGAATACCAGCGTAAAATAGCAACTTAATGCTGCTGTATTTCGTATGGTGAGTGTAGAGAACCGGAGACCCTTTTTACTGGAAAAGAGGCATTCCATCTTAGCCCTCACAGCTGACAACGCATCTGCATTTTAATTCGCAAACGAAGATAGATGTAGATGTCTATGGGCCACAGCAATCACTTACCATCAGGTGGACTGTGTGCTCGTTTGTCAGCCTTATTCTATATAAAAAAATATCTTTCGGTTGAGTTTCTTTTTGTGGAATGAGGTTATTTTGAAAAAAGTAATGTTTTATGAAAAGTAGAAAAAAAAATTACCTTTTTACATAACTTCTTTAGAAACAGTTATAGATAACACGCACCACTTGTTGCAATTTTTATTATTTATAACTGTTATTATTAGTGTTTCACTAATTTCAACATTTTCAAAAATATGCCCATAACTTTACAACTACACGAAGTGACATGGATTTTTATCTTATTTTGCCAAAACTGGTATAACTTGGCATATCGGCCAGTATCCGTTTGACATTGTTATGAGAACAACCTATATAAATAAATATTTTGAATGTAAGAAGGGTTGTAACTTAACCATTCGCGAAAATATTGCAAAAGCGAGTGTGCAAATGCGAAGTTTTGGAACGAAGTTCCTTATCGCACGGTACGAATTTGACGGATGGAGGCTAGGCGAGAAAAAGTGTAAGATTTTTCTGTCACGACCCCTTTTCTATAGTGCGAGCGAGATGGAATTTTTCTTATCTTGCCATGAAAAAAATATTATTTTAAATGACGGTTCATTTTAATAGACGCTAGTAATTCATTTATTTGTATTTGTTAATCAATAATATAATACGTTTATCAATAATAATATACTATGAAAAGAACTTCGTTCCAACCGAGTGTTCTACGACACTCACGCATGTTTTTTTCTTATTGTGACGATGGAGATATACAGGGTTATTTTGCAATAACCGGCCAAATTTGCAGAGAAGACTCAGGACAAGTAATAAAGCCAAATGGTGAAGAATAATTAATTAAAAAATCTCAAACATTCTGTCCTTTTTATCTTTTAAATTAAAAATACGTGGTAATGCATTATTTTAACTTATTGTCTACTATTTCACTACGCACGCACACATTCGTAAGGGTCGATCGCGGCAAAAACGTTGTGAATTCAATCGCACACAGAGGAGCGCACGTACGCGTAGTTGTTGCCCATAAATCACATTCAATTAGGGATAATTTCAAATAAAAGTAGAAGCCTTATTTATTAGTATTATCAAAAACTGCAATAACGGTATATCATTATTTATAAATTTAAACTTAACTTTAAAATTTGGCTACTCTTTGAAAAATAACACTGTATATTTATATTTATACCACATTTATCTGATATTGATTTCTTAATAGCAGTGCATGCAAAGGAAATTGATCGGTCCTTAAATATAAATAAGGAGCACAACCGTGAGTGCAAAAAATACTTTCACACCTTAAAAGTAAATATACGTGCATAGGAAATGTATGTATCCTGTTATAAATAAGGAACAAAATCGTATTTGCGGTAAATTATTTAAAAGCTTGGAAGTAATTCAATTGATACAGTGTAATTATGTTCCTTATTTTAATGAAAACGAACTTTTTTTTCTAACGAGTTCAATTTAAACTGACTGGGCTCACAACGCGTTAAAGCATTCCGGCCAAAAGGGCGGCCAAAGCCTTGCCAGGAGCGAGTGAGTTGCCGAGTACAATACTTTCAAATTTTACGTATATTTTGTGTCTGCACTTGGCTAGCTAGCGTACTTGCAAGTAAATACTTGGTATAAAAACCTGTTCACGTAGATTTAGCTCATACGCCCTAGCGGTAATACCAACAATCTGCGTTGATATTAACGCTATTCTAGTTATATTAATTCGCCCTCTTAGTTAACAATGGTGATAAAGGCAATAGGAAGAGCATGACAGACCTACTAACAACATAAGATCATTAAGGGACTAATTATGAAAAAAATGGTTATAATATTTTAAAATGGGCTTATCTAAAAAATGTGCGATAAGTTCTGAAATCAAAGATATTCTCAAAGTTCTTCACTTACATCAATCCAAGGTCCACGCAAACAAAGCCTTTCTATAGTTTCTATTATTATACTAAACTGAAATTAAAAATGTAAAAATTTATTAATTTTTTAATTTATTATTATTTGGAGTTTATGGTCTTCTAGCACAAGTCTATTTCTCCTGATAAGACCTCATTTAAAGGCGAAATACATGTCTTATTATCGTGGCGTGTGTTTCCTACTGTAGAGATTAGGGGAGGTTAGAATCAGTGATGGCAGTGATAGGCGCACATTGTGTTGGGGAGGAGGAGACGCTTCTTAAAACTAAATAATACACATTACACACCATTTTATTTTTGTACGCTGGACTTACACATCCGGAATGCCTCGCTGAATTGAGTCAGAATTCATAATTTGAATTCCGGCAAGCTGCCTCACACATATCTTAAAAATTCAGATAAATCAGTAGTCTCGTGTTTCTCGGCTCAGGCATACGCCTCGGATATGGAATCACTACTCATAATCGACTCAACGAACTACTTTTAGTTTTAAATAATAACAAAAAGGAGACGCAAACGAATACACTGGATTCATACTTTTAATGTGAACAGAATAAGGGAAAGTCAGTTCTACATTACAACTTCACGAGTCGCAACACGTCTAACCGTTACCGCTCACAGTGTCAAATGAAATAATTCATAATCTGATTCCGGTGTATGTGTGCTCGCGTGCTCAAATGTATAGAAAAACGCGCGTTATGAAATCATAATCTTAAATATTCCTATCCGGAATTCAGAACGCTCGTCAGTGTCATTCTTACAGATCGATCTGAGAAAATCATAATCTGAAAAAATCTGAATTTGTGTGGAGCATAGTCAAATTGTATGCAATTCGGGCTTTCTTAACTAATAATATGAATTTAGATTATGAACCCTCTCAGAAATGAGGGCGGCCTGTGCCCAGCAGTGGGGCGTTTATAGGCTGTAACTTTTTTTAAGATTATGAATTCAAAGAGGCATTCCAGATGTGTGAGTCCAGCCTTAGCAAATTGATTTTTACATCTATAATATAATGAATTTTCACTTAAAAAATGAAAGTTATGCATATATTATACAAAATACACACATCAACAGAATCTAGTGATACCTTAATCCTAAATTATTTACGACTTTATAGTTTAATATCTTTTTAGTTTTCATAAAAAGTTTATATACAGATTGAAACCTCTTTTATTCTATTTCCAAAATTTAAAAATATAAATTAAAAAAAAAAAAACAAAAGAAAAAACAATATACGGCGGCAAAATTGTTAGTAATTCGTTACGTCAAGGAAAATTAAAATTGTTTTACTGAATAGTCCTTGGGTAAGTGGCCAGAGTCGTATACCAAATTAAAAAAAAATTACCAGGAAGTCAATATTTTCTTTAATAAGTTTAAGTACCTCCATGTGAATTAATGAAAAGGGGTTAGATTGTTTTTATTTTTTAATTTAACGTGCCGTGTGAGCTTTAAGAGTCATGTCACGTCGTCATTTGAGTGGAGATGAAATGTTACGAGCCGTGGGCATGTTAGAAAATGGTGCTATTCAACGCGTCGTTGCTGAGTGAGGCCCTACACACCAGCCAAAACGTGATATCAAGGTTGTGGTCACGTTATCGCAATACTGGGGATGTGGCTGAACGGCACACGGGTAAATATTGTGTTACTACGCACAGACAGGATCGATTTCTCAAAATGACCGCCAGAAGAAAACACAATATCACAGCGATGCTACTACTACAAAGGCTCCAGGAGGGCCACCAGCTGTTGATAAGCGACCAAACCGTGCGGAGGAGGTTGCATGAAGTTGGTCTTCATGCTCGAAGACCGCTACGTGTTCCAGCATTGCGACGTGGCAATCGCGGTCGGCGGCTGTCGTGGGCTCGGGAGCATTTACCATGGAGTGACGAACAATGGTCTTTGGTGCTGTTCACCGATGAGTCCCGGTTTGGGTTCCATCCGGATTCACGAAGAACACGCGTTTGGAGAACTCCAGTCGAGAGTTAACCGTCTACGGCACCATCCAAAGGTCCACTCATACCAAGGCGGGAAAATCATGGTGTGGACAGGAATTCGTCTTGGCGGACGAATCCAGCTCGTTTGGATCCAAGGCAGCATGACTGCACAAAAATATCACGAGCAGGTAGTAGAGCTTGTTATTTTCCCACACAGAATCCTAATGGGCCAGAAATTTCTACTCATGCACGATAATGCTCCTTCCCACACGGGGCGTCTGGTGTCGGCCGTTCTCCGAGACCACGATATTCAAGTTTTGGATTGGCCTGCACAGTCGCCCGACTTAAATCCTATCGAGCATGCCTGGGACATGTTACAACGAAAAGCTTTGAGAGATTTCCCGCCAAATTTGACGACGGAACAACAACTTTACGAACACTTGCAAAGAACATGGGACCTCATACCGCAGCAAGACATTGATAATTTAATTTTAAGCATGAACAATCGATGATGTCAATGTGTAATTTATGTGTGAGGTGGAAACACTGATTATTAATAATTAGATTTTATAAGATTTTTTCAATTTTAATTAAAATTAATAGTTTTATAAGAAGAAATTAAGTTTTTTTATCATACTAATTTTCTACGACGATTAAAAAAATTACATTTTTATTTAAAACAAAAAAATTACGAAATGTTTTTTATTTTTTATTAAAGACCTTAAAATAACCTACCATTGTTCCATTTACAATATCAGAAAACTCTTTATAGATTTATAGATATTCGATGAAATATAAAATATCCCTAGATTCTGTTGATGTGTTTATATTTGATATTCATTGTTTCAGGACCCCGCTTGTCAGATCGAGATATTAGAATTCATTAGTGGTCAGTTGCAATCAGGCGCGCTGCCACTCGATCAGGAAGTTATAAAAGGCGTTCAAGAATTAGCAACAACGGTTACTAGCGAACGGTCTGACCGCGCTTGGTTAACTCTAATGAAGCGCCTTCGTTCACAAAGAGATCATTCGCTTGCTAACTATCAAAGTGCAATACAAAGACCCCGAATACAATGGCGATTAGACGTTCTGCTCGATTGTCACGAGAAAGCCTTAGAAGAATTTTTCAAAATTGAGAATCCATCCTCAATGGACTTTTCAGAATTTTTCGAATATATACGATCAAGATTCGAAGTAGACGGCAACATCAAAGCTCGCTTACAACCATATCTGCAATCACTTATCAAATTACGTCCGCAAGCGTCGGCGGCTATAGTTAAAGACCATTATGAAAGTTCTATTAGTTCTATATTAAGTTCGTTAGAGAGGGAATGCGTTCTCGAATTCGGTGATTGTCTCCTCGATATGGCGTGCCTCAGTGGCGATGCCGCCGCCATTTATTTACGTAAGCTATGTGTACTGCGACCTGCAGATGTGAAAAACTTCTTAGAGAATAGTACAGGTATTGTACGTCCGGAAGACGCCTTAGAGATAGTCAAAGAATTAGGTCCGCGTGATGCCGTACCCTTCTGTCTCGAAGCTACCGGCGACCCTTCCGGTGCACTGGGTGCGCTTCTAGATATTATAACGTCGAATTACGAAACCAAAGCAAAACACATCGCCGAGGCGTGCGATCTGTGCGTTCGAGTGGCGCCGACAGTTCCACCCGACGTGTCCGCAGAAATGTGGACGCGATTGCTTCGTCGCGTGGACGAAGTGCCGCCGTCGCTACTGTTCGAGGCTATTGCGTACCTGCCTGTCGACGAGTTGTTGGTTAAAGCGTGCGATTCGCCGAAGGTCGCATTGACGATCATGGAGAGCGGCGCGGGGAGGATGCGTGTTTGGGCGTGTGCGAGGCGGATAGCCGAGCGGGAGGCGCACGAGGCGTTAGCGATGGCTTTAGCGGGAGCTCGTCGCGGTCTGCCCGTTAGAGGAAAGTGTCTCCGCTGCGGCGAAAGGTTGGCCGCACGAACCGCCGCCCGCACCGCGCATTGTGCGCGAGCGTTACACGCCGACTGTGACGTTGAAACCACGTGCCAAACGTGCGGTAAACGAATCCCATCCACTGTATACATCCTGCCGCCTATAAATAGTCGCCCGACCACATCAATACCTCAAGAATATCCCCTGTCGTTGATAGCCCCACCCAGACCTGACCTTGAGGGCGTTGCATGAAATATTTACTTTGAAAGTATTGATATTTATTTACTTTATTGATATGTAATATATAGATGTATAAACGTATACAAAGAAATTTATAACCTTAATAAAAATATTCTATATCGTAAAAGTTTTTTCTACCCTATAATATATTTTGAACTGCTTTAATATGATTTAAAATACCTACGTTAATCTTTATATTTGTGTTTACTTTTGCAGTGAACTACCGACGTGAACTACTACTAATTACTACCGCGTGTGTTTTTTTTTAAATGTTTATATAGTATTCTCATCGGGTTGGGCTAAATATATAAAAGAAAATGATAAATATACATTGAATATAGTAAAATAAATAAATAAAAACCTAACCAGATGGAAGCCCTCGGCAGGGGAGACTAAACGGCTGAGGGTCATGGAGAAAGGGAAAGAAATCGGTGGACGATGCGAACGGTGTCGATGAGCACCGCCTTCTGCTTTTGAGCCCGGAGCGGTCCATCACGGAGTCCCAGTCACCTCACCTGAGAGGCTGACCGGGATTAGCCCGTTTGCAGAGACGACTTCATGACGACCCCACATGTCGATCACCTCGTGAGTTAGGTCCAGATATTTTGTTCGCTTATTTATAAGCCCGGTCCCAGTAGAGCCTGGCGTGTTCATTTTCGAGCACGGCTTCCGGCAAGTACTTGTAATAAAGCAATTTCCGATCCACGAGACCGTATTTCAGAGCGAGCTCCTTGTGTAGAATCCTGGGTACTAGGTTGTGTCTGTGCAAATACTCGGAAAGCGCCGAACAACCAGAGAAGATATGCCTAATTAACTTATTATTATTATTTGTATGTACACTCGGAGGATATCCGGTCAGCAGGAAGAATAGATATTTGTAAATATTTTGCTGTCGCGCTGTGCCCCCAAAACATATATAAAGTTAACGAAATCATCACTCCGGAAACAGGGGAACTGTTTCCTCCTCCAAAATAATTTTAATTTTTTTAAGGACAATATAAGAAGACATGTGGCTATGTCGGTAGAGGAGAAAACTGTGGCCACTTACCATCAGGTGGACTGTTAGTATTTGTCACTTCAATTTTATAAAAGAAAGTGATTTCAAAGACGAAAGAGCAGCCCTTTTTTAATAACTTATTTCAAAAGGCTTTGATCTGGCAAGCCGCAAGGATATGTCAACCTTATCTTACTATACCATATTCCTGTTACACGTGAATCTCGGTGCTGGGGCCGCTACTGTGGAACCTCGCCTATGATGCGGTCCAGCTTGTCAATCTTTCCGCTGGAGTAAAAATTGTGTGTTGTACTTACGACACGCTAGTGGTCGCCAGCAGGGTCACCAGCTTGGGACGTAAGTCGTCGCCAAATCCACGAGTTGGAATTACAAATAGCTGCAGCTAGTAATTCATTTAAAGAACTTTATTGCTCTAACCATTAAGGTTACAAAGGGCGGACTGAACACCAGTTAGCATTCTCTGCCAGTCAACCTATAGTGTGGTGAAAAAATTGTGGCAGGTGACTTAAATCACTAAATATAATAAACATAAATATCTATTTCTATAACACATAGGCATTAAAATAAGGCTTATAAATTACACAAACACATATGAGTACAAACAAATACATAATAATCCATATTATATCGTTTGTGAACTGGCAAGAAGTCCTATCTCAATTTTTTGACAAATACTTTTTACGGCAAATTGTCCTGTCGGTCGGTGCGAATTATTCATAAAAACGTTGAAAGCGTAGTTTAAATTGGGCACCAAATATAAGACTTTCAATCGGTCCTTACTCAGACTTCTCCTTGGCTGCAAGTAATAAGTCCTATGCACCTTCCCCGGTCAAGCCTAACCGTTCTTGCTACAACCATAATAAAACTGTAGCATGCCTATACCACGTATAAATAAACCTGATGCAGTTATTAAGAAGGCGCTCAAGCTTATTGACAAAATTTTGATTCAACAACAAGCATATGTTTAGTTTTGTATGGGAGAAAGTTTTCTATCGACATCAAAAAGGAGGAGGTACTCAATTCGACTGTATGTTTTTTTAATGTGTTTTACCTCATAACTCTTCTGTGAACCGATTTCAATGATTCTTTTTTTATTTGAAAGCTGGTGCATCTCATGTGGTCTAGAGGGTTAGTGCACCGCATCTATGCGGGAGTAAAACGGTCTGTAGCCCTGTACGGTGCACCTGTATAGGCAAAATGGTTGGCTTGGGCATCTGACGCTGTATAACTAAAATCTGCTGTGTTTAACGGAGACCGTCAAACATATTTTTCACACCACCATATTTAGGGCAAATATTTTACTTAACTTGCAAAACATTAAATGTCTCAACATCCAGCATCCAGAACACTGAGTAACTGGAAATATATACTTGTCGGCTATAAAACAAACGAAGAAAATACCGAATACAACTTTTCAGTGATAATTAGTGACTTTCATTATAGCACCTTTTATGTCCTATAGAGACAAGTTAGAACAACCCTAAGGACCTAGTAAAGTAATAGTGCTTATCAGCACGCTTTTGAAGAGAAGATACTTCTTAGTTTATGCCTTTATTTTATTTTAAATTTAAATACTGTATAAAATGCCTAAACTGTTTAGTTTCCAATGTGCTATGACATAAACTGATAAGCATAGTAGTGGCAAGGCTTAGGAGCCGTGGCTTGGTCACCCACTATAAACTAAGATCAATCAAGCTGCCTCTGCGATACCTGCATGGGCGAGCCATGTGGGATCCTTACATGGCTCGCCCGAGGCAGCTTGATGAGTGTTAAATGTTGGTAGCCACTTACAATCAGTTGGACCGTAAAATAAGCAATGTGGGCTTGATTGAGTGTTTGTATGACGAGGCGCTACTTGTCCTATACTCCGAGACTCTGGAGGGATGTCAGATTTCTGTCGCTAAATAGTAGTGCGTGCATCGCTGTGTTCCGGTCTGAAGGGTATAGAGACCAAGTATAATTACATACAGGCCATGAGGCATTTTTTTTATAGAATAAATGTGACAAACGAGCACACAGTCCACCTGATGCATCTATCTTCGTTTGCGAATTAAAATGCAGATCCGTTGTCAGCCGTGAGGACTAAGATAGAATGCCTCTTTTCCAGTAAAAAGGGTCTCCGCTTCTCTACACTCACCATACGAAACACAGCAGCATTAGCTGCTATTTTACGCTGGTATTCTGTGAGAGCGTGGTCCTTCCCCGGTCGAGCCGACCCATTCGTGCTACAACTATACTATTAATATAGCTGCGGCATGGCTCTACCACGTATAGATTTAGCATTCCATCTTAGTCCTCAAATATTACAACGCAACTGTAGCCTTCTTTATTTAAAGTTGGCTGCACATGTCTATAGGTTGAGTAACCACTTACAATCAGTTGGGACTGTAAGATCGTTTGTCACTTCAACTTTATAAAAATTAAGAAAATTTTAATGTTGTATTATTGTAAAAACTAATAATAAACCAATAAAAAATTTAGAGAAAATAGCGCCTTAATAATAGACCGATTAGATGGAGGAATTGTCCACCGCCGAGGATGGTCAGCAAAAGGGCGGCCGGCGCTAGTAGGACTGTGGATGTGTGCGTAAGCGTTCCTGTGTCCCTGCCTATCAGTGTTGTTATCGTAAAAATCTGAGCTGCCGTACCTATGTCACAGTGTATGTGAATACCAGTATGCTTTTAAATGGGAATGAGTCAAATCTGGTTGAATCCTAATGTTTTTCTCGGAATTATAGTTGACGCGAAGCTTCAATGGGGCCCTCATATATCTAAACTAGCTAGCAAACTTCGTTCTGTAGCATATGCTGTTAAAAAAATTAGAGGCCTTAAATGTGTTGAAACAGCTAGATTAGTTTATTTTAGTCATTTCCATAGCATAATCTTGCTGTATGGTAATGCGACTGACATTGAAACTATTTTTGTTTTACAGAAGAGAGCCTTAAGAGCAATTTACGACCTAGGTCCGAAGGAATCCCTTAAGAGAAAATTTTAAATAAATATATTTACGAAAATTTAATGTACCTATGTACAAAAAAAACAATTAGTTTTATTAATAATACACTAATACCTGTTACTCAACTCCAGAGTCAGTAATTCCTTCATGGGGCAATAAATACGCTTTTACAACAAGTCCTAGATAATATGCAGACCTTATCTATCAAATTTATTTTCTTCATCTATCAAGGTTATTATACTTACTACTAAAGAGTAGTTACATCATTAACAACAACCTTTGGGAATGAGGTGATCGCTACCATGCTGTTTCTAATGTCTTCATACTAATTGTATAAAATAATATACTGTAAACTAACTTTATTTAAAAAAAAGTCCCGCTGGGTTTCTTGCCGGTTCTTACCAGGACAGAGGTTTTTTGCCGAATCAATGGTAAAAGTAAAAAAATTACTTTTATTAACTATTGTACATAATCTATATTCAACAAAAATGATTCTATTCTATTCAACTGTAGGTATGTATGCAGTCGGGATTTCCCTGACTTTGTTCATAAAAGTGGTACCTATACACGTTTCGTTTCCTTTATTACACTAGTAATAACTTAAATTTAATATTAAAAAAAACCCGAAACAAGAAGAGCTGGTGATCTTCAAACGGCTAAACAGATTTTCTTGAAATATTATAGCTAAGAACACTCGATTAAGACACCTTTCAAACGAACAAAAACTTAATCAAAATCGGTTCACCCGTTCAGGTGCTATGATGCCACAGACACAGATACATACATATTAACCGCGCGCAGAAACGTCATGACGTCATGTGTTGATTGTTAGTACGGTTGACAAAAGGACAAATTCAAATTCAGAATATTTATTGTAAGTTTAGTGTAATTAATAAAAAAAATATAATATAATAAAATAACAATAGAAGTAGGAAAATTAGGCAATAAAGTAATATGTAGTTTAATCATCATAATCCATTGAATTAGTATCAGACATAACCGTAATGTCTCAGTGATCGCGAGGATGAAAACTGGTAGCGATCACCGAATGGTTAGAGATACACTGAACCGTAACGTTAAGTTGGAGAGGTCTCGTCTAATGAAGTCAACGCTCCGTCCCCCTCGTGCTCTAATCCAAAGTCCCGAAACCTTTCAGCTCGAGTTACAAAACCGTTTTCAGTGCCTAGAAGACTGCGATGCAGTGGACGATATGAATGACAAGCTCGTGGAAACTGTCCATGCGGTCAGAGCTAAGTTCTGCAAGACCCGCCGCAAAAGAACACAAACATTCTCCGATCACACTTTTAATCTCCTAGCTGTTAGACGGGAACAAATAATGCTCTTAAATAAATAAAATATAAAAGCCATTTTTAATGATTTGTATACAAGTTAAGTAAATACCACACTTTAAATAAAAAAAAATTTGACTTCATTCTATTTATTTTTTACATTATTTTTAATTCCTTTAGTTTCGAATGCTTACAGCACTCATGGTTACAGGGGAATTGATGTTTGATGTCCTGATGTCATAGTCGTGTGCATTAACTCGCGTTCAATACGCCCCCAAACAACTTAGACAGCATTAGGTTCAATTTACATTGCGGCGGAATGGAAGCGTCAACTTAGCCTCGTCGCGCGAATTCGCGGAAATGCTCGAGCATTCCCGCGACTGCGCTCTTTTATTTAACACCACTGGTTGATTGGATATTATTTTCATATTGCTTATTTGTGAGGCAAAAAAAGAAAATGATGAGAAAAGGAAGAATATCAGAAAAAGGAAAAGAAATATTTGGGTTCATGATTTATAAAAGAAATGAAAATGGGTATATCGCGTCCTTCTAATATTTTTTTCAAACCTCGGAGAAACCAACACAATTCATCATATTCTATTACCATTTTGAAAATCGAACTATACGTACCTTATATAGAAAATATATGAACTATCATTACACATCATACTCACAAATTATTTTATGAAAAATTAGTTTTAATGTAAGTATTTAACGATTTGTATTAAAAAGTAGTTAATTTGTAATTTACATGTAATGTTTCAAGATTTTATGTACCAATTAAGCTCTTTTTTGAGTTATTATCATGTTACAGTGGAAACTAAAAGGCATTGCGTGACACTTAAAAATGAGTACACATTGTTAAATCTAAACTTTCATAAGTATTTTGACCGTGTTGTATACAAGAACAAGCAATACAAAAACTTTTTGCTCCAACAGTGTGTGCACTTCTATTACTGAACTCACAAGCTAAAATATGATATTGCGAAAGTGTTCATTCATATTAATTCACAGTAATTATTATTTTTTGGATCTGTTGATACTTTGTACTTTGAATCTTTGATACATTTAGAGCAATAGTGACAATTGACCAATATTCCTCAAAAAATAAAACAATTCCCAGATGTGACTACAAGTGCCATACTAATAAATCTTTTCAACACGAAAACCAGAGACATCTTAAAATTTGTTATAATAGACAAAAAAATATACGTTACTATAAATTTTAATTAATTAATATACTGTTACTTCAACTAAGAAAAAGGTTTACCGTGGCATTTTTTTTTTGGTGTGAGCAAAACAATTTTAAACGCAATTTTATCAAAACAATTCTAGCATCGCTTTCAAGTTAAATAATTGTGTAAGTTCCAAGAGCGGGAAAAGAATAGACTTAGAATACAATAGAGTTTAATTAATTTACATAATATCTAGGCGTTTATTTATTGATAAGCTGTAATAACGATGATTTAATTTACCAAAGGAGACCAAAATGGTCATGCCCCAACATTGACAAGTTGAGAGGCTGATCATTCCAGATATGTACATGCCAAAAGATTGACTACAGTGATCCTTAGGTAGATATATTAAAGAAAATGTAAACGCTCAAAATATATAATTATGTCTAGCTCAATAACTCCATGCTGCCAAAATTAAGAAAATAAAAACGAGCAATGGCATAAAGCACATATTGTAACAGGATATCATAGCCAGGACTCATATGTATGGTGAAAATAATCGATCTTAGAATTTCTCTGAATACCGGCTTCCTGTTACATCGGTTACGATTGGACCTTTATGTTTGCATGTACACTTTTAAGTGGGAGTATGCAAGAGATTTTTTCCCAAAACGCGAATCTCACCTGCAGGTGGCGCATGCTGCAAATCGCTACAATCGCTAACCCCGAACCCAAATGCACTGTATGCTTCTGTCCACTCTAGTTAAGAGTGCAGAGAACGTTTTAAAGAAAAGAAGTTACACTTGTGGCACTTTAGTATAACTTGAACATTCATCTTTAAAAGGAACTAGATGTTCCTTTTAAAAATGATCAGACATTCCACTTTGTACGCAGCGCTAAATACGGGTGAAACTTATTAATTTGCCTTGTTTACGGGGACCTTGTTCAGGGACGTCTATAGGGCTGTATTTACCTTACAGGGACCCAATATACCTATGTACCGCCCGAATATTTTCGTAAAATGGACACACAAAGTGATTTTAATATAGGGTCCAGCCCAAAGGAAAAGTAGCCGCCGTGTTGGAAACCGGCCGCGAAAATAAAGATCAGTTGGATTGCAGACAACAGATAATAATAATCGGTCTAACAACAGAAATTGCACTATGCAAGATTTAAACGAAAACTACATTTAAGCTAAATAATCCGATTTAAACATATGTTAGTATACTTAACTATTGAACGCAATGAAAATATTCCAACATTAATGGAATTCGATTGATCATTTACAAAAATGATTTTATGCGTTAAAATTTAAAATAAAACCAGCGAGACGAGATAAATAAAGTCAATACGCTGACCTTTAACAAGTTGTGTTAATATATCCGTCATATGCTCGCCCGCACAACGTTGAAAGCTGCAGTTGTTGGCAGATGACAGTCCATGTTCATTGCTTTCGTTTCTTGATTTGATTGTGGTTATAAACATGTTATTATTACTTTTAGTTTTTGTATCTCTCTGTTCCTTTTCTATCTTTTTGTATCTTTTGTTTTATTATCTAAATCTAAACTAATATAATAGAATTATAGTTTCTTTATTTGTTTGTTGTTAAAGATTATGTTATCTTTGTTTTTAGTTTTTGTATCTCTTTGTATCTTTTCCATCTTTTTGTATATTTTGTTTTATTATCTAAATTAATATAATAAAATACTATGTATAGTATTTTTTTTTTTGTAATATTATGGACAAAGTCTTAGCGCAAGCACTAGGGAAGTCAAAAATATTTGAGAAACAGTATTTCATGTTCACAAAATCTCATGCAATAATTAACAGAGTATAGTCTAAAATTTATAAGACATTTTGATCATAAAAAAAAAACTGAAAAGATCCCCAAGCAAAATATCTAAACACTTGATACAAAGTTTTTAATAATCTGTATCAAGTTTAACTGGCCTTATAGATAAAAGTATACAAAAACCAAATTATTTAGCAACACCTATTATAGATCCTGCATACCAATATAATATATTCATTTATGTATTAAAGTAAACATTCACAAATAAAAAAAAAAGAATTCAGGACAAAGTTTTCTTTTCAGGTACACAACAAAAACATCTGTTCTTTAAAACATTGTTGAACATTTAATATGTTGTGTATTATACAAGTTAGGAAATATGACATTTTGGTCTTGATCTATCATATAAAATCATTGAAAACGAATTATATATTATTTATAGTCATGATGTTTTAGGTATAAGATACAAAAGTGTGAAATTTTAGCACAACACATTGAGGCTGAATATGTTTGAATTTAATTTACAAAATGTCATAATATCATACATTTAAAGAAATTTAAAGATTTATAAAAATGCACCTATAAATAACACACTATTGTTGAATTTAGTCAGTCGCATAATCAAATTTAAAATCAGAAAATAAACATGTCACTACTTCTATATTCGTTACATTCACTTATTTCTGCATAACCAAGAAAATACAAAAAGTTTATTTGGAAAAAATATACCAAAGGTATGATTTTTATATCAAATATGTCAAAATCCGCAAAATCTAATTACCAACTAAATTGATACAAAATCTGAAAACTCTTGTTACAATAAGTCAGACCGAATATAATATTGCACTTATCTAAAAGTGTATTTTACAAAAACCCTGTTCGACTGTTACACATAACTAAGTTTTAAAAATAAATTTCTACTTCTCAAATCATCAAAATATTTCTAGCAATAGACATAACTTTAAAATAACACACGACATGTAGAGAACCAGAGGTCGGTCGTCAAGCACTGGGACAAATAACTATCATGTCATGTTCCATGAGCCATGACCCATTATCTATCTCTTTCCCTTTCAATTATATCCCTTTTAGCAGAATCAAGTGACAGACATCCAAACATACAAACATTAATTTGCATTTTTAAAATTTGTACTAAATAACATCCGAACCACAAACATATTTAGCTAATAAGTTTTAATGTCAGTTTTTTTTATATAACAGTATGATATGTCAATAGCAGTTAATAATTTCTTGTTCATGCATATATTTTTTTAATTTATCTAAAAGTTTGTGCCTTTTGTTTAGAACAGGGTTTTTGTTTCCATATATATACCTATATGACATAATATATTGTAGTTTTATATGAAAATATGATATTGAATGCAAAAAAACACTATTAATTTAAACATCTTTCAAAAAATAAACTACTAAGTTAAACACCTTTCTTTAACACTGTTTTCGGTACTTACATTTTCAAAATAAAACACATGCAATATAAGCTGAAACTAAATATTCTCATACGAAAGTCACAATTTTCTTATAGCAACCAATAACAAGAAAATTACTCGGCGTTATCATAACGGACCCTGAAACAAATATACCATATAAGAATACCAGCGTAAAATAGCAGCTTAATGCTGCTGTGTTTCGTATGGTGAGTGTAGAGAACCGAAGACCCTTTTTACTGGAAAAGAGGCATTCTATTCTATCTTAGTCCTCACGGCTGACAACGCATCTGCATTTAAATGCGCAAACGAAAATAGATGTAGATGTCTATGGACCACAGCAACACCTTACCATCAGGTGGACTGTGTGCTCGTTTGTCACCCTTATTCTATAAAATATACAAATTTTTTCGCGCACTATGTAAAAATGCGCTGTCCGAGAAATTGAAGAGAAGAAATAAAATATCAAAAATAATAAATACTTTATTTTTATTACTAACTCAAGGAAATTTGCTATTTTCTCATCATGTTTGTTTTTTTATTTAAATATTATTCTATAATATCCCTATTTTATAATTAAAAATAAAAAGATTCATATTTTTCTTCCATACAATTTGTGGATGTCCGTGTACGTACATTTTTCAAAAACCATTCGAAATTTTTGAGAAACCGCTGTTTTTTTAGTCTGCATATTTTATGGCCTGCAGAAGTTTAATTTTACTAAAATAATCTAATTATATTATCAACGCGTATGGATTATATATTTATTAATTTCAAAATGTCCTAAATTTCAATCCAGTGTGACACTTCAGTTGTGCAACGCGATAATTTGGGATTTATTTACATTCTACCACGGAATATCAATATATTTAAAGTGGCAACATAGGCCCATGAAATTCGACTAACTTCTGGATATTTCCGCCATTTTGTTTTTGCGTCAGATGGACGATCGTGTCGGAACTCGCTACGTGTCATTAAGAAATTGTAAGTTTACTTTGTTATATTTTCGAAATTTAAATGGTTTTCCTGAATTAAGATAGTAAATCATATCTATCACGTATTTAATTGTCAAAATATAACAATTAGAATTAGCAATATAGTAAATATCATGAATTATGATATTTTTTAGGCTAAGTTGTGTAGAATTTTTGATCCGTTGTGCGACGTATGACACGAAATTGTGTGACGTGTCACAATGGAAATCGTAAAGGTGTGTACCTATCAACGTTCTACTCAATTTATGAAATCATACTAAAGTGCTTGCGTATTTTTTTTTTCAATTGTTTGATAATCAATATTTTTCAGATGCCTTTGTCCGCGGCTGAAAGGTGCCGAAGGTACCGCGAAAACCTTAAACAATCTAATCCAGAAAAATATGATCTAATGAAAAAGAAGAATGCTGAGAGAACAAAGGCTAAAAAAAGAAAAATGGCGAATATGAAAAAATGGCGATTAGAAAGCAATGGCGAGATGCTAAACGCAATAAAAAAGAGGAAAAGGTAGAAAAGCTAGTCGTATCCATAATGATAATAGGCAACGTCGCAAATATCGTAGTAAATTACTACGTGAAAACAGGATTTTGAAGGAAAAAAATAAAAACTTATGTGTGACAAATAGCAGTCTTAAGAAAACTATATTAAGATACAGAAAAAAAATTAATACTCTCACCAACCAATTGAATCAACTTAAAACAAAAAATACAGTCGAACCTACAAAATCCCCTACTACTCCTTTAACAAAATACATAGAAGAAGAAATTCCTGATATATCTGAAGAATCTAAACAGAAGGTAAAACTTTTATAATTAGTCATTTATTACCAACAGGAAACAAAAAAATAATAAAATTAATTAAACAATAAAAATATAATATTCTAAAAACGTATTGACTAAATTATATAATAACTAAGTTATCAATTATTACGTTTTAACATCATTTTACACCTAAAGTTAATTTATTTCATACTTTCAGATATGGAAGAAATTATTAGAAACTTAGGTTCTGAAATGTTTGGAACTGAAGAGACTGTATACGCCATTATTATTCTATTAAGCAGAAAAAAATCAGGAAAGCTAAAGAACTTACAAAATTCTTTGAAAGAGACGACATTAGTCGTATGACAGCTGGTAAAAATGAGAAATGAGAAAAGAATGTCTCACTCGTCATAAGATTAAGAAACAGAAAAGATTTTTTAAATACTTTATCGAACTTGTATAAGATATACAGAAGTGAAGGTGGAGTTTTGTCTTTTGCTTCTTTCAAGCGCTATCGTCCGTTTTACGTAGTATCTCCGCAATAGACTGTACCAATTTTAATTTGTTCTCAAAATGAGAAAGAAAATATCTCTAAACATGCTAATCCGGATTCATGTAGTTCAAAAGATAAAGACACAGATGTGCCTGAACTATATAAAATAAGTGACAGTATATTAGTAAGATACTACCAAAGAAAGAGCTGGAAGTATTACGTAGGCTTTATTGATAAGATTGAAATCAAAGATGATGACACTTTTTATGAAGTTCATTTTCTAAAGACAATTAAAGAACAAGATTGTAATATAAAATTCATAAAAATACCGAAAAACAAAGATTTTGACATTGTTACCAACGTTTCAATAGTTAAAAAAGTTAAATTAACTGCGCTTGAGAAATCAGGAGAGTACAGTTTAACTGAAGATTGTGACGAAATATATTTTTAAGATTTAAGAGTATTATACAACTCTCAATATATTACATTTTTCGATACTGTTAGTGACATCTTGTATCATCTCATCTAGACTGTTTTTAAATAAATATTTTTGATTTTTGCATATTATATTAGTTTTATTTAATAGTATACCCCAATAATCATGTAGATAATTAAGACGTCCAGGGTATGCCCGGATCACAGGATCAGGTCCGCCATCTCGCACTATGCAATCGTAATGGGCTAAGACTATGTATTTGATCTCCCTCACTATTTCGGGGGTATATTCTAGGTAGCCGTTACCCGTTAGTAGTGACGTAAGTATACTTAATTATTAATATTGATTTATAAATAAAATTAAAACAAACAGTTAATGTACAAAAAATATTTTACAATCCATGTGCACTACACTTTACAAATTCCGTTGTACGACGTTTTTTCGTGAGACATTCCGTTGTAATTTCCATTGTGCGACTGCGCAAAAAATTTGAGCCTTACCAATATTATATATATATATATATATAGGTTTCGATATAATATATATATAAAATAGGAAAACAACCTATTAAATTTTAAAATAAAACTAATTATAAATAAAAAACAAAGAACTTGCAGCATAGTACTGAGAATATTACAATCCCCTTGTACTCCGCCAGTCGGGTAAAAAGATTTTATAAGGGATTGTTCAAAAGATTTTTTAAGGGATTGTTGCTAAATTAAATGTCATATTTTAGATATCAAATAAATAAACTTAGTTTGGCAATAATAATGCACTTGATGATTTCAAATAACTGCCGTTTTAAGTTTCAAGTTTTCAAGCACAGAATTCATATTTTATTGTCCTTTTCTTTTTCAATGATTGCTGCCCCACCTCCTATAGGTCTATCTCTGCTTAGCCTCCTAAGAGAATCCTCTTTGGCATTAACTACTACTTTGTGCATTAAAGAAAATATAAAATAATAAGTAAATAAAAGCCCTAAACACCATAAACAACTGGTACAGGGATAACAGTTTATAAGTTAATGCTGATAAAACTGTTATAATACCCTTTACCAAAAAGAGACGGTTGGACAAATTAGTCACACCAAAACTTAATGGTAAAGAAGTACCATTCTCCACACAGGTTAAGTACTTGGGCGTAACAATTGACCAAAAACTAACGTGGAACTCTCACCTTAGCAATGTATGTAATAAAGCTAAAATTGCTTTAGGTACGTGCAGTCAGGAACAACTGGGGCTTGCGTCCCAGTATGATCCTATGGCTGTACAGCAGTATAATGAGGCCGATTCGTAACTACGCCTCCACTGTCTGGTGTAATAAGGCCAACCAAAAGACGACTGCGGACAGACTAAATAGTCTACAAAGGACTGCCTGCTTATTGGCAACTGGAGCGATGCGATCATCGCCTGGAGCGGCTCTTAAGGCACTTCTAAGCCTAACGCCCCTTGATCTTTACTTAGACAAGGAGGCGAGGGCTAATTTGTATAGGATTAACGCTCAGGGCGGTTTGAGCTCGCTTTCCTATAGATTGAGATCCATGCTCGACTCAATCAAGGAAATACCGGTCTTATGCATGATCTCAAATATCATGCGTCCACTATATACATTTAACAAAAGTATACAGTGGAACTACCCCCCAGGGAAAACTGGCTGAATGGACAGGTCATCTGTGAGGTCGGTAGCCTTATATGGTATACCGATGGGTCATAAATGGGCCTCAGCGTAGGCTTTGGAATTTATGGGGAACACCCCAAATTCAAACTTAGTATAAATTTGGGTAGATTCACATCTATCTTCCAGGCAGAAATTATCGCCATACTTCAGTGTGCGGAAATCAATCTGCAAAAACACTATGTTAACCATATAATCTATATTAACTCTGATAGTCAAGCAGCACTCATATATAATAATAAAAAAAAGTAAATAAAATGAACATGTGTAATGAATTTACCGTTGACGCTGACTCTTCCTTTTGCTGAGGCGACGACCCGAAGTCGGATCTTGCAATGTAAACCGATTTGTGGTTTCAGGAGCTACTCTTAGACTCCGCGAATCAGACGAACGCGCAGCGTCTACCTGCAAATGTATTTAATGTGATGTAAATGTATTTGATGTAATTTACATAGTATGAAGAAAAGCATTTAACTTTTATAAATTGGTAATAACATACTTTATCCATAAATTTTTTTATTAATTCAGGACAGTTAAGATTGCTTTCAGGTTCCCAAGAATCAAACTTGCTGGACCATCCCTTCCAATGGATAAGGAATTCTCTTTTTCCAGATTTCTTATGATGAACTTCCAAAATACGTTCAACCTGAAATCATCAATTCCAATAAATAACGCAAATATTATTGATACAAACATGATATAATTTTAATAATTGAATTATTTATTACTAGCAAATGCCCACGACTGTACTGGCGTGTCATTTATTTTACTGATTAAAAAAATGTTACTGTGTTTCTATCAGCAGGCCTATTCGCTAACTTTGTTGACATTAAAGTGATTGACACTTTGTGGTACATTGTGTGTACATCATATGTTTTATTAGCTGTGATAGCTTTTTTATAAAAGTTATAGCTTTAATAGTCTATTAAATAAAAAAGAATAATTAAAATTGTTCACAATGCACGAAGATATTGTGTATAGATATTTGAACTCACGAAGGCAGCTTGGTCTTATTTCGCGCCAAAAATCCGCCATTTTTTTTCAAACAGCTATCTAAGGACACTTGGGTTTTTAAGACAAATATAACAATACCTTAACTGTCGAAATCCATACGGGCGTTTGAAAGATACGAGGTAATAAAGGAATTTACAAACAACAACATTACTTTAAGCATGAACAACAAAATGGCTGAAAAAAAAATATTAATTTCTTTTTCTTAATTTTACCACTTTCTCTATTTATTTATTTGTTTATTGTAGTACATGAATATAGGCTACTTTATTGCACCACACATACATAGAATAATCTTGCTTATTTTTTAGGCACATCTCTAGTAATTAAAAAAAATTACCGCTAGTGAGCATAGTATGTAACTGCGCACGCAAGAAATAAATTTAACTTTTATAATTTTATTAGTAAAACTACATTATGTGAGATTTTTGAAGCTTATGAATAATAAAAAGAGATTTAGTTTTTTTTTCATAGTTTTTTTGTATCTTGCAAATGCACGCAAGTTACGTTCTATTGAAACAAATACTATAGTAATGTTCACACAAAAACGAATGCTGAATAACTATCAGCCCCCAAGTCTTTTCAGCACAAAACTCCAGCTATCTGGAATAAACCCATAGAAAACAAATTCAACAAGGCTACTATAACTTTCTGGCAATGCAGAAACATGATTGGCAAATGATAGGGTCTTACGCCAAAAATTATACTGTGACTATACAAAATCGTGAATCGGCCCATGATCACATACGGCGCTCTGGTATGGTGGACAAAAACAAATGAAGCCACCACTATTAAGAAGAGAATGAAAGGGGGATGAATCGCTCGCGTCCGTAAGCTTCGACCACCTAGTCCACCCGACACGTGTCCCCCGGGTGGTGCTAAACGAGCGACAAAGCCAAAGGAAGAGACTTGGCTGACTGACTTGGCACCCCCTATTTCGCACCATGAGGCAGTAGGAAAAAGAAATGGCCCCGAGTTCCCGGCGCCCCTTTAATGGGGCAGGGGTGCGAGGAATCTCCGGGAGTAAAACAGGCGACGAGGTTCGCCACCCGTCACGTTCTGTCTCCCGGAGGGGCGAAAAGTGGAATGCGGAAGCCCGTCTGACTATGCTTAATGTATGTGGAGTAATGAATGATAAGATCCATCTTGGATGAAGTATGCCATATGATGAATGATAGAGGAATAGATGTATTATGTGTAAATGAGACGAAACGGAAGGGAAACGATGCCACTACACATGGCATGTATACCGCATACTGGTCTGGTGTCTACACCAGACCAGTATGCCCAATGGAGCATGCCAAGGAGTCGGTATCATCCTTTCAGAAAGAATGGGTCAATGTGTGAAAGAGTGTGTAAGCCCAAGACTGCTATAGATACGAATGAAAGTGGGCTTAAAGAAGTTGTTTGTTCTAGGGGTCTACGCCCCAGATATGTCTAAGCCCACTTATATCCGAGAGCAGTTTTGGGAGATGGTGTTAATGAAATATAAGGGAAATGAAAATACTGTTATATTAGATTTTAATGGAAGGGTTGGGGTGAAGAGGCTGGGTTATGAAAGGATATTGGGAACGTTTGGTGATGAAAGTATAAATGAGAATGGTGAAAGCCTCCTCACCGTATGTGTGGAAAATAATCTTTTTGTGACGAACAATTTCTTTCATCATAAGAAGATTCACATGTATACATGGGAAAGATGTGATGATAGAAGCATTATAGATTTCATAATTGTGGATGAAAGAATGAGGAGCGCAGTGGTAGATACAAGGGTTTACCGGGGGTTGGACCCCCGGTAAACCTTTGTATCGGAGGGACTAATCATTACTTGGTCTTATGCCGAATTAATGATCTATTCAGACGTTGGCGGCAACGGACATCTGTGTCTACCACTGCGTTACAGCGTATAAGGACAGAGAGGTTACAAGATGCAGGTTTGAAAGAGAAGTACAAATGTAGACTGAGAGAAAATATAAGTAGTTTGGATGAATTGTGTATGAATGATTTAGACTTGGAGACTGTGTGGCATATTGTTAAGAAAGGTTTGGTGGATGCAGCTACCGAAGTATGTGGCGTAAGTAAGAGAAAGAATGAAAGGAATAATAATATGTTATAGTGGGATGACGAGGTACGGATGGAAGTTGAAGCAAAGAAGAGAGCATGGCTAGATTTACTAGCAACCAAGGCTGGTAATTTTGGTGGTATGAATGCGGATGTTGAAAGAAAAAAAGGCAGTCTTTAGAAGTCTAAATAAGAGAGTAAAAAAAGAAGTTGAAAGGAAAAAGCAAGAAAGAACGGATAAGAATGATAGAAGAATATCGGATAACTTCCAGGCAAATATTAAAATGTTCTGGAAACTCGTAAGAACTGCCGGGGGACATTCAAAACAGCCTAGAGTGAATGTTATACGAGACAAGATTGGCTGTATTCTAAATGACGAAGTTTCGAGTTTAAAGAGATGGAAGGAATACTTTGAAAGCTTGTTTATGAGTGAGAAGACGTTTGAATTAAATGAAATAGAAATTCCGAAAGAAGAGAAAAGAGATAGGGAGATAAGTATAGATGAAATAATGAAAGCAATGAAAAGCATGAAAGTAGGTAAGGCAGCCGGATATGATAGAGCATCACTCGAAATGCTAAGGGCTGGAGAGGGAGTAGTGGCAGGCCAGCTGTACACCTTGTTTAATTTATGATGTGTACCCGTTATGTGATGCATGTGCAAACAGACAGAAATTCAGATAATCAGATAGAAATAGAAATTAACAGACAGAAATTCTAAAACAAATGTATTGGGATCTATTTCTTTAGTAAAAAGAAATATAACAAAATAAAAAATAGTTATTTAATCATTACCTCATATTCAGCTGCTTCATCGGCATTTTCACCATCCCATTCTGCATTCTTTGCTTTCTTAGATGAGGTCTTGGTGTTAGTTTTCGATTTTCGTTTGTTACCTTTTTTCTCTTGAGGTGTATCACCATCTTTATTCTTTGAATTTTCTTTCTAAATTATGCAGGAAACAAATGTTTAAAATTATAATATAGTTGTAACATTAATTAGGAATTTAACTATACATAATGATTCAGATTATTATGGCAATTATTATGGTTAATAATCAGCACTACTAATACTGATATACACATTTTTAATGTTATCCAGGTGATTGTATGTGTCACTACAATGCAAAATCCTGGCAATCATAATTTTTATTGATAAGTAGCGATTTACCACTGGCTTCGCACAGGTGATTTCTGGATCTCGACAACAGCTTCACCTACCAGGTCCAATTGTAAATCTAAACAATGGGTGGAAGGGTTTTCCTGACCCCCCGTACGCAAGTACCGGATGTCTATAGTTTTTCCGTTACAGTACATAACAATAAAAAAATTAATAAATACTCACTTCTTCATTGAATTTGTTAATTAATTCAGGACAAGATAAAGTATTCTCTGGCTCCCATGTATCACTCTCAGCTGCGTACCCTTTCCAACGTATGAGATAATGCAATTTTCCTTTTATTCTTTTAGAATCTATGATTTTTTCTACCTGAAAATTTGCTCATTTATTATAGTTATTTCCTAAATAATTAAGATACTGTTGTTATTATAATCGAAAAGAAGAAAGCTTACATATTCGGATAAGAGTATAAACAATAATTAATTATACTGATAAAGCCTAAGCAGTAGAAAAAGAAATAAAGTAGCCGTTTAAAAAATATTTAAATAAATAATCAAAACTAACCTCATACTCTTCCGCATCTTCTTTTTTAGGTTTTTCTGTTTTCTTTTTTTTAGATTTGCTTTTTTTAGCTTTCGCCTTTTTAGGAGTATCTGCCTCTTCTTTAGCTACATCAGAAGAGTCGTCAACACTATCATCGGTATTTCCTGACTTAGTCTCAGGGACCTTTTCATTTTCATCAACTGGCTGTTCAGCATCTTGGTTTTCTTCAGTAGCCACAGATCCAGATCCATTTGTGGAAGATATCACATCATCATCGGTACGATTTTTCGATACTTTTCTCATCGTGGTTTAGAAGCACTTCCAATAAATTCAATAGGAGTCTAATTTTATGCACTATATTCCTTAAAAAAGGTACATAAACAATACAATAATAAAAGAAAGCCAAGAGACGCAAACGTTGCAATCGTGAAAAGGAGGGAAAACGAAAAGCAAGCAAGCGACAAGCGTACCTTACAGTGTTACCAACAACCAGCAAAACAGCAAAATTAGTTTTTTTTTAAATATTATTTAATTGTACTCTGTGATTATATGAGAAGAAGTGCCATAATGACCTATATAAAATATACATCATAGGAATATCATACGATTCAATAAAGAAATAAAAATAGTAGGTATATATGTTTCTTTCTAACGTATATGTTTTTGCTAGTGTAAAAAGAGAAAACCTTATTTTGTCAGTTTTCTAAACATGCAATACTGAAATATGACGTCAAATGATGCTCACCCATCGGCCCAGCGCGGTTTTCCATTCACTGGCACGGCTCCGGCACGGCGCCGGCAACGGCACGGCTGCCAGGGAAGCAAAAATGTATAAAATGTATTAAATATATGGCATGTTTTTCCAATTACCGGCGACAGCGCCAGCACGGCGATAACTCCCACCAGTGCCGACGCCGGTGCCGGGACAGCAAGCTTCCTACTTGATGCCGGCCGGCAAAACTGCATGTGTATTGTGTAATATTGCAACCGAGTGCGTCGTGTGCGCGGGCCGAAGTAGAAAGGTCACGTTGAGATTAAGACTCGAAATTGATTTGTGAAATGATGAAATGTCTCCTCCTTCATGCTGAGGTTGTCGAAACATTTTTAGAGTCCATTTCCAACTTTTAAAATAGGCTATAATATGTTCCTTCTAAATATTTTATTTTTAAGATTGCATGAATTCAAAATTTGACTTCTCTGCGTCGATTATATTTTCGTCTTAAATGTAAGAGATATAACAAACAAATACGACGACTTGACGAGACCATTTTTACGTGTTGTAGAACTGAAGTATGTGTTAGTACTATCCAAAAACCGAGCGTAGACCGGCACCGGTACCGGCGCAGTTGAAAAACGAAGCCACGTGCCGGTGCCGAGCCGATGAATGGAAAACCGCGCAATGACCTAAGAATTAAGAGAGGACGCCATAATGATCTACATAAATTGTACATTATAGGAATATCATACGATTATATACAGAAATAATAATGGTAGGTATATATGTTTTTCTAAGGTATGTGAAAAAGAGAAAACCTTATTTTGTCAGTTTTTTAAACTTGCAATACTGAAATATGACGTCACATAATGCCCGCCCATCGGCCGTTTTGCCATTTTAGTTTCTGGTCCTGAGTACTAGAATCTCAGAACAATAACTTAGTTATTGTTTTGAGACTAGAATCTACTAGTTAGTCTGTGCTGAGTACTTCTGTGAGAGTGTCAAAGAGTATAGTAACTGTCCTAAAGAGTGTACAAGAAGTTTCATTTGGCGTTATCGTGCGACTGATTTTATGTTCTTTTTTTCCATATTGAGAACATCTTGAGTAATGTAAACTTGAATGCGAAGCTGTGTGTGATAAAGGCAACCATTCTTGAGTTGTGTGAAGGGCTGTGGTTCGAAATATAATACAAAAGCGTCTCTGATATCTCTGCACAAGTAAGTCATTAGAATTCTTAATTTATTAAGTTTTCTTTAGATATTTATACCAATTTCTAGCCTCAATTCCATTGATTTAGGATATAATATACTAGCGTATAGACGACCTGACAGCCAAAAGATGCGTGACCTCTCGCCAAAGAGTAGTATGTTCCTTGTGCGTGACTAATTTTGATTTGTCATTGTATGCGTTAGCTAGTGATGTATATTTTACCCATAATAAAGACTTTGGATAAATTATTTCAGTGCGACCACAATACTGCAATTCGAAGTGCTAACGGAACGGTAAAAAGGTCCAACAAAATTAGTTATGTACACGAAACTGAAAACTACAAAAATTAACAGATTTTTACCTACCACGATAGTTCCAAAATAATTAATTATAATGTTAATATAATTATATATAATAAATAAAATAAAATAATAAATAAATATATAATAAAGTTATAAATAAATAAAATTATTTATTCAAAAACATGTTAGCGGGAATAAGCTGAACCTGCCTGCCTTTTGTTGGATTGTAATAAAAATGTAAAAGAACCCTATAATCTCTGGAGAGGTGAGCCTACCCATAAAATTAAACAATTTTCCCAAAGAAACAGATCAGAAAGTTGTATTTTCGAGTATTTATGACCCTCAGAGAAAAATGTTTATTGTCATGGACAGTGTGTTGTCCACACGTGTATGTACTTTCAGGGAGCACTGAGCACTAATAATACAACGTCCGCTTACACTGGCGTTTCGAGTGGAAGTGATGCAAGAGAGCACTGTCACCGTTGCTTTAATAAAAAAAATTCCGGAACACCACAGACAGTTTATCCAGGAAATTTCTTTTTTAATATAATATAAATAAAATATAAACAAGTGGGTACTAAATAAAACAGTCATTATGTACTCAGTTTCTCCGTTTTTATTTCACCAGCAAACATTTCAAAATGATTTTTAAACAAATAATTTTACAATTACTTTTGAACTTTAAACAGAACAATCTTATTTTGCTGGTTGCTACAAATTTCCTTACTTAAATTAATAAGTTTAGTATAAAAGTAAAAATTAAAATAAATTTACGCTTTTACAACGCAAATCGAGCATTTATTTTCATTCCTCTTCTTGATGTAAGGGCTTATAGTCTATCAATTAATTATAAACATTCAAGATAAATACAGACATTGATTACGATTAGTTCAGTCAATCCCTTGCGTACATGTAAAATATTTTGGTAAAAAATGTTTTCACCAAAATCATGCAAATTATCAACAAGGTGACTTTTTTCTTTGCAAAACATAAAAATTAAGAAAATAATTGAAAATATCGATTCAAAATCAGTCACAGAGTCATGAGATTTGCTATCCTTTATTATCTTGCTATATTGCCATAAGGAATTTTCTTCTCTATTGCACACTATGGCGGTATATTACTATCCTAAGTTTATGCTCATTAATCGGTATAGTATTGAATCCCTTGTAATTTCAGTTTAATACACTGTTTTCCTCTATCTTGGTTTTCATGGGAAACTATTGATCATAGAGTGAAATGGCTATTAATAATAATGGCCAGAAAGACCTCCGATAGACAGCAGCTTATCTTGTTTTTGCCAGATGTAATACCCAAACCGGTGCGAGGAGCAGTGACAAAGGTCTAAAGGGGTACTGCAAAAGCCAATTTACCTGTCTATCGATCTTCCTATAATCACAGAATCTTGTTACGTGCTGATTGACACTAATCTACTACAACAACTTTTATTTATTGCCGTGTAGTGGCGGTTAAGAATATCTTCCCTTGGGTGTCGTAAGAGGCGATAGTGGGAAACAGGCAGGAGAAGGGCAGCAGCATCTTCCTGGTAACAGCAATAGTACAATAAATAAACTGCGGTTGCCAACCCGCTCGCCAAGCGTGGCAACTATGGCAAACATCCCCCATGATGAAAGTTACGAAGAGACGGCCTTCAGTCCCCGGCGGCCCCGCTATTCCTGGCTACGGTAGCGACCATGGTAACGGCGGGGCAGGGGGTGCTAAGAATCTCTAGTGTAGATTCGGTTGCTACCTAAGACGACTCGACCTAGGCAACATACAACGCATGCAGCCTGAGGAACGTTGAAGGTCAAGAAGAATTACGCACCAACCTCGGCACATCCCAATGAGGAGATGGAGGAAATGTATGAGGATATCTCTAAAGCCATGCATGCCTCCAAAATCCACTATACGGTGTTAATGGGAGACTTCAACGTAAAACTAGGCACAAGAGAGAACGATGAGCTGAAGGTTCGGAAATTCGGAATAGGGCAACGGAACCCAAGGGGCCAGCAGCTGACCGACTTCATGGAGAAAGAGGGACTCTTTATGATGAACTTCTTCCAGAAGCGGCCCCACATAAAGTGGACCTGGTTGAGCCCCGACGGTTCGATAAAAAATGAGATTGACTTCATTATGACGACTAGACGGCAACTATTCAATGATGTCTCAGTGATCGCGAGGTACTCCCTTGTTGCCTCAGCCAGTATCGGAATCCTCGGCGTCGACATATCGAGTGACGTGCAGTTTCGCGGTCACTTGGAAGAGAAGGCCAAATTGGCCTCTAAAAAGGCGTGCTCAGCAGAGCGGGACAGTATTTCATGCCGGCACAACGCCTGCAACTTTACAAGGCACAGGTTCGGCCTCATGGAATACTGTTCCCATCTCTGGGCTGGGGCTCCCCAGTGCCAGCTCCTTCCACTTGACCGCATCCAGCGCAGAGCGGCTCGAATCGTCGACGACCGAGCCCTTTCCGATCGGCTCGATTCATTGGCGCTGCGAAGAGATGTTGCATCTCTTTGCATTTTCTTTTCGCATTTACCACGGGAGTGCTCTGAGGTGTTCGGATTAATCCCAGCCGCCAAATTTCACGAACGCACATCGCGGCAGAACTCCCGATACCATCCACACCATCTGGATGATTGGCGGTCCACCACTGTGCGATTTAGAAGATGTTTTCTTCCTCGCACAACTTCCTTGTGGAATAGTTTACCACCAGCGATTTTTCCGGACCGATACGACTTAGGGACCTTCAAGAAAAGAGCCTACCTTTTAAAAGGCCGGCAACATCTGCGATTCCTCTGGTTCCCCTGGTGTTGCAGTTGTTCATGGGCGGTGGTAGTCACTTACCATCAGGTGAGCCGCATGCTCGTTTGCCCCCTCTCCTATAAAAAAAAAAAAAAAAAAAAACTGCATGTGTATTGTGTAAATATTGCAACCGAGTGCGTCGTATGCGCGGGCCGAAGTAGAAAGGTCACGTTGAGATTAAGACTCGAAATTGATTTGTGAAATGATGAAATGTCTCCTCCTTCATGCTGAGGTTGTCGAAACATTTTTAGAGTCCATTTCCAACTTTTAAAATAGGCTATAATATGTTCCTTCTAAATATTTTATTTTTAAGATTGCATGAATTCAAAATTTGACTTCTCTGCGTCGATTATATTTTCGTCTTAAATGTAAGAGATATAACAAACAAATACGACGACTTGACGAGACCATTTTTACGTGTTGTAGAACTGAAGTATGTGTTAGTACTATCCAAAAACCGAGCGTAGACCGGCACCGGTACCGGCGCAGTTGAAAAACGAAGCCACGTGCCGGTGCCGAGCCGATGAATGGAAAACCGCGCAATGACCTAAGAATTAAGAGAGGACGTGCCATAATGATCTACATAAATTGTACATTATAGGAATATCATACGATTATATACAGAAATAATAATGGTAGGTATATATGTTTCTTTCTAAGGTATGTGAAAAAGAGAAAACCTTATTTTGTCAGTTTTTTAAACTTGCAATACTGAAATATGACGTCACATAATGCCCGCCCATCGGCCGTTTTGCCATTTTAGTTTCTGGTCCTGAGTACTAGAATCTCAGAACAATAACTTAGTTATTGTTTTGAGACTAGAATCTACTAGTTAGTCTGTGCTGAGTACTTCTGTGAGAGTGTCAAAGAGTATAGTAACTGTCCTAAAGAGTGTACAAGAAGTTTCATTTGGCGTTATCGTGCGACTGATTTTATGTTCTTTTTTTCCATATTGAGAACATCTTGAGTAATGTAAACTTGAATGCGAAGCTGTGTGTGATAAAGGCAACCATTCTTGAGTTGTGTGAAGGGCTGTGGTTCGAAATATAATACAAAAGCGTCTCTGATATCTCTGCACAAGTAAGTCATTAGAATTCTTAATTTATTAAGTTTTCTTTAGATATTTATACCAATTTCTAGCCTCAATTCCATTGATTTAGGATATAATATACTAGCGTATAGACGACCTGACAGCCAAAAGATGCGTGACCTCTCGCCAAAGAGTAGTATGTTCCTTGTGCGTGACTAATTTTGATTTGTCATTGTATGCGTTAGCTAGTGATGTATATTTTACCCATAATAAAGACTTTGGATAAATTATTTCAGTGCGACCACAATACTGCAATTCGAAGTGCTAACGGAACGGTAAAAGGTCCAACAAAATGGTTAGAGACACACTGAACCTAAACGTTAAGTTGGAGAGGTCTCGTCTAATGAAGTTACCGCTCCGTCCCCCTCGTGCTCTAATCCAAAGTCCCGAAACCTTTCAGCTCGTGTTACAAAACCGTTTTCAGTACCTAGAAGACTGCAATGCAGTGGACAGAACTTGCAGTTCTGCAAGACCCGCCGCAGAAGATCACAAAAACTCTCCGATCACACTCTTAATCATGGCTGTTAGACGGGAAATGAAGCTGCAGTCTTCAAAAGATTTGACAGCATACAGGCAACTGAACAGAGAGATCTCCAAATGCATGTGGCGGGACTTACGCAACTTCAATACAGCTCGTATTAAAGAAGCCATCAAGAGGAACCAAGGCTCCAAAGTCTTTGCCAGAGATCTGTCTGCCAGAAAGAGCCAACTGTCAAAGCTTAAGGCCGAGTGTGGCAGTATCGTTTCCGGGACACCTGAGATTTTGAGTGAGATTGAGAGGTTCTATGGGCAGCTTTACACGTCATCTTTGGAGCCACACGCAGCTGTGAGTAACGATCTAAGAGCAAGTCTTATCCGACACTATTCCGATGATATCCCGGACGTCAGTCTGAGCGAGATTAGAATGGCTCTTCAACACCTTAAAAATGGCAAGGCCCCATGCGAGGGCGATTAAAAACTAAGAAACACGTGTTTCAGTATTTTTGACATTTCTATCCATAAGGGATGGTGAAGGATGAAATATTGTTTGAAATTCTGCAATGTTTTAATTATATCTTTGACCAAACTCAGTAATACGTATTTAAAGATTTTTGGATATTCCATCTCTAACGGTAAAATATATGTATGCTATTATAAAATTGTAAACTATTTTAATGCGAATTGTTCCAGTCAACCTTACTATGCAAAGAATTGTTCACAACAAATTGCTCGGAGGAAGGTGTACATAAATTATTATACAATAAAGTTAAAATAATAATATCTAATAATAAACCCATAATGTGATGACACGAAGTATGATGGGAATTATAAGAGTTCCAATTAATAAACTTTAAAATATTCGTAGATTTTTGAAAGAAAAAAAGTATTAAATATGCAGAGGGAAGGAGTTCCACAAGCGTACAGCTGTTAAAAGAAAATAATTCTTTGAAGAAGGATGAACGTACTGGAGTTCGATGAGGCATATTGTTAGAGCAGTTTTAACTATTCGAAAAGCCTTAGTCTAACTTAAAATCATCGATCATTATCATTTCAAAATATGAGGACGTTCCCATGCGATATCTTGAGCTCTCCGTATTACGCGATTTCATAATAAGTGTGGGTCATGACTGTCTAGACGATTAACGTGGACGCGAGTAACTAAGATAGTTTAAAAGTTGCAAAATAATTAGGACACGAGTACCCTTAACAGGTGGGCGTGAATGAAAAATGTGATGAGAGAGTGAGGGCGATGTAGGAGTAATCAAATAGAATAATATTTTGTGGTTTAAAAACTTCCGCGCGCTCCCCTTTTTAACCTTGCGCCCCTAGGCACGTACCTAGTTTGCTTTAAAGATAATCCGCCACTGAAAAGACGCAACATCTCCTTACATTTTCACACAGAATTTTCTTAATAATTTCTGCTTTTTTATGTTTTTCTACTAAATACCGTACAGGTTTTCATGTAACTGCTTTAGACAAGCAAACTTGTGAGGCACTACGCCTTTCTTAAGTTTCAGCAGTGCTCGTACTCGCTTAAACTTCACATAGACATACCATGTCATTTTCAACTTGAAAGCAAAAATAAATTTATTTTATCCAGGGGCTCCAAGTTCGATTTCCAAGCGGAAACGATTCTGGGTAGATTTGTTATTGTATCAATTATGTTTTTATTTTTAGAGCCATGTTAATTCAAAATAGTTATTCAGATTCCAAGCATTGCTAGAAATATTTCACACACATTCTTTAAATGCGGGTGAAAAGGGAAAGGTCTTCATCTCGCGCCCTGCCGCAGTGATCAACCAATTATTGACCTATTCACGGACCAATACCACACCATGCTGGGTTTATTGTACCACGAAAGCTATAACGTAAGGAGAAACTACTCACTAATTTTACATAAACTAATCACTAATTTTCATTATCACATTTCCATTTATGACCCCATAACTTTAATGCCCATCACAACATCATTACACAATTACATTTCACATAAAACACAATAAAGACAAATTACAATAATAATTAAAACATTAATATCACATAAAAGAATAATAAAATATTCGATGAAATGTTAACAGGCTATTTTTAGAGTCATAAATCTTAAATATCTAATGTACATACATTAAACAATGATTTTCGACAATAAATTTGTTGTTATAATTTGACGATAATAAATACCGTTCAAGGTGAACAACTAAAGCGGGGAATTCACTAGACGGAGATGCCCACGGGCTGTTTGTCCGGACATGTCTGTCGCCACAATACACTACACAGACTCATCAGTTTGTTTTAGACCGGCTGCGTGATTAGTTGCGCGTGAACTTTAAGATGACAACGAAACGACGAAAAGTTGCAATAGTAGCTGGTGCTGCATTAATACTGTCCGATGATGAGAAAAAGAAAAGAATTTGAGGCAAAGCATTCTTTGCACCAAATTCTTTTCTTTTTCTTACCATTGTATAAAAATATAAATAAGTTAAGCCATATTAATTTACTTAAAGAATTAGAAATTGATGAACCAGGAGACCTGTACAATTACTTGCCTGCAGTTAACATTCACGTTCGGGCATGTCTGTGCCCGCGCAGACAAAATGAGATCGCGCGGACGATCAACAGGCAAATCTGCCAGACCGACTATGAGGGTCCTACACTATCAAACTTTGCACAGGAAATTGATGAACCAGGAGACCTGTACAATTACTTGCGCATGGATATAGAGTCGTTTGAATTTTTATTACAAGATTACAACTGATACTCTCTCTTCTCAGAATATTTTATTCTCTTTCCAGAATATTTTATTATCATTAAAACTCATTGCAACTTAAAAAATCTCCAAAGTTGGTTAAATAATAATAAAAGGCCGTCTGCATTGTTTGCTGTCGCTCTTCTGTCTGTGAACAGACAACCTGCAGTTAACATTCACGTTCGGGCATGTCTGTGCCCGCGCAGACAAAATGAGATCGCGCGGACGATCAACAGGCAAATCTGCTAGACCGACTATGAGGGTCCTACACTATCAAACTTTGCACAGACCTGTAGTAGCAAAGTGTCGCAGTGTCTACATACATGCCCGTGGGCATGTCCGTCTAGTGAATTCCCCCGCTTAATCTGAGCACGACCCCCGATTCACTATAGGAGGCTAGTGCCATCCCTTTCTAAAAATAATAGCTATCTCTGTTTAGTACATAATACTATTTCCTTCTAACATTTGCTATCCTTATCTAGCCATTATGCATCTTATCTCTTATCTTTAAGTTATGCAAATAATTAAACATTTAATTCTTTAATCGTATTACATAGCCGATTGCTGTATAATTCATGACTCTAAGTTAATTAAAATATCTTTGTCTTTCAGAAATTAGCATAATTTGTTATTAATATAAATTTTACTTTATTCTTAGAAACAATGAATATTTTTTTGGAAATTTTATCTCGCGTCGCCAATAGCGGGTCTCAAGCTTGGTAGTCTTGCCTGTGCTATACAGCATTTTTGGGGTTCTGTAGTTACACAACAAGGAACCCTTATAGTTTCGCCATGTCGGTCCGTCCGCCCGTCCGTCCCTCCGCGAATTTGCTCAGAGATCCTAGGTGCTACAAATCTGTAAATTGGCATAGTTATAGATATTAATCACGCCTAGAAAACTGTGAAATAAAATCTTAAAAAACATTTTTATTTTGGGTACTTCCCATACAAGTAAATGGAGGATGATTTTTTTTACCCGTCTATTCCATCATGTGGGGTATCGTTGGATAGGTCTTTCAAAAATATTGGGGTTGTGGAACAACATCTTTTCAATTCAGGGGTCCGTTTGCGAAATATTTAGCTTTAAAGTGGTATTTTTTATTAGAGTCATGTGTCCCCCCCCCCCCTTTACCAAGTAAACCACTGTTTGGGAAATGTGAAAGTATACACAATAGTAGTACATATAATGAAGTTAAAAGGAAAACTATCATAGCTAAGTAGAATTAAGAAGTTAACGAGTAATAATCGACCAACTTATAAAATGCACTTTGATTAGTAAAAAAATAAAAAATAAGTCCTTCAGTTACGATCTTCCTATTTGGGCCCATTTTTAGTCATTATAGCGGTCAAACCGCGAACTCACTTATTATGTTCATTATCAAGAAAGCCCACGTGTTGTGACGGGCAACTACGGAACCCTACCTCTACATTGTGCTTGACCCGACACGTACTTCGCCTGTTTTTTATTGAAATTTTAATGAATATATTACAACCAATGCGGTCCACTAGCTTCTGAAATCGATTATAATTAAAGAAACAAAATTTAGATACGCAAGCACATAGAGCATAAATAAGTAAGCTATAGAGCGTAGAGCACGCGTATAGCTCATTGCCCATTACGCCAAGCGTAAACAGATATGTTCTATAGATACTGATCATAGTTAAGATTGATGCCTATGCGTTATTGTACTTAAGTTATTAATTTAATTATATAAGTATTTCAAAATATTAGGTACAGTCCGTATGGATAAAGAATGGGATTATAAACGGCGGCTCATCGAGCACGTACCGTCAACATGCACAGTACTAAAAGCGAAAACCCGCTAACGGTACATCGTTATAACGTTTTATTATTCCGTTAATTGGAAATGTTCTATTAATGAGAAAATATTTTAAAGGAATTATAATATACGCAAGTAGGTACATTAATTTTAAAATAACATTTGTTACTAACGACGCGTTCTGGCTTCGCTTGGGTGGGATCTATTAATGTGGCGTTATTTAGTAATCAAAGACCATTTATTTTATCTTATCGATATTTCTATGTAGGACTGAAATTTTAGAACGTTCGAAAAACGCATATAGCAACGTATTTTTTGCAGTCTTTACCGGTGGGTGTGAGTAGAGATAGCGACAGTGTGCGAGCGAGAGATGAATAGAGGCGACGTCATTTTCAATCCCATTCTTTAACCGCCCAGTAAAAAGTAGGTCGGTAATTATAAAGTAGGTTTTAGCAGATTAATATAACACAGGCACGAATTTATAAAACGATGTTTATTAACCAAACACAAAAATCTAATTAATTTACTGTCCCTTAAAAAAAAGTTTGTTTATTACATAATTATAGTTTTGATTGCTTGATCGCAGTTTCATTAGTTTTAAAAAAATCATGAATATTTACACGTAATTACGTAGGTACTTACATAAATAACTGCCGAATCTAGTTTTTAATCTCTTTTGTGCATATTGTGAAACAAACTAAATTCCTGATGTTGGACTCCCAGTTGTACGATAACAATACCATTACAATATTATAACAAACAATTACAAATAACTTTAGAAAATTCGGGCAAAACAGTAAGTGGTACACTAAGTGGATATGTGTAAACAAAAACGTTTTAAACAAATCACAATTACATTAGAGCCCTTTCACTAAATATGCATCAAAAATTATTGTTATACTTTTTATTGCTACCACCAATTTATTTGCCTATTCACGGCTTTTCGAAAATCTGAAATTAGAAAAGTATTTTGACCGTATTTACCTTTATTATGTACCTATGGAAAAAAAAATAGTTTTTAAATGTTTTATTTTAGACATTGATCCATATGGGTTAGGAATACAAAGGATCTTAACTTCTAATATTATAAGTCACACTTATCCTATAAAAAAAAAGGTTATTAAAAAATATTCGAGTACTACATGGCACAGCACTAGCTCTAATTCAGGGAAAACATCAAGCGCGAGGCGCGGGACATGTGTCGCCCCGGCCGCGCACCTCCCGCATGGTAACTTAATCCTATCCTACTAATATTATAAACGTGAAAGTTTGTGAGGATGTATGGATGTTTGTTATTCTTCTACGCAAAAACCACTGAATGTATTTTAATGAAACTTTACAACAATATAGCTCATACATCAGAACAACACATAGGCTATGATTAATAAAGGCATTTCGTAAATTGGTCAAAATATAACGATATGTATGAAGTAAGTCGGAAAAAATCTGTCATCTGCGAGCTATTTTGGCGTGCGGTGCAAAAACTGTAAGAGTTACACCAATATTATGTATGGTGAAATTGTTTCTTCTAAATAGTTCTACAAAAAAGTCCGCTACAGTATATATCTATCTACAGTATACATATATATATATATATATATATATATATATATATATATATATATATATAGTGAACCATAAATACAATAAAATTTGATACTTTATTTCCAATGCACATTGTGCACTAACAAATGGATTTTATCAAAATAAATACTTTAATCGCTTCTGATGTTCAAAGTAGATAAACTTTCTCTTTTAAATAGTCGTAATCTTGTCAAATATTTTAAAAGTAACGACGATATAAAATTGTGCGATCCGGCGCGCACAGGGCGGTCGGGCGTACTGCGAGCAAGGCAAATGTTCCTCTTCACGTTTAAACCGCTGAACCAATTTAGATGTATCGAGATAGTTTAAGTCCCAGGGAAGAAAATGGGATAGCTTTGATCACGGAAATCTTTCCTTTACTATGGAGTTAGAGGCAAATAATTCTTTAGCTTTCCTAGATGTATTATTCATTCGAAATCCTAACAACACCATAGGTCACACTGTGTATAGAAAAAAGACCCATACAAACCGATATTTAAATGGTGAATCCCACCATCATCCTTCACAGTTAGCTACCGTGGGCAAATCTTTGTTACAGAGAGCACGAGGGATCTGTGACAGCAAACACCTGGCCGCCGAGCTTTAGCACGTCAAGCAGGTTCTGCACGACAACAAGCTTCGGGTCCCGCGCCTACGTCACAGTGACGGAGTGAAGCCGGCCACAGTCGAACGTGTGACTGCTGTACTACCATATGTCAGAGGTGTCACAGACAAGATTGGCTACATCTTGAAGCGAGCTTCTATTAGAACATTCATCAAGCCGCCGAAGAAGATTAGTCAGTTCTTACCATCCGTCAAGTGCAATATTCCTCTACAAGATGCAGGAGTGTACAAGCTTGATTGTGAATGTGGTCTCTCATATATAGGGCAAACAAAACGATCAATAAAAACCCGCGTAAAAGAACACATAGCTGACGTGAAGCTCCAACGTTCCGGGAAGTCTGCAGTTTGTGATCATATCCCAGACGGCCTCCGCCATTACATTAGATTTGATAAACCACAAATTCTCGCGAAAGAACATCGATTCCTGCCAATGATGATACGTGAGGCTATTGAAATTAAAAAACATCCTAATTTCAATAGAGAGGGAGGCTGGGTACTACCACCTGCTTGGGATCCTGTAATTAATAAAATTAAAACTAAACCCAAGCATACCACTGCAAGACTTCAAGACACAGTAAGTTCATTCTGCGTAGATCGGACCAAAATTAATAATTAAAAAAGCTGATGGTACTCCGGGTTAACTCTGACATCGGGACGTCAATCACCTCAGTCCCCTGTAACCCTATAAAGCACCCGAAACGTCGGGAATTAATAAAAATAAGTTATTAAACGCGATATAATCCGTAAAAGTAGTTTTATTCAATGTCACCATTGCCATTTAATTATACTTGATATTTTTAACAAAAATATTACTGCGTATTTTATTGTATGATTCATAGTTTCTCACTGAAATTACAAGGAATTCAAAAATGCGCCGATTAATGACAAAATAAAACTATGTATTTATTGGGAGAACTTTTAAACTTTTTTATTTTTTAAGTTACTTATAAAATTCCTTTTATGTATATATTATAAATTAAGACTAGAAATTAGTATAAATATGTAAATAAAACTATGTATTAAGAATTCTAACGACTTGCTTGTTCAGAGATATAGGACAATGTATAATTCCCGTATATGAACTCTCATCTATGGCCAAATGATACTTCTTGAGTGTACTCTCAGAAGTCAGAAGTACTCAGAACCAGAACCTAAAATGGCGAACCGGCCGATGGGCGGGCATTATTTGACGTCAAATTTCAGTATTGCAAGTTTAGAAAACTGACAAAATAAGGTTTTCTCTATTTACACTAACAGAATCACATACGTTAGAAAGAAACATTATATACTACTTTTATTTCTGCATAGAATCGTATGATATTCCTATAATGTATATTTTATATAGATCATTATGGCATGTCCTCTTTACTTCTTTGGTCATCGTCCCACCCATAAAATTATTATTAATTATTCTATGCTCTCACAATCTCACTAGTATTAGGGTATCGATGTTTTTAAACAGTATCGTAAATTATCGAGTGAAAAATATCGATATATCTCCATTTTTGTCAAGTATTCAAGATTATTGAGCCATGGTAGCTCGGGGGTTTGCGCTCACTATAAATTTCATAGTACGTGAGCAACCCGGGTTCAATCCCCGCCGGCACCAATGAAATTGTTAATTGCAATTTTAAGTGCCGATTTACCACATGCTCGGCAGTGAACGAAAACATAGTGAGGTAACCAGCAAGTCTGAGAAATAAGATAACAAAATATTTCGAAGACATGTGAAGTTCGCCAACACGAACCTATAACCCTCTTAGAAGTGAGGAGAGGCCTGTGCCTAGCAGTGGGACGTATATAGGCTGTAACTTTACCTTTTACTTGTATACAAGATTATTCATACATATTCCCAAAACATTCAAATTTCGTAATGTAAATAATACACATGAAGATTTTTTTATTTTTTGCTTCTTAGTTCAAACAATTATTTAATAATACAAAATTGTCTTATATGGTCTTTCTGCAGCGGAAACTACGCAAATCAATGGACGGCTTTAGTTATATCACAGTTTAAAAATAGGCTTACAGTTGGGAAACGAATATAATTGTGCAGAGCAACAGCTGGGGCCCAGCGGGACAGGGGGCGGCGCGACCTTGTGCTAACACACTCCGCTAAGTCGGCTATGCAATACATGCGGTTGACGCGACCGTGTTTTAAAGTATTTATTTAACTAATTTTAAGTGCCGTTTTCAAAAAAAATTATATCTATAATGGTGAAAAGTTGAATTCAAATGACGGCCATGCTTATGTTTCACACATTATTTTATAAAATGTTTCATCCGAATGCGAATACACTACATAATTAAATTTAACAATCGAAAACTGAAAACACCTATAAATAAAAAGTGTCTCGAAAATATTTTGCAGTGCATCACTTGTAAATTAATTTTTTCTTATAGTAACAAAAAATTACCTTATTCAATAAATGGATGGCTTAATTCTAAAAGTTACTAAGTCCATTTTCCTTGTTTTGACATATGGTCATTTGAAGTGAAAAAAATGTTTTTAAGGCATGGCTGAATAAAAAATTTAGAAATATATAAGACAGTCGTTTATTTGGTAACCTTTAATGCAATGTTTAAAAAAAACATTTATCTTAATTATTAACCCTAGTATGGGCATTTAAAATTTAGGACTTATCGCAAAAACGGTGGGGTTAGGGGTTTTTTAACATAATTCATGGAGTCAGGGACATATTGTCATAACTAATCACTTAATATACTTAAATCAAAAAATAATAAAACTTCACACTTATCTAACACAAAACCAAATCTTACTTATATTTAGTTTAGAATCAGAAATACCTACTACTATACCTACATACTACTATATTTATTTATTCGAAAATTTCTTCCTGTGTGTCGTTATTTTCATTATCATGCTCTCTTCCTGAAAAGGTAGCTGCTAACAGTAGGGTACGTCCCTGTTGAAAAGCGTCTATTTTATGATGAGATAAGAAGAAGTTTCTTAATATCCTGAATTTTTCTGGTTTTAATGGTACCATCCCTTGATAACAGTTGCTGGGATCTGCCGTGATCTTGCCACCCATGCCAACACGATATAATGTCGTCTTTTTAAAGTTTTAAACTGTCATGGAAGTTCAAAATTCAGGGTGTCGAAATCTTTGAAATCGTACTTTCCGGCATATTGACACTGATTGATGGTTTAACATGAATTTCATACAGGCTTTTGTAATTCTTAATGTTTAATACTCGATCTCCAGCATTGCCTCATCTCTAAGATTCTTTTCAAAAAAGACAACTTCGAATTTACGTGTGTTGCGTAAGTTTTCTATCATATCTATGTAATAGCCAGGTGTATATACCTTTTCCGTTTTAATGCGCTTTCTCTCTATGAGCGCAGAATCTAGATATATTGGCATCATGCTATGTCCAGGAATCGGGTAAGAAACTGTTACTTTTTGAAAGAAATTATTGGCACATAATTGATTCAGGAAAGTGAACAGATAACAATTCTTATTTTGGCTAAAACAGTTATCGCTAAACAGCACCAAATGAGTATGCTCTGAAAGTCTGTTGTGCTCGATGTAGTCTGCCAAAGCTGTTATGACTTCATTCGGCCCTTTTTGTCCGTAGTTTTCGGTATATAAATACATCGAAGCCGTGTTGTTAGAAAGATCGTGAATACCAAAATTGTGTAACCACAGTTGACGTGAATAATATTCTATAGAGACATTATTAACAGGTAGTGGCAAATTCTTCTGGTAATCAAAGCAAAGCGCTAGTTTATGATTTCGCTTATCAGTTTCAGTTTTTATGATTGCTTTCAAAAAAACTTCAGCCTTTCGCAGATGAAGTTCTTTTTCTTTTTTTAAAGAATTAACAGTTTGGACGTCTTTGTTTACTGTCGCAAAATCAATTTGAACTTTTATCTTTTCACAGATCGCTCAAATGTCTTTTCTAGGCAGTCAGAAAGCAATATTAAAATCTTTATTGAAAATTTCATTGAACTTACTGCACTGTTTATTTCAGATTTATCATGTTTAAATTTTTTATGTAATTCAGCAACAGACAAATTTGAATCAATGTATTTTTTATGTTTACTAGATTCTCTGGAGTAGTGTGATTCTCTTGCACTTTCTTTATAACATCTTGGCTATAAGTAGAATGATTTTGCCTTCCTCTCAAATCGGTAATGTCTTTATCTTTTTGTTGCACTTTGCGCTGAAGTATTTCTCTTTTGATGCCATGTATGGCCAAGAAAACTTGCTGGCATAACACGACTGTTCTATTTTTCAGACTAACATGGTACTTAAAAACCTTTCGTGGCCTTGCCTTTGACGGAGATTTTGTTGGGCGAAATCTAACAGGGTTAGTTTATTGAAGGCAACCTTGCAGATATGTGTTTTGATTGGTATGCGAAGACAAACTAATAAGTGTGTTGAAAATACTGCTGGCCTATTTTTCTGATAGTTTTTCTTTGCACTTGCATCGACATTTTGGTATTTCGGGCCTAACATGGTTCTTGACGTTCTTAATTTTTGCTAGATTTTTCTTCCAATTTCGTGGCATACTTATTCTTTTTTTCCCTCGGCTTTTAACTACTTCTTCACCTTTTTCATCAATTTTTTCTACCTCTTGAACTTCTCCAGTTATTTCATTTAATATATTTCTAGTTTTAGTTTTTTCTACAGCTTGACATTAATTTTCACTATTTACTAAATCACTCATATCTATTTCTTCTAGTAGTAGAAGAAATAGATATGAGTGATTTAGTACTACTGTCATCAACTTCTTTGTCCGATTCAAAATCTCCCGTTTTTTCATTTAAGTTGATTCGTTTTTCGGCGGTATTCGCATTATTTATGATCACCACAACATCTTCATCATTGTTATATTCCATAATACCACTGTCAGTCTGTGAACTAATAAAATATATTCGTCGATAATGATTCCAAATATGTATTTATTAATTGTGGGTAGGTTTAAAATTATTATACATAACAAAACACTTAGCTGTTTTCTACATGAGCGCTAGTGGAGGTTGAAACCCGTATAAAAGTATTGTTTGTGGTTTCATTTTCTGGAGTCCATTCACTACCAAAGGAGTTATCGTCTTCGACACCGTTAGTTGTATCAAATAACCCACTATCTTTTATAAGTCCGTAATATAAATCTATACAAATAAATAAAATTGAAGTGTCTGTTTGTAATGTCAAAATTACAGCTTTTTAGTAAATGCATATGAAAGTATATACGGTACTTATAACAAGAATACAATTTTTAAAAATTTTGTCTGTCTGTCTGTCTGTTTGTTCCGGCTAATCTCCGAAACGGCTAGACCAATTTTGACGGGATTTTCACTGAAAGCTAGCTTATGTTATAAGGAGTAACTTAGGCTACTTTTGTTTTAGAAAAATAATTAGGGTTCCGCGCAAAAAAATTAAAACCCATAAAATCCAATCGTAATAAATTCCACGCGGGCGAAGTTGCGGGGAAGAGCTAGTAATTCATAAAATTATAAAATCATAACACTACAGTTCAAAGTTAAATATAAAGGACAAGACACGTATTCCAAACTGAGACCAAATAAAAAAGTGAATACAGAGCTCTGCGAACAACGCATTGAGGCTAGTTTTTTATACATGTAGTGCGTGAGCCGGTGTTGCCATAATAATTCAAAGTACCCCAATGTTGGAAAAATAACGTTACGAATAACATTAACGTTATCACAACATTTAATTTATTAAAAACAAGTGTCACGAACGTAAAGCGGTAAGTAAACAATTAATAAGTTCTTAAAATATTTATTACATTCTAACACTTTTATACCCTTATGCTAATACAATGAAACTAGAGAGCGCAGCGTACGTGGGCTGCTAAAGATTTAGTCCTTTCGTTTCGCAGCTGAGAGGCTGAGACCCCTTACTTTAGTAAAACAAGACCCCGTTCGAAAACATTTGGATGGCAGCCATCTTGAAATATGGTCAAATCGAAAAAATAATTCAATATTGACAATTAGTGACGCCAAAAACCTCCGGATACAAAATTTTAGTCGGATCGGTAAAATATGTTTCTAGTAGATATTTTGAAGCCGCCATTTTGATTTTTTTAATGCCGGTGAGTTGCTTTGAATTAATAGTAACGACATTTGTTCGAGTGCCCTCCATCTATCACTAATAGTTTTCGAGATATAGTACGTTGAATTTTGTTTGGCGGCCATCTTGTTTTCCGCCATTTTGATTTTTTTTCCGCCAATAAAATTCGACTAAGGTGTAGGTACATAGTGTGAAAATAGAATGCCTTCCTGATGCAGAGCAGATTTTGAAGGTCTGGAAGTTTTCCCATACTCATCGTCACTCACAAATCAAACAAAAACTTCATACACGTCATTTTTACCCCCCGAGGCTTCTTCTGGGACAAAAATTATGTCAGAGAGTGAACCAGTCAGTCAGTCAGTGAGTGGGAGTGTAGTTTTATATTATGGCTAAGTTCATATGACCGCGCGGTCATATGAAATTAGCCCTATTGTTATTATGTAGTTTTAAATTAATGTAATACATTGATAAACTATTACAAGTAACGTTATGTTACGTTGCATGTCACGTTACCCATAACTGAGTTAAACTATAACGCTTAGTCATGAAAACACATGTGTTCCAAGCTTTAACCTCAATTTTTATTTTGGCTTATTAAATATTAGTTTCCAATTTTACTTATATGTGAAATGTGATTCTATCCTGCTTTTTATTTCTCGAAGATTGGTTTTTACACCCTTTCACAACACAATTCGGCATTTTTTCTTTACACCGGACATGTGACACCGGAATAGCTCGACTGACAAGGTAAGACGTAGTTTCTGTGCGTGTAACTGTGTATGTACAAGGCGAGGCGTAGTTTTACCGGCCTCAGTGCGTTGTTCCGCGGGGCTCTGTCTTCACTTTTTATTTTGTCTGAGATTCCAAAGTACTTACTTGCCCTATTATTAAATGAACGTGTTTAATTACCACTTTTGTTTGAATTCTTCGCGAAATTAAATTAAAACAAAACAAGGTAATTAAACCCGTTCATAACTTAAATAATAGTGTAAAAAGTGCTTAAGTTCTTAGCTTACTTAACGTTTTAGTTTATCCTCGAATATTTTGCAATCATTTATAACCCCTTTTTACAGGATTCATAAATTTTAAACTTTAACATTTTTTAAAGTAAACTTGTTAAAATTCATGGTAGAATTTTAAAACAGTGAAAAAAAAAACGACCGTTTGGGTGACCAGAATACATAGATTAAAAATACATGGACTTATAGTCTTTGCGTTGTAGCATGGTGCGAGTGACAACTTACAGTTTAGCGTTTAGCGTGTCTAGAGATGGAATAATGTTATTAACGATACACAAAGTCGTCTATGTGCGTTTTTCTTTATTGACAAATAAGAACTTGTTGAACGATTAGTTATCGTTGCATACTCATTTTAATGTTATTCTGTAAAAAGTAATAAATTGTATGAACTCGAATGCATGCACTTAAAAAAAACCCTTAAAAACGGCATCATACCTATATCATATGTAACCTCAGACACACAGATGAAATTCTTGCATCGCACGCATAATGTCACTTTATTTATTGAATACAACAATACCTACAATCGTTTGAAGAAATTCACTAGTGGAAGAACTGACCCAGAAGACCTTCGCATTTTACTAAATGTACTTATCTAAACCACAGCATGTAAGTTAGGTACTGAACTAATTACTACTAGAAGAATTAAATAATAAATAATGGTCGAAATGACGATGTCGATGCATAGCGTGACTGGGCGGGCGGCATCACTCGGTGACAGAAAATACGAAACAGCATGAATAATATCTGTATCTCGCCAACACAACACGCGTTAAATTTAAAACCTTTTTAGTCCGAGTTTGGTGAGAAAAGATGAAATGTATAAACTAAATATTTAAATGTAGTAACAGTTTACATATGTATTCATTTTGCTGTCATAATTATCGGGACGTAAAAAATGGGAACTTTTAGCGTCCCGATCAAGGGTGGATCGGGACGTGTCATCAAACCCCTGAAAATCGGGACGTCCCTCGCAAATCGGGACACCTGGCAACACTAATGTGTATAATCTATGCTAGCGCCTAGCGCTTTGTATGAAGTACCTATCGGCCGTTTTGTAATTTCTAGTTGAGTTTATATTGCTTTTACTTTCTGTTCAGTACAAACTAAACATATAAAATAATCTAATAATTTATTACTAAATTAATATTTTGTATGGTAACATTAAAGTGTAACTTTTTGTATTGATTTACTCTGGCAACTTTTTCCTTCTTCTGTCAACCTAGCCAGCGTATGGTTGCTCTGTCCACTAAATTAAGTGAAAAATCCAGAAATAAACAGTTTTCAAATGTTACTGCATGTTTTTCTTATACATGCAATAGTGGTCCTTCGAGTTCTAAGTAATTTCATCGTGGGGGTAGGCTATAGTGTGTGATCTCCATAACGTTGGTGTGCCGTTCCCGCGTGTTTGCCATCGGTCTATACTGGTGTATTTCGTGCCGTGCCCGGTACTTTCGTTCTTCTATAAAGAACGAACATTGGAGGACAGAAGAAGCCGATCAAACGAGGAGATTACCCAATTTGATCGTAAATTTTCCAAAACCAAGATTGGTAAGCATATTTTCAAGCTACCTCCAAATTCTAATCATAAGTTGGAGTGTGACAGACATTAGCTGTGAGTGATCCAAGTGAAGTTGGGCGCAAGAGAGTGACATTTGCGATTGCGACCAGAGACAAGATAAATTCCGACAAGATTAATTACATCTTGACATATCCTGTCAGTGTCACCGCCTCGTCTTGACCTTCGAGCATAGAAATGCTTGAATTCTATGCTCGAAGCGTCTTGACAGCTCAGTTGACAGATTGTGTCACTGTCAGTGAAAAACGTAAACCAACAAAAACAAGAAGGTTTTCTGCAGTTAGCGATGGGTCGTTGACGGTTTTTCCGTTAACGAAACGTTAACGTTGATTTACGTTTGTCAACTGCTTAATCCACTAGTTAAATTTGTCAACGAGTTAACGTACTACTAATATCAACTTGCAACGTAAACCGTTCAGTTCAACGGTTTTAATTCAACGCTGCGAAGTTCCATTTTAGAAACAATTTGATTCAATGTATGTATTGGAAAACGTTTGATTGATGGTTCTACTTAGATGACTATCCCTATATACTTTTTTTCAGGCATAGGACTGACTGAATACAATTAGCTATAAACCATATTCTACTCAGGCGTATTTTAAAGATCATCTGATTCTATGTACATAAATCAATTATTATGTACAATATGTTTTTTATAGTTTTTTTTTAAATATTTTTTTTTCATTTTTCTGAAATGCAGCCACAATTCACTGTTACCCATAGTACGTCACGACATTTTCAATTTTGTACTTTAACTACTCAACCGTCCACGGTGACTACAGTCCCCAAAAAAATTATTGCCTCACCTGTCCATGGTGACTATAGTCACCAAACAACATCTTTCGGGTTAAACGTGTACAGCGCAAAGTAAGTTGTTATTAATACAGTAAAAAATTATAGATGGTGCTATTTTAAATTTGTCATCTGTGAGAGTGAATTTTATCTGTATAATAGTAACAAAATATTTAGAAAAAAAAGTGAAAATGAAATTACGCCATTTTTGTTTGTGGACTGTTAAAGTGTGAAAAATTCAATCAAAAATGTAATAACTAGGTATCTATTTTTATACGTTATTTCTAATGTTATTGTACATCAAAGTGATTGTGAAGATATTTTCTTTAGGAAATATGTATCATTACGACAATTCCAAAACGTTTACATTTAATAATTTAGCTCCACATTTTAATCACTATATGCGATCATCGTTTATTGATTATATGTTGTTTAAAAGGTATTCTAATAAGTTTTTTGTGTTAAATTAATGTTAAATATAAAAGAATGCTTCACTATTAACACGTTGATAGCCGAAATTTATAAACGAAATATCTGTTGAAATGTGCCTAGAAATTATTAAAGCTTATTTTTATTTATTTTTTTACTTATTTATTAAAATTATATTGAGTAAACATTATATACATATGTATGTTGAGTATATAAGATATTATTGATATTGGTGTCATTTTAAAGGTAATATCATGTTCTATTATAATATAAAATAATTGTCTCCAGTAAATATTATACTTTTCTTGTAAAACTCGAAATAAAAAATAAATATGATTTTTTTAAATATTTTTTTTTATAGGAGAGGGGGCAAACGAGCATGCGGCTCACCTGATGGTAAGTGACTACCCCCGCCCATGAACAACCGCAACACCAGGGGAATTGCAGATGCGTTGCCGGCCTTTTAGAAAGGAGTAGGCTCTTTTCTTGAAGGTCCCTAAGTCGTATTGGTCCGGAAAAATCGCTGGTGGTAATCGATTCCACAAGGAAGTTTTGCGAGGAAGAAAACTTCTTCTAAATCGCACAGTGGTGGACCGCCAATCATCCAGGTGGTATGGATGGTATCGCGAGTTTTGTCGCAATGTGCGATGGTGAAATTGAGCGGCTGGAATTAGTCCGAACAATTCCTCAGAGCACTCCCCGTGGTACATGCGATAAAATACGCAAAGAGATGCAACATCTCTACGCAGTGGCAATGAGTCAAGCCGATCGGAAAGAACTCGGTCGTCGACGATTCGAACCGCTCTGCGCTGGATGCGGTCAAGTGGAAGGAGCTGGCACTGGGGAGCCCCTGCACAGAGATGGGAACAGTATTCCATGTGGGGCCGAACCTGCGCCTTGTAAAATTGCAAGCGGTGTACCGGCATGAAATATTGTCCCGCTCTGCTGAGCACGCCAAGCTTTTTAGAGTCCAATTTGGCCTTCTCTTCCAAGTGACCACGAAACTGCACATCACTCGATATGTCGACACCGAGGATTCCAATACTGGCTGAAATAACAAGGGGAGTGCCTTGAAACTGAGGAGATACGACAAAGGGGTTCTTTTTAGCGGTAAACGCGCAAACTTGTGTCTTCTGGGGATTGAACTGGACTAGATTTAGTCGCCCCCAATCCGAGACTTTGGCAGCAAAGACAGAGTTGTTCAGGAAAGACTCGACTTCTGACACAAGTTTGTCCCGGTACTCGGCGACGTTTTCCCGAGAAATATTTGCACGGCCGGTATATAAGGCATCACCAGTACTGTCGTCTGCATAGCAATGAATGTTACCAGTTTGCAACATATCATTGATATGCAGGAGAAACAGCGTAGGTGATAGCACGCAGCCGTGTGGAACACTAGCGTTGTTAGGCTTGCAATCAGAGCATGCACCGTCTACTACGACCTTGATGCTCCGATCAGCAAGGAAACTGGTGATCCAATTGCACAATTCCTCGGGAAGCCCATAGGAAGGGAGCTTCGGAAGAAGCGCTTTGTGCCAGACCCGATCGAAGGTCTTCGCTATGTCCAAACTAACGGCCTCCGCCCATCTATGAGTCAGGTAGACCAGAAGATCAACAGCTGATCGACCACGACGAAAACCGTATTGGCGGTCACTAATCAGCTGGTGATCCTCAAGGTACCTCATGAGCTGGCAGTTTATAATAGATTCCATTATTTTGGAGAACAAGGAGGTGATGGCGATAGGCCTGTAGTTGGACGGGTCTCAGCGGTCGCCTTTTTTAGGGATCGGGTGGACCAAAGCTGTCTTCCATGAATTCGGGACTACGCCTTGGGAGTAGGAGTACCGGAAAAGATGCGTTAAAACCGGGGCCAACTCCGGAGCACATGTCTTCAGCACAATGGGAGGGACTCCATCAGGCCCACTCGACTTGCTGACGTCCAGGGAGAGGAGTGCTTTGCGAACCGAGCGCTGTATATGGAGCACTCACACCGGGGGATAGTCGGCGGTGTGTTCCCCCCGTCATTCAGAGTCGAGTTGGACGCAAAGAGAGAGCCTAACAGATCGGCTTTCTCCTTTGCGGCATGGGCCAGTGAGTCATCCTCTCTGTGCAGAGATGGTAGAGATAGCTGACAGAAGTTCCCTTGGACAGCCTTGGCGAGAGACCAGAATGCACGGGTTCCCGAAGGAAGGTGAACTAGCTTCTCGCCAATCCTGCCGATGTACTCAGACCTTGCCTTGGCAATGACTCTTTTGAAGGACCTGGAGGCGGAATTATACTTCTTTTTAAGAGCGCTGATGTTTACATCCCGAGACGTTGATGCGTCAGCCCAGGCCCGGTAGCACTCCTGCTTATAGCGTGATGCTATTTTACAGGAGCGACGAAACCATGGCTGGGATCTGCCTCCGATGGGCACCACAGAGGATGGAATAAAGAGTTAAATTCATAAACGTCGTTGACGAATTCAACTAGTTGATTCCTAAACAGTTAACGTTAATACGTTGACAGGAGATCAACGGTTGATTCAACTAGTTCGTTGATTCAACACACATCGCTATCTGCAGTTTTTATACTCTTTCGATTATTGAGTTTATTGTTGTGTCTTGAAAAGTTACTTTTACTCTTTGCTATTTGTTGAGTTTGTTTGTTTAAAATGCCAAAATGAACAAAAAATATTGTTAAGGCGAGTCAAGCAGGGGGGGGGGGGTTAGTCATTCGCCTTCGAGATTACTTTAAGCGAGATCTATAAAATGGCGGAATAAATTTAAAATTACTTAATTAGTTTTTCTTAATTTTACCGCTTTCTCTATTTATTTGTTTATTGTAATACATGAATCGTAAGTTACTTAAATTTAGTATACATAAATATGACGGTATTGCACCACACATGTAAAATAGAATATCTTAGTGTGCATAATATGTAACTGCGCACGCAAGTGAAATAAATGAAACTTTTATAAATTAAACGCAAAACTATAGTGACTAGTGATTAACAGTCAATGGATTTAGATGTTTTTTGTCTAAATTTGGATTTAGTGACATACTCAATTAATTGAAAGGATTAAGTGATTTTTGAAAATGGTGAAAACCTACTTAACGTCAATTTATTGAAAAAAGAATTCGGCCAACCCATAGAGAAATAAACAGAGAATTTTTAGAGCTGGTAATCTTAATATTACAGCCTTTCACAAGTCCACTGCTGAACATAGGCCTTCCCCAAGGAATGCCACAAAGTACGGTTCTGAGCCACCTGCATCCATCGACTTCCAGCATGACTTCCCAGGTCGTCACTCCATCTAGTGGGGGACGCCCTACACTTCGCCTGCCGGTACGAGGCTGCCACTCGAGAGCCTTTCTTCCCCATCGGTTGTCGGTTCCTCGAGCTATATGCTATATGGCCGACCCATTGCCACTTCAGCTTACTAATCCGTTGGGCTATGACGGTTACTCTGATTCTAATGCGGATATCCTCGTTTTTAAGTCTATCACGCAGAGAAACCTCGAGTATAGCCCTCTCCATAGCTCGCTGAGCGACCTTGACCTTCCTCATACGGCCAGCAGTGAAGGACCACGTCTCAGATCCATAAGTCATCACTAGCAACACGCACTGGTTGTACAATCTAATTTTCAATATTTTTAATATTATTTATAATATTCAAAACAGATGTTTAGGATAAATTTACTTTCCTCATGTATCAAATGGTGATCCACTCAAGAGCGAGCGCCACAGTACCACGCCTTCCATTAAACCCTCAACATTAAATCCCAATTTTGTCGACCACATAACACTGACTAAACTGTAACACTTGTCAACACATTAGAATACAAAAATACTACTTAGTGTTTTTAATTCATAGCAGGTTAAAGTTAAACATTTTTTTTCGGTGCATCGTTTAAACATTTCGAACTTTAAATGTACTACATGTAAAACATATTTCGCATGAACTATCAAATTATAACATAACTCGAACAGTTTAAAATTCCACTAAATGCAAAACTACAACTCATCTTAAAATACCTCCAACATTTCTTTACACATTTGTGAACATATTTGGGTACATTGAGGAATAATAAAAGTATTTGCGGGTACCTTAATATTAATTGAATATTAATTGAACAAAAATATTTAACTTATTGCTCAAAACATTTGACTTTAAGCTTTTACTTTACACTTTTTAGTGGTACGTCAATATCATAAATAGGACAGCAAATTTAATTACGACATTAAACACAAAAGTCTTTCACGAACGTAATAAAATTAAACAAAAGGATTTAACTTTTGGCTTAAAATATTTCACTTGTAAACTTTCATTCTTAACTTTAATAATTCGTCAACGACGTAAATACGACAACAAACTTGATTTAAGACCTTGAACATAAAAACAAAACGCGAGGCGGGTCAGAATCTTTCACCAAAGTAATAACCCTCACACTATTCAAAGGTTATACGTGGACAGTAACAGGGACTTTATCCCACTTCTGATGTCGGAAGTTCAACAGAAGATCCCACTTCTGATGTCGGAGATTCAAAGTAGAAGATGCCAATTTTGATCTCGGAAATACATCAGGATAGCGTTAATTGTTAAAAATAATAAAAGTGTGAGAGCGGATGTTCAACTTGCTCTCTTGCTTACGCAATTAATCATTATCAGTAATAAGACAGCGTAACGCACTATACATTCTGTATAGAGTAATTACAGTTCGATCACACACCAGTGTAACGTGAGGTACGTAATTACATGATAACACCAAAGTATGTAAACCAACAGCAACACTACTTATCTCAGTGTAAAATGTGGGGAGCCTCTCATGAACACCAATCCTCCTTGCCTACACTAGAAGAATTACAACAACGAACAGAACCACGACACTATCTTAGCACTATTAGAATGACTACACTCGTAGTATGACTTAAGCGGAATCTCTCCCGCACAGCGCCTACAGTGAACTTTATACTGCACAAACGAGTGGGGGTTTCTCGATATACTCTCAATTCCACCTCGATCCTACCGGTATTTTATAGACGCTCCGACAGATAGTCAAGTTATGCAGGGGCCGGAGAACGTTTTAAAAATACTAATTTTATTAATTAAAAGATGTTTAATCGCTACAAGAACTCGCATAAGACTAACTTAATATTCTATGCTTAAAAACTAATGCATGAGAGCCCACACAGGAGCTCGGCAGTTTTCGTTTGTCCACTCAGCACATGCCTGTGGTCTACAATCAGGATATTCTGCTGATGCGGACATCTTGGTGGGTCTCGCCACCCGTAACAAGATATTTCTTCTTCTTCTTTTAAATTATGGCTTCTCTTGATAGAATTCTGCCAGTGTCAAGTCAGTAACAAGATATTTCAATATTTATTTATTTTTTGTTGTTATCTGTGTCGAGACTTCGAGATCGAGATATTTTTTTTGGAGTTTATGGCCTGGTATCTAGACCTTTAGGCCAAGTCTTAGGTATTTTTATTCGGTTTAAAACTCTCGAGATCGAGATATACAGAGTTCAGACACAGAATAAATAATAGTAAATAATTCAGACAATGAATTAGGAGTGGGCTGTAACAGGTAAAATCGTATATCTGTACCACCTGTTCCAGTTCTACATAAATAACAGTTCCAAAATCCTGTTACAAAATATGTTATTACAGTGTTGGATCCTATGCGAGAAAAGGAGAGAGCTTGTGACAACTGTAACGGTAACATTTTTTATCTTATTATAATAAAGGTAACTGTCATATGTATGAATAAGGAAAAGCTTATGACTGTTGTATAATAGATTTTGTTATGTTGCGGAACAGGAGCTGTTCTTTCAGTTTGTCACAATGACAGGCTGCTATTTTAAGATACTTCCATAGGATACTCCTCTTTCTAACTAAGGTGTTGAACCACGGAATATAAAAAACAAGAGGAAGCCCAAAGTGGGCGGGGAAGGCGAGTCGGAATTAGTTACAGTAGAGCGTAATTGACTGTCAGTCGCAGGCTCAAATTGTTGCGAGCTGACGGATCGCTGCTTAAGTAATATATGCGAAAATATGCCGTTTTGGGCAATATTGGAGTGTAAAAACGAAAGTAAAATGAAAAATATTTTGAATGGAGGTGTTTCGTACCAAAGGCACGTGTAATTTTTTCCTTTTTTGGATACTTGACTAAACATGGACAAAATATCAAATTGCCTTTATTACAAGTAATATTCTACCTTATTTCATTATACTAAGGTTTATCTGTAAAAACATTTTGAATAAAAGTAGCTGGGATAGTGTTGTGACTACGCCGATATTAAAGTTTTCGATAAAATTTTATCACAGTCCTGTTCATTCACTAACATATTAATGAAAATTTGAAAATTTTCTATGAAAACCCTATGAATGAACTTTTGTTAGGGTTGCTAAGCCAGAGAAGTAAGTAAGTAGTTTAGTAATACTCAGGACTTTTGGAAAGAAGCTGAAATGAAAGTGATCTTAAATTCATGATCTACATTAGTATTTCAATTAATTATCGTCTAAACTTTAATATTAAAGTGTGAAAACGATAATTTTTAACAAATATGTGTAATTCCAATGACAATAAACAATTGCAAATTATTGTGTTTTTATTATTTTCCTTGTTTCCATTTCATAAATTATAATTTAGCTAACAATCAAAATAAAAATAAATAAAAATCAAATAAATTTCCATTAAAGACAATTAATTATATGCCGGCTATATGAATTACGGGAATATACGTAATACATTAAGACAATCTCCCATAAATTTTGCAATTTTACTCATTTTATCATATTTTTTTTTTCAATTCTGTTTCTTCAGTCAATACATTTCATATACATGATAATAATCATATATTGAATATCGATATAAGCCAGATCACTTTCAGGGAGAGTAACTATATCACTAATATCATTCACGTAGCAGTATAAGTTAGGTAGGGCAATGTCAACGTTATATCTACTGTCATTGTGTCTATAATAGTGTGAATTTGTTATTGCGACATCTTACGTTAAGAAGATAAGTCTGCTCATTAATTCTAAAAACTTCGTTGGTGAAAAGTAATATGATCTCTATTTTTAAGAACATATGGTTCGTACTCAAGTGAATGGTGAGTAACATAATGCCTTTCTCTTTTATTTTTTAATAGCCAATCACGCAAAAATTATTGAAATGGTACACAATTGTCGGTACACATTTATTTCTTGCGTATGTGTGAGTTTGGCGACAGTGGTTCTGCTACAAATTATGTGTTTTCCTGCTTCCTCTTGTTTTTTATATTCCGTGTGTTGAACCTATGCGAGAAAAGGAAAGAGCTTGTGACGAGTAACAGGGTGTCACATTAACATTTTTTATCTTATTCTAACAAAGGTAACTGTCACATGTATGAATAAAGAAAACTTGTGACTGTTTTTTAGTGGATTTGTTATCTCGTGGAACAGGAGCTGTTCTTTCAGTTTGTTTGTCACAGTTACAGTCTGCTATTTTAAGATACCTGTTTTTTTTATCTGTTACGATAAATACGCCTCACTCCTACAATGAATTGAAGTAAAAAAATATTAGGTATTAAAAATAAGTTTCATTTCCTTATTTTCTTAATCACATAGTACTTTTAACTAAGTTTTAGTTCTTTAAAATAAATGTGATATTCTGGCATCATGACAAGCAGAGCTAATTTAAAAAACTCTCGAATGAATTTTAAGTTTCAAAATGAATCTTCTCACGATTATAAAGGAACTAAGCCCATCCGTGAGGCGTCGTCTATTTTAGAAATATTGAGCTTGATGATAGTGCATATTTGTAAGAAGCTGCTATTTTATGACATTAATTTAAAAATAGCCATTTATTTAGGTGCTCTCTTTTTATTATCGCTGATAGCAGACGTATTCACCTTTCCTAAAACTTATTTCTCAAGGAGTGACAATGTCTTCAACCAATATTTTGTGAAGATTGGCTGGTTTTGGACATTATTTCTTACAGTGCCGTATGTTTTATTGACGTCGTTTACAACTTGTTGCGGCAAGCGAAAACTTATTATATCAGCTCATCTGTCAAGATTGGTGATTGCGACATTTTGTTGGTATACATGGACAACAATTTTTAATATTATTGAAACTAAATATGGTCGTTGTAATTCAAGATCCTTTGACAATAAAATATCATGTTTAAAAAACGGTCATTTCTGGAATGGGTTTGATATATCTGGACATTGTTTTATTCTCATTTATTCAAGTTTGGTAATGATAGAAGAAGCTCGGGCTATAAATGGATGGGAAAAAATTAAAGACTATATAAGAGATGAAAACTATACAAGAAGCCTAAATGATAAATCAGTGAGCATTAATCCACTAAAAAATATCAATGCAGAAGAGTTAACCATCTTAAAAACATCTTATGAGAATGTAACACCATATGTAAGAGTGTTGTTAATTGCTATAGCTGCCCTTCAACTGTTATGGGACGTTATGCTAGTCTCTACAATATTATATTATCATATAATGATAGAAAAATTTATCAGTGGGGTTATAGCTATATTGACATGGTTTATTACATATAGAGTATGGTACACTATGCCAAATCTCTTACCAAACATACCAGGGCAAGGCATATTTAAATATAACAATGGAAAGCCAGCAACAGCAACCTCTATTAAAAAAAAGCCTAATTCTCCAAATGGAAAACATTTTATGGGAATGCCAATTCATACAACAGTTGACAATGTGGAAGCTTCCACTGAAGAAGTTAGATAAAGTTTTTTGTTTTTATTTTAGTTAACTGTTTATTTATTTTTAATTGTTTATTGAAAAAATAATCAGGTTCTGAATCAACAAATATTGAATTTTAAATAGCATAAGTTATAGAAACATTGTTGAATTTTAATAACTATTACTATTTTTCAGGGAAGTTAATGTGGTTAGTGTGATGTTAAGGAAAATATTGATTACAATGTAATGTACATATATTATAAGGGGTGCTGTAATTAAGGTTTTTATGTTAATTATGTTATTTTAAAAAGAAAAATGTACATTTTCATCAGTATCTGTTATTTAAAGTACTGTTTTCAAACATTTAATTCTAATTGTAGGGGAAGGTGCTTCAACAATAAATTTTTACTGATCTATCTGTTTTTAATTGCAAACGGTATTTTGTAAACACCAATAAAATATTTTATGATGTTTGATGATAATATTTTTGATTTAATTTTTTAAATTAAGTATAGTCTCTCAAATGTTATTTCTATTAACACATTCACCACCGTCACAAATTTTGAATGTAACACATGGAAGCCGCCTACATTTTCTATGGACTTGCTAGGCGGGTAGCCAGCAGCTTACGAGATAAGGTGAACTCGCCATACAGTTACGGTGGCTTTGCATATAGTCGAACACATAAGAAATTAGTAGTTTAAGCTCTAGCTTTGTTTTAGAAGGTTGCTCTTTACTCGCTCTAGTTTATAAGTGTATTTGAAGATAGCTTTACGTGTTTTTGAGTGTAATCATGGAAAAAAATCAAATAAAAGGTAAGGTAATAACGTAATTTAATCAGAAATCCCAACCTTCTGTAATTATTAGTCATTTATATGATTAGACCTAACAAGTGAATATTTTATTTATTTAATTTTTACTGTCCAATAACAGCTAATAGTGGACTTGATGCTAAAAAGCATTTTCTACCAGTCGTCCGGAACAAATATGAGAGAATATGAGATCTTATTATGTTCACATTATTATTATTATTCTTATTTCTTTCCTTTTATATAATTATTTTTATTATAATGTAAGTAAAACGTAAGGTTTATATTTATTTATTTCATTTTATAGAATAAGGGTGACAAACGAGCACACAGTCCACCTGATAGTAAGTGGATGCTGTGGCCCATAGACATCTACATTTATCCTCGATTAAGAATCAAAATGCAGACGCGTTGTCACCCCTGAGGACTAAGATGGAATGCCTCGTTTCCGGGTCTCTACACGGGACAGAGAAACGGGTCTCCGGTTCTCTACACTCACCATACGAAACAGCAGTACTAATTAAGTGCAAATGGCACGCCAGGCGCGCCATGGATTATTTTCCTGTGTGGCGTATGACATGCGAGTCGTGTCATTTTAAAAATCGTTATAACTCGCTCAAATTGTGTTTTTGGAAGATTGATCCAGAACAAAATATTCATTATTTTGCAAGTAGTTCATGCCTACAGCTTCGTTTCTGGATATTTTGAGAATTTGTTTTTAGGGGTAACAGCCTTTTTAAACTTGTACATGGTACCTACTCTTTTTACGGTGTGGGTTTTTTAAATCAATATCAAAATAGTACAAATAATAGCACTCATTGCGATCGCTCACAAACAAACTCAAGTTGTAAATAAGTTTCTGGAAAACAAATCTCCTGTTAAATAAATAATGCGTTTGTCTTGTTGTTTAATTTTGCTTAAAATGGTTGAACTGCCGTCTTATTACTATCATATGGCCGAATAGACCTACGAAGTACCATGTGCTCTTGTGATATGGTATAAGGTTTACTTTTGCTTGAAACAGTTCGAACGCGTTCATGCATAAAAAAAGTTCTAAATAGTCTTTTGTTCATCCGCCGCCGTACAGCGCCGGCGCATCTGGCTATTGTTTTTTTTCCTTTTGTTTTGATATTCACTTACACACTAGTTTTCACTTTTCAGATCGACTTTACTTTTAAATTTGTATAACATTAAATAATATTTAACATTTGTATATATCAATGAATCATAAACTTTATTTTTTCCAAATTAAGGTTCTTGATTGTTTGATATTTACAAACGTTATTATTTGGTAAAAATTTAATTTAATAAAAACGAAGGGTTTTCAGGGTAATTTAGCTGTACCTACTTATATAAATGATTTTTTTATAAAACAAAAAATAGTACAAAGGGTTTGTAATCTCTGCATAAAAGAGTCACTCCATTTCAAGAAAAACACCTATAAAAACACGTAAGGTAACCTAGGCAATTAACGCCCACCTAACTTCAAACGAAATTTATGCTGTTATTAATTAATGAAATTATTATACTGTATATTAAGGTATTTTAATATATTACTGAATTGAAAAATGCAAATTTTGATCCATTATTAATTACAGTTCCACATCAGTACAACTTTTTAAAACCCTATTTTGGGCGTTATTAAAAATCTATGTACTTATTTTTAATAACGCCCGTTTGAGTTGAGGAACGAATAACGCAGTTATAGACATTATATAATTGTAAACCACACATTATTCGGATGTTACTTATATTTTTTCTGATAAGAATACAAAATTTAGGTAATAAATCAACAATAAACATAAAAAATAATATCCTTCGCAACACATGTAACATTATTTGTTACTTCTATTTAATCATCATTATTAAAACAAATTCGATGCTACATTTAAATTTGTAATAATTACTAGCATAATAGCTTTAAATAAGTTTAAAAGAGAAACATAATTTTTTTGGTTTAGTGGGCGTTATTATGCGATGGTGGATTATTGCGCCCTGTATTATAGTAGGTAATATCGCCCTAGAGCTAGCATTCATAATGAGAGTTGCTTCACAAATAATAATGTAATATAATTAATGTTTTATAATTAAAATGAGATCAGGTAATTATCACAGTTACTTACAAAATGGAAGACTACTGTCAATTGCAAATAAACCATTTTTTAAACTATAGTATGATACAATATCAATCAGTCTTTGAATATCAAACCGATCAGTTAAATTGCTTTATCTTAGTCATTTAATAGTATAAACTAGATTAACACTCGGAACAAATAAATTCTTTATCACATTTTGATAGTCCTACACACTCTTCGTGGTACCATCTTTTACAAATTCCACATTGACGCATATCTAACTTCTTGTTTTCAAAACATGCATAGCAGTACCACTCTTCGGTATCATCTTTTCCTTCATTTATTTGCTTCTTTTTTCTCAGTTGTTTTTTCGTTATATCTTTACACTTTGAAACTTTTTTCTTAGTGTTTACTTCTTTGGTGTTAGGATTTTTCTTATCTAATGTATTCTTCTTCTGTTGTTTATTTGTTTTGGCATCGACCTTGCTATTTATTTTATTTTTTTGTTGTTTCTCACTTTTTTCTGAAAATAGATCCTTAGTTATTCTTTGTCCTTTATAATTCATCGCTTTCTTACGCTATCGTTTTGTTTTAACTTGTGCATAATTGGGAGTTGGCAAAAAATTTGGAATGGTGTCTTATTACTTTGTTCTTTTAAATTAATATTATAATCTCCATCGGAGGCACTAAAATTCTCAGCATTTGTTTTGTACATTTCATGTGAGGAACTAATAATAAGTTTCTTAGGTGTGATTTGCCCTTTAGAGATAAAATACTGACTTTCATCATCTTCGGCTGACGAGTAACTATATACGTCTTCAGCTGCGCATTTTTTAAAGAGAGACGTATGAACTAAAGTATCTAAATCAGAAATTGTGGAGTCAGAACTAGCGCTTGGACGAATAGGTCTGTGTAATCCCGAACAACTTGGAACTTCCAAATCTATTTTATAAGTATCATTGTCTAGAAGTGGTTCGTCATTCGCACTTACCAATAAAACGTCATTTTCTGGAATTAAAGAAGGTGAAGCACAGTGTTCTTCCACCTGTGTTGCTGGCCCATGTGGATTTTCTACCATTTCTAAGTCAGAAACATCAGGTGATGAGCTATAGTCAACGAGACGGCGTTTAACTCTTGAAAAGTTTTCAGTTGTTGAAGGGACGATTGGTCCCAAATCAGTTGGTTGGTTAAGACCATTGTATTCGTCTAACTCCAATATATCAGATGTAGAGTTCTGCAGGAGCCAATCACAAATTGGTAGATCGTCATCAGTGTCATCGTTTAATATAACGTCAGATATAGGACTTTGTATGGGCTCCACGTTAGTTTGTGGGCATGCAATTTCAGACAAAACTGATGGGGCATATGCTTCCTCCGGTATAGCTTCTGGATTAAACGGAATAGTCCTGTTGCCGCAAATCCATTTACAATATTGCTATGCGTCATGCATTTGGGCCAGACTTGACTAAATATCCTATTAAACGTGGCTTTTGACATTGTTCTATCGGGGTTTGTGTATAAGAAGTTCAGAACTGCTTCATCCCAGTGGTGTTCATACGACTTATTGACTGATTTGTCTAAGGGCTGAAGCTCGTGCGTTGTGTTGGAAGGGAGGCAATACAAAACTATGTCATTTTTATCAGCTTCATCTAGAACTTCTATTGACAAGTGACATTTGGCACCATCAAATATAAGTAAGCATTTTCCAGCAACCTTGTATTTCGCTAGGTGCTTAATAAACTCCACAAACAAATCAGCAGTCATACTGCCTTTCGGTGCCATCCTGACTAACGTCCCTGCTGGTAAGTTATCACATAGATCAGGCCTCTGTCTTTTTCCTTTAAAGAGGATCATAGGTGGTATCGCAGTACCAATGGCATTCACGCACATTGCTATCGTAACATTTTCCGCGTGTTCAGGGCAATGAGATGAACTCTTTGCTTCCTTTCTCTGCTAGAACTGTGTTCTGCTTGTGTACAGTTATCCGGCATCCTTTTCATCCATATTGTACAATTTTTCTGGATGTTGTAGGATATCCATCTCATTGTACAATTTTGCACACTCTGAAAATGTTGCTGTACAATTGGTTTGTTCAATTTTGTGCACGAGCTGGATTCATTATTTGCGGCTTTCGTTTGCTAATTGAGGATTGCTTAAAAGTATCTCAACCAATCAGTACAGCAATTTTTGAATTATGAAATTATTTTTATTTTGTATGTTTCACAAAACTTGTTTCCTTTTTATGAATTTTGGCGTGAGAGGGTATACCAATTTTAGCGAATCTTTTATTCGTTCTACGAGGTCATTTTCTTGTTGTTCTGTAAAATTGGTTTCTTCCCAAACGCTTAACGATTAAGCCCGTTTTAAATGATCCTCAATGTTCTTCTTCGCGGAATATTATGCTAAGCTGCAGCACGCTGAGACAATTGCCTCTTTGAACAGCATTCATTGCTGCTTTCAAGCCTTCTTCAGTCCACAATTGCCTCTTTTTCACCCTGGACCTGGTTGGAGCCATTTTACTAACCTGCGTAATAATTAACATAAATAATAAATGTTTTCAAAATTATAGATTTTAGTACTTAACTAAGTTTTATTTTCGATTTAGTTTGGTTTCGTACAGCTAAATTTCTTTAGACATGATTAGAAAAATTTTATATTGAAATAACATAATAAACATATTAAGCCTATAACGCCCATTTGTCAGTTAACAACTCATAGGCTAATACCGCCCAACTGTTTTATACTGGGCGTTGTTACCCGGAAGGAATTGTTATTCAATACACGTATTTTAATAAAATATTACAAAATAAACTCAAAATATCATAGCATAGTCTAGGAAAATAAGTAAACTAGTAAATATTACAAGAAATATTACGAAAAATGCGGTAAAACAAATAAAACTTACAATTGCTGGAGCAATTTTTATAGCGGTGTTCACAACCGACGTTCGAGATGCGAAGCAAGTCACTGTCAAGATGGCGGCGCGAGAGCATTGTCGCCATACTCGTGCATTCGTATATGTATTTTATGTGTGTGTGAGGTGTAACACGAATCATAATAAATTAATAACGTTCATAAGACTGGGCGTTATTAAACTACAGGCGTTAATTGCCATTCCACCTTAGTTAGCCACAAAAATAAGTATCCTTCCGTTTGCAACTGATGTTTGATGTCAACTAAACTTAATTAGGTCTAAACAAGTTAAAAAACATAAAAAGAAAATTATTTTTACACATGGCAGATGGCACAACAGGAGTGTCATCAACTTTATGGCGCTTGACGCGACAGGCGTGCTCTTGGTAGAGAGTAATGTTCTGTGCAGGCGTGTCACGAAATATTTGTTCGCCGCCACAGCTAAAAGTTCGAAAATTGGTGTCGCAACGAATCGGTTCAGCTGCTATTTTACGCTGGTATTCTGTGGGAGCGTGGTCCTTCCCGATCGAGCCGACCCATTCGTGCTACAACCATAATATAGTTGCAGCGTGGCTCTACCACGAAAGAATTAATTTATATTAACTCACTGTATAACAAAATCAGTAGCAACTAATAAACACCTCAAGTTATAGCTCAAAAATATATTATTAAAAGACTAGCTGTTTTTCGCCCATGTGTAATTTAGGGTTTTAATTATAATTCTTTGTATAAATAAATGTTTTAAATTGTTACTATTATTTCATCCTTCTTCCTACTATACGAATGAATATTCACATTAAAATTATTTTACCACTCAAAGTCGTTGTCACGTAAAACTTTCGCCCGTATACCGACTTTACAGGCAACCAATTTTTAAATCAATATCAAAATAGTACAAATAATAGCACTCATTGCGATCGCTCACAAACAAACTCAAGTTGTAAATAAGTTTCTGGAAAACAAATCTCCTGTTAAACAAATAATGCGTTTGTCTTGTTGTTTAATTTTGCTTAAAATGGTTGAACTGCCGTCTTATTACAAATGTCTTGTACTATCATATGGCCGAATAGACCTACGAAGTACCATGTGCTCTTGTGATATGGTATAAGGTTTACTTTTGCTTGAAACAGTTCGAACGCGTTCATGCATAAAAAAAGTTCTAAATAGTCTTTTGTTCATCCGCCGCCGTACAGCGCCGGCGCATCTGGCTATTGTTTTTTTCCTTTTGTTTTGATATTCACTTACACACTAGTTTTCACTTTTCAGATCGACTTTACTTTTAAATTTGTATAACATTAAATAATATTTAACATTTGTATACATCAATGAATCATAAACTTTATTTTTTCCAAATTAAGGTTCTTGATTGTTTGATATTTACAAACGTTATTATTTGGTAAAAATTTAATTTAATAAAAACGAAGGGTTTTCAGGGTAATTTAGCTGTACCTACTTATATAAATGATTTTTTTATAAAACAAAAAATAGTACAAAGGGTTTGTAATCTCTGCATAAAAAGAGTCACTCCATTTCAAGGAAAACACCTAGAAAAACACGTAGTTAGCCACTAAAAATAAGTATCCTTCCGTTTGCAACTGATGTTTGATGTCAACTAAACTTAATTAGGTCTAAACAAGTTAAAAAAACATAAAAAAGAAAATTATTTTTACACATGGCAGATGGCACAACAGGAGTGTCATCAACTTCTATGGCGCTTGACGCGACAGGCGTGCTCTTGGTAGGGAGTAATTGTGTTCTGTGCAGGCGTGTCACGAAATATTTGTTCGCCGCCACAGCTAAAAGTTCTCGAAAATTGGTGTCGCAACGAATCGGTTCAGCTGCTATTTTACGCTGGTATTCTGTGGGAGCGTGGTCCTTCCCCGATCGAGCCGACCCATTCGTGCTACAACCATAATATAGTTGCAGCGTGGCTCTACCACGAAAGAATTGAATTTATATTACTAACTCACTGTATAACAAAATCAGTAGCAACTAATAAACACCTCAAGTTATAGCTCAAAAATATATTATTAAAAGACTAGCTGTTTTTTCGCCCGCGTGTAATTTAGGGTTTTAATTTTGTTGCGCGGAACCCTAATTATTTGTCTAAAATATAAGTAGCCTAAGTTACTCCTTATAACATGAGCTATCTACCAGTGAAAGTCCCGTCAAAATCGGTCCAGCCGTTTCGGAGATTAGCCGGAACAAACAGACAGACAGACAAAAATTTTAAAAATTGTGTGTTTAATCTCGCAAAATATTAGAAGCATACACTGCAATTTTGGTGACTTTCAAGCAACACTATCACACTTGAATTTTGAAGTAGATGTATTAGCGCTAACGGAGTGCAGACTTAACCAAAATAAACCTTTACCCACTTTAGCTGGATATACGTTGTTCGCAAGTAAATATTACCTTAATCAAAATGACGGAGTGGTGACCTATGTAAAGACTAATCTTAAACCTACTATGCAAGAAGTGAGACTTGTTCATGCATCTTGCATTCAGATAAATATACTTGGCCATATTATTTTATGTATTTATCGCTCTCCGTCAAATTCAAATGCAAATAATTTTATAAATTCCCTAAATATCTATCTAGAAACCATCAAGACACATCGTAACATAATAATTACAGGAGATATTAACATAAATTTAATTCCAAAACCTAATGAAGGATGCAATGAAAATAATAATAGAGCTTCCTATTTAAATATGTTATCAACACACGGAATACTTTCTGGTCATTCTATACCAACTAGAGGCGAGAGCTGTCTGGATCATTTCATGTTAAAAATAGACCAAAATAAATTATCGCCGTATATAGCTATCTTAATTAAATACCATAACTACTGATCACTACAGCATATTTATGAAAATTAGTAAAGTAAAACAAAAAATATATTGTTCTAAAAATGTAGAATTTATTGATTATAACGAGGCTCTCACCACACTTATACAGAAAAATATAACCAAATTATTATTTTGTGAAGATCCTAATACATTAGTGGAAATATTAATAAAACGGCTGTCTGAATCTCTAGAAGAACATAAAACTTTAAAAACTCTTCCTAAATCCCAACGCACTATTAAGCCCTGGGTTACCTCAGGTATTTTGAGATGCATTAGGAATAGAAACAAAATGCAATTAAAACTACGATCTGAACCACACAACGAAATTTTAAAAATCACTTACACAAGATATCGAAACCATTGCAATAATCTATTAAAAAAATTAAAACGAAAATACGAAAAACAACAATTAGTTAATGTAACGAAAAATTCTAAGTTATTATGGAAAACAATTAAATAAACCCACACAAATTCGAATAAAACATCAAACAATGACTTATTAAAAGCTAAATCTACTCCGGAGGACTCGGTGAATCACGCAAATGATTTTTTTGCTAATATTGGACGAAAGTTGACTGAGGACATACGAATCAGTAATTCCGATCTCAAAAACGAATATGCTTTGCCTATACTTGCATCTCAACCAAGATCTTTTGTTCTATTGGATACTGATCCAATGGAAGTTGATGAAATTATAACTAGCCTCAAGTCCAACAGCGCTCCTGGCTGGGACAATATTTCTACTCAATTTGTCAAACTAGCTAGAGCACACGTAGTTCCCGTAATTAGCCATTTAGCCAATATTTGCTTCCATAAAGGCGTTTTCGCTTCTAAAAAAATCTATAGTTATGCCGGTGTATAAGGATGGGAATAAAGATGACGTCAGCAATTACAGGCCAATTTCTGTATTACCCACCATCTCAAAAATTATAGAAAACTGATAAACCTTCGTCTAATAAACTACTTAGAGAAATATAACATCCTTTCGGAAACTCAATTCGGCTTTAGACGTGCAAAATCAACAGAGGATGCTACCTTAGCTCTAACCTCCTTTATCATAAAGGAATTAGACCAAGGTCAAAAGTGTCTCACTGTTTTTATTGACCTCAGAAAGGCATTTGATACTGTTTATTTTCCCATCCTCCTGCGTAAACTCGAAGCAATTGGCGTGAGAGGGGTCCAGTTAAAATTATTTGAAGATTACTTGCGAAATCGGAAGCAACAAGTGAAGATTGGGGACCATATAAGTGAAGAAGCTGAAGTTCTTTTCGGTGTTCCTCAGGGGAGTGTATATACTGTTTCTCATTTACATAAATGATTTCACCAAGATGAACTTAGAAAATGGTCGGGTATTTTCCTACGCTGATGACACTGCATTAGTCTTCACGGGTTCAACTTGGGAATCAGTTTTTAAGAGCGCTGAACTTGGACTTAGATCGGTTAATAGTTGGCTACAGCATAACCTCCTCACTCTTAATGAATCTAAGACAAAATACATATGTTTTACGATCAGAACTTTAGAATTTAGAACACAACCTGCTAGCAATATTGCTCTAAGAATTCATCGGTGAAGTTATAAAGATACTGCCAACTGTTCATGTGCGGTGCTTGATAGAGTCCAATCTATTAAGTACCTAGGTGTTGTTTTGGACCAGCGACTAAGTTGGCATTCTCACATTGACTACACCAGTAACAGAGTAAGAAAATTAACATGGATTTTTAAAAAACTTAGACATGTAACAACTAAAAAATTAATAACACAAATTTACATCACTATGACACAATCTATAATAGGCTACTGCATCCCCATTTGGGAGGTGCAACAAAACAAAATTTTTGAAATTGAAAGAAGTCAGGCAGCCTTAAGGTAATGTATAATAAACCCTTTAGATTCCACTGAAGAACTCTATAAATTCTGTGAACTCCTGTTGTGAGAAAATTGTACATTTTATTGACTCTCTAAATTGCACAAAACATTACCATTTAGGTCTGAATTACTACATAAGAGAAGAAAAGATAGAGTCGCAATTGCTAATCCTGTAAAACAATAAATTTGCCAAACGACAATACTCTACACATTCTGTATATATTTATAATAAGTTAAATAGACAAATTCATCAATTAAATCGTGCGTACTGCGTATTAAAGGAAACTGTAAGTAAATGGCTTTTAGAAATGACGAACCATGATATAGAATTAATGCTACAAGAAATAAACTAATTAAACACACACACACACACTCATACACACACACACACACACACACACACACACACACACACACAACCCGCATTGCTTGCACACACATTAATATTATTAAGATTGTTATTTTTCTTTTCTTTTTATTTATTTTTTCAAATTTTACAACGATCAAACTTAGGTATGGAAGAGCGGGGCCTCCTGGCACAAGTATACATAATACTTAAAAGGTTTGGCGCCAACCATTGATTGTAATAAAACAACTGTCATTGCTATTGAAATAAACATTTTTTGATTTTTGATTTTTTGATTTGAATTGTGTTTTTGTTATAAGTACCGTATACACTTTCACATGCAATTAGTAAAAAGCTGTTATTTCGACGTTACAAACAGACACTTCAATTTTATTTATTTGTATAGATTTTCTGCAAAGTGCGGCTATAATTAAATAGTTTGTACGTAACAATTTCAGATGAATAAATTATCATGTTTCTTACTATTAAGGGCGGGATTTTTCGGTATTCTGTTTTAGTTTTTAAAGTCACTTATAATTTATAATATTTTGGGGTTATAATTTCTTTATAAAGTATATTTTGGTCAGGTTTGGAGAAAAAATAAGTTTAATTCGCATTTCTCCGCCAAGGACAGCTAGTAATGTAAATATTTTTGGAATGTGCTAAATAAACTCAATTGTTCTCTAGTCTAGTCTCTAGTTTTTTGCACGACTTTTGGCCCGCAAAATACACCACCAGCTTCGACACAGTTTAACAGCCGAGCATGGAGGTTAGAGAGAAGGAGAACGATCGCTACGTACTAAAGCATAGCCCGCCTGTCCCTGAAAATTTGTAGAATTTATAGCGGCGCTGCCGTCGGTAAGTAGTGTCTGCCAAGTTAGCTGTTTATGAGTACAAGTAGATGAAGTTAGTTGAATAATGTACAAATTTTCTTCGCGGCATTATTTTTTAATTTTTGACAAAAAGAAACATTGAAAAATGGTGAAATATTGTATTGTGCGTGGATGTGCAAGTGTTTTAGCATCTGATCGGAAAAATAGACTGAAAAACAATTTGCGTCAATCATCGTTATTTAAAGTACCAAAGGCTCATTGCCAAATCTTTACAATTCAAGGCATATATATTTTTTTAATAGAGTACAGATAGTTTCACTATATATTATTAATTAAATGTAAGAGAAAATGTTCCATTATACGAGTATAGTAGTCACCAATGCAAAGGTCACGTTTATATTGTCTCCTTGTTAATTAAATAATTAACAGATAGTCTAATAAAATGGATAATATATTTCCGATAATTTTAGTACTATTTATTGACTCTTTCTTTACTTTGAGAAAAGTAGCATTTATAATTTAACATATTTGAAGAAACATATTGTAAACATCGTTAAAAACAGAAATTGTGGTGTTTTTAGCAACAATACCTTATTTCTTATCATCTATCTGATTATTATTGAAAAAAAAAATCAATAAAATCATATCAAAATACATATTATGCATAATATTGTTCATAATTGATGAGAGACAATAATGTATTTTTTATATAAAAAACTGTAGATAATACGAGTTAAAAACATCTTATATATATACATATATACACAGTCAGGTCATAAGTATTGTCACACACTAAACACTTTTCTTTTAGAATGCTGGCCACAAAAAAGTTTATTGAATTCGAATTTCGAATTGTTCATGAAAATAAAACTGTATACTTTTTAGAATTTTACTCATTTTTAAATATGGAGTGGACGCTTAAAGAAGACCGTGTTGCAGTTATTGCGTTGCATCGTTGCGGTATACTGAAAATTTTGAATATAACCAAAAGATTCGTTTATCGTACCATCAAACGACAGGTCAAGAAGTGGTCGCCCTCGGTCTGTTAGGACTCCAGCAGTGATAAAAGCTGTGAAGGCGCGAATTCAAAGAAATCCCAAACGTAAGCAGAAACTGTTGGCCCTTCAGATGGGGTTAAGCAGAACTACGGTGAAAAGGGTGTTAAATGAAGACTTAGGGCTTCGGGCATATCGAAGAAAAACAGGACATCGTTTGAATGCTCGTCTAATGGACCTGAGACTGAAGAGATGCCGCGCTTTGTTGAAGCGGTACGCGGGAAAAAAATATCGGGAAATTCTTTTTTCGGATGAAAAACCTAGAAAGCTACAACAAACAAAATGATAAGGTGTACGCACACAGTAGTGAAAAAGCGAGCAACCGTATTCCGCGTGTCCAACGAGGTCATTTTCCATCCTCGCTCATGGTATGGTTGGGAGTTTCTTATTGGGGCTTAACAGAGGTACATTTTTGTGAGAAAGTAAAAACGAATGCAGTTGTGTATCAAAATACAGTCCTGACGAACCTTGTGGAACCTGTTTCTCATACCATGTTCAATAACAGGCACTGGGTATTCCAACAAGATTCGGCGCCAGCTCATAGAGCGAAGAGCACACAAGACTTCACTTCTTCCGGCACGAAGACTGGCCCTCCTCCAGTCCAGATTTGAATCTGTTAGATTACAAGATATGGCAACACTTGGAAGAAAAGGCGTGCTCAAAGCCTCATCCCAATTTGGAGTCACTCAAGACATCCTTGATTAAGGCAGCCGCCGATATTGACATGGACCTCGTTCATGCTGCGATAGACGACTGGCCGCGCAGATTGAAGGCCTGTATTCAAAATCACGGAGGTCATTTTGAATAAACTTTAGTGTCATAAGAATCTATGTTTTGTTAAGTTCATTTTGGTATATAAATGGTTACATAATGAATAAACTTGTTTCAATTATTTTATATTAAACATGTGACAGAATTTATGACCTGACTAGGTATATATATATATATGCAAAAAATGTACATCACATGAAAATGTCTCTATTTTGAATACAAAAGAAAAAACAATAATAAATTATAATTTGTAATAATTTATAATATTTATAATAGTTAAAATTATAAAAAACATAATTTATTTATTAATAAATAATAATTTCGTTATTTTTTTCTTTGAATGATATTATATAATACACGTATATTAAACGTTGATAGATCATTTCAAACTAGCGCACAACAGCCCGCTTTTATTGAGACAACTTAGCGATCATATTTTTACATTATTTTGCCCATATTTCTGGGACACTATTTTCTACAGCGATTGTTCTCCTTCTCTCTAACCTCCATGCAGCCGAGTGAAGTGACGTTAGAAAAAAACAGTTACGTAGTGTTGCCGGAGACGTATTCAAATTTGTTCCATAGATTAAATAATAAACGCAACTAAAATGTTGCCAGTTTTTTTAAAATATTTTTGAAAAGTACCTTGCTGGGCAAACTCTGATTAGTTGGGCAAACTTGTAAGGTTTTACGGTTCATTACTAATGCTCTCTAGAGGGCTCTTTATTATATTATTTGACAGAGGTAACGACATAAAGGCTATAATTACCACATGACACCACATTTGTCAAATTAGGATAAGTAGGTAGTTAGGAAGTTGTGAGGGTATCAGGGAACAGAGGAACATACATACATACAATACACACATACGTATACATACATACAAAATCATAACTCTCCATTGCCTCTATTACATGTGTGCGCTATCGAGCAAAATTACGGCTCGCGAAAAACAATTTCTACAACGCCATTTTTCATAAAAATAAATGTTAGTACCTAATTTGTCATAAATCTTGCATCGATTTTTCAAAAAACGGAAATGTTTCAAAAAACTTCTGAGCAAACTGTTGGTGACCCCTAAGTATATTATTTGTTCAATGAACCCGACCAGCAAGTTCTTGGCATTGTATAAGAACTTTTTTTTTAAATAAATTGTGTAATCTCGTTAATTTCTGATATCACCACAAATATTGTTAATTTATGGTGCTAAAATACCCCTGGTGAAGTTTTAAAAGAAAGTATCACTTATCTTAGAAGATAGTGCAAAAAAATGTAAGACTCGCCAGGCGGGCCACACAGTGGCGTAGCTATGTAACCAAAGGCCCCGGAGCAAAAATGAAATTGGGGCCCTATTTAAACTAAACTAAATACTTTAAAGGTGCAAAACTACTTCATGATCAGCTCCTTGTCGCCCACTGCAGGGCATAATAAAGCAAAGCTACTTACTTACTACTAAGTATTATGTGTAACGCGTTAATAATATAGGAAGACAACATAACAGTGGAAGAGCCACACGGTAGCATTTGCTGTCGCACGAGTGGGCCAGACTAGATGGAGTGATGACCTGGTAGGACATGAAATGAGGAGCTGTAATGAATGAATGTAATGAATGGGTGGACCGGCTCAAACCGAGGAGACCCACGACCTTACAGATAACCAGCGTGAAGTAGAAGTTTACTTCGCTTGTTAAGTGCAGGTGGTCGAAGGCCTAAGCCCTCTCCCCCTTAACATGGTAGTGTAATTAAATAAGAAACCATCCCAGGAGGGTACCAGCACCCCTGGTATTGGAGAATCCCTGGCTGAGCATCCACGCCCAAGCTAACCTACTTTTCCTTAGAGCGGGTGCTCGGGTTGCCTCACGTATCCTAGGGAGTGGGGACTAAGACTAATACTGCTCATGGCAAGTAGAGCAATAAGACAAAGGTGACCCCTGCCACGCTATCTGTGAATTTCTGCAGCATCAGGGGATTTCATTCGAACGTTACCGAAGTCCACTAGGTACAATCTGAAGACGGCGAAGCCGACCTTGCTCTTTCTAACCGAGGCGCAGGTGTCCTCTCCGGTCGATACTTCTCTCCTATCCGGGGTACAAATTATAACACCTTTGTGACTCGGGCTGGAGTTTGCGTATACGTCAGAGACATCTGTTCTCGACGCCTCGGCAGTCTTGAAGTTCAGCGAAGACCATCCTCGCGTCTACGGGTGCCTCTATAGGTAATGCCGAGTGCCGACACAGACCAACTCATCGACCACGTCCAAATCGCTGCAGACTGCGTGCTACAACAGGTCCCGTCTGCAGAGATCGTGATCCTTGGTGATTTTAACGGTCACCACGCTGAATGGCTTGGTTCTCGTTTAACCGATCATGCGGGAAGATCTGTTTATGACTTTGCCTTGGCATATGGTCCGATACAGATGGTTACTTCACCTACGCGGATTCTAGATGTGGAGGATCGTGCACCTTCCCTGTTGGACCTTCTGCTGACCTCTCATCCAGACGTCATCCATCAGGTCTCCGTCGGCGCCCCTCTTGGCTCATTGGACCATTGTCTGATCCGGACTATGGTGCCACTCACACTCCCATCGCGGTTGCGTTCTGCAGATCGCCGCCGTGTTTGGCACTATAGGTCGGCCGATTGGGACAGGATGCGGTCTTTTTTTGCATCCTTCCCTTGAGGAAAGGGGCGGGTATGCTTCTCGCCGGATGATCCCAACGTGATTCTGTCGCTGATGTGGTACTTCAGTGAATGAGACTCTTTATTCTATCATCTGTGGTGCCTGGTTTGGTCGCTCCTATAAATTGCATCACGCTATAATAGGAGTGCTTCACCAGCGCTGTTAAAAAGAAGTATAATTTCGCCTTCAGATCGGTACGACACGATTTACACAGCGCTCGGTGGGCATAGCACTACTCTCCCTAGACGTCAAGTCTAGTGGGCCTGCTGGAGTTCCTCCCATTGTGGTGAAGACGTGTGCTCTGTAGTTGGCACCGGTCGTAACGTGTCTTTTCTAAAACTCTTTCTCCCTAGGCGTAGTCCCGAACTCAAAGAAGACAGCTTTAGTGCACCAGATCCCTAAAAATTAACCGAAAATCGACCGCTCAGACCTATCCAACTTGTTCTTCAAAATAACAATAAGTTACTTGATTCATAAATCGACAGAGGCAGAGAGGGAGACCCTGCCCATTAGTTTGGACATAGCGAAGGCCTTCAATCGGGTTTGGCACAAAACGCTTCTTTCGAAGCTCCCTTCCTATGGGCTTCCCGAGAATTTGTGCACCTGGATCAGCAGTTTTCTTGCAGATTGGAGCAACAAAGTCGTAGTAGAAGGTGCATGCTCCATTTACAAGCCTATTTAGGCTGGTGTTCCACAAGGCTACGTGCTATCACCTAGAAAGAAAGAAAGAAATAAGTTTATTTGACACATACATTATAACAAAGAAAAATAAATCAAATAAAACAGATTTTTTTTATCTTAACAAAAATTTAAAAACATGCGTGAGTGTCGTGGAACACTCGGTTGGAACAAAGTTCCTTTCGTAGTATATTATTATTGGTAAACATATTATATTATTGATTAACAAATACAAATATTGAATTACTAGCGTCTATTAAAATGAAGCGTCATTTAAAATAATATTTCTTTCATGGTAAGATAAGAAAAAGTGCGAGGGAGATGGATATTATTCCATCTCGCTCGCACTATAGAAAGGGGTTCGTGACAGAAAAATCTTACACTTTTTCTGGCCTAATCCGCTAAATTCATACCGTACGATAAGGAACTTCGTTCCAAAAACAGAAAATCGCAATCGGCTAAATACAGATACTGTAGTATCTTTAATGGCAACAAGAGAGGGGATAAAAAAATTGGGCGGCAGTGTCAAGTTTAATCCTTCGAGCAAAATGCTTGCATCAAACGTATGGAAAAAATGCAATGAAACAAAGGTTAAAAAATATATTTTATTGAAATCGTTGAAAGTTGTTTCATTGTTTAAAATAAATAATATTGCGAGGAATTTGTGGGGAATCAGCAGATTTTTGTCCCCAAATTAGGGGAATTTTATTTGGATTTTCGTGGAATTATATACATTGGCATTGGCAACCCTGCCCAAACCCTAGCCATTTCAGTTCAGTTACAGCATGGCCATAGACTAATATATAATACTGGAGAATGGCGTCCGTCCCGGTGAGATGTTATGTTTTAATTAAGTTGCAACTTCAAAATAATTTCGACAATGTTACTGCCTCTTCTTTTTTACAACTTTACTGCGAAGAAATTCGAAGACGATAGCGAAGTAATGGCCGCTGTTGAAGCGTTTTGGGAGGGTCAAGACAAAGAATTTTTCAAAGGAATCCTGGGTTTAGAAAAAGATGGACTAAATGTATTGATTTGTTAGAGACTACGTAGAAAAATAAATTATTATTTTAACTTTAATTACCGTGTTTTATTTTCATTATCATTACTTTTGGATCACCCTCGTATATGCAAGGTACACGTTTAAATAACGATTTAGTGTCATCTTAAAAAATACCAGCCAGTTATTATGAATCACGTTTTTGTCTTTGCACATCACTTCTCTATC